>CM042045.1:52684456-53983456 GCA_023525975.1 Smallanthus sonchifolius
ACTTTATATTAAGAGGTTAATTGATATCGTGTCGACTCTAGTCGACGGGAATTGAGTCTGACCTTAGTCGGATGAAATGAGTTGCTTAAGCGTGATAGTAAGTCGGTGTTGGTCTGCGAGTGTTATGACTGACGATGATCGGTCATCGAGTCATGATCGTACGAGTCTTTAGACCAGTAGATGTGATTTCGTGTATGTCGATAAAATATTTAATTGATTAATCGGTAAAGAAATGAGAAAACCTTTGTGACGTAAAATGTTTTTAATAAAGGTTCGGGATTTAATATCCTTGAACGAATTACTATAGAACTCACTCAGCGTAGCTGACTTTTTAGCATGTATTTCAGGTAAGGAGAAAGTGTGAGCTGGCGGCTTCAGGATGGCATTTGGTTACCGTGATCGTTGTGATGACATTTACTTTTCCGTTATGATGTTGAATGATTTAGATATTATTACTTATTTGGATTATGATTGAGATTTGGGTCGTTGACCACTGTTGACTGTTTGTTTTCCGCTGCATTTATTGAGACAATTTGATGTCATTTACTATTGTGCTTACGTGTATGAGAGGAGGGACAACAGGCGGAGGAAGAGGCGAAAGGTGGTCGGAGATAAGATACAGGAAGAAAGGAAAGCAACCAGTGGAAAGGAATGAAACCACTTTCTTCATCTCCAACCTCCAAAAAAAGGGTAACAAACTATAGCCTGAGAATGTCATTTAACACATTTGGAGTGGTGTCTGATGCATATGTTGCGAGGAAGAGGGATAGCATGGGGAATCATTTTGGATTTATACGGATGATAGGAGTATCAGACATGGCCAGTATACTAAGGAAATGAACATGGTGAGTTTATTGAATGCAAATGTGACGGTCGCATTAGCTAAATATGAGAAGAATCACAGGAGAGTAAACCCTCCATTGGCGGCGGGAAGCGGGAAGACCTCGGCCCCTAAGTTACGCCACCGGCATGAGAACCAAGCGGCTTTTGTGGAAAGGCAAGAAGGAAGATCGTACAAAGACGCTCTGAATAATAAGGGTCAAGACAAGAAAACAGTCAGGATAGAATGTGGGGGGGTTGTTCCAGAGATATTACATGGGGAGGGCAATGGTTTGTCAAGCTAAGGATGAACAGTCTTTGGTAAACCTACCGATATCATTTAAGGACTGGGGATACAAGGAGGTTACGATCTCTTTTATCGGTGGTATGAATTGCCTATTATCTTTAAACTCGCAGGAGCTGGTTAAGGAATTTGTAATGAAGGATGAAGTATGGAGGGATTGGTTGGCTTCTGCCCTAGTCTGGGACGGGCAAAATATCCCGTACGAAAGGGTTGTGAAACTGCGTATGGAGGGACTCCCACTTGTTCTCCGGGATGAGAATACTTTCCAGGAAATTGCAGCTGCTTTTGGAAAGGTAATAGAACCATTTGAATTCTCTTGGGAGCCATTCGATGTTTCTGCGGGAACATGCTTGATTCTGCATGGATCAGGGAAAAGAATAGACGAAGAAGTAAACCTTCTATGGAAAAATCGTTCATATGTGATATGGGTGCGAGAGGTTGATCATCAATGGCCCCCAGAATTAAATTGGACCCCTACCCAGGTCTTGCCAGGGGACCTTAGAGTGAATGAGGCTGGGCGGGTAGACCTAGAGGAAGGCGAATTTCGGCCAGTGGGGGCTACGAACACGGTGGCGACGTCGGCTCCTCCGGCGCATCCGCTCCCGAAGAATCTAGGGGGAGGGGAACCGTCGGAGATAAAGGGAGGGCGACAATCATGGCATGGGAACCCATAGTCGGCGCATGGGGTGTCGATTCCCTTTGCTCTCCTCGTACCCCACGAAGTTCGCATATTGGACTAGCAGTGGGTCAATCTCTTGATGGGCCGGATGGTAATGTGGGCCGATCTCATATCATCTCCTCCAGGAAGAGGCTCAGGGTGTTACGAAGCCCAACTTCCACAGGCTCCCACAATACCAATTCGGTGGACGTTGACGGGAGAAAGAGGTGGGACATCCCCTTATTTCCTGACCTAAATAATCCAGAGATTATACCTGCTGGGTCATCGGATGAAGATAGCTCTCGAGATTTGATGCAAGAGGATGGGGTTGCTAGGACGAGTGTCGGCTCCGTCGTTCTGGAGACGACGGGATCTCCGGAGAACATCGAGGAAGAAGTGGCAGATACAATTGATATTGGTAAGTGCGTGGGTATCTAGGTTGAAAGTTTTGGGGATCAGGTTAGATTGATGATTCAAGGTGAGGGTGCGGTAGTAGGGTTCCAATGAATCTGCTAAGTATTAACATTAGGGGGCTGGGGGATCCGAGGAAGATGAATTGGATCCGCGGTTTAAAGTGAGGGTATGGGGTGCATTTTCTGGCAATTCAGGAGTCAAAAATTGGGGATCTCGCAAGGGTCCAGCTTGGCAAGATATGGGGTTGGACAATTTATGGATTGGAAGCGGTTTTGGCAGAAGGAAGATCCGTGGGTTTGATATGTTTATGGGACCCGGGGGTGTTCCGGGCAGCGAATACTATCAAGAACAAACATTACATAATTGTCTCTGGGGAGATGGTCGGGACGGAACGTAAAGGGAATATTGTGAACGTATATGCTTCAAATGATCCGGGCAGGAGGCGAATTTTGTAGGAGGAGCTTCTAAACTTAAGAAATTCCTTCCCTGGCTTCTGGGTGATTCTTGGTGATTTTAACGAAGCCAGAGACCCCGCTGAAAGGATTAATTCGGTTTTTATTGCTTCGAATGCGGAAGCTTTTAATCAGTTTATAGATGAGGCGGAACTTGCAGAATACAAACTGGGGGGTCACATGTTCACCTATATGTCGGATAATGGGTCCAAATTAAGCAAGTTAGATCGTTTTCTGGTGTGTAGAGAGTTTATGAACTATTGGCCAACGACTAATTTAACGGCGTTGTCGAGAGAGTACTAGGACCATCGTCCCATAATTTTATCTTTTGTTCCCCATGATTTTGGGCATAATCCCTTCCGTTGCTTCAATTCATGGTTGGAGTTGCCGGGATTCGTGGAATATGTGGAAGGATTGACCGGATCGTTTGTTTTTCATGGTCCGGCAGACCTAGCACTGTCAATAAAACTCAGATGGTTAAAAACAAAATAAAAAGATGGATCATGGAGGATAGGCGGCTAAGGGAAGAATCGTATCGGGGGAGTAAGGCAAGAATCGAGGAACTAGAATCCCTAGCTGAAGTAAGAGTATTGGGGCCTCAGGAGCTAGAAGAAAGATTGAACTGTAAGCAGGAGGCGGGGGCTTTCGACGGGATAAAATTGAAGGATGATGTTCAAAAGTCAAGGATTAAATGGGCAAAGGACGGCGACGAGAATTCGAGTTTCTTTCACTTCACAGTTAACGCCAATGTGTCGACCAACCGGATTAATGGTTTGAAGTTTGGAGGGGAGTGGGTCTCGGACCCGGTGGGGCTTAAGGATAAGCTCAACGTCTTTTTTGAAAACAAGTTCAAGGAACCTCTAAACTCGAGGCCCTCTTTGGAATGCCATGGCATTGCTAAAGTGGAGGAGGGTGACGTAAGAGCACCGGTGGAGAGATTTTTGACAGAAGAAATTAAAGGGGCGGTTTGGGAATGCGGTGAGGATAGGGCACCGAGGCCGGATGGGTACAACTTTTGCTTCATTAAAAATTTTGGTCAGGTTTTGAGTAGGACTTTTACAGATTATTCGATGAATTTTACGATGAGCCACGTCTCTCTTTTGGTTGCAGCTCCTCCTTCATTACCTTGATTGCTAAGGTTACTGATCATACGGGCCCTCACGGCTTTCGCCCGGTAAGTCTCATTGGCTGCATAAACAAAATAATTTCTAAGGTCCTAGTGAATAGATTAAAGGGGCTTATGGGGAAGTTAATATAGGACAAACAATCAGGCTTTCTAGCAGGAAGAAGCATTCTAGATGGCCCTCTCGTCCTAAACGAATTAATCGCTTGGCTCAGGAAATCAAAAGTGGAGGGTATGATATTTAAAGTGGATATCAAAAAAGCATTCGATTCCCTTAATTGGGGCTTTTTGGGGTCGGTAATGGAGCAAATGAACTTCCCAGTAAAATGAAGGGGTTGGATAATGACTGTCATTACTTCGGCTAGATCATCGGTGCTAGTAAATGGGTTTCTTACCACCGAGTTCACTTGTTACAGGGGGCTAAGGCAAGGGGATCCGTTATCTTCGTTTCTTTTCATCATTGCTATGGAGGCTTTAACATGCCTTATGAAAAGAGCGGTCAATTTGGGAATTTATCATGGGATTAGATGCTCGCCATCTGGTCCAACTGTATCTCATTTTTTATATGCCGATGACGTGGTGCTTTTAGGGTCTTGGACGGATATGAACGCAAGGAATCTATGTAGAATCCTGAGATGTTTCAACCTTGCCTAGGGCCTAAAGGTGAATTTGCTAAAATGTCAATTATTCGGAATAGGGTGAACGATCAGGCGATGGACCGGCTTGCGGCGGTATTGCACTGTCGGAAGGGATCCCTTCCGTTCACATATTTGGGCCTGAAAGTTGGGGCGAACATGAATCTGGTGAAACACTAGAAACCAGTAATGGATACTTTCAGGAGTAGGCTGTCACGTTGGAAAGCGAAGAGGTTATCATTCGGAGGAAGAATTACCTTAGTGAAATCTGTGCTGAATTCACTACCCACTTATTTCTTCTCCTTGTATAAGGCCTGGAAAAAGTTATCCGAGAACTGGATCAATTGAGAAGGAGGTTTCTTTGGGGAGGAACTGAAGATAAGTATAATCTTTGTTGGGTGGCTTGGGACAGGGTGACGTCCCCTGTGAAATTTGGAGGGTTGGGATTGGGATCCTTGAAGAACATGAATTTGGCTCTTCTGGCAAAATGGTGGTGACGGTTTAAAGTGGACCATGAGAGTTTGTGGAAGAAAGTAATCTGGACTATCCACAGTAGCTCTCGGTCATGGAGCTATATACCGGCAAAAATTTCTTTGACGGGTCCATGGAAACAGGTATTTGGTATATCGTCCCGGTTGCTGGAGGCAGGAATGGATTTGAGCAAGCTTATCAAGGGGTTGGTGGGTGAGGGCAGTGACATTTGCTTTTGGAGGACTGCTGGCTTGATCCTTCTCCCCTAGCGGAAGGGTATCCTTCTTTATTTGCGCTTGAGAAAACGAAAGAATGCAGGGTGAACAAAAGGGTTAGCTTGGGGGATGGTGTAATGACGGTAACTTGGGATTGGCTCAGGGCTCCAAACAGTGACTCGGAGGTGGTAGAATTATCTCGACTGCAAGCCTCCTTGAGTGCATATAATTGGTCTCCGGCTCGGGATAGGTGGAAGTGGGGCTTGGAGGATTCAGGGGAATTTTCGGTATCAAGCATAAAGTCTAAATTTGCGTCCTTTTCTAGGAGTGTCCATGATTATGAGTTTAAGTGGAGCAAGTGAGTTTCGAAGAAGGTTGGGATGGTGGCTTGGCGAGCGGAACAAGATAGGCTTCCAACGGTGGACGCATTGCTTAAAAGGAACATCCCGGTGCAACATACGTTGTGTGTATTTTGCGGGGATCACATGGATACAATGGAATATGTGTTGTTCTCTTGTGCATTTGCCCAAGATGTGTGGCATATTATTTCACAGTGGGGCAAATCTATGCCCTTTTTCGTTGCAGATATAAAAGATCTCCTGGATACGTGGAAGTATGTTAATGGTACTCCCCGTCATAAAAAGGTGGTTCACGCGATAACGCACATTACGATTTGGAGCTTATGGCGATTACGGAATGCGGTAAGGTTGGGAAATGGGGAAGCATCTTTGTATAATATAGTGGAGGAGGTTAAGGTGTAAGGATTTTTATGGGTATGAAACAGGTCCAAGGTGTTGACTATGTCCTGGGAACAATGAAAAGGTTTCGACTTGGTAGCTCTCGGATAATGTCTAGGAAGTTCTTAATCGTTTGTGTTTTTGGTTTTGGTCTCCTGCTTGTGTATTATTGTGTCTTTTGATTTGTATGGGTGTGATGGCACCGTTTTTCTGTGGCTAGCTGCTGGCTGGCAGTGGTGATAATAAAATTGGGTGGATTTTTGGCCGTTCAAAAAAAAAGTTTATATAGATTGTATTCTACACCCACTTCAACGGTTAAAATACGGATATGTTATAAAACTTAAAAGAGAGCCAATAAAAGAAAAAAACAAGTTGTATATCCAATAAATAGGCTTTCACTATTTCCCATGACAAAACGACGTCGCAATCATCAACCACCATTGATCACCAATCCAAGGGTCAGAATTCATTAGAACTTATCACAGAGCTATAAATGGCAGAAAACAGAGGTAGAAGATTTACAAACCATTTTTTCTTCACAAATCTCTCTGACAATTTTCTAAAAAAAATGTTTTCTCAATCAAATTTCATCATATGCTTATTTAGAGCTTCATAATCGATTCTGTAAGTTTAGCTTCAACATGATCATCGCAATCAGATCTAAACTTCATCTTCTTCTTCTTCAATTTAGTATAGTCTGACTAAATTCCGTTTCAATTTTGCAGGTTTATCACCAATTTCATCAAAACCCTACGTAATTTTGTTGCTGGTTGGTGAAATTGCTAATCTAGTGAGAGAATTTGAGAGATCCACAATTTAATTTGGGAACTAATGGATAGATTAGAGAAGAGTGTAGTAGGAGGTTGTAAACAACCGGAAACTACAACAGATTTGTTTTTAAAATGGGGAAATAAGAAGAGGCTCAGATGTGTGAGGATGAGAGATCCGGACGATGCCGCCGATCCGTCTTACGCAGTCTCCGGCCGCCGGAGAATCAACAATCGATTTGTTGCCTTTCCATCCGATAACAACAATAATAACAACAATAATAATCATAAACAACCTTCTCTTCCACCACCACCTACTCGTCTCACAAGGTAAACCTAATTCTCCGAAAACCTAACCGAAACCATAGAATCTGAAATTTCGGAAAATCCGATCTGGATTTAGGTTTTTCTACTCAAACTTATTCAATTTTTGATAATTTTCTGGATATCAGATGCGGATTTGTTTGTAATTACATGTTTATTCAGTAGAAACAATAATTTCCTCAAATTTTCAGCAAATCTGATTTGATTTTGTATAACTTTTGATGTTTTGGATTACAGGAATTCTGAGACGGCAGTTCATCTAAGATCGGAAACTCACCGGAAATTGTCTCCGGAGAAGGAGGTGAGTACAACGAGAGGAGCTCCGGCGGCTGGAAAACCGACTGTATCTCCGGCGGATGGCGGCGTAGGAGATCTAAAGGTGAAACACGTGTGGCCGAAACTGTACATAACATTATCAAACAAAGAGAAGGAAGAAGATTTCATGGCGATGAAAGGCTGTAAGCCTTCGCATAGACCTAAAAAGAGGCCTAAAGCGATTCAAAGAAGTTTGATTGTAAGTCGCCGTGTTCATTATCCTTGAATTTTACACACACAAAAACGGTTTTAGTGTGTGTTTTCTTCTAGATCAGATTTTGAATCTTTAAACCTCCGTTTTTGTTGTTTCAGTTGGTGAGTCCGGGAGCATGGTTGACCGATATATGTCAAGATAGATATGAGGTGGTAGAGAAGAAGAATACGAAGAAGGTATGCTTTGGTGGCTTGTAACTTGTGCATCAAAAGTTGTACGTTTCTCAGTTTAAATGTTTTTACTCATTTTGTGCTATCGGTGTTCATGGTTCGATTCAAACCAGACAGGTCGAATCGGGTGGGTCAGCCGAACTGACCTTTGGACGGTCCGTTGGTTTGAATCCGTTTTTGTTTTTTCAATTATTAGTTTTTGTTGAAACTTTTTAAAATATAAAAATGGTTCATTATTATGATACATATACGTAATTACATATAATCGGTCTAATTGTGTGTAGTTGATCCGTTTTTATTAAACCGACTGGTTCAGATACATGGTCGGATTGAATTTCAAACTTTTTATATTTTTTTGTATTTTTTATTTAAAATCTCTTTTTTTAATTAGTTTACTATTTCAAGTTGCGTATATTATTTATTCGAATCTTTATATTTCATTAAAGTTGGAAATTTACATAAAACAAAAAACGTTTTTATATTTCGTATCTATATAAATAGTTTTAATTTTTATATTACTTGTGACGTCATCCGGTTTTTAAATTCGATCCAACCGGTCCAAACAGTGGACCTCTAAGACGTCCGGCTCAGTGTCCGGTCCGGTTTGAAAACATCGGTTTACACGACTTGTTAAACTGTTGAATACCGATCTGTTTGGATCTTAAACCCGCCAAACCGGCCATGGATCATGCCATAGTGGCTTGTACCTTGTGCTTTAATCGTTGTACTTCTTACCTAATTTTGGGTGCTCTTGGTACAACTGTATTGGATCATGCTTTAACGACAAGTAACTATGCTTTAAAAGTTGTACAACTGTTATTGGAGTTTTAGTGGTGGCTTTTTAGTGGCACGTAACTCGTGCATTAAAAGATGTACATGATTGGTGTGATATCCATGATTTTGTTAAAGGTTGTACATGTTGGTTGTGCATTATAGGTTGTACATGTAAGTTGTGCACTAAAGGTTGTACATGATGTGAGTTTTGAACATTTTATTGTTGGTGTTACGTGCAGAGACCAACGGGATTGAAGGCCATGGGAAGCATGGAGAGTGATTCGGAGTGATTAATGTACACGAACACCCATCTTTATTTTTTATTTTTGTAAATGTTTTACTTTTTTTTATATTTTAATTATAATGGAAATTTATTTTCTTCATTAATTATCTCTTTCCATGCAAAGGTTACGTTTTGAATGTCCAAAAGACGGATTGCTTGATTATTTACTAGGTATATAAGGAGGTTGTATAATAATTAAAAATTTAAACATATTTTAAATATGAAAAATTAGAAAATTTTGATGAGAAAAATATGATGATAACCTGTGACATTATTTGAAATCATTTTTATAATAAGGATTAGGTCAGAGACCTCATAAAGGGTTGAGTAAAAAAAATATTAAATAATTAGTAATAAAAATATAGAAATTATAAAACGATATTGAATAGCCCTCGAATGGCTAGGCTTGTTTACACTCTTGTTTCTACAACAAAGAAGTGCACTAACATAGAAACATAATCCAACACTTCTTTTATTACCCACCATATATCAAAGATTCAAATTTTATATTAACAACCGTCACCGGTGAATAGTAAATCATACATTACAAGATCTAAACAATAATCATATAAATGAATTATGAAAGCACTTCTACACTCGCCTTGCTTTCAACTTCCCTGGAAGTCAACACACAAACAAAGAGCGCTAAGTCAAACCCAGACCCGGATAACCGTCTCTTTGTCGCATTGGAGACCGGCACTTGTCCTAGTTTATCTAGTACAGCTCTAATCGATAACATTCGTTCTTCAACATGAACGTAATCCATACACCCGTATACACCTATGCGTACCCCAACAAAATTGATAATAATGGTTAAAAATGTACATCAAAACTTATTTCATACACAGGTGAAAAAATACGCGAGTCAGACAATTGGGTAAGTGGGTAATGGGTCAAATTAGGTTCATATTGTAAACATGGGTGTGAGTTTCTACAACGAACCTAACAAGAAATTTGCGGGTTTTGGTTTACTTTAAACAGGTACAAGCAGTTTCAGGTCGACCCCATAAACACGTTTAGCTAAATGGGCACAGGTTGGCCCATTTAACCCACTAATTTTTTTGAAGTTTTTAAAAATATGTTTAATGTAACAACTTCAACTAACTAGCTACTCTCTATGCTAAAATATTGAACTTCGAAAATAAATCGGCATGTTTAAACATATTTGACTCAAAAATAAAAATAACATGTATATTAAGATTTTTAAAGTATTAATATTTAAATATTTTTTTTATTAAAAGGGTCGTGTTCATATCAACATGTGTCATGTTAAGGTTCTAGTAGGACTCGTCAACCCGCGAACACGACCAATTTAGTAGCCCTAGTTTTTAAGTCCAGGTTAGGTTAACATGCAAACACTTTTCTATCCTTATTTGAGATAGGGTTACATGTGTCTATTTCATTCTTAGCTAAGATTCTTTGATTTAACCCATTTGAGATATTGATAACCCAAATTCACCCGCTTCAAAAGTAAATGGGTCAAAACCGGTATCAATTGAAAAGAATTTGTCAATTTGGTTATGTTTCATCTCAAATGGGTTCCGTTATACTTGTTATGGTTTGTGGAGCCAAGGGTCTCTCTGGAAGCTACCTTTCTATCCTTCGGGATAGAGGTATAGTTTGTCTACATACGACCTTCTCCGGACCCTACCAATAACTCTGTTAATGATGAGATGTTTACCGGGTATGATTGATTGATCATCTCAAATGGGTGAAATTAGAAGGAAAAAAACTTAACTACATACAAGACAAGGCTACAATAGTTAAATAAGACTCGTCGCCTCTGCAAGTTTATAGAATTTATATCTTACTTTTATGACCGAATTCCTATCGTATAGCACGAGAAATCGTGCTGGTTAATATAGTGTATGGTTTGGCTTTGTAATTCGTGAAATCATTCTAGTCAATATTTTCGTTCTTGGGTGGGGGGTTGCGGTCTAGTGGTAAAAAGGGAGTCCACAGTCAAGAGGTTGTGAGTTCAAACCTTGCCTAAGACAGAATAAAAAATAAAAAAAATCTGTCGTTCAAAAAAAAATATTGTCGTTCAAGATGGCCCACTTCTTTTATATAACATTTCTTGGGATCCTAGGAAACCTTACACAAGCCACCTTTATTGACTCCACACCACAAGATTCATGAAACCAAATGAATCACCTAACCTTTCATGATTTTGGATTATTAGGCCGGGTTGTAAGACCCAAAGGAGGATAATGTAACACTAGGAATTTTTAAAGAAAATGTCGGAGACTTCATTTTGTATGTCAAAGTAAATAGGGGTTTTGGTTTAGTTGATCACAGTTACGGCTCCAAGAATTTATGTCAGTGTGTGCAAAAAATGTGTAGCCATAAAACAGATTGCGTTAAAATGGGTCGGGTCAAATAGAAAAATAGAAAAGTTACAACAAATAATAATAGAAATGTTGGCCAAAGTATGTTAAGAGTATATAGTGCATTTGAACAACTCTATTGATAAAACAAAGTAGATTGACGAACTTGAAATATAATAGTACTAGAAGATCTTTACAAAATTCAACATTTATAAATTTGTTCATTGTATATGTATAAATGTTTAAGAAATTAATTTCATTTGATTAATTAAAACCATTGTTTGTAAATCTTAAGAGTTAATATAACAATTTATGTGGCTTCTTCTCAATTTTCAAAGGGTAAATGAAGTTATAACTAAAATACAGGGGTCAAAGGTGAACATTTTACCAACATTTCAATAACCCACTTACATGCATCTTCTACGATGGATTTGTAATATATTAACTTGTAGAGTCATGTATTTCTAACTAAGCTGTTGTTATTATTGTGTTTTTGAACAATGTTAGCTTAGCTTACTTATATGTTATTTTAATATTGTAATATCAGTTTATGTAATTTATTCCCATTTATTAAAGATTCTTCTTTCACACATGGGTAGTTATATCCGAAAGCAAGGGGTACCCGAATCATTGGCGGTGGTGTACCCGTGTCTACCCGAGTACCCACACCCTCTACCTGAAGGTGCTCCCATCACTCTTAAGTTGTGTTTTGTGTTAACAGGTCAAGTTAAGAAATATAGTTAAAATGAGACATTTCAAATAGGTTATTGAAAGTTTCTCTGATTCTATTTTTAAGTCATGCAATCTCCTAAATTATTTTATACAAATAGGTCAAACATGTGATTATAAATGTATCAACCATATTTTCTGAAGCATATTTTAAAAACATCTAAATATCTACACAAATGAAATCAAAGAGATTCCATTTTCAAAAGTAAAGGTGGCGATTTCAGACCATTTAGCTATGAATAAACTAATTTGGGTTATGTTGAAAATAAGGCTAAATGAGTGAAAAGATAAAACACAGTATATGTTGGAAATCATGCCCAAAATCAAAGAAAGAATTTGATATCAAAATCCAATCCACTCTTTCTCTTTGTTATAAAATTCCGACACACTTACAATAACTCATAACCCATCTATTTATATTAAAATAAATCATACTAATCATACTCAAATACTACTCTCAATTCTAATCTAATACTAACTCGGATCATTGTCTCTAAACATTATCTTTACAAATTAAATCAAACTAGATAATTCTAAACATTCAAATTATTAATTAAATACTAATTTATTAAACTCCTTCGAATACCCCCTTCAACTTTCACTTTCTAGAAAGGAAATGGGTCGAAGTAAATGACACAAAAACCTAAATCACTTTAAAAAAAATAATCACTTAAATTTTTTTTTATTACTTTATAGTTTTTGCAACCTCATCTAGCACATGTATTATTTATATAAACTATTTTAAAAATGGAAAAAAAGCGTTACAGATCAATCCAACCCAAATTCGATCGCCCAGCCCATTTGGTGCCTCTAACATAAATAAAGTTTGACATAAAGCCACATGGCATTAACAAATTTAATAACTCTAAAATTCAGGTGTGTTGACAAACACATATGAATTGCCAAATTACTTGCTGCTAATATTGGAGATCAACTGGCGTCACGAGCAAAATAACCATTGATCTGATGGATAACCCTCATGCTCTTAAAAAATAAAAAGTACATATCATATTTATTACCATACAAATTACATGAAGTAAATCCAATTTTGCAGTCAAGTAGGTGATTATTCAAATCCAAAACTGCAATGTGTTCTTATCATTAGAATAAAAAACTTGTCTTCTTGTTAGAACCATATCAATTAATGACCACAATATAAGTTGAATCTATCAAGCGAAATCTGTAATTACTGGTAAGTATCCGTATACTAAAACTTATGTAGAATATTAATCAAGAGATTATCCCACCACACTTCCTAATTTAACTCGAATCAAATAATTATATTGCGCATTAATACTTTTTGAATTGTTGGACAAAAACCTCATTCAAAACATCAAACCATGAAATTTGTTTTAGTAATAATCTGATGCAAAAATTCTACTACGGAATCAAAAACAAAAAAGAACCTGAGAGAGTAGAAAGCATGCCACGAATGCTATCATCAAGGATAGTTTTGACTTCCCCTATTGGAGGCAGTCTAGCAGCCCCTTTCCAACAATAAAAAAACAAAATCATAATCAAAGCAACAACCATACAAAAAAAAGTACTAATAATGATAATAGTAAACTACCTGTGACGGACCAAATGTTTGAAGATTGTATCTGCTTGGTTTTACAGGCTACTCTTATTGTCCTCGTCACGGAGAGTCTCAATGATTTGGAAAGTGTACGTGCCCCTCAATAGTGGGGAGTTGGGTCCTCTCCCTGATGACTCCAAGTCAGGACGAAACCAGTGATAAGTGGGATGGATTGGCTGCGCCACACGGGGCCAGCATGAGTAAACTATAATAGCAAGGTATTCTATTTCAAATGCAATATCAATTTTAAATAACATTATAATGATCCCAAGTAAAACTTTATCATTATGTATACAAATAACAGTACAAGCAGTAAACAACATCAATTCTAAACAGAAATGAAGTAAACCTTTATCATTATTACCACAATACAACTATTACACTCTACACATTATAATTTTTCAAAACTAAACGGAGATCGAAGAAATTGTACACTGAATGGCGATCACATTACACAGAATCAGACGATTCATCGATCAATCGGAGTGCGAATCATCATCCGACGAGAACGAAGACGACGATGAAGAAGATGAATAGAAATTAGTGCTCGGTGGAAAACAGAAGAACGTCCACAGGCAGAGTGCGAATCGGCGAAATTGTTGAAACGGGAAGCAGAAGATGAGATTGAGAACTTGTTCGCTGCTTAATCGCTCGGGGTTACAAGCTATGTATTGGCAGATATCGGCGGAGATGTTGGCCACCGCCACCACCAGCGGACTGTTCATCACCATCGTTGATCGGATTTGATTTCGTCGGTTGTGTGATTTTGATCGGAAATTGGGGGTTGAGATTAAGGCAAAAAATGATGATAAAATTGGGGAAAAGATGAGTGACGTCAGGTAACCGCTGCCAATTGCACAACATACATGATACTTTAATTAATTTTTTATTCGCATATTCTAAACTACGAAATACATGATACATTTTTCGTCCCTGGGTTTAAACAAACAACACGTTTAATCCAAAACCCGATTTTGATGGTGTTCATAAGGGGTTGAGGGTAGAGGTGCATAAATCGGATTTTTTTCGGATCCGGATCGGTCAACGGTGGTCAACGACCGGATCCAATGAAACCGGTACCGGATCGGATCCGGTTAAAGGAGTGGAGACTTGGAACCTTTTGGAACCGGACCGGATATAAGGAACCGGACCGGACAAAAAAAAACCGGTTTCACCGGATTTTTTTTTTTTTTTTAAATTAACAAAGATACACTATAAAATACATGTTTTATTTATTTATTATTTTTTAATTGATTTAACAATAGTTCGTACCAAAAAATTACAAAAAAACATAATTGAATCACAAAATATATATTATTTATTATGACTCGTTATTCGTCGTCCACTCGTCTTAGTCTTCGTAACATCGGTTTTCAATCTTCTTCGCTTGAGATATGTTGGGTTTAATCATAAGCTTGTTCTTCGTTAGAAAGTGGATTCGCCGCCCCTTGTTCTACTTCGAATTCGTGTATTTCTTGTTCAATGTCACCTTCTAGTTTTGCAACATGTTGTACACGTTCGGCGGCATCAAAATGATCCAATGAACCTTCGAATAGATAAAACTCTGCCACTAAGAGAAAAAGCAGATTCCGAAACTATCGTGGAAGCTTGGACGGTTAGTACGTCACGGGCCATTGCCGGTAGAATGGGATATTGGGATTCCCTTCCTTGCCACCAACTCAAGATATCAAAGTTTTCAAACTCTTCGGATCTTAGAGTTGAAATAAAGTCGGTTGCTTGATATCTTCCAAGCTCGCTACTTGGTGTGCTTCCACGAGCTCGTTTAGTATTTTCGTTTCTTAAATTGTTAAATAAATTTAGCATCGGGTTACTTGAACCCGAACTCATTGATTCACGTATGTTTGATGGATCACCACTTCCATCATATTTGCGTAAATAATAATCAAACATATTATTAAAAGCCGAATTGAAGTCCCTTATTGCATTTGATACAAAATTTGGGTCTTCCTCGAACATATTTAAATCGTCCGATATTGATCCAATTAATGTTTCAACACCGGTTACATTAATCGTTGGGTTTAAGGCGGCCGAACATGTAACAACGGCCGGCATTTCGGAAAAATATTTTTTAAATTTAGCTTTCATAGGTGTTACCATTTTTTTCAAAAATAGTGCCGTGATATTCAAACTCTTTTAATTTATTACATATTAAGTATAATTGTTGAAGTATCAGCGAAGACGTGGGATAATAAACTCCCGATAAACATGTAGTTGCATTTTTAAAAACCTCAAGCAAATTAGTTAGTTTCTCGATCATATCCCAACTTATATTATCAAATTTTTGTGAACAACGTTTCTTTTGCACAAGTTCATCATGGAAATGTTTTTTAAAGTAACTCTTTGCCTTAAGGCCGATTCAAACAATGTCAAGTTCCATCTAGTAGGTATGTCCCAATTTGGACCTAAAAAGATGGAATCCGTTTGTTGGCACAAGGTTCTATAGTTTATATATCTTTTTTTGCTTGTGTTAAAAACTTCCCGTAACATCACTTTAAAATTTTCTTTCACTTCTCTTATTTCTTGGACGTTTAGACCGTCTTGCACAACCAAGTAAATGATGTGTGCAACACATCGACTATGAAAGAAAACACCGTTACAAGGCGGTTCATATTTTATTTTTAATTTTTCCACCGCGTTTGTGCTATTTGAAGCGTAATCAAAAGATATTGAAAATATTTTTGGTTGAATTTTATAAGTTTAAATTACCGAGTCTAAAATATAAAATAAGTTTCGCCGGTATGTGGATATCCAAAATAATCAAATGCAATCGTACGCTTCATCATTTGCCACGACTCGGGTTGAACCCAATGTGCGATAACGCAAAAGTACGATTCGGGTAAACTATGTTGAGCGGACCAAACGTTCGTGGTTAAGTTAATACCGGTATTTAAATTTTCAAAACCTAAGATTAATTCTTTTTTAGCTCTTTTTCACATTTTTAAACAATCTTTTTTCAAAGTAGAACGACTTACATTGGTGTAGCTCGGTTGAAGCGTCTCTTGTATCATTCTCGTCAAGCACAGGTTATCAAAGTGATCAAAAGGCAACCCTTCTTGAATGACGAAATGTGTCAATCTTTCACGAACCCTCTCGACAATGTATTGCCAAACTCCTCCATCCCTACCAATTTGAGTTTGATCTTCACCTTGAGTGTGTTTTGCGTGACTACCAATATGTTTCCTCAAAGTGCTATTTCCCGCAGCACCCAGAATTTTACCACAACGTTTGCAACGAGCCTTTTGCGAACCGTTCGACATTTCACACAAATCGAAATAAGCCCATATCTCTTGGTTTCAGGATCAAGGAAGTACTCTCACCACCGTGGCTTCGCTAGTAGAACCACCAACCGAATTTTGAGTGCTTGCGGAAGCAGAAGCGGAAGCCATGGGAGCGGTTTTTTTTGCGTTAAAGTGAGCGTTTTTTTACGTTTTGAGAGCGTTTTTGAGTTTTGAGAGCTAGGATGTTGTGGTAAACTAATTCATACCTCCAATACCTATTTATACATAGTTTCTAGCCTCAAACAACCCAAAAAAATATAAAAAAAAGGCCATAAACGACTATATAGCCGTTTGCTTTTACCCTCTAACGGCTAGAACCGGTTCTAACCGGTTCCAAAATGTCCGATTTTTATTCGGTCCGTCAAGAACTCCTAAACCGGTTCTGGATCCGCCGGTTCTGAAAAAATCCGGACCGGTTCCAAAAAATCCGGTTCTAGCCGGATCCAGTTTCGGATAATCCATCGGATCGGATTCGGATCCGGTTCTTTTGACCACCTCTAGTTGAGGGTAGGGTGTGTAAACGAGCCAATCCGGCTCGCAAGCTACTCGAGATCGGCTCGCTAAAAGTTTGAATTGAGGCGAGCTTAAACGAGCTCGAGCCTAAAATAAAGCTTGTTTAATAAACGAGCTCGAGCTTCACTAATCGAGCTCGTGCCGGCTCACGAGCCTAAACGAGCTTATTATTTACATATAGTTTTAATTAATATTTATAAAATAATATATAGCATATATAAAATTATGAAAAAATAACTAAATAATATATATTATGTTATATATAAAAATTATAATAAAAAATATATAAAAATAACTATAAATATATATATATAAATAGTTATAAATATATAAAACAAGCCGAGTTCAGGCTTGAGCTCCAAGTAAGTTAAACGAGCTGAGTTTGGGCTCGGCTCAGCTTGTTTACACACACTAGTTGAGGGCTTCAATTTTGGTTTGATTGTGTGTGTGTGTGTGATAGAGAAATAATAAACGGTGTTGAAAGTTTGGCTTTAATTGATACAAAAATAAAACTATTTGATTATAAAGGTCAAATTTAAATTTTGAGACTAAAATGGGAAGTTAAAGCACATGGACGAAAACCGTATTTAACTCTTTTTATTTTAAAGACTAAAAAGAGGTTTTAATAATTTTAGGTTTTTAAATATTAATAAGAGTTTTAATAATTTGAAGTTTTTAAAATATTTAAAAAAAAAGTTTAGTTTTTAGAAGTATTAATAAAGATCAAAAATTATGTTTTTAAAAAAGTTCAATTTTAATTATTTTTTTTATCTCTAGGGTATAGAAATCTTGTGTCGACGTGGCACTATGGATGCAAAGTATGTAAGCCTCGCATCGACACATAATTCATAAAAAAAAACATGCACGTGTCCAAAATTTGTATAAAAGTTCTTATCAAAGGCCTTATTGCAAAATAGTTTGGTTAAAAAGACGATTTTGGTGATTTTCCCGACTTTTAAACACTTCAAACAATTTGTTGATTCTAGTTATTTACCCTTTTAATTAGTAGATAAACATAATTATAAAAAACTTAAATATTTATGTCTATGATTATTGTGTTTCGGCATGAACGAATCCAAACTCTACATTTTAGTAAAATTGATTAAATATAAATGTATTGAAGATTGCTTGAGCTATTTTCACTAATGTTGCGTTATAACTTGTTTAACTCGTATATATTTATAAAGATTGTTAAATATATCCTTAGAGCTATGATTAAAAGTAGTTTTAATGGTTAAAATGTAATAAATTAAGTCCAACTTGTTAGTGGTTTTTATATTGTTGTAAAATAATGGTTATTTTAAGTTTGTAAGGCCAAATAAAAAACTCGTTCTAAGTCTCAATATATTGAAAACATAAAACCAATGGTTGTGCCAAAGGTTGTGGTGTAGTGGTTGAGGTGATGCCTGAAGTCCCAAAGGACCCTGGTTCAATCCCTGCCATCACCATTAATTTCTGCGGCATCGCAAATGAGGCCTTTTAGGCTGATGCACCAGGGTTTTACCCACACCAATCCAGGGTTGAAGCCTCGGCTCTCCCTCAAGCCCGGAAGGGGCCGTATTGGGTGGGGTTTTTCCTTGAAAGCTCTCCAACTCTGACGCCAAGTGGACCCGGTTAAGACAACATATTGGCCAGAGTTGGACGAGGCTCTCCCATATGACGGGGGTACGACGTCACACATTCAATGTTCGCCTTTAAAAAAAAAACCAATGGTTGTACCTACGATGTTAGGAAGAGTGGTCGACAAAAAAGTACATAGAGTTTGAATATTTGAATATAAAATAATATATCACATATTTATATAACAAATAGACAAACATAATGTTTTCTACTTTATTTGTGTTTGGACCTTCTAAGTTTACTAGCTACCCTTGCATGTTGATTAAATGTGTACAATGGAAGTGTTTACCTTTATGCCACTGGTACGGAGTTGGGGTCACACCCTATAGAACGAAACCAGTGACTCTTATTAATAACCGAGACAAAATGACCGGCAAATGGACAACCGAGGGTGCCATGTGGGGGCCTTAATAACGACATATTGGGTTTGTATGTATGCTTGACAGCAGTACCAACACTACGATTGCCTACTACGAGTTCGAGTTTATTGTGGGAAATGTTAGTCAAATGTTTCCGTAAACCAGCCTTGCTGCAACCTTAACTTCTACTTCTTCGGGTAACGTTCAGAACATTTTGATTGTTTTACGAGATTATTTATGAAATAGACATGGCAATTGGGTTTGTTTACCAAATCAAGAAGTAGACAGGAATTAAGAATATCAACAAATGGCAGGTGTTCGGTGGACCGTCGTTTTCAGTTATAACGACGATTGATGTTTGGTGTCACGTGATTGGGTAAGAATATATTTTTATAAAGATTCGATTTAAAAACGAAGAGTAGTTTATTTCTAAAGCAATTTTTTAGTTAACTAAATAACCATAATTTCTTCAAATAGCAAAACTAATATTTATTATAATAACCATATACTTTTATAATTTCCAACAAAAAAGAACATCCAAACACTTTCTTTATAGCCTTCTGCACTTCAAAGTAACCCAAGAAGAATCATAAAACATAACGTAAATAAAATAATTCAGTCGATTTTATAAAATTTGAGTCAAACCACTTACTACGGTTTGGAAAACAACAAACCAAACCGACCATGTTAGGCTGACCGGCCACTTTAGCGGTTTAACGTTCGATTTTAGGAGTTTAAACCGTTCTTGTTTTCTAAAATTATTACTTTGTACTAGAATTTTTAAAATGGTAATGATTCATGAAGACATGATAGGTTCCAAGTGTGAAACCGAACCGTTAAACCGTATGAATCGAATCATTTCGATCTAAAACAGACCAAACCAGCCGACTTGTTTCAGTTCGGTTGACGGTTGGTTTAAAACCACCCCTACAGTTGTAATAGGAAATCTGACCACATCATATAAGGGGTCGGGTTCAACAAAAGTTATATATAGTCCAAACAATTTTGATTTATCCATCCCATTAATCATTTCAAGTACAGAAGTTATGAACTGAGCCAGACTACAAACCACATATTCTGAGTCATCTGTGTTTATGGCACACATATCTCTAGCTTCTATCTGTAGTCCATTCTTCTTTTTCTTTCATCTTTTTGATTCCAATTATAACTCTGTCCATTTTACACCACAGCACAACACAGCTAAAAAGATTTACATTTGATACTTAATCGCGCATACAACAAAATATCCCTCCACCACTGCTGCAGTCGGTCCAAGTTCACAGTGAAATTCAACAAACGGTTCGACCATAGCATATGGCTGCAATGTAAAGATTCTTTGACCATTTTTCCTGCAAGATGAATTATAAAACATTAGAACCCTACTTAGAAAGATTTGTACCAACAAAGAAAGTTTATAAAAGATTTATTTCTAAATTAGAGATAAAAAAGGGTTAAAAGATATGGAATGTAACCTTAACATGAGTGCTTGGAAAGGCGGATGTTCTTAAAGTTTCTTGGGTTTCATCCATCACTTTGCGTCTGGGAATGCTGAGAATGAAAGCCGCTTGATCGGGTGTAGCAGCCATAGACGTTATCCTGTATCCGTTCTCCCATCTACGGTGTATTCCTTCACTAGGGTACAGAAAATCAAGTTCCACAACCTGAGGTGGTGAAATGAGCAGGCAGGTTAAACAGGGCAAGTTTTTGTACCGGTAGGGCAAGGTTGGGTAATGGGTCAAAACAGGCCGAGCTGGGTTGGGTAACATATGGGTTTTTAAAAATTTTATGAATAATTATTGCATTATTTTATGAATACAATACCAATAGTATTACAAAGTTTTATAAAAGGAACTTTTCGACGACTTTGTCTTTAACCAATGTGACACGTTTGACGCGTTTGACTCGTTCCCTTTCAGCTAAATTAAATTTTGTGATTCAACCCATTTGAAATTAAAAGAAAATAAAAAAACAAACCGAACCTGCCCTTTTATAAGTAAACAAGTCAAATGTGCCACGTCTACAATATTAGAATAATAATACAATCTAATGAATAATACAATTTAGTATGGTGTATGCATTAAATAAACACTATGATCTATGAGCAACTTTCAATCTGTTTCCTTTTTAGCTAAGTTATTTATTTTACTCATTTGACCAGTTAAAAATAGAACACAACACAAGTTAACCCATTCATAAGTACATGCACTTGCTTAGCATGAGGGTAGAAAAACAACTAGGGTTTTTTTTAATCAGCAAATGTTATAAGTATAATAGTGCAGTCAAACCTGGTCAGAGTATCCAGAGTTTCTGGACATAACAACACCCCAACGACTGCCGGCTGTCGTCATAGAAGTCACATGAAAACCTTCTTTCCACTTTTTACTGATCCACTTGAACGGAAACGACTCGCTCACTTTATACGACTGTTGGGTGTAAGGTGTTCCTGAGATGATGAATAAATATATACCAAACGATAAGAAACATGTATTCATTTAATTCTACAGCACATGAAATTATTTTTGTCTTATGCCACCACAATTAGGTTGTCACCCAAGTCCATTCATAAACGTGATGTCTGATGTACATATCATTTAATAAGATTTAAAATTAGTAAAATGACTAAAAATACCAAAATGGGTAAATGATCTTGTGGACCAAAAACTATTTGACTGTTAACTTTACAATGATGAAAAATGCCAAAATGGTAAATTTAACCTGAAAACTTGTCAAAACAGAAAACGTCCCCTATCTAGGATTATTTTCATATATATCCTTGAAGGGTGAAGTTCAAATGCTAACCAATATTTATGCGATAACCATGATAACCACTCTCAAACATAGTGCTACGTACCAAATAATGTTACACATATGTAAACACAATGTGTCACGTATATGTAACATTATTTGGTACGTATACGTAAGACTCATCATTTCCGTATTTACGTTCAAAATATTTATTCAAAATATTTAAATACTATTTTAACAGTTAGAAGAAAAAATAATTTATAAATTATGTGATTGTTTTATAGTGGTTAGCACGGTTATCACATAAAAAGTTGGTTAGTATTTGAACCCTTCCCTATCCTTGAAAGTTCAAATTTCATCATGATAAACACTAAAATTATCTTACTTATCCATTTTACAATAAACAAAAACAAAACCATTTACCCATAAGAATCTGCTTCGCTGCAAAAATGAATAGAAAGGTATTCCGGGTCACCTCAAGGCATAATGTTGTCTTCGTTTATCCAGTGAAACAGATTGTTAAAAGTAATTGAGTATAATTTATTTACTACTAAATGGGTAAATATAATCTTTTTAGTGTTTAAAAGGGTAAAAACAAACCTTTTAGTGTTTTGAAAGGGTATATATGATATTACTAAATTCTGACGGATACATATGAAATTTTCCCTTGTTATTAATATGGAAAATCATAAAGAAGTATTAGATATGAACTTTTCTAACCTTTAGACATAACAACTAAAGAGCTTCCATTGGCCGCACCAGCAATTGAGCTGATGTAATAATTCTTTTCCCACTGTTCTATGATCCAGTCCTGAGGAAAATATAAATTATTATTAGTTATTTGAAGTCATCAAATATGGAAAAAAAAAAAAGAGCTGCAGAATCAGCAAAAACCTTGTTAAGGAAGACAGATGATAGTTCATAAACTTGAGAACAAAAACCAGTTCCTGCATCCATAATTAGGGCCCATAGATTTGAAGCAGATGCCACACAGCTGATGAATAAACCATCTTCGTTACCCTTTTCTACATGCTGACTAAGTCTCAAGTCTGCAACATTGTAGTGATACCTGTGCAAGAAAAAGTAAAGAATTAAGATATCTTGAATGATCAAATAATTATTATAAACTAATATCTATCCTATAGCAAATTTTCTGCAACAAAAGTGAAATTTAGAGATGATTCAGGGATAATCTATCAGCAGCAAGTATGTGCATGTGCAGAACTATTTGTTGCTAAAAAAGCAAGTGCTTATTTGACAAATTAAGCACTTGCTGAGATTAGGTAAAACTTCCTGATATAGGAAGAATCACAAATACAAAATAAGCATTAATACACACACTGGAAAATGCAATTAATATACTAACATCATTTCAACATCAAATATAAAACGTCTGACGTGCGAAAGCAGATAAAGTAAAAAACTAATACATAGCAAATAAGGTAATAAACTAATATGTAATTAAGTAGCAGATAAAGTAAAAAACTAGTAATGAACTATTGAATCTAATACTGCTGCATAAGTTTGACATGCTTATCAATATTAAACCCCCTGGACGTTATAATCTCAGTGTAAATAGCGCCATGATTATTCTTGCTTATTTTGATCATTCATGCTTATTTTGATAATCCTTGATATATAAAGAAGAGCTTGGTACACTAAGTATGAGACTACAGAACTGAATTCAATAGCAATAGCCAATGAATGAACAGTACTAATTACTAAATCAGATCATCTTCTAGTTCTGTCATTTATCTTTCCTAGATTTCTTTACTACTGTTAATAAAAGGTTGGAATTCCATTAAAAATACTTGTATCATTAATCATTAAACATAAAATGCAAGTATTATTAATTACCAACCTACCTTTGTTTCATTGGACGCCGGGCATTGTAAACTGATACCCATTGTGAAGCAGGACTACCTACACGTACTTTTTTCTTCGGTTGTTCATCTTCTTCTAAATTTATAAGCAATCTGCCCCGTTTCTGCCCAACCTAGTAAAACAAAAACATGGCAGGAAATAAGTATATGATAATATAAGTAAAATTAAGGTGATTTATAAAAGTAAAAAAAGAACCTTGAGAGCTCCATCAATCCTGATTGGTCTCAATGATGTAACAGGCTCGATTAGGGTATCAAAGAAAGAAATAAGCTTAGCATAATTTGGTTCTTCGTCAAACTTCATATTTGTAACCGCTTCAAGAAATTGTTTAAATGGGGCAGGACAAAAGCAACACATAAGCTCAGGTGAAGTAGCTATTTTCTTTTTACAAACAAGGAAACTCTTATTGTCTCCCTGCAACATTCCAATTAATAATTATTAAGTAAATCATAACTGACTATAATAGAATGTAGTTAAAAGGAAGAGCCAACTTGCCTGGTAGCCTTGCCATGGTAACCTTCCTTTTATGAGAAATATTAGTGTGTAAGCTAATGATTCCAGGTCATCCCTTCTACTACCCGTACGACCTAAATGTGCATGTACACTTGCATATCTTATTGTACCCCTGTGAAATAAGTTGATCAATAAAAAGTTAGACTTTATTAACTAAAACAAAATATAAAAAAAAAACTAAACTCCACAAACCTGAATATATCCGGTCGTTGATCATATTCAACATGCTGATTAGATGATGACTCTCTCCACTTCGAAGCTGAAGCAACGAGGTATTATATGTATTAGTTATGCTAATTAAACTCAAATAAAGAACACGGTCTAAATTAGAATAAAACAAGAAATCCAAAACATGAAGCATGTCATGGCAAAGTTCATTTAACACATTCCAACTTAGTCGATAATCTTCTTTTTTACTAAATTCACATCACGGCAAGGAGAGCATATACCTAAACCAAGATCAATAAGATAAAGCTTCTTCTCATCAACTGATCCAGGTTGACCAAGTAAAAAGTTCTCTGGTTTCACGTCTCCATGCACAAACCTTAACATAAGACAACTATTTTGTTAGACAATAATCAACTTTAAGGGTGTACTCTTAAGCATATAAACTATGCTTCAACATGCAAGGCATTAGGCATGTAAATAAATCTCACCCCTTTGAGTGAAGCTTTTCAAGAATTGATATTGCCTCAACAGCAATGCAAGCTACCATATTTGGTGCCATCCTGCATAAGAAATTTATTAATAACCAAAAAAGAAACTTTATGCACTTTAATGGCATCAAAATTTTCATCGTCTTACGATTGGCCTAAAGAATTCCAAACATCCCAAAGACTCGGCCCGAGCATGTCCATGACCTGAAAAAGATCAGATTTTTGTCATGCTACACCATCGGAAAATAAAGCCAACATAAAAGTGAAAGGATTCAAGCCAAAACTCACCAGAATGTAGAAATCACCTTGCCGGCCCTTGTAGTGAACCCATGGAATCCCATAACATCCATTCAGTGAACTTTTTGCATTGTAAATGTACACAAATTAGATCATAAAATAATAAAACCTAAAGACCTCTGTTGAAACAATAAGGGTTTGACACATACCTGTATACTTGCCACTCATAAGGAGGGCCATAATTGCAACCTTTACTGTTACGATGCTCAAACTTCAATGCAACCTATAAAAGGAGTGATGAAAACAAAACGATAATGTGATATGCTAGGTTACCATGAACAAACAATGCATGCACCGCGTTAACATACCTCAACTGCATCAGGGCCCGTTCTACCACTACCACCTGTTACCCTCCTACCAACATAAACCTGCCCAAAACCACCCTTGCCCAACTTCCTTTCCGTCTTATAAATAGGAGAATTACCCACTTGTACCTGCACCAAATTAAAATACAAAATTGAGTTCAGGAGTCGTTCAAATGGAAAGAAGACAACCTTCACAACGAATGTTAATTAGTTATGCATTATTAACATTTTATTTCCATGTATAAAAATGCAAATTCGTTCCATATAAGAAGGCCTGGAAATATTACCCTATCAGGTACAGGAGTTGCATTTCCTTCTTCTTCAACTCCCATTATTCTATCAGCACTTCCACCCTCCATAGCAATATCTTTATCAGCAACACCGTTAACAACAGGTTCTACACCACCAACAGCAGGGTTTGGAACAATCTCACAAGGTGGTTCAGGGTCTAAATCAATCAACTTAATCCCGCCTCTGCCTCTACCACCACCGCCAGCTGGCCTCCCTTTCCCTACAGCTGCAGCATTACCCCTTCCTCTTCCTCCACCAGTTTTCTTTCTCGTTGTTCTGTTTTGAGCTGGCGCAACAATATTTTCAGCTTGATCAACAGGTTGAGCTGCAGGCTGCTGAAGATCTCCAAGCCGTTTTGATCTACGAGCCCCACTACGCAGTTGTGGCATCGTCACCCATACAAATTATATCCACCTCATTTCCCCCAAGCAGCCCTTTCAAACCTCTTATTAACTATAAACACAAAATTTACAAAAATTTATCAAAATGCAAAATAAGAACAATTGTGGAAACTGGCAAGAATGAGTGAAAAGTTGCTTACTTTGAAAGCATAAGATGTCAAAAAAAAGGATATTTTTAGCAAAACTACCAAAACAGATATTTTTTCAGATTCTAATTTCTACACACTATGTTCTAGGGTTTTGATTGGATTGGGGACATCAAATCTACTCCACAACGATAGTAATCACCAGCATACAACACACACATCTATCACATTTCAAACCAACAAATTTACAACTACCACAGCTATCTCTATCAGGTGTAAAACTAGAAATAAAATAAAAAAACAAACTCAGTCTGAAAAACACAAAACAGCTCCTTTTACTTCAAAATCAGATAATCAAAAAAGCTAGGTCATCCGATCATCAAACAGCATCTACACTCAGACACTCTAAACTCAAAACATTCTCAAAATACTACCGAGATTAACCCTAACGATTTCCAAAAACAAAAAAAAAGGGAGATAGATCGTACCTCGGGAACTGCAAAATCGAGATGATCGGCGACAAATGCTTTATCAATCCACAGATTCAACGCACAAAAACCTAATTACCGATCGATCGAAGCTCAGATCCTTTCAGTTTAACCTCTTCCTCGTCCACTTATCTAATCGATTTCAAAAAAAAACAAAAGGAAAAAAAAATTGTGCAATGAAATCAGAAAAGTGATTGATGCATTGATTTGGAGATTTTAGGAGAAACTGATTGTAATTTTAGATAAGAGAGAGATTCGAGATGAGATCACATAAATAAAATTGCGATGAATTTGTGTGATTGTTGCGGCTATTATCGGTGTCTTTGTGTTTCTCGTTCTGTCTTTCTATATTTATTTTTCTGTCTTTAAACATTTATTTTTATTGTATATTTTTGATGAAACTGCCACTCAAAAATAGAGAACATCAAGCATGCAACACATGTGGCCTTGTAAATGATCAAATGTTGTTTTTAACCTTTTTTTTTAATGCGATAAACTTTTTTTTTAAATCTTGATAGAAATATGTTATTATTATCTTATATTATTATTTAGTACCGTTTACGGTTTAGTTTAGTCGATTATGGTAAAAATATTCGTCATACTGTTAAGTACAGTCTTGTGAGATGACTAGCCAAAACCGACCAGGTTGTGTAGGTTGGTTGGACTAGCTGTTTTGACGATTTAAATGATCTGGTTTGAGTGTTTGAACCTGTTTTTTTTTTAAATCATTAGTTTGTATTAAAATTTTGAAAATGATAAAAACGGTTCACGATTATAAACTTATAATAGATATACATCACTACATATCATAAAATTAAAAATATATATAAATATTAAAGATTAAACGGTTGAGTCGGTTTACATAGTCGTTCCCAAGTTTTTAAATTGGATTGAACTGTTGATCCGTCAAAACCAAACCGTTTGAAAACCAAACCGGTCGATTTGCTTCAGGCTAGATGGTTGAGTCAGTTTTAACCATTTGTGAACACCCATGGTAATTAATGATACAATGAACCAATGTGTTACATCTTCAAACTAGTGATACAGCAGTAGACTGTTTTCACCAAAAGTTTAAACTTATGACAATTTTCTTATGTTTACTTCCTAAACATATTCCATTGTGTATTTTTTACTATTTAAATCATATATATCCAACTTGACCCTTAAGTCGGTAAAAACACTTGTAACTCAAAATTAAACATGTTTACAGTTTCCGTCAATTTCACCTTGCTCAATTTTCTTTTAAAATCATGTGGAGTGCAATGTTATGAGAAAATGTAGACTCTGGATAAATAGGAGGTTTGTGTGAGGAAAACCTTGACGGGCATCAAGACGATGAGGAAAACCTTAGCCATGTTACAACCCAACAAAAAGATCTCTTAATTATGTAGTTTTTTTATGGTAATTGATGGAGATCTATGGAGTACGTTGGGCATGGTGAGTTATCAAATAAAAATAATAGTACATATTTTTTCTAGTTTTCCATAAATAAACCTAGCGATGTGAACATTATAAGAAAATAAAGACTCTGGATAAACAGAATCCTGTAGACATGTTAATTGAATGAGCATTTTTCTTGTTTTCTAAAAATGGTATCCTCGTAAAGTTGTTTAGTTCTGAAAATTGTTTATGCCTTTGGATCTTTTAATTAGCTAAGACTAGTTTATTGATATCAAAGTCTTCGAAGCTGTTGGAATGTAGTTTGGGACTTTGCTTGGGGAAAAGAAAAGTCTTTAAAAAAATCGCGGGGGTGAATACCATTTCACTGGTTGTCGAAACCTAACCTTACAAGTTTTAAAACCCCATCGCAAGTTTCACCGGCTAGTTATATTTTAAAACACATGGCTACATGGTTTATAATACACAGTTGTGTGACATGAAAAAGTTATAAAAAAGAATATAAAATACACGGATATGTCTTTTAATTACATTAGGTGTAGTCATCCATATTTTTTATTTTATCAATTCTTTTTACTATTTATGCATATAACATTTTATGCACTTGACATAGCTTAATTTAAAGTATTTTGTGTGGATGATGTGTGGTTTGAAATAGGAAAACATCTCATGATCGAGGGAAGAAACCAACAAAAGAATACATGACATTGACAACAATGTGGCTTTTATCTTTGGTATGTAAATATAGGGTTGTAAACAAGCTTTTGTAACTTAGTTAACTTAGTTAAATCTTTCGCTCTAAATCTCTTTTATAAAAAAGTTGGTGTATGAAAATCAATGTGTTACACAAACTCTAGCAAAACCCATTTATGTTTGGTTTCATCCCTATGTAACACCCTTAATTGGAAAACCAATTAATAAAACATTTATACGCACACGGAAGCTTTTATCCCAGAATTTTTTTTTTACACCGCTGGGTACCGCGAGTGACCTGGGAACTCCCTTCGCGTACCGCGAGGGATTTCCCAAATACACCATCCGCAGGAAGGGTTCTTCGCGTACCGCGAAGACCCTCCTGCCCATCCTCGCGTACCGCCAGAGACCCTGTTTAGTCTATAAGGAACGTTTCACCCCCCGTCCTTAACTTGCAATTCCTATATACATCAAATACTAGGAAACTCTTATCATTTGCCGCCTCGATTTCTAAGGGTTCATCTAACTTGCTACTTAGAAACGAAAAATGCTTAACAAATTTTAAGGACACAAATTAACGACTAGCCCCCGAATCAAAAAGAACTAGTGCAGGTAAGGAGTTAATCTTGAATGTACCTGACACCACTTCCGAGTTCGTCTTGGCCTCTTCCGCCGAGATGTGGAAAGCTCTCCCCTTGAGTCTTGGCGTTTCAACCTTCTTCTTTTCACCCCCACCTTGTTTCAACTCGGGAAAATCCGCCCTATTGTGCCCAGTTATAGCATAGTTGAATTTGGCTTGAACATTGATTAGCCAAATGCCCCGGCTTCCCACATTTGTAACAGCTCAAGGTCCCTTTCCTATATTCCCCCGAATGTTCCTTTCCACAAATTTTACGCCCACGGGAAACAAACTTGTTAAATGGTTTCTTGCTTGGGCTCCCGCCCTTTATCTTCTTAACCACCTGCTCCACAATTTCCCGCTTCCTCTTTTCTCCCCTTGCCTCTTGCCTCCTCAACTCCACCTCTCTCTCCCGACACCTATTTATCAGATCCACGAGTGTGGTGAAAGAGGATGGAGATATGCTATCTCTGAACTCCACTGTCAGCATAGCATAAAACTTGTCAATTTTTGCCTTTACGGTCGACACCACATCTGGACAGAATTTGGCGTGATCGAAGAAGGCCCCAGCCAATTCATCGATTGACTCATTAGTTTGCCTCATGAGGAGGAACTCCTCAGTCATCCTATAGACAGCGGCTTATGGGCAATGATACTTTAGAAAAGCCACCTTGAATTCCTCCCAAGACATGGAGGTCACCCCTAGTTCACCCCTCTCCTTTCGGAGATTCAACAACCATTCTTTAGCCCTTCCGGTCAATAAGGGCACACTAAACATCACCCTATCCTCGGACTTGCACCTAGTTGTTTCAAAATTTGATTCCATATCCACCACCCACCTGTGGCTGAGGATCGGTTCCACCTGCCCATCATACTCCTTAGGCTTAACCACCATGAACTCTTTTAGAGTACACCCTTGTGGTACCCTCTCCTTGTCTTTCAAAACCTCCTCGAGAGTAAGCTTGATAGCCCCTCTCATTTCCTTCATTAGCAAGGTTGTGGCTTGCTTGAAGGCCTTAGCCACTTCCTCCTTTATCATTTCTTGGATTCTTGGATCCAAGGGTTCATTACTTGCATCTTCTGCCATCTCTAAACTGAGAAAAATGAACCACAAACACCTTAATACCCTTTCACTTTCAATACCCTAGGTATCCATTACACATTCACTATTATATGTATTAAGTATATATATATATATATATATATATATATCTACCTATATACATACATATATAACCACCTTCACCGAATCCTTGCAAATGTTCATTGTTATATGGTTATCATAAAGTCCCTTGCATATTTCGTTTATAAAAACTCTAGCAAAACCCATTTATGTTTGGCTTGCTCTAAATCTCTTTTATAAAAAAGTTGGTCTATGAAAATCGATGTGTTACACAAACTCTAGCAAAACCCATTTATGTTTGGTTTCATCCCTATGTAACACCCTTAATTGGAAAACCAATTATTAAAACATTTTATACGCACATGGAAGCTTTTGTCCCAGAAAATTTTTTTTTTACACCGCTGCGTACCACGAGGGACCTGCGCGAGGGATTTCCTAAATACACCATCTGCAGGAAGGGTTCTTCGCGTACCGCGAAGACCCTCCCGCCCATCCTCGCGTACCGCGAGAGACCCCATTTAGTTTATCCGCAGGAGGATCTCTCGCGTGGCGCGAGAGACTTTGTCCCCTCCCTCGCGTACCACGAGGGACCTGAGTAAACAAAAAGTTTACTCAGTTTGCCTAGTTCCAACACTTAGCCAAATTTCCACCATTTCAATTCAACTTGACACTAAAAATTTCCTACACTTGGGTTTTAGTTTCAAAACATATATACCACAATATATTCACCACAAGCATAATTTCAAGTGTCAAATTATACAACATTTACGGATTTCCTTTTTAAAATCCCATCAACACCCAAAATACATACGAGAACCCTCCACGCCTTGGACTTGACTTGGACCTACATCGGAGCTTTCCCTATATAACCACATATATAAAATCACCGTTAGTAATGACGATAAACACATTCAACAAGTATTTACACTTGTTTCCACTCATTCACCCATTTGACCCGTTTACACCCATTTGGTCATTTAATGGTTCATAGCACTTGCAATTCCACTACAAGTTTCATTTGTCATTCATGTGTCATCACCCATTCACCCATTTGAAGTATTTCAAACTTCTTAATGGTTTTACAACCTCTTGGTGCGAGTACCACAACTCGTCTTACCCACACTTGGAGTATTTGACACCAAGTCCACCTTTTTTTTGAAGTATTCCACACTTCTTTTGGTTTACAACCTTTTGGAGCGAGTACCACAACTCGTCTTACCCACACTTGGAGTATTTGACTCCAAGTCCACCTTTTGAAGTATTCCACACTTCTATCCACCATTACACCAAAATATCACATTATGATTGACTATATTCCACATATATCAATTTCACCAAAATACTCCACATTTCACGATTTTGTTTGACTATTTACCACATAAGTCAATTACACCATTATTGCCTCATTTACACATTTATATTTTGATTATTAACCACATAAGTCAATTACACCGTTTACACCAAATTGCACTTTTACATTTTGACTATTAACCACATAAGTCAATTACACCATGTACACCACATTGCACATTTACAATTTGACTATTAACCACATATCCTATTTATACATATCTCCATCATATAGTTTGACATTCTACCACTAAAGTCAATTTATACAATACATACATATTACATACAAGTAATGAGCATAATCATTCATATCAACTATAGTATGCATTCATAACACATACACCACACATTTATCTACATTACTAAGTAAGTGCATAGACACTTACCTTTAGATTTAGAAGATCCTGCACCGTCTTCTAACTTTGCAAAAATGATTACCTAAACATATACACCTAGTTTAGTAATCTAACATTCATCAAAATCACAATACAATTGAGTCCACAACTCAATTTTTATTTCCAACCCAAACTGACCCGTTTGGGTTATCCCCATAACCAAACACCCTCTTTCATTACAAACTCATCTACTTGAGTTTTCTTTCCAATATCTTGACACTAATTTCTCATTCAATAACTTTTATTAGGTCAATTTGGTGTTTGTTCAAGTGTCTATTACCACCTAAACACTTAATCATCACTAATTCATTATTCTAGCTTCATGATCCAAACACCCCCAATTTTCACCATATAAACCCTAACTTTTCAAAATCAAAATCAAAATCAAAATCAAAGGGTTGTAGGATGTTAGTCACTACTATTTACCTTTAGTTTAGCTAGATAATCCACAATCTAACACTAATTCACCACATGCATTCAACATTTTTGGATTTCTACAAAACTCACTCACTAACACATTCAAAAGTGAAATCAAAGGGAGATAATCACTTACTTGATGTTAGGAGAGTGATGTGCAAGCCAAAACCCCCACAAATCAAGCTCCAAATGCACGTTTTAGCTCTAAATTCGGATTTATCCTTTTTCCTCTTGCTCTCAAACGACCCAACTCAACAAATGAGTTTAATTTTGACTCTCCTCAAGTCAAAATGGCAGAATTTTTTCATTTACACTTTTGGCCCTAAACTTTCATTTCACTCTATAATTAGTTATAAAATAACATAACCCCATTACTAACTAGAAACCCACTTATTTCTACTTATTTCATAAATATTATTTTCACCATAATATTTATTAGAATATTTATTTATTTATAACGAAACCCGAATTTTGGTTCGTTACACCCTAACACTCCACTAACATACATGATTATTATTATTCTCACTAGTTAACTAAATGTACTTAACTATAATCTTACTTCTTACTACTCTAATAAATGAAAATCTTTTCAGGACACGTGTCACTCTCTGGTCACTCCTCATCTTTATTTTTCCGCATCGCTCTCCTATTAAATATTAGGTTTTCTATTTCTCTCTCATATTAAATAATAATCTTTATATTAATAAATCTAATTACGAATACTTATTGTTTAATTATAAATAGTTATTATATCATCAATCAAATGAACTTAATATGAACTAACATTTATCAATTAAATTAAAAAATTATTACTCAGTTGAAAAAAAATGTTTTAAAAACTAACTTAACAGACCTTATAACTGTCACGACAAATTATATTTTTTAAAAACATATTTTCACAAATGTGTTTGTTAACAAATTACATTATATTTTATTCAACCGATGTAATATACTGGTTTATTCAACCCGTGTATTACACGGGTTTTTAAAAATATAAATTTTTTATTACTAAATATATAACATTTTATTTATTTAACTCGTGTAATACACGAAATTTTAACCTAGTACTCAATATAAATAGAATCCTTGTCGTGAATTTAAATATTTTATACTTATACCTAAAAATGGGATGTTACATAAATCAATCTATTTATGTAATTACTTAATTCTCAATATTATTAGATTAATATCTTGTTGATAATTAGGAAGGATACCTTTTTATTTTGATCAATAATTAAAATTTTAAGAATTAAAAACTCCAAACTATATTTGGCGAGTGCGAAGCACTGAATATAATTAGTTATGCTTACACTCGTCTGTTATACTAATCAATCATTTGTTAGTCAACTCTAGGTATAGTTTAACCTCATATCAATAAAATTTTAGCAATTGAGTGTGCAACATCTATTCATACCTTGAAATAAGACGGTTTAGTTAGGTCAAGATCTGAAATTCCTCCTTGATTGCATGGTCAACCGAAGCAACAAAGTGAGCTACACGACTAGGAAATTGTTAGCCTCATCACAACGAGAAACAATTTCCGCATGTGATCAAGCTTCCACCTGAGAATAGGTATTGTTATGTTATAAGAGTAAGTAAGAATATAATAATTTATCTATCATCCTTCTGCCAGTAAGAATGAATATTTATACGTATCTCTAAACATGACGTGACATTCTTGACATTTAAGGCATAGCCATCGAGCCACGTCGTTACTGGGACCTCTTGTCCCGACCCATGTCTTGTACCATTAAGTGGTCATGATGAACAATTACACGAGGAACATGTGTACCTAGAGTTAATGCCGACCTATGTTCTCAATGGTTTTCGTTCTAGAGACGGGTGGTAAAAATACCTAGTATATTTTGGTTGAATCAAGTGTTTATGTCAAACGTAATGATCCAAAGACGGTACCCTACAGACGGTTGTATACGCAATGTTGCGGGTCGTAGCCCATCCGGTCGAAACAAGTGACCCCATATAATATGAAATTAGGATACTATCTCTTCACACACTTTTCAACAAATGCTTAACACACATGTGAGATGAAAAATCACACACTCATGTTTAGGTTACATTCAAAAGACATGTTCTCTAAAGCACTTTATCATAAACCTTCAAACGTTACTAGATCATTGCTCTACCTAACTCTTCACATCATATTTCCAAAATCTTTCATTTTCTCTCTCCAAATAAAAAAATATAAATAATCAAATTTATTATCGTTGGTCATCTGGTGCAATGGTAGCACCAAAACTTTCCATAGTGGAGATCTTGGGTTTGAATCCTGGCCATAGCAAAAAAAAGGGTATGTGGTCAGGTCAGGGTTAAAAAAAAATCTAATTTATTGTAGAAATGTATTATGTGAAAAGATGAGGGACCATTTTTGCGATGCCCTCAAACTAAACAACCTAAAATTGTCCAGAAGATTCTGCACTCACCGTCTTCAACACGCCGGTGAACGAACGAACGAAAATGGCGACGGCGAACCGGAATCCGGAGATCAGGAAAGACGCCGTCAACAATCGGCTGGTCATACTATCACCGGCTCGATCTCGCCGTCCGTCGGACTTTAAATCTAAATCACAAGCCAAATCAGACTCAAACCCTAGCTCCAACGCGCAACCACAGTGTCCATTTTGTGCCGGAAATGAGCACCAGTGCGCGCCGGAGATTTTCCGGATGCCTGCAGATTCTACTTCCGATTGGAAGGTCCGTGTGATCGAAAACTTATATCCAGCTCTCAGCAGAGACTCTCAAGTCAAATCAGACAACGAGGAATACTGTCATGCCAACGGAACCGCCGGCGAGGTGAGTTTGGGTGGATTCGGGTTCCATGACGTCATAATTGAGTCTCCGGTTCACTCGGTTCACTTGCCGGATCTATCGCCATCGGGAATTGCAGTTGTTTTGCTTGCATATAAGAAGAGGATTGAACAGCTTTGCGCTATTGATTCGATCAATTATGTTCAGGTATTCGTTGATTCACTTCTGTTTTAGAATATGTGGCTCGTGTGGATTAGCAATCTTTAGTATAAACTTCATAATTCTTATGAATTCGTCTGAGTTTGTATGTACTCTTGCTATTGTTAATCCAATCTATTTTAGGTTTAATTTGTGTAAGTTAGATTTTCCAAGTATAAACACAATATACTTGTTGGGTACAGGATTTTTATAGTTTGATGAAATACTTGACTATTGTTTGAATATCAAAATACATAACTAAGGAATTTTGTGAATCAATTTCATTATTATTTTGCAAGAATGAAAGAACAAGCAAAAGATATGAATCATATGACTTGGATTGACGCCTAAAAAAGAAAATTGTTTGGAACAGTTCCTTTGTGGAATAAAACATTACTATTTCAAGGCTTCTGAAATAAGAATTGTAACCGCAATTGGCCATATTCGATTGCTTGTTAACAAAAAAGTTGTCAGTCTTATTATGAATGTATCGAACAAACAAACAAACGTGTCTAGTATAATCTCACTCATAGCATAGCTATCAGTAGGGTATGGGGAGGGTGTGATGGTGCAAACCTTACATTTGTCCCAGTGGATAGAGAGGTTGTTAGAACCCAAAGTCGGATGATTTGATTTAACTGAAAACAAAGATAAACAACCCACTTCGAGATGGGTGAATCTCCAAATTACAAAGATAAACCAGATTCAAATACTAGACAAAAATAAAAACCAAATACGGATCCTATATCTAGCTAAACAAGCAGTTAAGAAACCGATTAGAAACTGATAGAAAACCACCCCAATTAACTAGGTCATGGCTAAATGGCGCCATTTTGAGTAGCTGGGTCAGAAACTGGGCGCCCATCTCAGATCCGACCCGTGTTCGTAACCCAGGATTGTATAAGAGTTGTTTTCGCTGAGACGCCTGGCTCCAAAAACATTTTTAAATATAGTACGGTATATTAATGTATAGTAAACCAGATAACATAAAAATAGCTAAGAGAATCAGGGCAAACAACCATACAAGAGTACTAATAATAAAAGATGTAAACTACCACTAACAGACTATGAATGTGTGTTTTCAAATCTCTTTATCATTATTTACAATCAGTTTTATTCATTTAAATACAAGTTCTATAAATTGGTCTCTGTTTTGTGTAATGAAGGTATTCAAAAACCACGGTGCTTCAGCTGGTGCTTCAATGAGCCATTCACACAGTCAAATTCTTGCTCTTCCGATTATTCCATCCATTGCTTCTACTCGTCTCAACAGCATGAAAGAGCACTATAATCAAACAGGAAAATGTGTTATTTGCAATATTCACACAGACAAGTTTTTAATCGATGAATCAACCCACTTCGTTTCCATTTCTCCGTTCGCCTCAACTTTCCCGTTTGAGACATGGATCGTTCCTCGCTATCATTCCTCTCACTACCATGAACTTGATGAAGACAAGGTACTTCAGTTATTATGCTTGTTATTATTTATTTATTTTTGTCAGATTTTGTTTACGAATGCTAGGTGTCAAAATGGTCCGGTTGGGTAACCGTTCATGGTCAAAATGGGCAATGGTCAATACAGGTCAAAAGGGGTGGGGTAGTCGGTTAGGATAGACTCAAAACAGTTTTCTTATCTATTATTAATAATTTGGATAATGTTTACTTAGCTCACAAGTATTGGAAATTTAAAACTTTGATCAAAGCATAATTTGGTTTCACTTATGATGATTTAGTGTATAAACTTGATAGCTATGTTGTCAAAGCCCACAAGGCGCGTGCCTAGGCCCCCAGGTGCAGCCGTGTCGCCTCGCTTCAAAAGCCCCATTTTCAGACCAAAAATCTTCTGAATATGTCTGAAACAATTACACCAGCCCTAAACAAGTCTGGAATAAACCTAAAACAGCCTAAACTATCCCAAACCAAGCCTAAAACATGTCTAAAATCCCTAAAAAATGTATTTTTATACTATGCGCCTCACTTAAAAAAGCCTTCCTTTTTTTAAGAACCTTGTCCTAGGCTCCAGGCGAGGCCTATGCCCCTTGACAACATAGCTTGATAGAAAATTATAAAATTAAAAAAGGACCCTATATTTAAAGTTTTGGTAACTTCTTGAAGTTATAAATGGCGAAATACCCCTAGATTTGTTTGAATATGTTACAACAATCCATCTAGATTTTATTATTTAAAGTAGATTAAGGGGTATTTAATATCCTATCTACAACTCTAGATGTGAGAAAAAGCTTTAATTTAAAAGCATATTGTCATTTTTCAATTTTCCACCAAGTTCCAGAATTGACATAGACAAAACTAAATTGGGTGAACTCTAAAATTGATTTGATAATTTGGTGACTTAAATGAAAACTTTTGAATACTTGAGTTACATTACATATGCATACATTAACTGTTTATATATAGTTACCACATTAAATATAATTACAAAAACTATACTATATCAAATAACTCTTTTAGATAATTAAGTCGAAACAACCAACTCTAATGAATGCTGATCGAAGTTTGCGTTATGGTGTGTTTTTGCAGGCTATTGATCTTGGAGGATTACTAAAGCTTACACTTCAAAAGCTGTCCATCCAATTAAATGATCCACCATATAATTTTATGATTCATACATCTCCCCTTAAGGTCGCCGCCTCTCAGTTTCCTTACACTCATTGGTACATACAAATTGTACCACAATTATCTACCATTGGTGGTTTTGAAATGGGAACAGGGTGTTACATAAACCCCGTCTTCCCCGAGGATGCTGCAAAGATCCTTCGGGAAGTAGAGGTTTCAACGACAGAATAAACTCAATTTCAATTTCATCCTTTTGTAATTTCATAGTCAAAGATCTATGCTTATCATAATGTAAGAACATGAAACAAATGAAATTCCATAATGCTACAACAAAATCCTTTTACAGAACATGCATCACTTCTTGTACCAAACATAGAACAATTTGAGAAATTAGGTAGGCACAAGGTTATTGTAACCGTCATCTCGATCTTGTATCCACAAGAAACAAACAACTGCAATCAACAGAACAAATAGCCCGGAAGCAATGCTGACAGCTGGTGATATCGATATCAGCACTCTTGATTTCACCTTAGTTTCAGGAACAGGTTCTTGAGACTGCTGCAAATTATTGTTCTCGTTTGTCGGGAACTGAATGTCTTCAGTTGAAGACACAGATTCTGAGGCGCCGTTAAAGTGTTCATCTTCATTAGTAAAACTCTCATTGAAACCGTTTTGATCATTACTTGAATTAGGGCTCCAATTGAAGTTGCTGGAGGGTGGGCTTCTGAATCTTCGGCTTTGATTTTCTGAGCAGTCACTGTTTGAAACCTGCAGAGACTTCACAAGTTTTCTAGGAGTTGTGAAAAGGTCAGTGTTGTTGACATTAACATACGATCTTGATCTCTGAAACAAAAGTCAGAATTAGCTAAACTGGTTAATAGTGGTGGCTTAATAGAATTAGCTAAATGGGTTGGTGGGTTTAGAAATGGGTTGTACATGTTGACCCGAACCCTCCTGTGTTAGCCGTGTCAATCCATTTCGGACCCAAACCCATGAAGTCGCACCCAGTTTTCCTGTTCTTGAAATATAGAAAATTTTGAAAAATAATGTTTTGATTTGACCCGAACCGACCCGTTTCAAGCCGATCTGCAGTTAACAGAAATCTTATGAAACATGTAAATTAGGATTCACCTGAGGACTAGGAGTAGCACTCCTCGAGGTTTTTGAGACACCATTGATTGGGCTTGCGAGCATGAAGCCGGAAAACCCGTCTTCATAATCTTCTTGGGTGTCAGTGCTATCAATGACACTTCTAGGAGTACTCATCTCACCCGAAAACAGCCCATCTTTCAATGACACGTCCACGTTGCTCCAAAGTTTTCGGTTAGTACTTCTACTATCAGAATCACGTTCTCGTGATGCAAAACTGATTGTAAATGGTGAATACGAGATAGAAGACCCATATTCACCATAAGAATCTATCGTTTGTGATCGAGGAGATACGCTTCTATGCTCGCGTTTGGATCCTTTCTCAGTCAAGATTCTTTTAGCCGATTGTATCGCTTCAAAAGCCGCCCCTTTAACATACGCCATTTGATCGGTTTGACACTTTTGAAATTCTTCAATCACAAACGGCAGTTCTGATATCATACACTTATAATCCAAACTCCTCATTAAGAAGTTCACCATTTGAATGGCTGACAACCGTTTCTGCGAATTCCCCTCGGTTACACCCATGTTTAAAATCCCGACACCAGCCCGAACCAACAATCTAGCATAACCTTCAACGTCTGGCCCGTTATGTTTAGCTAAAGCCATGACCAACCCAATATGCGAATTAGCCTGCATAGGCTTTTCTAAAGCTGCAGCTACCCTTTGACAAACCTCGTTGACCATTTGACCCGAAGAAAACTGCCAGTTATCTGATTCCACAAGCGCCTTCAAGCAAAGAGCAGCACCCGATGATAAATTCTCTTGGCTAGATAAAAGAGAATCCGAAAGGGGTTTACAAAGAGACTGAATGATTTCCCCTTTTCTATCATCGGGTGTCGTGGGGTCCATTCCGTACCTTGCGATGGCAGGGACCACCTTCGAGCAAGCTAGATGAAGAGCAAACGAGCCTGCGCTAGAAGTCAAAGTCTTGATGATGGTCAACATGATGTTGTCGATTTGAGGAACGATTTTAGGCCCGTGAACACGCGCAAGAACTTCATAAAGTGAGATCGTGTATTCACCAGAAGTTAACCCGGTTTCTTTGGTCTCAGAAACTTGAGCAAGAAAGAGAGGAATCGCTTTCGAATCCAAATCTTTTACATATGATTTCAATGCTTTCATGGCTGATTTTCTACTGACTGAATCTTTATCAAGATTTTCCAACTGCAGTCTAACCACCGGGCTCAAGTTTCTTCCCATTTTATAACAAAACTGCAAAACCAGAACTAGAATTTTAATAATATTTACAGAATACAAAAACTAAAAATTTATCAACCGGGATGATCACGGTCATGTTCAACCGCTTCGATGAATCCCTGGGCGGAATCGCTAGTTACGGTATCAGAAAAACCAAACCAAATCAGTCGGGTTTGTCGGGTCAACCGAGTTTTGACGGTTTTGAATCAATTCTTTTATTTATTTATATTTTTAAAAGTATAAACTTATATCAATCTTTTAAAACGACAAGAATGATTCATGAACATAATACATATACGAAACTTTATATCTTAAAAAAAACAAATAATAAACGATAAATAGTGGTTTAAGACTTTCAGTTTTCATGGTCAGCTCTCGAGATTAGTTCTTTTGCATCTTTCAAATGAGTTAAAAGTATCTACATTTGAAGAATTCAGATCTGGAAATGCCAATTCTTCAATTATTTTTAAATTTTATTTAAATTTAAAAAAATAATAATAAAGTAAAACCTAAAAATCCTCCAAAATATGAAGACCACACACCCCCCATCTAAGACATTCAGATCCAAACACAAATGATCAAATTCATTACAAAAAGTCAAGATTCAAGAACAAGGTGGCAAAAAAGTCAAAATTCAAGAACAAGATTCAAAATCAATGAGTCGATACCTGTGCGACTGTAAATCCTTTCGAGCAGCTAACTTCCACCTTAATCTTCAATGAATCGAATGAAGAAACTCTGAGTTTTGATTAAATCTTGAAATATTTTGGAGCAGCGGGCATTTCGTTTGATGTAAGAATGGAGTTGTGTTTTAATTTGATCTAAAATTTCCCCCCTTTTTGGTAAGGATTTGTTTTTAGGGTTTCCCTGTAATTTTAAATATTTTTTCTTTTTTTAATCCTTGTCTTTGTTCTTTGACGAATATGCCCCCAGACTTGATTAAAATGGTATAACATTATCTTTTTTTATTATTATAAAATTGTTTTTATTCACAGTATTTATTTGGTATAAGCTTTTTCTGTTTGAAAATGATTTAAATAACAATATACTCCATTAATTTTACTTTTATTGGGGGTATTTAGAGCTTGATTTAGCTCTCACATTTATGTGAAGTTCAGGGAAGGGACGGATTATTTCGGGATCTGATATGTGCAATCTTACCTTATATTTTATGTAAGAGGTTGTTTCCCACTCTTAGAAAAGAAAGAAGCAACTTGCTCCATATCTCACCCTCTAAACTTCAATAAAAATACGATTGATCATATACACCGTAGGGAGTGAATCATAATGATTAAGAAGGTCAAATTTGTCATTTCATTAGTTTGTATTTTAATTGGGCCGCTATATTTGATTTTTGCCGCCTCTTTGATTTCAAAATTTCAACCTCTTTCTGAGATCCAAACATGGAATAGACAAGAATAAAACATTGTTTTTTTTTATTATTATAAAATAGATTGTATTTCTTAAAATAGTTTAAAACTATTGATGATTCATTATTTGCCATTCAATATCCATTACAATGTATCAAGATCTTGTTTCATATAATTCTTTTAAGGGAATTCAAACCAAACATGAAATATTGCTAATTGAACATGCCGTCACCCTATACGCCCTCGTATAGGGCAATACGATGGCGTATAGGGTTCAGTCACTGACAACAGAATGTCACGTGTCATTCTCTGTCTGGCGGCTGGTCCAATACGTGCGTATTGACCTATACGCAGCGTATGAGGCACGTGTTATATTTTTGCTTCAAAAGTTGAAAGATTTGGGAATTTATGAATCCTATACGTGGCGTATTGCCCTATACGCCACGTATAGATATTTTTTATTTAATTATTTTTTTTAATTTAATTTATATTTTGTTTATTTTTATTTAATTATCTTTTTTATTTTAATTTATATAATTTTGTTAATATAAGTTTGTTATCTATTTATAAATTTTCTATATTATATATTTTTTTAAAACATTTATTATATTTTTACATTACAACCAAACAAAATATTAAACATTACAACCAAACAAATAAACAAAACATTATATACATTACATCAAAAAATTAAATATATACATCAAAATGTTTTACATACATAACAACGAAAGAAACTAAATACAAATAAAATAGCTAAACCTGACCGGCTCCACCGTCACCCTGACCGGCTCCACCGTCACCCTGACCGGCTCCGCCCTCATCCTGACCCGCCCCGCCCTCATCCTGAACGGAGTCTATTTATAGGGTATGTACCTATATATTTATGGAATAGGAAGGTGACAATTATTTACAAAGCATATAACATAAATATTTATTACTTAATTAAGGTTCTTCATAAATGCGATTCATCAAAATAATGAACTTACATTGCCAGAAAAGTTAAAATAAAAGCGGGAAATTTCCTGGAGATTACAGCCTCCCCTACTTTAGAAAATTTCGTCCCGAAATTGATTAGGAAGAGGGTCCTGGAAACAGATGTGGGTATTTGGCTTTCATTTGATCCTCACGTTCCCAAGTGAACTCAGGGCCACATTTGGATTCCCACCGAACCTTAACAATTGGAATGCGATTTCGCTTGAGTTGCTTAACTTCTCGGTCCACGATCTCCACGGGCTTCTCCACGAAGTGCATTGTTTCTTCAATGTGAACATCGTCAAGTGGTATGTGGAGATTCTCGTCAGCTAAGCATTTCTTTAGGTTTGAGACATGAAATGTTGGATGAACGTTACTGAGTCCTTCAGGTAGATCCAATTTGTAGGCTACCTTCCTAATCCGCTCAAGGATTTTAAAAGGACCTATGAATCTTGGAGCTAGTTTCCCTTTCTTTCCAAAACGAACTACACCTTTCCAAGGGGATACCTTGAGAAGAACCAGATCGTCAACTTGAAATTCTAAGGGTTTTCGACGTTTGTCGGCATAGCTCTTTTGCCGACTTCTTGCTACCAGAAGGTTGTCTCGGATTAATATTATCTTGTCGGAAGTCTCTTGAATAAGTTCAGGACCAGTGATTTGTGATTCACCAATTTCAGTCCAACAGATAGGAGATCGGCACTTCTGACCATAAAGTGCTTCAAAAGGAGCCATGCTAATGCTCGTGTGATAACTGTTGTTGTACGAGAACTCGATTATGGGTAGATGTAAATCCCAATTTCCCTTGAAGTCAATGACACAGGCTCTAAGCATGTCTTCGAGAATTTGAATCGTTCGCTCAGATTGACCATCAGTTTGCGGGTGATAAGCAGTACTAAGATTTAGTTGAGTGCCCAAAGCTGATTGCAGGGATTTCCAGAAGCGAGAGGTGAATCATCCATCACGATCAGAAATAATATTGAGAGGTACACCGTGACGACTAACGATCTCATCAATATAGATTCGAGCTAGTTTCTCTACTCGATAATCTTCACGTATGGGTATGAAATGAGCAGATTTTGTCAGACGGTCGATGATTACCCAAATGCTATCATGACCACGAGATGTGTGTGGGAGTTTGGTTATAAAGTCCATGGCAATACACTCCCATTTCCATACGGGAATCTCGGGTTGTTCAAGTAAACCAAATGGACACTGGTGCTCGGCTTTAACCTTCAAACAAGTAAGGCATTTGGACACATAGAGGGCAATGTCCTTCTTCATACCAGGCCACCAGTATTGGGTACGGAGATCCATGTACATTTTGTCTGCACCAGGATGCACAGAATAACGCGTCTTGTGAGCCTCGTTCATGATAAAGGTACGAAGGTTGCCACGGTCCGGAATCCAGATACGATTTAGAAAGTAAAGTAACCCATTGGGTTTGGTTTCAAGTTAGAGTTTAGCACCACATGACATTTCGTCGTACATGTTTCCTTCAGTGACAGAAAGATGTTTTGCTTCTAGGATGCGAGTTTGAATATCATTTTGGATTCGAATGATGTGGATCTTGATAGGTTCCTTACGGCTAAGAGCATCGGCCACGACATTCGCCTTACCCGGATGATAACGAATATTGCAGTCGTAGTCGTTTAGGAGTTCAACCCAACGCCTTTGCCTCATGTTGAGTTCCTTTTGGTTGAAAATATGCTGGAGACTCTTATGATCGGTGTAAACCTCACATTTGGTACCATATAGGTAATGTCTCCAAATTTTAAGAGCAAATACGACCGCACCCAACTCAAGATCGTGCGTCGTATAATTCTTCTCATGGATTTTGAGTTGTCGAGACGCATAAGCAATCACTTTGCCTCGCTGCATTAGTACACAACCAAGGCCTAAGTGGGAAGCGTCACAGTAAACGACAAAGTCTTCGGTTCCATCGGGAAGAGTCAGGATAGGAGCCTCACACAGTTTCTGTTTTAGGGTTTGAAAGGCTTCCTCTTGTTTTGGTCCCCACTCGTAGGGTTTTCCTTTGTGAGTTAAGGCTGTGAGGGTACTGCGATCTTTGAAAAGTTTGCTATGAAACGACGATAATAGCCTGCTAAACCTAAAAATGAGCGGACTTCGGTAAGGGTCTTTGGAGCTTGCCAGTTCTTTACCGCCTCAATCTTAACGGGATCTACGTGAATACCCTTCTCGTTGACTATGTGTCCCAAGAATTGGACTTCCTTTAGCCAAAATTCACATTTGGAGAACTTAGCGTATAATTGCTCCTTCTTCAATAGGTCCAAAACCAAACGCAAGTGTTCCTCATGTTCTGCTTTTGATTTTGAATAGATGAGAATGTCGTCAATGAAGACGATTACAAACTTGTCCAAGTACGGCTTACACACGCGGTTCATAAGATCCATGAAAACCGCGGGTGCATTGGTTAGTCCGAATGGCATAACCATGAACTCGTAATGACCATATCTTGTACGAAAGGCTGTCTTGGGGATATCGGATTCGAGCACTCGTAACTGGTGATAACCAGAACAAAGATCGATCTTAGAGAAATAAGTCGAGCCTTGAAGCTGATCGAACAAATCATCAATCCTAGGAAGTGGATAACGGTTCTTCACAGTAAGCTTGTTAAGTTCCCGATAGTCGATGCACATCCGAAAAGAACCATCCTTCTTCTTGACGAATAGAACAGGTGCTCCCCAAGGGGAAACGCTAGGACGAATGAATCCTTTGTTAGAAAGTTCTCGGAGTTGACTTGAAAGTTCCTGCATCTCTGATGGTGCAAGACGATAAGGTGACTTGGCCACGGGGTTTGCTCCTGGCACTAAGTCAATACGGAATTCGACTTGGCGTATAGGAGGAAGACCAGGTAAGTCTTCGGGGAAAACTTCAGGGAAGTCTTTGATTACAGGAATGTCTTGGAGACTCTTATCTTTGCCTTTTCGTTCCACAATATGGGCCAAGAATGCCACACATTTCTTCCGTAAATACTTCTGTGCGGTAGTGCAAGACATAAGCTTGAGTCCCTTTGACGGTTTCTCACCATAAACGTTCAAAACTTCACCTGAGTCAATAGGGATACAACAGATATACTTGTCAAAACAGACGACTTCAGCATGGTGCTTGGTCAGCCAGTCTATGCCTACTATGATGTCGAAACCTCCGAGAGCCATGGGAATAAGATTGATTGAAAAGTCATGATCGCTCAAGGTTAAGGTATAATCTCTAATAATGGTGCCACATGAAACAGAATAACCATCCGCTACTAAAATATCAAAGGGTTTGTCTAACTTAGCTCGACTCATAGCAAGTTGTGGTTCAAATTCAAAGGACACGAAACTCTTATCGGAACCAGTATCGAACAGGATAGAAGCATATTGCTGATTAATTGGAAACGTACCGTTCACCACATCATTGTTGGCTTGAGCCTCGTTGGCATTGATGTTAAAGGCACGTCCACGAGCTACCGGGTTTGCATTCCCCTGATTCACATTCCCTCGGTTCATATTCCCTTGGTTTATGTTTCCTTGAACCATGTTGCCCTGGTTTAGATTTGCTTGGTTCACAATGACTAGCCTAGGGCAACGGTTCCTAAAGTGATTAGGGTCACCACACTCGTAACAAGCGCGACCCTGGGCGATAGCAGCAGGAACAGGAGCAGCAGGTTGGTAGACTTGATTAGTTGGTGGAATACAACAGGTGTTAGCCCAATGTCCATAACGTCCACAAGTAGTGCACATACGACATTGTGCGTGAGCAGGGTGGTGGAGTTTGCAGGTATTACAAAGTGGTGAAGTCCCCGCATATTGTTTCTTGGTGGGGTTGAAGGCAGTAGGGGCCACTTGGGCTAAAGGAGTAGCGGGTGTGATAATGGCAAAATTTTTTCCCTTCCTTTTCATGTTATTGAAGGAAGACTCAGACTTGGTCTCCTTAGGGGGTTCAGTGGTGGTTTTCTCAAAAGTCTTCTTGGCACCCTTTTTAGATAGAGTCCCTGCCTTAACATGATTGTCTGACAGGGTTGCTGCAAGACGGATGGTTTCCTCGAGAGTGGCTGGGTTACTACCCAAAACAGTGTCCTGAATATGCATGGGCAGACCATTGATGTACTTCTCAATGGCTCGCGAGAGAGGAGTGACCATATGGGGCATCAGTAGGCTAAGCTCATGAAAGCGGGTGGTGTAGGCAAGGCTTTCACCACTGTCTTGTTTGAGATCCCAGAACTCAGCTTCTAGTTTCTTGACTTCATTACGGGGGCAAAACTCATCTGTCATGAGTGTCTTGACATCCGCCCAAGGAAAGGCTAGTGCAACCTCAATCCCACGGTTTTGTTTTTCTCCATTCCACCATGTGAGTGCCCTCTTCTGGAAGACACTAGTAGCATAGCGAACCTTCAGGTTCTCAGGGCAGTCCGCATTGATGAAAGTCCCCTCAATGCTTTCAAACCATTGGAGCAGTCCAGTAGCTCCTTCGTTCCCGTAAAACTTGGTGGGGTTGCAGGAGTTGAAGTGTTTGAATGTACACGCGGGATTTCTCGGTGTAGCATTCTGGTTCAGCTGATTGACCATGGTCGGTAGGATTGTAGCCATTTGCTGAATGATCCTATCGGTGAGGTTGTTCCTACGCTCATGAAGGGGAGGCATTATACAAATGGGTGAATAAAAAGTTCATAAGGTGTGAATCATGTATAAGAGTTTGCAATTTAATCATGAGATGTTAGCTAAAACATGGATGGTACCCTAATGGACACATAGACTTATCAAGGTACTTTAAGTCTTTCTAATGTTTGAGAAGTCATGCGTTAGCCTATAAGTGGACACTCATCCCAAGAATTCCCAGGAAAGCATAACTGGTCCATCGGTTGATTTGGATTTATACGAAATACTTTCCTAGACAGAACTTCTAGAATACAGGCATCCACCCTTCCGGATTGCACAAGTTCTCATTCATTAGTTAGAACTTACATACCTTTGACGAGAGTTTCATTCGGATCAGACTATTAAGTCTAAATGTAAGTTTCATGTAGTTCCAAATAGTTTCATGTGGACCCTTGAATATTGTAGTTCATGTAGTCACATCAAGAAATCAGAAGTAGGTAAATGTAGGTAAGTATGCATAGTAAGTATAGAGTGGAGTTCCTAACAAAAGACACGAGTTAAACTCATGTTTGGGACTCCTAGGTTATAGTCTAGGTAATGTGTCTAATAACCTAATTCCCTATAACCATGGCTCTGATACCAATCTGTCACACCCCGGCCGGCGACGGATTAAATGCCAGGGCTGACGCGGTTGTTCATAAGCACATGATCATCTATTAAATATGATAATATTTATTATTCAAATTAAAAGCATCCGCTACATAGGAAAATGAAACGTTCAAAACATAATTTAAATTAAACTAGGTCCAAGTCCTAGGTGAGCAAGTAGTCCTCAAACAGGTGCACCTGAAACATGTAACTAACAGTCAACTACAAGTAGTTGGTGAGATACACAGGTTTTGACAACAAAGAGTTAGTATAGATTACAATTCAATATGTTCAACGCATGTCTAAAGCATATATGTGAGAACATACAAGGTTCCAAGCGTACAATTCAAGCCTGATAATAGAAAACTAGATACGCAATCCCACTGATTGCCATTTTAAAAAGGGAGCAAGCGGATACTCCAAGTTATAGTTGATACCCAACAAAACCCGTCAAGGTCTTGTGGTAAGCCCATATAAATGATCATGTCAGGTACTACCTTAGGCTTGGGCTGCAAGTTAATGAATATACTGGCATGAAACACATGCAATGGTCACCAAATAGTTCAAATATAAAGTATAAAGATCAAACACAAGATATATTGAATTGTTTAAATAGATAAAGTTGATAACATGTTTCACCCCAAAAGCAAAAATAGTAAAAAGGGGCTATGTAAACTCACCTTGCAATGAGTAGCTTGGATGTCACACAAGTATATTGCACAAATGTTCTAGCTAATCACAAGGTTAACCTATGTTTGATGGAACATATATATCAATGATTTGTACAACTAAAATAGAGAATCCTATTGTGCGAGGAGATTGATGTGAGTGTCCTCATTTTAATAATAAAATAATTATTTGAGTTGTAAATAATATTTTATGTAAATCTTTGATAAATATTTGTATTGTAATAAGTGAAAGAATTAATAATGATGTTGTTTGGTTATCATTCCAGAGTAGTACCTCCTACAGAAAAGTTCCCAGGAAAGAGTTAGTCGGATCAGAACCCCGTCTTTTTCTAGCCAGAACTTTAATGTTTGCCAGATAACTACATACTGGTTTGAAATTTACTCTATTTGCATACTTAACCAAGTTTAGTTTGTGTTTGGAAAGTATATGGGCTAAAGTGAAAATATAAGTTTATGTAAAGATAGAAATTGAATATTAAATAATTTAACTTGAAAATGAGGATTTTTAGTAAAAACATAATTTTTGAAATTGAAAGGAGTAAGAATGATCAACCAAGCTTTTAAATAAAAGATTGACACAATTTTAATTAAAATAGGGCTTTTGATCTTGGATAGGTCTATGATTATAACATAAACATGTTAGGGATCATAGATCTAGCTAGTTATGAGAGATTTTTAAAGGAAAAGTATGAACAAGCAAGAATATAATAAGAACTTACTTATGAATATGGAAACGACTTTGAATCTTGAGAGAGGGATTAGAACTTGATATGGTGTGAGAATGAGGGAAGAATGAGGGTCTATTTATAGGGTAGTATCATGAGCTTATTTATAAAATTTAATTAGTTATAGGGATTAAGATTGCAAAATATGAAAAATAGTTTTTAATTTCATAACATATTTCAACTTAAGTGCTCATAAATTTTATGTTCATGACTTCATTTCATCATAATTCATATTAATATGTTTATAGATATAATTATATATTTATTTGTTTTATTTACCTTTAGTAATTTAAAAATACTAGCAATGTTATATTTTCAAAATAAATTGTTTATATCATGTGTGTATATATATAGTTTTAGAAATGACTTAGTATGTACCTATATATTTATGGAATAGGATGGTGACAATTATTTATAAAGCATATAACATAAATATTTATTACTTATGAATTTGAAGTAGGTAATTAAGGTTCTTCATAAATGCGATTCACCAAAATAATGAACTTACATTGTCGGAAAAGTTAAAATAAAAGCGGGAAATTTCCTGGAGATTACAAGATCCACGAGCTGTTCAATCGCCCACATCATCAGGTCCTCCATGCGATCGACTTGACGACCCTGTCGTTGTGAGTCGACAACACGTCCATCAAGAAATGCCTGGGTAGCCCTGTCCAGCCTAACAGCCCGACGCACGTGTCGGGGATGCTGTGGTGTAAGGCCCTAAACCCGGGAGGCCTCAATTGTTGGATTTACTCATTCACAAACAGTTCTTAAACTTTGAATATCAAAATAACGCAGCGGAATCATTCATTCAACATAATTAAAACTTGTTCAAACATGCGGAAGCGTAAAATTGTCTTAAACATAAAACATAACATAAATGAAACATAACAGGATGCAGTCTTCATATCATCCGAGTAACTCATCAAGCCGCCCAACATCACCGTCCATCATCATAACCTGCCCTTAACCTGAATGTGCATACTAAAAGTTAGCTACGCTGGTGAGTTCTAGCTTTACATAAACCTTAACATAAACATTTTGCCAAAAACAAAAAAACAATTTTTTTAACAAAAGCGTACGTAAAACATGCAATAACTAAACATTATCATAACATCGTAACGTAGCATCAAAACATAAGCCAACATGAACCGAATCTGCGCCTTCTCGTAACCGTCAATTCCATACATCGCATACCAGCGGATGTACTTAAGGCTCGTTACCTCTAAGTCATCCGTCACACAGGTCCCCTAAGGCTCGTTACCTATAGGTGGACCAAACATATGTCTCCGAAGGCTCGTTACCTCTAGGTAGACCAAAAATATGTCTCCTAAGGCTCGTTACCTCTAGGTAGACAAAACATAACTTAGGCACTATTTCCCCGCAAGGAATAGTACCTTCCATCGGGATCCCGGTAATCCCATGGGTGACCGTCGTCACCCCATCCTCAACCAGTTGTACAACCATTAGCCAGCCACAAAGGCCCCCCCTAAGGGTGAGGCCAGTACATACATACATACATACATGCATACATACATACATACATACATACATACATACATACATACATACATACCTTACCTCCCGTAGGAACTCGTGGCAGATTCGTTCATTCGTGACTTTCATAAAACCTTTACCTCATTTTAGTTAAAGCATTCATACGTTTTATTAAACAAAACACCATCTCTTTCGTAAACCTTTCATAAACTTCATTTGGCAAAACATTTCATAACATCATCCTTCGTAAACACAATTTCATAATCCTCATTTCGTAGTCATCGTTTCATAAACATCGTTTCGTAAACATCATTTCGTATGTATGCACACTAGCCCAAAAACATTTAATTAAAACATTTAAAGAAGGGCTTCTAGAACTCACCTGATAAGCTAGTCTCGTTGTCCTAATCGAAGGCCCAACACGTCACGTACGATCTGGATTGAGTAGTTAAATACACATCAGACCCTATCCCTACTCTAACGGTTTATCCATACTGAACTAGGCGAACTTAAAGCTAAGTTCGCCCCTTTACAAACCTGGCGAACATATAAGCGAACTTAGGTCAAGTTCGTCTGATCCATACCTAGCGAACTTAATAAGTTCGCCTCCACTACATTAGGTGTAACATCCATGATTTTATGACTTCATTTTTTTTGTATTATTTTATCATATAATAAATCCAAAGTTCACTTTTGTTGGACATATTAATTCCTATATAAAGATATGTACATTTTTTTATATATACTAATTAAATCAAAAGAACTACTTATAAAACTATAATCACGTAATTTCCACTCGTCTAGATATATAGGTATATATACATGTGTGTATGAATTATATAAAAGAAAGATTCAAATTTTATAAAGTTTTAACAAAAAAATCAAATTATAAATATATTCATACACATATTTATAAATTTAATAAAATAGTAAACCCTCTTTATTGCCTTGAACCCTCAATTTGAACCCCCACATTTGACAAATGAACCCTTTGTTCTCAAATAGAACCAATTCAAGAAATTTTTATCCAAATTCTAGCAGCTTTGACTTTTAAAGTCAACCAGAACCGAAGCGGTGAAATTCGTCATCCAAATGGGATCAAATCAATTGTTTTGGACTTTCCCTGATTATGTAGACATTGTTCGATCACTCCTAACTCATTGAAACATTCCAATTGGACAGTTCACGCGGTTAAATTTTGAATTCAAACCAGATTGACTAATCCAAGTCAAACCGCGTTCAATTTGAATTCCAAATCAGGGAATTAGGGCACGTTATTGTCCGCTAATCACGCGCAATCAGTCCGCGCATGTATCCAACTGAGTTCACGACCCAATACATCCTCAAACATTCGAATCCATACGTGATTTGCGTCGGCAGTTGTCATCCGTAAAGGCCACACCGAATCGAGCGTTTTTTTATGAAATTAATTGAGTTTACCCATCCCCTCACCGTCACACAACTCAGTTCACAAGATACACAGCACGATCAAATAATACATGAAACTTGTTTATTTGCAATGCACATGCTACCGGGTTGACCACATAATACATGGAACTCGGTTGTTTGCAATATACACGATACATAACAATTGTTTGCTGGGTACATAATACTAGATTGACTACGTTGAACATGAAACTTGTTGAGTTACAAAATACATGATGCTGAGTTGTCCACACCATACATGAAATTCATTTCCTACAATACACATGATACTATGTTGTTTACATTACACATGAGAGCTTATTGAGTTACAAAATACATGATGCTAAGTTGTCCACACCATACATGAAATTCATTTCCTACAATACACATGATACTATGTTGTTTACATTACACATGAGAGCTTATTGATTTACAAAATACATGATGCTAAGTTGTTCATGCTACACATGAAACCTATTTGATTACAAGCTGTATAACACTAGATCATACATGAGACTTGTGTGTTTGCATTATACATGAAACTAAGTTGCTTACGATTGTTGTAATTGATTGATCACAATATACATGAAGCATGGTTATACACTTTGTTCACCAAACATGAAAACCGTAACACATTGAAACAACTCGGTGTTTGACGTATTCTTGTTCAAACACGGGTGAACTATGGAACTTTAGGTTATACTACTTTATTACCCTTTAGTTGCTAGTTAACCTGTCTAGTTAGGGACATAGTTACTTATTAACAACTCATACGTGAAGACAATAGACATGAACTAAGTAAAATTGTGCCCCTTTTGACCCGCACACAATGGAAAGATCTATACGGACCCTGCGATGATTTGAGTAATTACGGGTGCACACGGAATTATAAAAATCAGCGCATGGAAAACATAGTGAACTCTATCGTGTGTTATGACCTAAGACCTATCGTGATACATAACAACGAAACTAAGATGATATGAAAAGGGCATGGTGGATACGCCGATGGTACTTCCTATATATATGTGCCCTATCATATTATCAGAAGTAGCGTTGTTCGTGTCACGTGAAGTTTTGACCTAGACCAATGTTTGTGTAACCTCTTGTCCACTAACAGTTTTGAGCATAATTGACAACATCTTAAACAAACCCGAATTATCAAGATCCCATCAAACCCATTCCAAGTAATGCAATTCACATGTAGAATCCAAAATATTATTCGACAACTTTCTCCATGAATTCATTCCAAAACTAAAATCATTATCATCATTCATATCTGACCTTGAATATCAAAACATGTGTCTTGTCACCAGTTATACTCCCTAAACCAACCGTCATAACACATTGAGAACCCAAACCCCCATTTTTTTTCTCCTGATTCCTTAGACTACACTAGCTAAATTTCGGGACGAAATTCCCTTAACTTGAGGATACTGTAACATCCATGATTTTATGACTTCATTTTTTTTTCTATTATTTTATCATATAATAAATCCAAAGTTCACTTTTGTTGGACATATTAATTCCTATATAAAGATATGTATATTTTTTTTATATATACTAATTAAATCAAAAGAACTACTTATAAAACTATAATCACGTAATTTCCACTCGTCTAGATATATAGATATATATACATGTGTGTATGAATTATATAAAAGAAAGATTCAAATTTTATAAAGTTTTAACAAAAAAATCAAATTATAAATATATTCATACACATATTTACAAATTTAATAAAATAGTAAACCCTCTTTATTGCCTTGAACCCTCAATTTGAGAACCCCCGCATTTGACAAATGGACACTTTGTTCTCAAATGGAACCAATTCAAGAAATTTTTACCCAAATTCTAGCAGCTTTGACTTTTAAAATCAACCAGAACCGAAGGGGTGAAATTCGTCATCCAAATGGGATCAAATCAATTGTTTTGGACTTTCCCTGATTATGTAGACATTGTTCGATCACTCCTAACTCATTGAAACCTTCCAATTGGACAGCTCACGCGGTTAAATTTCGAATTCAAACCAGATTGACTAATCCAAGTCAAACCGCGTTCAATTTGAATTCCAAATCAGGGAATTAGGGCACGTTATTGTCCGCTAATCACGCGCAATCAGTCCGCGCATGTATCCAACTGAGTTCACGACCCAATACATCCTCAAACATTCGAATCCACGCGTGATTTGCGTCGACAGTTGTCATCCGTAAAGGCCACACCGAATCGAGCGTTTTTGATGAAATTAATTGAGTTAACCCATCCCCTCACCGTCACACAACTCATTTCAATCTCTCCCAACCCTCCAACGACTTGCATTACATCCCTGGATCTCATACGAGCACCAAGTACAACCGCCGCTGTCATCTCAGTGATTCTCACCATCCTTTCACCATTACGGGTAATTCGTACATCATTAGAATCATTTTTGTCTGGGGATTAAAAGCCCCATGATTTCCAGAGGCAATCGATCGATCGTTTGGGCAATTGCTATGGCTAGGGTTGCAATCTGTATGAATCGGGGAAGGGGGTTTGGGTTTGTTTATTTAAGATTAGCGGATTGGAATTATGCCAAGGCATCTGCCCTGTTCCTCCGGTTAGGTCGCTCGACCCGCAAATGCGTGGTCGCGGGTTCTAAACCCACAGTCCGCACCCTTTTTACTTAATAACAATACCAGATCTGGACTCGCTGCAATTGGGTGTTAAAACAAATTCAAACCTGCCTATTTCCAATAGTAAGCACCTGGTGCAGTGGTTAATGCATTACGCCTTCGACGGGCAGACCCGGGTTCGACCCGGGCAAGCCCCATTTATTTTTGGAAACCGTTTTTAAACACCCTTCACTTATAAAAATTATCTTATAAAAACCTTGATCATTTAGAACATATTACAACAATAATTTACCATTTTAAGACCTAAAACAATTAGTTTTAGAATTTAAGTGATCTTAAAATCTCATTTTTATTAATAAAGACCATTTAAAAGTTTATTTTAAATTAAATTTTTAACTTACTTAGTTTATAAAAATTGTGTAAGGATTTTATAAAATACATTATCATCTTATTTTTTTTTATAAAAAAAAATATTATAAATCATTTTTTTTTCATTAATATGTATGATTTAATTTGTATTCAAACAAATATAGTTTTTTGAAATATATATTAGCACATATATATTTATAATTCCTTGTTTCTTTTGAGAGACATTCTATTTAAATTAATTATCTTTCACATTAATAAACCATTTAGGGTTTAAATTATATTTTTGTACAATTTCCTAAATATATATATATATATATTAATATATATTTTGACACATTGTTATAAATAAATAAATAAATTTATTTATTTTAATATATATAGTATCGCATTACTTTTAAAAGACTAACTATTTTAAATAAATGAATAAAAGGAATCTTATTAATTTAAACCATTTACCTATTTAAATTAAACCCTAAGTCAGTTATTATTTTTATTAAATTCATATATACCTTGAACTTACATTTATATTAAGTTTTTAGTCAAATTTAAACACCAACTTACGCGCATCCATTTCATGAAATGTCTCAAATATTTTTGTACAAATTCCGTTGAACCTTAGACTTTGCCTTAGACTTTTGTGCACATCATTGATTATATACATATAATTCAATTATAGGTTGACGTGTGATTAAACTAATAACTTGTGCCTCCTCTTGCTCGCGCTATCTGTGAGGCCCCTTTCCTGAAAGGCCTCACTTATTGGATTTACTCATCAACAAATAGAACTTAATCATAAGACATTCTTTAACACAGCGGAAACGATTTAAAACTTTAACATACGCAGCAGAAACACATAACATGTCTAAACATAACTTGTCAACATACAAACTGAAACTGGTCTGAATCAACTAAAACAATAACATAGACAGGATGCCAGACTCTGGTCTTCGGGTAACTCTTCTCGCCAAGCCAAGCATCCACTTCCATCTACTGCCACCTACACTTAACTGATGTGCATACTAAAAATCAGCAACGCTGAGTGAGTTCTAACGTTTACTTTAAATCAATTATACAAAAGATTTACTAAAACATATATACTGCCAATAAGGCTAAACTTAACACACTTTACTTTTCAAACATGTATACTGCCATTAAGGCTAAACTTAACACACTTTACTTTTCAAACAGTTTAAAACGTATAATAAACCGTCAATTCCTCTTTACTGTACTGCCCTCATGGCTTACATCCATGAACCGACAAATACCTGGTCAATGCCCCCATGATCAACGACCATGAACCGACAATACCGCTTATCCGTCAATTCCTTGTCACTACTGTACCGCCCCCATGGCTTTCATCCATGAACCGACGAGTACCTGGTCAATGCCCCCATGATCAACGACCATGAACCGACAATACCGCTTATCCGTCAATTCCTTGTCACTACTGTACCGCCCCCATGGATTCATCCATGAACCGACGAGTACCTGGTCAATGCCCCCATGGATTCATCCATGAACCGACAATACCCTGGTCAATGCCCCCATGGCTCACGTCCATGAACCGACAATACCGCTTAACGCTAAGGGGAGGTTGCGTGGACCTCCCGAGCAACCGCCGTCACTCATCCCAGTTGTACAACTGTTAACGAACCCTAAGGTTCTTACTAATGGGTAGAACCCATATCTGACATCTTGTACAAGTAACATCTGTCCCAAGGACCTTTATAGCTGGTACATATTCCCGAAGGAAAACTGTTCACTTTACTGTTCATAAATATTTCTGTAAATCTTGCTCATAACTTAACATATATCATGCCTTTGTTTATGTATATAAAAATATAGTAAACGCTTGCCAAATGATATATCTTTGCTTTTACTGAAACATAGCTTATCATAAAATACATCTTACTTTCTGAAACATAGCTTATCATATATATCATGCCTTTGTTTATGTATATGAAAATATAGTAAACGCTTGCCAAATGATATATCTTACTTTACTAAAAACATACTAGCACATATATCATGCCTTTGTTTATGTATATGAAAATATAGTAAACGCTTGCCAAATGATATATCTTACTTTACTGAAAACATACTAGCACATATATCATGCCTTTGTTTATGTATATAAAAATATAGTAAACGCTTGCCAAATGATATATCTTACTTTACTGAAAACATACTAGCACATATATCATGCCTTTGTTTATGTATATGAAAATATAGTAAACGCTTGCCAAATGATATATCTTACTTTACTGAAAACATACTAGCACATATATCATGCCTTTGTTTATGTATATAAAAATATAGTAAACGCTTGCCAAATGATATATCTTTCTTTCTAAAACATAGCTTATCATATATATCATGCCTTTGTTTATGTATATAAAAATATAGTAAACGCTTGCCAAATGATATATCTTTCTTTCTAAAACATAGCTTATCATATATATCATGCCTTTGTTTATGTATATAAAAATATAGTAAACGCTTGCCAAATGATATATCTTTCTTTCTAAAACATAGCTTATCATATATATCATGCCTTTGTTTATGTATATAAAAATATAGTAAACGCTTGCCAAATGATATATCTTACTTTGCTGAAAACATACTTTTGCCTCTTTTAAACCTTTCACTAAAACATAGCTTTTCTCTTCAGTTTATAATATATAAAATATAATAAACACTTTACACTAAGTATGCATACCACCCCTAAAGAAGGCAAAAAGGGGATTAGAACTCACCTCTTATCTTAGCTGGAATGGTCTACTGGATCTCACTCAATCTGAACAATCATAACAGTTGACACATATCAGACCTAATCCCGACTCTAACGGTTTACTCGTTCTGTTACAGGTGAATACACTGACTTCACTTACTGATGCAGACCTATCGAAACTACTTAGTTTCGACAGGTGCAGGCCCATCGAAACTTCTAGTTTCGATACCTGCAGGCCGCTCGAAACTTCTAGTTTCGATACCTGCAGGCCGCTCGAAACTTCTAGTTTCGATACCTGCAGGCCGCTCGAAACTTCTAGTTTCGATACCTGCAGGCCGCTCGAAACTTCTAGTTTCGATACCTGCAGAACTCAGCTATCTTCCCCGTGAAAAACCCTAACTTTCGCAAGCAGATCTGACATCGTCAAGATCCGAACTTTTTACATTCAAAACTTGTGTTTTCTAACCGAGAGTCTAGATCTATACTTCGTTTTCATTTTTAAACGTAAAAACCCAACCTTTACTTGATTTTTCCTTCAAAACCCGATATAATATAAAAATGCAGATCTGGAACAAATGGTTACCTGAAATCGCTTCCTTTTCGTTGATAAACACTCACGAGACTCTTGCTAACGATCCTTGAAGCTCTAGTCCGAAAACCGGGACTTTCTCTCTCTAGGCTCTCTCTCGCTTTCTCTCTCTAGAATTCCGAAAATGGTGTTGCAAATGAGGGTTTGGGGCTGGTCTTGAGACTTATAAGGGCCCAAACCCTTGTCCCTTTCGGCCCATACACCCCGGCCCAAGCCCGCTTCCTTTCTTTTTATTTAAGTTTTAATTCCTCGTGAATTCTCTCGTGCTCTAAAACTCGGGATGTTACAAGTCTACCCTCCTTACAATAGGTTTCGTCCTCGAAACCTGCCATAAGCTATACCGATAGCAAATCACAGAATGGGTGGCATAAACCGTAGCTATGCAAGGCAGCTTGGTCATGAAGGCCATTGTGATTAACTACCGCTGAGGATCTAATCCGGGTAATATCTAGTTCTAAGGCTCCTAAGCTGATGGGGCTAACCAATCATTCAAACTTGGTTTGTGCTAGCTCCACCGTGGCGGCCTGTACGCCCACCACGTCTAGCCATTTCTAACTGAAAGATAGAGAACAAAAGATTTAATTTCACCATGCTAGGGAATATGTAGAACACAATAAGTAAGGTAAGATGTTAATATACACTGGCCATCTGCAATTAACCATTACATCACATCTTGTTTTCTATTTATTCGCTTTCATGGTTCCACTAAAGCCTCTATTCTTATCTTGACACTCTAAAGGTAAACTTTACTTACTATACGCTTCTGATGCTTTGGCTTGAGTTACCCGTACTGGCATCCGCTTCTTGTCCCATTCTCAGTTTAAGTCTGGACATCGGGGATGTCCAAATCTCTCAAACTATGGCTCTGATACCAACTTGTGAGGCCCCTTTCCTGAAAGGCCTCACTTATTGGATTTACTCATCAACAAATAGAACTTAATCATAAGACATTCTTTAACACAGCGGAAACGATTTAAAACTTTAACATACGCAGCAGAAACACATAACATGTCTAAACATAACTTGTCAACATACAAACTGAAACTGGTCTGAATCAACTAAAACAATAACATAGACAGGATGCCAGACTCTGGTCTTCGGGTAACTCTTCTCGCCAAGCCAAGCATCCACTTCCATCTACTGCCACCTACACTTAACTGATGTGCATACTAAAAATCAGCAACGCTGAGTGAGTTCTAACGTTTACTTTAAATCAATTATACAAAAGATTTACTAAAACATATATACTGCCAATAAGGCTAAACTTAACACACTTTACTTTTCAAACATGTATACTGCCATTAAGGCTAAACTTAACACACTTTACTTTTCAAACAGTTTAAAACGTATAATAAACCGTCAATTCCTCTTTACTGTACTGCCCTCATGGCTTACATCCATGAACCGACAAGTACCTGGTCAATGCCCCCATGATCAACGACCATGAACCGACAATACCGCTTATCCGTCAATTCCTTGTCACTACTGTACCGCCCCCATGGCTTTCATCCATGAACCGACGAGTACCTGGTCAATGCCCCCATGATCAACGACCATGAACCGACAATACCGCTTATCCGTCAATTCCTTGTCACTACTGTACCGCCCCCATGGATTCATCCATGAATCGACGAGTACCTGGTCAATGCCCCCATGGATTCATCCATGAACCGACAATACCCTGGTCAATGCCCCCATGGCTCACGTCCATGAACCGACAATACCGCTTAACGCTAAGGGGAGGTTGCGTGGACCTCCCGAGCAACCGCCGTCACTCATCCCAGTTGTACAACTGTTAACGAACCCTAAGGTTCTTACTAATGGGTAGAACCCATATCTGACATCTTGTACAAGTAACATCTGTCCCAAGGACCTTTATAGCTGGTACATATTCCCGAAGGAAAACTGTTCACTTTACTGTTCATAAATATTTCTGTAAATCTTGCTCATAACTTAACATATATCATGCCTTTGTTTATGTATATAAAAATATAGTAAACGCTTGCCAAATGATATATCTTTGCTTTTACTGAAACATAGCTTATCATAAAATACATCTTACTTTCTGAAACATAGCTTATCATATATATCATGCCTTTGTTTATGTATATGAAAATATAGTAAACGCTTGCCAAATGATATATCTTACTTTACTAAAAACATACTAGCACATATATCATGCCTTTGTTTATGTATATGAAAATATAGTAAACGCTTGCCAAATGATATATCTTACTTTACTGAAAACATACTAGCACATATATCATGCCTTTGTTTATGTATATAAAAATATAGTAAACGCTTGCCAAATGATATATCTTACTTTACTGAAAACATACTAGCACATATATCATGCCTTTGTTTATGTATATGAAAATATAGTAAACGCTTGCCAAATGATATATCTTACTTTACTGAAAACATACTAGCACATATATCATGCCTTTGTTTATGTATATAAAAATATAGTAAACGCTTGCCAAATGATATATCTTTCTTTCTAAAACATAGCTTATCATATATATCATGCCTTTGTTTATGTATATAAAAATATAGTAAACGCTTGCCAAATGATATATCTTTCTTTCTAAAACATAGCTTATCATATATATCATGCCTTTGTTTATGTATATAAAAATATAGTAAACGCTTGCCAAATGATATATCTTTCTTTCTAAAACATAGCTTATCATATATATCATGCCTTTGTTTATGTATATAAAAATATAGTAAACGCTTGCCAAATGATATATCTTACTTTGCTGAAAACATACTTTTGCCTCTTTTAAACCTTTCACTAAAACATAGCTTTTCTCTTCAGTTTATAATATATAAAATATAATAAACACTTTACACTAAGTATGCATACCACCCCTAAAGAAGGCAAAAAGGGGATTAGAACTCACCTCTTATCTTAGCTGGAATGGTCTACTGGATCTCACTCAATCTGAACAATCATAACAGTTGACACATATCAGACCTAATCCCGACTCTAACGGTTTACTCGTTCTGTTACAGGTGAATACACTGACTTCACTTACTGATGCAGACCTATCGAAACTACTTAGTTTCGACAGGTGCAGGCCCATCGAAACTTCTAGTTTCGATACCTGCAGGCCGCTCGAAACTTCTAGTTTCGATACCTGCAGGCCGCTCGAAACTTCTAGTTTCGATACCTGCAGGCCGCTCGAAACTTCTAGTTTCGATACCTGCAGGCCGCTCGAAACTTCTAGTTTCGATACCTGCAGAACTCAGCTATCTTCCCCGTGAAAAACCCTAACTTTCGCAAGCAGATCTGACATCGTCAAGATCCGAACTTTTTACATTCAAAACTTGTGTTTTCTAACCGAGAGTCTAGATCTATACTTCGTTTTCATTTTTAAACGTAAAAACCCAACCTTTACTTGATTTTTCCTTCAAAACCCGATATAATATAAAAATGCAGATCTGGAACAAATGGTTACCTGAAATCGCTTCCTTTTCGTTGATAAACACTCACGAGACTCTTGCTAACGATCCTTGAAGCTCTAGTCCGAAAACCGGGACTTTCTCTCTCTAGGCTCTCTCTCGCTTTCTCTCTCTAGAATTCCGAAAATGGTGTTGCAAATGAGGGTTTGGGGCTGGTCTTGAGACTTATAAGGGCCCAAACCCTTGTCCCTTTCGGCCCATACACCCCGGCCCAAGCCCGCTTCCTTTCTTTTTATTTAAGTTTTAATTCCTCGTGAATTCTCTCGTGCTCTAAAACTCGGGATGTTACACTATCTACAAAGAACTTATACCTGTGAGTTTACATAGCCCCCTTTTCATTTTGTACTTTTGGGGTGAAACATGATTTACTTCTTGAAACTTTTTGCATAGACTTAAATACAATTCAACAATATGATATTATGTGTTATGTGCTTTATGTTTGAATGCTATGAGTTAAGACTACATATACATGACATTAGTACAATCATTAACTTCGTACAAGCCAACGGTTAACATTGATAGATCTATTGAGTCTGACAAACCCACCCGGTTAGGGTGTTTGTTACCGACTTTACATTAGGGTAACCTGCGTGTTATGCCTCAGTCACAAGGTTTGATTGTACATACTTAGTTTAACTATAGATTCTTCATAAATGCCTTATACACGTGTATCGTATGAATTGTATAAAACACTTTAAACTTGGTTATGTGTCAAAACCTATGTATGCTCACCAACTTTTTAGTTGACCTCGTTTTCATCATGTTTCAGGTACTAATGCTTGAGAATAAGTATAAGGTGCTTCACTTAGGACCGATGACCTAGAATTTAATTTAAAGAGACTATTTATGTATTTCTATTTTCCTTGTATTGTTGGATTTATGTTTATTTGTGACATGAAAGTGGTTGTTTAATTATTTAAACTTTAGTAAACCTTGATCTTTTAAACAGTCTACATATCCGCCCCGACGTATTCCGCCGCCGGTTGGGGTGTGACATTAGGCGAACATGCTAAGTTCGCCATCCTTGCTTCAGGCGAACATACTAAGTTCGCTTGAACTGGTTCTTTTCCCCAAACAACCCAAACCGTAATGAGGACGTCTACGTAAAATACACTTCTTTAATTCTAACGAAAATCAGACAGAGTCGCGTTGTTTCTTGTCTAACCCCGACAATTCCAATTGTCTATTTCCATCCCAAATCAACCAACAATAACCCATATCAATCGTGTATTAATTACTAACATTAATAACCAACTTCTATATGTTTATCATTTATAAAAATAATAAATCTTGCCGGTTATTGTTTGTTTTATATATATATATATATATATAACTTTACACGTCCCCTCGAACACGGTATTCTTGACCCGAGCCAATTAATAATAATATTAATTAATATTCTACGGGTTTTAAGAATTATACCTTCTCGAGCATGAACCCGTAATGTAACCGAGATTGAACTGTCCTTTTCAATCGTACCCGCAACTCGCCTCGACTCGCCGGTTATACTTTCTAACAACACCATCTTCATCATCATGCTATCATCATCATCTTGTAATTACTATCATGTAATCATCATCATCATATAAACTACTATCATTTCCTCATCATCATCATCGAAACTACTATCATTAACCATACTAACATGTTTCCTTGCATTCATCAACATGAACTAGCACCATCATGCCACCATGAAGCTCAACATCACTATCAGGAGCCACCATCCTGCCATAACAGCCCAGCACCACCACCGTGAGGTCACCGCCACCATCTCCGTGAAGCTCACCTTAACAATACTCGTTTAATCACTGCAACAAGAGCTTACTGGAGACTCGTATGGCCTACACCATCCTCCACGTACTCACTGATGTGAACCATCATCTCCCGAAACTACTGCCGTGAACACCCTTTACCCGAAACTACCATTTCCACCATGATCCACCTCTAACTCCCCTTCGTGACCACCGTTAACCACCGTGCGTACCTCTCCCGTTATTCACCATCGACCACCATCCAAAACAACTGTTAATAACCAATATGAGCTACCATTGAGACCCCATAACCAGCAAGTACTCACCGGAACTTACGCCACCACCATCTCGCTTTACCGGAAAACCCATACAACCTCCGCTAACCACCCTCATGTAACGCTGCAAGAACCCACTGCTGCTGCCGGGGTTATGACAGCAGCTCACACCACCGTCAGGTCCGCACCATCCTATCATCACCGTTAACTACTATACCTTCACCATTATCCGCCGTACGTACCACCGTCGTCTTCTTCCGTGAAGCTCACATAGTTCCCTTCTTGCGTATCTTACATCATGCGATTATCCTGCTGCTGCCGGAGCCATGGCAGCAGCGCACACCTCATTGCCGCCGTGAACTTCCATTAGAGTACACCATATTCGTTGGCCACCATCCTTCTTGCGTGATACCGTTTCGAACAGGCCATAATCGTGGTCGCTGAGGTGCTACGAGTATGAATTAGACATTTCTCATGTAGATCGGTTAGTATTTCCAGGCTAGTAATCGGATTAGAGGTTAAATGGAGATGAGGGTGTGTTTTGTTTTCGAATTGCAGGCGACGAAGAAGAAGAACCCGTAAAAGGGTTTTGGCGGCTGATGTTTATAATATGGATTTTAGGTATTTAGTAAATTTTCACTTAGCCCCCTCCATTTTGGTGAAATTTACATATCACGCTTCTAATTCGATTGGTATTTACTTATCGCACCACAATTTCGTTCCTTGACAACATTAGTCCTAGACGAAGTCTCATGTTTTAAGTAAAAGAGAATTTAGGATGTTACAAGTCTACCCACCTTATAAGAATTTCATCCTCGAAATTCAGTTCTTCTCATAACACAACTTGACTTCGCATACCACGACTTAGTGGTCTCTTAGGTTCCGGTGAACCAACATGTCCTGCATCATTTGAAACACGAACACTCGTTGTCATACGCGTACTGGAAGTAGCTAGGGTTTACACCATCACTTGGAATAAATACGTGCCACTACTATCTCTTTTATCTTCACAACAAGCATCCCTTGATGTTGTCCCGAATAGTTTCATCTACTAGGTTCACATACGTGTCTCACGGGGGTGACTGAACTCGAATCCATCATACACTTGCATGGATTTGTCATACTGTGCGAACGATGAGCCCCTATAAGCCCTGGGCGCATCTTCTAGGAAATTTAGCTTCTTTCGACTGAACCAAAACCTTAGACTATAGATGTTGATCATTCCTTGCTTTCCATTGCGAGCTTCTTGTGTAGTCTTGACTATACCTCTCTAGTTCTTGATCGACGTTATCTCGTTCGGCTTCGTACATCTCTAGTCGATCTTTCGCATCTAACCGTTAGGGTCCTTATCTAGTCATTCTACGTGAATTGTCTTACGAAACTCGGAGTCATCCACCGAAGACTCCATTGCCATAAATCCATCTCCTCTTTAAGTTTGTCTACTCTGTCATTTAGACGGTTACTATCGGTCATCTCTCGACTGTTTGGATCATTGTGTATACCTCATAAGCTATCCATGGTGCATTCGTCCTCGAAGGACCATACCATGCCGTTCTTGAATGAACTGTACCATCAAGTTCCCGAATGAATCATACCATCACGTTTTCGAAGGTACCGTACCATCTCGTTCCCGAAGGAACCACATCGTCTCATTCCCGAGGGAACCATATCGCTTCGTTCCTGTAGGAACCGTATCGCTTCGTCCCCGTAGGAACCGTATCGCTTCGTCCCCGTAGGAACCGTACGAGGTATCTCCCAACCATATGAGGTATCCCCCATCACCCTCAACTTTTCGGGAAGGTATTCATTCAGATGGAACACTAGTCACTCGAACTTTACATTCATATTTTCATACACAATCTCCTTCTAGTCTTTCTTTCAAGCATACTTGTCAGGGTTTTACGTTTTACATTGTTGGTTCATTGAACACCATTCTTCCTTCATATCACTGGATGGTCTTAGGGATTGGCATCCCATCTGACAGACAATATATATTCTCTAGCTACTCGTTTCCGCTAGCCTTTTCTGCATGCATTTCTTCTAAAGTCACATTCGTTGATCTTACTACAGATAAATGACACGTGCGGTGACACTTGTACTTTCATTTCCTTTCTAGTTTCAGTGGGTCCCTCAACAGCTTTCCAATTTTAACAACCCTTGCGGCTATTGATTAGACTTAGTCGTAGTAGAGCGTTCTCTGAGTCGCCTTAAATTTATTCTTAGTACCCATGCCTTACTTCACATTGTTGGTCAAAACTTGTCCTTCACATTCATTCTAGACAAACAATCCTGGGGTCGGATCTGGTTTGATTTGGTTTAGTCTGCACGCCCTAATTAACATCACGGTTCCCATCTCTTGTTGTTGTTGGTATATCTATTTTCTCGTTTCAGGAGATACTCTTATTAGTTGTCTGGGACTGTCTTCTACATGGAAAGATGCCATTTGTGCATTCGTGCACTCATATATTCTTTGGACATACACTTGTGTGGTTATTTCCTTCATGCTCATGCATACTTCGACAGTAGACCGATTTTTATTCATCATAACGTGTTTGTGCTAAGTGTAGTCCACACTAGCTCCTTGGCATTCTTCACACATATGCTCGTCTAACTTAGGTAAAACCAAAGTTTCATTCCTCCACATTTTGCCTGTCGCTCGTACTTGCTGACATCATTCATCTTTGTAAGGTACACCATCTTTGACTTCGTTACTATTACTAATGATGTTCATCAATCTCTTTAAATCGTTACTCGGGCGACTATGATCTCGTAGTCATAGTTGAGTAGTTGGGTCAACTTTGATACGTAAGCATTAATCAACACCATAAGATTCGCTATCATGCACGTGCGCCTGTAAATTCACAAGTTCGCGGATCCAAACGAAATTGCCAATTTACCTTACTCGAGCATTCTAGTTCCTCTTACAACACTTCATAATACTCACGTCTCCTCAAAGTTGAGATTTTGTCCCGGTATTCCTCTCGACACCCCTTACCACTCCCGTGCTAAGTCCACATGACAGATGACAACTCGGAACATACTCGTACGGTCTCATGCACACTACCTTCTAGTTCTGCATGAAGACCTGCCTCTTTACTGTATACTTGGTGGGCGGGAATCCTACCGTGTCGTCCGGTACGACCCCCACCACGCCTTCCGCCTATTCTACCCGCCATTTCGTTGTATAAGAAAAGGAATCTAATGTCACCATGCTAGTTAACAAATAGAATTCAACAAGTACTGTATGGTTTTAATATACACTGGCCATCTACAATTAACCATTACACTACCTTTTGATTTCTATTTGACCACCTTTATGATTCCATCAGAACACAAGTCCTTACCTAACACTTTCTACGGCATACTATATATGTAAATATATACTACCTTCGTACCTGATGCTGTGGCTCGAGTTACCCGTACTTGCATCCGCTTTCGGTCCCATTCACAGTTTAAATTCAGACACTGGGAGTGTCCGAATCTCTCAAACTATTGCTCTGATACCAACTTGTAAGGCCCCAAACCCGGGAGGCCTAAATTGTTGGATTTACTCATTCACAAACAGTTCTTAAACTTTGAATATCAAAATAACGCAGCGGAATCATTCATTCAACATAATTAAAACTTGTACATACATGCGGAAGCGTAACATTGTCTTAAACATAAAACATAACATAAATGAAACATAGCAGGATGCCAGTCTTCATATCATCCGGGTAACTCATCAAGCCTCCCAGCATCACCGTCCATCATCATAACCTGCCCTTAACCTGAATGTGCATACTAAAAGTTAGCTACGCTGGTGAGTTCTAGCTTTACATAAAACCTTAACATAAACATTTTGCCAAAAACAAAAAAACAATTTTTTTAACAAAAGCGTACGTAAAACATGCAATAACTAAACATTATCATAACATCGTAACGTAGCATCAAAACATAAGCCAACATGAACCGAATCTGCGCCTTCTCGTAACCGTCAATTCCATACATCGCATACCAGCGGATGAACTTAAGGCTCGTTACCTCTAAGTCATCCGTCACACAGGTCCCCTAAGGCTCGTTACCTATAGGTGGACCAAACATATGTCTCCGAAGGCTCGTTACCTCTAGGTAGACCAAAAATATGTCTCCTAAGGCTCGTAACCTCTAGGTAGACAAAACATAACTTAGGCACTATTTCCCCGCAAGGAATAGTACCGTCAATCGGGATCCCGGTAATCCCATGGGTGACCGTCGTCACCCCATCCTCAACCAGTTGTACAACCGTTAGCCAGCCACAAAGGCCCCCCGTAAGGGTGAGGCCAGTACATACATACATACATACATGTAACATCCATGTTTTTCAGGCTATAAATTTTCTTTAACCATTTTATTATTTAAGCACTTGAAATCCCGTACTTGCCTAACACCTCATGCCACATTAATTATTATCTTAACGTATATTAATTTGAAATTTTCAACCTTTCAATAACATAATATTTTCTATTAAATATATACAAAATGTGTAGGTACAATTATATAAATACATATATATATATATATATATATACACTTATAAATATATATATGGCTATTTTATATTTTTTATATATAAACCATTGGTAATTTTATAAAAATGGAGTCCCTATATAAAGTATCTACAATAAAACAAAATGATGTTTTAGACTTTATTACAAGTTTTATAAAAAGTATTTTTATAACAAAATCTTAATTTATTAAGTCTTGAACCTCCTCATCAACTTTGAACTCTTGGAACCCTTAACTTAAACCCCTCTTATCCAATTTTGACCCCATCCACAAAATTAAACCTATTTTGACTCTATAAAGTCAAACAAGCCCAAATGCGTGCAAACCAATACTAACAATCGATCAACCTCGGCTATTCTGGACTTTTCGCGATTAAATATTCGCATATCAATCGGTTACAAGTCATAATAATGTCCCAACTTAACAAATTTAACGGCACATTACGAAATTCAAGCAGGTTTGACCTCTAGGGTCAACCCGAGCCTTAATCATCCCCAAATCATGGAATTAAAACATGTTAACGACCGCAAATCATGCGCATGCTATTCATCAAGGAATTCGAGCCTCATACATGACCCAATTCATCCCTAATTAATCGAATTAACGCGTAATTCGCCTCCTACAGTTGTCATCGTCAAAACAAGATCGAATCCGACAGTTAAGGTAAAATTTAATGAATTAATTCATTCCCACACCTTCGCATAACCCATTACAATCTCCCTAAACCTTCAAACCATCCGCATTACCACTCTGGAGCTCGGCCGAACACCAAGAACAGTCAAAATTTCGTTTCAGTCGATCTCTCACCTCTCCAATCCATTTCAGGTAATCAATACATCCCTATACTCGTTTTGACTTTCTGATTAAAAGCCCCAAGGTATGGATTTCATACCTGTTCTTAATCACGACCAATTTGGGGCTAGGGTTTTCGGGAAAACGATTTGGGGAAGGAGATGGATTGGGGTTGTGTGTTAATTCAATTTCGCATAACTTACTGTCAAGGCTTTTAGCCTAGTTTAACCGGTTACGACTCTTGTCCTATGCACGCTTGGTTGTGTGTTCGAAACCCACAATCAAGTTTCCTTTTTTTTTGCACAAACCTGAACCAATCCCGGCTCCCCTACAATCATGAGATAAATGTAGTTGAAACCGAACAAAGCAACACGATCAATCCTTTGGTCCAGTGGTTGGGCGTTTGCCCTCACCCAGAAACGGTCCGGATCGATCCCGACCCACCGAATTAATTTTTTTTAAATCACTTTAAGCAGCAAGTTTAAGTTATAAAAGTTAGTTTATACCATTTAGAACAGATTTATACAAAAATATACAATTTTGAATATAAACAACTAATTGTACACATTTAAATGTCTAATACAATCTTATATATATATATATATATATATATATATCATTTAAAAGTTATTTTTAAGTCTAATTATAAAACAAAGGTTTTTAAATACCAAATTCTATATAAAATATGAAAAGATTTCTAAGACCATTTTGATATTTATTAAGGTTTAAACCCTAGTTAAACAAATTTAACTTTTCTAAATATAGATAAACACATTTACATTTATTCCTCCATGAGTAGAGGCATACTATTTTAATAAAACTTAAATAAAAAGGAATATTATTGATTTACTTTTTATTTAAAACTCATTTAGGGATTTGGATTTTATAATTTTTCTCAAAATTTATACCAATTTGACACGTTGTTATAAATAAATAAAATATATTTATTTATTTCAATGTCAACATTTTTTTTAAAGACACATTATTTTAAAATAATTAAATAAATATAAAAAAATTTGTTTATTTAAAAATATTTATCTTTTACATTAACATTTCATGTCTGGTTTAAAATGAAATACATACTAATATATATTTAGACTACTATTTTGCCACATTTTCATAAAGTAAATTTGTTTATTTTATATTTGAATAAATAAAATTTCACACTATCTTTTTCTTTTTTTTCTAAATAAATAAATAAAAGAATTTATTTATTTTATTTGTTTAGTTATTCAAATTAAACCCTAAGTCATTTATTATTTTGAACTTACTTTTTTTTCATTAAAACTATTATTCGAATACAAAGACAAACATATACACACCCCTTGCATGGTGTACCTCAACCCCGTTGTACAAGTCCCTACACTCGATTCCGTTGAAACCCTAGACTTGGCCTTAGACTTTTGTGTATGTTATTAATCTAGATTCATATACATTACACTCTAGGTTAACGTTGTGAGTTACAAGGATCACTTCGCTACCTAGTCTCTTGTGCTAGCTACATCTTTGATACAAGTGAGTATTACATAGCCCCTTTTACTCTTTTACACTTTTTGGGGTGAAACATGAACTCTATACACACAATTGTTTACATTTACACAAACTACACAAACACAAATCCTCTTTACATTCATGTATACAAAATTTGAGCTTTATGTTTGAGTGTTAGGTGTGTTAACTGTTTGTGTGCAATTTATGTGCAATCATTAACTATTCAAGCCGACGGTTAACAATGATAGATCTATTGAGTCTGACAAACCCACCCAGATTGGGGTGATTGTTACCGACAACACAATTTGCATGCTAGTTACAAAGGTTTGATTGTACTTTGGTTACGCAATAGTTTCTCCCCATAAATGCCTTATTTGATCATGTTATGTAAGTATTTGTTTATTCACATTCATATACTATATATGTACAAACTTGTGTATGCTCACCAACTTTTTAGTTGACCTTATTTTATTCATGTTTCAGGTGCTAATGTGTGATTTTGATCAAGGCTTGCTACACATAGGTTTTGGGACTTAGTGAATTTTAATTCAAGAACAATTTGTATTTCATTTATGCACTTTGGAATTGGTTTATGTTTGTTTGAATTGAAGTGAATTTAATATATTACAATTTAGCCAACCTTGAGCTCATGAACAGTCTACATGTCCCGCCCCGACGTATTCCGCCGTCGGTTGGGGTGTGACAATACATACCTTACCTCCCGTAGGTACTCGTGGCAGATTCGTTCATTCGTGACTTTCATAAAACCTTTACCTCATTTTAGTTAAAGCATTCATACGTTTTATTAAACAAAACACCATCTCTTTCGTAAACCTTTCATAAACTTCATTTAGCAAAACATTTCATTACATCATCCTTCGTAAACATAATTTCATAATCCTCATTTCATACTCATCGTTTCATAAACATCGTTTCGTAAACATCATTTTGTATGTATGCACACTAGCCCAAAAACATTTAATTAAAACATTTAAAGAAGGGCTTCTAGAACTCACCTGATAAGCTAGTCTCGTTATCCTAATCGAAGGCCCAACACGTCACGTATGATCTGGATTGAGTAGTTAAATACACATCAGACCCTATCCCTACTCTAACGGTTTATCCATACTGAACTAGGCGAACTTAAAGCTAAGTTCGCCCCTTTACAAACCTGGCGAACATATAGGCGAACTTAGGTCAAGTTCGTCTGATCCATACCTAGCGAACTTAATAAGTTCTCATCCACTACATTAGGCGAACATGCTAAGTTCGCCATCCTTGCTTCAGGCGAACATACTAAGTTCGCTTGAACTGGTTCTTTTCCCCAAACAACCCAAACCGTAATGAGGACGTCTAGGTAAAATACACTTCTTTAATTCTAGCGAAAATCGGACAGAGTCCCGTTTGTTTCTTGTCTAACCCCAACAATTCCAATTGTCTATTTCCATCCCAAATCAACCAACAATAACCCATATCAATCGTGTATTAATTACTAACATTAATAACCAACTTCTATATGTTTATCATTTATAAAAATAATAAATCTTGCCGGTTATTGTTTGTTATATATATATATATATATAACTTTACATGTCCCCTCGAACACGGTATTCTTGACCCGAGCCAATTAATAATAATATTAATTAATATTCTACGGGTTTTAAGAATTATATCTTCTCGAGCACGAACCCGTAATGTAACCGAGATTGAACCGTCCTTTTCAATCGTACCCGCAACTCGCCTCGACTCGCCGGTTATACTTTCTAACAACACCATCTTCATCATCATGCTATCATCATCATCATCTTGTAATTACTATCATGTAATTATCATCATCATCATCATCTAAACTACTATCATTTCCTCATCATCATCATCGAAACTACTATCATTAAACAAACTAACATGTTTCCTTGCATTCATCAACATGAACTAGCACCATCATGCCACCATGAAGCTCAACATCACTATCAGGAGCCACCATCCTGCCATAACAGCCCAGCACCACCACCGTGAGGTCACCCCACCATCTCCGTTAAGCTCACCTTAACAATACTTGTTTAATCGCTGCAACAAGAGCTTACTGGAGACTCGTATGGCCTACACCATCCTCCACGTACTCACTGATGTGAACCATCATCTCCCGAAACTACTGCCGTGAACACCCTTTACCCGAAACTACCATTTCCACCATGATCCACCTCTAACTCCCCTTCGTGACCACCATTAACCACCGTGCGTACCTCTCCCGTTATTCACCATCGGCCACCATCCAAAACAACTGTTAATAACCAATATGAGCTACCATTGAGACCCCATAACCAGCGAGTACTCACAGGAACTTACGCCACCACCATCTCGCTTTACCGGAAAACCCGTACAACCTCTGCTAACCACCCTCATGTAACGCTGCAAGAACCCACTGCTGCTGCCGGGGTTATGACAGCAGCTCACACCACCGTCAGGTCCGCACCACCCTATCATCACCGTTAACTACTATACCTTCACCGTTATCCGCCGTACGTACCACCGTCGTCTTCTTCCGTGAAGCTCACATAGTTCCCTTCTTGCGTATCCTACATCATGCGATTATCCTGCTGCTGCCGGAGCCATGGCAGTAGCGCACACCTCATTGCCGCCGTGAACTTCCATTAGAGTACACCATAGTCGTTGGCCACCATCCTTCTTGCGTGATACCGGTTCGAACATGCCATAATCGTGGTCGCTGAGGTGCCACGAATATGAACTAGACATTTCTCATGTAGATCGGTTAGTATTTCCAGGCTAGTAATCGGATTAGAGGTTAAACAGAGATGAGGGTGTGTTTGGTTTTCGAATTGCAGGCGACGAAGAAGAAGAACTCGTAAAAGGGTTTTGGCGGCTGATGTTTATAATATGGATTTTAGGTATTTAGTAAATTTTCACTTAGCCCCCCTATTTTGGTGAAATTTACATATCACGCTTCTAATTCGATTGGTATTTACTTATCGCACCATAATTTCGTTCCTTGACATCATTAGTCCTAGACGAAGTCTCATGTTTTAAGTAAAAGAGAATTTAGGATGTTACATGTGGCGGATGGTCGTGGATGGGCTCGACGTGCAGCGGCGCGTCCTCCATCGCCACACCCTGTAGCGGATGAGGCATAGGCGGGTCCCCCTGTCCGGGCATCTGCGGCAACGGCACCGGGACCCAAACCTGGTCTTGGACGACCCCTACGAACCGAAGGCCTTACGGGAATCGGTGCGTGATGCGCATGTCGCACGCCGTGAGACGGTCTAATCGGACAGGGGGAATGGCCGGTAACATCACAGGCTCATGCACATCAAATGGTGTAACCAACCGCATGATCTGCGTGATGAAAGCGCCACCATACAAAAGCCCACGCTTCTGGCGCATATAGGCAGATTCAAAATAAAGCTCCATGCACGTGGATAGGTCGCACCGCCTGCCAGTAAGCAGACAATAGAGAAAGAAGAGGTCTCTATCAATGCACCACTCACGACTTTTCAGTCGTGGTGCGATCGACGTCGAAATAAGCCGGTGCAGATATCTATACAAAGGGTCTCTAATCCCCGAGACCCTCCCCTTGGTACCTGTAACATCTTGGATTTTTAGTATTCCTATTTCAATTCAATATAATGCAATTTCAAGTTCTATACTCGTGCAATGTCTCATTATTTTCTCGCCGTAAATTTAATGCAATGATTCTATACAAATTCGCAAGTTTTACTCGATTATTTACATTTAAACGCTATACAAGAAACTATTTGGTACAAACTTATCAAACTTGAAAAGTCACGGACTAAAGTTGAAAAATATCAAGAAAACCCTAGTTAGCACGGTCGTGCTTCATCCTAGCACGGTCGCGCCAAGTGCTTTGGCACGGTCGCGCCTGCGTAACAGTCGAAACGTAAATGCAGTTTCAAAACGCCCGATTGTTCGAAATTCAAAACCGATACGTTTCATTTTCATTGACAAAGAAAATAATTTTGCCATTTACGATCATTACCATTCGATTTCATATCCTCTCAAGAAAAACGTCCAAATTATCTCCCAAGCCTCGAATCTCTGTTTCCGATCAAAATTCTTCCAATTATTCAAGGAACTCGATCCTCCGATCATTTCTAAGGTTTCTAAAGGGTTGGATCAGCCGGAATCGCAGCAGAAGCCGCCGGAAGCCAATCTTGCCGTCGCCGGAACTCCCTCCTGCTGATCGCTATCAATTCCCTTCTTTTTGAGGTAATTAAATCATCCATCTCTTTCGTTTCGGTCCATGTATCAAAAGCCCTCCGTCAATTCGGGCTTTCATTACAGGAATCATTCAGAACCAGAATCCTTTTTATAAGAAAAATGGTTTAATCGGAATCACTCCTAATCATGTTATTAATACAATTAAAATATCTCAGAACACTCGTAAAAACCCATAAATGAAAAGCCCTAACAATTTCACCAATTAAAATACAAGAAATTCTCGATTCGTGTCTGAATTGGAATAGACACGGTCGCGCTAATCATCCAGCGCGGCCGTGCCTCATTTAGCGCGGTCGTGCCGATTAGCAGCGCGGTCGTGTCCTCCTGTCCAGACCTTGTCATGCCCTCTGGGCTAGTCCCTGTTGTGTATAAAGATCATAGACACGACCGTGCCGGGCCAAGGCACGGTCGTGCCTGTCAAACTTGTCTAGATTGTGCTCCTGTTGATCAACCCGGTCACGCCCCGACTAGCGCGGTCGCGCCCGTGGCTTGAGCACGATCGTGCCCTTCCGAGGCACGGTCGTGTGTGACTCAGAAACTTTAACAAAATTATAATTTTATATTTTCAATCAGTAAATGTTTCAGATTTTATAAAAAAATTTGTTTTCTGTATTTAAAAATGGATTAAAAGTTTAATCTTGGCATAAATATAATTTAATTAAAAGTTTATAAAAATTAAATTAATATTTATTATCTCACACTTAAATGATATCTTAAAAAAATTAAGTTACAAAATTTATAAATAAATGAGATAATGATTATTTAATTTACACTTTAAATCAAAATCATTTATTTATTTATACTTAATTACAATTAATATTTACCTTATTTCATAAACTATAATTATATATTTATTTATTCAATTCAAACCAAATTAAATTGTTTCAAATATATTATACTTCAAACTCTATAAAATTTATTCAATACTATTTTTAATACAAATCAATAGTTTTATACCCAAATTCAACTTTCATTTTAGACTTAAACCTTATGCACTATTTGATACAACATACACTACTCTTTAGGTTGAATTGTGCACTCGAGGATCTTCATTTTTCTATCTATTATCCTTGTTCGCTACACCTCCTTATCAAGTGAGTATTCACAACCCCTTTTTACTCTTTTACACTTTTGGGGTGGAATATGAACTCTATACTCATTACACATTACACAATTACATTTACACAAACAACACAAGTGCAAAAATCCTATTTACATACATGTGTGCAAAAATTTGAGCTTTGTGCCCGAGTGCTAGGTGTGCTAACCTTTGTATGCTCTTATGTGCAATCATTAACTATACAAGCCGACGGTTTTCAATGATAGATCTATTGAGTCTGACAAACCCACCCATGGTACGCGGTGATTGAAACCGACAACACAATTTTTGCATGCTAGTTACAAGGTTTGATTGTACATTTGGTTACACAATAGTTACTCCCCATAAACGCCTTATTTATCATGTCATGTAAAGGATTTGTTTTTCATCTATATGCTATCTATATACAACTGTGTTATACTCACCAACTTTTTAGTTGACTTTATTTTATTCATGTTTCAGGCCCCAATATGTGAGATTGATTCCAGACGTGTTCAACATAGGATTTGGACTTAGCAATTTAAATCAAGAACTTTATGAATTATTTTATGTATCTTGTTTGAATTTGGTTTTGTACTTGAATTATTTGAAATGCAAATTTGACTTTAATATATTTCAATTTAGTCAACCATGTGCTATGAACAGTCTTATATGTCCCGCCCCGATGATTCCGCCATCGGTCGGGGTGTGACAGATTGGTATCAGAGCCTTGGTTATAGGGAATTAGGTTATTAGACACCTTGACCTAGACTATAACTTTAGGACACCCACTTATACTATGCTTCATGATTTTTGTGCTATGTGTTACATGCTATGTGCTATATGTTATATGTTACATGTTTAGTATGATTACTTATTATTGCATTATGATGACTTATGTGTTTTTTTTTAAATCCATGACTTATTAGGATATTCTTAATAATTAAATAAATAATATCCTTTCCTATATTCTAAAACCTCATAATATTTCTATTTTCTTTTCTATCTTTATCCTTTCTTAGCATGTGGAAGAACTCTTGAAGTAAAAATCTTTAAAAATATGTTTTTATTCCTTCGTTAAGGTTTTTAAACTTGTGAAATTATTTGAGGACACGTGCAATCTGGAAGGGTGACACCTGTATTTTGGGTTTTCTGTCTAGGAAAGCATTTCGCATAAATGCCAATCAACCGAGGGACCCGTATGCTTTCCTGGGAATTCCCGAGATGAGTGTTTACTTATAGGCTAAAGCATGTCTCCTTGAAAATTTTATAAGTTTAATTAACCTTAATGTGCCATGGTATTCAAGTGATTTTGTCACTTTTGAGTACAATCCAAACTAAGAATATCTATTTTATTTTGTATCTCATTCTATTAAATCCTATCAAATCTCATAAGTTCTCACAATTTTTCTTGTCATGTGACAATCTGTAGAATGCCTCCTCGTCGTGCTCCCGCAACCAACGCCAACACCGACATTGCTGCTATTCTCACCCAATTGGTGACACAACTCACCCAAGCCAATGGTGTCACCAATGGTAATAATGGTGGAAATGGTGGAAATGGTGGTAACAATCCACCTCAATGCACCTTCAAGCACTTCAACTCGTGCAATCCCCTAAAGTTTTATGGAACCGAAGGAGCTACTGGACTCCTTCAATGGTTTGAAAGCATTGAGAATACCTTTCTCAATAGTGACTGTCCCGACAACCTCCGTGTTCGTCATGCTACAAGTGTCTTACAAAAACGGGCACTTACATGGTGGAATGGGGAGAAAAGAAATAGGGGTGTTGACATAGCTATGGCCTTACCTTGGGATGAGGTCAAAAGGCTTATGACCGAGGAGTTCTGTCCTCGAAATGAAGTGAAAAAAGTTGGAAGCTGAATTTTGGGATCTTGCCCAAGATAGTGGGGAAAGCTTAGCATATACAACTCGGTTCCATGAGTTGAGTCTTCTAGTGCCCCACATGGTCACTCCTTTGTCCCGTTGTATTGAGAAATATATTGGTGGGCTACCAAGACAAATCCAAGATACTGTCTTAGGTAGAAATCCTGCTACCTTGGAAGATGCCATCCGCCTGTCTGCTACCCTAACTGATAATCATGTGAAAGCTGGAACTCTTACTAAAAAGGGTTCTAAGAAAACTGCTGAAACCGTAACCCCTCCTACCCACAACAAAGAAACCACAACTGAACCCCCTCGCAATAACAAAAAGAGGAAGGTTAGAAATTTTGCTGTGATTACTCCTGCTGTTCCCGTCAACCAAGCTGCACCTATGGTTCAAGCACCGGTCAAAAACCCATATGGTGGAATTTACCCACTTTGTGCCACCTGCAACTACCATCATCCCCAAAACATCCCATGTCGCCTTTGTACTTATTGTGGGAGATATGGTCATACGGTTAATGTTTGTAGGACCAAAGCCCTTACGGGCCAAGTCAACCCTCCAAACCAAACCGTACCTCAAGTGGCTAACCAAGGTGCTCCCGCCATTGCTAATGGGCGTGCTTGTTATGAGTGTGGTGACCCGAACCATTTTTGTAATCAATGTCCAAGACTTGCAAATGCTAGACAAGGTGGAGCTCGTGGACGTGCGTTCAACATAAACGCCAACGAAGCTCAAGCCAACAATGACGTGGTTAATGGTACGTTCCTTGTTAATAGTCAATATGCCTCCATTTTGTTCGATACCGGTGCCGATAAAAGTTTTGTGTCACTTAATTTTGAGCCTTTACTTGCAAAGACACGATCCCAATTAGAGAAAACCTTCACCGTTGAGATAGCAAATGGTGACTCCCTTACCATTGAGTCCATTATTTATGATTGCTCCTTAGAACTAAATGACCATTCATTCCCAATCAACCTTGTTCCAATGCCACTAGGAAACTTTGATATTATTATAGGTATGGATTGGCTATCAAATCATCATGCCGAAGTCATTTGCTTTGAAAAGTGTATTCGAATTCCACTACCATCGGGAGAAACCTTAAGAGTTTTTGGTGAAAAGCCTTGCAAGGGACTTAAGTTGATGTCGTGTACTACCGCTCAAAAGTACTTACGAAAGAAGTACATTGCTTTCTTAGCTCATATTATTCAAAAGGACGTCAAGGAGAAGAATATCCAAGACATTCCTATCATTAGGGATTTCCCCGAAGTGTTTCCTAAAGATTTATCCGGTCTTCCTCCTGTTCGTCAAGTAGAGTTCCGTATTGATCTTATACCCGGAGCTAACCCCGTTACTAGAGCTCCTTATCGTCTTGCACCTTCCGAAATGCAAGAGCTTGCAAGTCAACTTCAAGAACTCTCCGATAAAGGTTTCATTCGCCCGAGTCATTCACCGTGGGGTGCACCCGTCTTATTTGTGAAAAAGAAGGATGGATCATTCCGTATGTGTATTGACTACCGCGAACTCAACAAGCTTACTATCAAGAACCGTTATCCTTTGCCTAGAATCGATGACCTCTTTGATCAACTTCAAGGTTCCACTTGTTTCTCAAAGATTGATCTTCGATCCGGTTATCATCAGCTTCGTGTTCAAGAAGATGACATTCCTAAGACTGCTTTTCGAACAAGGTATGGTCATTACGAGTTTATGGTTATGCCTTTCGGATTAACCAATGCACCCGCAGTTTTCATGGATCTCATGAATCGTGTGTGCAAACCGTACCTTGATAAATTCGTGATCGTTTTCATTGATGATATCTTAATCTATTCCAAGACTAAAGCCGACCATGAAGAACATCTTAGATTGGTTTTGGACCTCTTGAGAAAAGAACAACTATATGCCAAATTCTCCAAATGCGAATTTTGGCTAAAAGAAGTTCAATTTCTTGGTCACATCGTTAACGACAAGGGTACTCATGTTGATCCTGCTAAGATTGAAACGGTTAAGAATTGGAATGCCCCGAAGACTCCTACCGAAGTTCGTTCATTTCTTGGTCTTGCGGGTTATTATCGTCGTTTCATCTCAAACTTCTCAAAGATTGCTGTCCCTCTTACCACCTTGACCCATAAGGGTAAAGCTTATGAATGGGGACCGAAACAAGAAGAAGCTTTCCAAACTCTTAAGCATAAGTTGTGCAATGCTCCCATTTTGACTCTCCCTGATGGAAATGATGATTTAGTTGTCTATTGTGATGCTTCTAACCAAGGTCTTGGTTGTGTTCTCATGCAACGAGGCAAAGTAATCGCTTATGCATCAAGGCAACTCAAAGTTCATGAGAAGAATTATACGACGCACGATCTTGAGTTGGGTGCAGTCGTATTCGCGTTAAAGATTTGGAGACATTACCTATATGGCACAAAATGTGTGGTATTCACCGACCACAAAAGTCTTCAACATATCTTCAACCAAAAAGAACTTAATATGAGGCAACGACGTTGGGTCGAACTCCTTAACGACTACGACTGCGAGATTCGTTACCATCCCGGCAAAGCAAATGTTGTAGCCGATGCTTTGAGTCGAAAGGACCATGTTATGCTTCATTGTGCCCGTATTCAAACCGATATTCAAACCCGTATTTTAGAAGCTCAGCACGTCTCGGTAACCGAGGGTAATATGTACGAAGAAATGTCATGTGGTGTTGAACTTCTTCTTGAATCAAAGCCCAATGGCTTACTTTACTACTTGAACCGTATTTGGATTCCCGATCGCGACGATCTTCGTACATTTCTCATGAACGAGGCTCATAAGACTCGTTATTCTATTCATCCTGGTGCGGATAAAATGTACCAAGATCTTCGCCAACTTTATTGGTGGCCCGGTATGAAGAAAGACATTGCTCTTTATGTGGCCAAATGCTTAACCTGTTCCAAAGTCAAATCCGAACATCAACGTCCATCTGGTCTACTTGAACAACCAAAAATTCCCGTGTGGAAATGGGAGAATCTAGCTATGGATTTCATTACCAAGCTCCCTCGCACCTCGAGTGGTTATGATAGTATTTGGGTGATCATTGATCGACTCACCAAATCTGCTCACTTCTTGCCTATTCGTGAAGACTTCAAAGTGGAGAAATTAGCCCGGATTTACATTGATGAAATTGTGAGCCGTCATGGTGTTCCCTTGAACATAATATCCAATAGAGACGCTCGGTTCACTTCTCGATTTTGGCAATCTCTCCAAAAGGCTCTTGGTACTCGATTAGATTTGAGCACGGCTTACCATCCCCAAACTGATGGTCAAACCGAACGAACAATCCAAACTCTTGAAGACATGCTTAGAGCTTGTGTAATCGATTTTGGTGGCAATTGGGATTCACATTTATCCCTTATTGAGTTTTCGTACAACAATAGCTACCACACAAGTATCAACATGGCTCCATTTGAAGCTCTCTATGGTCGCAAGTGTCGTTCTCCTATCTGTTGGAGTGAGATTGGTGAAGCACAAATCACTGGTCCCGAGTTAATTCAAGAAACATCCGACAAGATTATTCAAATCCGTGACAATATTCGAGTAGCAAGGAGTCGGCAAAAGAGTTATGCCGACAAACGTCGAAAACCCTTGGAATTCCAAGTCGGTGACCTTGTTCTTCTAAAGGTGTCTCCGTGGAAGGGTGTGATCCGTTTTGGAAAGAAAGGCAAGTTAGCACCACGTTATGTTGGTCCATTCAAGACCCTTGAAAGGATTGCGAAAGTGGCTTACAAGCTCGAGTTACCTCCATCTCTTGGCAATGTGCATCCTACATTTCATATATCTAATCTAAAGAAGTGTCTCGCTGATGAAAATATCCATATACCGCTTGACGACGTGCGCATTAATGAAACGATGCACTTCGTTGAGAAGCCGGTGGAAATTATGGATCGTGAAGTCAAGCAACTCAAGCGAAGTCGTATTCCTATAGTCAAAGTTCGTTGGGAATCTAAGTGTGGTCCTGAGTTCACTTGGGAACGAGAAGACCAAATGAAGCTCAAGTACCCCCATCTTTTTACTAATAATGTTGTTCCCCCTAGCTAAATTTCGGGACGAAATTCTCTCAACATGGGGAGACTGTAACATCTCGGATTTTTAGTATTCCTATTTCAATTCAATATAATGCAATTTCAAGTTCTATACTCGCGCAATGTCTCATTATTTTCTCGCCGTAAATTTAATGCAATGATTCTATACAAATTCGCAAGTTTTACTCGATTATTTACATTTAAACGCTATACAAGAAACTATTTGGTACAAACTTATCAAACTTGAAAAGTCACGGACTAAAGTTGAAAAATATCAAGAAAACCCTAGTTAGCACGGTCGTGCTTCATCCTAGCACGGTCGCGCCAAGTGCTTTGGCACGGTCGCGCCTGCGTAACAGTCGAAACGTAAATGCAGTTTCAAAACGCCCGATTGTTCGAAATTCAAAACCGATACGTTTCATTTTCATTGACAAAGAAAATAATTTTGCCATTTACGATCATTACCATTCGATTTCATATCCTCTCAAGAAAAACGTCCAAATTATCTCCCAAGCCTCGAATCTCTGTTTTCGATCAAAATTCTACCAATTATTCAAGGAACTCGATCCTCCGATCATTTCTAAGGTTTCTAAAGGGTTGGATCAGCCGGAATCGCAGCAGAAGCCGCCGGAAGCCAATCTTGCCGTCGCCGGAACTCCCTCCTGCTGATCGCTATCAATTCCCTTCTTTTTGAGGTAATTAAATCATCCCTCTCTTTCGTTTCGGTCCATGTATCAAAAGCCCTCCGTCAATTCGGGCTTTCATTACAGGAATCATTCAGAACCAGAATCCTTTTTATAAGAAAAATGGTTTAATCGGAATCACTCCTAATCATGTTATTAATACAATTAAAATATCTCAGAACACTCGTAATAACCCATAAATGAAAAGCCCTAACAATTTCACCAATTAAAATACAAGAAATTCTCGATTCGTGTCTGAATTGGAATAGACACGGTCGCGCTAATCATCCAGCGCGGCCGTGCCTCATTTAGCGCGGTCGTGCCGATTAGCAGCGCGGTCGTGTCCTCCTGTCCAGACCTTGTCATGCCCTCTGGGCTAGTCCCTGTTGTGTCTAAAGATCATAGACACGACCGTGCCGGGCCAAGGCACGGTCGTGCGTGTCAAACTTGTCTAGATTGTGCTCCTGTTGATCAACCCGGTCACGCCCCGACTAGCGCGGTCGCGCCCGTGGCTTGAGCACGATCGTGCCCTTCCGAGGCACGGTCGTGTGTGACTCAGAAACTTTAACAAAATTATAATTTTATATTTTCAATCAGTAAATGTTTCAGATTTTATAAAAAAATATGTTTTCTGTATTTAAAAATGGATTAAAAGTTTAATCTTGGCATAAATATAATTTAATTAAAAGTTTATAAAAATTAAATTAATATTTATTATCTCACACTTAAATGATATCTTAAAAAAATTAAGTTACAAAATTTATAAATAAATGAGATAATGATTATTTAATTTACACTTTAAATCAAAATCATTTATTTATTTATACTTAATTACAATTAATATTTACCTTATTTCATAAACTATAATTATATATTTATTTATTCAATTCAAACCAAATTAAATTGTTTCAAATATATTATACTTCAAACTCTATAAAATTTATTCAATACTATTTTTAATACAAATCAATAGTTTTATACCCAAATTCAACTTTCATTTTAGACTTAAACCTTATACACTATTTGATACAACATACACTACTCCTTAGGTTGAATTGTGCACTCGATGATCTTCATTTTTCTATCTATTATCCTTGTTCGCTACACCTCCTTATCAAGTGAGTATTCACAACCCCTTTTTACTCTTTTACACTTTTGGGGTGGAACATGAACTCTATACTCATTACACATTACACAATTACATTTACACAAACAACACAAGTGCAAAAATCCTATTTACATACATGTGTGCAAAAATTTGAGCTTTGTGCCCGAGTGCTAGGTGTGCTAACCTTTGTATGCTCTTATGTGCAATCATTAACTATACAAGCCGACGGTTTTCAATGATAGATCTATTGAGTCTGACAAACCCACCCATGGTACGCGGTGATTGAAACCGACAACACAATTTTTGCATGCTAGTTACAAGGTTTGATTGTACATTTGGTTACACAATAGTTACTCCCCATAAACGCCTTATTTATCATGTCATGTAAAGGATTTGTTTTTCATCTATATGCTATCTATATACAACTGTGTTATACTCACCAACTTTTTAGTTGACTTTATTTTATTCATGTTTCAGGCCCCAATATGTGAGATTGATTCCAGACGTGTTCAACATAGGATTTGGACTTAGCAATTTAAATCAAGAACTTTATGAATTATTTTATGTATCTTGTTTGAATTTGGTTTTGTACTTGGATTATTTGAAATGCAAATTTGACTTTAATATATTTCAATTTAGTCAACCATGTGCTATGAACAGTCTTACATGTCCCGCCCCGATGATTCCGCCATCGGTCGGGGTGTGACAGTACCCAACCAAGGACTATCTGAAATCAAACCCCAAAAAACAAGGAGTTCCTCCTTGTCCACCTCCGTCACCGCCTCGGTAAAAAGTGGCATGACCGTCTCAGGCTCGTGGTACAAGCCCGTCATGACGGCTCATTGACGGAGGGTCATACGGTAAACTGTCCCAAAAATACAAAAAAGAAATATGATCTGGCTCCATATCCGGCGCCTCCCCGGGAAGAGGATCCAACCCAGCCTCTGAGTAGATGAACGTCGAAAGAAACTCGACGACCACCTCTCGGTAGGTCTCCGTGAATGAAATATCAAAACGACGCGACCATGGCGTGTCCTGGCCGATGATGGCCCTAGCTCGCTCGGCCTCCTGTACCTCCTCGAGGAGCCCCCAATCGACCGCCGTCCCTGGGCCCAACCGCCCCTCCCGGAGCTTCGGGCACCGGGCATATGCCTCCGAATCGACCGGAAAATCCAGAAAAGGGTAGTGCGCAAGATCGTGTAGCTGCTCCATATGAATATCATCCTGATGGTCCGTCATATCTGATAATAATAAATTGTTTTTTATTTTTTTATTTTAAATAATAATAAATAATTTTTTTATTTTAAATAATAATAATATATATTTTATTTTAAATAATAAAAATAATTTTTTATCTTAAATAATAATAATATATATTTTATTTTAAATAATAAAAATAATTTTTTATCTTAAATAATAATAATATATTGTTTTTATTTTAAATAATAAATAATAATAATATATTGTTTTTATTTAAAATAAAAATATTTTTTATAAACCTATACGCCACGTATAGCCTTATACGTGGCGTATAGGCTGTTACCGGGTAACCAATCCATACACATGCAACCCAAGCCATACGCAGGGCTGTTACCGGGCAACCCAAGCCATACGAAGGCCAAGTTGCCGAGAACATGAGTCATACGCAGCGTATAGCACTATACGTGGCGTATGGCTTCATCGTCTTCCTCAGATGAACTATACGCCACGTATGGTGCTATACGTGGGGTATAGAGCTGAAGTTTCAGTGATTAAAAGCCCTAATCTACCCAGTTTTACCCACTAATCATTAATATAAACCTAACATTATTGATCGGGAGTTGAGATACGTACTTTTACGAAGTTTTTTTGAGACGACAATCGAAATCAAAGAGCAATTTGGAGCTAATCGCGTATGTGTTTGTTGTGGATCGTTTAGGACTGTACGAGGCATCATCCAGCTTAATCAGAAGGCTATACGCCACGTATAGGGCAATACGTGGCGTATAGCCACCAACCTTTGGTATTCTATACGCCACGTATTGCCCTATACGTGGCGTATAGCCTTTAAATATCTGAAATTTAAAAATTTTGAATTCCCTCTCATTCAAGCCTATACGCCACGTATTGCTCTATACGAGGCGTATAGAATATTTATTTAAAATTATATATTATTAATTAAAACTAGTTATAGTTAATTATAATTAGTTATAATTAATTAATAATAAATTAAAATTAATAAAAAAACTAATCAAAATGACCATAAAATTAATTAAAAATAGTTAAAATACAATTTTAAACAAACATCATCCGTGATTCGTGACGTATTGTGGAAATCTAGATCTATTAGTAGTCATTATTTTCTTAAATCGTTCAATACGATCACTGTATATATTTTTCCATTTTGCTGCATCATCATTCCGGTGCAAATTCAAAAGTGCATTCGGCGTGAGAATCGAAAAATCTCCGTCTAACTTGACGTGGATGAAATGAGCATTTTTTACGTGAACTAACGATACGATTTGATGTTGAGCATGAACGTTAGGACCAAACCAAAATGGAAAAAATGTTTAATTACCGGAGATGCTTAAAAGATGAACAGTCACCCCAAATCTTTGAGCAATTAGGAGTCCTGTGTATGACATCGACATCCAACGACTAACTGGTGCGGCTTTCACATCCTGCCAATCTATCATGTGACGTAGCCTATCATATTCTTGAAAGGCGACTCTGTCAAAAACAGTTCTCCACCATTCCTCTTTATTTTTCATCTCCTGTAGAAGTTGTTGTCGGATAAAAAGCCACCGGTTTTCATTTAACCCTAAGCCCAAAGCTACCGATCGAAAACCACAGTTACCGTCGGGATTTACATCTTGTATATGTGAAATGTACGGATAAAATAATTATGGTATCGAATCCTTAAAACAATTTATATTGTTAGCCACATCTTTCCCCATAATCAATGGAAACCCAAGATGGGCGTTATCATCTTGTGGTTGCTTTCCTTTACCCTTAGTTGAACGACGGTGTTGAATGACCGAACTCGCTTGTATAGAGTCTTGTGACGCAATGTACGAGCTTTGTCTCGCATTTGTTGGGATCCTGTGAATGAGCTGTTTCTCGTGACATCATGTTTCCTTTGTTGTTGTTTTTTCAAAGTTGGACGACCGCGAGTATCTTCTTGTACCACAGGCGCTTTCTTGTTACTTTTGCTCGGAAAGACCACCCCTGTGATTCTCGACAACATACTTCTTTTGACCTGATTGGGTTGTGACATAATTCTGTTTCTCACTTGACCAAGTACTTTATCCACGTCTACATTTTCATCATCGACAAACGACGGTTTTAAATCAAGTTTCCTCCGGAAGACGTCCAACACATCTAGCGGGATTCTGCCACCTATATTAAATTGAAATAGTCAGAACAGTTTGAAAATAAAAAAAACAAGATAAATAGTCAAAAAAATTTACCTGTAGCTTCGATATTTGCTAGACGACAAGCACACGGCAACCCACAACTACTGAAAAGTTGGCAACCACACGTTGCATTTTGTTTCCGTATATGTGATAACTTGTACCACTCATTTTCTAACAAATTTAGAGCTTTATGTGAAACTTTACCGTGCAGGTTATCAAACAATTCAATAGCTATGTGGCTGTCCATTTTCCTTATGAGGTTTATTCCAAACCCAAACTGTAATTGATAATATTGATCTGTCACAATTTCATCAACAAACCCAACAAGTCTATCTAGCGAGCTGTTAGCATTTCTAAGATAGCTCTTTAAGAGCGAATGCCGGCTCTCGACTCGGTTCGTTGTATGTTGACCAAAATTGAGGTTTCTGTTGGACCAGGCGGATACAAGCTTTTCTTTATACGGGTCCAACCAATTTTTAGTCACATAATCTATAACTTCTGGAAAAATATTAAATATTGAATAAATATTTAAATATTTAATAAATATTCAATACTGAAAATATTAAATATTCAAAACTTACTTCCTCATTTGGCTGCATACAGTCGTTCGTAAAGCCGGTTGAAATTATACTGATATATATCTGACGTGGGAGACTCACACAATACCGACCATGAATACTTGAAATTTATCCGGTCTTCGTCTGTAAATGATGTCCTGCAATGTTTTGCGATATTCTCGTGTATGTGCCACCGACATAGGTTCTTGGAACAGTCCAAAAATATTTTATCACACGCGTTCATAAGAGCTTTGTCCCTGTCTGTTACTATCACACGCGGCTCCATACACTTTTGCAACATTAATTTTATTTGCAGTAACACCCAGACGAAGTTTTCCTCCCGTTCTTTTGATATAAATGCATGAGCGACGCAAAACGACTAGTGTGTGGAGGTCACACCGACCACTTGGACAAATGGAAGTCTATACATGTTTGTTTTGTACGTCGCGTCGATCATCAACACGTGCGGGAACGCACGCCACATCTCGTACGATTTCGGATGAACAAAGAATATCTCCTCCACAATATTTGTGACAGGATCTTCCCGAGTATAGTAGACGTATTTTTTAGAAGAAAGAAGGTTTTCCAGAATCTGCATTGAAGTTTCACCGACTCTCGTTTCGTTTTTTATCTTTTGTATCGCATTATAAATGTCCTTTTTAATGCAACTACTCTCTGGGTTTTGTTCACTTATAGTTTCCAGAATGTTTTGTGGCAACATGTTTTGCGAATACAACTTCGCCACCAAAAGTTGTTCGGATGAGACAGTCTTCTCGCAAACGAGTGCGCCTCAAGATGTGACCAGGATCGTGGTTATGACTGTCATCCTTCACCGTTAATTTCCAATCACCAGTATTTTTTGGTACTCTCTTTCCAATTTAAAGAGACAGCCTATTTTCTTGCTACCGGCACGTCTAACCGTGGCAGTAGACACACGTTCACCGTGACGGTCACACACAAGCCACACCTTGATAAACAGTTCTGTCAGATCGTTGCCTTTTCTCCTCGATCGTCGGGTGACAAGGACGTAACCATTCTCACGTCCTCTTCGAACAGCCCAATCCACCAATTGTTCATGAGACTGAAAATTTTGTTCAGTTTTATACGACACGTTTTGATGGTTTTGTTCCTTGTCTTCGGAGTCGTCGGTTTGTTGTGTCGGGTAAGAGACTTCACCGCACACGAAGTTGTCGGTTTGTTGTGTCGGGTAAGAGAATTCACCGTATACGTAGTCGTTCGTGGGTTGTGTAAGGTAAGACGATTCACCGTATACGAACTCGGGATTGCTTAGTGGCTCGTTCAAATCTGGAAGCCTTACCCGTTGATGAGAATAAACGTCGGACGAGACCTCCTCCCGGTTCACCTCTTGAACGCCAGAACTTTGCGGGTTGTTTTCCACTGACTCGTTAGAATATACCTGAAAACCGTAGTTACCATCCCACCACCAAGACATGTTTATAATTTTTGGGAGATTGTTTGAATTTTTTTTTTGAAAGGATACGTTCGAATGAGAATTTTGCATGGTTAAATACACAAAATTTGGGCCCTATACGCATCGTATAGGCCAATACGGTGCGTATAGGAACCTGGTCAAACCTCGTATATGCATCGTATAGGACAATACGATGTGTATAGGGTACGAGGTACTTTCTGCAACTAGTCATCCATCACACCGTTATACGTCGCGTAGTGAGGTGATGGATGACTAGTAGCAGAAGGTATCTCGTACCCTAAACTGCATCGTATTGCTCTATACGATGTGTATAGGGTTGGAATGACCAGGTTGTACGAGGATGTCGGGCATGGAAAATTATGAAGGGCTATACGCATCGTATTGCCCTATACGATGCGTATATGGCCAAGTCCAAATAGTAATTCCCGTGTGTCATTAGTAGTCCCCTTCTTTTAATTTCATTTTAATATATTTATAACTAGGTTAGAATACCGTGTATTACACGGGTTAAGTAAATATAATGTTATATACTTAATATTATAAAGGCAAACTCCTTTGTTTGGATTAAAAATAGAAATAATATGCAATTATTAGATTGGGAGATGTGGTGTAATTTCAATGTTATGTTGTAAGTTGTTTTGGGCTACTCTAGCTTTTTGCTAGTGTGGCTTGTTTTATTAAAATTATTCTGCCGTTCAAAAAAAAAATACATAATATTATTTTTTTTTTAAAATACATGTATTTTACGGGTTGAATAAACATGTGTATTACACATGTTGAATAAAATATAATGTAATATGTTAACAAATACGATCGTCAAGATATGTATTTAAAAATGAACTTTGCATGACAATTATAAATTATGTTAAGTTAATTTTTAGAATTTTTTTTTCAACCATGTATTAATTCTTTTACATAACTGATAAATTTTAATTCAATTAGAATGTACTTGTTTCTTTAATTATCATTTTAACATAGATAAGTTAACCTAAATTACAATTATAAATATAAAAATACATATAAGAAAATAAGAAATAAAACTTGGATTTTTTTAACACCGCTTATCTTTTTTTCTATTATTTGACATGTTGTAACTTTACTATTCAAACAATCCAATCACATTAAATTCTTTAAAATATTTTATAAATCACTTATAAGCAACAATTATTTATCATTATTCTTCATCTTTTAATATTTTAACGAACATAATTTTAAATTGATACGTAAGTAAGAAATTATAACTAATCATAATTAATTTTGTAATAAATTTATTTAGTTAATGATACAATTACTATCCATAATTAAATAATAAGTATCCATAATTAAAATTATATAAAAATATAAAAAAATATATCATTATTTATTAGGAGAGAGAGACGGAAAAACAAAATTTTAGATAGCCTAGAATTGTGACATGTGGCATCTAGCATTTTTATTTATTAGATAGTATAGATTTATCAAATTCAAACGGTCTAAATCATATCAAAATAAATCGTATCAAAAGCATTTTAGAATGAGTTTGTGAACTAGCCTAAATCGCCTGCAACCCATCATGAATCGACATGTTAGAATATGACTTTGTCGACTCCTTGCCCGTGAAATGAAACTCCTCTTCTATGTCTCTTAACTCATGTTTCGCTCGTGAAATCGAACTCCTCTTCCCTGACTCTTAACTCATTTTCAGTTGATTTGTTGATCTCCGAATTGAACTCGTGAAGTCAAGTTCATCTTGCATCTTTAACTCAACTAAATGTTTAAAATGCTATTTCCTAAATACCTAAATTGCTAATTGTTTTGCATTGATTAGGTTGTTTGATGTTTGTTTAGACTAACTAGGTTGTTTGTAAAGTTTGTTTGAACTGTTTTATTGTCCTTTTTTCTAGTTTTCTTTCATTCTCGTTTCATCAATAAGACGTCTTATACTTTAAGCTAATTGTATGATTTTTGTTTTTAATTAAATTCTTTAAAAGTTAATTAAATTTAAAGTGCATCCTACTATTCACGCAAATGGCACATCAGTAATCACCTATTTCTCTCATCCCTCACTCACATATTGTTGTTTGAGAGCACCCGTAAGCTATTCTCTCCTACGTATAAGAGCATTTCCAATGTGGATGACATGAGATTTGATCTCAAAGTTGTTAGCGTTGACAGTTGGTCTTGTGATACTAGACCCCAATGCGTCTAATGACAGTCTTGAAAATTCGGCGATAGTGCTGTTTTCTACGACCATTTTTCTAGCACGGTTTTCTCGAACTCGGCGGTGAAAGAATCTTTCAGGTTCTGCTAAAGGTTGATATAAACAAGTAGTAGAACTTTGGATCATACACTACCTGCAACAAAGCGTGAAAGAAAAACAGAAGGAAAATAAAAGGCTAACCCGTTAACTCGATTTTTTCTTGAAATCACCGTGTCCCCGGCAACGGCGCCAAAAACTTGATGTATCGTGAGATAAGTATAAAAATATAAATAAATATATTTTTAAACTGATTGATTTCACAATATAATGTTTTAAATTTATAAATTAAAATGATAATTACGTTAACTTAAAGCACACACAAGAGGCAAGTGTACCTATCGTAACGTAATATAGTCAGGTAAGAACCAAGTATCGAACCGATGGACACGTTCGAGTTCCAATACTCAACTTTTGTTATCGTTTAGCCGGATTAATTAGTAAGTGGGTTTTGTGTGCTTGTGAAGCAGAAAAGTAAATGACGGTAAAGTAAATAACATAAAAGTAAAAATGTGCGTGAAGTGTGTAACAGAAATGTAACTAGCAGAATAGTAATAGTAGAAAGGTAAATAAAGCGAAAATGATCAGATTACGAAATGTATTGCTTCGGGATTCGAATCAGCTTTGTACGTGATAATGTTAAGTTAACTAATTCAGTGGTATGACTACTACAAACTTGTGACCCGGGTCACCGCTAGAGCTTCGTCCTCACGACATTTGATTTGCAAATTATTATTTTTTTAAAAGTGGTAGTGCCTTCCGTTAGGGATAACATTTACCATCAACCCATCGAATGGTCATCTCCGGGTTGATTAAAGACATCGGACTCAAAGGTGATTATATTTTGCTCACCGAGAGGTGGTGTAACAATGAAACCAAGTATAAAGACGTACCGTTCCCAACATGAGTTCACCAATTCTTGGTCGCATAATAATCTCGTATAAAGACGTACGATCTTAGAAGTATAGACCAAAATTTGGCTTATCAATCTCTGCTCGTATAAAGATGTACGAGTTTCAAAGAAAGTTTGATTAAAAAGGGTTTTACGATCTTACTCTTCAAAATCAAGACACTCACAAATATAAAGATGGATTTATAAAATAATAAAAGCCCATCAAAAGATGTTTTTTGAGGACGAATTAGTTAAAGACATAAATATATCACTTCATTAATAGGTTAAACATTAACATACACCAAACACCATCTTCACCGTAGCAATACAAAGAATTTTTAGCCACGAATGGCCATAACGACTAGCATAATGATGAGTTTCGTAGGCTGCCCTATTGTGAAACAAGGAGGAAGAGCCCTCTACTCTCTACTCTAACTACGAGAATGCTCTCTTCTTAAGTGTTATTTTGCTCTGGATTGGTGTGTGGGATGAAGAACTCAAGCCTCCTATTTATAGGTCTCAAAATGTGCAATGCACGGCCGTGCAATGGGTTGCATCGTCGTGTAAAGGCCCAAGGAATCAAACAGGGTACAGAGGACACGGTACTGGGCCGTGGGGAACAGGAGAAGCAATGCACGTGTGCATCCCTCACTTTTTCCCCAGATTTGTCTTGTAGCTTTTTGTTGACTATTGTTGACCAATTTTGACTTCTTGAGGGTCAGTGCTCCAGGAATGAACCTTTTAGAAGCTTGAATTCCTGGTGTTCTTGATAAGATTTAGCTTGATTTGTATTTTTAACATCGAATAACCCGCAATTACAAAATATTCGTATTTTAAGCATAAATTGCAAGGTTATTACTTAATTCGTACCATAATGTGTGATTATTATGTATGTTAAATATGTATAAATGATGACATATCAATTATATTATATTTTTTTTATAATACCTGTGAACTACACACGTTTACTTAACAAAATTTAAAATATCCGTGAAATACACACGTTTATTCAACTTGTACAATACACGTGGTTTTTTATAACTTTTTTAACACTAAGTATATAACAGTATATATATTCAACCCGTGTAATACACAAGATTCTAAACTAGTTTGTAAATAAAAAAAATATAAAAATAGATGTAACTTAAATAAACAATTTTCAATTATAATTAAAAAACCACTAAAATACTAAATAACGACTATAACCCGAGATGATAAAAATAAACACCACGGTGTATTTAGACTTTTTGAAATATACTCGTTTTCAATGAAATTTATATCAGAATGTTCATAAAGCCATATACGAAACCAAAAAATACTATAATTTGAAACTAACTTGATTTTCAATGATTTATACCGGAATGTTTATAGAAAAAAATAAACACTGTATATTAAATTTTTTTTTTAAGTTAATGAGTACAAATTATTCATGAAAAATCATTTAAGTTGCTTATTTAATTATTGAATGAAAAATAAAAAAAACTGTAAATTTTTTTGAGTTGCTTCTCGTGGAGAACTCCACGGAAATTGTCCACAAACCAAACACCACCTAAAGTATCAAGTGATTAACTCTTTAGACTATTAATTTGTTTGGAATTTTATTGCAAAGAAACAAACTTAATATTAGAATTATGATATGTAACTATTATCCATAACAGAGAGTGTTTTAAATTAATTACATTAAATCTGAATTTCTTTCCAAACAATCCCCAAAACTTATTGATTGAAATCTCAGATGAGTGCTTTCATCAAAGAATCACATCAAACTGAGAAAAAAAACTACACATAATCTGCTTATACAACACGTAAAAACTCACCCGTCACAGCGGAAGTTGTCTGCAAGTTGGACAAAACCACTTCCCCTTAAACCTGGTCTCAGATGTCAGCCCGACACACGAGTAATGAAACCACTCTCCACCTTGACACTGTCAAAAAAAAAAGTGTTATATTATTATTGTAATGGGTATGTTTCTGTAATCATAATTAACACGCTAATTATTTGTTAAGAAAATAAATAATGAAAAATATAACTTTTGCAGGTCTGACACAATCTGACCAGGTCTTTTTAACATAAGAAAATTGAACCAAGTTCAACAGCATATAGTTCAATCAAGAAAGTTTGAACATATAAACTTACATTCTCATTGTCACATGCAATCATATCACCATATGAAACCTGAAAAGAAAACAATTAACCATCATGTTATTCAAATCAATATTTTACTAGATAGCATAAAATTAAATGATTTAAATCTATTTATATTTGAATGTAATTGAGAACCTGATGACAAACACAGTAGGTGGGTTCGTTTGGATCGATTGGTTGATCGATCTCCAATGGGGCGGCATAATCCCTTTTGAAGCCGCCAGGTGGTGGCATTAGCTCAAAATCCCTATCCCGGTGGTCCCACTCCCTATCCCGGTAATCAACTTTCTTAGATTGAGGTACCAAATACGGTAATTTCCGCTTCTCATTTTTAGGAACTAAAGGTAATGGAGGAAGTATTGCAGGTTCATCTGCTGGTAATTTTCCCTCTGCAAATAATCATAATTTTTTTAATCATTAGACACATCTAGGAATTGATTCACATAAAAAAATGTAATACATTTCATTTTGGGTTGTCCCAAAAAAATGCAAAGTTCTCACTTTAGATTTGTAACTTGAATCACGATATATGAATTAACTTTGTTTTGTCCTTCCCAACAGGCATTCGAGTATTCGACTAATAATCAAACATTAATATGTAGTAGGTCTGGCAAGCTGGGCAGGTCGGGCAGGTTCAGGGCACGGTCAACACGGGTAAAATGAAAATTGAGTTCGGGTCAAAATGGGTTTGGAGCAAAATGAGTGGGTTAAAATGGGTTGTTTTAAATAAAAACTATCACTTTGGTTCGAGTCAAAACAGGTTCGACCAATACAGTGGGGTGCAATGGTGGGGGCGGCGGGTGGTGGTGGAGGGAGGGGGGTAGCGGGTGGGGTGGCTAACCCATTTGCACCATTTTTAAGTTAACAAGTTTTTATAATATATATTCGTTTTGACCCGTTGACTAATTTGAGGTGACCCAAATTTACTTATATACGATTGACTTTTTGCCCAAATCACCCATTCTTTGAAGAATGAGTCAAGATTGCCACCTATAAATCTATAACATGTAGAGATGGGAGTAACCAAGTAAAAGTAAACTTAATTAAAACCTTGTTTTAAATCCTCAGCAAAGTTGTGCAGATCCTCGTCAAGACGTTTTACATGACTGTCTATCTGGAAATAAGTTGGAATAAACATAAGACACAGAACAAGCTCAAATACTAAAAAACAAAAAGTAAACCAAAAGATACAACATACAAAACACAATGCACATAACGTATTCCCATATTATTGTGTTTTTCCAATGGTTTTTGCTTAGGAGGAAAGAAAATTTTCACAATCCCAAAAGATGCATAATATGTTCCCATTTTATCTAAGTTTATAAAAATGCGTGCCTGAAGTGCAAGGCGATTTGAAAAAGGCCTCAAGGCCTTGAGGCGGCACTTCATGTACATGTGGGTCAAAATTGGTCAAAATAAGTAAGACATAGGGTCTTGAGGAGGCTCATATGTAAAAATGACCAAAATAATGAAGAGATTATGATGGTTTAGTTGATTAAAAGGCTAATACGTAAAAGAGATGAGGGAGATGCAGTTTTTGGTTGTACATAAAGCTTATTTGGTTATGCATAGAGCAACACCTCGCATACGTGAAGCTCTCGGCGCCCACCCAACGCCTCAACTTTTGGGACCTACACGCCTCGGAGCGCCTCACACTTTAAAGTGATCTATGGTTTTTGCCAATTGAAAATAATGCTTCTCTTCAAGTAAGATGCAATAATTTAAAGTAGCATGTAGTTGCTACATAGTAAATTTGCATAGAGACAGTATTCATAGAGAACATAAACAAACACATGAAGTCAGCAAATTATTATAACTCACAAGATCATAAGCCTGGCGTGCAAGAAGGACCTTCTCGGTACATAGGCTTAAAGCATTATCTTGGTTTGCTTCAATCTCTTTTTTCATTTTCTCAAAAGCCATGTCATCATCTTCATAAATGCCTCTATTGGAGTTTTGATAAGCCATATCCAAGCAGTTCTTTGTCTGCTGCCTTGTCTGATTTATCATGGCTAAAACACAAATAAGACAACTTTGATCATCTCAAGTAAGTGATTAACAATTACTACTATCTTTCTTTCTAAAGCAAAGATAAAGTTTTAGACTACTTCTGGAAACGAAATGTACTGTCTTTCAAATTCTGACTGAAAATGGTCCTCAGCATTTGACTATCAATACTATACTTAATTACCCAACTGCTACTGTATGCCTGGAAATGGGCCTGGAAACAGGCCGAACGAACACAAACACTTAAAAAAACGAATTTTCTTATTTGTGTTCGTTTGTTGAGAAGACAAACATTTCATGTTCGCTTATGTTGGTTCGTTAATGTCTATACGAACATAAATGAACACAAACAACCAACAAAAATTGAACAACAACATCCAAATTAAAGTCTAAATACCTTCATTGTCAAATGATTCAACAATATCAAACATTTTAAAAGTAAAAAACATCTAAATTAAAGTCTAAATACCATCAAATGATTCAATAAGGTATAAGTAATAAGTAATAGCTAATATATAAATTTGAATGATCATGTAAACCAACAGACATAAAAGAACCTTAACAAACAAACGTTCACGAAGGAGTACGACAATGTTCATGTTTGTTCGTTTAATTAAATATAAAAAATATGTCAAGGTTCGTTAGTTCACTAAATAAACAAGCATATACGAACTTCCCGCCGAATGGCTCACTGAACGTTCATTTCGTTTACAGGCCTACCCGGAAACATGAAATTGTCTAAATAGTCAAACATTTTACAAATACATCTTTGTTTCCAAAATATCACAGATCATTTGTAACATCCGGCCTCTCATACCACCAATATTGTCCGTTTGCCAACTAGGAGCTCACAGATTTGCTTTTGGTTGCCCGGGTAAAGACTTCCTAAGATGTCACCCATCCTAGTACTACTCCCACCTGAGCACGCTTAACTGTGGAGTTCTCCTCCCCTCCACAGTCAATGCGCCCAAAACACGTTGTTGGTATTTGAGGCAAGACATTCCTTATGAACCCAGCATCTCTCCTATCCACGGCCGATGTGGGATTTGCCTAAGGTGTTAGGTCACTTGTATAGTTGTATCCTTGCACAACCAGATACAAATATTCAAACATAGGGATGTTGCAAGTGAGGTATGATAGTTTTGACCAGATTTAGAACATTTATGCCTCCTGATATGACCATAAAACTTTAACTATGTTAATATCACTGCTAATAACAGATAGATTTAACCCTGTCACTTGATCAATCTCCTCTTCATTCATTTTTGCATAGTATTAAAATTTTCAAATCAGTGTTCTATCAATTACCTTCAATAGCCCCTTAATTCCCCTCATATCACACACAGAAGCACATGGTGCTTGATTAACATTACGATTGTGCGCAACAGTAAGAAAGGAGATAGACATATACACTGCGAGCGTTCATCGAGTTCTCTTATGGTATTGAGAAGCCTCTGCAACTCTGCTGGCAATGTGCTCGCATCTGTTACAAAATTCAACTAAAAAACGAACGCAATTACAACGAAATTAATCAATACATCATATGATAGAAAGCTTACACTCCAAGTAATCGTCGACGAAAACTCCGGTTCTGGCGATCGCCATAGTTGTAAGATCTGAGCGCGCGTAATTTTTCGCTAGGGTTTACAGAGTTTGAAATAACGAGACAGATTTCACGGGGAGGGAGGCAAAAGGAAAATAAACTTAGGGGAAACTAACAAAACGTCGTCGTTTGGTAGGGTGAATGTTGAATGTGTTAAAAACTCCAAGTAACGGTCAACTAATTTATAGTTATGTTATCTTTTTAACAGTTTATAAAGATTGAACAAGTGTGTTCGAGAATTTGAGGTAGTCAATTTCTCCCAAAATACATGTTGATCGGGTTGATTAAACGGGTCAATGGGATCAAAATTAAAGATTTAAAAATAATTATGCGTTTGCCGGGAGTCGAACCCGGGTCTATTGCTTGGAAGGCAATTATCCTAACCGTTGGACTACAAACGCTTCTTGTGTTCAAAATATATATTTACAATACAAAAGTTTAAGTAAAGCGGATCAAACGATTATTTGCTCAACACTTATCGATTTCATATGTTTTAGATACATAAAGCGTGTTTGGTATTATTTTTGTAATAATTAAATAATCATATTAAAAACACCATCTCAAATAAGGGCGGACTTAGTAAGGACGAATGAGGGGCAGTCGTCCTTCATAAAAAAAGTTAGTGTTATATACTGTATATACTGTTAAAATCACGATCACCCCTCATAAAAATTTTCAATTGTCCCCCGATCGCCCCCATGAAAAAATTTTAGTTTTATATATTGTCAATTGACCCCAAAAATGTCCGGACCCATAAAAAAAATCCGCCACAAACACCATCAACTCTTGGTCCAATATGTTTTTAAATGTTGATTCCGAGTTTGATTTGATCCCCTTCTAAATCATAACCGATTGAGATAACTAGTGTAACTATTATTAATACGTTATCTCATTTGACTAAGCTTTACATGCACATATATAGTTGGAAATTTTCTGAAATCAATTGTCTATAGCTAAATATTATTAGTTTTTTTCGTTACGGGTCGGGTCGTATCACATAATAAAACGATAAAACAAATTAAATTTCAAATCAATAATAAAAGTACGTTAATTGACATAAGAAATACATAACAAAAAAAAATACAATATCCATACAATTGCTTTATATGGCATTTCATTTTTTGAAATCGCCCTGTTTATCAAAATAGTGAAATGCTCACATAGCAATTAGCAAATTCCAAATTTTGAGAAAAAAAAGCACATGGCATAACAATTATTAAATAACACAAAGTTAGCAACATAAAATATAAGGACAATTCAATATTTAGAGGATTTTTTTAATTACTTGAAATCGTGAACAGTGAACTGACTAGCAGAATAGCCTGAATCGTGAATAGCCTTAAATTGTGCCTGACTCATAATTGCGCAATTGCGAATAGAATCGTGACTAATCCGATTGGCTGAAACCGTGACATAGCAAATAGAATCGTGAATAGCCGACTAGCAATTAGAATCGTGAATAACCGACTAGCAATAATAGAATCGCGAATAACTTAAAAGGCTAAAACCGTGATTAGCATGGGCTCATAAATGCGAATTTGTGATGGTTGTTCTTCTGATCTGAATACGAATCATCGAAGTCGTAAGTTCATTAAGACAAATTGCCGCTACTTTAATTTTATATTAGGTTTAATCGTTTTAATATATTAGGTTTAATAGTTTTAAACTTTAAATGGGTTTTATAAATGTGGGCTTAGTTTTGGAAACTTGATCCCCTGATCTATTACTCATTCGTATGAGTTACTTCATTCTCTTGAGCCACCCTCTATCGTGTGTTGTTGAACTAGTTTTGAAACTATTGAGGAAAATAATTTTATGATATGCTTGGGAAACGTTATCGCTTGAGTGTTATTTGTTTGATTTCATTCAGTTTGGGATCTTTACACATGATGAACATACTTTGGTGGAGTTTGGATTATATGTTTACTCGTGCGGCCATAGAACCCTAGATTCGTTGACAGAAGATAGGGATACCGTATCAACTACCTATGGAGGTACCACATGCGTGTCGTTGTGGCGACCAACGACATGACACTATATGTGACGGTGTCATCAGTTCACGACGTCTCCGCTTTGTTATTTGATTGGTTATATGCTCGTTGAAGAGCCTTTAAATTATTTGGGAGACGTATGGATGCATCATAGGATTTGTTGTGATATGTGATGATTATTTTGCAGTAAAGTGTGTAGTGCCTTACACACCTTTTCGATTTTGAGGTGTACTAGAGTCGTGACCGATGTGTCTTTATGATATGTGTTTTGTGATATGATATATGAAATAAGAAATATGATTTTGGCACCACGGGAGTGCATATTTGGATATTTTGTTTCTAGGCTACTTGATATCAACAACCCTAACCCCTTGTTGTTTCAACCTTATTATTATTTTTAATATATTCTGATGTAAAAGGTGATATTCGATGGAGAAATTTGAAATTAAAACTCTTATTTTACGACTCGTTTCCATTATTAGTCGAGATATTATATACCAAGAACTCAAGGTCCACCACATAACCATTCAAACTCTTGACACAAGGTTATTTTCTTAATTTCACCATGTCTATTATGGTTTGCATCTGCGCACTTAGTCAGTAGCTCAATCGGTTTTTTTTTCGCAGCAGGTAATCAGGGTTGATCGGGATGTGTAAAGAGTGCTACTAGGAATTGGAACTTATGCATGAGAGACTTTATTTTATTATTTTATTTCGTTAACTTAGAACCTTTATATTACTATTTATTTTGGTGGATAACTTTAGACTTTATTTAGTATTTTGAAAATTTAAGTATTTAATTTGAACTTTAAGTGTTATGTTGTCATTTGATGTGACCTCCTTTTTCATGTTGGGGCGGAGGTGTTACAGATTATTTTAGTGATTACCCTCTCGTAACGGTACGTGAATCATTACCCTCTCGTAACGGTACATGAATCACTTTTTAAGTTTCTAGTGATTCTATTGCAGATAGGCATAAAGATTCCAACATTCACTAGTTCCCATGAAGCCACAATCGACGATTCTATATTCTCACTATTTATTTCACAGAACAGTGATGACTGATGACATATATATTTTTTTATAGTTAAAATGTAATTGTAACAATATAAATATATGTTAAAAACATAAATAAATGAGCAAACAACTTCTTCCAGATGAATGAACTAACAAAATTGAATTATACCTAGAAAAATAAACACACATAGAAGTCGTGTAGCCAGTAAAAAAAATGCACTTATTAATCTGGTTATCTTTATCCATTTTTTGAGTAGTTAGCAAGGTATTTTTTTTAAGAGAAATGTTATTTTCCTTTAATAAAATCTTTCGGTTTATCCTCCTAACAGATGATTTTCACATCTATCAGAGGATAAACAGACAATCCTTTTAAACATCATAACGTTTATAAGAAATGTAACGCGTAACTAAAAGAAAAATAACGAAGTCATGACCGAGAGGGACAAACTAATCAAAGCTACAGGCGGAACAACGGTAAAATGCGATGATGGTGATGGTGATTCTGAATCCGAATCCGAATCTGAATCTGAATCTGAATCTGATCCTGATTGTCCATATGCCTTAATCTGGATGTTGAACTTGCATTGATCTTTCGACGGGTCTTCGTCAACTTCAGTGGCTAACCCACCAAAATCGCAACTAGATTTTGATTCGTTCGGCACTTGAAAGAAAGAGTTCAACGCATAAGACGTCTTTTCACAATGAGCGAGCCAGCTACACTAACCACCGTCTGCGAATGCAGTGCAATCTGCACGATCACACGCTTAGACCATACTCTCATTGAGTTTTGTTTCGTCATGCGTCTCATGTGGCTTCAAAATGCACCATTTCTTGGGCTGAAACTTGACATCTTTGGCTCCTACTAATGTCTTGTTGTTGTCTTTTCCACCTAAGCTCATATTGAACTTTGGTTGACCCGCGTAGTCAAAGATGCCCCAATGCCGCTCGAAGTCTCCTGGAAGTATGCCTTTTGTGTCCTCGTCAAGGAGTCCGAAAAGGTACCCTTCAATGTAACGAGGGTACAAAGGTGTCCCCTTATTGGCCGCCATTCGAGGCAAAAACCCATTATAAAACCTTGAAGCGAGGGAGCAGTTGGCCCACTTATTTCCATCAGTGAGCCAACCTATCTCCCCGCTAACAATAGTCATGTTCCCATGACCAATCTGTTTCAAAGCCGACACACACGTGTCATAACTTGCATCAAATACGTTTGTGTACACAATATTCCCGTCTTGGATGCCATCGGCACCATCGAAAAACGCGTAATCCACTGGAAACCCACCATCCCCCATGTCGAGGCTAAAAAATGGGTAGATGCTGATGATAAACGGAGCGTTATTCTTGGCAAGAAAATCTGCTATATCTTCGACCTGATCTGAAACATCCGGACGAAAAAGTCCTGCAGACGGTATTGGCCTCCACTGCGGGGCCGTTTAAAGGAACCGAGGCCTTGATCTTGTCTCCAAGTTTGGCATCATCAAGAGCCTTTTGGATGTTCTGAAGTGCTGGTAGTGTTGAGTTTATATACTTATCCTTATAGTCCATTAGAAATGGCTCATTACCAACGGCCACACTCCTGTATAATGATATGTATCAGATATTATGCTGATGGTTATATTATAGTATGCGCTAAATAGGGTGTTCATGGTTCGGTTTAAAACCGTGAAACCGGCCAAACCTGCCATCGGTTCGGTTTTACAGTCGGGTTTTTTTTTTATCATCTTTCGGTTGGTCGGTTTAAAAAAAACCGTGACGATCGGGTTGGTTGGCGGTTTGAAATTTCTCAAACCGTACAAAACCGTACCAGAGCTTAAGATTTTTATATATACTTTTTTTTAACATTTTATATTACATATATGTGATTACTTATATAGTTATATTTTATTTTAGGTTTAATAAAAAATAAAAATAGGCCAAGTATGTTAATAGGATTAGCTTAGAACCCTTAAATATGAAGTGATATACGGTTTAACCTAAAAATCGTTAAAATCGGAATGTGAACACCCTTAGCACTAAACCATAAAAGTGTTAAGATGTCGAAGTGTACGTTATCTTGACTTCGTTTTCGACGTATTTGACAACGTTATCTTTGACCCATTTTTCGGCATTTTGTTTATTGGTCATGGCATCGAGTTCGACATTCTTGACGACCACCATGACCTCGATATCGGTGTCCTCCAAGGCATCTAAGATGTTTGGATCAGCATCAAACAACTTGACCTTCTTAATTCCGTTGTCTTTCAACATTTGGACCACGGTATCGGGTGGCAGTTGGCGCGAAGCATTGGTATCCCAATTCACACCCAACCCTTGAACGTTCGAACCAAAAAGGTTCAACACAAGTGCACCAACAAACAACAGACTTACCATAATATCCATAGACGTTAATAGTATCGCGTAGTGAATTAGTAATTGAACGCGTTAATGTATCGTCAGAGATTGTTTGATGATCATGTGTGTCATTTTCAAAGACTTATCAAGACACTTGTAATAAGGGCTAAGACTTGCCCTAAAAAAATGGGACAAAGATCCAAAAATTAAGCCTTAAATAGTACCATCCCACAAACCCCCTTTTTATTTTAGGAAATTTTGTTAATAATCCAAGAAATGTCAACGTAAACTTTTTAAATTTTCATAAATAATATAAAAGAAAAACAAATAGAAAAGCTAAACGTATCATCGATGAGTAAATAAGCAATGAAAGGTTTCAAAATGAATGACGAAAAATGAAATCTATAACGCGAAAATTGCGAGGACAATCAAGTATACAAAGAGGTAAACCGATGCTCGAGAAGCCGACGAGTATGTCCCGACTATCTGAACATTAAAACTGCAAGTCTCGGTGGAGATATTAAGCGTCGTCACCATAGCTAACCCTTGAAAATAACACGCCATTTCGTCTTGGTTTTGCACTTGGAAATACGCGTTAAACGCGTAAGACGCATTCGCATTCGCATCCAGCCCGTTACACGAAGACCCGTACCCGAGTGGTGTACAGTCAGCAAAAGTACAAGCATAATTTATATTCTCCCCAAGTTTACTCAAATCTTTCGCATTCGGGTTAAACTGGCACCACTTCTTCTCTTGGTACCGCACATTTTGGGCCGGGACCAGCATCGAGTTCTGACCGCGGCCCGAAATATCCATCGCAAACTTGGGCTGCCCGTCGTATCTAAAAATCCCCCAATGTCGTTCGAAGTTGCCCGGGGCAATGCTCTTGGCGTCCTCATCAATGAGCCCAAAAAGGTAAACTTCTATCGGGCCGGGCCGAAGTGGTGTCCCTTTATTGGACGCAAGACGAGGCAAAAGCCCGTTGTAGAACCGATAAGCCATGTTGACGTTAGCGTTTTTATCTCCGTCAGTCGGCCACCCGACCTCCCCGACAATAATCTGCATTTCACCGTAACCCGCCGCCTTCAAAGCCGACACTAACGTGTCGTAATTGGCGTCGAAAACGTTAGTGTACTGAATCCCGTTATCGACTACAGGCTGCGGCGCGCCATCGAAGAACGCAAAATCGACCGGGAAGTGGTCGTTCCCGTAGAGACTTAAGAACGGGTATATGTTGACTGTGAAGGGTGCGTTGTTTTGGGCCAGGAACTGGACCATTTGAACCATTTGGTCGTTGATATCGGGCCGGAACCGTCCTGCGGACGGGACCGGGTTATCGGTTGGAGAACCGTAGACATCGGCGTTTGAGGGCACGGTGGCCTTGATCTTGTCTCCCACACCAGCCTCGTTGAGGGCATTTTGGATATTTTGGAGTGCTGGGAAGGTTGTTTTTGAAAACGAGCCGTTGTATGATTTCAAGAATGGTTCATTGCCGACAGCAACATATCTGTCACAAAAAAAATAACAAAGAAAATACTGAGATCCATATATTTTGGCATTTGCTTAAAGCAACAATAAACATTCACATGAGTATCCTATCCTCCAAATGCCTTGGAGGAAGTGAAAGTGTATGTACGGTACAAATGCAAATAGTACAACTCGTGATGCATATAGTCACCGAACGAAACAAGAGGAGGGTCAAAAGGGTTTATTGACCTTCACTTCAAGTCACCGGAATTTGTTCAACTTTCATATATAAAAAGTTGAGTTTTAGTTAAGGAAAATATGAGTTTGAACTCTTAGTTGCAGTCGGTAAAAAAAGAAAACTTTATGATGACTTTCGATTAAAATGTTACGGTTCCGTCACTACATACAATACGACATCTAAAACTACCCACTAAAGCAAATTTCAAAATAAATCAAACCGGCCTTTGTGAAATTTAGGGTTTTGGTTTTAACGGTTTGACGGGTTAACAGTTGGGCTCACATTTTTAATTTATTTATTTTTTAAAATAAGTTACGTATGTATACTATTGGTTCAATCCATCAAAACCAAATCACCAAAACACCTAAAATTGACCGGCCCACCCAACCAGGCCGGTTCGGTTTGTTGTTTCCCGAAACAGAACGGTTCCACCATTACTGCTATGAAAACCAATCAAACCGGACCGTAAACATCCCTACATTCTTTTCACACACCGATTATTCTCGCTTCTAATACACACAAGTGGCAAAGCAGAACGTACAACTACTTAAGCACTAGCATTCTCACAACAAAAGCAACATTGCAACAAACTCCACATACATGTTCTAGTAGGGCCGTGGGCTACTCCTAGTCCTAGAAGCGGATGTCAAAATCCAATAGAATGTACAACTTTCTATGCGTTAAGCACAACCCAAGCTATTATAACATCATTGCTCAAGATTTTACCATTTTAATTTTAATAAAAAAATATCACATTTTCATCCAAAAGCACAAATTGATTAAATCCACCAAACCCAGAACATTGAACAAATGCACAAATCCTAATGCCCACAGTACAACATCTAAAGCACAAGGTACAACTCATAAATATAAATTTAAACAACAGAAAATCAAACTTACTTGATATCAACACCCCCATTGAAGTTATACCGAGTCACATTCCGCTGCACGAATTTCTTAGCCCGACTATAATCATTCATCGCCGCGAGCTGATCGTTCGGAATCGCGATCATGACTTCGATGCCGGAGCCGGCGAGCGCACTCATCGTCGACTGCTCGGCGTCAAACAGCTTCACTTTATTAATCCCGTTATCTTTCATCATCTGCACCACCGTCTTCGGATCCATCTTGTGCGTCGCCATCGTCCCCCAGTTTACCCCCAGCCCCTCCACTTTCAACAATATCAAAAACAGGCCCATCAAGAATACCAAAATTACACTTTTCACCCCTGACATTTTTTTATCTTCACGGCGACTGAGAAAACAACCGGAAAACTTGTAGGTGATAATCTTTCACAGAATATTTGGGGGTTTTGTGATTAGAAGCGATGATATAAGGTGAAACAATGGCGGTTGAGAATAAAGGCGATTTTTTCGAATAAAAAGGAGGGATCGTGGAGGCGTGTGCGTGTATTGGGTGTGTAAAAGTCGGCAAATCTCGCGATAAAGGCGGTGTGTGTGTGATGAAGAAGAAGATGAAAGTGGTGAGGGTTTACAGGGGTGAGGATTTGAAATTAGCGAAAAGAACGTTACGATGTGGGGTTTGTTTTATCGTGCAGCAAAATTGAAAAATTGTTAAATATTGTGTGCGTGTACCCTAAATTAATTGTTGATTATATTTTTTTTTTAAACGTGCTTTTTGATTTGAAAATTTTAGAGGTCTGTTTCTTCATATTGAAAATTCGCACTATTGTTGTTATGTTTAAAACATTATATTTAGGGTTTCTAAAATTTAGGTCTTTATATTATAAAAATAACAAGTTTGCTAAAGAAAGAAAGTTATGTGATAAAAGTAGAAAAATAGAAAAGTCCTTTCTTCTTAAACAATTGTCTTTTAAAGCCTTTTTCTTAATTATGTTTATGCTACACGGTAATATTGTTAGGTAATGTACATCCTACAAGGTGTAAATGAGCCGAGTCGAGCTCGACTTCGACTCGTTTAACTTTCTAAGGACTAGAACTCGGCTTAATTAGAGCTCTATTTCTAAATCTCGAGCTCGACTTCGGCTCGTTTAACTTTCTAAGGACTCGAACTCGGCTTAATTAGAGCTCTATTTCTAAATCTCGAGCTCGATTCAGGAGTAGTGTTTCAAATTTGAGATCGGTTCGCTTATTATTTATTAATAATTTAGTTATATACTCATAATTATTATTTATATATAACAAAATATCTATTATTTATTTATTTTTATTATAATTATATATATATAATTATTATATAAATATATATTAATTAAATAATTATACAAACAATAGGCTCGTTTAGGCTAGTAAGCCGGCTCGAGCTCGATAAGTGAAGCTCGGGCTCGGACTCGTTTATTAAACAAGCTTATATTTAGGCTCGAACTCGTTTAAACTCGACTCGATTCGAGCTTTTAGCGAGTCAATCTAAAGTAGCTCGCGAGCCGGCTTGGTTCATTTACACCCCTATTAAATTACTTCTAAAGAAGCCAACACGAGTAGTTGGAGGGCCCATGGAATTCTTTAGCTGTGTTAATTGGTTTAAGAGGGTTGGCAGTTAAAGTTTTATTACATTTGGTAATGTATTGGCTAATAAATTAGGGTTAGATTATATAAACCAAGTTATGATTACGGCTTATGTATTCAGTTTTTTAAAGACTTTTTCTAACTAGTAAATGTGTGAGTTATCCATCAAATCTTGTGTTTATCGATTCAATCCTTCAAATATTTGTACTGACAAATTATTGAGAACAATTAACATACGTGAAATCATGAAAAAAAAACCCACATATATGTTACAAATCAACTGAATCTTTGAAAAATCAACATTTGTACTAACTGATGATGTTTATATATGCATGTCTATATAAACTACAATTTTAACAAAGAATGTGTGTGATATTCATCAAAGTTAATGAATCTGGTTAAATCGCAACGAATTTGGATCTATACCACTTTAAATACATATAGATTCAAGAAGCGAAGTTGCTCCTTAAAACTTTGTTGGTGCCTCTAAATTTTGGAAGCTTAAACAGTGACACTTTTTTCTAAAATAATAGAGACACCATGGTCTATTGTAGTATTAATTTTCAAAAACTTAAATAGAAAGTTTATAAAAATATACACGATAATCAAATATTAACCAATAATTGTATAGACAAAACACATATTCAAAGACCTCATAAACAACATTTTTTTAATTATAGACCATATTTGCCCTGTACCTTGACTCTTCGTCGTTTGGGATCAGGGTCTCCGTTTTCTTGTTTTTTGGGGACATAGTCGCGATGTATGATGTGTAGCGGGTCAAGATGAATAAACGGGGAGAGGGTTGAGAATAGGGCTGAGCATTCAGTTCGAACCGGACCGGAACCGCGAACCGTTTGGATGGAAATATGTTAACCGAATACCGGACTGTATATAAACGGTTCGAACTAGACTGGGACCGTATTAAATGGGTCGGAATCGTTTAATTATTAGACCGAACTGATTAAGATAAAGTTCTACTTTCATTATACCAAATTATGTTTCCTGCAAAATAAAGTTCCAATCCAACTCCACCAAACAAAAAACAAACCTAAAATACTTCGGATGAAGAACCCAAACGGTTCCAACAAGTCCAAACCGGAACCGTCGGGTTATTAACCGAACCGAACCGTTTAATGACCATATGAATATCCGAGGACCGGACCTGTTTAGTATTTCGCGGGTCGGTTCTGGTTCTAATTAGCCCGGTTCTATGATTCTAACAGGTTCGAACCTTGAACTGGGTAATTGAGATATGTTATTCCATTATCCTCCTTTATTCAATATCGACTCAATTTTATTCCTAAAGCCAACTTAGCTATTTGATCATAAAGTTTATTCGTTGATGACTTCTTCCCTTCTTGCCTTTGGTTTGTAGGGGCCACTTACATAAACTTTTATGTTACACTAATCTGACACAATAACATGTTTAACATATTGTTTTAATTAGGTCCGTAGGTCGACACGACACGTTTATGACTTATTTATCGAAACGACATAGTTTATAAATAGTTAAATATAGATTGTAATTTTTGGTAGCTTTTTTTTATTGTGTTAATGATATATTAATATTCGTTAATCTTGTTTAGTGAATCATGTCAATTCGTGTTATTGAATTACTTATATTTAATTTTGTTAAATGTGTCATATCTTGTCACTTGTGTTATTAAACTATTAACGTTTATTGTTGCTAAACATGTCGTGTCATGTGCCCTATTTATTAAACATCTATATATTAGTGTCTAAGAAAATAACACGTTTAGTTGATGTGTCATGTTCGTGTTCACTAGTCGTGTTAAACATGTCATGTCAAGCACAAACCGTTAACACCACATGACACATTCTGTCAGCTTTAGTCGTATGCCGACACCCTAACTGGTGACAATAATAATGTTTTAAAGTTGGATTTCCTTGTAAAAAAACATGTATAAAACTCAAATTGATAATTGTTTAAAACAAAAAGTTAATAATCATTTTAATAAACACAATGACTAAATAATAGTCAAGTTCAAGTGTTTATTGTTATGTTTTTGACTTTTTTCCTAGACGTAGAAGTACTCTTTTGGTTAAGTACTACCAATAATTAATTAAAGAGTAAACTGCCATTTTCGTCCCTGTGGTTTGGTTAAAATTGCCACTTTCATCCAATAGTTTGTTTTTTTGTATCTGGGTCCTCGTGGTTTTAAAATATTGCCATTTTCATCCTCGTGGTTTTAAAATATTGCCACTTTCATCCAGTCAGCTAACACCGTCCGTTTTTCTCAATTAAATGAGGGATATTTAAGTCCTTTTACATATTTGTTTTATTTCTTCATCTTTTTTACTCTCACTTTTTAATCATAGAAACAAGCGACGGAGGTGTTCCAGTGGTGCTCGTCGGAAACTGGTCAGGAAAAGAGGAAGAAGGCCAGCAGGTGGATGATTAAATTAGAGGTTAAATTGGGGATGATTAAAAAGTGAGAGTAAAAAAGATGAAAAAATAAAACAAATAAGTAAAAGGACTGAAATACCCCTCATTTAACTGAGAAAAACGGACGGTGTTAGCTGACTGGATGAAAGTGGCAATATTTTAAAACCACGAGGATGAAAATGGCAATATTTTAAAACCATGAGGACCTAGATACAAAAAAAACAAACTATTGGATGAAAGTGGCAATTTTGACCAAACCACAGGGACGAAAATGGCAGTTTACTCTTAATTAAATAATAACATCTATACATAGTAATAAATAAAGGTTTTTTGTGTCACATGTCATTCTCCTAGGCATCCAAAACATTTTTTTTCCGCCTTTCTCTCCTATTAATTATATAATTTTCATTAATTGTTTTTATAATTTTTTATTTCCCGCATCTCTCTCCTATTAAATAATAATTTATATATTTCCTTTTATAAAAAGTTTTTTATTTATAAAAATAGGTTTGTTCATAAAACATTTTTATAAATTAAACATTTCTTTAATTCTTTTTATAAAATATTTTTAAGAAATAACTATGTAACGTTCATAAAATTTGTATTAATAAACTGTTTAATATATCATAAATATGTAATGTCGAAATCTTTATTACTAAATATATAATATTATATTTATTCAACTCGTGTAATACACGGGGTTCTAACCTAGTTTAATAACATAAGTGGACTTGCAACGGCTATTTGCCTATTTTGAATATTTGATTCGATTCCCACTAACCAATTTGTACATTACAAGTGTTAGCGGTTTTTGGGATCAATTATTAAAAAAAAAACTAATACTTTTTTCTTTATCTTATATGAAAAGGTCCTTTAATCAAGTTTTAATTTGTTAAAAACAATAAGCTTCTTTATAAAAATACATATACATGTTAAAATCAATGATAAATGCCGTTTACTAATACAATTTTAACCGGTTTAACAGGTGACAAGTCGTTTTAACTTTTATTCTTTTCACAAATAACTTCAAAGTTCAACAAAGTGATATGCTTTTTCCTATAAATGAAAAAGTGTTACTTCTTATAGTATTAACCCTCACTAGAATAGATAGTAATTCAAGATTATATAGGCATTAATTATGCAAGTTTATTCACATACTTTATAGTGTAAAATAACAAACCTTTTTATTATTTCCATCATTAAAAAGCATTAATTTACTTAACTCATGATAACAAAGATTATTATATGATGGCGAATTACCACGGGTAAATCAAACTTTATGAATCCGTGATTGGCATATCACATATAACCTTTAAATATTTAAAAAATCTTTTTCTTTTTGAACAACGGATTTTATTCAAAACGGAAAATGGAGAAATAGCAAGTAGCTATACCCAACTAAATAAAAAGGGGCTGCGACGCAGCTTGTTTTCCGTTTACCGACCATTGTATTGTAATCTATCATTTTTATATAAAACTGTAACATCCCAAAAATAAAAACGACAGTTAAAATAACGGAATAAACGAACGAAGCATGTCGGGTCGGGCCGGATGGGCCGGCGGGCTGAAAGGGGAGCCTTCCCTATAAATAGCCAAGGTCACCACCTATTTCTCTCATTTACAACACCGTAGAGAGAGAAAGTTGGCGGATCGACCCGAGATTTCAACAAAGTGTTGCTCTATAGCTCGTGAGAAGAACCTCCGGATCAGAAACTCGATTCAGGTAACGATCGGGCCTAAATCTGAGTTTTTGTTCGTTTTTGGGTTTTTTCGGGTTTTGGGTGAAAAGGTAACGTTTTTACGGATAAAACTGAAAGGTAAACATAGATTTGAGTTCCTTAATGGAAAGCAAACGTTTTGAAGTAAACAAGTTCGGGATCTTTACGTGATCAGACCCGAAGACGAAAGTTAGGGTTTTTGCGAAGAAGCAGTTCGTGCGTACTTATCAAGTACGCATGAAGATGATCCTGCGTACTTACCAAGTACGCAAGAAGAGGATCCTGCGTACTTATCAAGTACGCATGAAGAGGGCCATGCGTACTTATCAAGTACGCATGAAGCAGGTACTGTGTATTTATCAAGTACGCATGAAGCAAAGTCTACGCACTTATTAAGTACGCAAGAACAAGTCCCTGCGCACTTGCTAGGTGCGCAGGCATCAGGTTGTTTAGGTAAAGTCAGTATGTTTAAGAAGGTTAAACCGTTAGAGTCGGGGGTTGGTCTGATGTGTATTTAACTAATCAATTCAGATCGGAAGTGACGTTGTTGGGCCTTTGTTTAGGACAACCGAGACTAGCTTATAAGGTGAGTTCTAGAAGCCCTCATTTAAATGTTTTATATAATGTTTTCGGGTTGGTGTGCATACATATGAAATGATGTTTTTACGAAACGATGTTTATGAAACTATGTTTATAAAATGATGCTTATGAAACTATGTTTATGAAATGAAATGATTTGGAATGAACGGTTTATGGAAAGAAAGTTTTATGAATGGAATGTTTACGAACGAAATGTTTATAAAGAAATGGTTTAAACTAAAGGTAAAGGGTTTCGAAAATGAATGAAAGGTTTTATGAAAAGAAAAGAAAAAAGGCAAAGGTTTTAAAGAAGTCATTACACATCTAATCTGTCGAATGAATGGAATTGATGAATGAAGTCTGGGAATGTAATTCCCAGCCTTGTGGTAGATTATGGACAGTGAGCCATAGTTGCCATAAGAGCAACAGGGGCAGCGTCTTGGTGGCTTGCCAATGGTTTTGATGTTGTACAACTGGAAGGGAGTAACGACTGTTACTCAGGAGTTAACGTGACCCTATGTAAGGTTAAATTATGATCCGACGGTGTTATGGTCGTGAGCCATAGACGTCGATGGAAGTTGTCGGTTTATGGACATGAAAGCCATAGGGGCAACTGAATGGGTATTGTCGGTCCTCGCGCAGTTAAGCCTTGAGGGCAATACAAAAGGGAATTGACGGAATGTATGGTATTGTCGGTCTTCGTGCAGTTAAGCCTTAGGGGCAATACCATACTAAATGACGGTACGAATGGTAACACAGATTTAGATAGTAATGTATGACTTAAATGAATGTTAAATGTTTTAAACAAATGATCCGTTCAATGTGTTTATGATGAGGATAAATGTTTGAAGGTTTTTAATGATGAACGAAAGACCCTGTTTTCTTATACATGATGTTAAACCCTAATGAATGATTGAATGATGAACCATTTCTTAAATCGAACGAAAACTAGAACTCACTATCGTAGCTGACTTTTTAGTGTGCACATTCAGGTTAAGGTAGGTTATGAGGTTGGACGGCGATGCTTGGCTAGCGATGAAGAGTTACCCGGACGCTTATGAAAACTGGCATCACGTTACGTTTTGATTTCGTTAAGTTATGTTTAGACATGTTTACGCTTCTGTATGTTGAACAATGTAATGGTTATGTTTTAATGAAGTATTTTCCGCTGCGTTATTTGATAATAAAGTTTAAGAACTGTTTGTGAATGAGTAAATCCAACAAGTGAGGCCTCCCGGGTTTGAGGCCTCCCGGGTTTGGGTCCTTACAAGTTGGTATCATAGCAATAGTTTGTGAGATTCGGACACTCCTAGTGTCTGAACTTAAACTGTGAATGGGACCGAAAGCGGATGCCAGTACGGGTAACTCGAGCCACAACATCAGGTATGAAGGTAGTATATATTTACATATATAGTATGCCTTAGAAAGGGTTAGATAAGGACTTGTGTTCTGATGAAATCACAAAGGTGGTCAAATAGAAATCGAAAGGTAGTGTAATGGTTAATTGCAGATGGCCAGTGTATATTAATATCTTACAGTGCTTATTGAATTTTATTTGTTAACTAGTGTGATGACATTGGATTCCTTGTCTTATAGAACGAAATGGCGGGACGAAAGAGCGGAAGGCGTGGCGGGGGCCGTACCGGCGGTCGTACCGCTGGTCGTAACGGTGGGCGCGGTAGGACCCCTGCGCGCCAAGAGTATAGTGAAGAAGGAAGTGTTCACACTGAACCAGCGGTTAGTGTGCATGGAACTGAGCAGACACAGATTGAAGAACAACCTTTCACTTTTGAACCAGAAGTGAGAGCAACTATAGCTCGAGAGTTCACCGAGTTGATGAAGACTTCTCTGCCAGGTCTGTTAGCTGAAGTATTGAAGAAGGTTAATGGGGAAGGTGGGTCTAGCGCGGCAACTGGTGCCCATTACAACGAGACTGACAACGCGCCTCCTGCTCGCAGATGCGACTATAAGTCATTTAAAGCATGTGACCAGCCGGTCCTGACTGGAAAGAAAGACGCGGTGGCTACGTGTGACTGGGTAATCCGTATGGAGGCTGCCATCCGTCTTAGCGAATGCCGGGAGGATCAAGTGGTGAAATTTGCAGCTAACTCCTTGAGAGAAGAAGCGTCCCATTGGTGGGAAGGAGTGCGACAAGCTAAGGGAGATACAATTGTTGACTCCATGTTATGGAATGATTTGAAGGCGTCAGTTATTAATAATTTTTGCCCAAGGAACGAAATTGAGAAGGTGGAGAGGGAATTTCTGAAATTTAAAGGCTGGTAACATGACTCACCGTCAATACACCACCCGGTACAATGAGTTGGCACGACTGGTGCCACACCTAATTACTACCGAAGAGAGAAAGATTTCTTGTTATATCCAGGGACTGTCGGACAAGGTCCGCTCCTTTATCAAAGCAAACACTCCTACCACTTTCGATTCGGTAGTGGAACTCAGTGGTGTGGTGTATGATGATCTGGCATTAAACGATGCTGCCATTGAGGAACCGAAGAAGAGACCGAGCTTCTCAAACAAGCGAACTGGTGGAAAGATGTTTGGGACTCGTGATAAGAGGGCTCGGGTGAATGAGCCGACTGTTTGTAGGAAGTGTGGAAGGGAGCATGCAGGTGAATGTAGACTGGGATCTAACTTGTGCTTTAAGTGTGGCAAGACCGGGCACTACTCCATGAGTGCCCACAACACTTCAAGTGCTATAACTGTGGGGATGCCAGTCATCTGAGTAGGGAATGCCCGAAACCGAAAATGGGCGAATCTGGGAAAGGAAAGAGTGCCGAGAAGAAAGAAGAGAGGCCCCGAGCAAAGACTTGTGCGTACGCACTGACGCAAGAACAAGCCAGGGCAAACCCCGACGTGGCGTCAGGTACGTTCATCCTTGACAACACTTTTGTTTCTGTGTTATTTGATTCGGGTGCCAGTAAGAGTTTCATATCAGCGACTTTTTAAACGAGTGAAGTACATTGTGAGTAAGTTAGAAAGGGCCTTTAGCATAGAAACCGCTGAGGGTAGAATTGCGAGAGTGACCGATGTAGTTGACAACTCCACGATAAAAATAGAAGGTCATAGGTTCCCTGTCAGGTTGTTTGTCATGGTTTTGGGTGGGTTCGATGTCGTGTTAGGAATGGATTGGCTAACTGCCAATGAAGCACAAATTATATGTAAACGAAAGATAATCCGACTCAAGGCTCCGGATGGTAGCAAAATCGAGATTTTTGGAGATTGTGACGGCCCGATGCCTAACGTCATCTCAATGATCAAGGCAGCAGATTACCTGAGGCGCGGATGCGAGGCTTATCTGGTGTATGTGATTGACAAGTGTAAGGAAGTGAAGGAACTAGACGATGTACCCGTGGTACGCGAGTACCCGGAGGTGTTTCTAGAGGATTTGCCTGGGATACCACCCGACAGAGAGATTGAATTCTGAATCGACTTAGTACCAGATGCCCAGCCTGTGGCTAAGGCTCCATATCGACTAGCACCTGTGGAAATGAAATAGATTATGGTCCAATTAGACGAACTACTTGAGAAGGGATTTATACAACCGAGCATCTCGCCTTGGGGTGCCCTGGTGTTATTTGTAAAGAAGAAGGATGGTTCGATGAGAATGTGTATTGATTATCGCGAGTTGAACAAACGTACGGTGAAGAACAAGTACCCTTTACCAAGGATCGACGACCTGTTCGATCAATTACAGGGCGCAAGTTGGTTCTCAAAAATCGACCTTCGGTCCGGGTACCATCAGGTGAAGGTGAGGGAAGAAGACATACCGAAAACTGCGTTTCGCACGCGTTATGGACATTTCGAGTTCCTCGTAATGTCTTTCAGATTGACGAACGCACCAGCAGCATTCATGGATTTGATGAATAGGGTGTGTCGACCGATGCTGGACCGATCGGTAACCGTGTTCATCGATGATATCCTCATCTACTCCAAGAATGAGGGTGATCACGTATGTCACTTAAAGGAGGTGTTGGAGGCTCTGAAAAAGGAAAAGTTGTATGCTAAGTTCTCCAAATACGCGTTCTGGCTTAGGGAGGTCCAATTCCTAGGTCACGTAATTAACCCGAACGGCATTATGGTTGACCCAGCAAAGATAGTGACGGTAAGGGAATGGAATATTCCTAGGACGCCAACTGAAATCCGCAATTTCTTGGGATTGGCAGGCTACTATCGGAGATTCATCCAGAATTTCTCGAAAATAGCTTCGCCGTTGACAAAGTTGACTCGGAAGGAGGTAAAGTACGAATGGGGTTCGACCCAGGATGAGGCATTCAAGGAATTGAAAGAGAAACTAACCCAAGCTCTAGTCTTGGCCCTTCCCGAGGGCAATGAAGACTTGGTGGTATACTCTGACGCTTCGGGTCAGGGATTAGGGTGCGTGTTGATGCAACGCGGGAGAGTGATCGCATATGCATCATGACAATTGAAGGTTCACGAAGTTAGTTATCCGACTCATGATTTGGAACTTGCTGCTGTCGTATTCGCATTGAAAATTTGGAGGCACTACCTTTACGGGGTGAAGTTTACTATTTACTCCGACCACAAAAGTTTGAAGTACTTCTTCAAACAAAAGGAACTTAATATGAGGCAGAGGCGATGGTTGGAACTGTTGAAGGACTATGACTGTGAAATAATATACCATTCTGGAAAGGCAAACGTGGTGGCTAACGCTCTGAGCCGAAAGGATGTGCCTACTCCTATTAGAGTGAAAGCTTGCCAGTTGATGGTAACATCGGATGTGATGAGAGAAATTGAAAAGGCTCAAGATGAGGCATTTAAAGAAGAAAACATAAAGAAGGAAAGGATGGTTGGCCAACAGGACAAGTTGGAATATAACACCCTTGGTGTTAGGACACGTTTTGGACGGGTATGGATACCTATGGGTGGCGAGCTTAGAACCAAAATCTTGGATGAGGCTCATAAGTCTCGGTACTCTATCCATCCTGGTACCAATAAAATGTACCAAGATATGAGGAAGGAATACTGGTGGCCTGGGATGAAACATGAGGTGACAAAGTATGTAAGCAAGTGCTTGACTTGCTCACAAGTAAAAGCCGAACACCAGAAACCGTATGGAAAGATTCAACCACTTGATATACCGGAATGGAAGTGGGAACACATTACCATGGACTTCATAACCAAGCTACATCGCACAGCTAAAGGTCATGATACCATTTGGGTAATTATGGACCGTTTAACGAAGAGTGCTCATTTCCTACCTATTCGCGAGATGTTCTCGTCGGAAAGGTTAGCAGAAGTGTTTATTAACGAAGTAGTAGAACGGCATGGGATGCCTTTGACGATCGTATCTGACCGGGACACACGATTCACATCGAGGTTCTGGAAAAGATTTCACGAGGCGATGGGCACGAGACTCAATGTTAGCACGGCATACCACCCGCAAACGGATGGTCAGTCCGAAAGGACCATTCAGACATTGGAGGATATGCTTCGCGCTTGTATTATCGATTTTGGCGTCAGTTGGGACAGTCATCTGCCGTTAGCTGAATTCTCCTACAACAATAGTCATCACACGACTATAGGCATGCCGCCTTACGAAATGTTGTATGGGAGAAGATGCAGGACCCCGGTTTGTTGGGGTGAGATTGGACAGAAGGAATTAGGAAGTCTTGAAGTCGTAAGAGAAACGTCGGAAAGGTTTGATCAAATCAAAGCAAGAATGAAGGCCGCTCATGATCGTCAGAAATCCTACGCGGATAAACGACGAAGGCCTATTAAGTTTGATGTTGGGGACAGAGTAATGTTGAAAGTGTCACCCTGGAAGGGAATCATACGATTTAGGAAGAGAGGAAAGTTAAGTCCGAGGTTTGTCGGACCATTCAGGATAATGGCACGGGTTGGTAAAGTCGCTTATCGGTTAGAGTTGCCTGATGAGTTAAGTGGGATTCGTCCTACCTTCCATGTATCACACTTGCGAAAGTGTTTGGCGGATGAATTGGCTCACGTACCACTTACTGACATCGAGGTTGACAACAGCCTGAACTACATCGAAGAACCCGTGGCCATCTTAGACAGAAAGGAGAAGCGTTTGCATAATAAGATTATTCAATTGGTTAAAGTCCATTGGAAGCATCGAAGGGGATCGGAAGCCACTTGGGAAACGGAGACGAAAATGAGGGAGTCGTACCCTCAACTATTTGACTTATGATAGGTTTCGGGGACGAAACCTATTGTAAGGGGGTACACTTGTAACATCCCAAAAATAAAAACCACAGTTAAAATAACGGAATAAACGAACGAGGCATGTCGGGTCGGGCCGGATGGGCCGGTGGGCTGGAAGGGGAGCCTTCCCTATAAATAGCCAAGGTCACCACCTATTTCTCTCATTTGCAACTTATAGAGAGAGAAACCGTAGAGAGAGAAAGTTGGCGAATCGACCCGAGATTTCTGCAAAGTGTTGCTCCATAGCTCGTGAGAAGAACCTCCGGATCAGAAACTCGATTCAGGTAACGATCGGGCCTAAATCTGAGTTTTTGTTCGTTTTTGGGTTTTTCCGGTTTTGGGTGAAAAGGTAACGTTTTCACGGATAAAACTGAAAGATAAACATAGATTTGAGTTCCTTAATGGAAAGCAAACGTTTTGAAGTAAATAAGTTCGGGATCTTGACGTGATCAGACCCGAAGATGAAAGTTAGGGTTTTTACGAAGAAGCAGTTCGTGCGTACTTATTAAGTACGCATGAAGATGATCCTGCGTACTTACCAAGTACGCAAGAAGAGGATCCTGCGTACTTATCAAGTACGCATGAAGAGGGTCATGCGTACTTATCAAGTACGTATGAAGCAGGTATTGTGTATTTATCAAGTACGCATGAAGCAAAATCTGCGCACTTATTAAGTACGCAAGAACAAGTCCCTGCGCACTTGCTAGGTGCGCAGGCATCAGGTTGTTTAGGTAAAGTCAGTATGTTTAAGAAGGTTAAACCGTTAGAGTCGGGGGTTGGTCTGATGTGTATTTAACTAATCAATTCAGATCGGAAGTGACGTTGTTGGGCCTTTGTTTAGGACAACCGAGACTAGCTTATAAGGTGAGTTCTAGAAGCCCTCATTTAAATGTTTTATATAATGTTTTAGGGCTGGTGTGCATACATATGAAATGATGTTTTTTACGAAACGATGTTTATGAAACTATGTTTATAAAATGATGCTTATGAAACTATGTTTACGAAATGAAATGATTTGGAAAGAACGGTTTATGGAAAGAAAGTTTTATGAATGGAATGTTTACGAACGAAATGTTTATAAAGAAATGGTTTAAACTAAAGGTAAAGGGTTTCGAAAATGAATGAAAAGTTTTATGAAAAGAAAAGAAAAAAGGCAAAGGTTTTAAAGAAGTCATTACACATCTAATCTGTCGAATGAATGGAATTGACGAATGAAGTCTGGGAATGTAATTCCCAGCCTTGTGGTAGATTATGGACAGTGAGCCATAGTTGCCATAAGAGCAACAGGGGCAGTGTCTTGGTGGCCTGCCAATGGTTTTGATGTTGTACAACTGGTAGGGAGTAACGACGGTTATGTAAGGTTAAATTATGATCCGACGGTGTTATGGCCGTGAGCCATAGCCGTCGATGGAAGTTGTCGGTTTATGGACATGAGAGCTATAGGGGCAACTGAATGGGTATTGTCGGTCCTCGCGCAGTTAAGCCTTGGGGGCAATACAAAATGGAATTGGCGGAATGTATGGTATTGTCGGTCTTCGTGCAGTTAAGCCTTAGGGGCAATACCATACTAAATGACGGTACAAATGGTAACACAAATTTAGATAGTAATGTATGACTTAAATGAATGTTAAATGTTTTAAAGAAATGATCCGTTCAATGTGTTTATGATGAGGATAAATGTTTGAAGGTTTTCAATGATGAACGAAAGGCCCAGTTTTCTTATACATGATGTTAAACCATAATGAATGATTGAATGATGAACCATTTATTAAATCGAACGAAAACTAGAACTCACCAGCGTAGCTGACTTTTTAGTGTGCACATTCAGGTTAAGGCAGGTTATGAGGTTGGACGGCGATGCTTGGCTAGCGATGAAGAGTTACCCGGACGCTTATGAAGACTGGCATCACGTTACGTTTTGATTTCGTTAAGTTATGTTTAGACATGTTTACGCTTCTGTATGTTGAACAATGTAATGGTTATGTTTTAATGAAGTATTTTCTTCCGCGTTATTTGATAATCAAGTTTAAGAATTGTTTGTGAATGAGTAAATCCAACAAGTGAGGCCTCCCGGGTTTTGGGCCTTACAAAAACACTATCAAAATATAATATCAATATCATTCTCGTTGTGGATAACAAACACCCAATGTCATCAGTTTACAACAAGAGATTAAAATGACACCAATTTGACCAAACTATAACATTATTTTCTAATTTGTTCTTGATCCATAAAAACGTTAATGCCTTTATGTCTACGAACACCTTGGATGCACAAACCGCTTTGCCTTGGAATATCTTTTCATTTTTTGCTTTCCAAATACACCATAAAGTAACAAGAAATATTTAACGTTCTTTAACGTTGCATAATTTTAAAACTGATTAATTTTTTTTCAGAATGAGGTGAAGATGCGTACGTTGATCAGATTTAGATATCTTGTGCGTGAGGCGTTTTAGTGACTACTCTATATTTTTTATTTATCATTTTTTCATTCATTTTGCTAATTCTAAGTTTTCTAGATTTCGTAGTATTTTAATAGCTTTCTTAATTGTGTATGAAATTTATTTTTATTGTACTTCGTTGGTCCATGAAATCAATAATTAGATAAGATAGAAAGTAATTATTTCCAAAAAAATGAGTATGAATTTTTTGTGAGAAATTTTGTATATAAGATGTATTGAAATCAAGTCAAATGAATTATTTGTATGAGGGTTAAACAATCACAACGAACAGTTGTAACTCTTTACGAAAATACGTGACAGTTGATGATTATAAATGTTGCATTTACAAAGTTATATCGGTTGGAAACTACCAACTGATCGTCTAGTTGCAACTTACCCAAGTTGCCATTGTTTGGTCATTTACTATTGATGACAGTTGATGTTGAAGTTGTTTGTTGTTGCTACCGACCAGTTGCTACCAATCAGTTCCAATTGATCATCATTTTCCAGCGCGACCCACGCTAGGGGCTCTACCCCTTGACCACATCACTACATCAGGATGCTGGTCCCGAACCCTCGTATGGTATAAGGGCTTTTGGCTTTATGAACCTCGAAGGTTCATTATTGTCCTAAATTAGAATAATTTTGATCGAGCGTACACTCAACACATTCCAACTCAAATAAAATGTATATTCTAATTTCTCATTTGGTGTTAAGTAAATCTAATTACACAAGACGACACAAAAAATCGCCAATACTAGTTGATAGTAAGATAGGTAAAATAAATAATAAAATTAGTAATAATGCGAAGGTCGTTTGTCGGGTGTCGCAAAGGAGGACGATTGGAGGCCGATCGACAAGATGGTTACGCACCAAATAATTTGCTCGTTTCAGAACAAATAATATATTGAGAATCGCGTGAACTACATAATGTATTTGTATATTTTGCCCGATGTTAAAGTTAGATGTTTTTAAACTTGATTTATTTGAAACGTCGTCGATCACCCGACCCAACCCGAAAACTATGACGTCGGGTTGTTAGAAATCCGAGCACAAAAAATTACTGCCCAACGGGAAAAAAAATACTCGCTCCACCACTGGTCATAATACATTGTGGCTATCAGGGGCGGATGAACAGTGGCGTGAGAGGGGCAAAGGCACCAGCTGAAGAAAAAGTTTTTAGTATAAAATTGGGTTACAAAATTTTGGGCACCGGATGTTTTGTCAAAAACCTCTTAAAAGGCACCCAAGAGTTGTTGAAGTGAAAATAAAAGAAAAAAAGTGAAAGATGTTCATCGAAAGTTTTCCCGGAGTTGCAACGGCTATCTAGAAAAATTGGGGTAGAAGATCTGCTTTTTGATTCAATTAGATTTAGTGCTTTTATAATTTATTATTATTAATTAGTTTTCTTTTTTTGTCATAACTAGTCTGCATGCTTTTACTTTTCATGTCTTGTCATTTCAAACTTTCAAGTTTTTTTTATTAAAAGTATAATATATTTAATAATGATAAAGAAAACTTAAAGTTGGTTTTTAGTAATGTATTTATAGTTTTCTTAGTTTTTCTTATTTAACTAATTTATTTAAGTATATATTAGACGACAGTATTTTCACCGTAAAATATTAAACTAATATTTTATTTACTACTTTTTCTCTTTTTAATTTTTTTTACTTTTCACGCATGGTATAAATGAATTTAGCTGAGCTTGGCTCCTGGGTAGTTTTTAAGCCTGGACTCGAGCTCGTATATAAAAATGAGTTTCAATATAAGCTCGACATCGTTCCTATCCTTGCAAGTCCTTGTCCCTATCTTTGTTTAAAAATTTAATGAGTTTATTTTTATCGTTTTTATGCACCCGCTGAGTAAAAATCCTGGATCCGCCACTGGTGACTATAATATTTAAAATTATCGCGATCCAGATAATTAAAATCAATTTATTTAAAGTTTAAATTATGGATGAAGTAAGTTTTGGCTATACTCATAAGTTGTCATCAATTATGTTATTCAATACAAGTAATAACATGTTCTTATAGGTTTATCACATCAGTAAATATCACAGCAACTCATGTTGCTCTATAACCAAATCTTCATGATTCATTGATTGAAATATCGCGTGTTCTCCAACTATTTTCGCGCTACAAAAATTCAGAAAATGCGATACAATCTTCAACCAAAATAATAAAATCTGCTTGTGATCACCAACTAAGTCCATTCAAATCAAAATGCTTGCTACTTGAAGCTGCATCATTCCCATCATGGGCATTAAGGTCCAGTTTCTGTCCAAAATATGGAAACTGCAACTTCTGTGGCATCTCAGCATTCTCTTCCTTCACAGAATCTATGTTTCTTTGATTGGTTTGCTGATTTTGATCCATCAAAATGACGTTTTCGCCCCTGTCCATAAATCTTTCCTCGGCGTAGCTTCTACTAGTATTCCATTCACTACTCTTGAGTCCTCCAACACTCATTGACAAATCACTTGCTGAAAGTTCTGGCTCATGGTCAACCTTCTTTGACTTCAAAAGGGTCAAACCAATCATCTCTTGTTCAGTTTGTTGACCTTCACCATAAGTCAAACAGCTCTCGATTGAACAGTCTGTTGGCTGGTTTGTATGCGTTGACCCGTCTTTGACTCCCGAGAATGCAAAAGTTAAACAGTGATTGGATACTTTGGAGACTAATTCAGATAGTTGAACTTTTGCAGCTTCTAGTCCTACTGTGCCTAAGTTTTGCCTTCCAAGTGTCTCTTGTGCTTTTTCAAGAACTGATTGTAAATATTTCCCTTGCGCTTCGATTCGAAGCTGCAAGTGTCTCTGCACCTATTTCATATTAAAAATAATTTTTTTATATTATTTTTTATGTATTAAATAATTATTTGTGTTAATATAATGATGTATAGTGCATACTGCATACCTCAAGTTGCTCATGCAGCCTTCTTTGAACTTCAATTTGCATCTGTATGGCTTCACTTATCTGCAAGTTTCTGAATTGAACATATGTATCATTAGATGAACATTGCAGGGGTATACTTGTAATTAAACTTACAAATGTGGACATGTATAAAAGTTTCTTACTTGTTTGTTTGAGGGCAAACACTTGAGTTGGTCATGTGAGTTTCATCAATCTCGTCGATTGCTGGTGCCACCGAATCTACAACCCAAGTCTTTATTGTCAAGATTTATTCTTCTTTTTTTAATGAATTATTGCAATTAATATGGATTTTTAGATTTATTACCAATTTTGTTTGTGCCAACACTGCTAGTTTGCCTATACAGATTCTTGCTGAGCCTGTATTTCTGTCAACCAAAAAAAGCAAATTAATTTGTCTGTCTGTTTTAAGTTATTAAAAGGTAGACATATCAATTTGTCCTACTTAACAATAAATAACTCAATTCTGGTTATGTCCTATCTTGAACGGGTCAAACGCATAAAATAAAAAGAAAATTAGCTAGAAATGAAACGGGTCGAAAGCTGTCAAGAGTCTATTTTTTACGCATAAAACCCCTAAATCATTGTATATCATAAAATTTGGATTCTTATTTTATATGTGAAGTTTTGACAAAAAGTCTTTCGGGTCAACCCAACCCGTCCATTTTGCCACTTCTATTTAAAAGGAACTCTGGTTAGCATGTGTTTTACCTGGAGATGACTCTTTAAGTGGTATAAAGTTAGGCCTTGAATTCCCATTAGCTTCAAAACTGATTTTGGAGTAGCCTCTATAACAACAAAACAATATAAAATAAATAAAACAGAAAATAATAAGCCTTTTTCCTTCTTTTTTCTCTCAATTTTGTAAAAGAAATATGCACTTACTGTCTGCTCCTCCAAGCTGGTTGACCGCTTCTATGAACCGTTCATGGAGATCGGGTGTCCATTTGAGTCTAGGCTTAGCATCAGTTGAAAGAACGAGGCCCGAATCACCTCCATTATTACCCCCTTGCAGAAACAGATGTCTTTCTGGTGTAATTGACATTCTTGATGTAGAATGAATGTTCTTTTCTTGATGATGATGATACATCTTTACACCCAAAAAAAAATTTATTTGTAACTAGTTTCATATTAGCAACATATAATATACCAGTATCATTCAACTAAGGCAGTGTTTTCATCATGTTTTGGACGCGCTTTTGCTGTTTGAAGTTGTGATAATCAGATAACCAAGCAACCGTTGAGGTTTTACATGTAAAATGACCCAAAAACTGATTATTTGATAATCACTTTCAAAACACAATACCAAACACACCTTAACATGTTCAATATATTACCTGCATGCTTTATGTCTCTTTGAGTCTTGTTCTTCTCAACCTTCAAGATTATGAAACTCGATTCTTTCGTATTCTCAAATATGCAGTCTTGATACTGTTGTAACTCTTATCTAAAACTTATTATCCACATACTGATGGTCTGCTCAGCATGGCCTTATAAAGCAAATGGAGAATGTGGGGTGGGTTGGGGGGTTGGGGGGGGGGAGGGGGTAGGAGGGGTGCTTTCCAAGTGAAGTATAGAATCTTGGACAGATCTAATGAAGGAAAAACACTAAAACACATTAACCCATAATCCAATCTTCGTGGCGAATTGTAAATAAACTCATTTTCTTTCTGTTTTCTTATGTTTTCGTTGAGTGCTTTGCTTTGCAACCCCACTTTTTATTATTCGCAGATCGAAATCGATAATTCCTTTGCACTATAAAACTCTTAACACCTTACAATGGGTACCAGAATAGATCCACAAATATGGTAAAGTAAAACAGAACCTTATTCCAAGATTTTTCTGACCAAAATTACATGGTATCCACTATTTTCAAACACATCTTAATCAATTCTCAAAAATTAATACTAATGACAGTTATATATCTTTCTGTATCAAGGATATATACAATGACATAAAGAAAATGTGGCTTTTAAATTTGAAAAAAATGAACAAGATTATGTTGACAAAAGCATCTGCAACTTGGAATAAATGCTAAAAAAGGTGGAAAAATAAAAAATGGAGAGATGCTTCTTCTTGGAGGGCAGGTATAGAATAAGAACACATTCCTTTTTGTCCCCTTCATTAAGTTTGGTACTTATTCAGCCTACACAGTCTTTTTTATTTTGTGGGCCATAACCAAAATCTTCACATTCTTCGGTTAGTATACAACAGACGGCTGGCCTTCAAGAATTTGAACCGAGGTAGGTCCCTTTGCAAAGAATTAAAGATCGAATGACGGGTTGTACTTCACTTCATACTTGCATAGTTGCATTTGATGAGTAGAAGCACCTCTGGTGTGAATCTTTACAAAATTTTCTTTATATACATATATAAATATATGCAAATATTTATCACTAAAACATCATTTTCTTTTGTTATTTTTGAAATAATCCTAAAGTTTAGCACTTGCGGATTTTTTTTTTAAGTTACAACAGAACTTTTTCAAAGATTATGAAGTTTAAGGGAATCTTTTAAGCCTTTAGATAAAGTGTAAGTGAAAGAAAATTCCTTAATAGTTTGATGGCATGTGGATTGGAATAATAATTTTCATGAAGAGCACTTTTTGTGCATTTGTAACTAGCTCGTTTTAAATTCAGGGTTCGTTTTTTCAAAGATTATTGTACATATGCGAGTATAAAGCGATATCATCATCACTGTGATGACTTAAATGATCAAAATTCATACTTTCGTTACTTGAACCGTTCATCATTTTGTTTTGTTCTCTCGAGTTTAGGGAACTTTAAACTACCATGTATCTCGACTCGATGGATCGAATCACTTTAATTCATTCATTGTGAACATGATCCAAAGTTTATACTTTTATGCCATTTGATATGTTTGTTAAATAATGTGCAAAGTTCTATATATACCTATGGATTCACAACACATTTATACACCAACACAGTTTCTCATTTCATGCCACAGCTTTCACTTCATGTCATTCTTTGAAGGGTCAAATGTTCATGTTTCCAGTAATGGTACATATTCAAATTACAAAAGTACTTTTAAAAAAAATTATCATTCCATACAACCACACCATCAAGTTAATAAAAAAAAACCACACTCATCATATAAGATTTTTATTAAATATTATAAATTATTTGAGAAAAACAGAATTATGTGTTAAATGACAACTAAAAGAAAAAGGAAAAAAAATAGGCAAATTGGTTTTTAATAATCTAGACTATGACTCATTGGCTAATAATAATCCAAACTAACAGTTTGGTTGATGATAATCTCAACCTTTACTTTTGTTGTCAATGACAGTCCCAGTAGCATAATCATCATAGATTTACACTTATTTTTGCTCAAAATGACGATTTTAAATGAAACGGAGAATCGTACAAGCAAAATTGAGTGTAAATATATGATGATTATGCTACTGCGATTGTCATTGACAACAAAATTGAAAGTTGGGATTATCATCAGTCAAACTGTTAGTTTGAATTATTATAAGCAAATGAGTCATAGTTTGGATTATTTAAAACCAAATTGCCAAAAAACTATCACTACACTCGCAGTCTTCAACAACGGTTTCAACATGAATTTGTGGTTACCAAGTGCGAATTCGACCTCCCCATCGAGTCATCGAGATCATGTAAATTCATAGTTATGGACAGTAAGACAGAAAAAACTACTAGTTTACAAACCCTTTTTCAAAACACAATATTTAAAAAATTATAAGATTATAATCATTGTATACACTGTTTTCTATTCACATGCATAGAGTTATATGTATATATTCTATCCAACTTTAGAATCTTGAACATGGGTACTTGTTCTTTTGTGTACTTGTATTTCCTCTTTTAAGGCTCTTATTCTTTTAAGTTCTCAAGGTGAAGCTCACATAAAGGAACATATCAGCGTATCATAGTTAAGAATCATGTTCTTCTTAGACTTTATCAAGCGATTAACTTAAAAGACACGCGTTATAACCTTATTGGTCGCGATTCAAACCACACGTGCCTCGCGTCCTATGGAAGCCAAAAGGAATAAAAATGACTATAGAATGTTATTCTCCAAGCCTGCTGAGAGATTGAAAAAAGCAAAAGGAAGAATAGAAAGAGAGATTCTTTAAGAACAGAATCTTGGAATTTTATTTTAAGTAAAGTCAATAGGTCTTATTCTCAAGTCAAGAATGTTATGTTAAGTCATATTCCTTTCTACTCAAGGCCACAAAAAATGGGTTCCCACCCATTCCCATCATACCTTTTACTACTTTTGGTTAGATTATACTCCATCCGTTTCGATGAAAACCGCGACTGTATTCATTCTAGGACATCCCATGAAAATTGCGGTATTCGCCTTTCGGCTACTTTATTAAACTATGGTGGAGTGAAAAAGTGGGCGACGGGTTTGGGTTTGAAAAGGGGTGTTTTTAGTGTAAGTTGAAACGGGTCACTTGCTTTGCATGTCTTTCATAAGTTTTAATATGATTACAAAATTATGCTATCGTAGCATTTTTAGTGATTTGGTATGCTTTAAACATTAAAAATACACTTTTGCCTATTTTCAATCTAATTTGAAAGTTTTGGTAAAAGTGATGTGTTTTAAAAAATCATTCGTAAAACTAAGAGGTTTTTTTTTTGTAAAACTGGTAGGTTTGCTCTTACAATTAGTGAATTCATTTATGAGGAAAATTTACTTTCAATTCGCTATCATCGTAAAAGAATTCTCTTTTTCTTTTTAATTTTATTTATTCGTGTGTCTTTTTCAATTTGTAGTTTTGTAATTTTTTTTTTAATTTGCAGTTAACATATAATTTAGTTTTTCTCTAATAATTTGTAATGTTTGATAGTAAAAAAAAAATCTAAATACATAGGTTTACGTAATTTTTTTTAGTACGATATAAACTTTATTGAAAATTTGGTTGTATTAAAAAATGTTATTTTTTGGTCTAGTAGTATCAATAAAATACCTAAATTTTTGTACAACTAAGATTTTAATAATTTTATAGTGTAATGTATACAAAAATAAATAAATAAAATAGTGTATTTAGATTTTTTTAATATTAAATATCAAAAGTTATTAAATAAAAGTTCATCCATTTATACTATAGCGAATTTAAAGTATGTTTGAATTTCCGAAAGATGAATTCGCTATTTGTAATAGTGAAACCCATCGGTTTTACAAAAGAAAACAAAAATCTAGTTTTACAAATGATTTTTCAAAATACACTACTTCTAGAAAAAATTAATTTGATTCATTGAATCGTCTGTTTCTTAACTAACTTTTTTTATCTGTCTCGTTCTTGACAAAAATAACCTAAAATGTCAACTCTACGTGTTTAAAGGATTAATCATACTCTAATTCGGGCCCACACGATCTCCTAATCTTGATCTACATCGGGATGTTTGGTCTCATACGTCGATTGGTCCTTCAAAGTTCAAATGCGACTTTTGGTAATCGCGAATCGATGTATGCCAACCTATGACTACTTCACAATTCTTAAGAGTGCTAACTGATGGGATGTGGATTTTGTGTGTTTATAGTGTTTTAACCTCGCGATTTTATATGTTTTTATCTTATTACATATGCATGGATAGCAATTACTACGAGCTTTTGTGTTTGTAGGTAAGAGGGGTTAAAACATAGATGTTAGAGCACGTGGAAATGCAGGTTACGGGAATCGGAACGAAGAAGTGAAAAAGGGCTGGCCGTAAGTTACGGCCAGGCAAACGTAACTTACGGTGGACAGAAATTTAGATTTTCGAGGCCGTAAAGCAGAAGCTACAAGCCGTAAGTTATAATTTGGAAAAAGCTGACCGTAAGTTAAGGCAAAACCACCGTAACTTACGGTGGTCGGGAAAACAGAAAGACGAGAGCTTTGATTCTGAGGAGAAATATGCATGGAAAGTCAGTTTTTTTGGGAGAGACGAACAGGCAGAAGTGTTGAGGCGATTTTGGGGCATTTGGATCATCAAGATTGAAGCTTTTTCACCCAAAATCAGGGATTTAAGCATGGATTCAGGGAAGAACTTTGAAAAATCGACGTGCGTGATGTCAGGCTAAGCACCCGGTAACCAATCTTAGATGTAAGACTTTGATATTTGGATTTTTAACTGTTTTAATTGCATGAATGTAAACATGGGATTGGATAATCTTACATTTGTATGTTTATAATTGTCCTCCAGATTCACAAATAGATTTGAATCAATCTAATTTGCAATTATTCGATTGTCATTCGACTTTTACAGCCGCTAGCATATCGAGTTGTTAATCAGGTTTTTGTCAAAGTGATAACTGTTAGATTAGTTCGTGATTGTGTTCCATTGTCCGATCTCAGATCGTTGGGTTAACACACCGAATGAATTTTAATTGTTATTGGTTGAATTGTTGGCAAATTGTCGTGCAATTAAATTAAACAGTTTCAAATCCATATCAAGTCTGAAGTCTAGGGTTGGTTACTATTTTAATCAATTGTTATTCGTTTTCAAGTTTACTCTCATTTATTTTTGATTTCTTAATTTTAAATTCAGTAAGTGCATAATCGGTTGTTTTTAAAAATTAATCAAATCCAAAATTCGGTTTTACTTTTATCGCCTAGTTTAATTAGTTGCAACAGTTAACCTTCCACGAGCTCCTCGAGAATCGATACCCTACTTACCCTTTTACTAAAGGTATTTAGGTTTTAATTTGGTTGTACCTTCGACTGCGATCAAATTTTGGCGCCGTTGCCTGGGAGCCAGTGCGCAAGGTTTATTGTTTAGATTAATTTGTTTCAAGCAGTACTACTTGGGTTGTTTGTTTTTGTTGTGTGCAGGTGATCACAACTCGTATGCATACAAGATATTCTGGTAGATCTTCTCCGTTGAACTTCGATCCAGAAATTGAACGAACAGCTCGCCACAACAGGATTATTCATCGCACCAATCTTGCATCTTCAAGCCAACCAAATCCATCTCCAGAAATGGTGAATTCTAATGTTCCTCCACTCAACTTTGAGGATCAATTCGATCCTCCACCCTACAACAACCCACCACCCAATCAACCACCTCTGAATGACCCTCAAAACCCAAATCCACCCTCAAGCAGAGCACCAACCAATACCGATCGCGATACTCTTGACAATAATAGTGTGCATGGCACACTTGGAACGGGTGTAAGGGTACAACGATGGGATGATGGGTGGAATGGATATGATCCGCGTCAAGGGCAGCCACAGAACATGTACAAGAATCCACCACCGAATTACATGAATCAAGAACACCAAATAAATTATGGTGGATATGGATTCCCACAGCAACAACCACAAGGATACCCTCCACAGCCGCAAGGATTCTATAGGCCTCCGATGCCACAGATGCAGGGACCAAATTATGAGCCCGGTATTCCTATGCCTCCACAACATAACATGGGAGTACCGAGAAACTACAATCAAGGCATGATGCATGCCCAAGCTGCCAACAATTACTTCCAACCAGCTTTGACCACGAATGCTTCTCCTGTGGTAACACCTGTGAGAAATGGAAGATCATTTGAAGTCCGTCCAGCAATATTGACTTCCATGCCTACTTTTCATGGGCGTGCCACTGAAGAACCTTATCCACATCTGCAGAGTTTTGAGCAATTTTGTCAGGTAACTGGGCTACAAGGTTTTACACCAGATGAGGTTAAGTTGATTTTGTTCTCCTTCAGTTTGAAAGACCGTGTGAAGGAATGGTTTGATTCTCTACCATCTGCTAGTATTTACACATGGGCTGACTTACAACAGAAGTTTTTGGAAGAGTTTTACACTATGAAGAAAACTAATGAGGCCCGAGCAAATATCCGAAATTTCAAGCAGAAGGGTGGGGAGTTGTTTCATGAATCTTTTACTCGATTCAAGGATATGCTACGAAAGTGTCCTCATCATGGTATTAACATGTGGGAGTTATTGGTGGCGTTTTATGATGGAATGTCGTCTGAAGACATCCGGGATATCAATTCACAGAGTAATGGCACCTTCTTGTATAATCATGTACAAGTTGATTGGGATTTGCTAGAAAGAATGTGTGCCAACTCTAAACGGTTGGAGCAGTCGAACAAAAGATCTAAGCATGAGACGGTGAATGGGGCAGCCACCCAAATGACTGATGAGCAATTGGAGGCTATGGCACAGAAAGTGGCAAAGATATCCGGGTTGGGTAAGGAGAACACTTCAGCTCCAACGGGTTCGGTCTATCATGTGTGTGGGGTATATGGTGATCTTGGGCACAAATCTAGTCAGTGTCAGCAACAACAAGGTGGACAACAAGGGGGCCCAACTGAAGAGGTTAATCAAGTGCATGGAGATATGAACTCGAACACCTACCATCCAGGGCTTCGAAACCATCCTAATTTTAGGTATGGTAATGCTTCAAATCAGATGAACCCGAATTTCCAACCTGCAAACAACAGAAGTTATCCTCAAGCTTTTGATCGTCAACAGTACCAACAAGCCAATTATCAGAGACCTTATTATGGGAATCAGCAACAAGGAGGTGGTCAGAACAACAGGCAACAAGCTCCGCCTGCAAATCAACAAGCTGGATCATCCACCAATTCTGAAGGCTCAAAAATTGATCAACTCGTTGAGATGATGAAAGAGATGAGGAAGGAAAATGACATAAGGGACAAGGCTTTTGTTGCATTGAACAAGCAAGTGGGACAGATAGCAGAGCAACTTTCACAGAGACCTCCTGGAACACTTCCCAGCGATACACAGGTAAATCCAGCTCATCAGAGTTCTAGCCAAAAGAATGCTCAGGTAAATCAGGTAATTACTCTCAGAAGTGGTAAAGAAGTGAATAATAATGTCACTCCTCCACCTCCTTTCGTCGAAGGGATTGTGGAGGATGTAAATGAGAGTGAAGAGAGTGATAGTGAGGAACCTGTTATTGCATCTAAACCGGTTTTAAATAATAACTCACCATCTGAAAATGTTGTTAACAAGGCTCCATTTCCATCAGCCTTGGTCAAACCAGACAAATCAAACAAGTCAAAAAGAGGCCCACAACAAGATGAGTTGTGGGAAGTTTTTAAACAAGTAAAAATCAATCTGCCTCTTCTAGATGCAATTAAACAGGTACCTGCTTATGCTCGGTATTTGAAGGACCTTTGCACACAGAAAAGACAACCAAGGTTGCCTAAGAAGTTAGATGTAAATGTGTAAGTCAGTGCTATTTTGTCGGGTGCACTTCCACCAAAGCTTGATGACCCAGGAACGCCTTTAATTTCAATTCAAATTGGTGATTTTAAAAGTGAACGAGCGTTACTGGATTTGGGAGCTAGCATTAGCATTCTCCCGGGAAGCTTGTATGATCAATTTGATTTTGGTCCCCTCAAGAAGGCTGACCCTACTGTGGTGTTAGCTGACTTGACTCATAAGCTTCCTAGGGGAGTGTTAACTGATGTCCTTGTTAAGGTGGGAGAATTTTATTACCCTGTGGACTTTTTGGTTTTGGATTATGTGTCGAGGATACAAGGGAGACAACCAGATGTCATATTGGGGAGGCCATCTTTGGCCACTGCACATGCCATAATTGATTGTGTTTCAGGAACAATCGACATGACATTTGGCAATCGGAAAATGAGGTTGAATATGTTCACTAACGTTACTAACCCACCTGTTTGTGATACTTGTTTTATGGCAGATATTGTTGACCGATGTGTTCCTTGCTATGAGCCTTTGGTGAGCAAGGATAACATATCAGACGATTGTTCTGTGTTTGACAGGGTGGAGAGAGAACATATGCAGGAATTGATTGAGGCGGAAAGGGAAGTTGAACTTAAAGCAGTGCAAGAAAACAGGCCACCGTGGTCCTGCCATCAAGAGAAACTTCCAGATAAATGGAACAAGGAGTTGAAGCCATCCTTGGTTGAGCCACCGCAGCTGGAGCTGAAAGAATTACCATCACATTTGAAGTATGCATTTCTAGGAAAGGAGAAAACCTTACCGGTCATTGTTGCATCAGATTTGACCGAGGATCAGGAGAAAGAATTGTTGAAGGTACTGGTTGCTCACAAATCAGCAATTGGATGGACGATAGCAGATTTGAAGGGGATTAGTCCCTATGTTGTAATGCACAAGATCATAACCGAGCCGGACGCAAAACCCGCTCGCGACACACAGAGGCGACTCAATCCGAACATGAGAGAAGTCGTGAAGAAAGGGGTGCTTAAGTGGCTTGATGCAGGTATTGTCTACCCCATTTCAGACAGTACGTGGGTGAGCCCCACTCAGACAGTTCCGAAAAAAGTAGGTATCCAGGTAATTAAAAAGGAAAATGGTGAGGAACTTGCTACCCGCCCAGTAACCGGGTGGCGAGTGTGCACAGATTACACGAAGCTGAACGCAGCTACCTCGAAAGACCACTTTCCATTACCTTTTATTGATCAGATAATAGAGCGACTTTCAGGTCAGAAATTCTTTTGTTTTCTTGATGGATATTCTGGGTATAATCAAATTGCCATACATCCAGACGATCAGCACAAGACTACATTCACATGCCTGCATGGTACATTCGCTTTCAGGCGAATGCCATTCGGTTTGTTCAATGCCCCCGCCACCTTCCAAAGGTGCATGATGAGTATCTTCTTAAATATGGTGGGGGAGAATCTTGAGATCTTCATGGATGATTTTTCTATTTTCGGAATGTCATTTGAAAAATGTCTAGATCAACTTACCAAGGTACTTAAACGTTGTGTTGAAAAACATTTGGTACTAAGTTGGGAAAAGAGCCACTTCATGGTTCGAGAGGGGGTAGTGTTAGGACATGTTGTGTCTGAACGTGGGATGGAGGTTGATAGGGCAAAAGTTAATGTAATTTCAACTTTGCCTCCTCCCACGAATGTGAAAGGCGTGCGATCATTCTTAGGGCACGCTGGGTTTTATTGTCGGTTCATCAAAAGTTTTAGCGTCATTTCAAAACCATTATGTAACTTGCTTTTAAAAGACACGACCTTTACCTTTGATGACGAATGCTTAAAATCCTTTGAAACATTGAAAAAGTTGTTGGTTGAAGCCCCAGTGTTACAGTCACCCGATTGGTCATCACCGTTTGAAATCATGTGTGATGTGAGTGATGTGGCATTAGGGGCAGTGTTAGGTCAAAGGATAAACAAGAAACCGGTGGTTATTTATTATGCTAGTAAAACCCTTTCAGAGGCACAATTGAATTATACAACAACTGAAAAGGAATTCCTAGCAGTTGTCTATGCCTTAGACAAATTTCGTTCTTATCTTTGGGGCAGCAAAGTTATTATTTATACTGATCATTCTGCTGTCAGGTACTTGATGGAAAAGAAGGATGCAAAGCCGAGGCTGATTCGGTGGATACTGCTTCTTCAAGAATTCAATTTGGAGATCTGAGATAAGAAAGGGAGTGAAAACGTGGTGGCAGATCATTTGTCACACCTACCGACTCTCAATAATGGGATCCCCTCGGAAATTAATGACACATTTCCCGATGAACAACTCTTTTCGGTTACTAAATTGCCATGGTTTGCTGATTTGGTGAATTATTTGGATGCAGGTGTAATTCCAAGTTTTTGGTCAGCACAGAAAAGACGCCACTTTCTTGTTCAGGTTAGACATTATGTGTGGGATGCACCTGATTTGTTCAAGGTAGGTGCAGATCAAATTTTGAGAAGGTGCATCCCAGAAGAAGAGGTGCAGAGTGTGCTGGCTCATGCACATTCGTCTGCGTGTGGAGGCCATCTAAGTGGGAAGAAAACGGCGTATAGGGTTCTATCATGTGGTCTTTTCTGGCCCACTTTGTTTAAAGATGCTATGAATTATGTTAAATGCTGTGTTAGGTGTCAACAACTGGGGGGAATTGCAAAACGGGATGAGATGCCCATGAACCCAATTTTAATTGTTAACATTTTTGATGTATGGGGAATTGATTTCATGGGCCCATTCCCGGTTTCGTTTGGTAAGGTATATATCTTAGTGGCAGTGGATTACGTGTCTAAATGGGTTGAAGCCATTGCCACTAAGACGAATGATCACGCAGTTGTTTGTGAATTTGTCAGAACCCACATTTTTTCTAGATTTGGGGTACCTCGGGTCATCATTAGTGATGGGGGAACCCATTTCAAAAATTTTAATTTTGGGAAATTAATTAAAAAGTATGACGTGGATCATCGCATTGCTACACCTTACCACCCCCAAACTAGTGGTCAAGTTGAGGTTTCTAATCGGCAGATTAAGGAAATTTTGCAAAAGACCGTCCGAGCTGATCGAAAAGATTGGTCTAAGAAATTAGATGATGCTTTATGGGCATATCGGACGGCGTACAAAACGCCGATTGGAACGACTCCTTACCGTTTGGTTTATGGAAAAGGTTGTCATCTACCATTGGAAATCGCCCACCGTGCTTTGTGGGCGATGACCACACTTAATTTGGAATATGATGATGCAGGGAAAGAACGTCGGTTAGAGCTTTTGTGAATTGGAGGAGTTGCGTGAAGAGGCGTATGACACAGCAGCCGCATACAAGACAAAGATGAAAGCGGTGCATGATGCGAAGCTAAGGAAAAGCAGCTTCGAAGTTGGTCAAAAGGTATGGTTGTTTAATTCACGGTTGAAGTTATTTCCAGGAAAGTTGAAGAGCAAGTGGTCCGGACCATTTGTGATTATGAGGATTGGTCACTACGGTGACATTGAAATTGAAAGCGTGAAAGATCAGACAAAGCAAGTGGTTAATGGTCACCGACTGAAGCCATATTTGGATGCGACCGATATTAACAAGGAATCAATGGAAGTGGTGAGCTTTGTCGAAGGCTCACCAACTTATGAGGACGTCTGAGGTCTAGGTAATCTCGAGGGAAACCTCGGGTTGTAGAGTTTGTATTTCAAATTGTTCATTAGCCATTTGTTACGTTCGTTTGTTTTCTTTTTGTGTGTTTGATGTGTTTGTTTGTCATGCGTTCTTCTACGAGGCTAAGTGTGGGGAAGATCGATCACCAGGTAGGTTTTGATTTGAGAATTGTGTTGGGGGCAACACAACTTTCGAGAGGGGGTGAGGATAAAAATGGGTAAATTGGTTAAAAATAAGTTAAGTGTAAACCAGGTCACAATTGAGTAGTCAAAAAAAAAAAGGGTGACTGTAACTTACGGCCTAACCACCGTAACTTACGGTGGTTCTACTTTACGGCCCTTAGGACCTGTTTTACGGTGATTAAAAATGGAGAAAAATAAAGAACAGTGGAGCCGTAACTTACGGTGCATCCACCGTAACTTATGACGGCTGCAGAAAGAAAAAAATTGGTCGTTTTTTTTTGTACGAATTACCCGAGCCAAATTGATTAAAAGCCCACAATTTCAGTTTTTAATGCCTCACCTACTCTTACACCTGCACTTAAACACCCATATCTCTCTCTTTTCATCTCCATCTTCATCTTCATCTTCCTCAAGCTTTCAAACCCTAACTTCCTTAAATCTCAATCAAATCCAACGGTTTTTGAGTCTATTCCGCTTGTTTTTGAGCGAGGAACATCACCCAAGTGTCAGTTTTGAAGGAATCGCAGCTAATTTGGGCACATTGGAACCGACCCGTTAACCCTAAGTTTCAAAAATTTTGGGGCTTTTTGAGTCCTACCTTCTAATTACTATCCTTAAGCTGAAAAGGTATGTTCTTTGTGTTCATTATGCAGCTTTCATGGATTGTTAAGGTATTGTTCCTTCATGACTATGTGGATATACTTGGATGATAATTAGGAATAGCAGGTATTTGGGAACCACACCTGTTTAGGGCTGTGATATTGTTTGTTCTTAGTATGATTTTGATTTCATGTTAATATCTAATATGGATACTAAGCAAATAATGAGTTATGGGTATATGCATGAATGTTGCGGAAGCTTCAAGCTTCAAGTTTAATTGGTACATGGAAACTTTGTTTTCAGAAAGTTAAACATTCAGTAATCAAGTAGCCATAGTGATAAACAAGTGTGGGGAGGTTGGTTTGGTTTTTAGAAGTTTTGCCTCATGGATTGATTTAGCCTTTGTTGTTGTTGGTGATTATGCAGATGGTTCGTACTAAACACGTGTCTGGCAAAGGAAAGGGAAAGGTTGGTGAACGTGGTTCTTTTTCACATTCTGAAGAACCACCAATGCGACGCCAAAGGTCAGATGATTCATCTGAAGAGGACTCACCTGAGAGAGAACAGAAGCCCATCTGGGGAAGTGGTCCGTTGTCAGGTATGCCGAGGGTGTGGCAATTGGAGTTATTTCAGGATAAGATGAATGAATTAGCATCAAAACATCTGGGGTTTATCTGTGAACGGGTGATCACCCGTAGGGACTTTGAACTGTTTGGGATCGTTAAATACTTTCAGGATGTAGGATGGGAGGCAGTGATGGGATTTGATGAGATGAAGATAAATAAGGTGTACATGGATCCCATTGAAGAGTGGATGGGTACTCTGCAGTTGGTTAAAGGTAATAATTATCCGAAGTCTATGAGCCTGGTTGGCACGGTCGGTGGGGTGACTGTAACCATGTCAAGGGACACGTTGAAGCATGTTGCTCGGTTTGATACTAAAGCTAGCAACCAGTATATTTACCCTGCTTTTGATCTGATTTATGAGAGACCCATGGAACACCCTTCTTGGAATCGCATGGTTGAGGCGATTTTTGAACCAGGTAGAGGATCAGTGATGTCAAGGAATGATCTTAAGAAAGAGGCGAAGCTGCTTTTGATGTTTTTGAATACAAATGTGATGCCTAGGCGAGGCGATAAAACAAGTGTGAGACACTCAGAGGTGCCGATTTTGTATTCTCTTTTGATGGGAACGCCAAAGATCTCCTTTAGACATTTGGCGATGATGAATATTTGGGAGGCTCTTAATAATAAGGAGAAAAAGGTAATCCCACATTGCAAGTTGATCCAAACACTTTTTCGATGGAATGAATTGTTTGATGGAGAGTTTGATTGGGAGTATACGTCCAAGCGAGAAGTCACTTATGAAATTTCAAAGTTAAAAAGGTTGCAATGGGATTATAAACCATCCGAGCGATATCATAGGTTGGTGGACATGGCGACAAACCGAGTTTGGGATGTATTGAAAGCAGATGCTCGGCCTTTGAGGAGAGGAGAGAGAGATGTATTTAATTCCGAGGGAGCCATGGAGGATGTTCATATGTGGGGTGAGAATGAGGAGTCCGACGATGATGATCAAACAATCGCACGGATTGTTAGAAGGTCAAGGGGGGAAGGATCGAGTCAGAGATCACACCAACCACCGCAGTACACATTCCAGGATAGGGGGACACCCTGGGGTGTGGTTGATGATGATATGGGAAGGATCATAAATGATGCTAGGCCTGCGGGGTGGCGGGATTGGCCACCCTATGCACGGGTGATGTTTGATCAGGACACCCAAAATCCTGAGCTGCAAAGAAGGGAGACGCAACGGTTGTACGATAGAAGTGAGCATTGGAACAGGTTGCACGCTTACAACACTCAGCGTGATATTAACCATAATTTTGATGATGCTCAGCAGCGGAGAATGCACGATGAGTGGCACAGGGGTGAACAGGTGGTACAACATCCACCGGTTATTGATTACACTGCGTTGGACCCGTACGATGGTTCAGTTCGATACCCGCCACCACAGGTGCATCACTCGGAATGGCTTAATCCCTACCAAGACCAACAGCAACAGCAGGATAGAGGTGATGGAACACCGAGTGTGTTCGATTTTAGTGTAATTGAGGAGACCGTGACATCTATTTTTGGACCACAACAGCCGCGGTACTTCTGAGCACTCTCTGATAAACATCAGGTCCATGTGCTTGGCTCCTCTATTATTTGTGAACAATGATCTTTAACTAAGGGTGGTGGGTGGTTGGATTAGGAAGAACTACTTTTATTTTCTGTTTTGGTGGTGTGGACATTTGTGTAGGGTGTGTTTAATTTGATATTGTGTGCTTAAGTTCTTTTGTTAGTTAGTAGTAGTTAGGTTAGTGTCATCGGGTGCATAAGGGTGGATTAGCAGCCCTCATCATGAGTTCCAAGGATGAGAAATTGACAAAACCACACATTGGGGACAATGTGTCTCAAGTGTGGGGATGGGGGGAGAAACACACTTAACTTTGCTGAATTTTGCTAAAATCGTCGAAATTGAAAATTTGAAATTTTTTTGCAAAGCAAACCAATTTTTAAACTCATGAAAAAGGTCCTTTCTGATTGACTAATCTAGATCTTGAATCATGGTTGTCCCTTTAAGTTTCAGGAGAGTATTTCCGATGGGTGTTTTAAGAAAAATGGGAAGGGATGCTTAATTAGGTGTAACATGCTTTGAATTGATTGCTAATGCTGCATGTCGGTAACCATTTGTCCGCCATATGTGAGTTTTTGAGCCATACTTGCTATAGATTGATAGGTCACTGAAAAATTTGTTTCAATTGCTGAGAGTGACCAATGTGATATGATATGGTAGAACTTGTATGGTTGATACATTTCGAGACTACATATTAGACATGTGCACAAAGATGACAAGGCATTAGGATTCCCCATATTCCTTGTTAATCCATTTTGTTGCTATAATTCCTTAGAAGCCATTGTTGAGCCTGATAGATGACATTGAATAAAATCATTATACCCGTCGTTTGTCCACCCCATAAGCCGAGTAGAAAGTGTATATTTTCTTGAAAATTTTGATGAGAATTCTAGATAAAAAAAAAGGTGAAAAATACAAAAATAGCATGGAGTATGAGAAGTGAATCACAATGATTCAAGTTGTGAAAGAAATAAAGCAAGTCAAATGTGACTTTGCAATTAAAAAAAAAATTGTAGAATTTCTCATCACACTAGCCACCAAAAAGCCTAAATTCCTTACCCGAACCTAAGCCAAAAACCCAAAGTCCTTCGATTTGTGCAGTGTCTATAGCAGTAGTGGAGATTTGATTGCTTTACAAGCATATGCTTATATGGTCTCACATTCGGTTTTGGAGTGAATACTTATACTAGCACATTATTTATGCTAGTCCAGAAATTAAACCGAGAGGAGTGCATCTTGTGAGGGATATGTAGCAATTGCATAGAAATAAAAGCATGTTGCGTTTGATTAAGCAAACCGCGTTTTGTTCTAACTGTTTATCACTTGCTCGTCGGTTTGTCAATCTCGACTGTGTCAGTCTATGGGACGGGTATGAGTCTAGACCTTAACTTGTTGAGAAATAAAAGGGCTTTGGATGTGGGTTATTGGCGAAATAAGTGAAAAATAAAGGTTTGCTTGGGGACAAGCAAAGGTTAAGTGTGAGAATGTGATGGGATGTGGATTTTGTGTGTTTATAGTGTTTTAACCCCGCGATTTTATATGTTTTTCTCTTATTACATATGCATGGATAGCAATTACTACGAGCTTTTGTGTTTGTAGGTAAGAGGGGTTAAAACATAGATGTTAGAGCACGTGGAAATGCAAGTTACGGGAATCGGAACGAAGAAGTGAAAAAGGGCTGGCCGTAAGTTACGGCCAGGCAAACGTAACTTACGGTGGACAGAAATTTAGATTTTCGAGGCCGTAAAGCAGAAGCTACAAGCCGTAAGTTATAATTTGGAAAAAGCTGACCGTAAGTTACGGGAAAACAGAAAGACGGGAGCTTTGATTCTGAGGAGAAATATGCATGGAAAGTCAGTTTTTTTGGGAGAGACGAACAGGCAGAAGTGTTGAGGCGATTTTGGGGCATTTGGATCATCAAGATTGAAGCTTTTTCACCCAAAATCAGGGATTCAAGCATGGATTCAGGGAAGAACTTTGAAAAATCGACGTGCGTGATGTCAGGCTAAGCACCCGGTAACCAATCTTAGATGTAAGACTTTGATATTTGAATTTTTAACTGTTTTGATTGCATGAATGTAAACATGGGATTGGATAATCTTTCATTTGTATGTTTATAATTGTCCTCCAGATTCACAAATAGATTTGAATCAATCTAATTTGCAATTATTCGATTATCATTCGACTTTTACAGCCGCTAGCATATCGAGTTGTTAATCAGGTTTTTATCAAAGTGATAACTGTTAGATTAGTTCGTGATTGTGTTCCATTGTCCGATCTCAGATCGTTGGGTTAACACACCGAATGAATTTTAATTGTTATTGGTTGAATTGTTGGCAAATTGTCGTGCAATTAAATTAAACAGTTTCAAATCCATATAAAGTCTGAAGTCTAGGGTTGGTTACTATTTTAATCAATTGTTATTCGTTTTCAAGTTTACTCTCATTTATTTTTGATTTCTTAATTTTAAATTCAGTAAGTGCATAATCGGTTGTTCTTAAAAATTAATCAAATCCAAAATTCGGTTTTACTTTTATCGCCTAGTTTAATTAGTTGCAACAGTTAACCTTCCACGAGCTCCTCGAGAATCGATACCCTACTTACCCTTTTACTAAAGGTATTTAGGTTTTAATTTGGTTGTACCTTCGACTGCGATCACTAACTTTTACAATCCAACAGTAACTTGAGGTATCATCTTGTGTGTATCATCTTGTGTGACCAAACATTTTTAAAATCATCAAACAAGAATATGTCAATAACTTGAAAGGTATGGTTTCTCGAATATTTAAAAAAAAATATAAATATGGTAAGATTTGTTATGAGCCAAAAAGGATTTAGATGTGGAATGGTGGGCTTTTGTTGCAAAGGAATCATGTGCCACCTTTCTACTAAAGGTGTGAAACAAATGGGATATAAGCTGGGCCTAAATATGCTATAATCAAATACAACTTGAATTGCAATAATAGGGCATTAAAAACCCATTTTTTGGGTGGTGATCTTTTTCTTATTCCAACTGATTGCTAAGGATCGTAGAGTTCACATGTGAACAGGGCGTGACATGTTTTGATCCGACCTGTTTTCAATCGAAAATTCTTTTTTTTTGGGTACACTTATTATGTAACGGAAATTGAATGGTATATATTGGGTGAAAAATAAAATTTTGTTATACTATTATTAGTAAAACACTATTATGTCACTATGCATTTCAAGTATATACTAGTTTTTTCCCCCGTGCTTCGCGGCGGGAGTTTGGTCGTTTTTTTCCTCGCATAATACAGATCGGCAAAAACCGTAGAAGCGCATACCGATACTCGTTCCGATAATACCAATACCAACAATGATGTTATTTTTGGCTCGTCGAAAGCATAAAAACGGATACCAATACCGGCAACGATGTTATTCACTCATAATCTGTAAGATTCCTCACCGTACCTCAATGGTAACGGCGTCCATTATAGCCTACGATATAAAATAAAAACTCTATTTTCAAAAAAGGTTTTATCGGACGTTGACAAAAAAAACTAAAGATAGCCGCATAATCCGTTTTAAAAAAGTGAATAAGCGAAAGTTGTTACAGAAAAACGAAATCATTAAAAAATTAAACGGGTTAAAAACGTATATTATATATAGTATGAGGGGTGTAAAATAAAAATTAACAATAAAATAAAAAAATCAAATTTACTATTCATTTCACTCTACTTTAAATATAGATATATAATATGGGGATAAGTGGTAAGAACTGAGTAAGGTTTATTATGAGTTGAATCTGAAATAAACAAGAAGGGGGCTTTGAAGCAAAAGCAAGAAACAAAGAGAAGATGAGGAGATCGTGAACTATTCGAAGCAAAATCTGAAGTGCCCAAATTCGATGGTAAAGAGGAGAAATGATAAAAAGGATAAACGAAAAAAAAGAAAAAAAAAGACTGACAAATTAAATACAAAACAAATTTCGGCTAAAAAAGAATAGAAAGCAATTTGGGTCATTGATCAAATAAGTTTAATGGTTTAAGACGAACACAATGTCAATTTTGTAATTGATTGGAAGTTGTTAATGGTTGACACGTGTTGCCACCTTGTTACTTCCTACGCTTTTAGGTGAAATCCCTACCGAAACCACCCCTATATATACGAGACGTTTAATACAAAACTAATATTAATTAGAGATTACACAAACCGTTTAGATAGTTATACCTAGGGCTTCAAATATGATGATATATATATATGCTGTGGATGTGTTTCAAGATTTGAAATGAAAACGATCATGAACTTGTCCAAATAAGGTTTGCATACACGGTTCATGAGGTCCATGAAGACCGCAGGTGCATTAGTCAAACCGAAGGGCATGACCATGAACTCGTAGTGACCATATCTAGTCCGAAAGGCAGTCTTCGGAATGTCTTCATCGAGAACCCGAAGTTGATGGTATCCGGAACGAAGGTCAATCTTGGAGAAACATGTTGAACCTTGAAGCTGATCGAAAAGATCGTCGATACGGGGTAAAGGATATCGGTTCTTAATTGTAATTTTGTTGAGTTCACGATAATCAATGCACATTCGAAATGATCCATCCTTTTTCTTTACAAACAGCACGGGAGCACCCCAAGGTGAATGGCTCGGGCGGATGAATCCTTTGGATGAGAGTTCTTGTAATTGTCTTGCAAGCTCTTGCATCTCGGAAGGTGCAAGACGATAGGGGGCTTTTGCCACGGGAGTTGCCCCGGGCACAAGGTCGATACGAAACTCCACTTGTCTAGTGGGAGGAAGACCAGGTAAATCCTCGGGGAATACCTCGGGAAAATCTCGGATGATGGGAATGTCTTGCAATTTCTTACCCTTGTCTTTCGTGTCAACTATATGGGCCAAGAATGCAACGTACTTTTTTCGTAAGTACTTTTGTGCCAATGTGCAAGACATGATTTGAAGACCACGACACGGTTTTTCACCGAAAATAACTAACGTGTCACCCGAAGGGAGAGGTATACGAATGCACTTTTCGTAGCAAATAACCTCGGCATGGTGCTTGGATAACCAGTCCATGCCAATTATAATATCGAAGCTTCCCAATTGCATTGGAAGGAGATCAACAGAGAATTCATGATTATTAAGCTCGAGATTGCAGTTGCGGATAACAGAGTTTATAGCAATAGATTTCCCGTTTGCTATCTCCACGGAATAAGGATTGTCAAGTTTCGTTCTTTGTTTAGCAAGTCGAGATTCAAAGGTAAGAGACACGAAACTCCTATCGGCACCGGTATCAAATAAAATGGATGCATAATGATTGTTTACGAGAAACGTACCGTTTATCACGTCGTTGTTTGCTTGTGCCTCATTAGCGTTTATATTAAACGCTCGTCCTTGGGGACCACCTTGATGATGAAGTTTTGGGCATCGGTCACGGAAGTGGTTTGGGTCTCCACATTCGTAACATGCCCGACCATTGAGAGGTGCCGGATAGACGGGACGGTTGGCTGGAGCAGCTTGATGGACGGGAGGACGGGTACGGCAAGTAGTGACCACATGTCCATATCGCTTGAGCACAATCGGCATGGTAGATTGGCGGGATGATGGTACTTGCAGGTCTGGCATTGGGGATTCGGGCCCATATAAGTCTTCGGGTTTTGACCAAAAGGGGCCGCTTGAATAGCAGGTACAGCGGGAGTTACGGCTGCGAAGTTTCGACCCTTACGTTTCTTGTTGCGGTTAGAAGACTCGGGTTTCACATCTTTGACGGCCGCAAGAGTAGACACAACCTTCTTGGAACCCTTTCTGGTTAAGGTTCCGGCTTTGACATGGTTGTCGGATAGTGTAGCAGATAGACAGATAGCAGCTTCAAGAGTAGGAGGATTGCTTCCTAGCACAGCATCTTGAATTTGCATAGGCAGGCCGCCTATGTATTTTTCAATTCCCCAAGCAAGGGGAGTGATCATATGAGGCACCAGCAGACTTAGCTCTTGAAACCGGGTGGTGTAAGCCAGATTATCCCCGCTGTCTTGGGCAAGATCCCAAAATTCAGCCTCGAGCTTCCTCATTTCATTCCGAGGACAGAATTCATCAGTCATGGCCTTCTTCAGATCATCCCATGATAAGGATGTAGCAACCTCAGCACCACGAGTGCGTTTCTCACCGTTCCACCAGGTGAGGGCTCTCTTTTGGAGTACACTTGTGGCATAACGAACCCGAAGATTATCGGGACAGTCGCTGTTTAGGAATGTGCTTTCCATGCTTTCAAACCATTGAAGTAGGCCGGTAGCACCTTCAGTCCCGAAGAATTTAGTAAGATTGCACGAGTTAAAGTGCTTAAACGTGCAATGAGGCGGGTTGGTACCACCGTTCCCTTGGATGTTGTGAGACCCGTCACTGTTGTTATTTGCTTGAGTCATTTGCCCTACTAGTTGGGCAAGGAGAGTAGCAAGATCCGGGTTGGAAGTGCTAGAGTTTGCACGTCAAGGAGGCATTCTAACACCATAAGAACAAAAACAATGATATTTTAGATAAGACGGATAAATATGAGTTATAGCGGGAAATAATGTAAGCAGAAATGCGAGATTTATCATGACGCGTACCAGTGCATGTGTATTTATTCTAAGTTGATAGGGGAAACTAAGTCATCTTTTCCGGGTAGGACATGATGTTATAGATCATTATTTGCGTAATAGGAATTGCCGGGACTTTCATGCACTACAAATCGTTATTACGTGTGCACCCGTAATAATGATTCGCTTTGCATGTTCGTCTAGTTCTTCCTATCTTGCTATAATGTCCCCAAAATTTTGAGTTTAAGTTCGGATCGTATCCCTGCGAATACACTGACTTATCAACGTTAAATAATTCCTCAAAACTTTCAAGGAGACATGCTTTAGCCTATAGGTAAACACTCACTTCAGGAATTCCCAGGAAAGCATACGGGTCCGTTTATTTGGATTTATACGAAATGCTTTCCTAGACAGAAAACCCAATGTACAGGTGTCACCCTTCCAGATTGCACGTGTCCTTTACTGGTTTCAAGAAATTAAGTCGTTGACGAGATCTTCAAGATTTTTATAGACTTGGGAGTCTATAAGTATAAAATGTGTAGGAATGTTGCAATTAATATGGATTAGGAAAGTGTATGGATAAGGATGGATAGTGTATTTGTTTACATAAGTTTGTTTGTCAAATGTGTATGTAAAGTATGTATCATGTATTTAAAGCCTTGTATGTATGTGTATAAGTCTCATGTATTAGATTTGGGAAAAATTCAAATAATACATAACTACCAATAATTCACATAGCAATTAATCATTTAGCACGTAACACATAAAAGGGAGTCCTAGGGTTATAGTCTAGGTCATTGTGTCTAATAACCTAATTCCCTATAACCATGGCTCTGATACCAATCTGTCACACCCCGACCGATGGCGGAATCATCGAGGCGGACAATGTGATGATTGTTCAAAAGCACATGATAACTAAAGGTTGCATAATTCATTAATTAAATTTAAAGACAACAAGTTCCAAATACAATACATTTCAAATAACCTAGTCTAGTTCAAAACATTAATTTATTTAACTAGGTCTATAGTTCCTAAGTGGAAAGATCTTCGACAAGCAGTCACATATCCAAACCTGAAACATTATTTAAATCAAGTGTCAACTAAAAAAAGTTTGTGAGTACATAGGTTTAGTAAATCCGGTAAATAGTAGTGTAAATTGTTTTGCAACTCATTGTTTATCTTGTTAAACATAGTATATGATGTATCATTTATTTAATCACAATTCAAACCGAGTTTGACACGCTTGAACAGAGCACAACAGCTAAGTCCGGTATGTTTGAATATAGTTACCCACTATATCCGATATGTTTGAATATAACACGCGGCTATATCCGAGTATGCAGTAATAAACACCCTAACCGGGTGGGCTGGTCAGGCACAATAGATCTATCAATATTACAGTTGGTTGTCTTGTGTTTAAATGTATGTACATCCAAAGAATATGCATATAGTCTCATGTATAACACGTATAAACAATGTGAGTAGCATGTATAATGTTTCACCCCAAAACGTATAAAAATGTAAAATAGGGGCTATGTAACTCACCTTGTGTAACACCCAAAATAAAAAGAAAAGAAAATTTTAAAATTTCACTCCCTCGCGGTACGCGAGGGAGATTTTGACAAAACCTCGCGGTACGCGAGGGGACTGCTTATGCGCCAGAAAATCACCTTCTCGCGGTACGCGAGAAGATTCCCAACCAAGCCTCGCGGTACGCGAGGGAATAGTACACGCGTCAGGGCCAGAAAACACGTGTCATTCACCCTTGCCACCAGCCGACACGTGTCATGCTGACTCAGCACCGTTCGTGACACCTCATCCTCTCGCGGTACGCGAGAGATTTCCTTGGCCAGTCTCGCGGTACGCGAGAGACCGGAAAATCAGCCTATAAAAGGCCTTCAACGGGATTGAAATTCTGTACAGTTTCCAAACATTCGTTTCATACAAACCCGATCTCTCAAAACTCTACGACGTCCCGAAGCGCTGTTCAAGAATCCTACGACACCCAACTCAAGCCGTAGTTCTGTCCAAATCCCGTGAAGTAGGTATCATTAAAACTATTCATATATATATATAGTCGCAATTATATATATATTCTCTCATATATATTCTCGTTAATCGTGTCTTCCCTAGGAAGAAACGTGTCGAGGTTCTGCTCAAATTCAAGCCTACAACCCTACCAGCCATCAAAATCAAGGTGAACACATTCAACGCTTTTCAAACGATAAAACCATTTTATTTACGAAAATGGCATGAAACAAATTAAATGCTTTAATCATAAGGGTAATCTACGTGATAGCATTCAGGCCATAAGCATACGTAGATTTGATCAAATGGTATACATGTGACGGGTGAAAGTCCGGTCCGTGGCTGGGTACAGATCATGAAAGGGGGTATCATAAGACTGAGGATATGGTTCCTTAGCAGATTATACGAGGGACGAGTTCCTGAGTATCATATAAGACTAAGAACAAGGTTCTTAGCATCACGACCCTGGGAATAGGCTATCAGTCTGAGACATAGAGCTCAGCCAGTTGACCCCATGGCAGTTAACCCAGTGTATGTAGGTGGTATATATTTCAGGTGAAAAAGACTGCTGAATGTGTAGATTTACCATACAGAAACGTGCTTAAAGGCTTTAATTTGGTTTATGTTAGAAATCATTTTCGTGTCAGTTAAATGTGATTCACCGGCTTTATGCTGATGTTCATTTTCAAAACGTTTTTCACAGGTAGTGAAAGAAATCATTAAATTCAGGGTGGTGCAGTAAAGACAAGATCTTTAGGCATATTTAAATCCCTGTGGCAGACTAATACAAGACCAAATGTTGGAACGGACGTAGATCCTAGACATTTTAAATGGCTTGTATTATGTAAATTAATTCAGCAGATGTACATTATATAATAGACTTTTGAATGTCTATTATCATGAAATGAAAAGGGACGTGGATCCCAAGTTTTGACAAAAAGTACAGAATTAACCCTTGAGGTTATTTACATGACATTTCATTACAAAAAGGGCATCAAGTAAAAACAAAGACTTCCGCTGTCCAATTATATGGGACCTCATTCAGATACCAGCGTTGTCTCGCGACGCCCGGGCAGGGGTAGCCCGGGGTTGTGACAGGTTGGTATCAGAGCCACATTCAAGGGTTTTAGCAAAATTAGATACTTGTATGATAGTATCTTAGCTTTAACCAATAGTTGTGCCTACTAAACGAACGGTAGGAAGATGCCTTTAACATAACCAATAAATTTCAGGATGACAGATCCATACTATTATCCTTATAATTACCCAAACTACTTCCCTGGAGAATCATCTAATCAAGTAGTACCAAGCTATGATGATTATGTCCACTATCTACCGACCCCGGAGAATTGGAACAGAATGGTCGCAGAACAAGTGGAGCAGACTCAAGCAAGGCTTGAACCTCTGAGAGAAGAATCAGAGTATTCAGTGGAAATGGAAGATTCAAGAGAATCTTTACGTCCTGTTATGACATCTATGCCACTACCTCAATCGTTAGACATAGTATACCCTACCGGAACAATTCAAGAACATCCACCCAGTCCAAGTGAAGAAACTCCACATTCGATTTCTGAATCCGACAAGGCTGCCGTTTGTGAAGGCAGTGGTGGAAAGTATTTCTTTGATCCTATTCCAGAACATCCCGTTTTCAAAGAACCTTTCTTCTATGTAGATCCCTCCGATGGACGTCAGTATGCAACCGACGGAAAAGTCGTGTGGTCTGTTAACTCAGCATATCACGATCTTAGGATGGGACACAGGGAACCACCTCCTTGCTATGGATACCCTAAAGAACTGCCAAAATCAATTGATGAACACCTCGATCGTGCTCTTAGAGAGGCTGACGATCTACGTGCTGAACTGTACTTCACCAGACAAGTCGTAGTTAAAAACGAACAAACTATATTTGACTACGAACTAGCCCAGGAAGACAGGAAGTACGCAGAACAATGGGTGGCAGATCAGTTGATCCAGAAGGGTGCTATGACCGAGACCCTGGGGAGATTCTATCAAGATTTGGGAGATGTGCTTCTCGATTAAAGTTAATGATAGTATTTGTATAATTAGCTAACTTTAAGTGATATAGATGCATATCTATATTTCTGTATTTGTAACAAATAGATGAAGTTTAAGCGATAATAAACTTCAAATTTTGACTCAAATTCTTGTCTTGCATTCTTAGATGTCTCAACAAAATAACAATAGCGGTCCAGCTACCTACATTACCAAGGAAAAAGGAAAAGAAATTAATAATAATCCTGAAATAGCTACTCAACAACCAGAATTGCAACAACTGGTCAAACAAAGCATTAAAGAAATGCTTCCTGCCATAATAAAGGAAGTACAAGAAAACATCAAAACTCCAAGCTATGTAACCTCTCATTCAAAAAGAACAGAAAACCCTTCGAAAACCAACACAGAGCAAGTAGCAAGCTCTCGTAGAACTCAAACCTCGAAAAGATCCAGAACATCAAGCAATAAGTATTCTGAATCTGAAGAATCGTTAAATCTAAGCAGTGAGAGCTCAGAAGAAGAGAATGAAACAAAAAGGTATAGACACAAAGGGTGTTCTTACAAAACCTTTCAGGACTGTAAACCTTATGAATTTAAGGGCACCGAAGGCGGTATTGCTACTCTTCACTGGCTAGAGAAGATGGAGTCAGTAATAGCAATTAGCAAGTGTGCTAAGAAAGATCAAGTACTGTATGCTTCAAACTCCTTCAAAAATGAAGCGTTGGAATGGTGGAATTCAATCATTTCTGCCAAAGGGAGGAGAAAGACCAATGCTATGGATTGGAAAGAATTTCGGGCAAAGGTGAAAAAGAAATTTTGCCCCAAGACTGAAAAAGAACAAGCTGAAAGAAAATTTCTGGAGCACCGAATGGTGGGTACCAATGATCGAGAGTATACTACCAAAATTTTTGAATATGCCCGTTTGGCACCTCACCTGGCTAAACCCGAGTCGGTTCTCATAACTCGATATATTTATGGCTTAGTTCCAGAGATCCGTGATTTGGTAAAGGTTGTCTCACCAAAAACCATTGAGTCCACCGTAGAATTGACCGGTACCATGACGGCCGGATTAATCAGAAATATAGAGGAAAAGAAGAAAGTCGAATCCTCTATAAAATCAAAACCCGAGGCCAAAAGATTTAGCAAGAACTTTGGGCAAAAGGGGTTACCATTTAACAATCCATCATGCAAAACGTGCGGACGCAGGCATAGTGGAAAGTGTGTTTTTGAAACTCCATTATGTAATCATTGCAAGGTCTCAGGTCACACTACTGAGAATTGCTTCAAGAGAAAGGGAATGATTACTTGTTTCAATTGTGGAGAGCTGGGGCACATCAGCACTAATTGCCCTAAGTTTGCAAGGACCGGAAGAGCTGGAGGATCAGGAGCCAAGATCACTCCAGAAAACAAAAAGACCGTACGAGCTTTTGTCATGAATGCTAACCAAGCTGAGAGAACGCCGGACGTAATTACCGGTACGTTTCTTCTTAATAATGTTTATGCTAAGGTCTTATTTGACTCAGGTGCGAACCGGAGTTTTATAGATTATAATTTTTGTAATCTATTAAATAAACCTTTAAGTCCCTTAGCTGAAACATATGAAGTAGAAACAGCGAACGGTGATTTGATAAAAATATCCCAATCACTGAACAATTGTTACATTACATTGGCTGGTTTCACTATCCCAGTACAATTGTTACCAATGTCAATAACTGGCTTTGACATTGTTTTGGGGATGGATTGGTTATCCAATAACCAAGCCGAAATCCTTTGTAATCAACAAGTTGTAAAACTCGTTACACCAACAAACAAAACTCTAACTATCCAAGGTGATAAACCCACAAAACCTATCCAGATAATCTCCATACTTAAAGCAACCAAGTGCTTAAGAAAAGGATATCTGGCATGTCTGGTATCAATTACTGCCTTGGAAAAGGAGAAGAAGATAGAATCAGTACATGTAGTATCTGAATTTCCAGACGTTTTTCCTGAAGAACTGCCTGGATTACCACCAGAACGAGAGGTAGAATTTCGAATCAACCTTGTACCTGGTGCAACTCCAATTGCCAAATCCCCGTACAGACTGGCACCCACAGAAATGGCAGAACTCAAGAAACAATTGGATGAACTTCTTGAGAAAGGTTTTATCCAACCAAGTTCTTCACCCTGGGGAGCTCCAATTCTCTTTGTTAAGAAGAAAGACGGATCAATGCGCATGTGTATTGATTATCGGGAATTAAATAAAGTTACCATCAAAAACCGATACCCGCTTCCACGGATTGATGATTTATTCGATCAACTCCAAGGAGCTTGTCATTTTTCAAAGATCGATCTTCGTTCAGGTTATCATCAGTTGAAAGTACATGATAACGATATCTCGAAAACTGCATTTCGAACACGGTATGGACATTTCGAGTTCACGGTTATGCCATTTGGACTTACAAATGCTCCTGCCGCATTCATGGACATGATGAATCGTGTCTGCAAACCTTACTTGGATAAGTTCGTCATAGTTTTTATTGATGACATACTTATTTATTCCAAAACCCAAGTTGAACACGAAACTCATCTTCGAACCATACTTGAACTTCTTCGAAAAGAGAAATTATATGCTAAGTTTTCCAAATGCGGATTTTGGTTAACAGAAGTACAATTTCTTGGTCATGTCATCAACGTGAACGGAATTCAAGTAGATCCTTCAAAAATCGAAGCTATATCCAAATGGGAAATTCCCAAGTCACCCACCGAAATTCGTAGTTTTCTGGGATTAGCGGGATATTACCGCCGGTTCATTCAAAATTTTTCTCGTATAGCAATCCCACTCACATCCCTAACTCGGAAATCTGTAAAATACGAATGGGGACCCAAACAATCTGAATCTTTTGAAACTTTGAAACAAAAACTGACAAACGCACCTATCTTATCCTTACCAGATGGTATTGAAGACTTCGTAGTTTACTGCGACGCCTCACATACTGGTTTAGGTTGCGTATTAATGCAACGCAAGAAAGTCATTGCTTATGCATCTCGTCAGTTGAAAATTCATGAGAAAAACTACTCAACCCACGATCTAGAATTTGGCGCTATAATCTTTGCTTTGAAATTATGGCGACACTATCTCTATGGGGTTAAGTTCACAATCTACACTGATCATAAAAGTCTCAAGTATATATTTAGCCAGAAAGAGTTAAATATGAGACAAAGAAGATGGATGGAAATCCTGAATGATTATGATTGTGAAATTTGTTATCATGAAGGAAAAGCAAATGTAGTAGCAGATGCCTTGAGCCGAAAAGAAAATGTCAAGCCAAAGAGAGTACATTCTCTCAGACTTGAACTACAAATTGATCTTGTAAGTCAGTTAAAAGAGGCACAAGAGTTAGCTTTGAAAGAAAGTAACTTTGAAAAAGAAGGAATGAAAGGAATGCTTGATTTACTGATCAAAGGAGAAGATAATATCCTTCGCATGAATAAACGTATTTGGGTACCAGTTACAGGTGATCTTCGAGAGCGAATCCTCGAAGAAGCACACAAGTCCAAATACACCATGCACCCAGGAAGTGATAAAATGTACAAAAACCTCAAAGAAAGTTACTGGTGGATTGGTATGAAAAAGAACATTGCTATCTACGTAGCAAAATGTTTGACTTGTTCCAAAGTCAAAGCCGAACACCAAAAGCCAGCTGGATTATTGCAACAGTTAGAATTACCAGTTTGGAAATGGGAATTGATAACTATGGACTTTATTACCAAACTTCCTCGAACCACTCGTGGAAATAATGCAATCTGGGTTATCATTGACCGTTTAACCAAATCAGCTCACTTTCTATCTATCAAAGACACCATGAGTATGGACAAAATGGCACAAATTTACGTTAATGAAATTGTAACGTTACATGGTGTGCCTCTATCCATAGTGTCAGATAGAGATAGTCGCTTCACATCTCGATTCTGGCAAAGTTTTCAAACAGCTCTAGGAACTCGATTGAACCTTAGTACTGCTTACCATCCACAAACTGATGGGCAGAGCGAAAGAACCATACAAACCCTAGAAGATATGCTCCGAGCCTGTGTGATAGACTTTGGAGGTAATTGGGATGATCATTTACCTCTAATGGAATTCTCATACAACAATAGTTATCACACAAGTATTCAGGCCGCACCATTTGAAGCATTGTACGGAAGAAAATGTCGAACGCCTGTATGTTGGTCAGATATCGGAGAAAATCAACTATCAGGACCAGAGATAGTCCAAGAAACTACCGATAAAATCTTGCAAATACGTGAACGTTTAAAAGCGGCTCGAGATCGACAGAAAAGTTATGCAGATAAACGAAGAAAGCCGTTAGAATTCCAAATCGGTGACAAGGTGTTATTAAAAGTTTCACCTTGGAAAGGTGTTATTCGTTTCGGAAAGAAAGGAAAGTTAAGTCCACGTTTTGTTGGACCTTTCAAAATCATTAAACAAATCGGACCTGTTGCCTATCAGCTTGAACTACCAGTAGAGATGGGTGGAGTACACGATGTATTCCATGTATCAAACTTACGTAAGTGTTTAGCTGATGAATCCTTGCTTATGCCTTTACAAGATGTGGAAGTAAATGAAAAGCTCAAATTCATCGAACGCCCGTTACGAATTGAAGACCGACAAATCAAAAAGCTTAAACGAAAGCAATTGGCGTTAGTCAAAGTAAGATGGGATTCCAGACGTGGCCCAGAATATACCTGGGAACTTGAGTCAGAAATGCGCAAAAAGTATCCACATCTCTTTCAATGAATCTCGAGGACGAGATTATTCTAAAGAAGGGGAGGATGTAACACCCAAAATAAAAAGAAAAGAAAATTTTAAAATTTCACTCCCTCGCGGTACGCGAGGGAGATTTTGACAAAACCTCGCGGTACGCGAGGGGACTGCTTATGCGCCAGAAAATCACCTTCTCGCGGTACGCGAGAAGATTCCCAACCAAGCCTCGCGGTACGCGAGGGAATAGTACACGCGTCAGGGCCAGAAAACACGTGTCATTCACCCTTGCCACCAGCCGACACGTGTCATGCTGACTCAGCACCGTTCGTGACACCTCATCCTCTCGCGGTACGCGAGAGATTTCCTTGGCCAGTCTCGCGGTACGCGAGAGACCGGAAAATCAGCCTATAAAAGGCCTTCAACGGGATTGAAATTCTGTACAGTTTCCAAACATTCGTTTCATACAAACCCGATCTCTCAAAACTCTACGACGTCCCGAAGCGCTGTTCAAGAATCCTACGACACCCAACTCAAGCCGTAGTTCTGTCCAAATCCCGTGAAGTAGGTATCATTAAAACTATTCATATATATATAGTCGCAATTATATATATATTCTCTCATATATATTCTCGTTAATCGTGTCTTCCCTAGGAAGAAACGTGTCGAGGTTCTGCTCAAATTCAAGCCTACAACCCTACCAGCCATCAAAATCAAGGTGAACACATTCAACGCTTTTCAAACGATAAAACCATTTTATTTACGAAAACGGCATGAAACAAATTAAATGCTTTAATCATAAGGGTAATCTACGTGATAGCATTCAGGCCATAAGCATACGTAGATTTGATCAAATGGTATACATGTGACGGGTGAAAGTCCGGTCCGTGGCTGGGTACAGATCATGAAAGGGGGTATCATAAGACTGAGGATATGGTTCCTTAGCAGATTATACGAGGGACGAGTTCCTGAGTATCATATAAGACTAAGAACAAGGTTCTTAGCATCACGACCCTGGGAATAGGCTATCAGTCTGAGACATAGAGCTCAGCCAGTTGACCCCATGGCAGTTAACCCAGTGTATGTAGGTGGTATATATTTCAGGTGAAAAAGACTGCTGAATGTGTAGATTTACCATACAGAAACGTGCTTAAAGGCTTTAATTTGGTTTATGTTAGAAATCATTTTCGTGTCAGTTAAATGTGATTCACCGGCTTTATGCTGATGTTCATTTTCAAAACGTTTTTCACAGGTAGTGAAAGAAATCATTAAATTCAGGGTGGTGCAGTAAAGACAAGATCTTTAGGCATATTTAAATCCCTGTGGCAGACTAATACAAGACCAAATGTTGGAACGGACGTAGATCCTAGACATTTTAAATGGCTTGTATTATGTAAATTAATTCAGCAGATGTACATTATATAATAGACTTTTGAATGTCTATTATCATGAAATGAAAAGGGACGTGGATCCCAAGTTTTGACAAAAAGTACAGAATTAACCCTTGAGGTTATTTACATGACATTTCATTACAAAAAGGGCATCAAGTAAAAACAAAGACTTCCGCTGTCCAATTATATGGGACCTCATTCAGATACCAGCGTTGTCTCGCGACGCCCGGGCAGGGGTAGCCCGGGGTTGTGACACCTTGCAAGCGGGTATTTTTCCACGCGTGTAGGTGATAAGTATGTGGAAGCCTAAGCACGTTGATACCCTATGTAGACAAATGGGTATTATTGTATGCGTATAGGTGTGTATTTGTATTTAAATGTATATAGGCTTTAATATAATCTTCCTAAATATTTATTTGTATAAAGTATGGAAATAGAATGATAATAGTTTTTGTAAAACTTTAACTTATGAGTATATATATATATTGTTTTAAACAAGTATGGTTATATTTAATGTATTTATAAAAAAAAAATAACAAAATAAAAGAAAAGTCTTTATTTGACTAATTATGTTGATATTCAGAATTTAAACAAGTTTATTAAAAACAATTGCTAGATTTATAAAAATGAGACATTTTACATATTAAATGTATTTTAATAAGTTTATAAAAATGTTACAAGATTTGTAAAAATATAGGACATTTTATATATAAAAATGTGTTTAACTAAGTTTATAAAAAATATTATAAGATTTATAAAAATATATGGGATATTTTATATACATAAAAATGTATTTAAATAATATTACAAGATTTATAAAAATTGGAATAGTTTATATATAAAAAGATTGTTTAATTGATTTCAAAATAAACGAATGATCAAACCGACTCGTTTTAGTCTTTAGTGTATAAAAATAATATTAAAATAAGTTAAGATAATTAAATAAAATAAAAAAAAATGAAAACAGAAGCAAAATGGGGTTGGGCCGGAGGCCGGAAGGTTCGAACCCGCGACCTCATCCTCGGACACACACACGCATAACCAGCCGGGCTACTGCCCATTGCTGGTTATGTGTGTAACGGATAAATTAAATACACAAGGCAAATCAGGTCGCTGGACCTCGGTGACCGGCAAACCGTGTCCGAGGACACTGGGTTTGCCCGGTAACTCTCGTGCGATTGCCGTGATTTCGAAGGTAGTGGAGTCGATTTGAGGCTTGAACCACGTTGCAATGGGTCTGGTCGGCACAGTTTTGAAACTCAAAAATGTCAAAAGTGGAATTCGATTCCTGTGTGGAATTAGCTTCCGAAATCCTGGTCACAGCTTCACTCAGGGACGACGAAAGTGATGGTATCCTCAATTTGGTGTGAGAGCAGGTGGAAGGATGGTAGCGAGCTCGTGCAGGGCCGACAATGGTCATTTATAGGCGAGTTTGATTTCTATGTTAGAACGTGCAATTAGGCATGTCCCGACATTGGTCTGAACGGGACGAAACTAACCAGACAATCGACACGCGTGGAGGTGGCCGGTCGAGCGCGAATTCGATCGTGGGTTTTTCGGCCACCAACAGGATCAGTCGATCCCTATGTTTAATCGACAAATTTGTCGAGGGCTTTTGTTCGCGTGGGGACGACGAGGCCAGAGAAGCTTTTGTCGGCTGTTGAGGTGCAGGGAACAGCCCTGTCGGGAGTCGCCGGAAAAGACTTTGGACCGCCGGACAATCGAAGGGGGTGACCGGATAATCGAATTGGAATTTGGCAGTTTTAGTCCCTGGGGTTTGGTTTGACTTATTTTAACCCTTGAAATAAATACGGATGGGTCCTCGTACTTTAACTTGTCCAGGAATGGTCCCTCGACAGATTTCAGTTTTTATAACCTTCTAGTTTGATTAATTACAAAACAACCCTTGAACTTTTATTTAACTAAATTAATTTAATTTCTTTTAAATAAAATTAATTTAAAAATGTTTTTATAAACTTATTTTATTTATTTTTATTATTATAAATAATTTTTATAAAAGTTATTTATCTAATTTAAATAGATTCTTTTATTAAATATGCAACTTTTAAAATTTAGATTTTATATAAAATTTTATATAAGTTTTTAAAACTTATAAAATTTTAATTAATTTATATCCGTGAAATAAAATACTTAATCGTATAAAACTAAATAAAACTCTTACACTTTATTAAAATAGGAGATGATTACATGATAAATATAACACAAGTGCGTGAATGAAAATCCGAAACGTCACATGATATGAGGACATTAAATATGGTATCGTATTGGAGTGAAAACGTCTCTGGTGATACATATTTACGGTTAATTCACCCGAAACTAATGAAAATCTCAGTATATTTAATAGCTTTATTGGTTAACATTGGTTATTGGAAAAAGACTGGATACTCTGAAATGGTTATGTCGTACGAAGTTAATGAAGAATTTGTTCAGTCACATGAAGACTTGGTTGGTAATGAAGGGGTGTTTGTTTGTATGCTAATGGAACATCTAGTAACCGGTAAACCATTGAATATAAATGGCGAATTTAAACAGAAATGTAAGTCTTACCGACGGTTTATGGCAGATCAGTTTTATTTCTTGCGTTGTTTGCCACGTTAGGGTTATTTCTTGTGATGTTGTCAACTTATGTTTTAATATTATGTTTATTTTTTGTGATGTTGTCAAGTTATGTTAAAAATTATTTTGTTTTAATGAAATTATTGTCTTAATGTTTACCCATGTACACAACAATAGATTTTATTTTTAATTTATTAAAAAAACAAAATTAAAAAAAAACATGCCTATATGAAGAAGGCTGAATCATATTCCAAACCATCATTTCCAAACCATTATATTCTATAATATGAACCATCATACTACCCATGGCCTTATACTTGTTTTTTTTTCATATATAAAACACACACACACACTACTAAAAAACCTCCAGATTTATTTACTTGTTCACTTTAGACTTCGTTGGAATTGGTGTACTCGGAAATATAATAAAACAGCAGACTTCGTTGAAGGGTAGTTGAAGCTGGGATATGCTTCCAAGTAACTGGGGTTCGCCCCCATGAAGCTGCGGATCCCCCCATGAAGCTGCGGATCACCCCCAGAAGCTGAGGTTCCCATCCATGTAGCTGCGGATCCCCCCCTAAAGTTGACGTTCTCCCCCTAAAAGATGAGGTTTCCCCCTAGTAGTTGAGGTTCTATCGTATTATGTTAACTTTTGTAATGTAATCGTCAACAGACTAAATATATTATTTTTATCTGTTCTTTAAATTATTTTGTCCTTGAATTACAAATTTATGAGACGAATTTTGTCTTTGAATTACAAACATAAGATTAAAACATAATTAAACGTAGGATTAAAACTTAATTAAACCTAAAATTACAAAACTAACAATACATTATAACATAATAAAATAAAACGTAAATAAAATTACATGAAAATATTATTCTGAGTCAGTGGAGTAATCGGATTCATCTGAACAGGAGTAGCCAAATTCTTCACGTCGTTGTTGACGTCGAAATTGCCTTACCCTAAATTTAAAATCCCAATCCTCATCAAAATCTGGTGAAGAATTGGTTGTTTCTTGAGGGTTTGTAGGTTGGACAGGTACCAGAATTGGATGATTTGTTCGTTGCATTGGACTTTGGTTATGTTGTTGCACAACAAGAGGAGTGTTATGTTGTTGAGCGGTTGGACGAGGGTTATGTTCTTCATCATTTCGACGAGGGTTATGTTGTTCATTATTTGGACGAGGGTTATGTTCTTCATCATTTTGATGAGGGTTATGTTCTTCATCATTTGGACGAGGGTTATGTTCTTGAATATTTATGTTAATAGTAAAGTGAATGTGAATGTGGTTATGATCCGCCATGACCACCAAATGGAAGCACAAGATGTATATTTATAACCTAAAATACAAGCATAAAAAAATAAAACATAATAATATTAAAATCAAACAAATGTTACATTTAACTATTTTTTTTAACAACAAACTCTTTGGTTATATTATTATAACATAATATTGCTAATTGTTTGCGAAATTCTGCTGCAGTTTCTCGAGTGTCCTCCTGTGGATTTAAGACGCGTCCATTGATTAACCGTTCCATAAAAATACACACCCAAACACCACAATCTCTGGACCCGGGGCTTTGTTGAGGCACGTTAGGTGGTATTACCCTCTTCAATGGCATCAGTCGTTCAGTCATATTGCGATTATGGAAAAATTGGGTGTACCATAACCAACTAGGAATAAGAAACTGCAAACGCTCCAACAATGTATCGGTCTCTTCAACATAAATGTTTTGCAAACTGTAGAAAAAATAATGTCAATTTTTTATTATTAAGTAATAAAACTTAATTAAAAATATTTAAGATTATAACCTGTTATATACTGTTAGAGTCCATGTTGATGTGTTCACATGTGTTAGGAACCAATGTGATTTTTCTACATTCACTGGAATGTAAAACTACAAACATAGAGAAAAATATATTTAACAATTTGTTAATAATAATATAATTATTAAATAAAATACATTACATCATCAACAGTCCAACTGGCAGGATATGGAGAGTATGTTCCATCCCCTAATGAGAAACACTTCTCGCCTCTTAATAAATGATAATGAAATTCAGTAGATAAAATTGACCAACGTGAATCTACCGGTCTACAATTGTACAAGTAAGTCTCCCAAGCCAGAAGATGCTGTTAGTAAATGAATTTTAAATTAATTAATAAATTAATAAAGCTAAAATTATTTTTTACTTTAAGAAATTGCTTACGTTCGACTCTAGCCAACCATCAGACCCATCTAAAACCAACAAACTCTTCCAAAAACACGGCTCAATAATGGATGGCATAGTAAGAGAAGTTTCACAACACTTTCCAGTTTTATAAAAACTCCTAATATTTTTAATAATTGCGCTTTTTCCTTTCTTTAAATTAGGAGTCGATTCAATGATCCCGAAAGGTGAAAGCAAAACAGCAGATGGCTTGCATATCATTTTTTCCCGGTTTAAACCAACAGGCTGTAAAAATAATTAATTATAACAATATGTAAAAATACAAAAAAGCTGAAATTATTAAAATCATAAATATCTTACCTTTTCTTCATGAATATTTATATGGTCAGCCTTAAATCAAAAAAATTACAGTAAAGTTAGCAAATATATAAATATTTAAAATAAAAAAAATTACGCTTACATAAGGTGGTGTTGTGTAGACGTCATCATTTCTATTTGACGTTGATTCAGCATGATCATTTTTGCTATAATTTTTACCTACCAGCGTCTCTACCTTCTATAAGACAAAATAATATTTAATTAAAAACAATTTATATAAGGAAAAAATTAAATGAGATTAGATGGAAAAGAATATACCTGTAAACGGTCCAAAATGTTCTTGATAACGTCATTCGATGACGATTGATTTTCTTTAAAATATTTTGATGTATCATCATCTACACAATCACCCAAAATGATAAAACTCTCTTTCCAGTATTGTTGTTGTTCTTCTAATTGTGTAGGAGAAATTACTATGGGCTCATAGCCAGTCTGATAAATTTAACAACAAAAATATAAATGTTAAAAATATAACATTACATAAAATATAATTTAAAGTAAATGATAACTAACAAAATGAGAACGCTCTAATATTGCAATTGCTTGTTCCCATGTGAGTCTGCTAGATTTTTTCCATCCAAGGCAACGGGGTAAAATACCGTCCCTATCAATTAACATCCCAATATCCGGAAATATCTCAAATATCCACATCTAGAAAAATAAAACTAATTAACTTAATATAATATAAAACGAAAGTAAATAATGCATTATATAAAAATAAACAGATACTAACATTAAATGCCCATACAAATCCCTTGATGCTATATGTTAGCTTTAGTTTTCGATCGTCTATATTATTTTTAAAAAGGGCATTATGAATATGTGGGTACGTGTATTTCCAAATATAAGAACCCCATGGATAATCGTTCCATGCCCCTAGATTATTAACCAATTTTAAAAGAAACGGATCCAACAAATTTTTAGGTTCTAACCCCTTGAATCCGACCTCAGCCAATAATAACAAACAAACCCGAACATCATCCATCTCATCTAAAGTTAGCAAATCATTTTTAAAAATATATAACAAATCTTCTGACTTAACTTTGTGACTACCAAATAACCTTTCTTTAAAAAAAAGAGGACTTTGGTAATTTATGTGAGGTTTAAATTCATCAAATTTAAAACCAGTAATCAAACAAAATTCTCTAGGACCAAAAGTTAAAGTGCGGCCACCGATTGAAAAGTTTATGCCATCTTCTAGATTATCAGTTAATATTTGAGTTTGAAATATTAAATGAATTAATGATGCTTCACTGTTAAGAATTTCATATTTTAACCAATATCCAAAACATGTGTTACTAAAAATAATGAGTGCAGTTGGATATTTTTTTAACTTTTCACGAATTTCTTTAACAATTTTCATATTACATCTAATAGCTACCTGGGCGGCATAATAATGTTCCTGTATAAATAAACAAATATATATACAATTACTTAAATGAGATTTTATCAAATATTAAATATAAAGAAAAATAACTGTTAATAATAAAAGGGAACTTACATTAACATTCATTTTTAATGAAGCTGCGAGGAGAGAAGACTGGCGAAAATGAAAGTGGCGAAAATTTGAAGTGAATGGCGTGAATGGCTTGAATGACGAATTTATTCTATAAATAGCGAAAATATGTCAAATCCTAACGCTAGATTCCCTGAATTTTCGCTTTAAATTTTCGTCATATTCTCTGAATTTTCGCCACTTTTGGTCAAATTTTCGCCACTTTTGGTCAAATCCGGTCAGAGATGAAATTTTCGCCAGTTTTCAAAGATTCTCTGAATTTTCGCCACTTTTTTGAAATTTTCGCCACTTTTTTCAAAAATTCACCATTTTTCAAAATTTCGCCATTTTCTATAAAATTTCGCCATTTTTCAAAAATTCGCCACTTTTCAAAAATTTTGACATTTTCAAAAATTTCGCCAATTTCAAAATTTTCGCCACACCCAATCGCCATTCGGTCCCACAAAATTTGAAAAAAAAAAAATTTGTGGCGAAAATTTGCGGCAAAATTTTTTAGCAAATTTTCGCCAATTTGGCTATTTTGGTAAAAAAAAAATAGTCAACGGCTGTTTTCGCTTTATGAATTAGTCAAATGGCTAGTTTGGTAATTTTCCCATTTATTAATCCTCAATACACAAGTTGCAAAACATTTGTCTCACAAAATCTACTTTATTTTGCTTAAAAAAGACACCCTTTTAAACTCTTTCTTTTTTTTGAACGACAACACTCGATTTTTTAGGATAATTGAGTTTTCCCGTGACAACATCTAGAACATCTAGGGCAGCTCATCACAGGAGGAACCCCTAATTGGGTAAACCCCCTGACCTGACCACAGATCTATTTTTTACTGTTGACAAGATTCAAACCCAAGACCTCCATTATAAAAAGTTTTAGAGCTACTATTGCATCAAATGACCTAACGGTTTTTAAACTCTTCCTGATTTGGCTGCCGATTGACTGCAAACAAAATCCAAAACCAAGTCATAGTCCATTATATTACATTTACGGTCATTCCAAAGATTTTATCCATCAAACCCCCTAATTCAAATTTCACCATGACTCACCCTCTGTGATCCTTGCTCAATTCCGCAAGAAATTGGAGAGCATGATGATCATACCCACATGGCAAGTATCGTTTATGTTTGGGGTTTTCACATGGATCGTTGATCTTTAATGTCACCCACAAAATTAGATCTTGTTTACAACCCTGGGTGTCTCATCATGGCATCTCCGGTACTCCTATTATTCTTCAGATCCAGGTTATTTTTCAACAATTCCCAACGTTTGTAAATGTAATTTGTGAGAATTGGAGCATTGTACGGAACTATGATTGTTTATAATTTTATAAATTTGATTATTATTTTCTGGGTCATTAATCTTTGGTTTGTATTTTACTGGGTTTTTGTTTTCTTGATTTAATTTTGATGGGTGTTGCTAATATCATCAATTTGGTTGTTAATTTGTTATTGTGTTATGAATGATTGATTTTGACATTTTTTTCTTGAATTTTTGCAGAAATTTCAGCATGGTTTCTGGGATGCTTTCTTCTCTGGGTTATCTTGTGTTGTTTCTGTGCCTTTTTATACTGGCTTTCTCCCCTTGCTATTTTGGGTAAAATCATATTCTATCTGGTGGGTGTGTGTATGTGTTGGGGTTGGGGGGGGGGGGTTATTTGTGGAAAGTGATCAACATTTCAAACCATTTTATTTGGTAAATAATTTACATACAACCGGTAAACAAACAAACATACCAAGTAAAATTACACTTATAGCAGAGCTATTGTAGGGCCTGAGAGGGTGGGATGATGGCAAACCTTTCCTTTATCCCGAGGGAACAGAGAGGCTGCTCTCACTGATTAATTTGTATTTTCTTTGCATCTTCTTAAGTAGTTGGTTTCTTAGGAACAAGTATCAAAGGTCTTGTGTTTCAAATGCTACTTACTCAGTCTTGAAAATGCTTTTTTGTAAGGTTAAATATTTTGGCTTTTTTGGCTTTTATAATAATTTTTCCTGATATAAAAAGCTTAAGTATGCTGTCTTTTCTGCACATTTTAAAATAAGATCAGATTTTTTTATTAAATTGGAGTCCTTTTGTTTCTGGTATCTATTGAATGGTGTTACTTACTTAGTTTTATGTTGTAGAGTGGACATGGGAAATTGTCAAGGCAAGTGACACTTTTGATGGCATTTTGTGATTATTCAGGGAATTGTATAAAGGTATAATGCATTAATGCCGTTTTAGTTCTTATTTTTGTCGTATTTTGGAATTTATGTTATTTGTAGTCACTAAATCTGCACGTGTTGTGTAGGATGTGGTGTCCGCCCCTAGACCCAAATCACCACCCGTTAGGATATTAACCGCCACTAAAGATGAGAAAGAAAATGCGTTGGAATATGGATTACCGTCTTCTCACACTCTTAATACTATTTGTTTATCTGGGTATGATAACAATTTTGAATATATTTTTGTGTCATTTTGTTCTTTAGCTATGAAATGTTGATGATTCATTGCTTCATGTACACCCATAAATCATAATCGCACTTTTAAATTATATTTTTTTCCGGGAATTTCAGGTACCTCTTGCACTATATCTTTTCGTGCCATGAAAACATTGATGCATCTTATCAAGTAGCAGCATTTACATCTGCTTGCTTGTTTGTAGGCCTTATTGCCCTTGGTAAGTTCCAATTTTTTCATCTTAAAAGTCTTAATTTTCTCTTCATCTTATCAACAATTCACCATTTAATTCCTTTTTTTATTCTTTCTTAATTAGGAAGAATATATCTCGGTATGCATAGTTTGATTGACATCTTGGGTGGTCTTATTCTTGGATTAACGATTCTTGCATTTTGGCTTCAAGTTCATGAATACGTCGACAATTTTGTAATTTTAGGAAAAAAATGGTATGCTTTCTTGTACTTGATTTACTTGTTATTTCCATTGTTGAAATGTATTTTGGTTATTTAATTACACACACGCGCTTGTATTAGTCAAGTTACACGCCCTGGATGAATATATCCTATCAATGGTGTTTGGTATTGATTAGATTTTTCGAATACCTCTCAGAATAACAAAAGTAAGGAATCCTTTACACCAAATCAATCTGTCAGCATTTTACAATGATTAAGAAACATCCCAAGAAGGAAATTGTTGTTTTAATGTTGGGATGATGAGAGTTTCAGTGTTTCATTCGAATTTAGTTCATTTTTAGCTTACAAAACCTAGATAACAAATTTATAATTTACTTCTAATGCTTTAATTTTTATTGCAGTTACATCCTTTTGGATTGCACTTAGCTTCTTGTTACTCTTTGCCTACCCGACACCTCAGCATCCAACTCCAAGCTTCGAGTTTCATACGGCTTTTACTGGCGTCGCATTGGGAATTGTAAGAATATACAACTCTTTTATGTATACCTATCACGTGAAAATGACAACTATTTTCTTTTGGGGCACCTCTGAAAATCTCAGAATTTCCCATTTTTTATTTGGATAATTTGAAGTTATAGTTACCTATTTTCCAGTTATTTGATTTTTTTATATATAATAAGTGGAACACATCACAAAATTTGTGATTTGTATCATGCGGTTTTCGCAACGCCACAAGTGTTCCAGATTCTTGAAATTTGTATTCGTGTAAAACTGGTAACCGAATCAAACGCGTACCCTATGAGTGTTGTGCAATATAAATGCATGAAAAGTATTCGCTTCATGCTTACCAGCTAAACACCACTGCTGTTTCTGCATGAAAGTATGAAACACATTAAAACTTAAGAGGGTGTTTGGATTTGTTTTTGGAAACTGATTATGATCAAGTTTTAAGGTTTTAATAAACAGATTCTGTTTTGTTGGGTGTTTTAGATAACTGATTATCGAAAATAAAATTACTTAATAAAAAAGTTATTTTGTATAAAATTGTACCTTTTTTCTTTTATATATAAATCGTATTATTACACTTGCTTATCTAATTCTTATTATTCATATAATCATCTTCTAAAATGTCTCAGAATTTAACGGTTATGCTACTTCAGGTGACAGGTGTCCAACAGACTTACCATCAATTCCACCATGAAAACGTGCCCCGTGTATTCACACCCGACCTCAGCATCACCGCCTTTGAAGAGGGGCGTCTCAACCATTTTGGTGGTCTAAATCGAACCAAAAATTTGAGACCCCTTTCAATAAAGGTCTCCTATATCCGGGCTTGGGACCGGCAATAATAAACTTAAAAGTTTATATTTCGCTGAGTTAATTTTTTTTTGTTTTTCTAATAATTTTGTACTTGTATAAAATGTTTAGATAAAATTTATTTTTATAGCTTTTTTAGAAACAAACTCTTTAATAAAATTTCTCAAATCAATTTTTTCTAACAATTCCTTTTCAATTGACAAAATAGCTAACTCATTTGATCATTCTTGTGACATAGTAGATCTTAAATAACTTTACTATCAATTTTAATTTAGAAAAGTTTCTTTCTGCGAAAGCAACTGTTACAGGAATAATTAAAATAATTCCATTGGCAATACAAGCATTTGGAAAAGAATTAAACTTTTTAATATAATTAAGTATATTAATAAGTGTGTCGCATTCTAAATGTATAATGTCTTAAAATTTTTAGTTCCTGAAATAAATCTAGACCATCAATATCTAAGCTAGCATCATGTTTTAAAGATTTTTCAAGATGAACCAATGTTGTTTTAAACTGTTATCATTGAATAATTTATTTTCTTTATACTAAATAGAAACCAAAAATACTTTGAAGCTTTTTAAATTGATCAAAACTACTTCTAATTGAAGAAATAGCTTGATCTGCTATATATAAAAAGTAATTGGTTTTAAGTAAATTAATAGAAGTTTTTATAGTTTAATTATCAACATTTTCATCAAATCGTTTATTCCTACGAATGATACGTATTACACGAAAAATAGGATCTACATTCATTTTTATAGCTAACTCTTTGGCTTTAATTATAGCATTTTCAAATCCCTCTTTTCTATATTCGTCAAAGTATGTATATATATAATTTTTTTGAGACCCTTAAAATTTGGTGGCCTAAAGATAGGGCTTTACTTGCTTTACCCAAAGGACGCCCCTGCTTTGGTGGCAGAACCCTAATCGGCATCCCCACCATCCTGCTGGTTAAATTCTGCAGCAAAGCTCTAGCAAAGTGGATTCTACCAATTTCCGCAAGTGCATTGGGCATCCCAGTAAGATCATCCCGCTATGTCACAGCTTTGACCAGTTCTTCAGAGGTCAAAAAGTTAAATGAAGTCAAACAGGCTGGCCGGTATCTTCAAAAGATGTTTTTTAGCGGACAGGAATCGTTTGATGTTGATACAGGTATCCGGTTGTTACAATATGTTGGTCTTGCTTGGTCTTTGGTTGATCTTGTTCCTTCTTTGTTTTCTCATTTCAATTTGTGATATATGATATCATTTGATGAGGTTTTTGAGATGTTTCATGTGTATAAAATGTGTAATAGAAATTAAATTAAGAAGTAAGTTTGATTTGATTTACCTCTTATGTGATGGAATTAATTTAAGAAGGTTTAATGTTGTTTGGGTGGGGTTGTCAAAAATATTTTTGTTTTGATTTATACTTTTCTTTTCCTTTTTGACTTTTACTACCACCACACATGTCAAAAGAATCCGATACAACTTTTATGGAACTTTTCAAATATAAATATTTCAAAAGTTTAGTTTATACTTGTGGACGTAAACGCCCGTCTTGTCAGTTTGTTACACGAGATCAACTTGTTAAGAGTTCAAGTCAAGAAGAGTTTAACAAGCTCGGGTCTAAATAAGAGCCTGTTTAATAAACAAATATGATTCCAAGCTTCATATATCGAGTTTGTCTAAACTTTCAATGCAAAATATGTTAAGTATCAAAATATATAACTACATAATAAATATTTTATATACTTAATTATGATAGAAATAACTAAATAATATATATTATTTCATATTATATATACAGAAATATAAATTCATATAAAAATAAACATTAATAATTAATAAACGGCCAAACTCAAACTTTAAATGAGCTAAGCTTGAACTGGGGTTTTCTTATATATCATCTATCAATTATAATAAAAGTTTTAAGGTGTCACGTGTTATTATTCTATAGCCTCTATATCTTTGTTTTCTCTTATAAACATTTTTTAATTATCTATTTTAATTTTTTTAAACTCCTAAGTTGATGAAATATCATTAATATGTTTCCATACTAGGCTAGAAACCCCGTGTATTATACGAATTGAATAAATACAATGTTATATGCTTAGTAATAAAGATTTACATATTACATACTAGGTTATAAACCCCGTGTGTTACACGAGTTGAATAAATGCAATTTTATATGTTTAATAATAAATATTTACATATTACATATTTATGACATATTACATAGTTTTTTAATACAAATTTTAGAAACGTCATATAAAATATTTTATAAAAAGAATGCAAAAATGTTCAATTTCAAAAAAATGCTTTATGAACAAACCTATATTTTTTTAAATAAAAAATATTTTATAAAAAAAATTATAGAAATCATTATTATTTAATAGGAGAGATACGAAAAACAAAAAAATATTAAAAAACAATTAAGGAAAATTTGTGCAATTAATATGAGAGAGAGGCGGGAAAATTTGTCTAACAAAAACTTTTATTTATTATAGAGTATAGATTTATGTCATGTTTTATAGTTTTTAATACAATTTTAGAAACGTTATGTAGTTGTTTTTTAAAAAGAATGAAAGAAATTTTCAATTTATAAAAATGTTATGAACAAATTTATTTATTTTAATAAAAACATTTAAAACAATTAAATAAATTTGTATAATTAATAGGAGAGAGGGACGTTAAAAAAAGTAGAGAATGCATAAGAGAGTGACATGCGTCATATTAAAACCTTTATTTATTATATAGTAGGTTGTAATCCCGTGTATTACACGGGTTGAATATTAAAAATGATATATTTCATAAATCTGTAAATACGTTTTTTTTTTCAAACTTAGATGAGTTGAACCCTCACTAATTAAAGTTTTTAATTATTTAATTTTGATTAATATTAAAGAAAAGTAATTTGACACAATCTATTTTGTATTAAACGATATTTTAAATATTGGAATTTTGAATTTGAAAAAAAATGATTTTCGATTTTTTTTTTACAATTTTGGTAAGTTTGATTTTCGATATTCTAAATTTCGAAAATGTTGATTACAAATGGAAAGTTTTTAATTACTAAGTTTTGATTAATATTATTGAAAATTAATTTAAGAAACAAGTATATGGATTTTTATTTAATTTAATTGTTGAAGTTAATTGTGGTGCCGACACATGGCAAAATCCTAGGTGGACATCTTAGGAAGTGGCCGTATGGCACCGTAGGTTACTTCTTTATTAGGTAGTAAAGATTATAGAATAGATATAGATTTCTTATTATATTATATTTTAAACATTAAATGTAGAATAACTTTTGGTTGACTAATAACTTTCTTTTTTAAATACACCAGTTTAGATCCCGTGTCTACACACATGGAAAATATATTACATATACTAAGGATAGAAACAAACTCAAATTATATAAAAATTAATATATAACTGAGTTTCGAAAATAAGTTAATTACTATTTAATATAATTTGACTTTTATTTATTATTTGATTGAAATAAAAGTTACATAATTAAATTTCAAATTTTCTTAAAATAAATGTGTTTTATTAGTATAATTAGTATTTTCTTTAAATATATATTATTATTAAAAGATAGAAGTGCATTAAATAAGAGAGAAATGCGGGAAAAAATTATGAGAATGAATATGGAGACGACACGTGTCACTAAAAAACCTTTATTTATTATATAGTATAGATTATTTATAATTAAGTTTAACTAAATTCATTATAATTTATAAGATTTAAAGGTGTTAATTTTTTATTTTATAGAATATTATGAATTGTAACTGTATAAGTGTCTTATTTATCTTAAAACAATTTCATACGCCACACAAACACATGTATATATAATTTATTATCTCTTATTTTATATTTATACTACTTAATAAATAAAACCGTACGAGACACGTAACGTAATTCTAGAGCCCATCTATTTATATTTTCTTACCTAAACGATTATAGCCCATTATTTTAGTCAATTAAATTATTTCTTATAACTCAATATCATAATAAGTTTATATTCTATCATTATTTAATATTTGATTAATATCAACATAATAAAACGAAATATATTTCTTATATTCTTTTTTAAATCAATAATGAACATATAATTTAAGTTCACATTTTCTTTCACAAAATCTAATAGAATTAAGTTATCTGTTAACCGTGAGTCTCTAAAATCTAATAATAATTTATCAACATATAAAATATTATTTATTATATTCTTTTTTATGATTCAGCTTGTGTAATGCACGAGAATCTAACATAGTATTAATTAAAACGAACTCAAGTTTAGATGAGCTTGAACTACTTGTACCCTTGTAAATATTCATGTCAATTGTATTTCTATATTTATTTAGCTATATAGTATCTTGGTGTATTAAACGATGCCAATCCCTAAAGGTTAAGGGTTCGAAGGGGTATGTGGTATACCCTCTGGGGGTACACCCGTGAGGGATTTCATGCTGTGAGCACCAAGGGAACACCGCCCCCCTATGGCGTGAGGGGGGGGGGGGTGAGGGAGTCCATGTGAGTGGCTTCACGGGAGAAAGGGGGAAAATTGTGGGTGTTGGGTGGGTCTTTCATGGTTAAATATGTAGTATTTCACTCACCTAGGTATTTTTCTTTGCCAAGTGAGACCCAAGTGAGTAACTTATCAAACTGATATGACGCCCACGTGACAGAAAATATACTCTCACTTGGCTCTTACAGGTGAGAGTATAAAGTCCTGCTGTGAATAATGGAGCTGCTAATATGAGGTTAACCCACTTCGTAGGACACTAGAATGGTTTAGAATTATTAGTGTAATATTTAACGATAAAAAAAGTTTTTTTTAAATATATAAAAATACGGAACGGAATAAAACTTTTTAAACACGTGGATGAAGAAAGAAAGAAAAAGTGGTAATGGTTATCGTATTTTCTACGTCTAAAATGCAAGCAAGTAGTATACAGTAACAACATATCTTATTAAAACCACATTCTCTCTCCCCCTTTTTATTAGGGTTTCTAATTCATCCTAAATTTCTGCAGTCTCTCTCTCTACGCGGTCCTTCTTCATCAAATTCAGGTCATTTCTCTATGTAATTTCTTCTTATATGTATTAGATTCGTTGTATTTCGAGCTAACTGTTCTGCATTTGGATCGATTGAACTCGATTTCGTCATCAGAAGTTTCTAGCTTTACTTTTAGATGAAATCTGTGTTTTTTGTTTATGTACTTGATCGCATGAACTGTTCATACTCCTGTAGTTTTTAGAACTGTAGATTTGTTGGATGATTACATGATTTTGCTCGATAAATGAGATTTTAGGTCAATGTGTGAGATTTAACTCGATGTATTGTTTCACTATTGATTTTTGGTTATTGTTCTTCGTTTTTATGTTATAGGGATTGATTGTTCGGATAGAAGGTTAATTTTTGGATCCAGTTGGTGGTTTGAGCAATTTGAAGCAACTATATTAGACATTTGTTAAGAATTATTGGAGAGTGGTTGTGGTTTTGTGAGATATTGTATACATCATGAGAACTTCTTGGGCGGATGTTGTTGATAATGCGGAATCGGGATCTGACAAATATGAAAGTACTGCTTCGGGGGCTCCGGTGAAGCCTGCTTATGTACCGCCTCATCTTCGTAACAAGACACCTTCATCGCAGCAAGCGGCTGGCCCTGCTATATCGAATGGGAGCCTACCGCCTATGAATGATAGGTTAGGACAAGGTGGACAGGCAAGTGGTTCACGGTGGGGTGCACCTAGGTCAGATTATGGTAGACCAGGGTATGGTACTGGTGGAGGTCGAGGCGGTGGTGGTGGTTGGGGAAATAGAGGTGGTAGAGATTGGGAAGCTAACCCATTTGGTAATGATGAGATAGAAGCTGTTGAGGAAACTAAGTCTGAACAAGAAAATAATGGTATTAATTTTGATGCTTATGAGGATATTCCTGTGGAAACCACTGGGGAAAACGTACCACCACCAGTTAATACATTTGCAGAAATTGATTTAGGAGATGCTTTGAATCTGAACATAAGGAGATGCAAATATGTTAAGCCGACACCTGTTCAACGTTACACAATTCCCATTTCTTTAGCGGGCCGTGATTTGATGGCTTGTGCTCAAACGGGCTCGGGGAAAACTGCAGCATTTTGCTTCCCTATAATCAGCGGGATTATGAGACAACAATCTGTGGAAAAACCACGTGGCACTAGGACCGTTTTCCCCCTTGCTCTTATTCTATCTCCTACTAGGGAGCTCTCAAGTCAGGTTTGTTTTATGATTTATGACTGACTTAATTAAATTTTACTTGTGTATAATGTTGATCTTTAATATACAAGGCTAATGATGCTGTGTTACATGCAGATACATGTGGAAGCTCGAAAATTTGCTTATCAGACAGGTGTCAAGGTGGTAGTCGTTTATGGAGGTGCACCTATTAATCAACAGGTAACTTGTGTTAAAAACTAATATTTTATATTTATCAATTTACATGAAAAAAAAATTATATATCCATGCAAGCAACTTATGACTTAAGTGGGTGGATATGTATTCACACAAACATTTTGGCATGGGCATGTTGCATGGTACGATTATGGGCTGCTTTTCAAGTTACCCTTGTGATATTTTTATAATTCTGGTGACCGTTTATGTGGTTCCCTTTTTTTTACTATGATATTGATCATTGATTTCTGATTGTGAAATTAATGTGGCTCTCATGCTTGGCTAGCTAAGGGAGCTGGAGAGAGGAGTTGATATTCTCGTGGCAACTCCAGGAAGATTAGTTGATTTATTGGAAAGGGCAAAAGTGTCATTGCAAATGATAAGATATTTAGCACTTGACGAAGCTGATCGGATGCTTGACATGGGATTTGAGCCTCAAATTAGAAAGATTGTGGAGCAAACAGACATGCCTCCTCGAGGTGAACGACAAACAATGTTGTTTAGTGCTACATTTCCTAGAGAAATTCAGGTTTTTTTTACCATCATTATTAATTTGGATTTTAAATAATCAATTTACTGGATGGTTTTCATATGACTTCTGTTTGGTGTGTAGAGATTGGCATCTGATTTTCTTTCAAATTACATATTCTTAACGGTTGGACGAGTTGGTTCAAGTACTGATTTGATTGTTCAACGGGTGGAATTTGTTCAAGACAGTGACAAAAGGAGCCATCTTATGGACCTTCTTCATGCTCAAAAGGATATGGGATCTAATGGAAAGGTAATATGAAGTAATAAAATTCTAATTACATATAGTTATACTAATGATTATATATGGTTTCAACTGACCTAGTTTTTTTATTTCTTTTTGCAGCAACCTCTTACATTAGTATTTGTTGAGACAAAGAAGGGAGCTGATTCACTTGAACATTGGCTTTATAGTAATGGGTTTCCTGCAACAACAATTCATGGTGACAGATCACAACCCGTAAGTTATATATGATATTTCACAACATTTTAACTTTTTTTATATTTGTGGGTCTCATTTATATGATACGAGCTTTTGGGTGATTTCCTTGTGAAATAAATACCAACCTATTGGCATCAATGATAATGCTTAAATATGTAATTTTGATATAGAACACCCTAACAGGAAAATGCTCTAATTTTAATGTGTCTCGAGTGTAAACAAAGGCGAGGTGGCCTTTTTGATCCATTTGCTTTGGATGGGTCGATTCGGTGAAATGGGTACAATAAAAAAAGATTTAGCTAAAAATTAAACAGGTCAAACAAGTCGAAAGTCACCCAAATTTGTGTATTTATTGCATTAATCCTCCTAAATTTTATTCAGAAATATATGTTTTTATTTTAATAGTATAACTTTCCTAGTCATACTTGACTCGCTAAGTAAGATGTACAGGCCAACCCAGCCCGTTTTAACCTGTACAAAAAATCACATATCGTTCTTAAATTGTATGCAGGAGAGGGAGCAAGCATTGAGATCATTCAAGAGTGGAAACACACCCATACTAGTTGCAACTGATGTGGCAGCACGTGGTCTTGATATCCCTCATGTTTCTCATGTGGTCAACTTTGACCTTCCTAACGACATTGACGACTACGTGCACCGAATAGGACGAACGGGCCGGGCTGGGAAAACAGGCTTGGCTACAGCTTTCTTTAATGAGAGCAACATGTCATTAGCAAAAGGATTAGCTGATTTAATCCAAGAAGCTAATCAAGAAGTACCTGAATGGCTTACTCGTTATGCTAGTCGACCTTCTTATGGTGGTGGTAAGAACAGGCGGTCAGGTGGACGGTTTGGTGGCCGTGACTTTAGAAAGGAAAGCTCCTATAGTGGCGGCGGCGGCGGCTATGGTGGCGGTGGATATGGTGGCGGTGGCAGATATGGTAGCGGTGGTGGAGGTGGTGGTGGTGGATACGGTGGCTATAGTGGTGGTGGTGGTGGTGGATACGGTGGCTATAGTAGTGGTGGCGGGGTACCTAGTGCTTGGGACTAGTTACCACACCCTCCCTAAATAAATATACTGATTGATATCAGTATGTTTATCATTTTTCGCAGAGATTAAGAATTATTATAATGTGTGACATTTGGTTTAGTATAACTAAAATATATGGGTCTACCCATTTTTCTCGGAATTAATTACATTTCTAATCAAGTTTGTTGTATGTTGGATGGTAAAATGATAAATACAGTGATTGAAAAATTGGTTTTGCTCTCTTTTTCTTTTTAAAATCTAGAAATGTTTGACACATAAGGTAGACATTTTTTTGTCTCATCATCGTTACCTTAGTCTCAATCTTATTGTTAGATATAATTTTAGCGGTATATTGAATATATACAATGTTTTTGTTTTAATCTCTGTTAGCGTGGGTGGTCTGAAATTTAATTTAAGGGTGTAAACTAGTTGTGTCGTTTGTAAGGTACCTAGAATTAGAGGTGCACAAATCGGATTTTTTTTGGAACCGGATCCAGATCGGATCCGGATCCGGATCGGATAAGTCAACGTTGGTCAATGACCGGATCTGGTGGAACCGGTTCTGGATCGGATCCGGTTTTAGGGTGTGAGGTTTGGAACCTTTTATCCGGTTTTATCCGATTTTATTCGATTTTTTGTGTCCGATTCCAAATTTGTCCGATTTTGTCCGGTTTTTATCCGGTCATTTGGAAAACCATGTAACCGGTTTCAGATCCGGCGGTTTCAAAAATATCCGATCCGGTTCCAAAAAATCCGGTTAAAAAAAAACCGATTTCGGATAATCCATCGGATCCGGATCCGGTTATAATGCCCACCTCTACGTAGAATCGACTTGTTCAAAACTTGACTTGAACATGAACGAGCCTTTTATTTATATGTTTTTTGTTTAATGTATTAAACTAGGTTTTTCTCCCTACGCGTTGCGTCGGGGATTCCGTCATGATCCCAAATATCAAAACACGGACACCAAACACATGTTGCAACCATTTCCGGTTCTTTCTTTCAAGTACTAAGCCCGCGCGCGTTGTTGCACGCTAAACCCTGAAATAAATTAACGTCTTTAAAACTTAGATGTTGAGAAAAATGAAAGCAAACTTTAAACAATCATTTAATGAAAAGATTTGCGTCGTTGAATATTAAGAAAGACGAAAGCAAACTTTAAAAAACAATTTAATGAAAAGATAAGATTATGTGAGAAATAAAAGTAAGAAACTTTAAATAATCGTGATTAGCAACGGATAGAATTATTTAATGAAAAAATAAAAGCATGTAAAAAATTAAAATAAAAACGAACTTTCGTAACTCACATTTAACATTTAAAAAGTTACTTTGTTAAATAATATATTTAATGAAAATAATAAAGTATTAATAAATCTTAATATGAAATTTTATTAATTAAAATAAAAGTACAAAAAAAAATTGGAAAGTAAAATAGAAAATTTTGTTACATTATCCTTTACTAATTATCCTTTACTAAAAGATTCTGATTGTAAATATTGCTTATGCACCTTTTTAGAAAAATTCAAAGCCCAGTAGCATGACGTGTACATCATCTTTTAACCTAGTTGTATTTAATAACCAAATGATGCAAAAGTTGTTTGTCCCATGCGTTTCGCAATTTGTACAGTTGGTGAACAATATTATTGACATTGGCAAATGTATGTTAGATAATATATAATTATTATATATAAAGTTATGATAAAAATATATAAATCAATAGTTAAATAATTATTAAATAATAAACGAGGCGAGCTCTAGTTTGAAAAACTATTTACGAGCCGATTTCAAGCTTCAGAGATAGAGGTTTAAACGAGGTCAAGCTTGTCTTCTCGGCTCGTTTACACCCCTAGGTCGGATTAGGAGTGATCTGTATATCTTTTTTTGTGTGAATCAATATTATTCTACTTTGTGAATGAAGAGTTAATTTATAAAAATATTTAAAATCTGTTATCAAACTAAAAAAGTATGCAACATTTGGAGCCAATCAGCACCAACTTGAAAAGTATTTAAAAACCATAAAACAACTTTTGTGTTTTTTTAGTCGATCCTAGAAAGAGTGGGTCATAAGTGTCGACGTTGCAAGTTTGATGGGGTCAAATTGTAACTTACGGTTCTTTTTTTACAACCAGATTTTACCATTCTGTACGGATTAGAAGATAATATTAGTGAGTCGGTGCTCAGACGAGACGACGGCGACTTCTACCTCCGGCGGTATCAAACAACTTCTCAGATGATATTTGTGTGTTTACTTTAAATTTTGTAATTCTGTTGATTAATGCGTCTGGAAGTTCAAATTTGTTGAAATTATGTAGAAAATTTTCAGCTGCTTTAGAAATGATTGAGAACAAAAGTTCTGAAGATTAGGGCATTTGTGATGAAATGGAGTGATTTTGTTTATCTTACTTTAATTAAGCTTATTTTGATTATTCAAACCTGGTATTTGGAACTTGAACTAATTGTGCCCTAATTTTGAATTACTGTTTTCTGGTTCCCATAATTCAAAATTTAAATCATTTTGCACAAAATCTAATTTCATGAACCAATGAGAAAATGATCTTGATCAGTTTGTTATAGATGAGATACATAAGCTCAAGTTTAGTTGTTTAGACATAGCTTGAATACTTGAGGGAATCTTCATAACTAGTTGCTTGAATATCTTTGTTTTAAAAGACGCGAGCTGGAAAACGCCTCAGGGGCTTGTACTTATGGGTCAATTGGTCAAAATTAGGGTATGTAGGAGGCTGATTTGTAAAACAACCAAAGGGATGACGAAATTATGAAAGTTTTACTTAATTAAAAAAAATTGATATGTAAAACATATGAGAGAGACTCATCTTCTGGTTGTAATTGGTTGTGCACAGAGCAACACCTCACATAGGTGATGTGCGTGCCTCAGCTTTTGTGACCTAGACACCTCGGAGCGCCTCATGCTATTTTAAACCAAGTTGAATACTTTATGATTGAATTTTTTTTTTTTTTTTTACAAAATATTCCCAGATTAGCAGCGTGCCTTAATTAAGGAATGACACCACAATTGTGTTGATATCTCATGTGTGCCGCATTTGCATGTCCTCATGGATTCGATGTGTTCTCCGTCTTCCCTCTCATGCCTTCCATCTCTTTACAAAAATCCTAAACCCTATAAACAGTTATCACATTTCTCTTTCTCTAATCATCGGCTTTCTTCACTTTCAATTCAATCCACTTTTACTTCACTTAAATCAACCGTTTGTGCTGTAACTCCAAGTGAAGGAACAGTCTCTACCATCAACTTTGAAGATTTTGTGGAGAAAGATTGGTCATTTCTTGATGCAGATGATATAAATTCTGATGAATTTTATAAACAAAATATTGATAAAATCATATCTGCTGGGAAAGTTGGGGAGGATTCAAAGATTCTAATATCAACAGGATCAGAAGGATTTGTTGGTCGAGTGGTTGATACGCTTTCTTGCAAACAGTTGCTTGTTGTGCATGATTCTTTATTCGTGTTAGCCTGCATTAAAGAGAAGTATGATAAGGTTAAGTGTTGGCAAGGAGAATTGATTTTTGTACCTGAGAAATGGGCTCCTTTTGATGTGGTGTTTCTTTACTTTCTTCCTGCTTTGCCATTTGAGCTCAATCAAGTTTTTGGTGCGCTATCCAAGGTCTGCGCGCAAGGTACATTTCTTATTATGAACTTGTGGTTTCTCTTTTTTATTTTTGTTGCCAGTATTTTATTATTTCTCATGAATTTTAGTAGTATATTATAATATTATATTCGATATTACAACACTCCCCCATAAGAAGTCCAAAAACTGTTTCTTAAGTCAAAAGAGTTGACTGTCATCTTATAATTTGATACAAGTTCATCTAAATTTTCAAGGAAAACATGATGACAGCTTGATAAGAGTAAACTATTTGAAGTATGGACAGTAGTAGTTTTGACCCTAAAAGTCAAACTCTCTTTTTGTTGGAGCATAGTGTTAGGATCAAGAAAAAAACACACAATATCATAATCAAGTGGTTTTGCATTCTACACATATTCATGTTAATGCATGGTTGTAAAAATCGCTAGGCGCTAGTCGGGCGGTGAGGTAGGGCCTAGGCCTAGGCGGGATTAATCGGATTGGAATTTTTATATGTAATTTTCAGTTTTTTATATATATACACACATTTTTATATGTAATTTTTATAAAAATGTTCATTTTTAAACCACACCAAAGGTTTTCGCCGGAATTTGGCCGGAAATTTCAGGTTTTCGTCGGAATGTTCGCCGGAATCTGGCCGCCTAGGACCGCGATTTGGACCGCCTAGGCCAAAATTAGTCGTTAACGAGCCGCCTAGCGACTAATCGGCGCCTAGGCGCGATTTTTACAACACTGTGTTAATGCAATGATTTTATTGTTCTTTTGTGAATTTTATTAATACATGAAAATAAGGTTAGTATTTCGAACAATTTATTTAAGAATGGCCGATTCGTAGTTCTATCTCAGACATGTCAAATCGACAAATTTAGCTTAATAGGGTAGGAGTCAAACTGGTCTAGGAGGTTAAAGTATGTCTAAATTTAATCCTTCTAAAAATCCTTTTATTCAAAGCTTTCGATTTTAATTGCAACAATATTATTTTTGGAATCATAATGAACCCTTTTACCTATTGTGGAAAAATGGATAAAAAGTGCCAACGAGTCAACCCGACTAGGTCTGTTCGACCCATACCAAAAAATGACCACCCTGTCAACAAGAACTTGTTTTGACCAGTTGCACGGCCCCCTATTGACCATGTTGACCCTCAAGCATCAAAGTGATACTTAAATGAAGCTTGACCATGTTTGACCGTTGGGCAGGTGCAAGAATTGTGATAAGCCATCCAAAAGGAAGAGAAATGCTTGAGAAGCAGAAAGCAGAGAATCCAGATGTTGTAGTTTCTGACTTGCCTGATAAACCGACATTAGAGAGTGTTGCGTCTCATCATTCGTTTACAATAGTTGACTTTGTTGACCAACCAGGTTTTTACATTGCTGTATTAGAAGATACAAAGTAGTTGATTCAATTCACAAGTAGTTGATGCTTTTAAGTTTTTTACATAGTCCAGGTTTTTTGACTTTCTGAAGCTTAACCAAATTTTGGAGTAAGAAGAGACCATGGAACTTTACTTCTACACTATGATAACGATGCTGTGGATTAATTACTTGTTTCATAATGAAAGTTCATGCTATTAGAAAACCAAATGCACCAACCTGAATGGTCAGTTTAATAATGGTTGGGATGTTCGCGGTCTGGTCGGCCATTTTGAGCCGAGTCACTAACTGTTGTATCGGAAAATGGAAAACCAAACCGCCTGGGTTGGTTGGGTAGGACCGGCCAAAACGGTTCTCTAGTTTGACAGTTTGAACCAGTTTTTCTGTTTCGTTTTCAAAATAAGTAGTCCGTAATAAATTTTTTAAAGTAATAAAGGTGGGTTTTAATGATATACACATATATATAACATATATAACTGTATATTCTAAGGGTGGAGGGGGCGCCTGCGGAAACGGGCGGCGGGATCAGGCGGCAAGGCGGCAACACCGCCGCCACTAGCGTGGCAAAGGGTGGAGGGTATGATATCTATCTAGTGTGATGTATGGAATAGTGGAGTGTTGGAATATTTCCCTTTATGTTGAAAGACAAAGTGAAAGGAATAGTAACCATTTTTTATTATTTTTTAAATTTTTGTTTCACCATTATAGTTTGTATAATATACATTTTTAACCCGTTTCATTTACTTTGTATTTTTTTCACCCTCATACTTTGTATAATATACGTTTTTAACCTGTTTTATTTACTAATAGTAACCATTTTTTATTATTTTTTAATTTTTTGTTTCACCCTCATAATTTGTATAATATATGTTTTTAACCCGTTTCATTTACTTTGTATTTTTTTCACCCTCATACTTTGTATAATATACGTTTTTAACCCGTTTCATTTACTTTGTATAATATACGTTTTTAACCCGTTGTTTCATTTACTTTGTATTTTTTTTACCCTCATACTTTGTATAATATACGTTTTTAACCCGTTTCATTCACTTTGTATAATATAAGTTTTTAACCCGTTTTGTATAATATTTGAATGATCCGGAGAATATCTTATATAGATATCCAATATATCAAAAAGATGGACAATCAAACATATTTCTCGAGCCAATAGAAGCCCAAAGAGTTGAACAGAGTCTCAAATAACGAGAGATGTAAAAAGCACGTCTGATTACGCCTATTCCTAATCCTAATCCTAAATGGAATGTAACGACGTAGGGATACATGTGTAAACATATCATCAGACGCTCGTTAAAGCATTGTTCAACTCCTTCGGTTTCCATACATCCTCTTAGACAAACTGAATTGCAATGTTTTATGGTTTTCTTGACATTTTGGACATGGCAATAGACTTTTTCGTACCATTTGAAAATACATTGTTGGATTTTTTAAATTACAATGTTTTGTGGTTTTCTTGACATCCATTTTGTGGACTTTTTGCATTAGACTTTTTAGTACCACTTGAAAATACATTGTTTGAGAATGCATCATGAAAAAAATAAATAGATTTGTTGTTATATATTTCCTAGATGCGAATTTATAAATTTAGAATAAAAAACAATATCAGGTCAAACAGGTCGATTCGTGTCAACCCGTGAAAATTCGTACATGTTCGAGTTTATATGTTAGACCCGATTTTTGGGTCCATGTCAATTTTCAGGTTCAAATCTGGTTGACCCGTGAACCCAACCCGTTTAACACACATAGTTTGTCCCCACATATTTCACCTATCCCTTCCTCCTTCCTCTCTCCTCCACATCAGATCAGATGGCCAAGAGCGGCCCGTTGTGAACCCTCTTAAAAGTAAATAAGCCAGTATTATCAACGGTATCCTTTTGTCTCCAATTTATACACTAATAAATGATAAAAATTTAACAAACAATGGATTAATAAATATTTGATTACCTCAAAGATTCAAAATATTGATAAAACCCATCTCTCAGTCTCTCTTCACTAGGACAACAAGGGCCGAAATTACCAAAACAAGAAACATGCAAAATTTGTTGCACAAGAAAAGATTATTGCATGCCAAATAATAAATATTTGATTACCTCAAAGATTCAAAATTCTCAAAACTGTATTCAAAAGAAGGAAAATTTTATCCCATTGTTTGCTGCAAACAAGTTATATTCTTCCACACCACAACTCTCTCCCCGTGCCGATGTTTTCGACCAAACATTCACATCAATATCTTCTTTCAGAGGGCCCGCCTTAAACCCGTTTGAAACATCAACCGGGCCATCGAAATGGAAAAGAGAAAACCCCGTATTACCTTTTGCGGTTTACCGTTTTGCTTTTCAGGATCGTTTGAGAACGACTTAGGCGGCTTTTCAGGATTTTCATTTTGCTTGGCTCTGATGGGGATGACCTTGTTGTGGTCTTTAACGGTGTTGACTGGTGGAACCGGTTGGCACATTGACGGTTGGTCATGGTTAAGTAGTGGCGGACCCAATGGTTGGAGCCCAGCAACACCATACTGAAGGTAATGTGTATTGCCGTTTAAACTGTACCCAAACGGGCTGGAAATCAAACAATGGTTTGGGTATGCTAGCCTGTTGGGTGGGGCTGTAGTCCATGGAACCGGGCCCTGGTGGTAATAACCCATGGAAGGAGCTTGAAACACAGGATGTATGCTTTGAGCTTGCAATGGTGGTGGGATAATATTATTATTCCCTTGATAACAAGATCCGGTAACACTTTCACTTGCTTTTAAAGATAATTCACCCGAATTCTTGAGACAAAGTGACGTGTCTTTAATCAGTTCAGAATGCCGACTGGTGTACTCGGAATCTGATGTGGACAATGACCCGGGATTTTGGGGATTCGAAGAAAATGAAGTATTTCCGTCCCCTTCACTAAGACATGATGAGCAGCTATCAGAATTGGAGTTGCTGCTGCTAGTAGAAAGATCAGTGGTCCCACTTTCGGGCTCAGGCTCGGGTTCTAAGTTAACACTACTTTTTGATTCCTTCAAATCATTATCTTCATTACTGGTAGGGCTAAAATGGGTCTCGTTTGGTGAAATAAGCTTAACGGGCTCGACGACATCAGCACACCGATCTGTGACATCAGCAGAATCTAACTTGGCTTTTGGTTCCCACACTTTCTTTGTATAACTTGAATCAATGTTTCCTGTGATAGTTTTGGTTCTTGGTCTTTCCCTAACATGTTCAGTTTGATTATAATGCTTGTTTCCACGAAAATACGGTTTTGAGACATCCGTATCAGGTTCCAATTTACCTAATTCGGGTCGGTAATCATTGTGTTGGTAACAATGGCAAGCGGGCTGGTCGTACCTGCCACTTGTTCTATTATGACAACAATGCAATCTCTCATTGTACCTTGACCCGTTTGACCTTCTTATGGGCTTATTTACTCCATTTGAGTTTCCTTTCCTTGGTGAAGTCTCAAAGCCATCACTGTGAAACCATGGGACCGGTTTGTTCACTGTCGACCCGTTTTCAAACCGCCATCTATCAGACCACTTTAACGGTTGATCAGGTTGATAATCTTTCCATGATTTCAGTCTCCTACGGCTGTGTTTTGATTCATCATTAACAAACAATTGATTCCCGTCATTTCTGTAATTAAATTCACAACTTGAACTTTTATCATAATCTGATATTTGCTCTTCTTGTGTAAAATCATCTGATGCAGGCATGGATGATATACTATCTTCTTGTTCTTCACTATATGTGTTGTCATCTACATTCGGATCGTCATTAACACTTGTGAATTCCTCTTTATTATCGGGAATAGTTGAAGTTTGACTAAGCTGACCACATTTTTTCTCTTTTTCTTTTTCCTTGATCTGTAATTTCTCTTTCCTACGAAGTTTTTTTTTCTTTTTCCTTTACCCTTCTGCGTTCTCTTCGTTCTTCTTCATCTTGTTTTTCCTTCTCTTCTTCTTCAAGGAGTTTACACTGAGGAAGCATAGAAGTTTGAGAAAACACGATACGATAATATACAAGATGACAAAATGGATGGTAGATGGGTTGGATAACGGGTCAGACAGGTTCAAGCTCAAATGCATCATTTTTCTAGTACCAGTCGAAACATATAGGGTCAGGGTCAAGGTTGACACGTAAACACTTCTTTATCATTTTTTTTTGTAAATAACTAATGTGTTAATCGTGATTACAGAAACAACATTATTACAGACTGTGGGTGACTTTCAACCTGTTCCCCATTTACCTAAATCCCAATCCGACCTGTTTAAGATAAAACACAACCCAAAATCGACTCAATTATATATAAATGGGTCATTTACCTGTTTTTCTAAAGTAATGATGTCCTTGCATGCAACCAACACGCGTTCTTCCAATAATTTTAATGCAAGCGATACAAACATGCTATGTGCATTTTGACGTGCAGTCCCTTCTCTGAAAGCTTTTTCAACCTTCAATATAAAATTAACAAGATTAAAAAAGAACTTGCATAATCATTCATTAATAGTGTTATAAAGAAATGGATATATGCATAGCTTTAAATCAATATAATAATGTCTAAAACGTGTAACCCCCCCCCCCTCTCATGATTGCAAAACAATAAGGCAAGTAGAATGTTTGAAGAAGTAAATCACTATATCATAAAAGCTAAAAAAGAGAAAACACAATTTATTTTATCGTATTTTAATATACCTGTTCCTTAAAAATAACTGTTGCAGCATCTAAAAGAAATTCTCGAGCAAGTTCTGAACTCTTCGCATGTTTTTGGGGACGGGAGCATTCTCCATCTAACTCATTCCCATCCTTGTCCACGGAATCATCATCCTGATAAATCATTCAAAACAATAAGAATCATGTAGGTAAAGAAAATGATAAAATTTGATCATAATTTTTTTTTACCCACCTCTTCTTCCTCAGCCTCTTCTGCATGCTCAAAGAACCTTCTGATGCTTTCACCTCTTGTGATTGTAACAAATCCATCACCAACTACAAGTCTGCCATGAACACAGTGTTGACCTTTCAAAGCATGAGCTTTGACTGAAATTTCGTTACACCGTCCATCCATTCTCCATGCCCTTAAAGTGATATAACATGAATTTAAACCAGTGAGATCAAGACCGTTCACTTTAACCCTTAAATGTGATCCAACATTTTCAAAATCTAATATGTCAGATTTGCCTTCTCCAGTTCCAACAGCCCATTCATAATGCTTGTGTGTTCCTGCTAAGGCAGCATAGTTTTGATGCCAATCAGCCTGGATTGTGTCAAGAGTCACCTGCAAAGAATAATATTTCCTCAACTCAGTTACAGTTTTATGCCTGAAGTCCTGAACTATTATGAAAACTTAAGTTGCAAAGAGTTCAAAAGTCATATATGCTGATTAAAAGTGGAAATGGGTAGGTTGGACAACGAATCAAAACGGGTCGGCTTGATACCTCATACTGGAAGCTTGTATCAGCTACACAAAACCAGCTTGTACAACGGGTTTCTCTTCTCATGCGTTTAAGGTCTTTTAGTTCCTTAAATTCACGAATTACATTCTTTCTGCAGTCTCTACAAAACCTCTTGCTGTCGAACCTGTTAAATAAAGAGTCAAATGTTAAGGTGGTGACAATATAATCTCTTGCAAATGGACAGCAAAGACTTAAATCAACCAGTGGAGTGTAAAGAAGCCTAATTATATCTTACTTTTGCATAATGGAGGCTTATTTATATTTTAGTATAGTTCTCCACTTTGATGAGTTGAAGAATTTTTATCTCTAATCCGTTTACAAGCTTAAAACAGAATCAAGAGTTAACAAATACTAAGAGTTCATTTCTTTTTCCTGTGCAGGGTCACAATGTAGTCATTGCACAAAACCCTGCCTCTTAAAACATAAAATTATGTAATTGTTCGATAGCTACATGCTTTAGATGTTTTTAAAAAACCTTACACTTACTCATGAGAAACAAAATAGTTAATAACTAAACCGATAAACAAAATAGTAGGATAAAACCACCATGAATTAGTTAATGATAAAAGAGGAGGTAAAAAAATAATTTGGAATCAAGATCAGCTTAAAGTATGGTAACTTTGTTTTCAAAATTTCTTAAACCAAGACTTCCATGCCTATATCCCATCCGAAACCATAAAAATGTTTCCCATATTTTAAAAACTGATATTTAAATATCCAAACCCTAAATATTTATCCAAATACATGGAATTCTTCAACTGTTTGATGATGTGATGCTAAGTTTATGATAGGGATATCTCATTAAACTACTCAAAAAGTTTATAAACCAAAACATACATGTACATTAACCGTTCCATAAAATCTTCTTCCTTCATCCTTAGAAGAGAATAACGTGTCTCTTCTCCTAATGTAGACCAAAAGTCAATCAAAGTGTCAACAGAAAGTCTGGCAGTATGCAAAGCACATGTTTCCCGGGTCCCATGTCCTCTGCCATGCCCCACCATCCCTCGGCTAATCCACCCTCGACCTCCTCCTCCACATGCATCAGGATAAAGCAATTCACATTCCCGCTCCCTTGCTCTAGCACTATCAAATACCTGATTTCTTCATAATGTGAGATAAGATAACAAAATTACAAAAAATAATCAATGATAAGACGATTATTATTAATTAGACAGGCATCAGAAATGTACATTTTGTAGACCCTTCAATTGTTTTGACAAAATATAACAATCCAACAGGGTGAGCGTTCCATCTATAGTAGTAGTTAGACCTCCCCAAGGATGGACAGATGGATCTCGAACATCATCATTGCACCCCGTTGTCAAACACACATTCTCAACGGTCTGAGATTTTGAAGTTAGAAATCTATTGCCAGAACCCTGACCAAATGTCCCATCCTGCTGCAATGACTTTCCATACATAACAATCTGCATAAAACCTTCTAGAAGTAACCCGTTGCATCTGGAGCAGCACATATTCTTACGTGTTTGTTCAAAAAGAGCTTGTTTGTCAATCCTCAAAAGCTCTTGCCTAGCGTGCAGCGGTAACTCACTCCAAAACTACAATAAATACAAAAACCTAATAATTAACATCTATTGTTTATTATACAACTAGTTTATTCCAACAACATGAACTCAGTCCTTTTAACTGTTAATATTTGCTTATGATTCTTCCTTACTTGCCTTAAATTTGAAGCCAATTTCACCAATACATGATTTAACTAATCATGGTAAACCTAATTAAGCACTAATCCAAATACACCACAGGATCATAAAACAGTTAAGATCTACTAACAACATCAATCTGATTCTAGTGAAATGAAAAATAAACAATCAAAACCAAATAATTACATCTGAACACACAAAATCAAATCCAATTGAAGTACCTTCTGAAGCTGATTGTAGCTAACATCATCCTGATGCTTAGTCCAAAATCCAGTAGACGAAACTGATCCATACGACGCCGTTGTATCGCCGCCACTGAATTGACAATCATGCGCTAACTCCACCATCCTTTTCCTCAATCTCTCATACGTATCTTCATCGATTTCTCCATCCGCCAATCCAGTTTCCGATTGAAAACAATATTTAACAACCGAATTCTTACACTACCGACAATCTGAGCCAGAAAAGAAGAAACAAATTCGAATACAGTTTAGATGATTATCGATGATTGTATCAGCTGAGATAATGAACGTATTTTTGCTGTTGTTTGTTACTTTATATTGAAGATCAACAAGGCAAATTAAATAAGGATAGCAGGTAGACGGGCAATAAACTGTGTTGTTATCCCCTTCTGAATGGAAAACCCTAATCTACTAAAAACAAAGCCTCGCCCCTGAGGAGTCGTAAAGTTGCTGTGGACAACACGCTGAACTCTAGCCAAGAACCGAACCGCCTCCGGCGCCAAGGAGCCGAATGTGTCAAACGCCAGGGGGACAAAGGCATGCTGATTATCCTCACAAGCTTTCGCGTGCTTTTTCACCTTCTTTGACTCTGCTTTCATAACCGCTTGCCCCGCCACAAACCCATTTTCCCGCAACCCAGCTAGGGGGGATACACCTGTGAGATCGACACAAGCATGTTTCCCGCCCTCCCAACCAAAAACTAGCACGTCCGCCGGGCGTAGGGTGGACCTCCCTTCCGCCGGGTCCGTAAGAAAATTAACCGGTGCCTCTTTCTTTGCCGAGATCCCTGCTCGTCTGAGAATATCCATTAACGCGTCTCGAACAAAATCATGGCGATACTTAAACCCCGGCAGCTCTCTACAGTGTAACGCATGGTCCCCGTATTTATCCAGGCATGCTTTACGGCAGACTGGGCAAGTTTCATCATTCGGGAACATGGGGATCATCAGACGGTACTTAAGGATTGACCGGTACTCCACCGCTGACATACGTTGACCCAGACCTTCAATAGGAATAACAGTTAAGAAATCCTGGGCGTGAGGCCTCTGTAAGCATTCAATTACGACTTTCTGGCGAGGGGACAAAAGGAAATCTTCTCCCCAACTTTGTGCGATTCGACAATAAAGGGCATTCGCCAAAGTTTTCTGTGGTTTTTTGGGGGCGGTGTCCTTGTTAGAGAAACCGCCGAGATCAAAATCAGGGAGAGATTCATGCAATCGATCCAGGGCGCTGGCATAATCCGGGTCAGTGGTAGCAACCCCACTGTTGCGTAAGATGTGGTCCTGCAACTCCCAAGATTGAGACCTAGAAGCCACAAAGGCATAGGCAGCCACATCCCGGGCCGACAGAAGGCCCAACCCACCTAGCCGCATCGGCAAGGTCGCGATCCGCCACTGGAGTTCACCAAAAAAAGGGCCCCCACATACGACAATGTCTTCTATTGCCTCTCGAAGGCCTTTATCAAAACATGAAACCGCATCATCCACAAAGGGGGGTTGGCAAGTTCGCAAACCAAATAGCAACTTTGCAACCCCCATACAAGATCTAAGCAAGAGGAGTTCGCTTTGAGGATCCCGCAACAAGGGAAGGTGTCCCATGATGTCAACAGCTCGCGTTGCCCTCTTAGCCGTTAGACCACTAATAAAACTGGCATCACAGCTGACTGCCCCTCCTAGCAGTTTAACACCTCTCTCCGGCCTCCCAATCTCACTGGGGAAAAGCCCTGGCCGGACCTTCACCCCGTTGCATGTCGGCCAAAATACCTCAGTTTTTCTAATATTAAGCCGTAGCCCCAAGGCTGGACCCTTCGAACCGATGATGTCAAGAGCTTTAGCAACCTGAACAGCGTCCTCGATAACTGTCCTGTCATCCAAGTACCAAGCATGGAAGGGGAGTTTGCATTTTTCCTGCACCTGAAGCACTAAGGGGTGTAAGGCTAGGGCAAAAAGCAAAGGTCCCAAGGGATCCCCCTGCTGGACCCCCGTGAATGCCCCGATGCAGTCATTCCCTACGTATAGCCTAGCAGGCTGGGCATACAGAAATTGAACCCACGGGAATATGGAGGGGCATTGGCGATGGACCTCGCGAAGCAAAACCGAACGGTCAACTAAGTTGAAAGCGTTGGAAAAATCAACCGTAAGCATGGCCAGCGAGCCATCTGAATGAAAAGAATTAAGGAACCTGAAATTGTGGATTACGTGTACCTCTGGTGTACCTCTGAAGAGTGGATTACGTGTACCTCTGGTGTACCTCTGAAGCTGAAAGCGTTGGAAAAATCAACCGTAAGCATGGCCAGCGAGCCATCTGAATGAAAAGAATTAAGGAACCTGAAATTGTGGATTACGTGTACCTCTGGTGTACCTGAAATTGTGGATTAAGGAACGTATTGAATCTGAAATTGTGGATTACGTGTACCTCTGGTGAATTGATTGATTCTCTGAGAATTTAGAGAACGATTGAGACGAAGAACGTAAGGGTTTTCGATGAGATTTGGCTGTGTGTGTGTTTGTATTTATATTGTTGTAAATTCAGAGATTGAGGCTTCACCATTTGTCTCTCTCGGTGAATGAAAAGAATTAAGGAACCTGAAATTGTGGATTACGTGTACCTCTGGTGTACCTGAAATTGTTGATTAAGGAACGTATTGAATCTGAAATTGTGGATTACGTGTACCTCTGGTGAATTGATTGATTCTCTGAGAATTTAGAGAACGATTGAGACGAAGAACGTAAGGGTTTTCGATGAGATTTGGCTGTGTGTGTGTTTGTATTTATATTGTTGTAAATTCAGAGATTGAGGCTTCACCATTTGTCTCTCTCGGTTAAAAAGAGAAGATATTGTTAACATTACGATTTATATGGTTTAACTTGTTCACTATAATTTATGAATAATTATTTCTTTAAAGTAATATAGACTAAAAATATTATTATTATTATCAGACAAATTAGATTTTAATAATCTAAACTATGACCTACTGACCGGTAATAATTCATACTATCAACTTAACTGTTGACGGTCTTGACTTGTCAAATGTAGTACTAGTAGCATAACAATTATATATCTACACTCTATGTACACTTGATTCTCATTTGTTTTCGCTTGTAGAGCGAAAACAAGTATAAATCGAGTGTAATATGTGACTGTTATCCTATTACGACCGCTATTGTCCTATTATGACCGCTATCGGTAACAAAAGTGAAAATTATAACCGTTAACAGTCAAATTGATAGCATGAGTTATAATCGGGCAATGAGTCATAGTTTAGATTATTAATATCTTAATACTATTATTATTATTATTATTTTAAAAGATAATCTACTATCCACCGACTTGTTAGGTTTTATAATTTTAATTCCTTAGTTAGTAAAATTATATAAAAATAAATAGAAATAGTAAGAAATGTACTTGACCTAATGAGTAATTTTTAACAAACTAATGTATATACTTGACACCAACAGGTATATCCGAGATGAGTAATGATTAATCAGATACTTGATGGGTATGAGACTTTGTTTTAGAGTTGAATATGAGATTGAGATTACTAATGCCCATCTTAAACTTGTCCCATTGTCATCCCTTCTTACATATGTATCATGTATTAGGTTTAAATCTAGCTTCCAATTATTTTCTCTTTTTAATCCCCTTGAAAGCCACATCTCCAATGCAAACTGTGTTTAACTAATTCTATTTGTTTGTTGGGTGTTTTACCTGATGATATTGATGTAATGATTTTTCAGGTTATCAAACAATATTCAAAATTGAATTATCAGTAAATCATATAATAAAAATACTCTAGAAATAAAAAAACGAAAACAATGAAAATAGAGGTAAATAAATAATCGTCAAATACAAATAAATGTATTACGTGTGAAATGGAAATAAATTTGTACTTAAACTTCAATGAAAATAGTGATAAATTTGTAAATGCATCAAACTGCATTCAGATTTAACCATTTAGATCGTCTGGTGTGGGGCGGGGAAGCCCACGAAGGACGTGAAACACCACCCCCTTTCTATGTGAAAGGGGCGTGAATCATATCGGCATGACAATTCTCACGCGGTGGAAAGGAGAAAAGTAGTTGTTACTTGGCCGTTGAATGCTAAACTAGCCGTTATAAAAAAAATTAATTTATTTATTTTACCATTACGTATATAGATTTTAACTTATTTACAATAACACATATCATTTTACATTTTAACTTGTTTACAATAACACATATCATTTTAAACCCGTTTACACACACTATTCTATTTTTATTATTTTGGAAAATATTTATTGTTTGGTTTAATTAGAATTGTAATGAATAAAGATTTTCTATTTGATGAATATATTATTCTACTAGGTTATATACCCATGTATTATATGAGGTTATTTAATAATGTTTAATATAAAAATAAAAGTACAATAATGTGTAAAAAAATAAAATAATGTGTAAAACAAGAAATAAAATTCTTTGTTTCCTTAATTAAGTAATAATTAGAATTCAAAATTTATATCATTTACAAAAAACATTAACATAACTAAATTTCAATATTCAAACTTACTTAAATTAGGGAAATTTGAAGATTTTGTTGAGAAAATATATGGTGATGACATGTGTCATTCTTTGGAATCATTTATTAAAATAAGGATATAGGTGCATTTAATAAGAGAGAGGGATGGGAAAATAATGATGAGATTGAATATGGTGACGACACATGACATACAAAAACCTTTATTTATTATATAGTATAGATATAATTGCTAATATTAATATTTTGTTGTTAGAAATGTGTAACGGTATAAGAGAATCTAAATTATACCGAAATAAAAAACTAGAAACTATTGAAACATAAAATTTGATCATAATGTAGTATTGTTTTAATATCAAATCGCACCATCAACCAAACTTAAGATTTAGGCTAAGTGACCCAAGCATAATATTTCAAATACTAAATGAAAAACCGACTATAAAAATGTTGGTTTCATACTTTCATTTGTCTATGATACAAATGTACAATCTTGTGTTGGTGGTATGATTTTTTAAATCTATGAAGACTCCTAGTTGTATCTATAAAATTCAAATATAAATTTCACTTTTTAGAGTTGTTGATACCTTCATTAATCTTACGTCGTTCGTCTTTAAGAAAGATTATTGACTCTTAAGGAATATAACGTGAGGTGATAAAAAAACTTAATAATCGAATCATAACCAAAAAATGAATTAAAGTAATTGAAGCGGTCGAGAAATCAATGATTCGGTTATGTTTTTTTTATAACTGGTTTTTATGGTTCAAATATGGTTATATATATGTAAACAACCGAATTTACCGAGCTGGACCGCCATTAAACCATCCAAGAATTTTCATCTTTTATAAATAACATATTTTATTTAGCTTAAAAGGTTATGTTATAATTTTCTTTATAAATAACTTATCACTTACTCTTCATTCTCCTTTGTAAATTAACGTGTTTGATGATTTTTTACCTAACCAAAAAAAAATATTCTTGTATTTATTAACTAAAAATGAGCCTGGATCGAGCCACATCCCAAATCTTAACTAGACCGTTTTTAACCCGTCCGTTATAATATCTAAAAATCGGAACATCAGTTATAGGCTGGTTTTGACCTATAATGTCAAACCTAACCATGCTCACCCCTATCAAATACTATTAACGCTTTTTAGACATGACGGACACGTATAAAAAAAATTGACAGTTAAATGTATTTGAATAAATGAATTTTCATAATATATAACCTTGTAAGAAGTCCTGCTAAATAAAAGTAAAGCCATGAGTTCTTAATAATTAAAGCAGAGAAATTTTAAAATTGGTCTTGATATTTGACATCAAAGAGATGTGTCCAAAAAGACCAAATAAGTTGTGATCAATAGAACTTACTATTTATCACAGGGTAGGTGGACTAGTGATAAAACCTTTTAAACACCTTAAGTTTAAATGTTTTGGGTTCAAATCTCGGAGTAAAGAAATTGGTTGTTTCTAAATAAATATTATTATTTTTTTCTTTGACCTTCTAATGTGGTTATACTTATGGGCCCTCAATCGGGTTGGTGGTCTTGTTGATTGTTAATCGGGTATTTTTCTACAAATTATCAATCATAGTTAGCAAATCTATTCTATATAATAAATAAATGTTTTAAAATGACACTTGTCACTCTCTTATGCATTCTTATCATTTTTTCTCACCTCTCTCTCCTATTAATTATACAAGTTTCCTTTAATTGTTTTTTTCCGTCTCTTTCTCTTATTAAATAATAATGATTTATATAATTCTTTTATATAAAACGCTTTTTATTTATAAAAAAATAGGTTTTCTCATAAGACATTTTTTTATAAATTGAACATTTCTTTCACTTTTTTATAAAATATTTTAAAAAAATAACTATATAACGTTTTTACAATTTTCAATATAATGAAAAAATCATTTTGAATCCTTAACTTTCAAATTATGAAAATTTATGAATTATAATAATTTTTTTCATTTTCAATATTGTTGACGTATTACTTAAAGTAGTTACTTATACATAATTTCAGTTTTAAGAAATTTTTATAATATGAATTTTTTTATTTTTATTGTTCAACTCGTGTAGTATACGAGAATCTAACCTAGTCACTGAATGTAAAGATGATAATAATTGTTTATTAATGCATCTGATTTTTTTAATCTATCAAAATGATTTTTATATATTTTTTCATTAAATTAAACAAACAAGTATCCTTGTTTCCATATAATACCAGCTTAGACCCCGTGTAATACACACGGGTGAAAAATATCAATACATAAATTTTTTAATTTTTATTTATGTATTTTACAGGTGTAAAAATGCATTACTGTATACTAATGATATAAAACAAAATTCAAAATATGTAAAAAATAATATATAATTGGGTTTCAAAAATACGTCAATTACTGTTTAATGTAATTTGACTTTCATTTACTCTTTAATTGAAAATAAAAATTACACAATTAGATTTCAAAGTTTTTTATAATAAAGGATAATTTAAAATAAATGTGTTTTATTAATATAACTAGTTTAGATCCCGTGTCTACACACGGGTTGAAAAATATCTATATATGAAATTTTTAAATCTTTGTGTATATAAATATATTACATATACTAAGGATAGAAACAAACTCAAAATATGTAAAAATTAATATATAATTGAGTATCAAAAATACGTTAATATTTAATTAATTTGACTTTCATTTATTATTTGCTTGAAATAAAAGTTATAATTAATTTTTAAAATTTCTTATAATAAGTGATAGAAGTGCATTAAATAAAATAGAGACGCGGGAAAAAAATGGTGAGAATCAATATGGAGGCGACACGTGACACTGAAAACCTTTATTTATTATATAGTATAGATTAGTAATTTATTAAAAAATATGGGTGCATTTAATAATAGAGAGAGGCGAAAAAAGAATGATGAAATTAAATATGATGATTACACGTGGCATATAAAAACATTTATTTATTATATAGTATATATTTTCTTATTCAAACAAAGTAATAATAATAATAATTTTAGTCTGTTGAAACTCCAGAATCCTTAGTGCCCTTTTTTATAATCATAGCCTTTTCACAGGTCCGTATGTGTGAAAATAAAGTTTATTAAATAAAATTTAGAAAAAACAGTTTCTGTGAATAATTTTAGAGAATTCTAACCACACATGGAATATTGCTAATTGGACACGCCGTCGCCCTATACGCCCTCGTATAGGGCAATACGATGGCGTATAGGGTTCAATCACTGATAACAAAATGCCACGTGTCATTCTGTGTCAGTCGGCTGGTCCAATACGTGGCGTATTGAGCTATACGCAACGTATGAGGCACGAGTTATATTTTTTGCTTCAAAAAGTTAGAAGATTTGGAATTTATGAATCCTATATGTGGCGTATAGGGCAATATGCCACGTATATGTTTTTTTTATTTAATTATTTTATTTTATTTAATTTATGAATTTATGAATCCTATACGTGGCGAACGGGGTCGTCCGGATAATGACGTGGCGGTGGTAGTGGTCGTGTCTCGATGCCGACGGCTCGTGATAGATCCACGAGCTGTCCAACCGCCCACATCATCAGGTCCTCCATGCGATCGACTTGACGACCCTGTCGCCGTGAGTCGGCAACAAGTCCATCAAGCAATGCCTGGGTAGCCCTGTCCAGCCTAACACACCGACGTACGTGTCGGGGATGCTGTGGCGGATGGACGTGGATGTCATCGACGTGCGGGACGTGCGGCGGCGCGTCCCGCATCGCCACACCCTGTAGCGGATGAGGCATAGGCGGGTCCCCCTGTCTGGGCATCTGCGGCAACGGCACCGGGACCCAAACCTGGTCCTAGACGGCTCCTATGAACCGAAGGCCCTGCGGGAATCGGTGCGTGATGCGTATGCCGCTCGTCGTGCGACGGTCTAATCGGACAGGGGGAATGGCCGGTAACATCGCAGGCTCATGCACATCAAATGGTGTAACCGACCGCATGATCTGCGTGATTAAAGCACCGCCATACAAAAGCCCGCGCTTCTGCCGCATATAGACAGATGCAAAATAAAGCGCCATGCATGTGGATAGGTCGCACCGCCTAACAGTAAGCAGGAAATAGAGAAAGAAAGGGTCTCTATCAGTGCACCACTCACAGCTTTTCAGACGCGGTTCGATCGACGTCAAAATAAGCCGGTGCATATATCTATACAAATGGTCTCTAATCCCCGAGACCGAGACCCTCCCCTTGGTACCCAACGAAGGACTATCTGAAATCAAACCCCAAAAAACAAGGAGTTCCTCCTTGTCCACCTCCGTCACCACCTCGGTGAAAAATGACGTGACCGTCTCAGGCTCGTGGTACAAGCCCGTCGTGACGGCCCAGTGACGGAGGGTCTGACGGTAAACGGTCCCAAAAATACAAAATGAAATATGATTCGGCTCCATATCCGGCGCCTCCCCGGAAAGAGGCTCCAGCCCAGCCTCTGAGTAGATGAACGTCGAAAGAAACTCGACGACCACCTCTCGGTAGGTCTCCGTGAATGAAAGATCAAAAAGAGCGACCATGGCATGTCCTGCCCGATGATGGCCCTAGCCCGCTCGGCTTCCTGTACCTCCTCCAGAAGCCCCCAATCGACCGCCGTCCCTGGTCCCAACCGCACCTCCCAGAGCTTCTGGCACCGGGCATACGCCTTCGAATCGGCCGGAAAATCCAGAAAAGGGTATTGTGCAATATCGTGTAGTTGCTCCATATGAATATCATCCTCATGATCCGTCATATCTGATAATAATAAATTGTTTTTATTTTTTTATTTTAAATAATATAATATTGTTTTTATTTTAAATAATAAAAATAATTTTTTATTTTAAATAATAAAAATAATTTTTTATTTTAAATAATAATAAATAATAATAATATATTGTTTTTATTTTAAATAATAAAAATAATTTTTTATCTTAAATAATAATAATAATAGTAATATATTGTTTTTATTTAAAATAATTTTTTTTTAAAACCTATACGCCACGTATAGCCTTATACGTGGCGTATAGGCTGTTACCGGGTAACCAAGCCATACGCAGGCAATCCAAGCCATACGCAGGGCTGTTACCGGGCAACCCAAGCCATACGAAGGCCAACCAAGCCATACGAATGTCAAGTTGCCGAGAACATGAGCCATACACAGCGTATATCACTATATGTGGCGTATGGCTTCATCGTCTTCCTCAGATGAACTATACGCCGCGTATGGTTCTATACGTGGCGTATAGCTCTTATGTTTCAGTGGTAAAAATCCCTAATCTACCCAGTTTTACCCGCTAATAATCAATATAAACCTAACATTATTGTTCGGGAGTTGATATACGTACCTTTACGAAGTTTTTTTTTAGACGACAATCGAAATCAAGATGGTATTTTGACCTGTTGCGTATGAGTTTGTGTGGGTTTGTTGTGGATTGTTTAGGTCTGTACGAGGCATCATCCGGCTTAATTAGAATGCTATACGCCATGTATAGGGCAATACGTGGCGTATAGCTACCAACCTTTGGTATTTTATACGCCACGTTGTAGGATCGGTGAATACAAGATGGTTCTATTCTAGTTGAGATTGGCGGAAACAATCACAACTAAGCAATGTAAACAAGTAAACACAAAGAATATTGATAAATGCAATTTGTATTAAGCTTCAATGGTTACAAGATTATGAAACGATACACTACTTATATAGTAACTTAGAATCAAGACAGACCCTTGATTCTAATGATCAGATCGAAAACAAGCCGTCGATCTTGTATACTAGAAGATATACTACACGTTAAGACAACAAATACTACAAAGGATAACTTTACTCAAACGTCTTCTTAGGCATCATTGCTTGGATACTTGGAAGGAGAGCGTTGTTGTCTTTTATTGTCTGCATCAGTAACATTCTTTCTGCATGAGATGTGTCAGAGTTGCAGCAGAAAGTTGTCAGTGATAAAGTTGATGCTTTTGCTATGCCAATCAGCAACAACGATTGATCTTCAATAGATATGGCTATCCGTAGCAAACTTGGTGATCCGCATCAAGACACAACTATCCAAAGCTGCTGATGATTTGCCTATCAGCAGCATCAAGTGTTTGATGCTGCTGAGAAGCCTATCAGCAGCAACTCTGGTCTTCAGCAGATAAGGATGTCCGCAGCAGAGTTGTCCATCAGCAGGGGAACAACTATCCGCAGCAAACAAGCTTATCCGCAGCAACTTGTTGGTCAGCAGCAAAACTGTGGAGTCCGCAGCAGTTTTACTTAGAGAATTTTGTAGCCATCAATCTTTTTATCTACAAACTCACCCTAGACTGATGCTACCAAAACTCTCTTACTGCTGTTGTTGCTGATGCTTTTGCATGTTGGCAACTATCCTTGCTACCTCATAGCCTCTAGGGTCCTTGCTGGGATTGTCCAAAGGAAGCTCAGACAGAGTCTTGATGTCCTTGCTTGGCATCTTAAAAATGGCCTTGCTAGAACATCTCATCTGTTGACCTCTGATAGCTGTTATAGTGAATTCATCCTTCTCAGCATTGTAGGACCAGCTAGTGAATGGAAAGTGGGATTGGAGAAGTTTATCATCAATAACTACATCTTTGCTAGGGTTGAAGTGATGTTTGATCACTAGCAACAGATGTCTTCCACCTTCATTCTTAGGCTCATGAGCTTCACCCAGCTCCATCATCCTTCTAAGATCAGAATCTAGGAGCTGCATCACCTCATCAACAGTTTTATAGATTGATCTTTTTACTTCTGCCCTTCCCCTAAAAACCTCAAACCATTGATCTTGATTTCTGTAGAACCAGATAACAATTTCTCTTGAATCTTCTGGTGTGGTAGTAGGTTTGGTTTTCTTCTTGGGAGGCTGTTGATGAGGAGGAGCTGAGTGTGAGGATTTGGACTCTTTGGGTGGAGAGGAGGGAGATCTAGGATGGAGAGTGGAAGGTTGTTGGATATAGGAAGGAGTGGATGGGGGAGTAGACTTGGGTTTCTTTTGTTTTTTATCTTCAGGTTGAGTGTTCCCCCTTTTCTTTGAGCATGTCTTCCCCAATCTTTCTTCTTCCTCTTTCTTGACTTTGACATATAAGGCTTGCAGGTTCATGAAGCTCATGGGACCTAGCCTCTTTCCACTATCTCCTATAGCCTTCAGGAAGTCCATCATGACCTTCCTTTCTTCGTGGGTCCTTATATTGAATGCAATGGTCTTCTTGGTTTTCTGTTTGGCTTTTTTTTTCTTCTTCAGCCCTTTTCTTATTTGCCAGTTGACCCTGCTGATCCATGAAAGCTATATAGATTTCTTTATTTGATAATTTCTCAAGGTAGTCTGCATCCTCACCTTAAGAAATCAGAGCTTCTATCCACTCCTCTCTCATTTCTTTGGCTAGTTCAGAGTCAGTTATCCTGAACTTAGCCTCTTCTTTTCTTTTCTCTTTCTTCTTCTTCTTTATTGAGTTGTTCCTGCAGCTGAAGAGCTAGAGCTTCATCTTCTTGTAATTGTGTAGCTGTAGGAACTTTAACTTTCAGAGCATCCAGTTACCTAGCATGCAACTGGATCTGTTGTTCCCTGAGGAGAATGTCAGCTTTTCTTTCTTGAATCTTTCTAAACTCTGCCATCTCCTCTTCTTTTCTTTCCCTTCTTCTCTTCTCTTTTTCTCTCTTCTCTTTCTTTAATCTTTCCTCTTCTTCTTCTTCTTCTTCTGTCATGATGCCCTTCCCCTTGTCTTTGTTGGATGCCACTGGTTCAGCTTCATGGATCACAACAGCAGATGTAAGAGATGCTGTTGGGATCTCAGCTTCAGCTTCATTGGCAACTGAGGAACAAACACAGAGGAAGGGACTGCTTCACTTTCTTCATTTTCCCATTCAGTCCCATGTATAGCTTTGAAGGCTTCTTTAACATTCTGAGCAGCCACTTTTCTTGACTCTACTGCTGCACTCAGTGTGACAGTTGGTGAGGAGGGAAGGGATAGATCTGAGTCAGAGTCATCCATTGCAAGTCATCCCTCCTTTTCAAGATAAGCTTTGATAATTTTGATCATTGCTTGACTTTTCAAGATAAGCTTTGATATTTTTGATCATTGCTTGACTTTCTAAAGACCTTATGTAGGAAGTCATGATTGAGGAGCATGATCTCTTGAATGTTGTTGATTTTGAAAAATGATCCATCACATAAGAAGAACTGAAAGCCAGAGGACCCAGTGCTTGACTATCCTTGCACTTCTAGGCCCTTGACCATTTCATTGTAGAAGAATCTTCTCCAACATAGAACTTGTTCTTCTGTTAAAGCACTGCTCCTTATCAAGTCAAATCTTGGAGCCAGTCTTTGTTCTGATGTTGTTGAAGACTCTGCAATGTGTTTAGGATAGGCCACCCTGTTTGCTTCTTCTAGAAACCATTCAAACCAGGGCAGATTATCCTCTATCAAGACATAGAACCTACTGATTGCAAGTTCTGCTGAGAGATCTGAGGAAGTGTTGATGCAGCTTGATAAGTACATTTCAAGAACTTGAAGTGGATTCAGTGTATTCTAGTTAAGCTCTTCTATTCCACCAAACTCCCGTCCAATACAGAATCTCTTTGATAGACCATCATACCCCCAAGCTAGAATAGAGTCAAACTCTAGCTTATGTGCAGTCGGTGTGAATTGAGGGGCAATGGCCTGTCTTGATATATTTGCTGCAGCTGGAAGAATGCTGAATGACAAAGGTGTGTCTTCATCTTGACTTTCGTTCTTCAACACCTCATCAACAACTCTGACAACTAACTTCCAATCCTCAGAGATATCTTCCTCTTCATCTACTGAGTCTGGCAAGTCATGGATTTGAACAAAATCATGTTTGAAGAGTATGCTTTGAAAGGCAGCCTGCTCTTGTATCCATTCATCAAGGCTGTCAGCATCATCTTCAGCGGTAACTATCTCCCCCTTTTTGGTTGCATCAGTGTATAAAGTTTCATCTGTTTGAGTGCCCACTAATACAAGGGAAGGATTAGTCATTGGAGGGCATTGATGGGCTTCATGCATAGAGACTTGGTGTCGTAGTTTGGACACTTCAGCCTTTAACATTGCCACCCTTGTCGTCAATTCCATATTTTTGAGTTTCAGACTGTCCTCATCCACAGTTGTGGAATCCTTGGAACTAGATGGGGCCTTAGGCCTAGCCTCTGCATCCCCATCACCCTTGTTTTCTTGGCACCTGGGATTCCTCTCAGTGAAGAGTGTTTCAAGAGAAACATCCTCACTGTGAGTTGCCGTGGTTAGGGACTTAGTGATGTTATCACTGTCCTCCTGGTCAATTGATGTACCAGAAGTAGTGATAGCCCTTTCCACATTCACTCTATCATCACTCCCAGAGTGAACCTTATTAGGTGATGAACTTGGGTTGGGTACATTAGCAGCCAAGTCAATCAATACCTCCAAGATAGTGGTAGTTGGAGAAGGTATATCATCTTGACTAGGTGCCTCTGCACTTAAGTTCAGAGAAGAAAAATAATGAAAGGGCTCAGCAGGTTTCTCTATGGATCCGGGATGTGATCCTGATCCTAATAGAGAAACTTCCAAGGAAGTCTCTCTAATGGTTTGGCTATCCCTTTTGATATTCTTATCAGAATGTTGGGATTCTGAATGAGGGCTTTTAGGTTGGGATTGAGCCTGTGAGACAAGAATAGAAGAAGTCTTCTTGCTTCTTTTTCTGGTATATTTTGCCTCAACTGGGGCCCTGTGTTCCAGTTGGGCAGTGATAACATCCAAAACAGGTGTAAGTAGTTGGTGTGCCTGTGCATCCTTAGTAGGATGCACAGGGATTCGAGCAATGGAAGCAGATTGATGTTCAGGCTTTGAAGTGGAGGGTGTGGGATCAGTATCAGCTGGGATTGCTGAACTGTCACCTTGGGTACTTTGTATGTTCATCATTGTAGATAACAATGGAACATTGACCCCTGAGAACTTTTTGGAAACAGTTCTCATGCTTTGAAAAATATTATTTTTGTGACCAAGCATAAGATAGATTCTTGTAGGTTTTGAAAGATATTTTAGTTCATTGTTGAAAACTTCCTACAAGAATCTTGGGTACATATAGAATGCCTGCTTTGCACCTTCTTGAAGGTTATATCTCAAACCTTCAAAGATGAGATGTGCAAAGTTGAAACCTTGGCCAGTGACCATACCGTGAATAGCAGAGGCGAGAGCAGAACTCACTTGATGCCATCCACTTCTCTTTTGGGATATGCATTGTAGAAGAGTGTGGCATAGAAACTTCCATTGAGGGCCCATCAATGCCTTTTCAATGGTATATTCGTTCTGATTTCCGGTGTACCCTATGGATACAAATGTCCTCATATACTCTTCCATGGAGTATGAAACGGCGGTCCCCTCGTCCTGAAGCTTGAGATGTTTTCTGAGAGTGGCTTCAGTGACGATGATGTCTTTGCCGTCTACCTTAGCTTGGATTTGGGGAATCCCCTGTTAGGTAGAGTAGACGGCGGTGCTCCAAAAGTCCTCCATATGAGGGATGTATATGGTAGGGTTGACGGTTAGTGCATAGTATATATTTGATCGACAGAGAAAATCGATCATATCATTGAACCCTTCGGACTTCTTGCCTTTTACTAGGTATGTAGTGAGATTGTGGTAGGGTGAGAACTTGTCATCGGGCTGGTTTATATCGACCTCTGCCATGGTCGTTGGGTTTGGAGGGAAGGAGGAAGTTTTTGAAAGGTGGTTAAGTATGGAAGGCTTTGAATGCTGTGAATGCTTGAGAGAAAATGGTGAGAGTTAGGTTGGAATTGAATGTGAAGAGGTTAAGGAGAAATTTGATTTGTGTTATAATGACAGAGGAGGGAAAAAGCAAAGTTACTTATACAGTACAATCTTATTCACTTTTCACTGTTACAGCTGTAATACACTATAGCAGTCATGGTAAAGACTGAAAGGACTTTTTACAGCGGGTAAAAGTTAATTTGGACTTATCTTTACCCATCAGCAGCAAACTTGGTTGCTGCGGATGGTTAAGCCTATCCGCTGCAAACTTGGTTGCTGCGGATGGTTAAGTCAGTAAGCAACAAACTCAATTGCTGCTGATGGATACAATGGTCCGCAGCAAAGATGTTGCTGCTGACTGTCTTAAAGCTATCCGCAGGAAACTTGTTCCTGCTGATAACTTAAAGCAGTCAGTGGCAAATTCTTTGCTGCTGATGATTAAACCTCTCGACAGAAAAAAAAAGTTGCTGCTGACTTATAACTTTTATTTACAACAAAAGACAAACACATTTATAAAACAATTTTTAGAGACGGATTTTAGTCAAAGTTCATCATACCAATGGATTCAACTAAATATCTAAATCTAGCTTCATCAAAAGGTTTTGTAAACAAATCAGCATATTGCTCATTGGTATGAACTTTGGTTAAAATAATTCTCTTTTTCTCAGCTTGATCTCTTATGAAGTGATACCTGGTGTCAATGTGCTTTGTCTTGGAGTGCTGCACCAGATTGTTTGTGATTGATATAGCACTCATGTTGTCAATATGAATGGGAGTGACCATGAAAGTCATCCCATAATCCAGCATTTGGTTTTGTATCCAGATGACTTGTGCACAACAAATTGAAGCTGCAATGTATTCTGCTTCTGCTGTAGAAGTTGATACACAGGTTTGCTTCTTGCACTGCCATGAAATCAGTCTTCCTCCCAGAAACTGACAACCCCTGATGTGGACTTTTTGTCCAAGTTGCATCCCCTATAGTCACTGTCAGTGTATGCATACATGTTGAACTTTTCATTTTTAGAATACCATAGCTTAAGTCTTGGGGCTCCTTTTAGATATCTAAAAATTCTCTTGACAGCTTGAAGATGTGTATTATTTGGAGCTGCTTAGAATCTTACACAGAGGCATACTGCAAACATGATATCTGGCCTTGAGGCAGTGAGATACATGAGTGACCCTATCATTGCACGGTATTGATGTTGATCAGTGTCTTGACCATCTTTGTCTGGAGTTAGTTGATGGTGCACTTGCATAGTAGTTCTTGCAGCAGTGTAGTCAGCTATCTTGAATCTTTCCAAAATGCTCTTGACATATTTGGATTGGTTGATAAATATTCCGTTTGGAACTTGTTTGACTTGAAGACCCAGAAAGAAATTTAGTTCACCCATTGAACCCATTTCAAACTTTGAGTGCATTAGGATCTCAAAGTCTTTACACAACTTCTTCCTTGTTGATCCAAAGATGATGTCATCAACATAGATTTGTACCAGTAGGATTTCTCCCCCTTCATCTTTGATAAACAAGGTCTGGTCAATGGCACCTCTTCTGAAGTTGTTGCTTAGCAGATATCCAGACAGAGTTTCATACCAGGCTCTTGGAGCTTGATGTAATCCATAGATAGCTTTATCTAGTTTGAACACTTTGTTAGGATGTGCAGGATCTACAAAGCCTGGAGGCTGTTTAACATATACTTACTCACCAATCTTCCCATATAGAAAGGCACTCTTGACATCCATTTGATAAACCATGAAATTCTTGGATGCAGCATATGCCAGGAAGATTCTGATGGCCTCCAGCCTGGCAACAGGAGCAAAGACTTCATCATAGTCAATTCCCTCTACCTGAGTGTAGCCTTGAGCTACAAGTTTGGCTTTGTTCTTGACGACAATGCCTCTCTCATCTTGCTTGTTCATGAATACCCATCTTGTGCCAATAGCAGTTTGACCAGTTGAAAAATCAACAAGTTTCCAGATATCCTGTCTCTTGAATTGTAGCAACTCTTCCTGCATTGCCTCAATCCAACTGTTGTGTTTCATAGCTTCATCTATCTTCTTGGGTTCTACCTGAGAAAGAAAACAGGAAAACAGACATATATTGGCCTCATGAGGTTTGCTTCTTGTTTGAACTCCTTGGTGAACTTGGCCAATGATATTTTCCAGGGGATGTTCCTTGTTGATTCTCTGTGCTGGTACAACATCCAATCTTATCCCTTGCTCAAGATTGCTCTGATTCTGATCAGGAAACTCGTCATTCATGGTGCAAGAGTCTTCAATATCAACAGCATCATCATTATCAGCAGCAGGATCAGCAGCATCTGCAGTAGATGCTTCTACAACATTTACAGATGTGTCTTCATTCAGATTTTCATTCTCAGAGAGGCTGCTGCTGGTGACATTTGATAGTCTGGTTCCGGCTTCACTGGCTTCAATAGCTTCCACAACAGATGGAGGATCAATAGATGGCCTTTGCAGTCTGAGAAAGGGCTAGGGAACTCCAGTCTGTAGTCAGAGGAAGATGTGGAAGCTGGTGCTTTGGAAGAGGCAGACTCCATATTTGAGAAGATGAGAGGCTCAAACATTTGTGTGAAGGAGTCTATATCAAAGAGTCAGTCTGGGCCTTTTCCCTGTTCACATGCGATGTGTTCCCTACATTCCACATTGGCTGATTCTTCCACGATTCTTGTTCTTGAGTTGAATACTTTGTAGGCCTTGGATTGAGAGGAGTAGCCCACAAAATATCCTTCATCAGATTTGGCACCAAACTTAGGAAGAACCCCATGTGTGATCAGAATGGTGCATGGACATCCAAAAGGTTTTAGAAATCCAATGTAGGGAACTCTTTTGAACCAGAGTTCATAAGGTGTCTTGTTGAGAGGCTTGACAATGAGAACTCTATTCTGCACATAGTAAGCTGTACTGACTGCTTCTGCCGGGAATGTGAGAGGCAGTTTTGAATCAGCCAACATTGATCTTGCTGATTCAATTAGAGTTTTGTTTCTTCTTTCAGCAACCCCATTTATTTGAGGAGTTCTTGGAGCACTGTATTGTCTTTCTATTCCCTTGCTTTCACAGAAACAGTTCAGAGTGTGGTTCTTGAACTCTGTACCTTGATCACACCTTATGATTTTCACCTTTTGATTGCTTTGATTCTCAACTCGAAGAATGTAAGATTTAAGAATCTCAGCAGTTTCATCTTTTGTTCTCAAGAAGATCTGGTATAGTCATCAGTAATCACCAGACAGTATACTTCTTGCCCATTGACATAACATTTGTAGGACCAAAGAGATCCATGTGCAGTAGCTGTAGTGGAGTGTCATTTGAATTCAACGTCTTGGGTTTGTGAGAACTTTTATGTTGCTTCCCCTTCAAGCATGCAATGCAATAATCTTCAAGTTGGAATTCTTTGTCAGGAAGCCCTCTGACAAGATTTTCCTTCACCAACTTGTTAATGGTTTTTATATTGACATGACTTAATCTCCTGTGTCAGAGAGCTGATTCATCAACTGATGCCTTTGACAGAAAGCAAGATACACTACCAGATAGAGTGACCTCATTCATGTCAAGCACATATAGGTTATCTTTTCTCTGAGCAGTCAATAAGATCTTCTCTGGAGGAGGTTTGTTTAAGCCAAGGGATAGTACAAAACATTCTTTATCTGTGAAAAGCATCCAATGCTTTTGATCACAGACCTGGGACATACTCATGAGATTGAAGTCTAATTCTTTGACATAGTTTACTTTTTCAATACTCATCCTTTCATTGGACACAGTTCCTTGTCCAGTAATTGATCCTCCTTTTGAATCACTCCCAAAGGCAACATATCCTCCATTTAAGTGTCTGAAGTTGGAGAGGATGGATATGTTGCCGGTCATGTGCCTGGAACAACCACTGTCTACAACCCAGGTGTTATCTTTGTGACCTGGCTGTCCCTACACATGAGAGAGATCTAGTTAGAGGGAGGAACCCAAGAACTTGCAAACTTGGGTAAGTGTGTCGTTGGATCAGCAGCATCAGTATGCTTGCATTCAATGGAACCAATGATGATGCTTTGAGGGATAGAGGCTGTGATCTTGACTTTCCATTGCTGAGGAGGTGGTTTTCCAGATTTCTTTGCTCTATTAGCAGCTGATGTTGCTTTGGCTGCTGACAGATGTGCTTTATCAGCCGCTGATTTTGCTGCTGAGGACTTTGGCTTATCAGCAGCAGATTTTGTTGTTGCTGATGGTTTTACTTGAGCAGCAGCAGCACCCTTGGTTGCTGCTGAAGGCTTGTCCTTTGGTTTCTTGGGCTTCACTTGATTAACAACATATTTGCTAGCTGCTGATGGTTTAACAACAAATGTATGCTTATCTTTCTTTACCTTAGGCTTTTGTTTAGGAGGGGCTTGATGAAGGATCTGGTTGAATGGATTAAATTCATAATTTGCAGCAAAATGGTCTGATTCACCACAAATGATGCAAGATTGTTGAGGTTTTGGCAGCTGCTTCCTTGGTGGGGAGAGATAGTTTCTGAAATGAGTTGCCTTGGCTTCAAAGATTCTTACCTTTTTGTTCTTGTTTGTCTTCTCAAAAGCATGTTGCTTGAGATTTCTTTGTTGCTGAAGGTAGAAGAAGCATGTGTTGGTAGTGTGATTGTATTTGCCACAGACAAAACATGATTTAGCCATTTTGTCCCTTTGGAAGTACACGTAATCTTTTCTTTTGAAAAAGTCTTTGAAATTCCAGGGGTGAGCTTTGTTGTGCTCAAAGGTGGCTTCCTCCAATGTCTTTTGAACATATGGAGCTCTCTCTCCAGGTGCATGACATATGTCAAACACCTTCCTTGGTTGGGTTGATTTGGGTTGGTGGAGATTGAAGACTGTCCCTTTTCAACAGTTAGCTTTCTTTCATCTGGAGGATAGATTATTTTGATTTGTTTGGTAAGTTGAGATACTGGTACTGTTTTTGAAGGGATAAAGGGGCTTGGACTGTTGGTTTGAATGACTTCAACGGAAGGTGGTGCTGGAGTTTTATTGGTTTCAATGGAGTCTGAGCATGTGGACTCAGACTCAGATGAAGTAGTGCATTCTTGCACGGAGGTTTCTTGGACAACAGGGTCAAGATTTTGGTTGGCTAGATCAAGGGTGGAAAGATTGAAACTTGGTTCATGAATGTCTACATAGTCAGCCGGTGGAGGAACAACATTGTAGGGTTTTTCAGCTTGACACCCAACTCCAGCAGTTACCCTTTCACGAATTTGAGCATCCAAAAGTCTTTGCAGCTTTTTGGATGCAAACTCATATTTTTCAACCTGGACCTTTTGGTCTGCTAATTCAGCCCCTGTAGCCTTTAACTTAACCAGAAGATCATCAATCTGAGTTTCAAGGTTTGTTTGTTCATGTTTTAATGATGAAATCTCTTTCTTTAAACAGTTAATCTTTTCTTTGTAACTGTCTTCAACCTTTTTAAATTCAGATTTCATTTGGTGAAACTCTTCATTTTGATCTATGAGATTCTGGTTACGTTTTCTGTATCCAAGAACCTTATCAATACAAGCCTGAGTACAAAGATTTTCATATACATGAGGTGGTATCTCTGATGTGTCTGCCATGAGAGCTTGATTGTTGGCAGGAAGATCCTCATACTGGAAGCTCCAGTCAAACGCAACAGTTCCAACAGTTGCACACGCTGCAGTTTGAGTAGGAGGGGTAGCTTGTTGCTGTCTTGGCTGAGCTTGGCTTGTTTGACCTTGATGAGCTTGCCTTGGCTGGGGAGCTACTGGATTTGCCTTTGGTGCCTTGCATTATCTGGAAAAGTGACCAAGTTGGTTACAGTTGTAACATTTCAGTTTGCTTTTGTCCAAGCCAACTCTGGTGTTGGAGTTGTTGCTTGGAATGGGTCTTCCTGTTCTAGAGTAGAACCTTTTTTCTCTTAGAGAGAGCATGGCATAGGAGTGCTGTATATCCATTTCTTCAAAATCATTTGGATGAAAACATTCCAGATCTTCCTTGATAAAGGACATATTGCTTGAGTTTGCAGAGACAAAGGCATCAGAAGTTGATGTTTGAGGTGGGGCTTCAAGAAGAAACGGTGAGTTGTTTGATTGTGAGGTTGGAGTCGGGGGATGAGTGACAATGGGAGGGTTGTAATTGCTTGAACTAGGAACCGAGTGGTCAGAGTGAAGTGCAGAGGAAGTGGTGGTGGATGATGAGGCTGTTGAGTGACTTTAGCTTCTTTCTTTGGCTTGAATCATTTCTAATTCATAGGTCTTCAGCATGCCAAACAACTCAGTCATCTGCAGAGTCTTCAAATTTTCAGTTCTTCTGATTGACACTGTGTAAAGTGTCCAGCAGCTTGGCAGAGATCTGATGAACTTCTTGAGAATGTCTTCATTCTCCAGCTTCACTTTTGAGTACTGTAGCTCTCCCACAAGATAGGTGTACCTGTTGTACAGCACAGTAAGAGACTCACCTTCCTTCCAGACAAAGTTCTCATATTGCTGCTTCAGAATGTCTCTTCTATTTTCTTTCACTTCTTCTGATCCAGCAAGCATCTTCTCAAGAGCCTCCCATGGCTCCTTGGCAGTCTTGTGTACTCTGAAGTTGTGAAATACTTCATTTGGCAAGCACATCTGAATGACTCCCAAGGCTTTGAAGTCTACCTCCATCTTCTTGATGTCTTCATCTGAATACTTTGAGGGTTCTTTGGGGATTGATGGACCTCCGTAATCAGCAGAGGCCACCATGGGTACATATGATCCATCTTTAATGGATCTCCACATCCCATATTCTTAATAGCAAAAGAAACTTTCCATCTTGTTCTTCCACATATCGTAGTCTTCTCAAGACACCAGTCTTGGTGGTCTGTTGATGCTTCTAGTATCATCAAAACCATTGTTTTGTGTCATTTTGGATTTGTGATATATGGTGTCTTAGCAAAGAGATAGTATTACAAACCCAACAAGTCTATCTAGCGAGCTGTTAGCATTTCTAAGATAGCTCTTTAAGAGCGAATGCTGGCTCTCGACTCGGTTCGTTGTATATTGACTAAAATTGAGGTTTCTGTTGGACCAGGCGGATACAAACTTTTCTTTATACGGGTCCAACCAATTTTTAGTCACATAATCTATAACTCCTGGAAAAATATTAAATATTGAATAAATATTTAAATATTTAATAAATATTAAATACTGAAAATATTAAATATTCAAAGCTTACTTCCTCGTTTGGCTGCATACAGTCGTTCGTAAAGCCGGTTGAAGTTGTACTAGTATATATCTGGCGTGGGAGACTCACACAATACCGACCATGAATACTTGAAATTTGCCCAGTCTTCGTTTGTAAATGATGCCCTGCAATGTTTTGCGATATTCTCGTGTATGTGCCACCGACATAGGTTCTTGGAACAGTCCGAAAATATTTTATCACACGCGTTCATAAGAGTTTTTTCCCTGTCTGTTACTATCACGCGCGGCTCCATACACTTTTGCAACATTGCTTTTATTTGCAGTATCACCCAGACGAAGTTTTCCTCTCGTTCTTTTGATATAAATGCATGAGCGACGCAAAACGACTGGCGTGTGGAGGTCACACCGACCACTTGGACAAATGGAAGTCTATACATGTTTGTTTTGTACGTCGCGTCAATCATCAACACGTGCGGGAACGCACGCCACATCTCGTACGATTTCGGATGAACAAAGAATATCTCATCCACAATATTTGTGGCAAGATCTTCCCGAGTATAGTAGACGTATTTTTTTAGAAGAAAGCAAGTTTTCCAGAATCTGCATTGTAGTTTCACCGACTCTCGTTTCGTTTCTTATATTTTGTATCGCATTATAAATGTCCTTTTTAATGCAACTACTTTATGAGTTTTGTTCCCTTATAGTTGCCAGAATGTTTCTTGGCAACATGTTTTGCGAATACAATTTCGCCACCAAAAGTTGTTCCGACTGAGACAGTCTCCTCGCAAATGAGTGCGCCTCAAGATGTTGACTAGGATCGTGGTTATGACTGTAATCCTTCACCGTTAATTTCCAATCACCAGTATTTTCTTGGTACTCTCCTTCCAATTTAAAGGGACAACCTATTTTCTTGCTACCGGCACGTCTAACCGTGGCAGTAGACGCACGTTCATCGTGACGTTCACACACAAGCCACACCTTGATAAACGGTTCCGTCAGATCGTCGCCTTTTCTCCTCGATCGTCGAGTGACAAGGACGTAACCATTCTCACGTCCTCTCCGAACAGCCCAATCCACCAACTGTTCACGAGACTGAAAATTCTGGTCAGTTTTATACGACACGTTTTGATGGTTTTGTTCCTTGTCTTCAGAGTCGTCGGTTTGTTGTGTCGGGTAAGAGACTTCACCGTATACGTAGTCGTTCGTGGGTTGTGTAAGGTAAGACGGTTCACCGTATACGAACTCGGGATTGCTCAGTGGCTCGTTCAAATCTGGAAGCCTTACCCGTTGATTAGAATAAACGTCGGACGAGACCTCCTCCCAGTTCACCTCTTGAACGCCAGAACTTTGCGGGTTGTTTTCCAGCGACTCGTTAGAATATATATGAAAACCGTAGTTACCATCCTACCACCAAGACATGTTTATAATTTTTGAGAGATTGTTTGAAATTTTTTTGAACGATACGTTCAACTGAGAATTTTGCATGGTTAAATACACAAAATTTGAGCCCTATACGCATCGTATAGGGCAATACGGTGCTTATAGGATTCGGGTCAAACCTGGTCAAACCTCGTATACGCATCGTATAGTGCAATACGATGCGTATAGGGTACGAGGTACTTTCTGCAACTAGTCAACCATCACATCGCTATATGCCGCGTATAGATCTATACGGGGCGTATAGCGATGTGATAGATGACTAGTAGCAGAAGGTACCTCGTACCCTAAACTGCATCGTATTGCACTATACGATGCGTATAAGGTTGGAATGACCAGGTTGTACGAAGATGTCAGGCATGAGAAATTATGATGGGCTATACGCATCGTATTGCCCTATACGATACGTATATGACCAAGTCCAAATAGTAATTCATGTGTGTCATTAGTAGTCTCCATAGTTTTTTTATTATTTTAGTAACATGACATATTGATTGATTGATTTTTGTCTGAACAAATTAACATCTGAAGTTAGACCACTAGTTCACGTGCATTTATACATTTTATTCCATTTTTTTATATGAGATTAATACATAATTAAAGTCATATACACCACTTTAATTAAGTGAACCACAATTCATATACCATTCAATTAAGCATTTAACACCACTTAATGTGACTTTTTTTTGTTTTTTCCATAATAATCATTTATCATTAAATAAGTCAAATCGGTCTCTTTTTTTAATCTAATTTAAAAAAATATATATTTTTTTTACTCTAAATTTTACCCATGATTATTTGGTTTCTTGGTTTTTTTTATTTTACTCTAAATTTGTATATAAACTTTATATATATATATATATATATATATTTTTAATTTAAGTTAGCTATTATTATTTTTGAATTTAAGTTAACTAATATTTTTTTATAAAATATTGTATGTAAATCTAAAAAGAAAATTAATAACAATAAAAAATTCACTAACAAATAAAAAAAAATAACTTAATATATTTGGATATTATATAATGTATAAATAGTATAATTAGATTCTTAGAAACTTGAAATTGTTATAATTATATAATTGTTAAAAATAACGTCATGCGATTCTAGAAACGTCTTCATGTGCCGGTGCATTTATTCTTGCCGAATAAAAAACGTTTTAAAAAGATTTTTGTAACCATTTAAGAATTTTCCCACGTATTTTTCCGTGAGCCCAAGGTATACCTAATAAATAAGTAATTGATTGAAAAAAATTCCACTTATTGTTTCTCAATTATTTATTATCTTCGTTGTGAATATTTACTTTATGAATATTTCATTTACTTAATATATTTTTTCAACTATTTCTTTTGTTTTTTTTGTTTATTAATAACTGTTTAATATTTTATCGATCCAACTATTTCTTTAAGATACAAAAAAAAACACTTGAATTTGAATTGAGCTTAGTCTTCAATAAAATTTAAACCACAACGTTAACAATTGTTTTTAAGTAAACGGCGCATTTCGTTATTTAAAAAAACTTAAAGAACGATGGTTATCATAGAAAACGGTGTCGGCCCATCGTTAATAAAATTTAAACGAAAACATAGGCGTAACGGTAAATTTAATGTTAATAGAAAGGAAACATAAAACTAAATATTAAAAAAAGGAAAAAAAAATGAATTAAAAAAATACCGATTCAGGTCGTCGAAAACCATAAGGCGAATACTGATACGGATTCCGATAATACCAATATCGACAATGATGTTGTTCGCTCATAATAGGTTCGGCCCGTAACGGTACCACAACGGTAATGACACTCGTTATAGGCAACGAAAAAAACCTTGATTTTGAATACAGCTCTGTTAATTATTTTTTTTTAAATTAGGTTTTGTACATAAAATAATTTTTAAATTGAATATTTCGCTAGTTATTTTATTTGAAGTACTAAATATATATTTTAAATAATAGAGTTAAATACACCGTTAGTCCCTATGGTTTGTAAAAAGTAACAAGTATGGGTACTAAGGGTTTCAAGTTGCAAGTATGGGTACTATACTTTCAATTTTGTAACAGTATTGGGTATTAAGACTAACTGGTGTTAGTTTTTCTGTTACATCTAAGGGTAATTAAGTCATTTCATATTATGTGAGCTAATTATGTAACATTTCATATCTAATGGATTACTTATGTAATTAACTCTAATTAATATTAAAAAAACAAACAAACAAACCAACCCTCTCCCCTTTTGACGTCTTCTCCACCGACCACCACCGCAACCTCCATTCCAAAAAACTCGATTAATTCAAATCTTATATAAATATCACAATCGCTGCCAAATTCCAACCCTTTTCAAGGATTCACTCCTGCTCGATCAAATCGTTCTTCACTTGGAATTCGAGCGATCGATTGAAACACTCTTCAGTTAGAACTGGACTGATTGATTCCAATGGAGCAATCTCAATCGAAAATCTATCAGGTAATAGCAAAACTCTTGGATGGAAAATCAAGAACCTAAATGTCGAAACCCAATAATCCCAATTTCGTCCATCAAATCTCTAATCCAAAACCTTACATCCATCCCGATCCACCACCAACTCCTGTTATCCAACGGCAAGGGGGTATTTGGATCGTTAATCCGTGGAGCGGCGACGAAAGTTGGGCAGAAGAAAACAAATAAATTCGACACGTGTGTGGGACGAGGTGGCGGTGTTGCTTCAGACGTTCCTGATGATCTGTTCTTGGTGGCCGACCGGATTGGCGGAGTGGAGTGGATCTGTTCTTGGTGTCCGACTGTAAAAGTACTCAGATGGTGCCGGCGGAGTAGGGCTGTTTGTTGGTGTCGGCCGGAAAAGTTAAGAGAGAAGATGTGGTGTGGTGGCATTGGCAATGTGGGAGTTCATACGAGGTGGATGGCGGAGGTTGGCAGAGGTTTAAGAGAGAAGGAAAAGGGGAAATGGTGGTGGTCAGAGAAGGTGGCGGCTAGCGGACGGTGGTGGGGGTGGTGCCGGAGATGAAGGAGACGGTGGTGGGGCAGTTGCGTTTGGATGAACGAGACGATGGTGGGAAGTGTTTGTTTGTTTTTTATATTAATTAGACTTAATTACATAAATGGTCTCTCATATATGAAAACTTACATAATTAACCCACATATGTGAAATGACTTAATTGCCCTTCAACTTAACAAAAAAACTAACGGAAGTTAGTCTTAATACCCATTATTGTTACAAAATTGAAAGTATAGTACCTATACTTGCAACTTGAAACTCTTAGTACCCATACTTGTTACTTTTTACAAACCACAGGGACTAACGATGTAATTTACTCTAAATAATATAAAAAGTACTATAATTAACTTTTTTTTTCTTTTCAAAAAAATAAAGTTTAGATATTTTAAATAATGTGAAAAAAACCATAAATATATTATACAAATCTAATATTTTTTTAAATGCTAAAGCTTAAAGTATTTTTTTTTGTTTAATTATGTAAAGTTGGTTCTTTTGATTTGACTATCTTGTCATATCAAATGGTGTTAAATTCTTAAATTTAATATTATATATAAAATGTGGTGTATAAATCTCATATCCTTTAATTAAAAGTTACATAAAATTTAGTGTCACTTTAATAAATAGTAACATAAAAAGTCGTGTTGCATGTCACAATAAGCTCATACCTCAATGACAATTAATCTTTTTAGATATTTTTTTTATAAAACCTATGTAACTTTTATATTTTAGACCACTATCACGTAATACATCTAATACTTTATTTTAAAATTGTATTATTTCAGGGATAAATTTTAATAGCTAATTAAATCAAACTAGATGGTTATATCCGCGCTCCACGCTGGTGTCGCCCCTATTGTTAATAAAATTTAAATGAAAGCGTAGGTGGAACGATAAAAATAATACAACTCCGTTTTAAAAAAATATATATCGGAACACTGATAAAAAAACTAAAAACACTTGCGCACTCCGTATTTTGAAAAAAAGTTAACGAACTAAAGTTATTAAACGAAATAGAAAATAAAATAATATTTATTAAAATACCGGATGATTATGCCAGAGACATTGATGTTTGCGTGATTTTGACTATTTTGAACTTGGACTCAAATAGTTGACTCATTTCATATCGAAAGAAGCTAATAACAGTTCGACATTGTTTACGCTTTGGAGAGGTCCTGACCAGTTCTCATATAAAAAGATAATCACAATTGCACTGATGAATAAAAATCATTGTGTAATGGTAGAAATACAAGGAGAGTTTTCAATGGGTTTCACACACAACTTATGGATACTAAGGAGTGAAAGAGATGCAACTGAGTGGAAAAACGTATTTAAATCACGTCAAAAGCTTTATAAAGATGGGGTAGCAAAACCTGTTGAATATGGGGTTGTAAATGAATTAATTTATTTATTTGTTAGTGAAATTTTTATTGTTGTTATTAATTTTATTTTGATATTTAATTACACATTTAAAAAAAATAGTTAACTTAAATTAAAAAAAAGAATAATAATTAACTTAATTTAAAAAAAATTATATTAAGTTTATATAAAAATTGGTGTATCAAATTTATCTTTCAATATATATATATATATATATATATATATATATATATTTTTTTTTGAAATACAAATTTTAATTAATAAACTATAATAATTTAATATGAATAAGGAATCATGATTATGGTTATGATTGATCATGGGTAAAAATAAATGTAGGGTGTTAAGAATTAGTCACATCAAATGGTGTTAAATGCTTAAATGCAAGGTGTATGAATCATAGTTTACTTTTTTTATATAAAAACTAAATGGTGTCGTCATTTTCATTATATTTCATACTAGCTTAGAACCTGTGTACTACACAGGGTAAAAACATATCAATATATAATTCTTAAATCTTTATATATATTTTATATGTGAAAAAATGTATTACATACATATATATATATACTAACAGTAGAAAACAAAATAAAAAAATGTAAACATTAATATATAATTGAGTTTTAAAAATACATAAAATACTATTCAATGTAATTTGACTTTCATTTTGATTGAAAACAAATAGCTATGTAATTACATTTTAAAGTTTTCTTATACTATGAGATAATTTAAAATAAATATGTTTTATTAGTATAATTAATAATTTGTTTAAAAATATATTATTATTGAAAATATGGAAGTGTATTTATTAAGAGAGAGAAACGAAAATTTTTTTATAAGAATGATTATGGAGGCGACACATGACATTAAGAAACCTTTATTTATTATATAGTATAGATATGAGAAATAGTGTCGCCATTTTCATTATAACCCATATATGAGAAAGAATGTCGTCATTTACTCATTTCCAAAAATGTATATGAAAATATTTTCTAAAAACTCAGGATATATTAGGTTAAACCAAGTCAAACTTATGTATATAATTTCATATATAGGTTTCTTGTATTAGATTCAGGAAAAAAAGATTTTAATTATAAGAAGTGTGAGAAGAATTTAGGGTCATTATATTAAATTATAAAAAAGATTTAATGGTTGAGATTAAATTGTTAGAGAAAAAGTTGTTGGAATGATATTTTAGTCTTGGCCACTTTTGTTGGCTTTTTATCAAGTTCCCCCTTATTTTTAAGCGTTCATAACTTTTACATACGACATTATTTTTTCAAAAAAATTACACCATAAAAAAGAGCGTTTTTTAATCTTTAAAACGAGTATAATGTCGTTATAAACAAAAACGAATTTTTTTTACGTTTTCCAGCTCATTGTGTAATACAAGATCATTGTGTTATATGTATTTATCATTGTATTTTACGTTTTCCAGCTCATTGTGTAATACAAGTTCTTTGTGTAATACCACGTCTGGTCATTGTGTAATATCTGGTCATTGTGTGATTAGTCAAGTCATTGTGTGATTAGTCAAGTCATTGTGTAATTAGTCAGGTCATTGTGTAATACAAGTTTATTGTGTAATACAACGTCTGGTCATTGTGTAATTAGTCAAGTCATTGTGTAATACAAGTTCATTGTGTAATTAGTCAGGTCATTGTGTAATACAAGTTCATTGTGTAATTAGTCAGGTCATTGTGTAATACAAGTTCATTGTGTAATACAAGTTCATTGTGTAATACAAGTTCGTTGTGTAATACAAGTTCATTGTGTAATACAAGTTCGTTGTGTAATGCAAGTTCATTGTGTTATATGTATTTATCATTGTGTTTTACGTTTTCCAGCTCATTGTGTAATATAAGTTCATTGTGTAATTAGTCAGGTCATTGTGTAATACAAGTTCATTGTGTAATACACAATAACCATTATGCCCTCCCTTTAAAAACAATAAAAGGACACATGTCAAGCCTAGAATCCTTCTTACCCTTCTTATTTTTAAAACACTTTTTACTATAACATAACCCTAGGTTCCTTTGGTTTATTATCTACCAGGTTAGAATCTCGTGTATTACACGGGTTGAATAAATGTAATGTTAAATAATTAGTAATAAAAAGTTTATGTTTTTAAAACTTGTGTAATGCACGAGTTGAATAAAATATAATGTAATCTATTAACACATACAATCGTCAAAATAGAACAATGTGAATCTATATCTATACTACTTAATAAACAAGTAAAATTATGGGACACGTGTCACCTTCTGTTGCAATCTTATCATGATTTTCCCGACTCTCTCTTCTATTAAATATTATATTAAAAATAATATATTTTTAAAATTTTTAATATCAATCTAATTATGGATACATTTTATTTAATTATGGATTGTTATTATATTATTAAACAAATGACTTTAATATGAATTACCATTTATCAATTACATAAAAAAAATTAATATAAAGTTAAAAAATGTTTTTAAAATGAGCTTAATGTAATTTATAACTGTCACGTTAAAGTAGACATATTTTTGACGAGTGTATATGTTAGGAGATTACATTATATTTTATTCAACCCGTGTAAAACACAGGTTTTAAAAAACGTAACCTTTTTTACTAATTATATAACACTATATTTATTTAACCCGTGAAATACACGGGATTCTAACCTAGTATGTAAATATATGATTAAAAGTTTTTTATTTGAATCATAGCTAGCTATAAAATGTTTTAAGTTTGTAAAGTTCATAAAAATATGATTGAACAAATTAATTGATTATAAACATAATTTTAAATTAAAAAATGTGTAGATAAAAATTAAAACAAATAATTAATTTGTTGCTTTTAATAGTGGAGTTGATTATTAATTGGAGAGAAATACGGGAAAATGAGATTGAAGAGCCCTAAAATTATGACAAGTGTCCTCCCATTTTACTTGTTTATTATGTAGTATAGATTTATTACACCTCATTATATATTAGCACAAGAGTAAGAAAACTATATAAACTGGTAAATTTAATAAATGTTTTTAAATGAATTTGAATTTAAACCAAATTTAAGTAGAAACTTAAAAAACAAACTTAGGTTGATTTGAATAACCGGAATTATAAGAAAACATATAAATAAACATATATATATATATATATCTAATATATAATAAATAAAAGTATATGTAATTTTATTAGAATAAAACATTTATATTTCGAATATTCGGGTTCGATCGCTTCGAAAATCACAAATTTAAATTCGTTTTAAAAACCAAATTCGGGATTGGATTTGGATGCTAACCAAATTAGAATTCACAATTCGAAATCCGTTCGATTTGAACTCGTAATTCGAATATTAGGGTTTTCAAGTCTCATTCGAATAACGAACACCCATGTATATGACTGGGGCCGGGATGGGGAAAGATCTTTGAGTCTGTTTGGTATGAGGTAATGGAATGGACGAGGAAATGGAATAGACAAAGGAATGAAATGGACAATTCCATTCCATTGTTTTGTTTGTTTACCATGAGAGAATAGAATAAATCATTACTCTATGTTGTTTGGTATGCTAGAAAAGACGAAAGAATAAAATCAGTGGTGAGTGGCGGCGGTGGTGGTAGGTGATGGCGACAGTGGTGGGTGGGGGTGGGGGTGGCGGTGGTAGGAGGTGGTGGGTGGTGGAGGAGGAGACGGTGGTGGTAGGAGGTGGCGGTGGGTGGTGGTGACGGTGGCGGTGGTTGGCGGTGGTGTGGTTGTGGGTGGCGGTGGCGGCGAGAGATGGCGGTGTGTGGTGGAGGCGGCGGTGGTGGGAGGTGGTGGTGGTAGGAGGCTGTGGTGGAATTGAACCAAAGAGCTGTAGAATGATTGATTGTTATTATTGTAGAAGTGATTACATAGAGAATATATAGAGTACATGAGACCCTTCATAATTACCTAACATTAATTGTCTAATATTCCCCCGTAAACTAAGCTCGAGAGAGATTTAGGTTGAAAATAAAAACATAAAACGTAAATGATAGTTGGTCTTCGTCTTCCGCCATGCTTTCGCCTGTCACTCGCACCGGTTTTTTTATTTGTTTAAGACCTTGCGAGCTAATCAACCCTTTTTTTGTGTTTTGACAAACCGGAGACTTCAATTCCATGGGGTTTGTTCCCATATTCTTCTCCTCCACCATGTGACACATTGGTCATAGTATGAGTGCAACCCTCGCAAACATGGAACAGAAAGCATATTAGCTTTCGCGAGGTGCAAGTCGTTGGATTTTTACGCACAAGGGTGTGCTGCCGTTGTTTGGCGTAGCCGGTGTTGTATTGTGGCGGCAATCGAATTGAGGAGGGCGGCGGCTGCTAGGTAGGGCCACGGGGCCGGCTACCTGTGGTAGCAGCGGCGGATCTTCAAATATAGGGTTTTTTTTTTGTGGCGACGTGTTGGTGGGGTTGACGGCAGTGGTGTTGTAGGTTCTGCGAGCGGCAGTACAGATAGTAGAAGAAGAGAAGACCGGCAGCGGTTTTGTGGTGTGTTGGTGGTGGGTAGGGCGGTGGCGGCCGGACGCCCTTCCGGCGAGTTTTCCGGTCAGTGATCTACAAGGCTCTGATACCAAATTGAACCAAAGAGTTGTAGAATGATTGATTGTTATTATTGTAAAAGTGATTACATAGAGAATATATAGAGTCCATGAGACCCTTCATATATTACCTAACATTAATTGTCTAATAGGTGGTGATGAAGGGTGAAAGATGGGATGGAATGAAAAAAAAACAAAGGGGGTGGATGGAATGAATTTAAGGGATTTAGAGAGAATGACATTACTTGAGGAATGGGTGATTCCATTCCATCGTCCAACCAAACACTATTTTTTTCATTCCCACGTAATTGTCCATTCCATTCCACCTCCATTCCTGCATACCAAACGCTACATTTAGGTGGTTTTAACGTAACCTCGGTTGGGGATTTAGCAAAACATGACCGATGTAGATCTTTTTCGAACCGTCAAGGGATCATATGGCTAGGGGTGGTATGGATAGCCACATACGAAACAATAGAAAGACTAACCAAATTGGTTTATGATAAACATCGTTAGAGCTTTTAACACTAAAAACATGGTTAGAACATAACAGTTGAAAATATGGAGATAAAATCGCGCACCATAACCATTAGAACTGTAATAACCACATTGAAAAGAGAAAAACGACTTAATTTACACACCATTCCCCCAAACTCTCAAAAAACGACCCAACAAACCATTGATCAATAACTCACACGCACGCGCACACACACACACTGCCTTGGCTAAAGTCCTGTTGGTGACTGGCATGATATGAGGTCCCAACCATCAACTCTTTGGCTCTCTTTACTAGACTCAGATGGCTCGGTTTCAGCTCCTTGTGATTTCTTTAGCTTAGCCACCATCACCCACATGTTTGCAAGCTCGTTTTCTAGATACGCTTCTCTTTGTTTCGACTCATCTAATCTTTGTTGCAGTTCAGTTTCTCTTTTATCCTTTTTGGATATTATTGCTTCATAAGACATCTCTCTTTCCCTACTTGATGCCAGTTCTCTTTTTAGTTCCATTTGAGTTGGACTTTGTTCTTTCGGTTTTGTGTTTCTTCCGTTTTTAGCGGGACCCATTGTTTTACGTGGGGTTGGTGAGTGTTTGGCTAACTCGGCGGTTAGTCTCTCGTTGTGGTTCATTAGTTTTGCAACTTCTTCTGATAGAGCCGTGAGCTCGACAGCTGCAGCTGAGGCTAATCCTTTGGCATATGAGCTGTCATCGGCTAGTTTCCTGTTTCGTGCTTCTAACTGCTCTTTTGACTCGGTCAACTCGGTTACTTTCAGTTTGAGTTCTTCGATTTCATAGGACTGGATTTAGGGAAAGACTATTAGGGGGTGTATGGGATTGCATATTAAAATTTTTTAAATGCTTATCACTGATAACCGAAAAAACTAAACCGATGGTTAGCTTATGTTTTTTCTATAACCAACTTTTTGGGTTTGGTTATTGTTATATGTGTATAAATAACCAATGATAGGTTATGAAAATATAAAAACCAAAAAAATTGATTATAGGTTCGGTTTTAGCTCATAACCGATTCACGCTCACCCATGTATCATGTGTTTATTTATCAGATAAGCAGTTTTGAGAGTGTGTGGAAATTGGAATTGATTATTTGCTTCTTTATGAAAAGGTATAAGCAGATGATCAGTTCTAATCAGCAATCCCAAACACCCCCTTAGTTTAAATATGTAGCATTCCTTAATTTTAAAAACAAATCATATGAAACTAGAGGTGTCAAATTCAATCATTTACTTATTATTAGGTTGATTCGGTTATATTTTATCCCAAACAGGTCAAATAAAAAAAATCGGCTGGGTAGGGAAAGGAAAAAATGTGTAGAAAGTCTCTCCAAGTGTATTTTAAGCATATTTAATGGATTAGTTATTTATGAAAAAGCGTTTGCTGGCCAACCTAGCTTGAGATGACCCTCAATAAAAGTTACCCATTTCACTTGAACCCGTTTTGACCCATTACCAAGCCCACCCGCCCTGCATGTTTTGCAACCTCTGAAAGAAATGGTCACATGTGATTATGTGAATGGCTAATGAACCTGAGCCTGTCGGAGCAAAACTTCCTTTGTTTCTTCGGTTTTTGCATATTCTTTGTGTGTTTGAGGTTGACGCTGCGCATCTGAAAGAAGCTTTTTCAAGGATGTGATGGTTTCTTGCAGTCCTTCACATTCATTTATCTGGTAAAAATTAATATATTGTTGGATCAGAAAACAAGGAAATTCAAGGGGGGAAATCTACACTGGTTGTACCTTTTGGTTTAGTTGTACTAGATTCTCCGCGGTTTTCACCCGTCAACAAAATGGTATAATATTAATCAAGTTAACGCAAACTGGATTAGGGTGGCAAAGTTCTGATATGACATGAAACAACACGAAAACAATCGGGTTTTGGGTAGCCATATCCAAGTATCTAACCTGTTTAATAGACGGGTCGTGATCGGGTTGACATGTTTAATTAAAAGTGTTGTATTTAGATTGACATGTTTAATTAAAAGGGTCGTGATTGGCTTGACCCGTTTAACCCATTTATTACAGCAGACCATCTGGTTTAACATGTTTACAACTTGATTACAACCCGTCAACCCGCTCGACACGTTTAGATAAATGGGTTGAACAGATCATGTACGGGTTACACGATTTTAAGTTTGTCCGGGTTAGGGTTGATGTCTTTGACAAGAGTAAATATGTGGGTAGTATTCAGGTTCAACGAATTAACTGCTAATCAAAACCCGTTGACCTGGCATGATTGACATCTCTAAGCTCAAAGGACTTCTTATTTAACTGTGAATCAGTGTCTAAATTCTAAAACATGCACATAGAAAAAAAAAATCTTGCAAAATGCAATACCTCAAGCTCAAAGGACTTCTCGTTTAACTGTGCTTCTAGCTCGGAAAAAAACTGCATACGATATTAAGTTTAGATTAAAGTAAAAAATATTACACGCGTATAAAGGTGGAAGCACGCACTCGCGATTTTTCAACTTCCTCGATTTTGTGACTAGATGATGTGACCGAATCAGTAATTTTGCTTTCCAAGAGCGAGATTTGTTCATTCTTCCATTTGATTTCATCGTTTAATCTGGTTATCTCCACCTACATATTAAACATAACAAAACTACTATCACTTGTATACTGACAGCGGTCAATGGTTACTAAATATTCAACTTATTACATTCAGGAATTCCTTTCTGGTATCTCGTGCAGCCTCATCTGACAACTGTTTAAGAGTATTTAAATGGACTGCAACCTCTCCACACAATACTTTCTGTTGCTCCCTCAAGAGATCAATTTGGTCAATCGTCTTCATGCTGGTCTATTTATCACATAAGAAATGGAATTTCAAGTATATGGATTTGTATATTTATCACATACTTCAAGGTGGTGTTTGGCTTGCATTCGGGAATTACTATGGGCATGAGTTTGATACATGGTGGAATCAAGATGGGTATGGATTTTTAACCCAATCCTTTAGATGGGTATTGAGGACACCCAAATTTATTGGTATCATACCCAAACACTGTCAGACTCGTACAGATATAGCCTAAAATAATAAGATAGGCACACACATATAGAAGGGCATACCAGAGGAGTCTCTTGTGACAAAGAATTATCCTCATCAATTTGTTGATCTTGTTTGGGCTCCAATAGGAACTCGGCAGATGTGCATTCTGTAGGCAAAGAGTGTGAATGTATGGATTCGATTAGAGGATTGTGATTTCCAGGTGGAGGAGTTGAAAGTGGACTGATAGATTTAACTCCACTTGATTTATCACTTGTACTGGTCAAAGCCCCAGAAAGATTATCTCGTTTCTAGTCAAAGAAGTTAAAACTTATAAGTGGGGTCTTGAAATGATCTAATGTTAAATGAGGAATTCAAAGTTTAAATATAATGAAATTACATACATAATAGATAGTAACAACTAAAATGATTGCAAGAGCAGTGCCTTTTCAGGTTACCGTGTATCTATGATTTGTAGAGGTGGCAAGATGGGCGTGTCGACCAGGTTGAAATGGGTGGACCGGGCCGTTGACCCACACACACTTTTGTCCATTTTTAAAATTAATTACAAGTAACCATTCTGTTAATTATGATTATAAAAAGTATATTATTATAATAAGGGCTAGTGTTATATAAGAGCAATGTGCTTGGGCAGTATTAGACAATTAAACAGTTTTTATATTATTAGTATAATAGGAGGATTAGAGTGTAAATATTTCTCCTATATATGTCACATATTGTAACCCTGTTTATTCACAATCAATAATACAAATCATTACCAAGTTTATCTTGGTATCAGAGCCAACCCTAAAACTGCCGCCACAAGGCAGTCTTCTCCCTGCCATCGCTGATCAAGAATTCTGCCCTCTTCTTCTCTTTTTTTTTTTTCGATTCTGCTTCTATTACAGCCTTCATGGCTCTTATTACAGCATTCACTCCTACCGAGAAGACAACCCATAACTCACATAAGTTTGGGTTTACTTTGTCTCCTTCCAACTATGGCTATTGGAAAACCATGCTGCAGCCTTTTCTGATTACCAATGGTCTGTTTGGTTATGTTGATGGTACGGTTCTTAGTCCACAACAGTTCATTCCTGCGCCTACAACATCAAAAGAAAAAGAAAGTTCTGCCACCACAGTGTCGGCTCCTTGCCTCAACCCTGATTATACAACTTGGGTTTCCAATGATGCTCATGTTCGTATGTTGATAATGTCTACCATCTCTGAAGCTTCGTTTCAGCATGTTCAGGGTTCTACATCACGTGATCTATGGCTCTCTCTTGAGCGTGCTTATGCCCCTCACACCTCTTCCAGGGAATATACACTAAAAACTCAATTGTTGAAGATTGAGATGAAGGGTGACGAGTCTGCTTCTACATACTTGAATAGGGCTCAGGAATACTCGAATTCTCTTGCCAATATAGGTGAGCCAATGAAGGAGAAGGATGTTATTCTGTTGGCTGTTGCAGGTCTTCGTGAAGAATACAACACTCTCAAGTCCACTTTTCTTACTTGTCCTCCTACACAGTTTTCAGACCTCTATAGCTTGCTTGCTGATCATGATTATTTGTTGAAGAAACCAACGCCTGAAGTTGCCCCAGCTCAGGCTTTTGCTGCTGTCAACAGTCGTACAGGAGTTGCCTCCTCTCCTGTTTTACCAGATCAGGTTGCTGCATTACAGCAGGTGCTGTCCCAGTTTGGTCTCCAGGTCCAACCTCAGACCACTTCTAATTCGCAAGCCTTTTATGCTAACAGAGGTAGTAACAGGGGCGGTAGAGGCTATCGTCCTTCAAACAGAGGAAGAGGAAACTACAACAACTACAACAATTCTACCAACAGACATCAGAATGGAGGAGGTAATCGTAATCAGTTCTCTTGGGCATCTAATCAAAACACTGTTTTTGGCACATGTAACAGGTGTGGTATTGGTCACATTCCATCACAATGCCCAAACCGTGACCCGTCTACATACAGGAGACCACCACCATCAGCAAACTATGCTGATCATCGCTCTCAAGCATCGACCTCATGGCTTCCGGATACGGGGTCCAATAGCCACGTTGCCTTTGATCATTCAGGGCTTGAACATTCAGAACCATACTATGGCGACGACAGCCTCCATGTTGGCAATGGTAAAGGTTTACCCATTCTTCATATTTGCTCTTCAAAACTTTATTCTCCATCTAAAACCTTTTCTTTGTCAAATATTCTTCATGTTCCTCAAATCAAACGTAACTTACTTTCCGTACAACGATTCTGTCATGATAACAAAGTTTATTTTGAATTTCACTCTACCTTTTTTGCTGTGAAGGACAAGTCTACACACACTACCCTCCTCACGGGTCCAAGTAATAATGGTCTCTACTCCATCAATCTGCCAAGCATGCAACCTCTTCCTAAAGTTGCCTTCTCGGCTGTTCGTGCTTCCGCTCAAACCTGGCATCAAAGACTTGGGCATCCTCATCACCAGCTTTTAAATTCTATGTTATCTAAATATAATTTACCGTTATCAAATAAATGTTCTAGTTCGGATTGTGACTCTTGTTTCATTGGAAAATCATCCAAACTACATTTGCATTCTTCTGATTATAAGAGTTCAAATTTTTTAGATCTTGTATTTTGTGATGTTTGGGGACCAGCGCCCGTTACTTCGTTTGACGGGCACAATTATTTCTTGCTATGTGTTGACCATTATTCTAGTTTTATGTGGATTTTCCCTTTAAAACTAAAATCTGACGTTTTCTCCACATTAACACATTTTATCGCTATGGCTGAACGTCAGTTCAAAACCACACTTAAATCTGTTCAGACTGATTGGGGTGGAGAATTCAGAAACCTATCTCCATTTTTCTCCTCACGAGGTATTATCCATCGGCTCTCCTGTCCCCATACAAGTGAACAAAACGGTACGGTGGAACGACGACACAGACATGTTGTTGAAACCGGGCTTACTCTTCTTGCCCAATCTCATGTTCCACAACGGTTTTGGCATTTTGCATTTGATACAGCTGTTTACCTGATAAATAGAATGCCTTCTCGTACTAACAACAACACCTCCCCTTTCGAACATATTTTCCAAACTAAACCTGATTTCTCCTTTTTACGTGTTTTTGGGTGCCGGTGCTATCCACACCTTCGTCCATACAATAAACACAAAATGGACTTCCGCTCATCTCCATGCGTGTTTTTAGGCTACAGCACCTCTCATCACGGTTATAGGTGTCTTGATCCCACGTCTGATCGCATCTATGTTGCTAGACATGTCCGATTTGTTGAGTCATCCTTTCCTTTCGCACCTACCACGAGTGTCCCACATGTACCCACACATGACCCGTATGTCTCCTCATATCCTAATCCTGTTCCGTCCCTCTCTGTTCCTCAACCACCTACACCTAACCTTCCGAAACCTCCAGTTATCCACACTTATAAACGCAAATCTCAAACTCATCCCACCGATACCTCAACATCCCACACCGAAACCCCTCCTTTTCCTGACACACCTCCGGTACGGCTGCCACCTACCTCACCTACAGCCTCTTCTCCATCATCTCCGCAACCCCCTTCCCCTTCGATCCCCAATTCTCATGTTCCTTCTAACGAGGCTGCACCACCCCCTTCCCGCCAACGTCCACCCAACCTTCGGCCTCACCCTAAACAATCCACACCGTTTGATCCTTCTGCCTTTCACACAACACTCCCCTCTTCAGAATCTGAACCACCAACCTTTACTATTGCCAATACTATACCGGAATGGAGACAAGCCATGCGTGAAGAATATTCAGCCCTTATGAAAAATGGCACTTGGTCGTTGGTTCCCCAAGTCCCGAACGCTAATGTAGTCGATTGTAAATGGGTATATAAACTTAAACGTGATCAAACAGGGGCTGTTAAGCGCTACAAGGCGCGACTGGTTGCAAAAGGGTTTAATCAACAACCGGGTATTGATTATCATGAGACATTTAGTCCGGTTGTGAAAGCCACCACTATTCGAGTTGTCTTATCTCTAGCCGTCACACAACGATGGCCTTTACGTCAGCTTGACGTACAGAATGCTTTCCTACATGGGGATTTACAGGAAACAGTTTACCTTAGGCAGCCACCTGGTTTTATAGATCAAACCAAACCGGATCATGTGTGTCGTCTACACAAATCTCTATATGGCCTGAAGCAAGCGCCTCGAGCTTGGTTTAATAGACTGTCTGGTGCTCTTACAGCTCTTGGTTTCCAGGGGTCTCGGACTGATCCGTCATTGTTTGTTTATTCTTCCCGAGGCACCTTATTGTACATGCTTGTTTATGTTGATGACATCATATTGACAGGTAATAATCAACATGCTATTGATCAGGTCGTTTCCAAGCTTAGCAACACTTTTGCTGTACAAGACATGGGGCCATTATCTTATTTTTTGGGTGTTGAAATCTATTATCAAGGAGGTGATCTTATTTTGTCTCAGAAGAAATACATCCATGAGGTTATTGCACGAGCAGGCCTGTCTTCTTCTAAGCCTGTCCCCTCACCTATCACAACCACAGCAAACCTTCATTTAGGTGACAGTCCGCCACTTGATAATCCTGTCAAATACAGACAGATCGTTGGGGCTCTACAGTACGTTACGCTGTCCCGTCCAGATATTACCTATGCTGTCAATAAAGTGTGCCAGTTTATGCACTCCCCTACAGAAAACCACTGGTCTGCGGTAAAAAGGATCCTACGTTATTTGCAGGGCACTGTCTCCTATGGTTTACATATACAACGAGACTCGGAAACTAGGCTTCATGCATATACAGATGCCACTTTTAACACCATTACAGCTTACTCTGATGCAGATTGGGCTGGGTGCCCGGATGACCGTCGATCCACCGGGGGATATGCGATATATCTTGGATCTAATCTGGTTTCATGGTCTGCTCGCAAGCAACGAACTGTCTCTAGGTCATCCACAGAGTCTGAATATAAGGCTTTAGCAGATACAGTGGCTGAGTTAACTTGGCTCCAAGATCTACTGGTTGAACTTCGGGTTTCCCTTAAAACAGCTCCCACGCTATGGTGTGACAATTTGGGAGCCACATACTTGTCAGCAAATCCAGTCTTCCATGCTCGAACCAAACACGTAGAAGTTGATTTTCATTTTGTTCGTGAAAAGGTAGCACAAGGCAAGCTTTCCGTGAAATTTATCTCCACAGATGATCAGATCGCAGACGTGTTTACAAAGCCGCTATCATCTCAACGCTTTATGCTGCTCCGGTCCAAGCTAAGGCTTGCACCCCGGCCTTAGCTTGCGGGGGAATATTAGACAATTAAACAGTTTTTATATTATTAGTATAATAGGAGGATTAGAGTGTAAATATTTCTCCTATATATGTCACATATTGTAACCCTGTTTATTCACAATCAATAATACAAATCATTACCAAGTTTATCTGGCAGTAGTTGGGCTTGGCCTGTTTTGGTAACTATACTCTATGCCCCCACCTGTTACTTATACTTTTTGGAATAATGGCCTAGTTTGGTAATTTAGTGGAGAGGAAAGCAATATAGCCGGTAAAAAAAGATGGCGTGACAAGCCACCTCATCAGAAAATAAGTTATTTTGGTAACTAGACTTCAGTAGAAATGGACTAGTTTGGTCATTACACTTTTTTTTAAATGGGCTAATTTGGTAATTTAATGATAATCCACCTCATTATAAAAATGCCACATAAGCAAGAAACTGCTCAACAGGTGATCAAATTATCGAATTAGTCCATTTAAAAAAAAGACTTACCAGAACGAGACGTTACTGAGTATAATTACTAAACGGACTACTTGATATTCTATGACATTAGCCCTTAAAATAATAATCTAATTGAATAAAATGAGGTGCAGGGATGTATGGATTAAAAATAAAGTTTTTGTTTGTCCCATTCGACCAATTTAACATGTTCCCCTTTTAGCTAATTTATTTAAATTGACCAACTTGTGATTAAACACAACCCAAATTGACCCGTTCGTAAGTAAGTGGGTTAAAATTGCCACCTCTAATTAAACTTGAAAAAAGAAGTCTAGAACACAATAATCAGAATACAGGAGACTAACCCGTAGTTTTAACCAATTAAGCAATCCAGACTTCTTGATCTTTTTATCCTCATTCAGTGCGCCTTTGTTAGTTTCCACATTTCCATCAAGAGAAACATATAACTCAATATTTTCTTCATCCAAACTTAAGTCACGCCTTCTGTGTGGGAGATACGCAAGCTGCCCATTTAAAGAGACTATTTTAGTTGCATTGGTATTTTCAAATATATGTTTGCAACAAACAAACGTACCCACTATAATTCCACTCATAGCATATATATGTTTCAAATATATGCTTGCAACAAATATTAAGAATTACATTAACAGTATTTGCATGTTCATCTAAATGAAATCTTCACAAACTCAAAAGAATTATTACCAGCAAGTTTTGTGAGAGATGGCACTTTCAACTCATTTACTTATGCATAAGTTGATTTGGGTTAAATTTTATCTCAAATGGGTCAAATGAAAATATAAAGCTTAAGGAGGAACAAGTCTAAAGGGTTGAAAGTTGCCCAACTATTTATAAAATATTTTTATTTGACTATTTATAGATCTTTAAAAACTGGATAAAACAATTACGAGTCAACCAAACCTGACCCCGCTCGTTATAACTTGTATTATAAAATGACATGTTTCAACTGAACCCGTTTCGACCCGTTACCCAATAAGCCAATCTTGCCATCTATAAAAGGGAAACAAAAAATAGAGAATGGTTGATGCAATCTGACCTCTTTTTCCCCAAAGGAATGTCCTCTCCTTAGAGGACGATGAGAAAATCTAGATGCGTGAGATGGTTTATTGGAGACTAAAATTAATTTTGTTAGTCTTTGTATTCGGCTTAACAAAGCTTCTTTGACTTCTTCTTCTTGCTCAAGTCTTGATTTCAGCTTGACTTCACCGTCTTCTAGCTTTACATGTTACATGAATACAACAGAATCAGATGAATTATTAAAAAAAACTCTATATAACAAATAGAAAGGAAAATTATACTTTGTCAAGGAACTTTATGGTCATATGATGGTGATACGTTTTCGGTATAACAATGTAGACATTTGACATTTAGCAGCTCCCGCCAACTTAACTGACACTTGGTTCGAATGCATTGCCAACTCAACAGTACTCAAGATTAAAGGTGGCAAGATGGTGGGTCTGGTAATGGTTGACACGGGTCAATTCTAGTACGGGTTGGAACAGTATGGATCAGTTTGGGTTGACTTGTAAACATTTTTTTTCCATTTTTTATTAATAATTAATGTGTCAATAATGATTAAGAACCAATATCTGAATTATGGAACAAAAGAATTTAGGAGGTTGTATGCATTAATAATTGACTTTGGGTGATTTTCAACATTCAACCCATTTAACTTGTTCCCTTTTTAGCAAATCTTTTTTATAGCTTGACCCGTCTGCGATTAAAAAAACAACACTAGTCATAAGCAAACGGGTCGAAATTTCCCACCTCTACACAAATCAATTGCTAAGGGTACCTTCTGTTTAAGGATAACAATATCATCTCCTCCACTATGCTTCAGTTGAGGAACTGTTAAAATGCCCTCCTTTAATTGTTCCAATTCTTCTTTTAAAGATCGAATTTCATTTTGATATTTCTTGATAAGGGACTTCTCATCAACAATCTGTAAATCAAAAGGTTATTTCCAACGATTGTTTGGGAATACTTAGTATTAAGTGCAGAGAAATTTAATGAACATACCTTGTTTTGAGCAGCCTGGATTTCAATGTGTTTTGCACGGTGGGCAAATTTTAACGTATTATGTGTCTCTTCCGAATTGCTCGATGAAGGAGTAACAGTGCAAATGAGCTGAAAGACGTAAGGAAACAAATAAATATCTATAAGCAAATAGTAATATGGTAATATGGATTTTCTTTTAATAAGCTTAAGACTTACTGATACTCTTCCATGACCACTAAATGAAGATTGAAGGAGCCTGGTTAATTTTGAGTCCCTGTATGGTATGTGGGAAGCATTCCCATCTGCTAGTTTTGATATGACCTGTGATGGTTCCAAAAGTTAGTTAACAAACAATTTAAATAGAGCAAAAAAATAATGATCAAGGCCTATCTTACAAGTACAAGTCAACATTATAGAGCAATATTACACTGAGAAAATATTTGCAATGATTGAGGTCTCACAGTTCCAAGAGTTAGCAGGCTTTTATTAATGTAGGATCCTTCTTTTCTACGGACACCAATGGTTTCAGCTTTTGAGCTTTCAGAACCTGCCAGATCTACAAGGTTCTGCAATTCAAAGTGAAATAAATACAAGTGGTTAAACCAAATCAACAAAATTTACATTTCTGCTAGCAAAAAAGACTAAACATACTAAAAGCTAACTAAGTTGAAGCAAGTTCGAGTCGGTTACAAGCTAAGATGAGGTTAAGATACATACCAGCTGTGAAAAGTTAACAGCTCCGTCTTCACCGTTTTCACCACAAGGGCTACTCTCTATTGTCTGTTAAAAGAAGAAAGAATATGAAAGCATGCTTAAACTCAAAAAAGAAATGGATAACTAAATACGGGTTGCATACCATAGGAAGAAAAATGTGAACATTGACAAAAAAGGAAAGAGAATTGTCTCTTTATGAAAATTTGCAGACTTTATATTGAAGAAGAAAAATAATAAAAGATAAAGATATATAATTATTTTATAAACAATGATGAGACTTTTTGGAAACTTTATAGAACAAATGACAAAAGCTAGATTATGTGCAATATCAAGCAGAGACCAACAATAGAACAAGGAGGTGCCAGTGTACCACAAGAAAACATGTTCAGTATCTAAACGTATTCTAAAGGCACCCAAATTAATAATCCAATATGAATAGCATGCATTTTAACTTAATTTAAATACAAATTAACAAAAGAAAAACCTAGTTGGACTTTTCGAAGAACAGAGAACCTAGTATAAATCTTCTATTAGATCATGAGAAATAGTATGCTCGAACATATGGATATTTTATTTTTTAACAGTTGTATCTGTCTGCATTAAGCAACCATCTGTACTGTGTTTTCTACATCTGTTATATGTATAATACACTGAAATGTACAGCGGAAAAATGGAACATAGAAAGTGACTTTTAGAAGTAAACAGTTTTATAACTATGCACAGCCAAAATAGCTAATTTAGAGTTTGCAATAGACAGATAGTTACCAGAGTAAATATTGTGTGACTTCTGCTGCTGAGCAAATTAAAATTTGTTGAACCAACATGTCTGTGCTCTGGAATAACAAAGGGAAAAATACCAACTATCAATTAAACTCCCTTAAATGAAAGCAATTTTAGTATCAAATAAACATAATACTACACATGTAGTGATTGAAAGCCAAGATACTGAAATAGGTGCAAAGACTCAAATGATGCACAAAAGATAACATAATTATCACAAATTACATGTCTGCACCATATCATTGATTAAAGACAAATAGTTTCAAGTAGATGCTACCAAATTATTACAGTTCATATTATGATGTAGTAACCTACCCAATTCCAAAAATAAAATGAAATAAAGAAAAAGTTAGGCCAAACCATTGCAAGAAAAGATAAAGTACTTGAAATTTTGATGTAACCACATTTAGTACCCAATATTATTTGACTTATAAATGATCAGTAAGAAACATTAAAACATGGAACTAAGGCTAAAAAAGGAAGTACCTTCTCCTGCTGCAATAAGAGAAAGAACATGAGCAGGAGATAGCACAACTTCCTCCTTTATTCCTTCAACAAAGGCTCCCTGCAAGCAACAATTATTCCGCAAATTAGTTAGACCGACAATTATTATGCATTATGCATTTTATAGAATTACAATTATATTGCAGGGTTGAAAAATCAGGTGTGCCAGCTTAACCCTTCTATGTTTATGCTGAGTCAAATTAGTTTGTTTATCTGCTTATTCCAAATTTATGTGATTAGCAAACCACTACTAACAACTGTGAATGACTAGCAAGAACTTTGTTATTCTTTCTTTATTATTAAAGATTGTGAAGAAATAAGCGGCTACGAAAACTTATAGTTCAACTTAAAATGCAACTGGTGAGTCTGCCATTCCATGTGTTGCGCCAAAAGGTTGTATTCAGATTCTTGAATGCATGGACATAGTTACAAAACCAAAGAGATAATCGCGACAATTCAGGATGTTTCTATATCAGGAGAAGGGGTAAGCTTATTGCAATTTGCATTACCATAAAGCCTCATTTTTTGTGCTTAAGCTTATTCTACTTTTTTCTTCTTAATAAACTAATAATCTAAGCCCCATCAAATGCTTAAAAGAGCTTAATAGCTTTATCATAGAGCTCCTTAAATAAGCTAAACCAAACACCCCCAGAAAATTAGAAACTAGAAAAGAAATTGTCAAACTTATACAGACTCTATTATAGACTATTCAAATAAATCACACAAAACCCTTTAAAAAGTGCTAAAATGTCTCCTTGTTGGCGGTAACTCTAACTTTCACGCAAAACAGTTATTAAGTTTGTTAAGTTCCTATATTTTGGCAGTTATTAAATTTTCTATTTATTTATCCAGGTTGGTGTTAGATTTAGAGTAGGAAACAACTTTCAGTCCTATAATAGGTATTTCTCTTCCAATGAAATTCAATTATTAAGCGAGTTAATAAAATTAAAGCGTCGAGGTGTGTCTTCTGATTTCAATTGGTATCAGAGCTGCGATCAAGAAGAAAGTGCTGCAACCAGGCAGAAGGTGCGAGCATTCCAAGACGCACACAACCCAGAACAGGTAATGTTCAAAGCCTCTGAAAACTCTTGAAACCCAGACTTTATTCAAATGGCAGGAAACCCCTTAGCCCAGGCAAAGATCATACCAGTGAAGGAGAGCAGTGGGATATTGCTGCAGTGTCCTATGTGAATCAGTCTAACTACACAGCATGGGCACTTAAGATGAAAACAATCATAGATAAACTTGGTAATTGTATTGTGTATTATTGTATTAATGATTGTTACAAGGAATGTACAATATATAATGAAATACATAACATAAATAGAATATCCTAGGGCCGGCTGCTTGTATACGTCTAATATTCCCCCGCAAGCTAAGGCCGTTGTTCGACTTGTAGCTTGGATCTTAAGAGTAGGAACCGTTGTGATGGTAAGGCCTTGGTGAAGATATCGGCGATCTGATCCTGTGTAGAAATAAATTGAACATGTAACCTTTGTTGAGCAACCTTTTCTCGAACGAAGTGAAAGTCAACTTCAACGTGTTTAGTTCGAGCATGAAAGACAGGGTTGGCAGACAAATAGGTAGCCCCTAGGTTGTCACACCATAATGTAGGGGCATTGGTGACTGGAAAGCATAACTCACGCATAAGTGACTCGAGCCAAGTGAGTTCGGCAACAGTGTCTGCCAGCGCCTTGTATTCGGACTCGGTAGATGATTGCGAGACAGTTTTCTGTTTACGAGCAGCCCAAGATACAAGGTTCTTACCCAAGTAGATGGCAAATCCCCCCGTGGAGCGACGATCATCTTGACACCCGGCCCAATCGGCATCAGTGTAGGCATGTAAGAGCGAGCCAGAGTCATGACGTAAAAGGAGTCCAAAGTCAATAGTTCCCTGAAGATACCGTAGGATCCGCTTAACTGCAGACCAATGATTGGTGGTTGGGTTTTGCATGAATTGGCAGACCTTGTTGACTGCAAAGGTGAGATCAGGACGGGACAATGTAACATACTGAAGAGCCCCAACCATCTGGCGATACTTGACAGGGTCATCATGTGGGGGGCTATCGCCAAAAGTGAGATTTGTAGATGTTGCCATGGGAGATGGTACTGGTTTGGCTTGTGACAAACCTGCACGTCGAAGAAGGTCCACAATATACTTTTTCTGGGATAGAAGAATGTCTTTGTCACGATGAAGAATTTCAATACCCAGAAAATAAGAGAGAGGACCAAGATCCTGAACTGCAAAGGTAGTGCTCAGGTTCTGAACAACCCGATCAATAGCGTGAGAGTCATTACCTGTGAGGATAATGTCGTCGACATAAACTAACATGTATAGTAGTGTCTTCCCTGCAGAGTATATAAACAGTGAAGGATCTGTTTTGGATCCTCGAAAACCAAGAGCATATAAAGCAGATGATAACCTGTGAAACCAAGCCCGTGGAGCCTGTTTGAGACCATACAAGGACTTGTGGAGAAGACACACATGATGAGGCTTTTGCGGATCAACAAAGCCTGGCGGTTGTTGTAGATAAACAGTTTCCTTGAGGTCGCCATGTAAGAATGCATTTTGTACGTCGAGTTGTCGAAGAGACCAACCACGTGTAACTGCTAATGAGAGGACAACCCGAATGATGGTGGCCTTAACAACTGGGCTAAAGGTATCATGATAGTCAACACCCTGTTGTTGACGAAAACCTTTGGCAACGAGTCGCGCTTTGTAGCGCGTAATAGCCCCAGTTTGATCCTGTTTTAATTTGTATACCCATTTGCAATCAACAATATTAGCATGCGGGTCACGAGGGACTAAGGTCCATGTTACGTTCCGAACTAAGGCTTTGTACTCATCGGCCATCGCAATCCGCCAGTGGGGGTCTTTATTGGCAACAGCGAAGGAGGTGGGTGTGGAATCGAGAGGGGTGAAGATATGATAAGCACATGGACTGTAGCGGTCAGGTTGTTTTGGATTAGGACGAAGAAAGGTTGGCCGAGAGCGGAATGGTGGTGGAGGAGATGGTGGAGTAGGAGGTGTAGGTATATGACTAGAAGCAGAGGAGTGGGTGTTGGGACTGTTGTGGGTGGACTCAACAGGAGAATTGTTAACCTGTGGAGAGGCTGAGTTTGGAGTAGCAGGAGAGGACTGTTGGGCCGAAGGCTGCTGGATAGAGGAAATGGGAGACTGTTGTGGGGACTGTGGAGGAGAGGCCTGTTGGGCCGAGGGCTGCTGGACCGCGGGCTGTTGGGCCGGGGGCTGCTGAACAGAATGTCTGTGACACGGTGTAGGATATGAGGAGTAGTATGGTGGTGGTTGTGATGGTTGTGAAAGTATTGGTGACGGTTGGAACGGGAAAGATTGTTCATTAAAACGAACATGGCGGGCAATATAAAGGCGTTCGGTTGTAGGATCGAAACACCGATACCCATGATGGGATGTGCTATAGCCAAGGAAAGCACACGGGATTGAACGGAAATCCAACTTGTGAGAGTTGTATGCTCGTAGATGTGGATAGCATTGACACCCGAAGACCCGAAGAAAGGAATAATCGGGTTTTTGGCGAAAGAGATGCTCAAAAGGTGATATGTTGGAGTTGATCCGAGAAGGCATCCGATTTATGAGATAGACGGCGGTGCCAAAAGCAAAGTGCCAAAATTTTTTAGGGACGTGTGATTGAGCAAGTAAAGTAAGGCCGGTTTCGACAACGTGCCGGTGACGTCGTTCAACGACACCATTTTGTTCACTTGTGTGTGGGCAAGAGAGGCGGTGGATGATCCCGTGGTCCAAGAAAAACGGGGATAACTTGCGAAATTCACCACCCCAGTCAGTTTGAACGGATTTGATTGTGGTTTTAAATTGTCGTTCAACCATCTTCATAAATTGTAGAAAAATGGTAAAAACATCAGATTTGTGTTTTAAGGGGAAAAACCACATGAATTTAGAATAATGATCTACGCAAAGTAGAAAATAATGATGACCATCATAAGATGGAATATGTGCAGGTCCCCATACATCACACACAATTAAATCCAAAATTTGTGAACTTTTAAAATCCGACAAAGGTAAAGATAATTTGGATGACTTTCCAATAAAACAAGAATCACAACCAATGTCAAAGTTTTTATCAAAAACAGGTAAACAAAATTTGGAAAACATAGAATTCAAAAGTTGACGATGTGGGTGGCCAAGTCTTTGATGCCAGATCTTGGAAGAAGCACGATATGTGGAGAAAGCAGCTTTGGGAACATCTTGTATCCGAGGTAGACAAAATGTGTAGAGACCATCACTGCTGGGACCCGTGAGGAGGATAGTGCGTGTAGACTTGTCCTTCACAGAAAAGAAATCAGAATGAAATTCAAAAAATACGTTATTATCACGACAAAATTGTTGGACAGAAAGAAGATTTTGTTTGAGTTGAGGGACATGAAGAATATTTTTGAGAAGAAAAGTTTTGTTTGGAGAATAATAACGTGTAGAACCGATGTGAAGTATAGGAAGGGCCTTACCATCGCCAACATGAAGATTGTCCCCACCTAGGTATGGCTCAGAGTGGTCAAAGCATGATAGTTCGGGAGATGCATGTCCTGTAGCGCCTATATCTGGTTTCCATTGAGTCGGGGCCTGAGAACGAGTATCTGTGTAGTTTGCAGATTGAGTGTACCCCCTCATAGTAGCCGGATCACGATTTGGACAATGGGACGGAATGTGTCCAATGCCACACCGGTTGCAAGTTCCATAAATTGTAGTTTGCATCGAAGCCCATGGAAACTGGTTGCGTGGAGGTGGTGGTGTACTCCGGTTGTTGTTGTTGTTGTAGGAGCCTCTCCCCCGGCTACCACCATGACCACGACCCCGGTAATTATTGGATCGATTGGAGTAAAAGGCCTGATGAGAGGCTGTTGTAGGGTTGGTTGATGGTGTTTGAAGGGAAAGCTGGTTTATAATTTGTTGCAGTGCCTGAATGGTGGGATTAACATTGGGGCCGAGAGAGTTGGTGGCTGACGTGGGGTGTGTAACAGCAGAAAAAGCCTGGGTCGGCGGGACTGGAGAAGCAGGTTTTCTCACCAAGAAATCATGATCATCCAGCAAGGCATGGAGTTCATTAAACATCGGGGGGGTACTTCTGGAAATAAGATTACCTTTGAGGCTGTGATACTCGTCTCGTAAGCCTGCAACGACTAGTATAACAAGGTCTTTGTCTTTGACCGGTTCTCCAATACTCGCGTGCTCGGTCAAGATAAACGGATGGGCTTTCATCACTCTTCTACTCGATTTTGAGAAGCTGCTGTTTGAGGGCGAACTCGCGGGAGATGGTGTTGGGGGCGTAGGCTTGTTCAAGAGCTAACCAAAGATCACGAGATGACGTGGTGTGTTGAACATGACCAAAGGCTGTTTCAGAAATTGTAGACATCAGTAACATTCGAATGTGTGCATCATTCGATAACCAGATGGGGTAGTTCGGGTTGTCCTAGGGTTTCGGTACACCTGCAGCAGCAGCAGCGACTGCTTCTGAGGAGGAGGGCAGGGTAGCAGATGGACACGGTATTGATCCATCTATGTACCCGAACAGATTGTTTGTAACCAAGAACGGTTGAAGGAGTGCTTTCCAATACCCATAGTTGGTAGGCGAAAGCTTGAAGGCAAACTTATGGGAATTATGAGTGGTTTTGGTAGAATCGGAGAACAGTTGTAGCATGGCCATCGATTTCTGTTGTGGTTGTTAGCCGGTGGCTGTAGGCGGCAGAAGGTGGTGGGTCGGCTGTTTTAGGGTTCCAGAGAGAGCGCTCTGATACCAAGATAAACTTGGTAATTGTATTGTGTATTATTGTATTAATGATTGTTACAAGGAATGTACAATATATAATGAAATACATAACATAAATAGAATATCCTAGGGCCGGCTGCTTGTATACGTCTAATAATCATGGATGCACAGGGTATTTGGGTGGCTATAGGTTCTGCGGAAGTTGATACCGTGGATGAGAAGAATATGAAGCTGGAAAAAGCATTCCTTTATCAAGCCGTTCCCGAAGAAACTCTAATTCAGATTGCGAAGTACAAGACAGCCAAGGAGATCTGGGATGTGTTGAAAGTCTGGTACCATCGAGTCCAGAAGTCGGGTATTCAGATCCTTAGAAGTAAATTCGAGGGATTAAGGACGAAAGAAAGTGACACCATTGATGATTTCGCTGGAAAACTAAGTGGGCTGGTTTCTATACCTAACAGTATGGGATCCGTGATGGAAGAGGTAGTTGTAGTAAGAAAACTGTTTGACTGTGTCCCCGCCAGATTTATTCACCTCGCCTCCATGGAACAGTACTCCTACATAGACTTGATGCCACTTGATGAAGCAATTGGGAGACTTAAAGCGTATGAAGAACGGATTCTGGGTCGAGAGGGCTCAAGTGACAACCAAGCAAAACTATTGCTAAATCAAACTGATCGTCAAGGGAGGAACAAAAACGGTGACCACAACCAGCACAGTTCTGGCCAGGGACGGAATTTTGGCAGAAACGGTCAATAGTAATCGGGGGCGTGGCCGTGGGCAGGGTTTTGGACAGGGCAGAGGCGGTCAAAATTCTTCGAACAGTAATCATAAGGAACAGGAAGGAAATAGTGATAAATCACATGTAAAGTGTTACAAGTGTGGCAAGCTTGGACATTATGTATACGTATGTCCCACGAAGAACAAGGAAGGCAAAGCAAACCTGGTCCAAACCCAAGATGAAGAGCCTGCCCTTTTAATGACGATTTTGGTGGAAGACCAATGTGAAAAAGTGTTTCTAAGTGAAGAAAAGGTCATACCAGGTAAATGCATCATGAATGCCAAAGAAGACTGTGTATAGGATCTTGGCAACGGTGCCAACAACCATATGACTGGGAACTGGTCGTTCATCGCTGCACTCAATGTACAAATCACTGGGAGGGTGCGGTTAGGCGACGGGTCTTGTATCGAAATCAGAGGAAAAGGGGCAGTCCTTTTACAGTGCAAGAACGGGGAGCAACGTCTAGTCTCGGAGGTGTACTACATTCGTGGTTTATGTAGTAACATCCTCAGCCTTGGACAATTCACCGAGAATGGGTGCAAAGTAATTATGCACGATGAACTTCTACGGCTATACAAAGGAGGAGGAAAGCTTCTTATGAAGGTGGCAAGATCTAGAAGCCCACTATATAAAATCAGCATACGTACAGCAACAACGGTATGTCTTCTCAAAAACATGGATGACATAGCATGGGTGTGGAATGCACGATTAGGGCATCTAAATTTTCAGACTGTGAATGAGATGACAGAAAAACTTGGTATGTGGTGTGCCAAATATATCACACATCGCACAACTATGTGATGCATGCTTCGCCGGGAAACAAACTAGGCAGCCTTTTCCACGTCAAGCGACACGGCCCTTGGAAGTTGTCCACACAGATCTGTGTGGACCTATTATACCTTCAACAGCAGGAGGAAACATGCATTTTTTTCTTGTTGGTGGATGATTTTTTCAAGATACATGTGGGTCTACTTAATCAAGTCCAAGGACGAGACATTTTCTGTTTTTAATAGGTTCAAATACATTGCAGAATCAGAAAGTTCGTGTAAATTGAAGACTTTCAAAACAGATTGTGGAGGTGAGTTCACAATCAGAAATTTCACACAGTTCTGTGAAGAACATGGAATAAACCGAATGCTATTGGTTCCTTACACTCCACAACAGAAAGGGGTAGTCGAAAGAAGAAATCGCTCGGTTATGGGTACAACACGGAGCATGTTGAAGACCATGGGAATGCCACAAGAATTATGGGGGGAAGGAGTTCGCCATGCAGTTTACGCCCTAAATCATTTACCCACAAAGGCTTTGAAAGATAGCACCCCATACGAGAAGTGGAAGGGAAGAAAACCAAATAATGAACATCTACGGGTGTTCGGGTGTATTGCCCACATGAAGGTACCAACTGTCCACTTAAAGAAACTGAATGACAGGAGCAAACAGTTGGTTTATTTAGGAAATAAGCCGGGGAGTAAAGCATACCGTTTGTTCGACCCACATCTAAAGAAAATAAGTAAGCCGAGATGTCAAGTTTGAAGAAACAAGGGGATGTGACTGGAGCACTTATGAACAGACTACAATTAACCCATTCTGCACTAATTTAGAGGCGATGAAACGAGAAATCCAATCAATAGAAGACAATCAAACATGGAAATTGTAAAAGACCTAGGGGGTACAGATCAGAATTAAGGGGGAGATTGTTGGCAGTAGCACCTGTAGCAGTATGGCGGTAATTCTAACCTTCATGCAAAAGAGTTATTAAGTTTGTTAAGATCCTATATTGTAGCAATTATTATTGTTTCTGATTTATCCAGGTCGGTGTTAGATTTAGAGTAGGAAACAAGTTTCAGTCCTATTTATCGGCAGTACAGCTTCATTGCAAAAATCCAGAAAGAAAACACAAAAACACATGATACAGGTACTAACAAATGTGGGAATTGATGTGTATAGAGATGACATGTGAAAATAAGCATCAGAAGATGATATGCATAGATTACCTGTGTATCCTCTCGTATTCTTAAATTTTGTCCTGCTGGATTTAATAAGTCATTAACTACCTGAGAAAACATATAATTTAAACAGAAAAAATAGGAAGGAACTGAAAATTGTGCATCCGTAAATAAGTTACCAGGGAACATACAACTAAAGTGGTTACACAAGCTACAAGTTTCTTTTTTTTTTAACGGCAAATCTATCCTACTCCTAAATTACACCAAATAATTCACCCCATGCCTGGGTTTGAACCTAGGACCCCCCATCTAAGAGGCAAGAGCGTCTACCAAGTGGGCTACTCCCACATTGGCACACAAGCTACAGATGTTGGACGGAAATAAATGTAGTAGTTTTTTTTTAAGAAACTTGAATGACTCTTCCATTGCGTGTCATGATAAATTATTTACTTGAATTATCATTAAAAATATAAAATATTATTTTTAAACTTCAATATAAAAATATTAGTTATTATATCAATTTCTAATGTTGTATATAAATCAGATATATATTTTACTTCTAGTTAGTACATACCTTAATCCTACTTCTAATAAACGATTCCACTTAATGCCACGTGGCAACACCATATTTTTTCTCACTAAAATATTCTAATTTTCACTATTTTAAATAAGTTCGAATTTTAGTATCTGATTATGTTAATGTTGTTTTTTTTTTCAAAAAAATATTATAAGATTTGAATTCTAATTATTACTTAATTTGAATTCTAATATAAAATTTGAAATCTAATTTTCCCTACACATTATTGTATTTTCATTTTTTTATTAAATAACCCCATATAACCTAGTAAAAAGTAAAAAAAAACGAAGCAGTGAATAGATTTCTCACCTCATTGTAAATTTCTAAATATGAGACACGAAGAAGAAATTCACGATTTGGAGTCTGCAAAATAAATACAGATTATTTTATTTTCCTCATGAAATAAATGAAGGTTATCAAAAAAACTTTCAACAAAGCATACCTCTTGAATGATAGTAAAAGCATCCTTCACAGCCAAGGGAATAATTCCTGGGGACCTCTGGTCACCCTGTCTTGTGTGTATGATCAAGATACCAAAATAAATAAACAGAAGAATCTTAATATGATGGAAATCTTATAAAACAAAAGAGATATAACATATGCAAAATCAAACGAGTTATAGAATATAGTGTTTTGGATGTGCTTATGTTACTTCTTGTAGCAATCAAATGTTCAAGTGCTTGGCAAATTACGATATTTTTAAGGAACAAAAAAAATTACCAAAAGGACACTGTTCTGAAAAAGAAGGAGATGCATGTAGTGAAATGGGGTAAAAGTCTCCAAAAATAGGTTTAAGAAGGGGTGAATAGGTTAATTTAAGTATACTGCCTTCAAGCCGCAAAAATCAGATAATTAGTTCCAAAACGCACATCCAAACACCCTACGCTTGCTAGTTCTATGTAATAAAAGAATAAAAGCTAGCTGAAACAGACATTTATAACTCAAAATTGCATCAAATAATTGAGCAGTAATATGAGAGCAAAAAGATGATGTGCTTACATGCATGGTGTGAGTCTTTCCACTACTTGTCACGCCATAGGCAAAAATAGTTCCTGTAATTGAAACAGATCATGCAATATTTATATGCAAGGGCACAAGATGACAACAGACACACTTAGGGGCAGAGGGGAATGAGCAACAAAGAGTTTATTAAAATTTTAAAAAATATCAAAAGGACTGCTAGCTTTAACATGAAAACTAACCCTGATTTGAGGATGGCTTGGACAGATTAACAACCAAAGAATGGATGAGATGTAATTTATGAGAACTAATGGTATTTGGACAACGTATCGCTTTCAGATAAGGACTGAGATCTTATTCAGTTCACGGTTGTTTATTAACCAAAATTGATGCAGTAATTATGCAAAGTGTCAAAACTTTGTTTATTCTAACTCAGAAATAAAATGTGATTTCTGCGGATTCCATGTCACAATTTGAAGTAAAAAAAAATAAAGAACAAGGAAGCTATAAAAGGAAAGATAAATACCAGTAACACCTTCCATTGCACCACTAACAACATGTTGGGCTGCAATATCGTACACATGACGTGTTGTGGTTGTAGGCCCAAACACCCGATCTAGATACGAATTATGACAAGAAAAAACAAAATGAGACTCACAAAACCAGTCAAGATATGTGAACCTCAAAGAGGTCCACATTAGAAAGATCTCTCGTTATATTAAATTTATAGACTCATACACGATACACCCAGTCTAGATACAAATTATGATAAGAGAAAAGAACAAGACAGGGATATCTCTAATTCATATTTGCAAGATTAACAAACTATTCTACGTCTATCAGCCTCTTAAACTTGCACATCAATCTTTCCAGAGAAACAAATCCCTGATTCCCCAAAAAAAGCTTTACAGGCAACGCTGAAAGTCCCAATCTTCAAAGCAAACTTAATCTCATGATAACCTTAAAGGGAAACTAGACCAACCTCTACATCTCGTAATTGCCATTTAGTAAGCCAATACAAGCAGAGTTCTAAAATTTAAATACATGCAGTGATTTGTGCCAAGCTAAACATAGAAAGGAGAAAAAAATAACAATCCAACTAGCTTCCAATCTTTAATACTTTTCCCATAAAAAACTAGACTATGCAGTATTTGTCCCCTTCGCTATCATAATTCATAATTTACCCTGACTCATTAGCTTTTTAGATTATTGTATTTGGTACTATTTGTTCAATGTAACTCATTCTTGCCACTGTAGTATTTTTCTTCAATTTTGCAGGAACGTCGACTATCAATGACCGAACCGGAAGTTCTTAGTCTGAGAGTCATCACAAGGTTCCCTTTCTACCAACTACAACTAATGGGTCCAACTCATATTTTTCTTTAAAAAACTCAGCTTTTAACAAATTCTCGTGACCAGGGGATCAATAACCCTCCCTTGGTTTCGCCCCTACCGACTATCATCTTGTCTGAAACAAAAAAGCATAGTCATTAAGTAGCTCATCTGCGGTCAACTAGTTGTCTCCACTCTCCGGTCCCCTAAACAACAATATCCAACAACCCTAGCGCTTTGGCAATACAGAATCCAAGGTCTACAAAGTTATTTACTGTTAATTTCCGATTTTAAGCATGACAATAATAATCAACAAAAATAATCCTAAAATATTAAGCATAAGCAAAAATCTAACCATACCATATGCATAAGCAATTGACGGAGTTTCCTCATTCCGTAAAATAGTTTCTCCATCAGCATACCACGCAATCTCCTCTCCTCGTCTTATTTCCCTCCGACTAGTTCACAAAAACTTGCTTTATAACCAAAGGTAATAGCAATATGTATATTAGTATAATAAATCAGAATTATGTACACCAATATTTGATCACCTGAGAGGCCGGAACCGGACGGTAACAGTGACATTCTCCTTCAATTTCTCAGAACTCGGAATCAAACTCGGAGAGTAAAAGCACTGCGGCTTGCTTCTCGCCGATGAAGCCGGTGAGCTGAGATTATCAACAGAAGCTTCTGGAAACTGTTTGGAAGACGAAGTAGTCGAAGAAGAAGGCGAATTAGCGCATCTCGAAGTCGATTTCCTTGCCTGCAATCTACCTGGCATCGACTCCATCGTTGAATTGAGCTTCAAATTGTTGCAATTAAATCAGTAATCACATGAATGTAACGGTTTTGGTGAATTGGAAGTGCGAATTGAATAGATCTGAAGAAATAATCGTGAATGTGATGAAATGAAGAATTGGTTGAAGTGATGAGCTTCCATGAAAGACAGACAAATGAAACTGCACCTTTTGAAGTGAAGAAGTTAAAAAGGGGAAAACGATCTGCCCCTTGTCTAGTGTCTACAGTAAACAACTCCCCATCCCTTTGGGGGGCACTTTGCAATAATTAATTTAATTGTTTGCTATAAAGTTTATTTTAATAAAAAAAATAATAAATATATTATTCAGTAAACTGTTATTTTGTTTAAGTGGTTTAGTTACTTTTGTCAGTTTTATCTAAAAAAGTTATTTTTTATGTATTCTCGTGGTTTATAAAATTTGTCGTTTTCATTTAATCAGTTAATTTCATTCGTATATTAACGTTAAATTAAAGGTATTTAGGTCTTTTATATATTTTTTTTATTTTATTAGTATTTTATACTCCTAGTTATTCCTCTCATCCTCTTAAATCGTATTAACCATACTTATCCTATTACGATTGTCTGTGTGGCCATCATCTTCTTAATCCCGATCGTCCATGTGGCCATCATCTTTCTGAATCTCGACCGTCGATGTGGCTATCATCTTCTTGATTTACCACATAGACGATCGTAATTCAAGAAGATGATGGTCACAAGGGCGATCGGGATTAAGAAGATGATGTCATATCATGAAGATGTTATATTATGTCGAATTGCATATCGTGGATGTTTTGAGTGCAAAATGTAATGTTGGGTGTACTACTGGAGAAGTCAAGCCATGGTTTATGGTCGTTGTAAGTTGTTAAAGGCTTTGAATTGTTAACCCTAATTAATTAGAATGTTCGCGTATTCATTAGTTTACTTTTTTCACAAACATATAGAAGACTTGATTAAACGAATAATGTGACATCGACACCAACAAATTATGAGACATGGATGTGTGTTGCATTGCGTGATTGTACTAACATGTTATGATCAAATGTTAGTCCTAAGATACCTCAAACATCTAATTTATTATCTGCACCTTAAAATCTGATTGTACTTACTGAGACTTTAATATTACGTAAAAAATAGTTCAACACAATGAAAAAAGTTAAAAAGATAAAGAAAAAAAAAATACAATATATTCACCCTATAAAGGAAACACCTTTAAAAACTTCATAGTTTATCAAATAACAAAAAGAAAATTGAAAATTTCATAGTCATGCTAACTTTTAGATATCACTTTATAATAGCAATGTGTGGATGTGATTACTTCGTTAAGATATACATTCTAAGATTCCTTCAAAACTTAGGGATTTTGTAGGTGATAGACAAATGTGACAATTCGATTTATGATGATTAATAAACTCTTTGCATGTTATAGGTGTGGTCCATTTCACATTCTTTTGAGGTGCCTTTTGAGTTTTCAACTTTATCTCCATTGCAAAACAACTTTTATGAACTTTTGTTTACTTTACCACTAACACATAAATTTTGTTTTATCCTTTGTTTTCATATGAATAGAAAAGGAGAAGAGTATGGTGAGGTGTTCAAAAACCTTGTATACAAATTATCATTTATTCCTTTCACAATATTCATATATCTTTAAAAGAAATGAAAATTGAATAAAATAATAAAATTACTTCACACTTTTTAATATAAATATTTTATTAGAAGAAAAAAAAAAGAGAAAAACAATGAAAGGTTTTTTTTTAAGAAATAGTATTAAATTTACATAAAATAGTGAAGAAGAAAAAAACATAAATTCTCAAGGAAAGAATGAATATAGTTTATTGTTCACTTTTTAATATAGACCGATTGCAGTGATGGAACAGATTTTCCATATCATCTTTCTTGACGGATCGAAAAACTATCACACATGCTAAATATGAGATATTTAAGTATTCGTGTTCTCATATTTTCAGTGTATATTTTGAATGGACATGTACGAAAGGGAAAAAGAGTAACCTTTGTGAAATATGTAGACAAAGTGATCATAATCGGGCAAGATGTCCATCTAAGCCTAGAAGAATGGATGTCTAAGTGGATCCAGTTGTTTTGACAATTTTGTTTTAATTTTTATTTTATATTGAAACCGCTAGCGAGCTGCATTTATTTGACATTTTTATTTTTGTTTATATTTGATATTGAGATCGTCAAGTTTTAATGTTTTTTAAGCTTTTTTATGCTCCTTATTTTAATTTAAAGTTTATTTAAATGATTCTTTTATTTTAGTTGCATACATTTAACATGATTTGAATAAAAAAAATTATAATAAGCTAGTCAAAAAAGAAAATAAATAAAATTGATAATACGTTTATTGAATAAAAAAAAGAGTTATAATATATTAGTTAAAAATAAAAAAAATAACGAAAAAACACCCGATAAATATTTTATCAAAGATGTAAAAGAAGATACGAAACCATATTCTAGTGAATGAAATCTTGACCGTTTGGTTCTTTTTAAAGCCTAAAACAGATTTTAAATTTTGAGTATTTTATATGGTAGGGGTGTTCATAAGCTAGTTCAAATGGTCAATTATAACAAAATATGGTAGGGGTGAATACATGTGATATTAATTATTTCATATTTGTTATAGTGTTTGGACCCTTCTACTTCTAATACAGACCAAAAGGCCAAATCTGTTCCACAAATCTACAAAAAAATTGGTTTTTTTATGTATAATATTTTCGGCCCCCAATTTAATTATTCAAGTTCCGCCACTGCGAATACGTAAAAGATTTTTTTACAATTAAGATGTATAATGTGGATAGATGATCACTTGACCTTCCTAAACCTTTCTAAAAACGATAATTGCATGTCGTATTTGATGAGTACATGTCGTTGGAGAGTTAAGGTCGTTGATAAGTAGACTAGGGATTAAATTACACATGCGTAATTTTACATTCAAAATTTAATTTAATTACAAATAAGTCACTCTAACAAAAATACAGATAAAGCACATCCCAGCAATGATAAAAGTGATTCTTAATTTTAAAATTATTCTCAGATATTAAATAAATTATTCTTAAACTCACCTCTTTCACACTTTCATATATATATATATATATATATATATATATATATATATATATATATATATATATATTGTTTGTCATAATGTACTCCATACCCACACTTTTATGCCATCCTGGGTGTTACAACTTACAACTCATATTACTAGCTAAGCTTTTAATATTCATCATCTTTTTCATTGCTTTTGTTTTATAATATTTTATATACACATTGATTAGGATTAAGTTTTATAATAAGAATTAATTAAAACTAATAAAATGTTGTTGTTGGAATATATATAGGGTACACACTATTGGAGTATAGAATGATAATTACCCATGATGGGTGGCAAAAAGGCTGTCTACCAACCAACAAGTGGGTAGGTTTCTTTCTTTCTTTCTTTCTTTCTTTCATCTCTAAAGTAAAGTGTCTAAAGTAAAGTGGATGGAGTTTTTACTTTTTAGAGTAGGATGTTTATGTGTTATGGTTGCATGATACCTGAGGCGAGGGCTGATATAGAGCCACGACAAGGTGCGCCAACATCATTACGGTGTGGGTGTGGCGACACTCTGTTTGATGAAGGGTGGCATTCCTTCGCCGTTGAGTTGATTCCGTTGACGCACTCTCTCTCTCTTAAATGTTAATTTTTAAAAAAGTGGGTTAAAGTGAAACAAATCAATTACATAGATGAAAGATGGAGTTAAAAGTGCTGATATGTTGCTGAGGTGACGATTAATGATGAAAAATGACTTGTAACCATTACACATAGCCTTAAGAAATAAGTGGAGGACGTGGCATCACCGTGACCAATGGGACGAGACATATGGGGGCCCTTACGTGTGTAAGGATGACATCAAATAGGATGGAGTTTTTTCTTTTAATCAATGAAAATGAGGGTTGGATCAAAACGGAGGTTTAAAACTACGGATATGGGGTGGGGGATAGGACGATGAGGTTGGATATTATCGATAATAATTTGAAAATATAGGATACGAACATATGAATAGTTATATTAAATATTTTTTTATCACGTGTTAATATCTTTTATCGTCAAACCTATTTGATAACTTTTCGCTTTGTATAACTAACTTTTAAATTTTGTATTTTAATATATCAAATGACCTATAATACTTGTGACCGATTATTTTTCATAAGTTTTATATTTCTCCAACTTACATTTTATTTTACCAATGTTAGAAAATCTTCGCAATTCACGTTATTTTGTAGTGAGGTTTTATCAAATGCAAATGTTTAGTTATTGTTAGTCTTCCCATATGTAGTATGCACACGTCTTTTTATCCAATCTTTTGAGTTAATAACTGGTAAAAATTTGATATATTAAAAATAATAATGCATCTATACTATATAATAAATAAAGATTTTTTCATGCCACGTGTCGCCTCCACATTCATTCTTATCATTTTTTTCCCGCCTCTATCTCTTATTAAATACACCTCCTATTTTTAACAACAATATTTATTTAAAGAAAATATTAATTATACTAATAAAACACATTTATTTTAAATTATCCCTTATGAAACTTTGAAAATCCAATTATTTAACTTTTATTTTCAATCAAATCTATACTATATAATAATTAAAGGTTTAAGGTGGACACTTGTCGCTTTCTCGTGTCTCCTCACATTAGTTTTCCCGCCTCTCTCTCCTAATAAATGCACATTCATTTTATTAAATAATAATGAATTATAAATATATTATTAAAAAAATACTAATTATATTAAATAACAATAAATAATAGAAAATAAAAATATAACTAATTAAAGAAAAATATTAATTTGTTATATACACACACATTTCCATTTTATATATATCGAAACGATCATAATAGTCTAACAAGTTAAGACGTATTACAAATTTATAAGTTTTATCTTTTTTAATATACAATCTCGTGTAATACACGGTATTATAACCTAGTAATAAATAAAAAAATAAATTACATTAAATAGTATTTAATTTATTTTTAAAACTCAATTATATATTAGTTTTTTCATATTTTGAGTTTTGTTTTTTATCCTTAGTATATAATACATTTTTACACCTGTAAAATATACATATAAAAATTTAAAAATTTTATTTATTGATATTTTTCACCCGTGTATATACACAGGATCTAAACTAGTTTTCTAATATAATAAGTTAAGTTAAAAGTTTATAAGCATTTAATTATGTTTTATGGATATATTTTGTTTTTAATTAACAAATAATCCCAATTGTTAATTCTAAATATGCCGCCATTAAAAAAAAGGAAATATGCCGAAATTTTTAGTCTTTGAAATAAATTTTATAATCACACGATGATGATTAAAATAACTACTCTATATTTTAATTGAAATGATATGTGAACAACAAAGTCTTTTATATATTATCAACTAGATTTATATTAAATATTTAAAAATATATTATTTTAATATCATTATTTAATAAGAAAGAGAAGTGAGAAAAACATGGTAAGAATGAATCAGATAGTGACACGTGTCCCATAATATTTTTTTTATTAGTGTAGATATATGTGTACTTTAGTAACATGTATGGGCGGTTCTAACATTTTTTATAACATAAAACGGAGTACAAAATTGAAGTCTTTTTAATAAAAAAAAACTTTTTAGCGAACAACTATTCTTATTTTTATCTCTAATTAAGATTGATAACAATAAGCTAAAAACTTTATAGTTTATGATCTTAAAATAAATATTCTATTTTTTTTATATATAAATGGTTTAAAAAAATAATAAAAAATATATAATTAATATAATATATTTAAATCAAAAGTTAACTAAATATTGAAAAAGTTAGTGCCAACAAAAATTGGGGTCTAGGTGGCTTTGGTAATAAGGTAGTTTATACTCAAAAAAAAAATCGATTATAATTTTAAGACTGTACTTTTTGGGAGAAAAAAAACAAATCATTTTATTTATATAATCATTAAAATAGTATAACAAAGCATATTTTATATCTATAATTGGAATAAATTAGGCCGATTCTAACCACACACGGAATATTGCTAATTGGACCCGCCGTCGCGCGATACGCCCTCGTATAGGTCAATACGAGGGCGTATAGGGTTTAGTCTCTGACACCAGAATGACACGTGTCATTCTCTGTGTCCCATACGATTCGTATTGCCCTATACGCCTCGTATGAGGCAGGGCTCAATATTTTTCTTCAAAAGTTGGAAGATTTGGTGTTAAATAATCCTATACGTGGCGTATAGACCTATACGCCACGTATAGGATTATTTATTTAATTATATTTTTTTTATAATAATATATTATTTTGTATTTTAGTTTATATAATTTTGTTAATATAAGTTTGTTATCTATTTATAAATTTTGTATATTTTATATTGTTTTTAAACATTTACTATATTTTTACAGTATAATCAAACAAAATATTAAACATTACAAACCAAACAAAATATTAAACATTACAACCAAACAAGTAAACTAAACATTATATACAATACATCATAAAATTAAATATATACATCAAAATGTTTTACATACATAACAACGAAATAAACAAAATACAAATAAAAGAACTAAACCTAATCGGCTCCAGCGTCACCCTGACCTGCCCCGCCCTCACCCTGAACGGGGTCGTCCAGATAATGACGTGGCGGTGGTAGTGGGGGTGGCTCGATGCCGGCGGCTCGTGACTGATTCACGAGCTGTCCAACCGCCCACGTCATCAGGTCCTCCATGCGATCGAGTTGACGACCCTGTCGCCGTGAGTCGGCAACAAGGCCATCAAGCAATGCCTGGGTAGCCCTATCCAGCCTAACAGACCGACGTACGTGTCGGGGATGCTGTGGCGGATGCTCGTGGACCTGCTCGACGTGTGGCGGCTCGTCCTCAATCGCCATACCCTGCAGCGGCTGAGGCATAGGCGGGTCCCCCTGTCCAGACATCTGCGGCAACGGCACCGGGACCCAAACCTGGTCCTGGACGGCCCCTACGAACCGAAGGCCCTGCGGGAATCGGTGCGTGATGCGCATGCCGCTCGCCGTGCGACGATCTAATCGGACAGGGGGAATGGCCGGTAACATCTGAGGCTCATGGTGGCCAAATGGTATGACCGACCGCATGATATGCGTGATGAATGCACCGCCATATAAAAGTCCGCGCCTCTGTCGCATATAGGCTGAAGCAAAATAAAGCGCCATGCTCGTGGACAGGTCGCACCGCCTCCCAGTAAGCAGGCAGAAAAGGAAGAAAAGATCTCTATCAGTGCACCACTCACGGCTTTTCAGACACGGTGCGATCGACGTCGAAATAAGCCGGTGCAGATATCTATACAAAGGGTCTCTAACACCCGAGACCCTCCCCTTGGTACCCAACCAAGGACTATCTGAAATCAAGCCCCAAAAAACAAGGAGTTCCTCCTTGTCAACCTCCGTCACCGCCTCGGTGAATAGCGGCGAGACCGTCTCAGGCTCGTAGTACAAGCCCGTCGTGACGGCCCACTGACGGAGGGTCTGACGGTAAACGACCCCAAAAATAGAAAAAGAAATACGATCCGGATCCTCAATATCCGGCGCCTCCCCGGGTAGAGGCTGCAGCCCAGTCTCTGAATAGATGAACGTCGAAATAAACTCGACGACAAGCTCTCGGTATGTCTCCTCAAAAGAAAGGTCAAAAAGACGCGACCATGGCGTGTCCTCACCGATGATGGCCCTAGCTCGCTCGGCCTCATGCACCTCCTCGAGGAGGGCCCAATCCACCGCCGTACCCGGACCCATCTGCACCTCCCGGAGCTTCTGGCACTGGGAATAAGCCTCTGTATCGGGCGGAAAATCTAGAAAAGGATAGTGCGCAAAATCGTCTAGCTGATCTATTTGAATATCATCATCATAATCCGCCATATCTGATAATAATTAATTGTTTTTAATATTTTAATTTAAATAATAAATAATAATAATATATTGTTTAAATTTTAAATAATAAATAATAATAATATTTTTTTTTAAATAATAATAAATAATAATAATAATAATATATTGTATTTATTTTAAAAAATAAATAATAATAATAATATTAATATATTGTTTTTATTATATTTTCTTTAATTGAATTAATTTATATAATTAAAAAAAATTTAAATTAAAAACCTATACGCCACGTATAGGCTTATACGTGGCATATAGGCGGTTGCCGGGTAAACAAAGACATACGCAGGCCAAATAGGCCATACGCGGGCGAGTTGCCGGGTAAACCAAGCCATACGCGACCAAACTAGGCCATACGCAAGCATGTGACCGGGTAAACTGAGCCATACGCAGCGTATAGGCTTATACGTGGCGTATGGCTTCATCTTCTTCCTTAGATCAATCCAGAAGAACTATACGCCACGTATGGTCCTGTACGTGGCGTATAGTTCTTAATTTCAAACCTAAAAATCGCTAATCTACCCAGTTTTACCCGCTAATATTTAATAAAAACCTAACATTAATGATCGTGGGTTAAGATACGTACCTTTTCAAAGTTTTTTTGATGCCACAATCCAAATCAACGAGCGTTTTATAAGCGGGTCGCGTATGGCTTTGTGTTTGTTTTTTTGGTTCGTTTGGTACAATACGGGGCCAAAACCAGATAAATCAAATGTATATACACCACGTATAGGGCAATACGTGGCGTATAGAATACCAAAGGTTAGGGAAGATACGCCACGTATTGATCTATACGTGGCGTATAGAAATTTGAATTTTGAAAAAATTTGAATTTTGAAACATTTGAATTAAAATTAATTATTATATTTAATTAACATTATAATTAGTTATAATTAAATAAAAATATTTAAAATGACAATAAAATTAATTTAAAAAGAATTACAATACAATTTTAAACAAATATCATCCGAGATTCGTGAAATATTGTGGAAAACTAGATCTATTAGTGACCATTATTTTCTTAAATCGTTCTATACGATCATTGTATATATTTTCTCATTTTGCTGCATCATCATTTCGGTGCAAATTCCAAAGTGCATTCGGCGTAGGAATCGGAAATTCTCCGTCTAACTTGACGTGGATGAAATGAGCATTTTTGACGTGAACTAACGATAAGACTTGATGTTGAGCGTGAACGTTAGGACCAAACCACAATGGAAAAAATGTTTTATTACCGTTGATGCTTAAAAGATGAACAATCACCCCCAAATCTTTGAGCAATTAGGAGTCCTGTGTATGGCATCGACATCCAACGACTAACTGGTGCGGCTTTCACATCCTGTCAATTTATTGTGTGACGTAGCTTATCATACTCTTGAAAGGCGACTCTGTCAAAAACAGTTCTCCACCATTCCTCTTTATTGTCCATCTCATGTAGAAGTTGTTGTCGGACAAAGAGCCACCGGTTTTCATTTAACCCTAAGCCCAAAGCTACCGATCGAAAACCACAGTTACCGTCGGGTTTTACATCCTGTAAATGTGAAATGTACGGATAAAATAAAGAGGGTATCGAATCCTTAAAACATTTTATATTGTTAACCGCATCATTCCCCGTAATCAATGGAAACCCAAGATGGGCGTTATCATCTTGCGGTTGCTTTCCTTTACCCTTAGTTGAACGACTGTGTTGAAAGACCGAACTCGCTTGTATAGAGTCTTGTGACGCAATATACGAGCTGTGTCTCGCAGGGTCACATTTGCTTTGTTGGGATCCTGTGAATGAGTTGTTTCTCGCGACATCCTGTTTCCTTTGTTGTTGCTTTTTCAAAGTTGGACGATCGCAAGTATCTTCTTGTACCATAGGCGCTTTCTTGTTACTTTTGCTCGGAAAGACAACCCCTGCAATTCTCAACAGCATACTTCTTTTGACCTGATCGGGTTGTGACATAATTTTGTTTCTCACTTGACCCAGTACCTTATCCACGTCTACATTTTCATCATCGACAAACGACGGTTCTAAATCAAGTTTCCTCCAGAAGACGTCCACTGCATCTAGAGGGATTATGCCACTTGTATAATAATAATAATAATATATTGTTTAAATTTTAAATAATAAATAATAATAATATTTTTTTAAATAATAATAAATAATAATAATAATAATAATATATTGTATTTATTTTAAATAATAAATAATAATAATAATAATAATAATATTAATATATTGTTTTTATTATATTTTTTTTAATTGAATTAATTTATAATAATAATAATTAAATAGTCAGAACAGTTTACCTGTAGCTTCGATATTTGCTAGACGACAAGCACACGGCAACCCACAACTACTGAAAAGTTGGCACCCACACGTTGCATTTTGTTTCCGTATATTTGATAACTTGTACCACTCATTTTCTATCAAATCTAGAGCTTTATGTGAAACTTTACCGTGCAGGATATCAAACAATTGAATAGCTATGTGGCTGTCCATTTTCCTTATGATGCTTGTTCCAAACCCAAACTGTAAGTGATAATACTGATCTGATACAATTTCATCAACAAACCCAACAAGTCTATCTAGCGAGCTGTTAGCGTTTCTAAGATAGCTCTTTAAGAGCGAATGCTGGCTCTCGACTCGGTTCGTTGTATGTTGACCAAAATTGAGGTTTTTGTTGGACCACGCGGATACAAACTTTTCTTTATACTAGTCCAGCCAATTTTTAGTCACATAATCAATAACTCCTGGAAAAATATTTAATATTGAATAAATATTTAAATACTGAAAATATTAAATATTTAATATTTAAAACTTACTTCCTCGTTTGGCTGCGTACAGACGTTCGTAAAGTCGGTTGAAGTTGTACTAGTATATATCTGGCGTGGGAGACTCACATAATACCGACCATGAATACTTGAAATTTTTCCAGTCTTCGTCTGTAAATGATGCCCTGCAATGTTTTGCGATATTCTCGTGTATGTGCCACCGACATAGGTTCTTGGAACAGCTCGGAAATATTTTATCACACGCGTTCATAAGAGCTTTGTCCCTGTCTGTTACTATCACACGCGGCTCCATACACTTTTGCAACATTGCTTTTATTTGAAGTAACACACAGACGAAGTTTTCCTCCCGTTCTTTTGATATAAATGCATGAGCGACGCAAAACGACTGGTGTGTGGAGGTCACACCGACCACTTGGACAAATGGAAGTTTGTACATGTTTGTTTTGTATGTCGCGTCGATCATCAACACGTGCGGGAATGCACGCCACATCTCGTACGATTTCGGATGAACAAAGAATATCTCCTCCACACTATTTGTGGCAGGATCTTCTAGAGTATAGTAGACGTATTTTTTTGAAGAAAGCAGGTTTTCCAGAATCTGTATTGGAGTTTCACCGACTCTCGTTTCGTTTTTATCTTTTGTATTTCATTATAAATGTCTTTTTTAATGCAACTACTCTCTGGGTTTTGTTCCCTTATAGTTGCTAGAATGTTTCGTGGCAACATGTTTTGCGAATACAACTTCCCCACCAAAAGTTGTTCCGACTGAGACAGTCTCCTTGCAAACGAGTGCGCCTCAAGATGTTGACTAGGATCGTGGTTATGACTGTCATCCTTCACCATTAATTTCCAATCACCAGTATTTTCTTGGTACTCTCCTTCCAATTTAAAGGGACAACCAATTTTCTTGCTACCGGCACGTCTAACCGTGGCAGTAGACGCACGTTCGCCGTGACGGTCACACACAAGCCACACCTTGATAAACGGTTCCGTCGGATCGTCGCCTTTTCTCCTCGATCGTCGGGTGACAATGACGTAACCATTGTCACGTCCTCTCCGGATAGCCCAATCAACCAACTGTTCACGAGACTGAAAATTCTGGTTAGTTTTATAAGACATATTTTGATTATTTTGTTCTTCGTCTTCGGAGTCATCGGTTTGTTGTGTCGGGTAAGAGACTTCATCGTATACGTATTCGTTCGTGGGTTGTGTAAGGTAAGACGGTTCACCGTATACGAACTCGGGATTGCTTAGTGGCTCGTTCAAATCTTGAAGCCTTACCCGTTGATGAGAATAAACGTTGGACGAGACCTCCTCCTGGTTCACCTCTTGAACGCCAAATTTTGCGGATTGTTTTCCACCGACTCGTTAGAATATACCTGAAAACCGTAGTTTCCATCCCACCACCAAGACATGTTTACAATTTTTGAATTTTGAAAGCATACGTTCGGTTCGAATGAGAATTCTGCATGGTTAAATACACAAAATTTGGGCCCTATACGCATCGTATAGCCCAATACGATGCGTATAGGGTACGAGGTGATGTGACTAGTGGCAGAAGGTACATTGTACCCTAAACTGCAGTGTATTGCCCTATACGATGCGTATACGATGTTTGAATAACCAGGTTGTAAGAGAATGTCGGGCATGGGAAACTGTGAAGGGCTATACGCATCGTATTGCCCTATACGATGCGTATATGGCCAAGTCCGATTAGCATTCTCCGTGTGTGGTTAGTAGTCCCCATAAATTATCAACGACTAGATGTCCCAATCATTATGTGGTGATAGAGCAAGAGATTAGGTGGACCGCATCATTCTTATTTTGGCACTTTTTGAGGTTGACAATCTAACTGTTCCATTAAAACCTTCTGTTTATGTGCCCGTAGGAAATGATATATTTCATTATATTTCTATTTTAATTTAAATAAATGTTTAACATCCTTATTTTCTCTCTTCATATTTTTCCTTTAATTTTAAAGTTAAAACAATCTTTTTAAAGAAATTAACATTAGGGACACCTTTATCAAACAATTTTAAGTGTAGAATCATAAAAATGTTATAATACATTTGTTCGTGCTTGATAGATATAATAAAAGTAAGAAAGAGAACGAGGTATGTGGTTATACCACCGCTATAAGCATAATATTTATAACAAATTATATAATTGTTTATATGGTTATACAGTTCTCTACTTAAAAATTAATTTTGTAATAAATATTTTCATGTTTATATCTTACTACTCTAATAAATGAAAATCTATTCAGGACACGTGTCACTCTCTGGTTACTTCTCATCTTTATTTTCTCGCCTCTCTCTCCTATTAAATATTAGATTTTCTATTTCTCTCTCTTATTAAATAATAATCTTTATATTAATAAATCTAATTATGAATACTTATTATTTAATTATAAATGGTTATTATATCATCAATCAAATTAACTTAATATGAACTAACATTTATCAATTAAATTAAAAAATTAATACTCAATTGAAAAAAAAAATATTTTAAAAATTAACTTAACAGACCTTATAATTGTCACGACAAATTACATTTTTTAAAAACATATTTTGACAAATATGTTTGTTAACAAATTACATTATATTTTATTCAACCGATGTAATATACTGGTTATTACGGGTTTTTAAAAATATAAATTTTTTATTACTAAATATATAACATTTTATTTATTTAACCCGTGTAATACACGAGATTTTAACCTAGTTGTTTTATAAAAGAAAATGTTTCCAAAAAATATGTGGAGCCTTTATAAGTTGGAGCAAAAAATTAGAGTCCACTTATATTGGGAAGCTACATGGGATCCTAAATCACCTTAGACCTAGTCCACAATCAATATCGAACACTTGTTCCCAAGGTCACTCATGCTTCTTTGAGACAAAATGTCTTTGGATTGCTACTACATAGTGGAGAGCCAATGCTACAAGGTAGAGTTATACTTTGGGAAGGTCTCATCCTTCGCTAAGAATGTGATTTCGATGTATACAAGCATACTAGGTTAGAATACAGTGTATTACACGGGTTGAATAAATATAATGTTATATACTTGGTAATAAAAAAAATTATGTCTATAAAAATGTTTAAAAAAATACATGTTAAGTTAACACAAACACTCGTCAAAATATGTCTTTTAAAAAATACACTTTGACATATAGTTATAAATTATGTTAAGTAATTTTTAAAACTTTTTTTGCAACCGAGTATTAATTTTTTTATGTAATTGATAAATGTTAATTCATATTAAATTTATTTGGATAATGATATAATAACTATCCACAATTAAACAATAAGTATCAATAAGTAGATTTATATTAAATATTTTAAAATATATTTTCTATTAATATCATTATTTAACATCTTTTTAACTTATAATTTTTTTTAAAATTTTACCCCTTTAATTCGTATAAAAAATATAAATTTTCATCTTTGACGTTATATTCTAAATCTATTTGTATGTCGGTTTGTTTCGTGTAACAAAATTATGCACATTAGTGTTATTATTCAATGAATCAAAGTCTACATCATCTTAAACGAAATTATTGAAGCTATATTTTTAATTAATTGATGGTACTTGTGGAAATACACATGAGTGGCTGAATTGTAAATGATGGGGGCCAAACATAAATAAATGAAGAGTGAAGACTATAATAACATGGACATAGGAAGTCGACATCTTTTGGGTCACCCATCGATATCGATTTGATTTGATCATGTTGTCATTTTTATTCAAAAGCAATTAAAGTATGTGATGATTTCTATTTTCAATTGTTTTTAAAACATTTATAAACTTAATTATGGTTCATGTACTTCTCTAAAGGGATTATATGTTTGTAAATGAACCAAAGGAGCTGTCTTGTTCGTTCGTTTACTTTTAATCGAATAAATAAATAAACATAGACACATAAAAGAATACATTTTTTAGTTCGTGTTTGTTTATGTTCGTTCATTAATATGCTAAACGGTACATATGACGCGTGTTTGATACATAACAATTTTTTAAGTTGAGAACCACGAAAAAAACGCATAAACACTTGTACGTAAACAATGTAATATTATTTGTAAGAGTATGAATGTAATATTATGTATTTTTACCAAAAACCATTTTAAGTATTGGGTTACGTATATGTACGTAAACAGAAAACAAAAAAAAATGCAGTTACGTATACGTAAACGTAAAATGATTTTTTTGGTAAAATGTGCAATTTTACTTTAATACCCTTAGAAATAAATTAAAAAATAAAAACATATAAATTATTTGATTGGCCCATGGTAGTTGATGTGTCGCAAAACACACCTTGTTTTTCCTTGTATTTCATAGCGTTTTAGTATAGTTTATGGTCGTTTTGAGTCAATTATGGTTGGTACTTATTAATGTCATGTTTTGTAGGTGTTCATGAGTAAATTGAAGCTTAAACGGGCATAAACAACAAGAAAAAGAGTTTAATGGGCTCGTATGAATCAAGCTTGGAATTTTATTGGGTTAATTTGTTGGGACTATATTGAAACGGGCTCATATGGGTTGAGTGGGCTAGGTTAAGAAATTAATAAATAAATAAAGGATATTAGCCGTGAAGAAGGGGAAGCAAGAATTGGACTTGGGGACTTACGGCAGATTTGGAAAAGGGAGATCACGACTACCGAGAAGAGCAATTAGCCTTTGCGGCTGTTGTTGGTTGGAGTTGGCATGGAAACAAGAAGAAAAAAAAAAGAAAAAGAAAGTCAAAGATCAAAAGCACAGGTCAAAATTCCAAATACAATCAACTTCATCGTGAATTTGGAAACAAGTAGGTCAAAATTTATTAAAGATAGCAGACAGCTTAATTGTTTTTTGTTTAGCGATGAACGTCTTTATTGATTTTATGGATTCTGTTTTTCTCATGATTGGTTAGATTCTTGAGCTACCTAGGTTTATGATGAATATTTATTAAAGATTAGATTTTTATCGGTTTTTGGATTAGTTTGATGATTTATTTGATTTTGTAAACGATCTTGGGGTTGATTAGTATGATGTATATGCATGTTTTAATCTGATTTGTAATTGATTATAATCCCGTATGTTAGTTGTGGTTGTCTACCAATTTGATTTGCATATCTTGGTCATAGATTTTAGGGTTTGTGATTGTTGTGTGGTTTGCTAGACGTAGTGACCATAGAAGTTGTGATTGACTGCTGATTAGAGTTGAATGTGTATCCTAGTTTAATACCCGAGATGTGAGAATTAGTTGTCTAGTCTTCGTCATTAGGAATCCGAGTGTTAACAGTCTGAGAGGGCGTTGGTATTAGGTGTCTAGTGATTGTTGCTAGTCAAGTCATAGTAGTTATCCTGAGATTACCCTATGCATTCTTTGAGTGTATTATGGACGGTGAGACTGAGAGGTAATCTGTCTATTAAGGTACAATATCATAGTTGGAATACCTGAGAAGTGATCCAACAATCTGGTGAGTTTAGTACACTTTAGGTTCCTTAGTTGGTGACACACTGAGAGTGATTAGGGATCCACTAGGTTATCTATAGTTGTTATCCTTAGAAACCCAGATCCATCATATTCCATAACCGGTAGAAGTTGTTCTTTGCAAGTAGGATTCCGACCTAGGCAGTGTTCTTCCTATTCCTGATATCTCCCTTTGTTCTTCGTCTTGATAGTTTGAATCGTTCTTAGTTTATTGCATTCTTATTTAATTCAGTAGTGTAGTAAACCCCCTAAACCAATTCAATCTTTTGTTCGAGTCAGAGTCTAGTATTAGTATTCATAGTGTCTCTAGGGTTCGATAACTCTGTTTACCGTTAAGCTATGCTACACTCGATAGATTCACTTGCCTGTTAGTGCGGTTTAGTTAGAGGGTTTTCCATTTATTACTTAGGAGTCTAGGTTAGGCTTAGTAGTTAATTTTATAGACCGTCTAGACGACATCAAGTTTTTGGCGCCGTTGCCGGGGACACTTGGCAATATCAATATTGACTTTGACTAGTTTTTTGTTTGATTTTTGGTTTATTGGTTTTCTTTGAGTCTGTTTTGTGTGCATGTCTTCTGTGTTACTTGCGTGTCTAACTTAGAATCGAGTCTTTCTATCTTTGAGTCTTTTGTTTCTTCTTATCTTGAGTCGTTCTGTTTATGCACCATATTCGCTCGCAAGGATCACCTCCTTATTCAGCTTTCCTAGAGCCTGAGCGAGAGCTTCACGAGCGCACCAGCGACTTCCGGGAGCGTTTGAAAGAGTTGTGCAAAACCCAGGTACGTTATACTAGCCCCATTCCATTTCCTACCATGGGTGACGCTGATCCACCAGCGAGAGTACGTACTGTACACCAGAGGGCCAGTGATGGGGTCACGAGCGCGAGATCTTCGATCACTCCCCCCGCTATTCCTAATGTCAATTCTTGGCAGATCCTATCACATGTCATGAGTACGATTACTCATGCTACTCAGTTCCATGGCCTTGAGGATGAGGATGCACCGGGACATGTGTCCCACTTTGCACGCATATGTGATACCTTCAATATCACGGGTGTGTCTAAGGACGCAATCTACTTGCGTCTCTTCCCATTCTTGCTCTCTAGGCGTGCTTCTACTTGGCTCGATAATCTTCTAGACAACTCGATCGCTACTTGGGAGGATCTCGAAGCCAAGTTCTTCAAGAAATACTATCCACCTTCTAGGGCCGCTCGCCTTAGGGATCAAATCCACTCTTTCCGGATGGATCATGACGAGCCCTATCACATGGCCTGGGAGCGGTTCAACGTGCTGTTGAGCCGATGTCCCCAGCACGGTCTTTCTGACTGGGCGATAGTGCAGAAATTCTATAATGGCCTCACCTTCGAGAAGCAGCAAATGTTTAACACAGCTGCGGGAGGCCATATCATGGATAGACTCGAGCCTGCTGAGTGCGAGGAAATGTTCGAGAGTTTCGCTCAAGCCGAAAAGCAGTATCCATCTACTAGGACTTCCATTCCTAGTGCTAGATCATCCACCTCATCCTCTAGAGGTGTGCATCAGGTCATTCCTGATTCTAGCATGGCTGCTGCCCTCGCCTCTATGGCCAATGAAATAAATGAGCTGAAGCTCAGTGCTCAGCGGTGTCAAGTGTGCAGGGGAGGCCACGGCACCCAAGACTGCCCAGTCAAAGATCCAGAGCAGGTGAGCTATGCTGACAACCAGTACCAGAACCGAGGGTATAACAATCAAAATTCTTTTAGCTCGGGATGGAGATCTGGACATAACCCGCCAGGGTTTAATGTTCGTCAGCAATATCAGTAGAATGAAGGAGGAGAGATTGGACCTTGCATGGGAAGCAGTGTCGATACGACTTCGATCAAAGAGATGCTTGAAACTCAGACACAGCTGCTTGCCCACCTTGTCCAGTAGGATAGGGATGCTAAGAAGAGATTGGATGGCCATGACACTTTACTAAAGAATCAGCAATCGGCATTCCATGATCTGCAACGCACGGTTGAGGACATCGTTAAGAGCTTGAAGGATCGACAGGGAGGTCCATCCTCAAGCTCCAACGCTTCAGTGATGGTCGTGTCAGTTAAGAGTGAGTGGAAGAGAGAGGTTGTTAAGAATGACCCCCACTCCAGTAAGTATAACATTCCGTCACCTGAAAAGGTCAAACAAATTGACTGGAGGGCTCGATTTGCTGAGATCGATGCCAAGATGACCGAGGAGCAGGTAGACGAGGAGATAGTAGTTAGGTGCCTGCTGATAAGGCAGAGGAGAAGAAGGAGGGGATGGAGATGAAGACCCCTGATATTGACCTGACTCGTGTTCCCTACCCAGCACGTTTGCTGCCATTTAAGCAAGCTAGGGAGCACGGTCACTTCCTTGACATGTTCAAACTTCTCAAGGTCAATCTCCCACTCATAGAGACAATCCACAGTATGCCAAAATATGGCAAGTTCCTGAAAGACCTTCTTTCCAACAAGAAGAAGCTCGAGGAGGTCTCTAAAGTCTCACTTAGTGAGCAATGTTCTGCGGTGGTGCAAAACAAGCTGCCAGAGAAACTGGGAGATTCGGGTCGTTTCACGATTTCGTGTCTCCTAGGCAGTTTGCCCTTGCACCACGCGTTGGCTGATTTAGGTGCTAGCATAAATCTGATGCCCTATTCCTTATATAAGCAGCTAGACCTAGGTGAACCTCAGCCGACGCGCATGAGCATAGCCTTGGCTGACCGTTCAGTCAAGTATCCACGGGGAATTGTGGAGAATCTTCTAGTGAAAGTGGGAAAGTTTGTTTTCCCCATGGATTTCGTCATCTTAGACATGGAGGTGACAATGGAATCCCACTCATCTTAGGGCGCCCATTTTTGTGCACCGCCAAGGCAGTGATTGATGTCTTTGACGGGAAACTCACACTTCGTGTGGGGGATGAGTCGGTTGTATTCGATGCCACTACGTCGGTGGAGGATGTTGGTGAGCATAGCCACTCCGCGTGCATGCTTGATGCCTCCATAGACGATTATTGGGACTCCAATCCAATAGCGGATACTATTGATAGAGATGAAGGAGAGACGATAGAGGAGCCTCCGGATTGGTTGGAGGAGTTTGAAAAGAAACTGGTAGGTTCCTCGTTCCTAAGTGCTGACGATGATGTTTGTAGTTTGAATGATATATTAGCACAAGTAGGGTCGATACTCTGTGATACACCCTTGGTGGAAAGTTTAGAGGATCAAGTTGGTCCGGTTGAGAGGGTAGAGGTCATACCATTAGAAACACCTATTCCTGAACCCCTACCTACTATTCGTGCTGAGGGAAGAGAGGCCGAGTCACCTCCTAGGTCTAGGCCACCCCGTAAGAGGACCCGAGCGTTAAATGAATCTGATAATGTGAGGATAGTGGAAACCCCAAGTGTGGGGATGTTTAGGGGTGATAGGTTACTGGGTTATATAGGACATATCATCTTCGGACCAAATAGGTTTAAGTTGTGGTGGAAAGACTGGATTGGTGCATATGATATACATTGGAGGTTTGATAGGAGTAGGAGTTCGTTGCTGAAGTTGTGCAAAACCGGGAGACCGCGTAGAATGAAGGCGGTCCCGGTTAGGATCAAGGAGAAGTCTCATGATAGGCTTGTTTGATTATCGGGCAAGTGCCCGGGATGTAGAGTTTGTATTCTTTCTTTTATTTGAGTCCGTGTCTTTTCTGTGTTTTTTCGGTATTGTGTTTTGTGTGTGTCGTGTCTTGCAGGGATTCGCGCTTGATTTGGTGACAGAAATCGTTGGGAACGAAGTTGCAGGTATGTTTTACATTGGTTTTTATCATTAGAACGGGTCTTGGGAAAATTGGGTGAAAAAGTTTTTTAGGAGGTTAAAAATATTCTAAGTATAAAAAGTGAATTTTCTTAATAACTTTCTGTGATGGACCTATCCTCGCGGTACGCGAAGAATGAGTACAAGTCTCTCGCGGTACGCGAGAGACAAAAATGATAGCCGACTTGAGTTTCAGCCCCTCGCGATACGTGAGGGACATGGTCTGCTTCTTCGCGGTACGCGAGAGCTGTCTGTATTTGCCCTTTTTGCCTTTGTTTTCCCATGGTCTCTCACATCGTCCACCGTTCACCACCATTCATCACCATTACCCATCACTATCATTCCACAATTACCCACCACCACCATATATCCCAACATCATACCATCCATCTATCATATCCATCATCCACATCATCTAATTCACTGACCACTGACCATGAGAGACTCTGGAACCCGTTTCGATCCGATGATCCACCTTGTCGTGGCATTCATGTCTATGTGTTTGTCACCCATCAGGTACGTGTCCTTGCAATCTATCAAGAGTCAGTTTGAGTCTTTAATCTTTTAACTTGAGTCAGTTTAATGCTGCAGGTTTGTTGTGAGGTTTATTTTGTAGGTATTTTTTGTCTTGTCCGTACTCAATCTCCATTCGGGCGGGACCGATGCTTCTATCATTATTGTAAAGACAACCAAGCAGTGTGTGCAACCATGACCGAAATGCTTTACGGTGCACACGAGGAAGAACAAAGATGTACATTCACTTGAATGCATATAATAACCAGCTAAGTCGCTTCCTATTTTTATTTTTGCATTTTTATGTTTAGTTGTGTCTTGCTTCACATTGAGGACAATGTGTCTTTCAAGTGTGGGGATGTGAGTGTCTAAGTCTTAGTTTGTGTCTTTATAAAAATCCAAAAATACAAAAAAATTGAAAAAAATTGAAAAATATTTCCTTTAAAATCAAAAGTTTTTGCATAATAAATGGAAAATGATAGTACAACTGGATCTACTTATTTGTTTAAATGAAATAAATAATAGAAAACATGTCTAATTAGTGATGTTTTGGTAGACTCAGCCAGCTTGAATAACTTAAATAACATGCGAGTGTTACTTAGGATTAATCACGTAATAATTTCATGATATCTTGTGGGTACTCATCTTAGGGTAACGATAATACTGAAACTATCAACATTGGGTGATAGGTACCACGTTAAGCTAAAATTTAGAGGTTTTTGAAAACTATTCTTGGCACACCATTCTCTTTTTATGAGAATAAATCCGAGTTTGGTGGCGCCTGCAACCATAATTCCATCTAAATAACGAGTGTAATTAAAACTGAAAGCTTAAGTCTTGACCTCCTTGTTTCCCATGGGGATAGTGACTCTGTGGATACACCCATGGGTTGGGGCTTGAGTGATCAGTGCTTAGATAAATAAGACTGACCTACGTGTTTCCCATGGGGATAGTGACTATGTGGATACGCCTATGGGTTGATTCTTATAGGCCTAATTGATAGACTGCATCCTATGTGCTACCTTCCGGGATGGTGACTTGGGAGACGCACCCTTAGGTGAGGTTGATTCATATAAATTTAATAATACTCATTCCATTCGTTCCATAATCCATTGATTTCCAAAAACATGTAAATCTTAGTTTAACGTGGTGGGCAAATCTACATGGTTTAACCCGTGCCTAAACATGTCCTTGAGACGGGATTAGGTAGAGCTGTAACTTCTAAGTGTGAGTCACATAGATAGATTGATGGTTGTATAAATTGGAATTAGAACACATTACGGGGCCTAGATAGTTGGTGGTTGGGTTTAATCAGACAGAAATACTGATTATTTCTTTTTAACGCGTGAGTATGTCTAACTAATTGGTAATTAATGTTTATAAAGTTGGATCTCAGTTATGATTCCATTACAGACTTTTTCGAGGACAAAAAAAGGTTAAGTGTGAGAATGTTTGATGTGTCGCAAAACACACCTTGTTTTCCCTTGTATTTCATAGCGTTTTAGTATAGTTTATGGTCGTTTTGAGTCAATTATGGTTGGTACTTATTAATGTCATTTTTGTAGGTGTTCATGAGTAAATTGAAGCTTAAACAGGCTTAAACAAAAAGAAAAAGAGTTTAATGGGCTCGTATGAATCAAACTTGAAATTTGACTGGCTACATTAATTTGTTGGGACTAAATTGAAACGGGCTCATATGGGTTGAGTGGGCTAGGTTAAGAAATTAATAAATAAATAAAGGATATTAGCCGTGAAGAAGGGGAAGCAAGAATTGGACTTGGGGACTTACGGCAGATTTGGAAAAGGGAGATCACGACTACCGAGAAGAGCAATTAGCCTTTGCGGCTGTTGTTGGTTGGAGTTGGCATGGAAACAAGAAGAAAAAAAAAAGAAAAAGAAAGTCAAAGATCAAAAGCACAGGTCAAAATTCCAAATACAATCAACTTCATCGTGAATTTGGAAACAAGTAGGTCAAAATTTATTAAAGATAGCAGACAGCTTAATTGTTTTTTGTTTAGCGATGAACGTCTTTATTGATTTTATGGATTCTGTTTTTCTCATGATTGGTTAGATTCTTGAGCTACCTAGGTTTATGATGAATATTTATTAAAGATTAGATTTTTATCGGTTTTTGGATTAGTTTGATGATTTATTTGATTTTGTAAACGATCTTGGGGTTGATTAGTATGATGTATATGCATGTTTTAATCTGATTTGTAATTGATTATAATCCCGTATGTTAGTTGTGGTTGTCTACCAATTTGATTTGCATATCTTGGTCATAGATTTTAGGGTTTGTGATTGTTGTGTGGTTTGCTAGACGTAGTGACCATAGAAGTTGTGATTGACTGCTGATTAGAGTTGAATGTGTATCCTAGTTTAATACCCGAGATGTGAGAATTAGTTGTCTAGTCTTCGTCATTAGGAATCCGAGTGTTAACAGTCTGAGAGGGCGTTGGTATTAGGTGTCTAGTGATTGTTGCTAGTCAAGTCATAGTAGTTATCCTGAGATTACCCTATGCATTCTTTGAGTGTATTATGGACGGTGAGACTGAGAGGTAATCTGTCCATTAAGGTACAATATCATAGTTGGAATACCTGAGAAGTGATCCAACAATCTGGTGAGTTTAGTACACTTTAGGTTCCTTAGTTGGTGACACACTGAGAGTGATTAGGGATCCACTAGGTTATCTATAGTTGTTATCCTTAGAAACCCAGATCCATCATATTCCATAACCGGTAGAAGTTGTTCTTTGCAAGTAGGATTCCGACCTAGGCAGTGTTCTTCCTATTCCTGATATCTCCCTTTGTTCTTCGTCTTGATAGTTTGAATCGTTCTTAGTTTATTGCATTCTTATTTAATTCAGTAGTGTAGTAAACCCCCTAAACCAATTCAATCTTTAGTCCGAGTCAGAGTCTAGTATTAGTATTCGTAGTGTCTATAGGGTTCGATAACTCTGTTTACCATTAAGTTGTGCTACACTCGATAGGCTCACTTACCTGTTAGAGGGTTTTCCATTTATTACTTAGAAGTCTAAGTTAGGCTTAGTAGTTATTTTTATAAACCGTCTGGACGACATCATCAGTTTTCACGTTTTCGCATAATTATGTGGCTTTCTCATTATCCCTCACACACATATATAAACAGAGAGAGAGAGAGAGAGAGCACGTGTGATGTGCTGTAAATATATATATTTATAAAGATTTTTCACACAATCTGAGTTTTAAAAGGGGTTTTCATCAAAGACTAATCACACACACATCGGGCAAGTGTACCCATCGGATAACAATATAGTAAAGGTAAGAACCAGATATCAATCCGTGGACACGATGGAATGCGATAATAAACCGGAACTAAAATCCAATCAAGTAAGGGTAAAATATGTTTAAGTTGATATTTGATTAAACTAATATGCAAGAATATAAAACTAAACTAAGAACACAAGTCAAACAATCAAGGAAGGAATATCACTTCGGTCTCGAATCCATTTAGTAGACATCTAACAACAACTATAGATACATGGCAAATACACGATGCGTATGCTGACTAAACTCTCGTCAAATACATCTAATCAAATGACTTTTCGAAAAGTTAGAATGAATTATACAAACTAACCACCTAAACTCATGCAATGAAGCTCACGTGCTATGAATACGTCAATGTTTAATAAAGATTGAACTAGCTTCCTGTCAACGTTGGCTAATTCAACAACTAGTTGGAAAGATTACACGAATCAACACATAACCCACCTCAAGTTGATTAAAGTAAACAACAACATGTACTTCTTCAACATACAATGTTCATATCAAGATTACATAAACTAGAAGATTGCGTCAACAAGTCCTAGATGAACATAGTACTAAACATGACACACCATAACAAGCACTTTTTCTTTCCAAACACAAGCACAAGGATGCACATTAAAGAGTTTTCAACCATAAACAAGACTTCATCCACCATTCCTAGTCAAAAGCCATAAACTAGCATACATACATACACTAATCAATGAATACATGCATAAACCATGGGTTTTCCAACATACAAAGCCTACACATATACAAGTCTTGCAAACAATATCAACTCCCAAATACACAATATCATTGAAGAATAATCATGCCATTGTGTTAACATTAACATAAACTATGCCAAAAATCTATAAATGTTGTCAAACGTTACTAAACTTCATCTAAACCAAAGTGATATCAAGAGTTAGCTCATGGTGAGCATAAGAACAAGAACAAAGCAAGGAAAAGTTACAAGACTCATAAAAAAATGCCAAGAATCAAACCAACTTCCCCAAGCTAGATGATGATGATGTATGGTGATCCTATTGATGTTGTAGTCCTTTCTAGAAGCTTGAAATGTGGCTAGAAACAAGGAAATTCGGAGCACAAAACAGTGCTCAGGGCTCCAACTCTCCAGGTCTCTAGACTGAATGCTGTGGGAAAACTTCTGATATATATAAAAGCAAGGAGGCACGACCGTGCCAGGGCACTGGACACGACCATGCCTGTGCCTTCTTTTGGCGCGGTCGTGTGACAGTAGGGTTGACCGACCTGCTTCTCCCATTGGCTCTCTTTCTTCGAGGAAGTACGGCTTTCAGACTCATGGGTTTACACGCGACCGTGGGAAAGCAAGAGCACGGTTGTGCTCGGATTCTGATGCTGGCGCGGCCGTGCCAATTCTGGGCGCGACCGTGCCTAGGCTGGCGCGGTCGTGCCAATGCGGGGCGCGACCGTGCTTAGGTGCGGTTGGGCCAGGTAGGGGCGCGACCGTGCCTCCAACTCAGAAAACCTAATTTTCCTTGAAAACTCCTGGAATCTCCTCCTTTATCCACTTAGCTCCACAAAAACCTATAAAACTGAAAATGAAGCAAATAAGTGTCTAAACTTGGGGAATAACCGGGAATTGATAATAAAATGGGCGAAGTTTTGTGCAATAAAGATGTGTAATTTCAAGCACATCAACGCGCTCGAGAGAGATGGTTATTGTGACATTCCTGATTTTTATAACTGATCCTATAATCCTACCCTACAACCTTGATTGATTTCTTATACAATGAACCTTTTTATGCCTTATATCACTTGTGATATCATTTCATTTCAAATTTTCAATTCTAGTCTAAAGCAAGAATTCTATTGCGCTTAGAACGATTTGCTTATTCTATTTTGATATTATACATTCTTGAAATACATTCTTGAAAGTACTACTTATAGTAACCTTGGATGTCCTAAATTCTATCTAAACCGAAATCATTTAAGTTTATAACTTTATTAAACTAATATTAGACTTTAAGGTCAAAACTTACACATACGAAAATTTTAGGGTTTCTTTTGTAATGACTTCGAAATCTGTTTAATTATTGTAAATTATCTAATTACTTTTTATATTACATATTATTATTAATATTCAGATTCTTATAATATATGTATACGTTAATTAAATTTATTTAAAAAAAACTTTTAAACTTATCTAATTAATAAAATTATTATTTTAATATTAATCCTAATCCTATTAACACTTATCCCATTTTTTTGAATTTGAACGTAAATCATATCATTCCCCATATTTCGATTTCTTTTATCTTTTTATTATTAAATTCTATTAATAATAACAAACTAATTTAAAAAATTGCTATTCTAGTCCTAATAACTAATTAAATTTTGCTAATAAGTTCTTAATCTCACCCTATAACTAGAGACCCTATTCCTCATTTATTCTTCGCACCTCAATGATCCTCTAGGATTCTCTAACTACTAAAAGTCGTTCTTCTCATTTTCTGGAAGATTTTATCTTAAATCCTTCCATTCTAAGTAAGTTCTTGTTATGTTCTTACTTTTTCTTTCAAATTCCTTCATAATTAGCTAGATCTATGATTCCCTATCATGTTTATGTTATAGTTATAAACCTATCAAAGATCAAAAGCCTTATTTAATAAAAAAATGTTTAAACTTTTATTTAAAAACTTGATTTTGATCTTTATTGTTCCTTTAAATTTCTAAAATCATTTTTTTTTACTAAAACTCCTTATTTTCAAATTAAACCTTTCTAATATCCAACTTATTTCATTTCTATCCACCTAAATTTATATTTTCACTTTAAACCTTAGACATTCCAAACTTACCAAACAAACCCTAAACTTGGTCAAGTATACAAATAGAGTAACTTTCAAACCAGTATGTAGTTATCTGACAAACATTAAAGTTCTGGCTATGAAAAGACGGGGTTCCGATCCAACCAACTCTTTCCTGGGAACTTTACTGTTGGAGGTACTACTCTAGTGTACAACAACCACTTTCAACTAATTACAATAACAACCCCTTTACTATTCTAAACTCGTTTCTAATTAAATTAACAAAATTACTTAGGGAATCCTTAAGTCATTCAAATCCAAGTTACTACAAGTTCAAGTTCAACCCCTTTCACTTGCAAGGTGAGTTCATAGCCCCTCTTTACTTTCTACTTTGGGGTGAAAAACATGCTCCTATATCAAAACGAAATCAAATTCTGAAATCAAAATTGTTCTTTTTGCAGTCAATAACATACTTTCTAATTCTAGTAAAACTAAACGGGTTTATACATGTTGCTATACTATGTCACTTTTCATTACAAAGTCTCTCTTATTTTCTTTGTTTGTTTTATTTGTCTGAAATATTGATGTAATAACTATTTGGTTTTAATAGTAAATTTCTTTTGATCACGTGTGATGATTCAATTTCGTCGCTCCCTCGTGTTTCCGCCTTGACGGGGGTGTGACAGTTATAAATATCTGGTTATGTTCAGACAACGTCCAAAATTCTCTGAAATCTAGAATCATACCTATTATGGGATTATAAACCTCAATCTAGAGGTGCTCAAAAGAACCGGATCCGAATCCGATCCGACGGATTATTCGAAACCGGATCCGGCTAGAACCGATTTTTTTGGAACCGATCCCGATTTTTTAAGAACCGGCGGATCCAGAACCGGTTTATGAGTTTTTGACGGACCGGACAAAAATCGAACATTTTGGAACCGGTTTTTTCCGGACAAAATAGAACCGGTTAGAACCGGTTCTAGCCGTTGGGTTAAAAAAAAACCGGCTATATAGCCGTTAATATGGCCGTTTTTTTTGTTTTTTTTTTGTTTTTGAGGCTTGAAACTTAGTATAAATAGGTATTGAGTGTATGGGTTAGTTCACCACAACATTCTAGCTCTCAAAACTCAAAAACGCTCTCAAATCGCAAAAAAAACGCTCGCTTTACGCAAAAAAAAAACTCTCTCATGGCTTCCGCTTCCGCAAGCACTCAAAATTCGGTTGGTGGTTCTACTAGCGATGTCACGGTGGTGACAGTACTTCCTTGCTCCCGAAACCAAGAGATATGGGCTTATTTCGATTTATGCGAAATGTCGAACGGTTCGCAAAAGGCTCGTTGCAAACGTTGTGGTAAAATTTTGGGTGCTGCGGGAAATAGCACTTTGAGGAAACATATTGGTAGTCACGCAAAACACACTCAAGGTGAAGATCAAACTCAAATTGGTAGGGATGGAGGAGTTTGGCAATACATTGTCGAGAGGGTTCGTGAAAGAATGACACATTTCGTCATTCAAGAAGGGTTGCCTTTTGATCACTTTAATAACCTGCTCTTGACGAGGATGATACAAGAGACGCTTCAACCGAGCTACACCAATGTAAGTCGTTCTACTTTGAGAAGAGATTGTTTAAAAATGTGGAAAAGAGCAAAAAAAGAATTAATCTTAGGTTTTAAAAATTTAAATACCGGCATTAACTTAACCACGGACGTTTGGTCCGCTCCACATGGTTTACCCGAATCGTACTTTTGCGTTACCGCACATTGGGTTCAACCTGAGTCGTGGCAAATGATGAAGCGTATGATTGCGTTTGATTATTTTGGATATCCACATACCGGCGAAAACTTATTTTATATTTTAGACTCGGTAATTTAAACTTATAAAATTCAACCAAAAATATTTTCAATATCTTTTGATTACGCTTCAAATAACACAAACGCGGTGGAAAAATTAAAAATAAAATATGAACCGCCTTGTAACGGTGTTTTCTTTCATAGTCGATGTGTTGCACACATCATTTACTTGGTTGTGCAAGACGGTCTAAACGTCCAAGAAATAAGAGAAGTGAAAGAAAATTTTAAAGTGATGTTACGTGAAGTTTTTAGCACAAGCAAAAAAAGATATATAAACTATAGAAACTTGTGCCAACAAACGGATTCCATCTTTTTAGGTCCGAATTGGGACGTACCTACTAGATGGAACTCGACATGGAAAATGTTTGAATCAGCCTTAAGGCAAAGAGTTACTTTAAAACATTTCCATGATGAACTTGTACAAAAGAAACGTTGTTCACAAAAAATTGATAATATAAGTTGGGATATGATCGAGAAACTAACTAATTTGCTTGAGGTTTTTAAAAATGCAACTACATGTTTATCGGGAGTTTATTATCCCACGTCTTCGCTAATACTTCAAAAATTATACTTAATATGTAATAAATTAAAAGAGTTTAAATATCACGGCCCTATTTTTGAAAAAATGGTAAAACCTATGAAAGCTAAATTTAAAAAATATTTTTCAGAAATACCGGCCGTTGTTACATGTTCGGCCGCCTTAAACCCAACGATTAATGTAACCGGTGTTGAAACATTAATTGGATCAATATCGGATAATTTAAATATGTTCAAGGAAGACCCAGATTTTGAATCAAATGCAATAAGGGATTTCAATTCGGCTTTTAATAATATGTTTGATTATTATTTACGCAAATATGGTGGAAGTGGTGATCCATCAAACATACGTGAATCAATGTGTTCGGGTTCAAGGAACCCGATGCTAAATTTATTTAACACTTTAAGAAACGAAAATACTAAACGAGCTCGTGGAAGCACATCAAGTAGCAAGCTTGGGAGATATCAAGCAACCGACTTTATTTCAACTCTAAGATCCGAAGAGTTTGAAAACATAGATATCTTAAGTTGGTGGCAAGGAAGGGAATCCCAATATCCCGTTCTAGCCGCAATGACCCGTGACCTACTAACCGTCCAAGCTTCCACGGTAGTTTCGAAATCTGCTTTTTCTCTTAGTGGCAGAGTTTTATCTATTCGAAGAACGAGGCTTACACCGGAATCTATGGAGATGTGGATTTGCTTGAAGGACCATTTGGATGCCGCCGAAAGTGTACAACATGTTGCAAAACTAGAAGGCGAGCTTGACATTGAACAGGAAATACATGAATTCGAAGTAGAACAAGGGGCGACGAATTCACTTTCTGACGAAGAACAAGCTTATGATGAAGCCCAACGTATCTCAAGCGAAGAAGATTGAAAACTGATGTTACGAAGACTAAGACGAGTAGACGACGAATAACGAGTCATAATAAATAATATATATTTTGTGATTCAATTATGTTTTTTGTAATTTTTTTGTATGAACAATTGTTAAATCACTTAAAAAAAAGCTAAAAAATAAATAAAACATGTATTTTATAGTGTATCTTTGTTAATTTTTAAATTTTTTTTAAAAAAAAAAAATCCGGTGGAACCGTTTTTTTTTGTCCGGTCCCATAAATCCGGTCCGGTCCCAATAGGTTCCAACTCTCCACTCCGGAACCGGTTCCAATGGATCCGACCGTTGACCATCGTTGACCGAACCGGTCCGGATCCAGAAAAAAAACCGTTTTGTGCACCTCTACCTCAATCACTTAATAAGAAACATTGTTACTGCAAATTATCATACCGCTAAACTAAAAGGATATTGGTGAATCATTTGTAGATATGTTTAGTTTCACATCAACTATATATGTTTAGTATTAGTATTACATCAACTATATCTTTACCGGGCCCGAGGGAATATTAGATAGGATATCCATTGGGCATCAAAGAAGGTCCATGGACCCATGGTCAAAATAATGGGCCTTTCCAAATCTCGTTTTGTCTCTCTTTTAGAATCTCGCCTAATTAAGTGCTTATACTGTGAGTTGTTGACAAACAAATTCGAACTCAAAATTTTGTTTTTTCTATATAATTTGGCATGAATCACTTGAAATTAACACAAACGGCTTGAACGTCAATCTCCAACCTACAACAAGTATCATCTTGCAATTTTTTTTTACAAATATTAAGATTTATCATTTATCCGGCATCATCACAAGCGGATTTTTTCATGGGTGTTTGAAAATTTCGATGCTCGGTTGTACATTACTAAATATTAAAATTTTCAGTACGGGCCGAGTCGGGTTAAATCAAATAAATACCTTGTATGATTTTATCGATTGGTTTTGGGCGACTTCTTATTGTAATCTTGTTGAATTCTTCTGGTTGAGTTCTTCCTGGAGCATGGTTGACTGTCGACAGTGGTTCTTTGTCTCGTTGACGTTTTCAATTCGATTGGGGGGTGGTTCTTTTCACAATGCCGATTAAAAAAAAACCAAGGGTAAATGGGTAATTGAATAAAAGTTAATAAATTTAGGGATAAAAACTCGGGCTAAGGGTAATTTGGTAAAGGTTATTTGGTATTTACTTGATGGGTAATGACTTATGAGAGGGTTTAGTATAATGGGTTTATAAGAACTAATGTGTAGTTGGGTTTTATATTTGTTATTTTTTTTAAAGGCGAACATTGAATGTTGTGACGTCGCACCCCCCCGTTACATGGGAGAGTCTCGTCCAACTCCGGCCAATATGTTGTCTTAACCGGGCCCACTTGGCGTCAGAGTTGGAGAGAGCTTTCAAGGAAAAACCGCACCCAATACGGCCCCTTCCGGGCTTGAGGGAGAGCCGAGGCTCGAACCCTGGATCGGCGTGGGTAAAACCCTGGTGCATCAGTCTAAAAAACCTCATTTGCGATGCCACATAAATTAATGGGTTTTTATAATTTACTGGTTTATATTTATAAAATTTTAAATTAATTCTTTTTTAGGTATCGTTAATCATACAAAATTTTCATATAGATGGTATCAAAAAATCTTGGATGTGACGTAGGATTTGATTATACATAAAATAAAAACTTTTTTTCATGTCACCCAAGCTGTCATCATTGTTATATATAAATCGGTGGTATTGGACTATTGGTGTAACTTATTTATTTTTTCTTTCACTATGATTATTTTGACATTTTCACAAATTTAAATAGTTACTTTAATAATGACGTGATACGTACCATCCATGCATAAGAATAAGAGCAGTCGGATAATTTCGTTTTTGTTAATTATCAATTAAGTTTTGACTAAGGTGAGTGTTAGTAGTGGCCGTGGGTCAAGTAGTAATAGTTTATTTCTTTTATTTGTGTAAGCCCATTGCAATTTCAATATTATGCATGAAAAGAATATTAACCATCTGCTAGTCTCTCTCTAATTTTATGAGTCCCAAAAAAATGATACATAACAAATGGTATCAGAGTCCATTTTGACCGCTAGTAACCAGGTCGAGCTTCATGACTCCACATTCTAAGTCATACTAAGTCGCTTCAATTATGACTGCTCGCAACGAAATCGAGCTTCATGACTCCACCTTCTAAGCCATACTAACCGAACTTCGAGCTCTTCAGGCTTTCTATTGTCGAAGCAACCCCTTTCTCCAATCATAGCCTACCATAGCCATTAAACACTTTCTTATCCCGCTGTTATTCTAACACCAATCTCTCAACCACACCGTCACCAAAATGAGTCCCTTCAGCCACATCACCACCAAGACTTCTCCTCAACCGTATCATCTACACCAACATCAGCAGCAACACCAAAACAAGCACCATTACCGAAACCATCAGTGGCGGACCCATGGTGAGCCCATGCGGAATAACTGTCCTCCATGAAATTTTTTTAGTGCTATATATGTGTTAAAATCTTGACCTCCCCCATGAAATTTTTTTAATGTTATATTTGTGTTTAGTGGCGGATCTAGGAGAAAATTTCAGGGGTATCAAAAATTTCGTTCAGGGGCATCAGGAAACATAAAAACGGTAAAAAAAAATTCCACTACACGTCGAAAGTTGAGGGGTACCTTTCGGGTCTAAGGTAGATCCGCCCATGTTCGTGTTTTATATCGCTAGGCAACCGACCCAAAAAATTTCCGACCCCTATGAAAAAAGGTTTCTGGATCTGCCACTAAAAACCATTGCACCGAAACCCACCGCAACACCACACCATCCCCACACCCTAACTCAAACTCGCATGTCCAATCGACTGCGTTTGAGGCGGGGTGTAATCTGACGTCCATAATTCCCGCGCCCTAACCAAAGATCACATATGAACAATGGTTACGCCTTTGATCGACTCATAAGCGTTTGTTGGTGAGTGCTGGTAGTGGGTCAAGTAGTGAGTAATTTATTTCCTTTGTTTGTGTAAGCCGATAGAAAGACACCGTAGTTCCAATTAGAGGTGTACAAAAAAAACCGGTTTAGGATCTTAAACCGGTTTTCAAACTGACCCAAGCCAATTCTCAAACCGACCCAAAAGTTCACATTGTTAACCTATAGTTTGAAACTGGTTGAAACAAAAACGGAACTGGTTTTAAACTAGTCAAAACCAGTCAAACCTCCCATGTCAAACCGAACCGGTTTGATAACAAAACGGTCAGATTTTTATTGACCAAACTGGTTTGGTTTGAAAAACCAATTTATTCACATGTAGTTCCAATATTATGAATGAAATGAATATTAATTAAGACTCAATCTCCTAATTATATTAAGATCTCTTTCTAAATTTCTAAGTCCCAAAATAGTACTATATAACATGACATGTCAACTAACAGTTTTTATAAAACTAAAAGAGTAGCACACATTTCTTAGTTCTTTTGTATATAGATGTGACAATTCCTGATACAACACTATACACGACATGTATATATTTAGATTTATAAGATATGGGCAACAATCATATGAGCTTACCAACTCTATAGCTGGAACGACAAGCAACTAGAATGAGCAGAAAAAATAAATAATTCATATAATCAACCGAAAAAACCCCGATTATAACTCGCTAACCATGCAAATTGGGATCTTACTAATATACCTGTAACTAAATTGGGATTTTACTGTTTTTTGTATTGTTTGCTTTTTGGATCTTATGTGTTCTATGGTTATAATATACCTCTAACCATACATTTCTTCTGAAGACAAGATTTCTGAAGTTGTAGGTCTCCCTACAAGCAACTTCTGTGTCCTCTGAATAGAGGCACGGTTTGCCTATATCCCACCCTCCCATGACCTTACCTAAGCTTTGCTAATAGTGGGATCTTGCTGAGCATGATTTGTTGGTCTTGTAACCATGTAAATTGGCAATGCTCTTAACTCCATTTAAAGAACACAAGTGTTTTAATCTCTATTGCCAGTATTACAACTCAAACACACTAATTACTGCCAATTTTCCACCCTGGAAACTGATACAAGTTATTAAGCATGTTAGTTTATGGCTAAAACATACATTTGCTTGAGAAATTGGAATGCCGTGGGGTGGTGGTGGCTGGCGGAGATGGAAGTTGGGGGTGGTTCGAGAGAGGAGGTAGTGGTGAGGAAATTCCTTTGATTGAAATCCTTCACATATGGAAGAGATGTTGAATTCTTTTACTTGAAGGAATGTGAAGGAATTCATTCTAAATTTCTGATTCAAATTCCTAACACATGTTATGGATTGAGTTCAAGAATTCAATTCTAACAAATTATGTGAGCCAGGCGTCTATATAATTGATGCAGTTTGATGTAAAAGAATTTCAAATAAATTAACATCAATATGAAAGCTTGTAAGCAATTGCTTTGATATTCAAAAGTCAAAACCGGAAATCTAAAATAAGATTCCATGTGCTCGCCAGTCTAGAGGCGCGCGACTCCATCACGTTTTTAGAATATTTCCGAGTCTTGGCACCTAAGCGTGATGGAGGCGCGGCGCCTAGGCGTGGCCTCACACGCCTGTGACTATTAGAGAACTATATCTCAACAAAAATAGAAGTCACAAAAATCTCTTACCCTAATATAACCAACAGCTTGAAATCAAAATCATGTTGAAACATGGAGTCAGATGCCATATTTCCATATTAATTGCCATCCTTTTGCTTCTAAGGCTATGCGTAATCTTTTCATTAAAAAGTGAAAAAACATCCGTCACGTGGGCAATCAGGCTCCGAATCACTAAAGATGCGAAATGATTTCACTATCTATTTATATAGACTAGATATACATATACGAACACACAACACACTTGCCCCCAACGCCCATGATTTCAATCCCTCCCGCCCCCCACCCCACCCCACCCCACCCCACAATAACACTTGGCCTAAAATCTAAAATTCAACTTGTAAGCAATGTTTTCAGAACCGGACCGGACGTCGAACCGGTCTCCTTGACCGGTCCGACCGGATTTAAGAACCGGATGACGTCATAAATATTATAAAAATATATCAGTCTAAATAGCTTTTAATCCTTTCAAAAACCACCAAGTCAATTCCAATAATTTTAAACTAACAATTACCTACGAAATAAGAAGCCAAGAGACTTAAAAAAGATTAAAAAAAATAAAAAATAGTCAAGCGGTTCAACCGGTCCGACCACCCGGTTTCCGGTCTGACCGCCGGTTCAACCGGTCCGACCACCGGTTCGCTGCAGAAACGGTTCAACACATGTAACCGGACCGGTCAGACCACCGGTTCCCGGTCCGACCGGCCGGTCCGGTCCGGGTTTCAAAACATTGCTTGTAAGTGCTAAATATATAATCGGGGGAAGGATCAACTAAGAAGTCGGTTTTCGCTAAAAAAACGTTAAGAAGTAGATCAAACGAACTTTGATTGAGCTCATTTCAGTGGCGTTGGAACTGTCTCATTGAACGCTAATCCGGACCCAAAAACCTAAAACCCCCTCCTCCCGCACCCCCAAAAACCTAAAACCCCCCTCCAACCCCACCCCGAAAAGCCTAAAACCACCACACCCCCCCCCCCCCCCAAAAAAAACCTAACCCTCCCCCCTCACCTCAACCCCCTAAAAAAACCTAAACCATGTCTAAACCATAAAAGCTAAACTCTAAGACTAAACCATAATTCTGAAACCCTAAAATTCAAACGTAAAATCTAAACCTTAAAAGCTAAGATGGTAGAGTTCGACGAGACGGTTCCAACGCCGCTGAAATGAGCTCAATCGGAGTTCGCTTGATATTATTTCTTAACGTTTTGATCATTTTCTTAGATTTATTAGCGAAAAACTATCTTTTATTTGAACCTCCCAGTATAATTGATTTGCAATTTCTTCAATCCAACACCGATTCTTTATCATAAGATCACAGAGTGATGAAATAGATGATTTGACATCCACAGTGATGACTAATTGACAAAAGAGAGATATGTTCCAAAATTTCTTATTAGAACTTCCATTAATATTCTATTTAGGGGTACAAAAAACCTAATTCCACCTAGTAAAACTCAACTATACGTAGAGATGAAAGATTTAAATATACTTCCAATCGGAGTTAATCACTGTTGCGGTGGCTGATTCTCCGATGCTTCCAACGTCCTACGAGCTTCATTCAGCTTTTCGGCGATTTCCTCACCGGTGTATCCCTGATCCACGAGCTTATCTTCAAGAACAACAAGCTTCAGCTCGATCTGGCGCTTACGGTCGTGTTCGGGAATATCTTTGTTAGGTTTTCTAGAAACGTCGGCGATGCTCTGTTCGCCGCCGTTTCCCGTCAACGCTGTGTTCGTCTTCGGCTTGACGAAGAACTTGTTGCTATGTGTGTAACCGTTGGTGCCGGAGCCGCGAGCGGTTTGCAATCCGATTCCGTTGTACATACTTGATCGGAGAATTTGAAACCCTAACGAGGAACTTGTGTGTGATTAGGAACGCAAAGAAATAAAAAAGAGAAGTTAAGACGGTGGAAAATAGAATGACATTTTTATCCCTTCACACACATTTTTACCCTTACAATTTTAATCAAGGAGGAGGCTCTGAGAGTTTACAAAATTGTATATTTCTTTAAAGCGTAAGTTTCCGATGCATAATGTATAGTGTTTTAAAACATTATTTTGAGAAAATATATAATTTTATAAGTTTAGAAAGAAATATATAGAAAGATATATAGAATTGCCCCTTTAAATAATAATCATACTATATTTTACGTTTAGTTTTACATATATTTACGTTGAGGACCCAAATTGTGTGATGAATATTTGGTAGAATTTCTATTGGGCTTCACATAAGGGCCCTTATCAATATAATGAGCCTTTCCGAATGTTATTTTGTTACTCTTTTAGAGGTGCACAAAAAAACCGGTTTTTTTTACCCGGTCCAAACCGGCAAACCGGTTTGGGATAAACCGGTTTGGAGCAAACTGGTTCGGGTTAGGCTAAAACCGCCCGTTTAAAACCGGTTTGAAGCATTCTGGAGGTGATCGGGTTGGGGACCGGTTTGTGTGAACCGATTCGGAAAACCGGTTTTTTATCAAACGGGAAATCCGGCAATTTGGTGCAATTACGATATATGTTTGTTGTCAAACGGGAAGGAACGTGCTCGGTGCAAGATGTGTGGTGCGTTTTTGGGGAAAGATTCAAACACTAGTTTGAAAACGCATATGGAAAAATCTTGCCCGTCCTTGAAGGGAATTCCAAGTGAAGGTCAAGCCTCGATGACAAGCGAAGGAGGAATTTGGAACTTTGATCCAAATATTGTTCGAGATCGAATGGCGAGGTTAGTGATTCACAAGAATAATCAATCATTATTCCAAAAAATAAAAATATATATTGTCATTTGTAATGTTTTAGAATTTTATAATTTTATCTTGTCATGTTTTTTAATTTCCGAACTTTTCAAATATTAATAAACATCGAACTTTATGTTTTATATTTGTTATATTTTTTTTTATTTTATATTAAAAATATAAAATTTATTTGAAATTTTTTTTTAATAAGGCAAACCGGTTTGTAACCAACCCTAACCGGTTTAGAGCCAAACCGGTTTTAACTTTTCGTTGACCAAACCGGTTCGATTCAGGTTGAACCGGTTTGGGTTAAAAAACCGATTTCTACACCTCTACTCTTTTAGCATTTGTCTAATTTATTCTTAAATCCTTAAAAACCAATGGTGGCCACTTCCAACTCCAAGCCACGGGTAAAGATTTAATAATAAATCTCTAACTTTCTCTATTTTTGTATACTATATCTTAACTTTCTAAAGTTTTAAACATATTTCTTAAGTTTCAAAAGTTTCAAGTTTACAACTAGACAAAATTATCCTTTACTCTTTAAATTTCTAAACTCTCAAGTTTACCTTCAAATTTCGTTTCTTTTTTCTTTTATTTTTTTATATTCGTGTGTAAAAGTTAAGGGGCTATTTGGTTTATTAAGAGCTGAACCATTAAAAGTTCTTAATAGTTCAACATTGTTTTTGAGCTGAACCATTAAGAGGCCGGATTAACTATTAAGAGGCTGTCAAAATCTGAAACAAACACTTTTATGTTGAACCATAAAAGTGTTAAGAAATGAACTATTAAGAGCTGAACCATTCGTTTCTTCCACCTCTGACCGATTCAGCGGTAATCTTTTAATGTAATTATTAAGAGCCTATCAAACATCCCCTAGTTTTTTCTATTTTTATTTTGTTTTTTCTTTAACGAATTTGTCGTTCCAATGTTAACTTCTATTTGCGGCGCAATTTATCTATTTTTCGATCTCCAGAACCGAGTCATGACAACTTCATACATTTCTTTAATGTATTTAGTCACATTATTGTCGTCGCGCAACGCGCGTAACGAGGTTCGCAAACCCGCCGCATCACGTGGGCTTTTATTATGTACTTAAACATGTTAATGTCGGCCCCGCCGCAACGAACGAGTCATTTTTTCTAGTTAAGTGCTTATAATGTAAGTTGACACAAATTCATCAAAGGGTTTTTGGAGTAGCGATATCTTGGAGTGAAAAATGGCGTCCCTCTCCTTGATGTTAAGGGTTCGAGTCATGTGGTGGACAATGGTATAGAATTGTAAGTATAGTAGATTGCTGTTAAAAATTTTTTGACACAGATTCGAACCCAACAAATTTGTGTTTTCTTTATAATTTGTCATGGACCCCTAAAACATTATATCAAGGCTCAAACCTAAATCACCTTCTCTAGCCTTGGCCCTTGAGGTTATTAAATTGTTTTTCGGATAGAGGGCGATAACACAAACACTGGAACTCGATATACACATCCATTTATTTTGTGTTATAGTAAGGTTATTTCGATATTTGACAAAGTCAAATAGATTTCTTAACATTCATGTCTAGTTACGTGTATTAACATTGGTGAGCCTATTTACGTGTAGTTCTTATGTTTTTGTGAATATTAATCTTTGTAATTTTAGCGTTTTATGCTTATAGCTTTTATTTGCATCACGTGTCTTATAGGTGAAGAAAACCAACGGTGGCAAAATTATGATTACAAAGAAGGATCGAAGAAGGAAACATGTCACGAAAGAAAACTACAAAATTGTTCTTATGGTACCCTAGAAAAATGTTAATGATTGATAGAAGTGTGACCTAGAGGTGCACAAAAGAACCGGAACCGATCCGATGGATTATCCGAAACCGGATCCGGCTAGAACCGGTCCGGATATTTTGAGAACCGCCGGTTCCGGGACCGGTTCTGAGTTTTTTGACGGACCGGATAAAAATCGGATATTTTGGAACCGGTTTTTTTCGGACATTCGAAACCGGTTCTAGCCGTTGGGGTTAAAAAAAACGTCTATATAGCCGTTTTATGCCCGTTTTTTTGTTTTTTTTTGGTTTTTAACGATTGAAATTTAGTATAAATAGGTATTGGGTGTATGGGTTAGTTCACCACAACATTCTAGCTCTCAAAACTAAAAAACGCTCTCAAAACGCAAAAAAACGCTCACTTTAAGCAAAAAAAAAACGCTCTCATGGCTTCCGCTTCCGCAAGCACTCAAAATTCGGTTGGTGGTTCTACTAGCGATGTTACGGTTGTGTCAATACTTCCTTGCTCCCGAAACCAAGAAATATGGGCTTATTTCGATTTATGCGAAATGTCGAACGGTTCGCAAAAGGCTCGTTGCAAACGTTGTGGTAGACTTTTGGGTGCGGCGGGAAATAGCTCGTTACAGAAATGCCGGACGTTGTTACATGTTCGGCCGCCTTAAACCCAACGATTAATGTAACCGGTGTTGAAACATTAATTGGATCAATATCGGATGATTTAAATATGTTCGAGGAAGACCCAAATTTTGAATCAAATGCAACAAGGGATTTCAATTCGGCTTTTAATAATATGTTTGATTATTATTTACGCAAATATGGTGGAAGTGGTGATCCATCAAACATACGTGAATCAATGGGTTCGGGTTCAACTTCTAGTAGTTCAAGGAACCCGATGCTAAATTTATTTAACACTTTAAGAAACGAAAATACTAAACGAGCTCGTGGAACCACACCAAGTAGCAAGCTTGGGAGATATCAAGCAACCGACTTTATTTCTACTCTAAGATCCGAAGAGTTTGAAAACTTTGATATCTTGAGTTGGTGGCAAGGAAGGGAATCCCAATATCCCGTTCTAGCTTCCACGGTAGCTTCGGAATCCGCTTTTTCTCTTAGTGGCAGGGTTTTATCTATTCGAAGAACGAGGCTTACACCGGAATCTATGGAGATGTGTATTTGCTTGAAGGACCATTTGAATGCCGCCGAACGTGTACAACATGTTGCAAAACTAGAAGGCGAGCTTGACGTTGAACAAGAAATACATGAATTCGAAGTAGAACATGGGGCGGCGACTCCACTTTCGGACGAAGAACAAGCTTACGATGAAGCCCAACGTATCTCAAGCGAAGAAGAATGAAAACCGATGTTACAAAGACTACGACGAAGAATATTGAAAACATAATAAATAATTAATGCTTTGTGATTCAATTATGTTTTTTTTATTTTTTTTGTACGAACTATTGTTAAATAACTTAAAAAAATCTACAAAATAAATAAAACATGTATTTTATAGTGTATCTTTGTTATTTTTTTAATTTTTTTTTTCCGGAACCGGTTTTTTTTTATCCGGTCCGGTTCTAAATATCCGATCCGGTCCCAATAGGTTCCAAGTCTCCACACCCGGAACCGGATCCGATCCGGAACCGGTTCTAATGGATCCGGTTCTTGACCAACGTTGACAGAACCGGTCCGGATCCGAACCGGATCCGGTTCCGAAAAAAAACCGGTTTGTGCACCTCTAGTGTGACCTACCTTATGCCTTTGTTACCTTTGAAATAGCAAAGTCAAGAAATTTGTGTGGAGGAGATTAAAGAAAGAGGACATGTTTGTATTTAGGAGATGTAAGGAGTTTTTGTATTAGGACCACAATGACATTTAGTTGAATGCCTATGGGGTAGAAAAGGTCCACAAATAAGTGTTGTAATGGTCTTAAATTTTTGAATCATGTTAGGCTTGTGTGTGGGGCTACTTTTTAAATGACAAGTCCAAAATGTGAAAGCATATGTAAATTTACCGCATTAATCATGCTCCAAGCTCTAAATAAGACGAGTAGTTCGTGAATTACTCAATATCATTTCACTAAAATTTTGAATCGAGTTGAGTTTAAACGAAGTTAAGTTTGAGTTCGTTGAGTTTGAGTCTGAGTTGAAACTTGTTTAATAAACAAGCTCAAGCATGAACTTCATATTTTTTAATTTAAAATTGTGTTTATCATCAATTAATTTGTTTAATAATATTTTTATGAACTCTACAAACATAAAACAATTTTATAGCCAGTTATGATTCAAATAAAAAAAAACTTTTAATCATATATTTACATATTCATATTGTTCTATTTTGATGAGTGTATGTGTTAATAGATTACATTATATTTTACTCAACATGTGTAATACACGGGTTTATTCAACCCATGTATTACACGGGTTTTAAAAACATAATTTTTTTATTACTAGGTACTTAACATTACATTTATTCAACCCGTGTAATGCACGGGATCCTAACCTAGTTTTATATTAAAGTAGTTTGCTCTTAACAACGTTTATTAAAGTCTTTTAAGATTTTTTTATATAGAATACAATTTCTCCTTTTATAAAAAACTTAACATCTTACTACTCTAATAAATGAAAATTTGTTCAGTACACATGTCACTCTCTGGTTACTCTTTATCTTTATTTTCCCGCCTCTCCCTCCTATTAAATATTAGATTTTTTATTTCTCTCTCCTATTAAATAATAATATTTATATTAACAAATCTAATTACGAATACTTATTATTTAGTTATAAATAGTTATTATATCATCAATTAAATGAACTTAATATGAACTAACATTTATCAATTAAATTAAAAAATTAGTACTCAGTTGAAAAAAATGTTTTAAAAACTAACTTAACAGAACTTATAACTGTCACGACAAATTATATTTTTTAAAAATATATTTTGGCAAATGTGTTTGTTAACAAATTATATTATATTTTATTCAACTGATGTAATATACTGGTTTAATACACGGGTTTTTAAAAATATAAAATTTTTATTACTAAATATATAACATTTTATTTATTTAACCAGTGTAATACACGAGATTTTAACCTAGTTAATTAGTAAATAACAATACACCATTTAGTCATTAATGAATTAGGTTTTATCCAACAATATTAGGAGTGAGAGAATTAAATTATCTAACAACACTATTTTGATAAATATTTTTTCAACATCATTTTGATAAATAAACTTTTTTCCCAACACTCTATTAGAAAAAAAAACTCATGCAAAATCATCAACCACATCCTACTTATTTTAATCGTGCCCTAAATGAAAAATCACCAATCGCATCCTACTGATTCTAATCATTCCCTGAACTGAATGTAACATAACATGATCAGGACATGTTTTGATTCGAGCGTTAACTCAATATTAAATGTATATAACATATGTTAATGCCAAGGCAAAAAAGATGTATTTTTGAGTGTTAAAACTAATGAGATAAGGTGTTGAGGCGTTACCTCGATGACTTCCAAATGGAAGGTCGTTAGATCGAATCCAGGCCACAACAAAAAAAACGTATGTGTCCGGGTAAGGGGGTTTACCCAGTTTAACGGTTCTTCCTCGAGTGGGCTGCCCTGGATGTTCTAGGTGTTGTGTCAAAAAAACTCAATTATCCTAGAATATTTGGGTACTTAAAAAAATTTAAAGACTTTATAAATAACTGATGATAGTATTTATGTTAAAAAGTAAATCATAATAAATGTTCAACCCAATTCAATTTGATACATATTAAATGTTATTGAATAACATTTTAGTAGCACTTTTACTTTTTTATTTTTTGTTATGTCCTTTTTTGTGTCATTTACAATAATTATAGTACTATTATGTGTATAGTTGTACTTACCTATGTTAACGGGGTCTCCCATAATCCCTATGTTATGTTGTACCCCATTAAAAGAGAAAACACATGATGTTATTTTATATTTCTTTACTTCTAATTGACACTATAACTAGAAAGTGATATTAAATAAATCATAAGCCTACTTAGGTATAAACAAGTAACGTCATCTTTTTTTACTTTTTATAATTTTTTTATTTATTTAATAACCAAAAATGACACGTAGCTAAAACTCTCTCCTCATCTCATCGCTTTATTTTTTTTCCTTGTCACAGTTACATTATTTCAAAAAATATTTAGGCATAAAATAAAAAAATAGGGTTGAGTTTATGAGAAAACTAAAAAACCCCTCATTAAAGGTATCGCATATGTGTAGTACACCCCAAAAACCTAACTCACCCCCACCTAAAAACCTAAACCCTCCACCCCATCCTCACCAAAAAACCTAACCCCACCCACTCACCCCCACCCACCCTCCAAAAACCTAAACCCCCACCCACCCCCTAAAAACCTAAACCCCCCAACCCACCCCTCCGAAAACCTAAATCCCCCAACACACCCCTCCAAAAACCTACCACCCGCCTCCCCAACCCACCACTCCAAAAACCTAATCTAAAAGCTAAACTAAACTCAAAAAACTAAAATAAAAAACTAAACCTACTATTTTTTCAACTTTTTTTTTTAACGAGGACGACGTGGGAAACATGATTTCTGAAGCACTTTTTAGTTTTTGATTTATTTTTTGAGTTATGATTTTTTTATTATTTTTTTACCTTTAATAAGTAGTTTTTTTTTTATTTTCTCATAAACAATGAGTTTTCTTATGATCCTTCCCCTAGAAAAATCTATCTACCTATTATAAAAAAATTGTAAGATAGTTATATGTATTTCTCATGTCTTTAGTGGTACTCCGGTAACCTATGATAGTTTGTTTATATAAGTTATTTGTAACATCTCAAAATTAGAATTAATAAAATAGAGTAGTTAAATAACTTAAAATTTTACTTGATAAATGCTATTGTCTTTTAAATAGAAGGTCCTAGGTTCAAATCAAGATATGAAGTGAATTATTTAATATAATTTAAAATTAAAGGTTAAATAACTTAAAAGGTCAACTTAAAATTTTAATGAGATCTATTAACAAGCCATTCATTAATGCTTTACGAGATGAGTTGTTATAAACATTTTTTATAATTAACTCGGGATGAAGTTTTACGCTATTTACATTTGGCCATGTATAGTGAGTGTGGTTAAGAAAAAGAGTGAACCATGTGACCCGTGATTGAAAACATTTTTTTATAATTAACTCGGGATGAAGTTTTACACTATTTACATTTGGCTATGTATAGTGAGTGTGGTTAAGAAAAAGAGTGGACCATGTGACCCGTGATTGGGTGTGGAACACAGCCCCTCTTAGATGTAAGGGGCGATCTCATGAAGCAATTAACGGGCATGGGGCATTTGCAATGTTCGAAAGAGCCATCGGATGATTTAAACAAAAAGAAAAATAATTTTAAAAAAATCTATAAATAATCCAACGTTCAACCATCAAATATTACAATTTTCTCTCAAACTACACATAATCTCATTTCACAACCTTCAAATATTCTTCATCCAAGCGCCAACCATAAATCATCGGAACCCAAACAACCTACTTTTCTCTAACCGTCAATTCAACGATAACCAACGTAATTACCCAAACAACCTCTTCAATCCAAAGTTTTTTAACATGAGAGATTTTGAGAAAAAGTACAGAGTGGGTACACATCCTGTTGATGGGGTAATCGTCTAAACAGACAAAAACATCATCGTCCGAGTATAATTCATCTCAGCCGCATCGGATGCTAGCTCCCAAATTAATCTAAATGACACGGATGAGATTGAATTTCGGATGAACATATTCGTCCACCCGGGAGAAATAACAAGGGAAATAGGAACATCTTTAAGCGTCCTGGACTATAAACATAGTATTAGTAAATTAGACTAAAAAATTGATAGATTACTCGGGTTTAAAGAAGAAAAAATACCATCGATGTGAAATATTCGCAACAAACGCCAATCATTTGATGGGGATAGATCGTGAACTTGCGGAGAAAAGGAAAAAAGAAAATATAAACAAATATAGCTAGTCAAATTTGTAGTTATTTGTTTTTTTTATTATGATGCATGCGCCTCAAATCCAGATCAATAGATTGCTCTTGGGATCGTGGCATACAAGTAAGTTTAGATAGTACGAATTTTATTATATGTTTTGAATTGTACTACTGATATAATATATATAATTATATTGAATTTTGCATATCTGTGACTCTCCGGTTGTCTGCTAGATGAACACCATATTGAAGGGTTCGTTCATGGTCCTTCGGCTTGTTGGATTGGAACACCACCATCATTGGATCAACTGAACATAATTAATGTTTTTAGTTATTCTATATTTGGTTTTTTATTTTAACAACAATTGGCGTATGCATATGGGTTGTATCAATGGGCCCTTGCTTGGAGTAGGAGATGTAAGCTACATGGTGTTGTACCATCAAGCTACACCCTCCTTGAATTCCATAGCCATTTTTGCATCAGCTTATTGATAGGGTAAGATTACTTTTATTTAACCTAATATATATTAAAATTTTGTTTTATACTAATCTCATTACCATTTCTGGTTTACACTAATATATGAGTTATTTCATTTTTATTATTTTTGTTTTTATGAAACATGGGAGATCTATGCTGAACTATATGAAGAAAAATATGTTAGTCATATTGAAAGTATTAACCTAAATAATAGTTTGGGTTAAAATTGTATATATTAGAAAGTTAAGTTTTAGAGTCAAGATTGTACTTATGTAAAGTCAAGCGGTATGCCTGTATATTAGAAAATCAATAACCGGTCTTAGGAAAGAAACGTTGTGTCGTTTTGATGTACCGGTTCTAGGGTTATAAATACACCCCCACAACCATATGTAATTTGATTGATTGTTGATTGAATGCAAGAACGATTCTGAAATAGCAAGTTTATCACATTATTGTTCTTCAAGATTTAATTCATGCCTGTGATTTTGCAAGCCGATTACCAACAGTGGTATCAGAGCTAGGTTCCGAATCTGGAAAGAAGAAAGAATTTGATTCAGGAAGCAATCGATCAAAGCAATTAGAAGAACCGTTTCAACACGGTTAATCAATTCAAGAGAAGAAGGATAAGTAGAAACGTTTCTGTGTTTCTTGGCGATCATCGATCGGAAGAAGAACATGGTCGATTGGTAGTGTAGTTTGCGATTGGAAGTAGAAGGAAAACAACGAACAAGAAACATGAGTAGGTTTATGCCAAAACCAGAACCGGAACGATTTCAAAAGGAGAGCAATTTTATTTGTGTTTTTGGGCAATAGCAGTCATGAAGAAAAGAACGATTTTTTAGTGGTGTTTGGGTTTCACGCAAAAAAAGTGACAAGCATTACAAGGTCAAACAAAAAAGTAGGAAGGGCTTAGTTTTTCTTTGCAAGTCAGAAACTTCAATTGAGAATTCCTATTAAGATAAGTATTCTTTCAAATTTCCTTTGCATAATTTCGGTTTTAGAAAGTAGTAAGTAGAAACCCCGGTTTAGCAAAGTTAGAATCCCTTGTTTAAGAAAGTAAAAAGATTAACATTTGTTTTGTATATTTTCTGTTAAGAAAGTGAGGAAGTATTCACATTAGAATAAGGAAAAATACAAAACAAGTAGGGCAAGAACGAAGCAAGTAAGAAAGTATAGCAAGAAAACCCGAACCCTTGTGGTTCATGTTAGCAAGTTTAAACGAATCCTCTTGATTCATAGCAAGTCTCGAACCTTGTAGGTTTATATAGCAAGTTAGAACTTTTGTTCTATAAAGCAAGTAGAACCATCATTTGGTTCAAAATTTAGCAAGTGGGTCAGAAGCAAGTATAGAAAGTTAGCAAGTTAGCACGCAAAACCTGATTAGCAAGTTGGTCAGGAAGCACAGAACTGATTAGCAAGTAGGCCAGAAATAAACAAGAATACTGGTTAGCAAGTAGGCCAGAAATAAGCAAGAAGACTGGTTAGCAAGTAGGCCAGAAAAACGAGTAAGATCTTTGATTGATTGATCAAATAGCAAGAGCTTCAAGATAGGCAAGAAGAAAAAAGGCAAGAAAACATTCAAGCATGGTAGATGAAAAGAAAATAGAAGATGCATCAAGCAGCACACCAATTTGAGAGAAAGGGAACATAACACTTCAATGCCCAAAATTGACTGGTTCAAATTACACTACATGGACATTATTGATGGAAACAATATTGAAGGCTTATAGCCTTTGGGAAGTGATTGATGCAAAAGAAGCCGTAGATGAGAAGAAGATGAACACCACAAGAGCAATGATCTTCCAAACACTACCGGAAGATGTTCTAATGCAAGTTGCACAATACTCGATTGCGAAGGAAGTATGGGACAAAATCAAGGTTCAATATCTAGGAGCAGATTTAGTCGAGAAAGCACGTCTACAAACATTGAGGAGTGAGTTAGAAACTTTGAAGATGAAACTGGGTGAATCTGTAAGTGAATTCTCAGGAAAGTTAAGCAGTATAAGGGCAAAATTCAAGAGCCTTGGTACTAACTTGAAGGATAAGGCTATTGTGAGAAAGTTGCTCAACTCGTTACAAAGAAATTTCTACCAATTGTGGAAACTATTGAGCAGTATTCAGAACTTGACACGATGCCATTTGAAGAAGCAGTAGACAGAATAACAACATTTGAAGAACGTCTAAAAAGTCAAGATGAACATGAAGAAAGCTTTCAAAACAAACACTTGTTAGCAAGATCAAACAATCAAGGCCGCGGTAGAGGACGTGGAGGAAAGTTTAACAAAAGAGAAAGTGGACATGGAAAGAGCATGGGTCGAGGAATCAAAGATAAAATCAAGTTTAAGTGTTATGATTGTGGTGAACTTGGGCATTTTGCAAGTGAATGCACCAAATGGAAGGATAAAGATGAAGGCAATGAGCATGAAGCTAATCTCATTTATGATGACGAACCAATGCTGCTGTAAGCGCAAGACAAGCAAGTTGAAGACCTCTAGACTATATTTAGTTTAAGGGGGAGTATTGAAAGTATTAACCTAAATAATAGTTTGGGTCAAAATTGTATATATTAGAAAGTTAAGTTTTAGAGTCAAGATTGTACTTATGTAAAGTCAAGGGGTGTGTATATTTGAAAATCAATAACCAGTCTTAGGAAGGAAACGTTGTGTCTTTTTGATGTACCAGTTCTAGGGTTATAAGTACACCCCCACAACCGTATGTAATTTGATCGATTGTTGATTGAATGCAAGAACGATTCTGAAATAGCAAGTTTATCACATTATTGTTCTTCAAGATTCAATTCATACATGTTATTTTGTAAGCCGATTACCAACAAGTCATGATACGTCGTACTTCGTACCGTTTATCGTCTTACCAAAGTAGCCGTAAATCATACCAGTATGCATAAGTAGCCGTACGTCGCACCGTCTACCGAAGTAGCGGTAATAGCACCTACCCTCTACATATAGTAGCCGTAAACATACCGTCTACCAAAGTAGCCATAATTGTACCGTGTAACGAAGTAGCCGTAATAATAATGTCTACCGAAGTAGTCGTTTCCCAGTCGTCTACATTATGCAGCCATATCATCGTAATAGCACCTACCGTCTACGTATGTGGCCGCAAATCATACCGGTCTGTATTATGAAACCGTAGCATCGTTAAAGCACCTACCGTCCATATACGCAACCGTAAACATATCGTCTTCTGAAGTAGTCGTAAATCATACCGGTCTGCATACGTAACCGTCTGGTTATCTATTGCCACAAAGACAACGGTTTAACGTTCAGCATCTTAGCACGTTAGGCATTTCATATACATCTTTTGCATGTCATAGTTTGCGTGTCATTAAAGGTTTATTTTCTAGTAGTGCAACCGTTTTTTTCGTTATATAAACATATCATTAATGATATATGTATGCACCTCAATCCAAAACATTATAAAACTTCATTAAAAAGGGCATCTAGAAACTCACCTATGGTGTGTGGTATGTATACTGAACTTAGGTAAAATCTGTAGACTCTATTGGATACATACAACCTGTACAAGTACATTTAAGTAAACTTAGCTAGGTTCATACACTAAGTACACTCATTTAAAGTATTTGCTCATTCTTTCATCTGCGAGAACTTCCAGGTATACGCACAGGGTATACGGGCGAGAACTCTAAGTTCACGTTCATTTCCTTCATGCGAATACTTCTAGGTTTACGCATGATTACAATTTGTGAGTACTTGTGTGAGAACCGTGTTCTTGCATTCAAAACCCTAGCTTTTCTGCATGTTCTAGATATGGATTGTTTTAACATCAAGTTTCAAACTTTAAACGTTCAATACACCCGTCTGGTACCCAAAAGGCCAGATATATGCTTTTTATGTTTGCGTGAAGTTAAAAGGTGCAAATGAGGTGAGGGGTTGTGCAAAAATGGCAGCTAGGGCATATGAGTGATAGTGTGTGTGTGTGTGTGTGAGAGAGAGAGAGACAACCATGAATACAAACAATTATATGGTTCTTACAGTTCTTTACTCATAATGGGTTATGTATTAAATGTCTTATATACATATCTATCTATATCTATTGTAACATCCAAAAAACTCCTAAACATAAGATGGGACACGTGTCGGTTGAGAAACGTGGCCAAAGAACCCAACCGGGTTCGAAACTGGAAGAATATTCGCCGGAAATAGCCCAAAACTTTGCGTAGGCATATCTCGAGCTAGAAAAAGAGTTACGAGAGTAATAATATTTTAAAATGGGGTGTTCCGACGAGGAGAATCTAAAAATAAGGTATGTCGGACCGATATCCTAATCATAACGGCCCGACGTGTGTTGCTGAAGCAAATCAGGAGGCTTTGACGCGTGTTTGGTGACTCAGATCGACGTCGGTTCGACATGCGGACGTCAGACCGATATCGTTTTAGACGTCGGACCGACATCGACGCAGTTTCAGCATATAAATAGAAAGCGATTACCGTTCAAATCGGAATCACAACAAACACACACACCAACACCATATAGCGCGCACACACACAATCTCTGGGGAGGATTAGAAGACCCGGTGCAGCGCGTTTAAGTGCGAGAGCGGTACGCTACGAGTGCGGTTCGGATCCGAAGAGACGTTTAAGCAAGGAACGAGAGTAGGAAACGACGCGAGACTATCGTAAGTACACTGGACCTGTATCTTAGATAAATATTTATATGAGTTATGTGATTATGTGTTATGTGCTACATGTGGAACTAAGGTACGGGGTAATGACGAATTAGTCTAAACACTAAACGGGAATAATGGAGTAGTCACGACGTATCCAAGGGGTGGTGAATACCGTAACGACCCCAAATTTAGGGCCTGGTTTTTTTATTATTATTTAATTACGTGCTAATTACTTGGATACTTGAACTATTGAATAGCAAAGTCGAACAGTTTGGGCTACTGTTTAGAACCCAATAAACACATTGTGATCACACTAATGGGCTAGGCCCATTAATCTGGCCCAACTATAGACAAACAGACTCGGCCCATTAACGGTCCAACTAAAGGCCCAATATACGAACCCAATTCAAAACGAACTGATAAACATTATTTGACGGATCGTTACACGATTTGATATAATTTATAATTATATAAACCGTTTACACAGAGAACTGTTAGAACGGTTAACTAGCTAGTACGAGTTATCACCGGTTATCTGACGCGATAAAATATTTAGACGTCAAATCTCAGACAAATAGTATCAATAAATACTAGTATATCATTCGGGCGACTGACTAGGAATTTATACACAAGATATACGACGTTGGATGTGTGACTGTGACAAACACCGGTGTGGACATCAGCGGGTTTTGCTAGATCCAGTATAACTAAATAATATGAACAAGTATTTATTCTATATCTATCTTATTAAATTATCAATATTATTACTCTTTAAAAATTAACAACTACATGTGGAACGCGACACGCTTTACCCGGAGCAGACGTGTGAGAGCACGCGGACAAGAGCGATACCGGCTATTTTATCGTAGTTAATATATAACTAATTATTATCGTAGTTAATATTATTATTAATAATAATTAATCTCGAGACGTGAAACGCTTAATCTAAGCATCCGCGGTTAGACACGTAGTACATGAACGTTATCCGGCTATTCTAGAGCTGCGAAATTAAGGAAATAAATTAAATAATTATTTATATTTATTAGTTATTATTATTAACAATAATATTATTTAAACGAAGTGCGAAACGTTTATTTGGAACGGATGCGTATGAGACATGCGGTGTCGACGCATACCGGCTTGGAAAACGGTTGGAACGGAAATCTTACGAGATAAATATTTAAATTATGTTTATTACCACGTCTTATTATTATAAGAATTATAGAACTAGGAAACAAATTTATTGAGGGAGACGGAGACCCGAATGAACACGCGATATACATAAACCAGTCTACTTAATACTGGTATTTGCCTACCCATCCTGTAAGTTTTATATAAATAATTTTATTATTATTAAAATTCTTCAGGATACATCCATGTTTGACTTTTGGCAAGATTTTAAAAATCTCTAAAAATCTTCCATCGGAATTCACAAGATTTTGTTTATTTCTTGGAATTCACAGGATTTTGTTGATTTCTTTGCCCCTAAAAACAAATCTTTTCCTCTCTAAAACCTACCTGACTCGTTAAAACCGTTTGCTGAAACCATTAAACCTACCTGGCGGCTAGGGTTCTGCCAGTCTGACGGCAGCGGTGGTGGTGGAGCTTAGTGAAGACGGTGACGGTGACTAGGGTTTCAAACCCGGTTTCCGGCGGGACAAATTAGGGTTCCTACCAAGGCCCCGTTTTTCCGGCGAGTCCCCGGTGAGTTTATTTCCTTTTGCATGTCGTTTCAGGTAGATCGACCCACTGTTGAGGTTGGTTTTGTATTTGAGATTCCGGCAAGGTTCCCGGTTAAACGAGTCATTGAGATTGACCGGGTTTCGTTTCTGGGTGATTACTTGGATTTTGGACAGGTTATGTTATGAAGATGGAGCTAAGTCACCCGGATAGGAGGGACTTTTGGGTCGTTGCCGACAGTCCCGGGGTCAGTCAACGAAAGTCAACACGGGTCAACGGCAGAGTCGACGAGTGGGTTCACGAGAGGTATAAACGCGTGTTAAGTTTGTAATTATTATTGTATTTGTTTTGTATGTAAACGTGTGTAATAGTTAGTTGAGCTAAACCGGCTTCATCCCGACCACTCGGGATATAGATGTAAAACCGAACCTCGTTCGAGTATTTGTAAACAACCGGGTTTCCGTCCGAACAAAACGAAAATATAAAAATATGTATATATACACACTTAATTATAAGTATAAAATATTATTTAGAAATATAGATATACATATATTTACACTTGTACAATTAATTAGAAACCGAAATCTATAAAAACCGAGTATATAAATGTATGCATATACATTTAATTATAAAGATAACACGCTTTATTTAGAAACATAAAACAGATATTTACCTATAATTATAAGCTATATTATCTTGTAGCTAGATTTATAAAAACTATTTATGAACATAAATAATAATAAATATAAATTAAAGTCGAGTATTTGTACGATACGTGAAAGTTATAACATCATATATAGCTATATTTATGAACATACTATCTTTAGATTTATACACCCGTATTTGTAGATATTAGTGTTTTAAGTACATAATATTATAATTATCGTTATAATTTCTTCTTATCGCGCATATTATGGATAATTGTTTAAAACTTATTATTATTAATATGCTATAAGTTATTACTTTTATTAAAAGAATTATAATGTTTTTATTATAAGTTATTATTATTATACTTAGACTAAATACTATAAATACATATTTAAAACTAAGTAATACTCGTATAAAAGTCGTTATTAAAAATGTTATGTTCGTTATTAGTATTATTATTACTAAAAATGTATTTATATTGAAACCTTATAAATCGATATTTTCTTTACATAAAATGTTACACTTATTGATAACAATATTATAAATATTACTATTATTATTTTTATTAGAGATATATACTTATTATCATTACTTTTATTAGTTATTATTATAATTATTAATATTATCGTTAACATTATTTTTAACATAATATTATAACTATTAACTTTATGTAAATATATATCTTTACCATTATTAGTGTTATTAGCATTATTATTACTATTATTGTTATTTTTCACTACTAAAACTTAAATTATGTTTTACACTAATATTACTAACGTTACAAATATTTTCATTAATATTAGTACTACTATTTGTTTACACGAACTATATATCTTAAGTGATATCGTTACTATTATTATTATATAACATTTACTTTTTATTACATAGTAAAATTGTTATACTTATGTTTATAGTTAATATTACCTAACACGTATTTAAACATGAATAACCTTATTTCACTTACATATACATACATGCTTACTTAACCATATTATTAGCTAATGAAAATGATATTTAACATAATACTTTATACATATCTTACGTATATTTATATATACAAACATTTTATAAACTTCAAATATTTACTTTCGATACAAGTATATTTTTATGTAGCGTCATGTAAATACAAGTTTAGGCATTTTACCAATACTTGCAAACTAATCCTATAACTAGGTTTAATACTTACGATATATAACATACATATATATTGGTGAAATCTTTCATACTTATATACATAACTATATACTTTGATTATTATTTTCAAAACAAATATAACTACTCAAATATATATTTATTTCTATACACATATACGCCCTGTAAATAATATTTAGTGTTACTTTATTTGAGTCGAACCATTATTATAATACTTATTATTACTTTGATGCGGGTCGAAACATTATTTTACTACTTATAATAGGACATACACAAGTCATAATGCTATTCAAGAATACTAAGTCAAACAAACACTTTTATAGTATAACTATTAGAATAATAATTAGAGGTTACAACCCGAGACTTTTACCAAAACGACCCAACACTTTAACGAATCGGTCGAGCTCAACCACATGGTTAATGACATTACTCTAGTACAATATACTAATGTCACAATTATAATTAGGATTTGTCTTGACAACTGCATACTCGATAGCAAGCTCACAACTTTAGCATATTATTTGGCATATACAAGATTACCAGATGAGTTCATGTGCTTTTCCCCTCTTTTACTTAAACTTTTTGGGGTGATTAAATGCTTCTATTTTGTTTACATACTTGGTGTATTAATTAAATAAGGCCATTTTTAGCTGTCATAACGAATCCCTGAACTTTAGCACACAATCATTAACTCATTTGGAGCCAGCGAATATATGAGTAGTACTATTGATCGGTGTCGAAGGGACCGGTCAAAGATAAAGAATTAGAGTGTCCTAATCACTTTAAACTAGTTAGGGTAAGAAGGGTGTCGAACCACGAAGAGTTTGTGGTCGGTGCTTAACTTCAATTAACATTGTGATTTATGAAGTTGCAATGGGTCTTTCTGACCAAACACAAGCAATGATTGAGGTGAAATTAACAAATCCAACAAGCGATGGTTATCAACTAGCAAAACGATCACGAGTAATCAAGTAGAAAATAAACGGTTTAAGTTGTAAAAAAAAATTAAAAAGGAATCACACCCGGGTTTCAAGTTCACAAGTAATTAAGGATTATCACACCAACTTATGAGTTCAAACAATTAAATGGTTATCCAAATCAAATTAACCAAATCTAACCAAGAACATCAACATTCATACATCATCGGAAAATAGTGTAAAACAATATTCACGAATGAAATCGAGAAAAATGTATGCAATATAGAATTAGATTAATCAATAGATTCAACTCAAATCGAAGTTCATAGCAATTATCATCTAACGGGGTCAATGGTGCAAGAATTTATCGACTCCCGTGAGTTCATTACCATACTAAACACAAAGATTCAAGTATTTCAAACCAAACGATTACAAGAATTGTTTCTCAAAGCTAGCATATGATAAAAACCCTAAAAACTTACAAACAATCCACCCGGAAATGATTACCGGTGGATTAGCCGCTCATGGTTGTGGAATTCATCTTCTATTCTTCAATTTCTTGATACCGATCTTCAATAATATGTTTCTAGCCTCCCAAAATCGCCCAAAACTGTTGTTCCAAAAGATCCTTTTGAATTTGGGGAAGAAACCCCCAAATAAACCTGAAAATCGGCTGTTTCCCGAAAATTCGCGTCCAGAAAACGTAACCAGCGTAAGCTTACGTTGGGGTGGCGTAAGCTTACGCCACATCACTGAAGTTTGCTGTGAATGAACTGGTTAGGCGTAGGCCTACGCTGGGCGGCGTAAGCTTACACTGGTGGCGTAGGCTTACGCCAGGTCATGAGTTTCTGTCCCGTTTTCTCCGTGTCTCTTCCGACTCTTGCATCTCTCACCTTGAGACACACTACTTTTTAAAAACAACAAAACTTTAACGCGCGGAAGACTTAAACCCAGGAATTTTTTTTTTTGTTGCGTACCGCGACTCATACGTGCCACCCCAGTCGCGGCCCGCGAGGGGACCTTTTTCACAGAAAGTTTCAGTTTTTCTGCAGGTTTCAGCACTTAACCATTTTTTCAACTTTTTCCATTTTTCAAGTCACTAAAAATTCCCAACACTTGGGTTTTGACCAAAAACACATCAACAACAAGTAAATACACTAAAACATCATTTGTGTATCAAATTTACATCCATCTACGGGGTTTTCCCCAAAAATCCCCAAATTACCAAAATGCATACGAGAACCCTTCACGCCTTGGACTTGACTTGGACTACTTCGGAGCCTTTCCTACAACCATATAAACATATCACCATTAGTAATGAAGATAAATTCATAACAAACAAGTAAATTTCTATTTGTTTCACCCATTCACCCATTTGACCCGTTTCCACCCAAATTATCATTTAGGCTACATATTCTTGCACCCTTACTATAAGTTTCAATTATGATCAACACATGATCCATTTCCATTATGGCACAAAGGCCATAACTCCGTTTCGTTTATGATCAACACATGATCCGATCAACCCATGATCCTTTTCCATTATGGTACAAGGCCATAACTCCGTTTCGTTTATGATCAACACATGATCCGATCAACCCATGATCCTTTTCCATTATGGTACAAGGCCATAACTCCGTTTCGTTTATGATCAACACATGATTCGATCAACCCATGATCCTTTTCCATTATGGTACAAGGCCATAACTCCGTTTCGTTTATGATCAACACATGATCCGATCAACCCATGATCCTTTACCATTATAGGTTAACACTATAACTACATTCATTCATTGTACATACTAAATCATTCATAATTTATCATATCACAAGTATGCACACAATCACATAACACATAGTCCACAAAATTCACAACTTGTTTTCACACCTTTCACCCATTTGACCCGTTAACACCCATTTGGTCAATTAAGGATTTCATACACTTGTATATCACCTACAAGTTACTTTCATCATTTATAATTTCGTTTCATTTATGATCAACACATGATCCATTTCCATTATGGCACGTAGGCCATAACTTCGTATCCCAAAGGATACGAGATCGTAACTCCATAACCAATCTATCCATTATAGTATAAATACTATAACTACATTCCTTCAATTATGCATACAATTTTATGCTCATTCATACCACATAACAAATTATGCAACTTTACACATTATACATATAACATTGCATAAAACTCATTTATCATCATAACTAAGTAAGTGCAAAAGCACTTACCTTTCGGGTTAGAAGATCCCGCTCCGCCTTCTAGACCCACAATTTGATTACCTAAACATACACACCTAGTTTAGTAATCTAACATATACCAAAATTTCATTACAATTGAGTTCACAACTCAATTTCCCCAATTCCAACCCAAATTGACCCGTTTGGGTTATCCTCATAACCAAACACCCTCTTTCACCACAAACTCACCTACTTGAGTTTCGTTAACTTAATCTTAACACTAATTCTTCTTTCAAAAATTATCATTAAGTTAATTTGGTGTTTGTTCAAGTGTCTAACATCTTAAAAACACTTAATCTTCATTAATTCAACATTCTAGCATTATGATCCAAACACCCCCAATTTTCATCATATGAACCCTAACTTCTCATAATCAAAATCAAAGGGTTCTAAGATGTTAATCATCATTCTTTAACTTTAGTTTAGCTAGATTATCAATAATCTAACACCATTTCATCACATGTATACATAAATTCGAGTTTCTATCAAAACCCACCAAGAACACCTCAAGAATGAGAGGAAAGGGATGATCAACACTTACTTGATGTTAGAGAGGTGATGTGTGAGCCAACACCTTCAAGTTTCAAACTTCAAATGCACGATTTTGGCTTCAATCCCGTTTTCTCCCCTCTTCCTCTTGAACGACCCAACAACTCAAAATGAGTTAAATTTTGACTTCTATAGTCAAATATGGCAGATTTGCCATATTACATATTCAGTCCCTCAACTTTCCTTTTCTCCCCTTTCATTCCAAAACTAGCTAAAACTAGTGTAACCCCGATACTAGCTTGAAACCCACTTGTTTCAACTTATTTCTAAATATTATTTTCACCATAATATTAATTAGAAATATTTGTTTATATAAAACGAAACCCGGAATTTGGTTCGTTACACACCTAATATCTTCCAAAATCATACTTTAAGCTTTCAACACCTGCACATGCATAGCTACACAAAACTTTTGTATTCCCCATATTAATTTGCATAAATAAAACATATTGCATCCTTTAATGCATGAAACTTTGGTCACTTATCACATCCTCATACCTGAGTTTTGCTTGCCCTCAAGCAAAGTCTTTTGCTTTAAATTCACATTACAAATTCTTAAATAATTATTTTCACTAAACATAAGTTAAGGTCCAAGGTCATGCAAGATTAATAAGAATTATACTCTTAATAGATTTACAATCCAACAAACAATCGATAACTTTTTAAACAAAAGGAAACACTTGAACGAGCTTAACTCATATCCAGTCTGGCTTTGCATGAGCACACCCCTCACAATCAATCACTCCACTCGGCTTCATATGTGGACTAGCGATGATGTGCTAGTATTTTTCACTCGAAACCAAACAATGAACCACATTATCATAGGCTTGCATATTGATCACATCTCCACCTACTAACACAACTAAAAAAACACAAATCAAAAGGTCTTTTAAGGGTTGTAATGTAGGCTAGGGTTACGGGTATGGATAATGATTTTTAAAGTGGCTAAAGGTGAGTGGAATTCAACTAATGAAACTACAAATCAATCTAAAAACTTTCAAATCTCTACGATGGGTATAAATGACCCATCAACACTAAAGTTCTTATTTCTTCAAACTCTAAAATGAAACTTGAGTTAAACTGAGCCAATAACATCTTTTATTGTAGCTTAAACTAATACTCAAAACCTTTGGGAAAATGTTGACCCAATACTATTTTTGTATTTCTTTTTCATTCATTTTTTTTATATCTCAATTGCAACCGCAACTACAACAACCTAAGTTAATTGAATTCCAACTCACGGGTTTAAAAAGAAAAGGTTAAAAGGTGAATGGGTTAATGTTGTGGGTTTTGTCAAAAGAAAAATGTATAGACTCAGAATGGGCATCTAGTGGATATTAACGGGTAAAGGTATAAAAATGGCTAAAAATAAAAACGGTTTCTCCTAATGCCTTTATCATTTTTGTGCAATCAATTGGTTCAAGGTCTCAACATGTATCAACATTATGCAAGTTCTAAAATGTGAAACAAAGTGGCTAACCACTCAAATAAGAGAATATATATATCAATTTGGCTCAAAATCTCACAAAAATGGTGGAAAATATGTTACCGACATGTGCATGCAAACCGTCACCTTCAATTTTGTTACTCCCGAATTCAACATTTCAAAAAAAAAAAATTATCATTTGTTGGAAAGACTTAATCAAGTACTTAGTGAATTAACCATGACCAAAGACCTCTACCAAACACTTTGTAAAACAATTATTAAAAAATTTGTATGGTTTCCAAGATTTCACACATCCCCACACTTGAACCTTACATTGTCTCAATGTAAATAGTTATTAAATATAAACGTGCGGTTAGTGGGTGCCAAACAAATCTAACACCCAACCTCCAAAATTCAAGAAGTAAATTCTCAAACCATAAACATCCACCCAACACAATCAACCGAGTTTCAAACAAAAAACACACAACAATAAACAAAAACAAAATAGTTTAATAAAAACAACATAAATATGAGAAAGAGTACATGAACCTGATTAGAGGCGATCATAGAGTGCCTGAACCACCACCAAAAATGAACTCGTAAGTCTTCCCCACACTTGAGTGTTGCTATGGTGACGAAACTAAAACACACAACACAAAACAAAACAAAGACAACCACAAGCCGGGTTGCCTCCCGGTTAGCGCTAAGTTTATTGTCCTCAGCCCGACATTACCTCCTTATGGAGGTTGAAACACAAACTTGCTTCTACTAGCTCCCCCACCACCTTGGTTGTTATCACTCCAACTCCAAGTCTCATCTCTTGTAAATTCCACATCAAACAAATCTCCTTTCTCGTTCGAATTTTAGATATGGTCGGGTGGCTTCTTTGCATCTTTCAACCTCTCAGTTTCCTTCTCGATTGCCTTCGGCTCGTCTTTCACATTAAACCTGTCAAACATAATACCTTTCTTTTTGGTGTCACCCTCATTTGCCTTGGCACGAGGATGACACGCGTTAGTAGTAACTGATTTTGAACATTTATTTTCAACCACATATGTAAATAAATTTGAAAAAATATTTATGTTCAACTTACGATTCCCAAAGGTTATGTCAACAGTGTCGTTTCGGCAATTGATTTGCGTATTTGCGGTTATAAAAAACGGTCTTCCCAAAATCACTCGTGGCTCCTCCTCCTTAGCAAGTGGTGCATAATCGAGCACCAAGAAATCTCCCGGATAGTAAAATTCTCCAATCTTCACAGCCACTCCCATTAATTTCCCCCGAGGACGCGTGCATGTAGCATTTGCTAACACCAACGTGGTGTTGTATTCTTCTAATGGACCAAAATTGTATTGGTCATATACGCTCCCCGGTAAAATGCTCACCCCCGCTCCATAATCTAATAATGCGAAATTAGTTTTAAATTCTCCAATTTGAATAGGAACTAAGGGTTCTCCGAACTCAATTTCCTCCTCTTCTCTTTCTTCACCTTCTTCATTACCATGAGCCACATCAATTGCACTAACATGATGTTTTGGGTTCAATGTGGTGTCACTCGGCAATTTACCTTCATTTTGCTTGAATTGAGCTATTTCTTGTGCCAATTGCCCAACTTGTCTCTCCAATGACACGTGAGACTTATCTCTCACTTCATTCTCCCTTTTGGATTCTTTCATCATCTCCAACAGTGCATCCAATTTTGAATTAACCGCATCATCACCCCCCGATGATCCACCTTGTTGTTGATGGTCTTGATTGTAATTCCTTTGGGGGTAATTTGTGTTTCGGTTATTGTTATAAGAGCTCCTTTGGTAACCACCCGAATTATAATTGCTTTGTTGACGAGGTTGGTATGACTAAGTACCTTGATTTGAACCTTGGAAATTTGGGTTCAATTGGTTTGACGAATCCCCATATTTGAAGTTGGGATGATTCCTTGAGCTCGGGTGATAGGAGTTTGAGTTTGTATCATATGGTTTCCTATCACCAAAAACTTGGTTCACTTCTTCTTGTCTATCATCTTGCATTGAGCAACTCATCGCTTTATGCCCCAAATCTCCACAATTTTCACAAACATCAAATCGGGTTTTACTCCGCTACTTCTTTCTTCTCATTTTTCCTCAACAATGTTAACTCTCTTTCTATGGATGCCAACCTCTCTTTTGTTTCATAATCCGGGACGGACTTAGAAATTGGGTGTTTAGTTCTTCGACTAGCCGATGCCTCGGCTTTAGAGTTTTGGCTCATCCTTTCTAAGAAATCCCAATCATCTTCTTCGGGATTAGACAACAATGTCCCATTACTTGTGGACTTCAAGTACTTCCTATCCTCTTGAGTCAAATCATCAACAAAACACTTTACCAATTCCCACAACTCAATTTGATGGTGGGGACATTTCCTCAACAACTCTTTGAAGCGTGTAAAGGCTTCATGTAAAGGCTCACCCGTTTGTTGTTGAAAGGTCCGAATCTCAATTCGGGAATCATCCGTCATCGCAACCGAATAGTACTCATCCAAGAAGACTTGTTGTATTTCATCCCATGTGTGGATGCTATTAGCCGACAATGTGATGAACCATTGCTTTGCTCGATCCTTGAGGGAAAAATAAAAAAGTCTAAGTTTGACCTCGCCTTGATCGAAGTTGTCATCTCCAATTGTGCTGCAGATGGCGGCAAACTCGGCTAAATGGGTGTATGGTTCTTCGGTAACCATGCCATGAAAATGTGGGAGAACGTTGATATAATTTGGCCTTGACTTGAATCGCCTCATTCCGGGAATTGGTGGAACAATTGGAGAAGCATTCTCCGAAATAGCTGGTCGAAAGCGACCATTAACTCCACCCATAGGGGCTACCGGTTGTCTTCGGTTTTCATTGTTGTAGCCCCCATTAACTCTCCTCCCTTCTTGTCTAGGAGGATAACCAAATCGCTCCGGTCTACCCGTTCGACCCATTGGTTGTCTCGCCCTTTGGTGAACATAATTCACCTCTTCTTCCTCTCCAAAGCCTTGCCCCTCGTTATATTCTCCAAATTGGATCCTCTCACCATCTTCATACTCGTAATCTCCAAACCCATCACCATTCCCAACATCCTCATTATCATCATACCCAAAGTATTCACCATCGTCATCCTCCCAACCATCGTTCTCATTGTCGTTTCTTGGTTGAGCTCCAAATATGTTTCCAGGAGGGGTTTGATTTTGTTGTGGTCCCCTTCTTCCTTGGTACGTGGGATTGGTACGGATGTTAATGTGTCGGTTTTGTTGAAATGTACCCGACCCACGGGATTGGTTGTTATTGATAGGTATAGATGGGGTTGGGGTTCGGTGAGGTGGAGTTGGTGGGCGGTTAGGGATCGGGCCTCTGTTTGGAGTTGGGCCACAGTTTCTTATGCTAGTTCCCGAATGACTGCTTCGAATATCCATAGATGATGGTTCCGATGAAATGGGTTGTAAATTTTGTTGTTGGGTTCGGTTTTTCCTTGCTATCCTCTCAATTTCTGGTTCAAAAACAAACGGTGAAGTCCTCCCGGATGAACGGGTACGCATTCACTAATCTGTCACCTGCACACACACACAAACACCACACGTAACACAAAAATAGAAGAATTAACCAAACAAAACAAGTAAGAAATAGTCACACGAGTCAATTAAAATAAAACACCAAGCGCAGACACTCCCCGACAACGGCGCCAAAATTTGATCGGTGTCGAAGGGACCGGTCAAAGAGAAAGAATTAGAGTGTCCTAATCACCTTAAACTAGTTAGGGTAAGAAGGGTGTCGAACCACGAAGAGTTTGTGGTCGGTGCTTAACTTCAATTAACAATGTGATTTATGAAGTTGCAATGGGTCTTTCTGACCAAACACAAGCAATGATTGAGGTGAAATTAACAAATCCAACAAGCAATGGTTATCAACTAGCAAAACGATCACGAGTAATCAAGTAGAAAATAAACGGTTTAAGTTGTAAAAAAAAATTAAAAAGGAATCACACCCGGGTTTCAAGTTCACAAGTAATTAAGGATTATCACACCAACATATGAGTTCAAACAATTAAATGGTTATCCAAATCAAATTAACCAAATCTAACCAAGAACATCAACATTCATACATCATCGGAAAATAGTGTAAAACAATATTCACGAATGAAATCGAGAAAAATGTATGCAATATAGAATTAGATTAATCAATAGATTCAACTCAAATCGAAGTTCATAGAAATTATCATCTAACGGGGTCAATGGTGCAAGAATTTATCGACTCCCGTGAGTTCATTACCATACTAAACACAAAGATTCAAGTATTTCAAACCAAACGATTACAAGAATTGTTTCTCAAAGCTAGCATATGATAAAAACCCTAAAAACTTACAAACAATCCACCCGGAAATGATTACCGGTGGATTAACCGCTCATGGTTGTGGAATTCATCTTCTATTCTTCAATTTCTTGATACCGATCTTCAATAATATGTTTCTAGCCTCCCAAAATCGCCCAAAACTGTTGTTCCAAAAGATCATTTTGAATTTGGGGAAGAAACCCCCAAATAAACCTGAAAATCGGCTGTTTCCCGAAAATTCGCGTCCAGAAAACGTAACCAGCGTAAGCTTACGCTGGGGTGGCGTAAGCTTACGTCGCAACACTGAAGTTTGCTGTGAATGAACTAGTTAGACGTAGGCCTACGCTGGGCGGTGTAAGCTTACGCTCGTGGCGTAGGATTACGCCAGGTGGCGTAGGCTTACGCCAGGTCATGAGTTTCTGCCCAGTTTTCTCCGTGTCTCTTCCGACACTTGCATCTCTCACCTAATATCCTCCAAAATCATACTTTAAGCTTTCAACACCTGCACATGCATAGCTACACAAAACTTTTGTATTCCCCATATTAATTTGCATAAATAAAACATATTGCACCCTTTAATGCATGAAACTTTGGTCACTTATCAACTATCTGGTGAAACCCCCGCACACAATGGGCCCGACGTAACCGGGACAACCTCCCATGGAATGATAATCATATGATGATGATAAATATCTTGTGACATATATTCGTTTAATAGTTTTGAACTTATGTTGGCAGTCATGAGTAATTAGACACATAACAATAAGGGGTATGGGTTAGGAGAATATTATTATTTCTAGATGTCCACAGGTTGTGGGCACATGGTTGATTGTGAACTTGTTTAATTTTACACCATACATATTTGGATTCTCAATATAAATGCTCTATTAACTAAACTCGTGAACTCACCAACTTTTTAGTTGACACAATATTTTTAAGCATGTATTCAGGTACCTTCTCGAGTTTGGAAATTAGCAACATAGACACGAGCTTGCTTGAAGATAGATGATTCCTTTAGAAGACTTATGCCGAGCCATAGATTCCACCTGAGAAAGCTTTGATGAGAAGATAGAATCCATTATTTTATTTTTAGTTAGTGTATAGATGATATGAACCATTGTAAATGTATATTTTGACTTAGTTGGACCAATGACATTTATAAACTATATGTCACGTTATTTCTGCTGTGTTTTGTTTTGGTATTCTATCATCACACCTAGCCCCTCAGACGGGTTGTGACAGATACGCTGCTGGTACTTCCTATATATAAACCTCTTGGTACTTCGTGGTGAAACCATTATGAATGTTTAGGGGTATAGACTAAATAAAAGTAATAAATAATATAGTAAACGTACGGGAGAACTTCCGACCGGTATATAGTTATCTGACAAACGGAATGTTCTGTCTAAGGAAATATTGGTGTATAGATCTCTTCTAGACCCGTCACTCTTTCCTAGGAATATCTACATTGGAGGTACTACTCTGGAAGGATAATCACCTCAGTTTACAATATATGATAAGTATGAATAAGGGATGACTTAATTCTAAATAAAAGAATATCTGTGATGTATTATAGAGGTGGTAGGTACGCCGCTATTACACCGTATATATAAATCTCTTTAATACATTATAGAGATACCTTTACGAGGAATTAGGACAAGAATGAGATCAAAGCATGAGGAAGTCATGCTATCAAATAAATGATAAGAAACAATTAATCTTAAGAAAATGAGTACTCATGAGATGTTAAAGGGGTGGTGGATACGACGCTGGTACTTCCTATATATAAACCTCTTTAACATAACATGACGAAACCTTTGTAAGGGATTAGAGCAAGAGTTAAGATAAAAGCATAAAGAGATCATGCTACTAAATGAGAATTAAATAGGAAAGATTAATTCTAAGTAAAGGAGTATCCATGGGACGTTAAAGAGGTGGTGGATATGCCGCTGATACTTCCTATATATAAACCTCTTTAACGTAACATGGAGAAACCTTTATAGGGAATTAAAGCATGGATGAATATGAAAGTATGACAAAAGATCATCCAACATGTGCAAATATGTAATGTGTGTGAATATGTGAATACATGATAGATGGTCATGCTATAAGTGTAAATATGAATGTATGATGGAAACGAGTCTAAGTATTAAAATGGAATAACGGAGTACTCATGAAGCGTTAAAGGGGTGGTGGATACGCCACTGGTACTTCCTATATATAAACCTCTTTAGTGTATTATGGGGAAACCGTTAGGAAGTTTTAGAGTGATGACTGGTTGGGAATACATTGGGAGGCTGTGATTCTATGATACTCAAGATCCTAATGTAATAAGATGTCCAGCCTACGGGGCGGGTCTCAGTGAATGAATGGAAAGGAGACGTCCAGCCTACGAGGCGGGTCTCAATAAGAAATGAATGAATGAATGAAATGAGATGTCCAGCCTACGGGGCGGGTCTCAAATGAAAACTCGGACCTAAGATACGGTATATGATTGTTGCGAGGGGGTTAGCACACCCATAAAATATACGAAAAAGCGTGACCGGAGGTACGTCCGGAGATGGTCACGTGGGCTCGAGAGCCCTAGAAAACTTGAACAATAAGAACCTAAAGGGTTCATAATAAAATGAACGATTCAGTGTACTTACTTAGCGTAAAGCTAATTCAAAAACGTTTTCCAAACACTGCAGGATAAGAGCATATGGAATGAGGATTCCTGAGGACGTGGCTAATCGGAGTTGTAGAATCCCTATGTTACATGATATAATATTTTATGTAAAAATAATATTATAATAAAATATACCTTTGTCATTTTAGTGACAACGTTTTGAAAAATCTGGTACCGTTTTCCGCTATAAAACTCTGATAAATTAATGTAGTAAAAGTAAGGTGTTTCATCTATACTAATAAATAAAAATACTAGGGGACACGTGTCACTTTCCGGTGCATCCTCACAATATATTATATAATATAATATATAATACTTTAATATATAATACTTTAGGATCCATTTCTTGGATGCTCTGATTTCAGAATTCGACCTTACATGCATGATAAGAACTTAGATCATATTGGTAGTTGTGTTTTAAATAGAAGAAAATAGGTCATCTCAGGCCTTCAGATCTCAATATTCAGAGAAATTGCCATTTCTATCATGCAAGTATATTTTTTGTTGTCATTTCAGAAGTTAAAAGCTCACATTTTCCAAATCCGATTAAGTGTTTTTCCCTTATATATGCTAGCACCATCAACTTACTTTCATCGGTCACAAATCTATGTGATCTGGACTCAAGTAAATCTCAACCGAACACAAATACACACATGCATATTTGTATCATTAATTCATGACGTTATGATGTACTTATTTTATTGTATTAATAGGCCGTTGCCAATCTAGCTACTGATATAAATTGATCCGATGTACAGCACGTGTTGCATTTTTTTTAAAATAGATAAAAGAATTTTATCCATGAGACAGATTTATCTCCGTATATAATGAGAAGAAAATGATATCATTATCTTGTCAACTTTAACCAAATCATAATATTCATGTGTATTTAAAAAAAATATAGTTGGCATCTTATATATGAACTAACTAGCTTAAAACTCGTGTCAACACACTGAGTGAAAAATATTAATACATAAAATTTTTAAATTTTTATGTATATACTCATAAAAATACGTTAATTACTATTTAATATAAGTTGATTTTCATTTACTATTTAATTGAAAATAAGAGTTACATGATTAGATTTCAAAGTTTTTTATAATAAGGGATAATTTAAAATATACGTGTTTTATAGTATAACTAGGTTAAAACCCATGTATTACATGAGTTGAATAAATACAACTTCTTATAAAACATCAATTTTTATGAAGATTTATAAATTCTAAAAATGTTTTATAAAAAAAATGACGAAGTGTTCAAATTAAAAAACAATGTTTTATGAAAAAACCTAATTTTTTTTAATAAAAAACGTTTTATAAAAATAATTATAGAAATCATTATTATTTAATAGGAGAGAGATGCGGGAAACAAAAATTATAAAAAAAATTAAAGAAAATTATGTAATTAATAGGAGAGAGAGGCGAAAAAAAATGTTGAGAATGCATGTGTGAATAACAAATGTCCTCTTAAAACCTTTATTTATTATATAGTATAGATTAGTATTTTATTTAAAAATATATATTATTATTAAAATATGGAAATGTATTTAATAAGAGAGAGACGAGAAAAAATGATGAAAATGAATGTAGAGGCGACGCGTGGCATGAAAATCCTTTATTTATTATATAGTATAGATAATTAGAAAATACATTTTATGAAAGTGGAAGTTTATACTAATCACATAGAAATAGAATGGATCATTATATAAATAATATGATTCATTCCCTTCTAATAATTTTCATTCTTTAGTGGAGGTTGTTTAGTTTTCATTCATTCAAGAAATTGAATGATTTTGTTTAATTAATGACCCGACCCATGACCCCCCTCATGACCCGAACCATGACCCAAAACATGGCCCGACCCATGAACCGACTCATGACCGGACCCATGCCCCAAACCATGACCCGTTCCATTCCCCGACCCATGCTCCAAACCATGCCCCGACCCATGACCCGAACCATGCCCCGACCCATGACCCGAACCATGACTCGATTCATGCCTTGACCCATGAATAAAACTATGACCCATCCCATGACCCGAACGATGACCCGACTCATAATATAAATTTACTAATTAAAAATATTTTATTTTCATAAAATATTTTCCTGTGTACCAATAAACACGAAGTAATGACTCATTTCAATCCCATTGGGTTACCAAACAGGACAATGAAATGGTAATGCTCCATTTATTTCCCTTGTTCATTACATTCCTTTGTTCATTGCATTACTCAATACCAAACAGACACTTAGTTTTGCTATCCAAAAAGTGGCTATCGGCACAACTTGTTGCCCGTTTGTCTTCTATTTCAAAGTAAAACACGATATAAGTATCATTGTCTTTTCTTAAAAAAAACCACTAAAATTTAAATAAGAATTACTAATGACAGTCGTATATAAGCAAAAATTATAAAGGTTTTCCTTATGTTGACGTAAGTCTGGCAAAACGGTCAGGTTGGGGTGGATTGGTTAACGTGTCATAATGGATTTGGGTCAGGATTGGTTCAGGTCAGGCGGGCTATGATAAATATGGGTTCGGGTCAAAACGGGTCGTCTTTAAAAAGTATCAATTTGCTTTGGATCAGAATGAGTTGTAACAAAAAAGTGAGTCGGGTTGAAATGAGTGAGTTATCTTATAAAAGAAAAGTACGAAAATCTACTATATTTTTTTTTTCCCGCGGCTGGTGGTCGCGTTGCGGGGATGGTTGTCGATGACGGTGCCGTCGTGGTGCAAGAGGCGGTGGGTGGTGGTGTCGGTGGTATTCTTAAGAGATTTTCTCGCCAAACATGTCATTGACCCGTTGTTACCCGTTTAAACTCATTCTAAATTTACACAGTTTTTATGCGACCAATATTGACCCAAAATATGTTAAAGTGTTACCCAATTCAAATTTTTCTGTGTTATGGTGTTACCCAATTCAACCCAAAATACAAAAATTATTTACCCAAACGAACACATTTTCCTACTTTAGATCAAAATTGCCAGGTTTAGGTTGACAGGTCCTAATGCCGGTGATTTACGAAACCAGGATTAGTGACCTTTGAGTATAGTCAATTAAACAAAAGTCAGATTTCTTTTTGACATGTTGATAAACACATAGGCTCAAATATAATACAGTAGAAAAACTCTCTTGAATTATGTTGTCCTTCACAAAGAAAGTAAATTAATTAGCTCAGAAGTATATAAAAGATGTAACACAACCCTTTAAGGTAAATGAGACCAAGCAAGATACCCTAGAATAGAAGTTTGTACACCATCATTCAAGCGGGTACCTAAAATAATAAAGAACGAAGATATACATAACTTTCATCTCCATGGGTCACAAAGCTATGAGGTAAAATTATGAAATATTAATTAAGTTTTAATATTCTTATAATAAAGTTATTTATTATTTTATTTTATGAATTTATTCTATAAATGTTTAACTGTTGTTTTTAAATTAAGTGATTTAAACTTAATACATATAAAACTTGACTAATATTTAATGATTATTTTTGAGTTGACATAAATAAAAAATAAATTATAAAACTTGGTAATTATTCATTTTTTTCTTCATAATTATCTTCTTCTTTTTCATGTTAAACATGAAAAAAATAATTATTAAATAGTAATGAATGTTTCATTTAAATTATTTAATTTAGAAAATAACAACATTTGTAAAATAACTATATAAAAATAAAACAATGAGTCAATTACTATTTGAGTCCCTAACGTTTATCTGTTTTAACTAGTTGAGTCCTTTATGTTTCCAGAACTTGGTTTAAACCCTAACTTTTCATTTTTGACTCCATTTGAGTCCAAATGGTTAATGTCGTTAGATTTAACAGTTAACTTTCTTTTGAAATGATCAAAATACCCTTAGGGACTCAAATGGTTAAAAAATAATATATATTCTACCCTCTCTTATCACCACCACCATCGCTGGCGGTGACGACAACGACGACGGTGGTGGTAGTAGGAAGAGAGAGGGTAGAATATATCGTTTTTTAACCATATGAGTCCCTGAGGGTATTTTAGTCGTTTCAGAAAAAAGTTAACTGTTAAATCTAACGACGTTAGCCATATGTAGTCAAATGGAGTCAAAATGAAAATTCAGGGTTTATATCGAGTTTTTGAAACATAAAGGACTCAATTAGTTAAAATGGACAAACGTCAGAGACTTAAATAGTAATTTACTCTAAAACAATATTAAAACTTAATTTTTTTTTTGGTAGAAAAAAGTGTAAATAATTTTAGTTACTTTAGTTGAAATATTACATTTTGAAAATGACTATTCTTATACCTATCATTGAGACTAGTACGTCAAGGGTAAATAAGTAAATCCACGTGTTAAAAAAAATCATATTATTAATAGTTTTTTGATTTTTTGACAAATTATTTTTAATTTACTTTTGTTGTGAATAATGATAATTAGTTTGTAATAAAAACTAAAGTACCAATAATTCAAATAATCAAAGCACTCAGTAACTTCGTTTGACATATATCTATTGAAAAAGGGACGGCGTCAACCTATGATTGGTCCAAATCACGCATTAAATATATATCAACTCAGCATTTGGTTTCAACAATAAGTAATTTGACAATGGTTATTTGATTAAAGACCACAAGTTAAACTTTTATTATTAGTATTATTAAATTAAAATTTAATTATTGTCAACTATATGTCAAATTCAAGAGATGTATTATATGAACATTACGTATAGATAAATATTACAAAACAAAAAGACTTTGATAACTAGTTGAAACAATTCGTTTGCAAATGGTAAGCTAGAATCAATGACATGACACATTTATAAACATCACATTTTGAAAATCTGATCAGTAATCCAACCAGTGACAAACGGTGGTCTGATCTCAAAATTGCAAGTGAAGAAGTAGGTAGTTGCAAATGATTTTTCATTAATTCGTAACGAATTTGACACCCACTTGTAGTTTCCGGTTTAATATGTTGGATCGATGTATCTGATACAATTTCAAAACATCCTAAAATATTGAATACAAGTCTGTGGTAGTTCAAAACGATAACTTAGAAACTAAATCTATACAATTTAAATTTCACATATCCAAAAGAAATAAAAGATAGGGATAATATTTGAGATTATCCAACGCCTTCTCAATCCTTCCACTTGATCCACGGACCTGAACCGGCCCCATAACCTCCGGATGAGGCAATACTCGGATCAAATGGCCTGGTTAACGAATACCCATCACCCTGACCGAAAACCTGTAGATTGGCCCATGGATGCAGGCCATTTGATTTACAACCATTATGTTGTTAAAATTTTCATAAATTAATCATTTCCTTTTGTTTTGGTAAACCGTAGAAGGTTTGTGCCTAATTACTTATAGAAACATATGTTGACACTAAGACTAACTTCTGACCTGCAATGACCTATAGTGGTGGAAGAAGAGTGTTGGAGATCGGAAGAAATGTAGCCTCTTCGGTTTTCATACCAATCATGATTCTCAATATACCGGTGATCTCACAACCCTGACTTCTTTGTAGTTCTGTAGAGGTATGTTTCTCTATAAGTTAATTATTTTTAATTATTATGATCTCATCTATGATGAATGTCATGTTAATATAAATTAGAGTGAATAAAATTATTTTAAGAAATTGGTTTTAATATTAGGGTTAGTTTGAAAATTAAATAGGAATTTAAGGGGAAGATCAAGTATTTTGAACTAGCGTTGTTTAAGGAAAGTATTTTAACAAATTTACTAGTAATGATTATTCTTCTTGATCAAAATTAAGGAAAGTATATGACGTCGAGGTTTCTAACTAGCGTTGTTTAATGAGTGAGCCAAGTCAAGCTAAGTTGAGCCGAGCGAGGCAAGCTAAGTGAATCCAACTTCAACTCGAACTTGACTTAAAAACTATTAACGAGCAGAAATTTGAAGTAAAACTTGGCTCAGGTAAAACACGAGCTAGCTCATGACTTAACAAGCGAGGTTGTAAATAAATCCCGTCACCCCTGCGTTTTTTCTTTTAGCTTCACCACTGATTACGTATATCTAATACTCTGTTTAAGATTGATTATCACAGTTATCATATAAATATTTGGTTATTATTTGAGCCACACCATGTATATATATTTCTAAGTTCTAACACACGTTTATAATATGCATATACAAGACTCGAAATCAAATAACACAACTTCATAAATACTCATTTTCTTTCTTATAGTTCCCCACTCCACATACAAAGCTAAGTAATTCCATTCGATCTTTCAAACTTTCTTCCGCCACCACCTCTACCATAAACCACCAAACAACAGCCACACCACCACCACCACCACCGTCACTGTCACCGCCGTTTGAATGGAAAAATCAGATACACAACCTCATGGTTTAACGAACACAAAATTTCCCTCTCAATTTGCATTCACCCCACCCAAAGAAAATTCCATCCGCCTCTTCGGAAAAGAATTTGGCGGTAATGACACGACGGTCATTACCACCACCACCACCACCACCACCACCGCTATCCTACACGAAAACAAAGAAACTCAACGAACTTTTGAGTGCCATTATTGCAACAGAAACTTCCCAACTTCCCAAGCCCTCGGCGGTCATCAAAATGCGCACCGAAGGGAGCGGTTTCACGCCAAACGGACTCACATCCCGTCCATCGTGATCAACCATAGCGCTTCCAAGCCACAACTGCATGCTTACTCAAACCACCAAGCGTCCCCACCCTATCACCACCGCACTAGTACCAGCAATATTATTGATTACAACAACTATGTTAAGTTGTATGGAGACAAAGCCTCATATACCTCCAATCAAGCACCTATCTACGGCAGGCCGTTGCCGGCGTCAAGGTTTCCGATATCGGTGCAAAAGTTAACCACATTTAACCGTGGCCAGTTAATGAACTACTCGAATACCGGTTCTAGTTCTCGAAGACTATATATGCATGAATCCAATCCAACCTCTAATGATCAAGTTCGTTTAGATTTGCATCTTTAGTATTATTATTATTATCTTTAGTATTATTATTATTATTATTAGCTTTTAGCTTTTTAAGGTTTTGAAACTTCGTTAGATGATCAGTTATTTGTCTATTAACGCATGGGTGGCTAAGTGTATGGTGAACCTAAGTTAGGGTTTAGGGCTTCATTTGAAAACCGTTCTCAATTTTCTTAAAAAAATGATTTTCATAGATGTGTTTTTGGGCCGACTGAAAATATGTGTTATCTATTAATCATTAAACGGCTCGTGTAAATTGAAGCATTACTAGATCTCTTGATTAAATATGTTATAATATAAAGTTGACAAAACGGTTGATAAATCCATGATAACAAACTAATTTGTGATAAATTGTTGATAATTGGACTTGCTAATTAGTTAAGTAACATGTTATAAATCTACGATTGTTGATTGTTATTTTCTAAGTGTTTGTGAATTTGACCTAGTTTATAATGAAGTATTCTACTTTTTCATGTCAAATAGTAATCGAAAGGATAAATCCGGTTATTTTAAACGAAAAATAAAACAGAAACAAGTCTCCGATATGAACACAAAAGGGATGAGACTTTACAACATTACTTTTGAAAAATGTGCTAAAGTTTTTAGTTTTCAGACCCCCAAATTGATTGACCCGCCCCTATATTAATACATGCAATAAATTTTATATATCACATACCATACCGTTGGTATTTTATTGGATACTTCAATTGATCATAAGAATATATAATGGCTTCTCGAATGCTTATAAAAACAACTTATTTTCTTCTTCTTGTGTTTTGATATGTATACAAACACTTTTGAGTTTATTTGAGGATGGAGGGAGTGGTACCTATAGAACCCTCTTATTTTACTTAATTAAAGTTTGTCATGTCATTTTTACCCTTTTAAACCCTCTCCAACCCTAAAGAGAGGGTGTGGTACCCATTGAACCCTTGATTTTTTTTTTAATTTTACCCAATTAATTTTTTGTACTAGTGTCTCTCTCTCTCCATGGGTAAGAACGGGTATTACTACCCGTGTAACAAAGCCCTTGACAAGCCCTAGACACTTGCGACGGTGTAGCCCATGAAGCCCTTATAACCTGTGAGGAACCCGTGCCACCACTCCCTTCACCCTGAGATTGATTATTCAACTAGTTTTTAGTATGGTTAAAAAAAACCGAATAATCAGATCATAACTGAAATAAGTGAAAAACATAAATCATTAAATCCATTTAACATTTTTTTTATTAAAATATATTATATATCCAAAAACTTTTATTACACCTTTTTTTATTAATATAACTAGGTTAAAGCCCATGTTTTACATGGGTTGAATAAATATAAATTATTATAAAACAGTATTTTCTTTGAAGATTTGTACGTTGGATGTTATTAGTCATTAGTGAAATAAAAAATAATGAAGATTTAAGAATTATAAAAATTATATTTTAAAATAAGATATAATTGAAGTTTTCTTATTATTTAGTAATTTTTAATAAAATATTAAAATAAATTTTAGATATTTAATTATTTAACACCATCATTATTTAATAGGAGAGAAAGATGAAAAACAAAAATCTAGATTTCATTAGCAGTCAACATGTAGCAAATATAGTTATTCATCTATTATAATATATTAATATAGGTTAGAAACCCTGTATATTATACATGGTGAATAAATACAGTGTTATATATACTTAGTAATAAAGATATAATATTACATATTTATAATATATTACATGATTTTTTAAAACAATTTTTAGAAACGTTATATAGTTATTTTTTAAAAATATTTTATAAAAAGAATGAAAAAATGTTCAAATTATAAAAATGTTTTATGAACAAAACTATTTTTTTAATTAAAAATGTTTTATAAAAGTAATAAAAATCATTATTATTTAATAGGAGAGAGAGGTGGGAAACAAAAATTACAATTTTTTTATAGAAACTTGTATCATTAATAGGAGAGAGAGCCGGGAAAAAAATGTTGAGGACGAATATAGGAATGACATGTGGCAACTCAAAACCTTTATTTATTAGTATATATAGATTATTACACACCCACTCATTTTCCTTTAATATAATAACCAATGACTTATGATTGGGCATTGCGACGACTCGGTTTTAAATAAAATTCATTTTGAAACGTAGGAAAAATAAAAACGTTGTATTGGTATATTCAAAATTTTAGGAAACATTATATATCCAAAGTTATAAAAAAACCCTAATTTTGACCTAACTCGGTTTTTAATAAAGTTTATTTCCACTCATAAAACAATATATACCCAAAGTTAGAAAAAGAAAACCAATCTTTGATCCGGTTCGGTTTTAATAACATTTATATCCAGTCGTGAATAAAATTATCCGGAAGATAACAAAGACTTTTTTTACCATACTTATCGTTCGAATCTAGAAAAAACGAAACAACAATAATCCTTATTCTAATAAATGATTTCAAAGAATGCCACGTGTCATCATCATATTTTTTTCTCACCAAAATCTTCTAATTTTTTCTATTTTAAGTAAATTTAAATTTTGAAATTTATTTATGTTAATGTTTTTTATTTTTCGAAAAAGATAATATAAATTTTGAATTTTAACTATTACTTAATTAAGGAAAACAAAGAATTTTATTTCTTGTTTTACACATTATTTAAATTTTTTTTAAACATTATTATACTTTTATTTTTTATCAAACATCTTCATGTAATACATGGGTATATAACCTAGTAGTAGTAATATAATAGCAATACACAAAGCAAGTGATATCTGATGGTGGTAGCACTAACTACTAATATAGTAAGTGAAAATTGTAAAAATAAAATTTACTATTCATCATCTTTGTGATTTAATATAGTATATAATTATATGGTTTTTGAAAATAATATAAACATATTTTAAAAAAGTTCTACAAACCCCCCCCCCCTCCCTCCCTCCCTCCCTCCCTCCCTCTCTCCCTTGTAATATCACCTATTGATGGAAGATAGAAATGGTAATCACAAAGTTGGTGGTCGGTTTTTTCGTTTCCGACCATGGGGTGGAGCAAATCAGCAACTACGTTTGCTACGTCTTCTTCGAGAGACCCAATGGGGTCCCATTGGCAAGCTAGGAGTTCTTGGAGAGACCTAGTCGAGAACTCGCTTGAATGCAAAGGTGGCTTTCTGATGAGGAGGGTCTTCATCGGGGTGCGTTTCAGGTGATGAACCTCACGAGAGCTCAAATTGAGACCGAGAGCAATGAAAAACATAAAAAGATGAGGTTGAGTATTTATATAATTTTTTATTTTTTAAATAAAATGATAAAATAGTCTTCCTATTTATTTTAACACATTTTTTACGCCACTTAATGAAACGCATTAAACATGTTTCAACCAAGTAAATAGTGGGGGACAAAAGACAAGGAATAGGCCTTTATCGCATGTATCATCCATGTAATTTACTCTCATATTCATACACACTACTTCATATGGTGTTCGCCTATTTTCACGGCTTCTGACTTCTCACTCGGTATCACACCCAATTAGTTAAGTAACGACACGTGCTCAGTTCCATGTATGTTACAACAACATACTATGCCGAGTAGGCTTAAAATATTTATGAATAAGAAGAAAGTAAATCTGAGTTCAATGCTCTATTGGACCAATAAGGCCTAATTACCCCCAACTTTGAAGTTGAATTGTTAATCCGAATTAAGTTAAACCAGATGTTGCTCCACCTTTTGCGGCGGAAGTCAGACATTAAACGGTTGAGGTGGTAACATTAACGTGGCTAAGCAAAAAATAAACGTGGTTAAATTATATTTTCCATGTGCTTCGCAGCGCGAGGCAGACCTTACACGGTTGAGGCGGTGACATTAACGTGGTTAAAAACGTAAAAGAAACGTATGAAGCTATGACGACTTGGTTGTGGAGATCGAAACATAGATAAAGGACAATTATATAACGGTACCAATGATTTTTAGTCGTTGTCGGTCTCATTCTTCACGGTACCAGCACGTCACCGTAATTCGATATAACTACGATACCTAAAAAATACTCTATTTTGAACACGACTCCGATTTTAACAACTTTTATATCGGATTTCAAGGAAAAAAAATAGACAAACAAACGTAATTTTTTTTTATCAAAGACTCATTTTTCGTAGTATATGTAATCTGGTTTTTCCTTAATATTTAGAGACGACATAACACATATCAGTTGAAGATGAATCACCTTTTTGGAATGTGTTATATCGTCTCTAAAGTTTGGGATGGAACCAGTCTCGGTGGCTTGATATTAATCTTCCGGTTTCTAAAGGTCTTCATTCGTTTATTGGGTGGTTAGATACCGTCAACATGTCTAAATAAAAAAAGATTGTTATTGAAGCCATCTTTTTCACAGCATGATGGTTTATCTGGAGGGCTCGGAATAAAGAGATTTTTGGGTGTCGTGGTGAGATTTTTGTGGTGTTCTAGTCGTTATAGTAAGTTTAATGTCTATTCGACCGAGTGGTTGAAAAATCCACTCCTTAGCATGTAAGTTTTTGATACTTTTTCCTGGGTTAGTTTTTTTTTTTACTAATCGAGTGTGTTTTATATCAAGTTTGCCTTAAAAAAAAGATATTTTATTTTGTGGTTTTCTCAAAATAAAAAAGAATTAAAGAATATTCATGTGCTATTCTCATCTCAGATCCTTTACTTGAGTTGATGGCAAGTGTGGCCCAAAATAGAATCCAGCCCGTTGATTCGAAAGAGAATTTTTTTGATAATTAAATTGTATTCTTCCTATATCTCAATCACTCGTTTCATCACTTCGAATCGTTCATTCACACATACATACGTTCGTATAAGTTTGTTTATACGTGTACGCCCATATAGGTATTTTTATTTTTTTTATCAATGGTCTCTTAGTCTAGTGACACATAGTATTTATTCCTAGGGGTGTTTAAAGTCGTATATCCGAATTTCGAATATCCGAAATTTTCGGATAGTGGATTTCACTATCCGAATCCGAAATTTCGGATATCCGAAAATTCGGATACGGATTCGGATAGTGAAACGGATATCCGAAAATATAAAAAAAATAAAAAAATATATAAAAATAATATTTTTAAATTACAAAAACAATTAAAAACCTTAAAAAACATTAGAAAATATACATATAAAAATATATAAATATAATATATCGGGTTTTGATTCAATATTTCTTATTTTTAAATAATAAAAACAATTAAAAAATATATATAAATATAGAATTTCGGATATTCGGATATCCGAACTATCCGAAAATCACTATCCGAATCCGAAAATTCGGATATCCGAATTTTCGGATAATTCGGATTCGGATTTTCGGATTCGGTTTCGGATTCAGATTTTTTTGAACACCCCTAATTATTCCTATAAAACCGGTGTGGGTTAAGTGTTAGAGGCAAACCCTATTAGAGCATTCACAGCCGGTTTGTTACAATTGTGTGAGTGAGTTTTGTATATTTTATGGAGTGGTTTAAAGCGGTTGTGAGTGGAAGAGAGAGAAAAGATATAATTTTTTTTTTGTAAATATAAGGAAAAAGGTAGTTGTTTTTAGTGTAATTATAAGGATAAGGATAAGGTGAGAGAAAAAAAGGTAGACACAGTAGTGATTTTTAGTGTAATTATAAGGATAAAGAATATAAGGATCCGAACGAGAATGCTCTTAAAACATCAAGTTTTAAGGATGTTATAGGTTAAAGTCTCAGTCCCACATGATTAAATAAATTTTCTTTTAAAAAAAACCAGTACGGGTTTAAGTCCCATAAAGTAACCAATATGTGCATGTTAGGAGTAGATTTTAAAAGAGCGTATGCCTGCCGTTCAAAAAGAAAATTAAATATATCTTGTAAAAGTGTATTGGTAATTAAATTAAGTTTTAAAGTTAAGCACATATTAATTAAAAACAATCTATATCCATATCCATATCCATACTACATAATAAAGAAAGTAAAATTGGTGGACACTTGTCATATTTCTATGCATTTACATTTTCATTTTCTCGCATATCTCTTTCATTAATAATCAACTTCACTATTTTAGTTGAATTTTGTCTCGCCACGTCACTGTCACATCAGCACATATGGGCAATCACTCAACAAAACCACTAAAGTACGTAATAGTTTCATGTCCAGTATTAATGAGTGAATTTTTTTTTATCATTTTGTTAATTTTTATAAACAATTGATATTTATTTTTTAAAACAATTACTTATTATCATTTGAAATGCCGATCCAAATACGTTAAAAAACCATTTACGTGACGAAAAATAGTTTTTTTTAAAACAACTCCGTTTTTGTTATAACTTATACTTAGATGTTTAGAAAAATAAAATAAAGAAGCCCGTGTATTTCATTTTTTTTAATAATTACCGAGCATTAGTTATTTTAGAAAAACCAAATTAAATCTTAAACTAAATATTTAATAAAAAAATAAAATATTATGAGATGTAACATTTTGTCTGTGTTGCATTTGTTGGTTTGCCCCTTCCCTCGTGATTCCTCTCACGCCAAATGCCCTACACCCTCTTTCACGCCTAAAGAGGGCGGTGTTCCGCGCCTATGAAAGGGCGATGTGGCTCACACACCTCTTTCACGCCTCCACTACGGTCAAAGGGAAGCGATACAGTGGTAAAGTAGATACTGAACATGTAATATTGAAATCTGATACAAAATATATAATACAAATAACTGAAATCTGATACCAAACATATAATACTGATATATAAAATGTAATGTTGAACATATGATACCGAACTGATTTACGCTATCATGTAACATGTGGTGTTAATTTATTGATATATTTGTTAAAACTTAAAAGTACCCCACCAAGACAGAAAATTAATTGTTATGAAAGCGAGATTAATCAATACTTCAATAATGAAGAACATACACGTCATACTCCACAAACTGCATTCCCCCTTTTGAAATCAACACTATGAGTCTTGGCCTGAGCATAACCTCTAGCAAATCGGAAAATCCCGGTACCACCGACCACCGGCATTTCCCTCACCGGAGTAAACGCCGAATTCCGCCCCAATATACTCAAAGTGCTACCATTATACTTCCCTTCCGTAAAATAATAATTCAACACCATTAACAATCCCAACTCTTTTAAATCCGCTGACGCGTACATCCCTTGAGCTCTTCCAACGAGTTTGGACCCCGGTTCGGGACCCACGGTTAACGGGTCATCCATCATCATCAAGAGGCCGAACAGGCTGCAACTGGTGTTTGTGGTGGAAGCGGAGGCTAGAGGTGTACAAAAAAACCGTTTTTTTTTTCTACCCGGTCCAAACCGGTTTGGGGCAAACCGGTTCGGGTTAAGCTAAAACCGTCGGTTATGAACCGGTTTAAAGCATTCAGGAGTCGACCGGGTTGAGGACCGGTTTGTGTGAACCGGTTCGGAAAACCGGTTTTGTCGCTGAAAAAACTAGCCGTTAGGGTCGAATTTGACCGTTTTTTGGCCTTTTTTCACCTATAATTCACTATAAATAGGTGGGGGTGTTTAGGTTTAATCACACCTCTTTCTACACTCTCTAATCTCTAAAACCTCTCTTTAAACACTCTCTAAACTCTCTCAAAGAAAATAACCATGTCAAGTGTTGGTGGTTCCTCAAACGAAATTATCGTTGTGGAAATTCGACCAACAACTAGAAATCCGGCAATTTGGTGCAATTACGATTTATGTTTGTTGTAAAACGGGAAGGAACGTGCTAGGTGCAAGATGTGTGGTGCGTTTTTGGGGAAAGATTTAAACACTAGTTTGAAAACGCATAAAGAAAAATTTTGCCCATCCTTGAAGGGAATTCCAAGTGAAGGTCAAGCCTCGATGACAAGCGAAGGAGGAATTTGAAACTTTGATCCAAATATTGTTCGAGATCGAATGGCGAGGTTAGTGATTCAAGAAGGATTGTCGTTCAACCACATTGACAATCCGCGCTTGACAAGGATGATTCAAGAGACACTCAAACCACGTTATCATCAAGTAAGTCGCATCACCCTTAGACGAGATTGTATAAAAATGTGAAAAAAAGCAAAAAAAGAATTAATTTTTGGTTTTGAAAATTTGGACCATTTGGATGCAATGGATATGATACAAGACCAAACTTCTCTCGAAGACAAAATTCAAGCCGAAGAAATCATACACAACAACGAGTTTGATCTTGGAATATCCGAACCAGTCACCGATGAAGAACTAGCCGAAGATGCAAGGCTACGAAGCTCCAGTTCCGAAGACAACGTACAAGAATAATCAATCAATATTCCAAAAAATAAAAATATATATTGTCATTTGTAATGTTTTACAATTTTATAATTTTATCTTCTCATGTTTTTTAATTTCCGAACTTTTCAAATATTAATAAACGTTGCACTTTATGTTTTATATTTGTTATATATATATTTTTTTTATTAAAAATATCGAATTTATTTGAATTTATTCGATTTTTTTAATTAAAACCGGTTTAACACACAAACCGGTTTCAATTCCTTTCCTCCAAACCGGGTTAAACCGAACCGGTTTAGGGCCAAACCGGTTTTGACTTTCCGTTAACCAAACCGGTTCGGGTCGGGTTCGAACCGGTTCGGGTTAAAAAACCGTTTTGTTCACCTCTAGCGGAGGCTACTTTTACAGCCGTGGGGTGGCGGCCGGAGATGATGTCATGGAAGTAGAAGTGGAGGTGTGTTTGCCTCTCTTTATTGAAACTATGTGGTTTTTTTGATGGGTTTGTTGAAAATGGTTTGGAGTGAATGGTAGTGAGAAAGTGAAGGATGAAGTGAATGGTAGTGAGAAAGTGAATGATGATGATGATGATGATGATGATGATGATGATGATGATGATGATGATGATGATGATGATGATGATGATGATGATGATGATGATGAGAATTGGGGTTTATGAAGAGTTTTGGCCATTTGTGATTGATAGTGGAGAATGGTGTGGATATTGTGGTGTTTATATGTTCTTTCAAAACAAAAAGTGACTTCACTCCATAACACATAACACCGCACCGAACCCGCGTGAGGGTTTGGCGTGGTCCACTGTGGTCCTCTGTTGAGGGGTTGGCATGGTTAGATTTTATTCTTGTGAAACTTTGGTGGTGCAAAAGGGAAAAGCTGAAACCTTTTTAGTACGTATGGACCACCATTTTTTGTCAAGTGTCATGAACATTTGTGCCTACAAAGTGACATCAGTAGTGCTATGAACTTTTGATAAGTTGATGGCATTGCACGACACCACTCACCTAATTGCTTTTGTGATCGTACAAAATTTTGATATTTTTGGACTATCGTCATCGATAAAGTATCACCGATTCATATTTCTCTGTGTAAGTATTTAGATGAGTTAAGAAATTGGATTTTAGATTTGTCTAAACTTCATGCATTAAATTGATGTACGAAAATTACGAGGCATATGCTGTACATATTCGTGTATAATTTGAATTTCATTAGTAAGATGGACGCTTGAGAGGTTCACTAGTGCCTGACCGATTTTAAGAACCGGATACATTCATAAATAATATAAAGGGAAAGTGAATATGATGTTGTAACTTAGATGCGAAACCAATCAAAACTATGTCGTTTTAAAGATATGGTGTATATACCAATGCTGATGTAAGAGCATTCACAGCAGCTTTGTTATATTCCTTATCTTTATCCTTATAATTACACTAAAAATCACTATTTTTTCTACCTTTTATCTCTACTTTTCTCTCTTCTTATCCTTATAATTATAATAAAAACCACTACTTTTATCCTTATATTTACAAAAACCTTATATCTTTTCGCTCTGCTCTACTCACAATCAATTTAAACCACTCCTTAAAATATTCAAAACTCACTCACAGATTTATACCAAACCTGCTGTGAATGCTCTAAGTGCTCTCACAGTGATTTATATCCTTATCCATATAATTTAATCAAAAAACAAACTTACCTTATCAATTTAAAGATTTTTAAAAAACCATCTCATTTGGTTCCTCATATTTTTCTCAATGTTTCAAGGAACGGGGTGGAGGAGTATTTTAGATGTTTTTTTAAATTTACCTAAAATATAAAGGTGAATGTACCAAACCAATTGTAAATGCTCTTAAAAATTCTAGAAACACAGCTTTTTTTTCAACATTCCGATATAAATTGTAATTTCACATGGAAATGATTTTTTATAGAGCAAATTACAAATTATGTTCTTTATGCATTACCTAAATTTCAGTATACGTCATTTAACTAAGGAAATTACATAAAACGTCCTTTATGTTTAAAAAACCTTGCACGTTACGTCCTTTGGCCTAACAACCGTTAAATTTTACCGTTAAGTCAGGTCACGTGTCATGCACATGAGGGTATTTTGGGGTTTTTCATAAATAAAAGGACTATTCTTGTAATTTGTTTCTATGAATGAGGGTTTACATAAATAGTCCATTTACGTTAAAAAGACAAAAATACCCTTATGTGCCTTGCACATTACTTGACTTAACGGTCGTTAGGCTAAAGAAAAGTAACGTGCAAGGTTTTTTATTTTAAACATGAATGACGATTTCTGTACTTTTATTAGTTAACAGACGTATACTAAAATTTATGTAATACTTAAAGAACCTAATTTATAATTTCCCCTTCTTTATATGATAATTTTCTTCCAAATTAGATGGTGTTTCATTCGCTGGATTAAAGTCGATTAAAGTTGAAGTGACGCAAGTAGGTTTATGGGTCATATACAACTAATCGGTGGAATTGGATCGGATCCTGATTAGATTTTAGTTTGTACGATCATCCAAAAAAGTTGGGGATGAACTCGGTCAAAAGTTTATCCTGAAGAAAAGGATGAGAATTAAAACGTAATGATGTGTTTGATAAATTTTTATTTATTTATGATTTCAACTTTCGAAACCGTTTGTATTATTATTTTCTTATATAATGTTATTTAAACTATTTTTAAATTATTCAAAATATCGAGTATTATAATGACGAACATGACCCGTTCAACACAACACGGCACATTTTAAATTTTAAATGTAAAAACGGTATCACCCTTTTTTAACAATTTAAAAAGATTAAATATATAATACTAATACTGTAACAACACAATACTAATTTATTGGTTTGTTTATTAGACTAGGTGTAGTGAGCGCCATCTCCACATAAGCCGCATAAGGCGTTAAACAGTACCACTACGTGGTCGGCGCCATGGGGCGTGATTGAGCTTCGCGCCACCAGCTTAACGGGCGAGAGATTTATTAACTTTTTTTTAGCCTGGTCACGCCATAACAAATCACACTCCTTGTTTAATTTCTTTTAGTTAAATCATTACACACTTTTAAAGGTTTAGTTAGTACGAACCCACTACCTACATGAGAGCAACGTGACAACCACTTTTATAACTTTTAGTTAAACAACTACGATTTTAAAGTACCGAGACAAAGAAAATTAATTGTTATGAAAGAAAATCAAATACTTCAATAATGAAGAACAAACACGTCATACTCCACAACTACGTTCCCACTTTTGTAATCAGCACTATAAGTCTTGGCCTGAGCATAACCTCTAGCAAATCGGAAAATCCCGGTGCCACCGACCACCGGCATTTCCCTCACCGCCGTCAACGCCGCATTCCGCCCCAATATACTCAAAGTGCTACCATTACACTCCCCTTCCATAAAGTAATAGTTCAAGACCATTAAAAATCCCAACTCTTTTAAATCCGCTGACGCGTACATCCCTTGAGCTCTTCCTATGAGTTTGGACTCCGGTTCGGGACCCACGGTCAACGGGTCATCCATCACCATCACGAGGCCGAACAGGCTGCGAGTGGCGTTGGTGGTGGTAGCGGAGGCCACTTTGACGGCCGTGGGGTGGCGGCCGGCAACGATGTCATGGAAGTAGAAGTGGAGGTGTGTTTGCTTCTCGTTCTTGAAACTAAGTTGTTTTTCGGATAGGTTTCTTGAAAATGGTTTGGAGTGAATGGTGGTGAGAAAGTGAAGGAGGAAAATAATAATGATAAATTGGGGCTTATGGAGAATTTTGGCCATTGTGTGTGATTGATGATGGAGTTTGTGGTGTTTATATGTTGTTGCAAAAGCAAAAATGAATAAAAAGTGCAAAAGCAAAAGTGAATATTAATCAAGACTTCACTCCATTAGACCATGTGGTACGGTTATCACGGGAGGAGGTGTGAGCCTATGTGACAACATGGTCATGGAGTGAACATCATGCCCCAAGGGTGGGGTGAGGGTGAGGAGTGTAGCTGCTTACGGCACGCGACATGTTTTTTTTTATATTATTTTTTACTTATATTTCATTATTATTTAAGTTGATATTTTTTTCTAATAACTTGTGTAAATTAAAAAAAAAATCTAAATGTAGTGTTGTTTAATTTGTTTTAAAACTTTTTTGAAAACCGTGGTTTTAAAATAAATATTTTTTAGTCTTGTTAGCGGCTTTGACATGTGTTTAGATCGGTAAATTTGATTGAACATATTTAAATATTTCGACTATCCGACAATGATGGATATATATTTAGTTTTTCAGGTATTTTTTGTTTGTGTTCTTATAATTTGTAGTGGTGTACTTTTTGAAAAATCCTCTTCTAACGCCTAGGTATGAGGAGGTTATGGGTTCAAATCCCACTCCCATAGGATTAAGGAAATTTACATTTCAAATAGGTTCCCTCCGTGAAACAAACCATCCCTTGCTTGCTAAATGGTGGTGGCGGTTCAAAGTCGAAAGTCAGGTGTGTGGCTTGGTGTAATTTGGTCCATTCACCATAATGTGAGATCTTGGAGTTCTATCCCTGCCAAGGTTTATATTTCATATATGTGGAAATCTATTCACTCCGTGGCTAGTGAATTGTTAAAAGTTAACATTAATCTTTGTTTTTTAACATTAATCTTGTCGTCAAGTTTATTTGGGATTTTTGGCAAAAGTTGAATTAGTATTTTCGACAAAAACAAAAATAAAACAACGAGCATGCTTCTGCAAAAGCAAAAGTACATATAAAGAGAGTCCATTCCATTATAGGGTATGGACAAATGTAATCAAAATAAAGTAGTGGAGTTATTTCTACATAACTTAAATTAATTGGACGTACATTTGTTGTGTGATTTTATAAAAAAAAACTTTGTAATTATAGTTAAATAAAAACATCGGTAGTACGATATGTACAATATTCAACAAAAGATAGGAAGATAAAACAAGAAGATGAGGTTTGGACCTTTAGAAGTAATTCATTAAATTGATTAGATCTAAATTAACAACATATCATTCGTATGATCTCACTAAAGACAGCCATATACATATAGAATTATAGATAGACCACCAAAGTTAGAGTTTAGAATCCGCTGATTCTTTATACATTTCTAGCTAATTTGTTATCTTCATACAATGTAGTGGTAAAAGGGAGTCCTATAAACCTCAGATACACATTTAAATTTATTAAAAAGTGCAAGAAAACTCAACCATTTTTAAGTGAACAACAAACTGGACGTATGAACCATCATTTTTCGCCGAGTGTCATGAAAACTTGCATATACAAAGTGACATCAATCGTGCTATGATCTTATAACAAGTTGATAGCATTGCATGACATCACTCACATGATTACTCTTGTGATTATACAAAGTCTGTATATGCTTTGATCACCATTATCGATAAAATGCCACTAGTTCACATTGATCTCTCCATCTTTATGTGTTTAGATAAGTTAGCAATTGATTTTTAAAATTGTCAACACTTCATGCAAAAAAAAAACAGTAGTTGGATACAAGGAATAAACTATACATATTGGTGTATAAAATTTCATTAGCAAGACATACGTTTTATTTATGATACATGAAAAAAAATAATACGTGAATAGATCATGTGTGATTGGAATTTAAACAAGTGTTTCATGTAATAAAGTGGGATAAGTAGATACACAACCGCATTGTCATGTAACAAACGGCTTGTAGTCGAATGGTATCAATATGTGTAACAAATGTATCCCTTCCTAAGAGATTAAAGGTTCAAGTATATGGTGGAAAAATATATAGATTTAAGAGTTAGATTAGATGGTGTGTGAGTTAGCCATTAAAAAAAATATTAGTTATATCGAGTATTTCTTTCGAACATAATTATAGAGAAAATAACATTTCTAAAAATAACACTCCTTCAGTACAAGGGAATGGGTCAATTTTCTTGGTCTATTATATTCCATTCTGAGATCACCTTGACAAACAGATCATACTTTCGACCAAAGAATAGAAGCGTTGTGAACCGGCACCACATCACTTAGGATAAAACCTACAACTGGAAAAAAAAACCTGACTCAACCTAGAACATTTTGTCCCAAGCTGAACTCGAACTTATGACATTTTATTTGAAAAGTCATGGGACTACCATTCAACCAGAAAGTTTGATGGTAGCAGTAAATATTAAATACGCTTAATAAAGCTAATCTAATAAACTCATTATTCTAACTTTGTTTTTAGCAAAAGATAATTGTTATTGATTTGAAATAATTTCTTGTCGTCAAATTTATTTGGGATTTTTGCCATAAGTTGAACAAGGATTTTCTACATAAACAAAAAGAAAACAGATCGAATCAAACCAAAACCTTAAATTAAATATTTTATATTTAATAGTCCCCATTATTGCAAAATTTTCCAATTTACGAACTTAGCAATGGATTCACCGTTTATTGCTACGTTTCATCTTCCAATATAACAAAAAGAAAACAGATCGAATCAAACCAAAACCTTAAATTAAATATTTTATATTTAATAGTCTCCATTATTGCAAAATTTTCCAATTTACGAACTTAGCAATGGATTCACCGTTTATTGCTACGTTTCATCTTCCAATATAACTTTTCAGTCCAAGTCAACTATGTTGGATTTTATGGACCGACTCGATGGACAACGCGGCTGACCAAGCTATGACCCGTAAGAGTTACACCTAGGGCAACGAACATTAAATCCACTTAACCCGCTTAACTGGTAATTACAAACTGTTAGCGAGACGATATATATTTATATATATTCGTTAGACGTGAATTATTATTTATACTAGTTTATAAATAATAATTTTATATTATTTTAATCTTTCATTAAAACATTAAAAGGGGTTCGGGCTTTTACATCTGGTATTTGACTTTGGGTCCGGAAATAATTAGTAGGGTTTGTAATTATATATAATAGGATTAATCCTATTATATTTTAACCCTAATAATCTTTGCCGCAAAAGAGGAAGAAAACATCGTTTTTTCTTCTTGGTGCTTTCGGTCAACTCCAAAACAAGAAGCAAAATTGCTTCTATTCCAAGCTGCTGTCGAACAAAGGGACCTTTAAGCCTTTTGCCATTTACGACACCTTCAAGCCGCCACCGTCCACCGGCGCCACCCCGTTCTCTCTTTCGGTTCGTGATCTAGCATCGGTTCGTTGTACCTAGGTGTCTCAACCGGTTAATCATTAACCGAGGTTTAATTTATCTCTTCAGTAGATTAATTGTTTTTTTTGTGTTTGCGTGTTCATAACCAGATCCTGTTCGGTTTGTCAGTGCTGTTAAATATGTTATGATTTTATTTTCCGCTGCGTATTTATTAATTAACTGAACAATTAATTTCTCTGTCAAAACCCGTTTTTACAAAAGTCAAACTGATCACCACTGAATACCAACAGTGGTATCAGAGCCTGGGATATAACACGCAAATCGGAACCGGTCTGATTTCACCGGTTATTTTAATCATAAACTTTAACTATCTTGAAGTTTCTGACCTGATCTGTTTTTTGGGTGTAACATCCCAAAATGTCGAGAAATAAAGTTAACGAGTTCAAGCGGGCCGAAGTCGGGCCGGGTCAGTCGCGAACCGGGCTTGGGGAGGTCTCCCCTATAAATAGCCAGGGTCACCACATGTTTCTCTCATTTGCAATTCTAGAGAGAGAAAACCGTAGAGAGAGAAAGTGTCGGAATCGCACAAGATTGCACCCGCTCGTGTCTCTTGCACTCGTGAGAAGAACCTCCGGATCAGAAGCTCGATTCAGGTAACGATCCGACCTAAATCTGAGTTTTTGTTCGTTTTTGGGTTTTTCGGGTTTTGGGTGAAAATCGGACGTTTTTGTGGATGAAACTTAAGAATAAGCTTAGGTTTAGTATCTACAATGAAAAACGGTTGTTTTGAGCAAAGAAGATTGAAGTTTTGACATAACCGAGTGCGAAAGTTAGGATTTTCGCAAAGAACAGGTCGTGCGCACTTGCTAAGTGCGCACGGAGCAGGTCCTGCGCACTTGCTAAGTGCGCAGGAGGCAGGACCTGCGCACTTGCTAAGTGCGCAGGAGGCAGGGTCTGCGCACTTGCTAAGTGCGCAGGCAGCCGGGTCTGCGCACTTGCTAAGTGCGCAGGCAGCAGGGTCTGCGCTCTTGCTAAGTGCGCAGACATCAGGCTGTTGAGTAGAGATTAGTATGTCTAGAATGGTTAAACCGTTAGAGTCGGTAATGGTCTGATGTGTATGTAACTACTCAATTCAGATCGGAAGTGACGTGGTTGGACCCCTGATTAGGACAACCGAGACTAGCTTATAAGGTGAGTTCTAGAAGCCTTCTTTTAAATGTTTTTATATAATGTTTTCGGGCTGGTGTGTACACATTCAGGTTAAGGCAGGTTAAGGCATGGGTGGTGATGCTTATAAGCGTAGCTAACGTTTTTAAGTGTACACATTCAGGTTAAGGCAGGTTCTGAGGATGGACGGTGATGCTTGGCTAGAGATGAAGAGTTACCCGACTGCTTTCGAAGACTGGCATCCCGTTATGTTTAGTTATGATGTAAATATGTTTTAAACTACGTTTACGCTTCCGCATGTATGAACAACGATTAAGTTATGTTTAAATGAAATTTTCCGCTGCGTTATATGATATTCATGTTTAAGAACTGCTTGTGAATGAGTAAATCCAACAAGTGGGGCCTCCCGGGTTTGGGGCCTTACAAGTTGGTATCAGAGCAATAGTTTGAGAGATTCGGACACTCCCAGTGTCTGAACTTAAACTTTGAATGGGACCGAAAGCGGATGCCAGTACGGGTAACTCGAGCCAAAGCACCAGGTATGTAAAGTAGAGTATGTGTATGTAGTATGCCTTAGAAAGGGTTAGGTAAGGACTTGTGTTCTGATGGAATCACAAAGGTGGTCAAATAGAAATCGAAAGGTAGTGTAATGGTTAATTACAGATGGCCAGTGTATATTAACATCTTACAGTACTTATTGAATTTTATTTGTTAACTAGCGTGATGACATTGGATTTCTTGTCTAATAGAACGAAATGGCAAGGAGAGGGAACGGAAGGCATGGTGGCCGTACCGGTGGTCGTACCGGCGGTCGAAATGGTGGGCGTGGCAGGATTCCTGCGCGCCAAGAGCACAGTGAAGAAGGAAGTGTTCACACTGAACCGGCGGTTAGTGTGCATGAAGCTGAGCAGACATAGGTTGAAGAGCAACCTTTCACTTTTGAACCAGAAGTGAGAGCAGCAATAGCTCGAGAATTCACAGAATTGATGAAGAATTCTCTGCCAGGTCTGTTGGCTGAAGCGTTGAAGCAGGTCAATGGGGCGGGTGGGTCTAGCGCGACAATTGGTGCTCAGAACAATGAGACCGACAATGCACCGCCTGCTCGCGGATGTGATTATAAGTCCTTTAAGGCATGTGACCCGCCGATACTCACTGGAAAGAAGGACGCGGTGGCTACATTTGATTGGGTGATCCGTATGGAAGCTGCTATTCGTCTGAGCGAGTGCCGAACGGATCAAGTGGTAAAATTTGCTGCTAACTCCTTGAGGGAGGAAGCATCCCACTGGTGGGAAGGTGTACGTCAGGCAAAAGGGAGCGAGATTGTGGATGCAATGATGTGGGCTGACTTGAAAACTTTTGTGATTAAGAATTTCTGCCCAAGGAACGAGATTGAGAAGGTGGAAAGGGAATTTCTGGGTTTGAAGGCCGGAAACATGACGCACCGGCAATACACAACCCGATTTAATGAACTGGCACGTCTGGTGCCACACCTCGTCACTACTGAAGAGAGAAAGATTGCCTGTTATATTCAAGGGTTGCCGGACCAGGTCCGCACCTATGTTAAGGCGAACGCCCCTACTACCTATGATTTGGCAGTAGAGCTAAGTGGCGTAGTATTTGACGATCTGGCACTGAATGTTGTTGCCGTTGAAGAGCAAAAGAAGAGACCGAGCTTCTCAAACAAGCGAACTGGGGGAAAAATGTTTGGGACTCGTGATAAGAGGGCTCGAGTGAATGAGCCGACTGTTTGTAAGAAGTGTGGAAGGGAGCATGTAGGTGAATGCAGAGTGGGATCTAGTTTGTGCTTTAAGTGTGGCAAGACCGGGCACTACTCCCGTGAATGCCCGCAAGGCTACAAATGCTACAACTGTGGGGATTTCGGCCATATGAGCCGAGAATGTACCAAGCCCAGGATGGGGGAAACCGGGAAGGGAAAGGGCCCGGAAAAGAAGGGAGAGGGATCTCGTGCGAAGACGCGGGCGTACGCACTGACGCAGGATCAGGCTAGGAAAGATCCCGATGTGGCGTCAGGTACGTTCATCCTTGACAACACTCTTGTTTCTGTGTTATTTGATTCGGGCGCCTGTAAGAGTTTTATATCGGCGACTTTTTGTAAAAGAGTGAAGTATGCTGTGAGTAAGCTAGAAAGGGCCTTTAGCGTAGAGACCGCTGAGGGTAGAATTGCGAGAGTGACCGATGTAGTTGACAACTCCACGATAAAAATAGAAGGTCATAGGTTCCCTGTCAGATTGTTTGTTATGGTTTTGGGAGGGTTCGATGTCGTGCTGGGTATGAATTGGTTAACTGCCAACGAAGCACAAATCATATGTAAACGAAAGATAATCCGACTCAAGGCTCCGGATGGTAGCAAAGTCGAGGTTTTTGGAGATCGTGACGCCCCGATGCCAAATGTCATCTCAATGATTAAGGCAACGGATTATTTGAGGCGCGGATGCGAGGCTTATCTGGTATATGTAATTGATAAGTGTAAGGAAGTGAAGGAACTAGACGATGTACCCGTGGTACGCGAGTACCCGGAGGTGTTTCCAGAGGATTTGCCTGGGATACCACGCGATAGAGAAATTGAGTTCCGAATTGACTTAGTACCAGATGCCCAGCCCGTGGCTAAGGCTCCATATCGATTAGCACCAGTGGAAAGGAAGGAACTTATGGTCCAACTAGACGAGTTACTTGAGAAAGGATTTATCCAACCGAGCATCTCGCCGTGGGGTGCTCCGGTATTGTTTGTAAAGAAGAAAGATGGTTCGATGAGAATGTGTATCGATTATCGCGAGTTGAATAAACGAACGGTGAAGAACAAGTACCCTTTACCAAGGATCGATGACCTGTTCGACCAGTTGCAAGGCGCAAGTTGGTTTTCGAAAATCGACCTTCGGTCCGGGTACCATCAGTTGAAGGTGAGGGAAGAAGACATACCGAAAACTGTATTTCGCACGCGTTATGGACATTTCGAGTTCCGCGTAATGTCTTTCGGATTGACGAACGCCCCCGCAGCGTTCATGGATTTAATGAATAGGGTGTGTCGACCGATGCTGGATCGATCGGTAATCGTGTTCATCGATGATATCCTTATCTACTCCAAGAATGAGGGTGATCACGCATGTCACTTAAAGGAAGTGTTGGAAGCTCTAAAGAAGGAGAAGTTGTATGCTAAGTTCTCCAAATGCGCGTTCTGGCTTAGGGAAGTCCAATTCCTAGGTCACGTCATTGGCCCGAACGGCATTATGGTTGACCCAGCAAAGATAGTAACGGTAAGTGAATGGGACATTCCTAAGACGCCAACTGAAATCCGCAGTTTCTTAGGATTGGCGGGCTACTATCGGAGATTCATCCAGGATTTCTCGAAAATAGCTTCGCCATTGACAAAGTTGACTCGGAAAGAAGTAAAGTACGAATGGGGTTCGACCCAAGATGAGGCGTTTAAGAAATTGAAAGAGAAGCTAACACAGGCTCCAGTCTTGGCCCTTCCCGAGGGCAGTGAAGACCTGGTGGTATACTCTGACGCGTCGGGTCAGGGATTAGGGTGTGTGTTGATGCAACGCGGTAGAGTGATTGCATATGCGTCGCGGCAGTTGAAAGTTCACGAAGTCAACTATCCGACTCACGATTTGGAACTTGCTGCTGTCGTATTTGCATTGAAAATATGGAGGCACTACCTGTACGGGGTAAAGTTTACTATTTACTCCGACCACAAAAGTTTGAAGTACTTCTTCGAACAAAAGGAGCTTAATATGAGGCAGAGGAGATGGTTGGAACTCCTGAAGGACTATGACTGTGAAATAATGTACCATCCTGGAAAGGCAAACGTGGTGGCCGACGCTCTAAGCCGAAAGGATTTGCCTACTCCTATTAGAGTGAAAGCTTGCCAGTTGGTGGTAACATCGGATGTGATGAGCGAAATCGAAAGAGCTCAAGATGAGGCACTTAAAGAAGAAAATATAAAGAAAGAAAGGATGGTTGGCCAACGAGACAAGTTGGAATATAACACCCTCGGTGTTAGAACGCGATATGGACGGATATGGATACCTATGGGTGGCGAACTTAGGAGCAAAATCTTGGATGAGGCTCATAAGTCTCGTTACTCTATCCATCCCGGTACCAATAAAATGTACCAAGATCTGAGGAGGGAATACTGGTGGCCTGGAATGAAACGTGACGTGACGAAGTATGTAAGCAAGTGCTTGACTTGCTCGCAAGTAAAGGCCGAGCACCAGAAACCGTATGGAAAGATTCAAACACTTGATATACCGGAATGGAAGTGGGAACACATTACCATGGACTTCATAACTAAGCTACCTCGCACAGCTAAAGGTCATGACGCCATTTGGGTAATCGTGGACCGTTTAACGAAGAGTGCTCATTTCCTACCTATTCGCGAGAAGTTCTCGTCGGAAAGGTTAGCAGAGGTATTTATCAACGAAGTAGTAGCGCGGCATGGGATGCCTTTGACGATCGTATCTGACCGGGACACACGATTCACATCGAGGTTCTGGAAAAGATTTCACGAGGCGATGGGTACGAGGCTGAATATCAGCACGGCATACCACCCGCAAACGGATGGTCAGTCCGAAAGAACCATTCAGACTTTGGAGGATATGCTCCGTGCTTGTATTATTGACTTCGGTGGCAGTTGGGACAGCCATCTGCCGTTAGCCGAGTTCTCCTACAACAATAGTCATCACACGACGATAGGCATGCCGCCTTACGAAATGTTGTATGGGAGAAGATGTAGAACCCCGGTTTGTTGGGGTGAGATTGGACAGAAGGAATTAGGAAGTCTCGAAGTCGTAAGAGAGACGTCGGAAAGGTTTGATCAGATCAAAGCACGAATGAAGGCCGCACAAGATCGTCAGAAATCCTATGCGGATAGACGACGAAGGCCTATCGAGTTTGATGTTGGGGACAGAGTAATGTTGAAAGTGTCCCCCTGGAAGGGAATCATTCGATTCAGAAAGAGAGGAAAGTTAAGTCCGAGGTTTGTCGGACCATTCAGGATAATGGCACGGGTTGGTGAAGTCGCTTATCGGTTGGAGTTGCCTGATGAGTTAAGTGGGATTCATCCTACCTTCCATGTATCACACTTGCGAAAGTGTTTGGCGGATGAATCAGCTCACGTACCACTTACTGACATCGAGGTCGACAACAGCCTTAATTACATCGAAGAACCCGTGGCTATCTTAGACTGAAAGGAAAAGCGTTTGCGTAATAAAGTTATTCCATTGGTTAAAGTCCAATGGAGGCACCGAAAGGGATCGGAGGCTACATGGGAAACGGAGGCGGAGATGAGGGAGTCGTACCCTCAATTATTTGACTTATGATAGGTTTCGGGGACGAAACCTATTATAAGGGGGGTAGACTTGTAACATCCCAAAATGTCGAGAAATAAAGTTAACGAGTTCAAGCGGGCCGAAGTCGGGCCGGGTCAGTCGCGAACCGGGCTTGAGGAGGTCTCCCCTATAAATAGTCAGGGTCACCACATGTTTCTCTCATTTGCAATTCTAGAGAGAGAAAACCATAGAGAGAGAAAGTGTCGGAATCGCACAAGATTGCACCCGCTCGTGTCTCTTGCACTCGTGAGAAGAACCTCCGGATCAGAAGCTCGATTCAGGTAACGATCCGACCTAAATCTGAGTTTTTGTTCGTTTTTGGGTTTTTCGGGTTTTGGGTGAAAATCAGACGTTTTTGTGGATGAAACTTAAGAATAAGCTTAGGTTTAGTATCTACAATGAAAAACGGTTGTTTTGAGCAAAAAAGATTGAAGTTTTGACATAACCGAGTGCGAAAGTTAGGATTTTCGCAAAGAACAGGTCGTGCGCACTTGCTAAGTGCGCACGGAGCAGGTCCTGCGCACTTGCTAAGTGCGCAGGAGGAGGAACCTGCGCACTTGCTAAGTGCGCAGGAGGAAGGACCTGCGCACTTGCTAAGTGCGCAGGAGGCAGGGTCTGCGCACTTGCTAAGTGCGCAGGCAGCCGGGTCTGCGCACTTGCTAAGTGCGCAGGCAGCAGGGTCTGCGCACTTGCTAAGTGCGCAGACATCAGGCTGTTGAGTAGAGATTAGTATGTCTAGAATGGTTAAACCGTTAGAGTCGGTAATGGTCTGATGTGTATGTAACTACTCAATTCAGATCGGAAGTGACGTGGTTGGACCCTTGATTAGGACAACCGAGACTAGCTTATAAGGTGAGTTCTAGAAGCCCTCTTTTAAATGTTTTTATATAATGTTTTCGGGCTGGTGTGTACACGTATGAAATGCTGTTTTATAAAATGATTTTTATGAAACTACGTTTACGAAAGGAAATGATTTGGAACGAAGGATTTATGGAAAGAAAGTTTATGAACGGAATGTTTACGAACGAATGTTATAAAGAAATGGTTTAATGAAAAGGTAAAGGGTTTTGAAAGTGAAGGAAAGGTTTTATGAAAAGAAAACAAAAAGGGGCAAAGGTTTTAAAGAAGTCATTACAAATCTAATCTGTCGAATGAATGGAATTGACGAATGAAGTCTGGGAATTTGATTCCCAGCCTTGTGGTAGATTATGGACAGCGAGCCATAGTTACCACAAGAACAACATGGGCAATGTCTTTGTGGCATGTCAATGGTTTTGATGTTGTACAACTGGTAAAGGGAGTAACGACGGTTACTCGGGTGATGACGATCATCCTAAGCGAACGAGGTAATGGGAAATCAATGACGGCGATACGTAACGGTTGATTTCCAAAGGAAAGATGCGTGTTGGGCAATGACGGCGATACGTAACGGTTGACCCCACGCATTGAAGGGTTGGGCAATGACGGCGATACGTAACGGTTGACCCACGTAGTGTATGGTTGTGGCAATGACGGCGATACGTAACGGTTGCCCACAACATTAAAAGTTCCTACGGGGACATTGAGACGCGTAACGATACAGATTTTAGATAATAATGTATGACTTAAATGAATGTTAATGTTTTAAACAAATGATTGTGTTTAAATATGCGAAGGTTTACGAATAAAAGGCCCTGTTTTCTTATACGAATGTTAAACCCTATTGAATGTTTGAATGATGAACCATTTCTTAAAACGAACGAAAACTAGAACTCACCAGCGCAGCTGACGTTTTTAAGTGTACACATTCAGGTTAAGGCAGGTTCTGAGGATGGACGGTGATGCTTGGCTAGAGATGAAGAGTTACCCGACTGCTTTCGAAGACTGGCATCCCGTTATGTTTAGTTATGATGTAAATATGTTTTAAACTATGTTTACGCTTCCGCATGTATGAACAACGATTAAGTTATGTTTAAATGAAATTTTCCGCTGCGTTATCTGATATTCATGTTTAAGAACTGCTTGTGAATGAGTAAATCCAACAAGTGGGGCCTCCCGAGTTTGGGGCCTTACATTGGGGCAATTTTTTTATTTATTAATTTGGTCGTTTTTTTATTTTATTTGACCAAATATATTGCCTGTATGTGATTGTGTTGAATATGTAAATCTAGCCCGACCCATGTGATTGAGTTGTTTGTGTTTATTATTCAGTTTTTGGTTTTATGGTTTTGGCCCACTTTTGATGGCTCAAAGTTGTAATAGAATAGTTTTTTTTTATGTAATGTAATAAAAACCCGAAGACAAATCTGAAGACGCAACAGGAATCATGGATTCAGTGGGAGTCATCCGAGACGACTAGATGCACGGAAGTCCATCCTTGTGGTTGTTTTAATTTTATGGACCCCGTGACCCGTTTGGTCTTGCTAACTGGCTCTAGCAAGATCAAACAAACTTGGCCCTAAAAGATTTACATATTTATTTGATTTATGATTGCTTTTAATTTTTTATAACTTAAATTTATTATAAACCAACCAAACACCAAACGTTTTAAAAGGAGTTTTAAAATGTCACAATCTGTCACCACAAGTTCTAATTTTACAACTTGTAAAATTTTATAAAAATAACAACTAACTTGTTTTTATAAAATAAATAACCGCTAAAGTTTTGCAATTTAAACTAAATTTAATTTCAAAACTTATAAGTTAATAGTTTTCAACTATTAACTTTAACTGGCTATTCAAGTCGCGACAAACTTAGTTTTAATAGGTTATTTAAAATTAAGTGTCCTGAGAGATGAAAGGGTTCATCAAATTTGTCATGACTTTAAATAGTAAAACTGACTTTTACAACACACGTATGATTTAATCATTCGTTGTGTTTGACCCTATTCGGTAAACACTAAAATTGGAACCCATATTTAAAACCAATGGTCTATGCCATCCTATTCTAAGGAACACTTGGAGCATAAAACGAAACATCGGTGTTTGGAGCCACAGCACCGCACTGGATGCGTAGTTTATCCTTCCAAGGCTCAAGGGTTTCGTTGACACATCCGGCCTTTCCGCAAGTACATGTTTTAGGACGACTATTACTTTTCTCTCTTGTTACATGCCCCAGCTGTTAAGAGGTTAAAAGTGGGCATATATGAGGCTAAACGTATCAATGCATAGACATGTCTTGTCTTAGCGGCCTCATACACGAAAGTTGTGCATCTTTCCACAATTGACACTAATTGTCAGTCTAGTTGCCCACTTACTAATGTTGTATGCCACAGCTACCATTAGTGACTGATTTAGCTAGATTCTCACTCCTTATTCTAATTTCTGTAATTGAGTCATAAATTAATAAGGATTTTTCACTTTCTTTATACAAATTTATTTTCTTTGCTTATCTTGACAGATGTCTACTGAAAATAATAATACTAATAACTCCTTCGCTCTCAAGTCTATCATTGAGAATGAAAAGTTGGATAACACCAAATTTCTCTCGTGGCAGTGCAATCTGAGAATAATTCTCAAGATGGCCAAGAAACTCTATGTTCTTGATGCACCAGTCCCTGAGGCACCCGATGGTAACATGGCTGCCGCTCGTAAGGCCTCGGAAAAACAAAGAGATGATGCCACTGAGGTGGCCTGCCTTATGCTAGCCTGCATGTCCCGTGAGCTCCAAAAGAGCATGGAGGACCTGAGTGCCTTTGACATGATTGAGCAACTTAAGGGCATGTTCCTGAAACAAGCCCGACAAGAACGCTATGAAACCATGTCTCACCTCATTCGTTGCACGATGCAAGAGGGCACGCCTGTTAGTGCTCATGTACTTAAGATGAAAGGGTACATCGACCAGATGAACAAACTTGGATATCCCATGAAGGATGACATGGCTACTGATTTCATCTTAAACTCTCTCCCAAGTTCATATGCTCAATTCGTAATGAATTTCAACATGAATGGCTTGGAGAAGACAATGGCCGAGCTACATGGTATGCTCAAAACGGCCGAGATGAATATCCAAGGAAAGAAAAAATCAAGTTCTGATGGTCAGATCTGCTGGTGTTAAAAAAACCTAACCCCAAGAAAAGAGGTTATAATAGCAAAGGCACGAAGAAGGTTAATGTTGCTGTCAAGCCTACCACCAACAATAATAAGAAAGCTTCAAAAGCACCCCTTCCGGAGGAGCGCCAATGCTTTGAATGCAACAAAATGGGACACTGGAAACGTAATTGTCCTGAATATCTAGCCAAGCTGAAGCTACAGAGGGCCAGTGGTGAGGGCACCTCTTCATGTATTCTCATTTATGTTATTGAAATTTTTACTGTTTCTAGCAACACATGGGTATTTGATACTGGATGTGGATACCACATCATTAATGTCTTGCAGGAGCCTAAAAGTTGGAGGAAGCTGAAACAAGGCGACATAGAGCTCATCGTTGGTGATGGGAAAAGAGTACCAGTTCTTGCAACTGGAACATATCATCTCTCATGTCCTTCTTGCCTTGTGGTTGTTTTAAACAATTGTTTGTTTGCACCTGGTTTAACTAGAAACATTATTTTAGTTTCTTTATTGTTTCAACAAGGATTTAAGTACGTTTTTAATGGTATTGCTATTTCTGCCTACTTAAATGATATCTTTAATTTTGAGGCTAAACCTCAAAACGGTATTTATGAGATTGACGTTCAAACTGAGAATAACATATATAATCTTTCTAAACGTATCAAATCTGGCATTAATGATACTTTTCTATGGCATTGTCGACTTGGCCACATAAGAAAGACACGCATTAAAAGACTCCAATCCGAGGGAATTCTTGAACCTACCGGACATGACTCATTTGATAATTGCGAGTCTTGTTTAGCTGGCAAACTCACAAAGGACCCCTTCACCCATGTTGGTGAACGAGCCAAGGATCTGCTAGGCCTTATACACACTGATGTGTGTGGCCCTTTCAGAACCATGTCTAAAAATCATGAAAGATACTTCGTTTCATTTATTGATGATTATAATCGATATGCTTATGTCTATCTTATGAAACACAAGCATGAAACATTTGAAAAGTTCAAAGAGTTTCAAAACGAGGTAGAGAAACAACTCGATAAATCTATTAAGACACTTCGATCAGATCAAGGTGGCGAGTATTTCAGCTTAGAATTTCTTAATCATCTGAAGGAGCACGGAATTATTTCTCTGCCCACTCCTCCTGGCACACCCCAACTTAATGGCGTGAGCGAGAGGAGAAATCGAACCCTACTTAATATGGTTCGATCGATGATGTGTAGAACTAACTTGCCTCACTCCTTCTAGAGTTATGCTCTTATGACCGCCGCCCGCCTTGTAAATCTGGCACCGACTAAGAAGGTGGACAAAACCCCATATGAGATATGGCACGGGTCTAAACCCAATTTTTCTTACCTTAGAGTATGGGGATGTGATGCATATGTCACCAGCGATTCTGATGACAAGCTCGATCCCAGAGGTGAAAAAGTTGTTTTCGCCGGTTACTACAATAAAAGCGGATATTATTTCTATCATCCTGATGCAAACATTGTTTCCATCAAACGGAAAGGACACTTTCTCGAGGAAGATCTTCTAAATCGAGGAACCGAAAATAATATTATGGATCTTGAAGAAATTCGAGAAACACAAACAACCGCTGAGGAAGTCGGAGCGTCTGATCAACAAGAAGTTGTTGCTGATGAATCAGACATAAACACAAGCGTTCGCAGAAGTAGCAGGTCTCGTAAAGAACCTAATAGATACATATGGCATCTTGAAGCTTATAAAGTCCTGTTAGTAGCCGAGTCAAATGACGAACCTACAAACTACAAATCTGCTATCTCAGATCCTGAATCCGAGAAATGGCTTGAAGCCATGAACGCCGAGATGCAATCTATGCGTGATAATCAGGTCTGGGACTTGATTGAGCTACCCCCCGGTTCTCGGGCAATAGGGAGCAAATGGATTTTCAAAAGAAAAACCGACATGCATGGTAATGTACAAACCTATAAAGCACGGCTAGTTGCAAAGGGTTTCACTCAAACTCAAGGTATTGACTATGATGAAACTTTCTCACCCGTTGCTATGATCAAATCGATCAGGATACTGCTTGCCATAGCCGCGTACCATGATTACGAGATATGGCAAATGGATGTCAAAACCGCTTTTCTTAATGGACATCTCTTTGAAGATGTCTATATGGTTCAGCCTTACGGTTTTGTTGATCTAAAGTATCCTAGTAGGGTCTGCAAACTGAATAAGTCCATTTATGGACTTAAACAGGCATCTCGAAGCTGGAATCTTCATTTTGATCAGAAAATCAAAGAATTTGGTTTTGTCAAGAATGAAGATGAGCCTTGTGTTTACAGAAAGGCTAGTGGGAGCACTATATCATTTCTCATCTTGTATGTGGATGATATACTGATAATTGGAAACAACATCCCTGTGCTTGACAAAGTCAAACAATGGTTAGGATCTTGTTTTGCAATGAAGGTTCTTTGAGAAACTTCTTACATTCTAGGAATCAAGATCTACAGGGATAGATCTAAGCGGATTCTAGGGCTAAGTCAGAGTACTTACATAGACAAAATGATGACACGCTTTAGGATGGAAAACTCCAAGAAAGGAGGTGTTCCAATGACTAAAGGCACTGTGTTGAACAAATCGCAATCTCCTTCCACGGACATTGAAATTAAGGAATTGGAAGCAATTCCATATGCCTCAGCGATTGGTTCTATCATGTATGCTATGTTGTGCACTAGACCTGACGTCTCGTATGCTTTAAGCATGACCAGCCGTTTCCAGCAAAGTCCTGGCATTGCCCATTGGACTGCAGTCAAGAACATCCTGAGGTACTTTAGAAGGACCAAAGACATGTTCTTAATATTTGGAGGAGTGAAAGAGGAGCTCACTGTACGGTGTTACACTGATGCTAGCTTTCAAACTGACTGAGATGACTCTCGCTCACAGTCGGGTTTCGTATTCACTCTTAATGGAGGAGCTGTCTCATGGAAAAGCTCCAAGCAGAGTGTAGTGGCGGATTCAACCACCGAATCTGAGTATATAACCGCATCAGATGTTGCTAAGGAATCTGCTTGGATGAAGAAATTCATTACTGACCTCGATGTGGTTCCGAGTATTCACTAACCAATTGAGATACTTTGTGATAACACAGGTGCTATAGCTTAAGCCAAAGAGCCCAGATCTCATCACAAAGCCAAGCACATTCAAAGAAAGTTCCACTATATACGGGAAATTGTGGAACGTGGAGACGTCGTGATAAGAAAAGTAGTCACAGATCAAAACTTAGCGGACCCGTTTACTAAGCCCATGACTCAGGACAAGCATGATCTTCACAGAGATGCTATTGGTCTTAGATTTGCTAGTGATATATTTTGATTTAGTATTTTGAATGTGCGAACATTTAAACAGTTGTACTTTTGAATTCTTTTTGGTTTACTGATTTAAATGCAATTCTGAATTCTTATAACTGTGTTCGATTTTAATACGTTTAATCCATGAATCTTGTATTCATAATTATCCGTAGTCGGTCAGACTCGTGGGAACGTCTCTGAATTAAGACTTTTCTGAACTTCGGCTCAAGGAGTTGACTCCGAACTTCACAGGCCTCATTTTAAATGACGTTGGATGTAACTCGCATCAAATCATCTTCATGGAACTTTGTCATAAGATGTTTTGTTATTGGTATACTCATTAGTATTCTCTGACCTGAGATACGTACTAGAACTGCCGTTTACCAAGAACCATTCTTTAATCACTGTCAAACGCTGTCGCGTAACTGCCAGTCATAAAGACTTTGATTAGGAATAATTCTGAAGTTCAGTGGGAGTTGTATGTAGTCAATAAGAGATTCTGTACTCTTACATTATATGTAACAGATAGGCATCGTGGCGCCCTCGTTGATTCAAACTGGTGAAGTGTAAGTCCTTACCCAAACTTACTGTGTGTTTGATTGGACCACTTTGATTCTTGATCGAGAACAATAATAATTGAACGCCATATGAAAATGAACTAAATCCATGTCTCATTGATTCAATTGATGTTTTATACGGAAAGGATGAATGACAACTATTGCCATAAGTCTATTGGCGTGCTTTAGTTAGCTGTTACTAACACCGAGATATTTGGTAAATGACTTTAAAGCGTCATACCTTGTTAGGGACAGCCATGTGCAGCTAGAGCACCGCTGACTGTTTGCGTTGATTTATCATGGATCGTCCAAGTGGGAGATTGTTGGATTTTATGGACCGACCCGATGGACAACGCGGCTGACCGAGCTATGACCCGTAAGAGTTACACCTAGGGCAACGAACATTAAATCCATTTAACCCGCTTAACGGGTAATTACGAACTGTTAGCGAGACGATATATATTTATATATATTCGTTAGACGGGAATTATTATTTATACTAGTTTATAAATAATAATTTTATATTATTTTAATCTTTCATTAAAACATTAAAAGGGGTTCGGGCTTTTACATCTGGTATTGGACTTTGGGCCCGAAAATAATTAGTAGGGTTTGTAATTATATATAATAGGATTAATCCTATTATATTTTAACCCTAATAATCTTTGCCACAAAAGAGGAAGAAAACATCGTTTTTTCTTCTTGGTGCTTTCGGTCAACTCCAAAACAAGAAGCAAAATTGCTTCTATTCCAAGCTGCTGTCGAACAAAGGGACCTTTAAGCCTTTTGCCATTTACGACACCTTCAAGCCGCCGCCGCCCCGTTCTCGCTTTCGGTTCATGATCTAGCATCGGTTCGTTGTACCTAGGTGTCTCAACCGGTTAATCATTAACCGATGTATAATTTATCTCATCAGTAGATTAATTGTTTTTTTTTTGTTTGCGTGATCATAACCAGATCATGTTTGGTTTGTCAGTGCTGTTAAATAGGTTATGATTTTATTTTTCGCTGCGTATTTATTAATTAACTGAACAATTAATTTCTCTGTCAAAACTCGTTTTTACAAAAGTCAAACTGATCATCACTGAATACCAACAAACTATGTGGTCTTGCAACATGGGCACGACACGACCATATTTTTTTTTCTTTTCACACAACTACGGCCATTGTCAAGTGTATGATAAGGATGCCGGGAGTACTTCCGTGGAACCTATGGTGGAGATGAGGTGGCCACCGTGGAAGCGTGGAACACCAAGCCTCCTTGGCGTGGTCTACGCTCGTGGACATGGGCTGTGGAGATTTCCACGGCGTAGAGGGGGAAGAAGTGAAGGAGGTGGGGCAAGATCAATGATGTGTAGACACGTGTATTTTTTCCAGGTGGGTAGAAAGACATAAAATGGAATACCACGCCCGCCATATGTGGATACAGTGTGGAAATGATGTGGCGCTGATGTGAAGGGGTGTGGAGGTGTGGAAATTGTGGCTACTCCCCTTAGCCTAAGAGTCGGACCCGAGATTGTTCCCTACCAGGATTAGGCTAAGGAGTACACCTACGTGGAGATGAGGTGGTCACCGTGAGCCGTGGAACACTGCGCCGCCCTTTCATGGTCCACGGCCGTGGCTCGTTTTCGTGGAGAATTCCACGCTCGTGGATGCCTCCAACATTAATAATGATGTTTAAAAGCGGCTATATATGCACATATATATATATATATATATATATATATATATATATATATATAGAAAAAAGATAAAATGTAAACCACATTTAAATGTGTAAACTAAAAAACCAAATCATGACCACATATTTATTATATTTAATATGGTGTTTGACTTTAAACACTATATATATACATATATATATATATATATTAATTTTTAAACCCTATTTCAAACCATTCTCAATTCTCAAACCACTTCATCCAATCTCAAACCATTATCAGAAAACGGACACACTAAATCCACCATATTCGGAATCGAAAGATGTAGCCCCAATTATTTACTAGAAAATTGTTACCAATATCATTGAAATACTAAAAGATGACGCCGAAAGTTCGAACACGCTAACCTTCACATGAATAGCCACTTTGAATAAAGACCGTGAAGCTGCCCACAATCGTTTGGTTCACAACTACTTTGCCGACCCCCCTCCCCTATAACGATAAAACATCCTGAACACATTTTTGAGTGTGCAAATAGTTATTTTTACGGATTGTTAATGATTTGGAACAGACCGTAAGATTTGAAAATATGTATAAAATTTTTAGATATTTCACATTATATATTATATATAGGGTTATGAATGGAGACATAATTGTTTCTTTAGATGAAATACATAATACAGAAAATAAATACAAATGGTTTTGTAATACAAGCACACATAACACCTTCTATATGCATGATATCATCCCATAAAATAATCAATAATGTAGGGCATACACATTATACTCAACAATGGTATCACCATTGCTAAGATTGAAAAAATAAGTCTTTGCAAGCGCATACCCACGTGCAAACCGGAATAGCCCACTTCCACCAACGATCGACATCTCTCGCACCTTTGAAAATACAGAATTTGTCCCTAATATACTCAAAGTGCTACCATTATACTTCCCTTCAATAAAAACATAATTCAAAGCCATTAGCAACCGGCTTTCACTTAAACTAGCAGATGCATACATCCCTTGAGCTCTTCCCACAATCTTGGAGGTTGGTTCCGGACCCACTGTCAACGGGTCGTCGATTATGGCTATAACACCAAACGAGGTACGGGAGGCGTTGGTCGTGGCGGCCTCGGCCACCCGGACGGCGGTGGCGTTGTCACCATGGACTGTCTCTTGCAAGTAGAAGTGAAGATGACTTAGCTTTTCTTTCTTGAAACCTAGTGATGTTGATGACAATTTTCTTGAAAATTGATGGGATTGTGCTAGAAGTAGAGATGAGAATGTGAAAAGGGTAAAAAGAATATGTATGTATTTGGGGAGAGTTTGGGCCATTATGGAGAGTTGGAGATGAAGAGAAAGGGTTGTGTAATGGTTTTATATGGTGGTGTGTGTGGTCTATATAGACTAAAAAAAGTGTTTGGTGTGGAAAGTTTCACAAATAACCCATTCTTACCTATATATTGTATTAATTACGGATGTCATCTAACCATGCATATGTCATTTTTTTAAATTATTTTACCATTATTATTAATTTTTTACAACAACTACATTTTATAATCCACAACTAGCAAAAAGTTAGACGGGGCAAAAGAACACATACATAAGATACATAAAAGTATTTTTTAACCACTCGATCTAGTTGAGTTTGTTTCTATGATTCTTATTAGGGACATTTATATATATCCCTTTTCTAAGTTCATGTATTATATATTTACCTAACTCTAAAATTTAATTACATATTTTCTCTTTCTAAAACCTACAATTACATATTTATTCAATTCATTTAAAATAACGTATTTTATTACTATTTTACCTCTAATGAACCAATTAAAGTATTATTTACATATATTCGCTTTCTAAATATATCAATTACATATATCCCCAATTTCAATCCAAACCAAGTCGATGTTAGCACGAACATATCTAACGCTAATAAATCCAATTGTAGTCGTACTTTTTAATCGTCACGTCGACGAAGATTGCGCGTTCATAGCGACGATTCAACTTTGCTTCCCACTATTGCGTCAAGTAGGTTTTCATTATTTGTTGTGAGGGACAATTGGGTAATTTTCAATTAATTGAGTTTTAATAGTTTTTTTATAGAAAAAAAGAATGACAATAAAAAATAGATAACGATCCACGTATCTTTTAGTCCTACAAAATACCATACGAAATAGAACGCTTAGAAGGGATATAAATAAATTCTTTGATTGGTTCTTCCCAAAGGAATGATCTATTTTATTTGAGTGATGGGGCCAACAAACAATATTAATTATAACAAATAAAAAAATATCTAAAACAATCTACTAAAACAATCTAAATCTAAATAATAAAGAAAATGTCCGATCTTCTATTCGAAACGTCTAGTGATCTTCAACCAATTATGCGCTTCAATATAATTATCAGGAGTAAGTGCTATAGCCTGTTTCCAATACTCAGCGGCTTGGTCGAACCAAGCCTCCGCAATTTCATAATCCCCCTGGCGAATGGCCTGTTCTCCCCGGTCGGAATAGGTGGGTTAATTCCTTCCCTTAGAACCGTACTTGAGAGTTTCCTACCTTATACGGCTCGCCAGTCAACTCTTTTTGCATCCCATTTGAATCTACCATATCTAACTGAATAAGATTTCTCGTAGATCTATCCCATTTTTTTTCGGGTTAACGAAAAGAAGTTAATAAAATGAGTTTCAAACTTAAATCTTAAGTTTGGATTAAAAATCCGATATATTTTAGTTTTATCTTTTCTCCCACCTTCAGAAGAATAAAACATAGACATTTCGCCTATCATTCTAATTTTCTGAAAGTTAACTATCTCAGTTTCATATCATATAGAGATTTATATTATATAGAATTTTTGAAAAAAACTTTCGAAAGAAAAGACTTACTATCTTTGGATCTGATCCTACACCTATGCTCAATACCTTAGTGGATCGACTCTATTACTTAAGTGGATTCCTAATGTTTGTCTCACACCATGACATAAGTAATAATTAAAGTTAGGAATTAAAGATATGTGTAATTTAAAAGTTTAATAGGATAAAATATGTAAAAAAACATATAATTAATACCATAAATGTGAAACATAATAATAGACTTGTTTCTTTGCTTTGAGGTCTTAAACACTAACTCATTCCAGAATCTCCACAACAACGCCTCTATCTTCGGCCTCTTGAACCCCACGCCATCTATATTATTATTTATATTTTTTTAATATAAGTTTTGATTAAAATCAATTTTCCTCGAAAGTCCTCTATTGGGTTTCTTCAAGTTATGTTTTTTTTTTATGAATAAAGGGGCACAACCCTCATTAAAAAATTACCTAAATAAAACTAATCAATGAGGGTCACCTTATTTTTATTCAAATATTACCCTAATACCCTAAAATGTTGAGGACACAACCTTAATAGTTTAACTTTTTTTTTTCATTTCTTAAATTAAAACTAAATTACTTTTTTTTGAACAGCAAATTTTATTCTATTTTTTTTTTGTGTGTTGGACGAGGTTAAAACCCACATTACTTTGGTTGCGGGACTTTCCTCTTACCACTATACCCCAACCCCCCACCCCTTTCTGCAGCTTTTAGATTAAGTTTTTTTTATTAGTCTTCTTCTCCATTTGAAACCTGCAACTCCATTTTTTTTTCAAAACGCAAACCGATCTTAACAAATTGTGTGTGTGTGGGGGGGGTGTTTAACCTCACCTTCTGCTTGATTGCTCTTCTACCCTCACTCACGGAGTCACGGGTGGGGGGGGGGGGGGTTTAACCTCACCTTCTGCTTGATTGCTCTTCTACCCTCACTCACGGAGTCACGGGTACATATACCCGTAAAACCTTACCTGCTTCTCTATCCGAATCATCGGCGGCGGTATACCCGCATTACCCGTGAAGCCGAACACCTTTACCTGAGGGCGCGCCCTTCACCCTAATTCAGATATGTTAAGTGAGGGTTATAGATTTGGTAACTTCACTAATTATTACCAAGTCTCAGTTTTGAAGTTTGATTAAGGATTTAGTCTATGACACAGATACTCTAGCAATGGCTACTGAATATAATCAAAAGCCACCTTAGCTACATGATTCATGATAGATTATTAGATACTTTGGCCGTTTCAACTTCTTATGTCATCATTTTTTTCACAACAAATTTTTAACACTAAGGCTAAGGGGACCGGCTTCACATTTTCACACCCGTCTACGTCAGCGTCACATCAGATTTTACAGCTTTTTCACATTAGAGGGAAATGGTTTCACATTTTCACACTGCCACATCTTTTTATTTTTCTAATTTAATTTAATACTAATTTGTTTTAATAATTTAAAAAATAAATAATAATAAATTAATAACATTAAAAAAAAATAACATTAATAATAAAAAAATGAAAAATACATTAATAATAAAAAAAGGAAAAATAAATTATAAAGTTAATACTAAAAATAGACTTTAATTGTTGCCCGAGTCGAGATAGAGCACCAAATCTTGACGAAGATTGTTGTGTATCTCACGGCTGCATTTGTAATTTTCGTTTACACTTTGTTGGGCCTCGCTAACTTCCTCTAATCCAAGTGTCGCTTGAAATTCTTTTTCGTTGAACTTGCAAAGTGCCCGACCATCATCTTCAATGATCATGTTATGTAGGATGATACAAGTGTACATAACACGTCTTATTCTTTCGAGCTTCCACGAACGTGCCAGATTTTTCACTATCTGAAATCTTTGTTTTAGTACACCAAAAGCGCGTTCAATGTCTTTTCTTGTCGGCGTTTGAAATATTTTCTAGCTTCATCTTCCGGATACGAAAACGATTTCACAAAAGTAGCCCATTCAGGATAAATAACATAAACGAGGTAATAACCGTGCTTGTATCTTGTACCTCTAAGATCAAAAGAACTATCATGTGCAGTTCCATTAACGAAGGTGTTGAATAGTGGGGATTGGTTAAGCACATTTATGTCGTTATTTGAACCCGCAACACCAAAGTAAGCATGCAAAAACCAAAGATCATGTGATACGACAACCTCGAGCATAATTGTTGGAGCCGGATGGTCACCTCGCATATATTGCCCTCGCCATGCATTTGGTCAATCTCTCCACTCCCAGTGCATACAATCTAGGCTACCAAGCATGCCGGGTAGCCCATGCACCTCCTCGTGATGTTTGTATATTTTTTGAATGTCGCTAGGAGTCGGTTTCTGTAAATATTTTCGGCCGTAGATATTTATTATACGTTTACAAAATTTATATAAACAAATCCGTGCTGTTTTCTTGGCGATCTTAATATTTTCATCTAATTCGTCGTCACCAACATCCACATAGCGGTGATGCACTTTTGAATGGGGGTGAACCCTCTACGACCTTTTGCATCCCATCTTAATTTGAAATAATCCATCTCTCGTTCCAAATCGTTAACAATGCGTAAAAATAGATTTCTACGCATACGAAAACGATTTTGGAATGTCTTTGCGTTATAAACCGGCTCGTCACAAAATTAATCCTTTATTAAACGCTCGTGAGCGGCTTCACGATCTCGGTTAACAGTGGCTCTTCGTGTGAACGTACGTGTGTTCGAGTTTTCGGCATCGTCTCTAATTATTTCAACGAGATTAGCGGCAACCGTTTGAAAAAAAGTGAAGCGACACCTTCGGATTCGGAAGAGGGTGAATTGAGGGAATCCATTTGTTAGTTTTGGAGAGAATTAAATTTGTATATATATAGAGAGAATTAAATTTGTATATATATAGAGAATTAAATTTGAAAAAAAAATTAAATTTTATACCGTTGGGCAACGGCTCAATGCCACCCAACGACTACAATTGTTCTCCACGAGCGTGCGTATCTCCACGCCAAGGAACCACGCCAGGCGGGCGTGGTGTTCCACGCCTTCCACGCTGCCACCTAAGCCTCCACGTCGCTTCCACACTACCACTCCCCTCAGCCTAAATACCACATTATGTACTCGGAGGATTTAAACTCACACCATTTTATAGATAATATTAACCGCCACTAGGCCATTGACATTCTGTCATCATTTACTTAATCGTTTTCTTCACTTCCTTTATACTCATCTCTATTTTCATTTTTAAAAATTATTATATATGAAACATAAAGTGTTCGTAAATCATAACATTTTCAATTTATTAAAGTACTTTTATAAATTTAAGTTTATATTTGAGTGTTATCACATCATCACAGAGACTTTCACTGTCCAGAATCATAAAGTTCGTAGTGGTTTCACACCTTGTATTTATTTTTTTAATAATTAACTATATTTTATTTTTAATAAATAAAAAAACTAAATTATAAAAAAAATACATTTTTAAATAAATAAAAAGAGTAAATTTCGTTTTGCGTCCCTATGGTTTGGTCAAATAATTGCTTTGAATCCAAATGTTTTAATTAGACTTTTTACGTCATTGTGGTTTTATTTTTGTTTCAGTTTAACCCATGACACTAACATCGTTAGTTTTTCTGTTAAATTAAATGGTATTTTAGTCTTTTTAATGGTAAAGGACTAATTGTGTCGTTTCTTTACATTAACACAGGGACCAACCTTTCTTCCTCAAAACAAAACCCTAGATGTCATTGATCCCTTCTGTTGAGGACCAAGACCACAGCCACCAGAACACAACCAACCCCCACCACCATCGACCACTCCGACAACCAAGAACACCACCACCATCGATTGTCTTCTTCAATCACTCCGACAACCAAGTACGCCACCATCATCGATCAGAACCCTCCGACAACCAAGAACGCCACCACCACCATCGATCACTCCGACAACCAAGAACACCACCGTCGATCGTCTTCTTTGTCGATCTGTGACAAAAATGGAGACCATCATTTTTACACCTACAACTACAATTCAACACAAAAGAAAAGCTTCATCCGTTCAAAGAAATCACTGCTTTTGTTCAAACGACAAAAGAGATTTGCCCAAAATCATACCCCAGTTTAAAAATAAATCCAAGATAAAACATGCCTGTGTTCTCATCATTATAATCTTCTAGTACATCTGCAACAAATATGCATCATCAAGCTTCACAACAAGTGTTACTAAAATACCCCCAAAGTTTTACAGCAAACGTTTATATGAAGCCGCTGATAGCGAAATAAAAGAAATTGAATTGGGATAATGTTGCCGAGAAATTACATCTTCATGGTCTCCTTTTCACAATTTACCAACGAAATCTCGCACCGCAGTTCTCATTTTAGAAACCTTCAAACCAATCCATCAGTTTGCAGAGCCACACTTTCCGTCTGCCGGAAGTCCAACGCTCTATCTTCATCCCCGAAGTATGCTTTTTCACTTTCGAGATATTATTTCAGTTCGTTTCCGATTTGATGTTATCAATTTCACATTATTAGGTGTGGGTGAGAGATGAGGATGATGAAGATGAAGGGGTGGGGTGGGGTTGGATTTTAATTATTTTGTATTTATAGAAATAGTCCCTTCAAATTCAAAATTATATTATTAGTTATTATCAATAAAAAGACTAAAATACCTTTTAATTTAACAGAAAAAACTAACAGCGTTAGTGTCATGAGTTTAATTGAAACAAAAATAAAACCACAAGAACGCGAAATGTTCAATTGAAACCTTTGAATTCAAAGCGATTATTTGATCAAACCATAGGGACTCAAAACGAAATTTACTCTTCAAACTACTTCTCATTAAAAAACCACTTATTTGTTACGAAGGTTATTGAAATGTGTGTAACCGGAACCAAAAATATCATTTAAATAAGAAATCTAAAATTGAGCCATTGGTTAAAATCGATTCTTGGATTTAATCCGTTTTCGATTATGATTCAATTAATCGGTTTTTGTGCTGGATGACGGATGACAATTGCTAACTTTTTATATGTTCATATATGTTAAAAAACATTAATTTAACCTATGATGATGTCTTCACCATAGTCTTTTCTGGAAAAATAATTAATCCACCAAATCATGATGCATGTCGGGTTTCGATCTTTCAACACTCTATCGGGGGTGATGAACGGGTATGTCATACATATGGATCCACTATCGTACTACCATTGGCTATAACAAGTTAAAAGTCATGTGTGATATAACGAGAGAGACTTAGCGATGTATAAACGTGTAGTTATCGTTTAAACCTTTCAAGTTATGAACATGTTATTACGTATGGTTTATTTCAGAAGAATTTGATAAAGTAAGAACACACATGTTTTCACCTCAAAACGATAAAAATGTAAACATGGGCAATGATATACTCACCTTATAAAACAGAGTGGTTGGATCTTGTAACTTGTAGTAATTCGGTTTAAGAATATCCTAAGTTAATAATGATACGATTATTATGATGTAGAAACGATTAAGAGAAAACAAGAACAAAACGATTGGGACTTTAGGATTTTTGGAACGAACAAACAAGAATGTTGAAGATCCGAACTTTATTGATACCAAGTTCAATAAAGTTATAAATCAAATTACATAAAAAATGATGTTTTATAAATTTCATTTATAAAAGAAAACTCGTTGTCAACAATAAATATTATTTTTAAATATATTAAAATACTAAATATCTTAATATAATATTTATATTATCAGGTTATGAATAGAATAAACATTAATATTATTATTTGTATGTAACACTAGTAACCAAATTTTGATTTTGATTTATATTATATTTTTTATAACTATAACACTACTTGACTCAAAGAAATAGGATCATACTGTTTTAGATAAAAAAAAAATTAGGTTTATAATATATTTAAAACGTTTTAGTTTATTTACATAAAATTATAAAAATTTCTCTAAAAAAATATATTATTTAAATTAACAAAACTTTTAAATTTTTTTAGATAAAACCTTATACTATTAAAAATTTAGATAAAATCTTATCCGAGAATTTGAGCCGATCGTGACAGGGAAGAAAGGAAGGATTTTTTTTTGTGGTGATTTTCGTTTTGCAAAAGATTATGGGTGTTTTCAAGAGATACGTGTAACACGCGTTTAGGGCCGCGATTACTGAGATTTGAATTGGATTTTGAAAACCCATGACCGTGAGTTTAGATTTGGTTCCAAAAATGTCGGATTTTCTTAATTGATTAGGAATTTATCATCCTTATACGATCGAAATTGAGATTGAATCGTTTAGGGTTTGAGCTGGATTTGGATTGTGATTAGGTTCGTTTTTGACTTTATGAAGTCAAAGTTTGTTCTTAGGATCTGATGCAAGAAGAAAGGGTCAAAATGGGGTTTAAACTTAAACTCATAAAGGGGGTTCAAATGTAATTAGGTGAGGGTTCATAAGACATTTAAAGAGGTTCAAACCTTCACTTAAATCATTTTCCAAATTGCAAGTTTCTTTTCAATTAAATTCTTTTTTTTACTTTACAAACAAAATTATCTATTTATTTATTCAAAAATAAATTTTCATGTTTCATAAAAATCTATATAAATCTCATTAAATTCACTAAAATCAAACATATATAAATTTAAGATGGTTAAATAAAAATTCTTTTAAAAAAAATTTAGGACGAGTCGGTGACATCCGATACTTTACAAAGTATGTATATATACGTACCTAAAACTTTCACAAGTTCCCAACAACTTGAATTACGAATGAATATTTAACGGTGTCGCTTTTACTGGTTTTTAATTATTATGCTAATTATTCATGGTTACTAAAAGCGGCAAGATCTAGTATACCCAACAGTTAAATTATGAAGTCACATAAAATAAATCATGAAATTGAGAACGAATATGATAATCGTACAAGCACCAAATTCAGGGATATTACAGTTAAAGGAGCAAAGCATAGTACCCATTTGACCTGTGCATAGACAACTTACGTGCAATAAATGAATGAACGAATGAATGAAATGATGAATTAATGAATGCACGAATGAACGAGTGTTTTGCTAAAGAATATTTCCCTCATATTTAATGTTCAATTATGATTTTCCCACTATACTAGAACTCACTTTCAACGTTGACTTTCCCATGTATATTATATTGAATTTCTGGTTTTGATACAGCATGGATTCCTTTATCAAGACTTATTAGTTTATGATTTCCCCCTGTTTTGGGATTTTTAGATTTTTCATTGCAAATGTTATGTTGATTTTTATGATTCGGTTTCTTTTAACTATGTGTTGTTTATGATATGCAATTGTAAGGCCTCTCGGGTTTAAGGTCTTACAATAAATAAAGAGATCATTTATGTAACGAGTCTCCACTCCTATAATGTTTGTTAAAAGTTTCGTTTTTCAATGGATTTATCTTATAAATTTTCAAAGACGTTAATTTCTTTCGTAGTTAAACGCGCTGCAACGCGCGTTGACACAATTCTAGTTGAATAATATGGGATCAAATGATTAAGTTTTTGGTTGGGAGGGCGGGAAACATGCTTGTGTCGATCTCACAGGTGTATCCCCCCTAGCTGGGTTGCGGGAAAATGGGTTTGTGGCGGGGCAAGCGGTTATGAAAGCAGAGTCAAAGAAGGTGGAAAAGCACGCGAAAGCTTGTGAGGATAATCAGCATGCCTTTGTCCCCCTGGCGTTTGACACGTTCGGCTCCTTGGCGCCGGAGGCGGTTCGGTTCTTGGCTAGAGTTCAGCGTGTGGTCCACAGCAACTTTACGACTCCTCAGGGGCGAGGCTTTGTTTTTAGTAGATTAGGGTTTTCCATTCAGAAGGGGATGGCGGCGCAGTTTGTTGCCCGTCTACCTGCTATCCTTATGTAATTTGCCTTGTTGAATGACTAATATGATGACGACGATAAGCATATTATATATATTACTATATATGTATATATATATATATATATATATATATATATATATATATATATATATATATATATATATATGACACCTATAACTACTTATTCTGATATAAAAAGCCATAGTTTGTAAGTAGTCTATGTTTTATTTTTCTCAAATGGAAGGAAAATATAAATAGTAGCAAGAAGCCCGATTTAATGTTCTAATTAAAATTGGCCAGTAAAAAGAAATAAAAACAATAAAAATGGTTAAAGTTCGAATTCTAAGGATCAACTTATTGATTAATCATACTAACTTTTATACTATTGACAAAATTTGAATCTTAGTGGAACGAAGAACTTTTCATTTGCTTCTTTTTGTTTCTAATAAAGTAGAAAAACAATATTATTCTAACATCTCAAAATATAAAGAACTTATAGATGACTAATATTTAATCCTCTAAAAAATAAATTTATTATTTTAGTTCATAAATTTATTGAGTTTATATTTTATAACTTTGTCATATTTGTTATTAGTAATTATTTATTATATAACCACCGTATTCAGGTACGTTCTTAAATGGATAAGTATCGAATATTATGTTTGGATTTTTTTTAGATTTCTTATAGCTATTATTAATTAATATTATAATTTAATTATTTTAAAAAATAATTTATCTACGTCAATTAATTCAATCAATTCTAATGAGATAATTCAAATATTTGACTTTCGGTAAGGTTCATTCTCGGGTAGTTCCATCACGAAATTAATTTATTTTTCATATTTCGTCTTCCACGGTTTCAAATTTTCAATAAACTGGATTTTTAGAAGTAAAAAAAATAAAAAGAAAAAATGAAATCCGGTGCAATCACCTGGGGTCTTTTCGCCTTTTCAGCTGGTTTGAAGGCTTCAAAGAAAAGGCGATTTAAATGGACTCAAACCAGGCAACTTTTAATTCAGTGCAGTGGTAGTTAGCCTGAATTTTTTAAAAGAGACCTAGGTTCTATCCCCACAGACATCACTTTGGGAGAGGCATGATGGCTCAATGAAGGAAGACCGGGATCTTTGTGATCTCCGGTTCGATCCCGAGGGCGTCCGGGTTTTACCACCAGTGGGCTTTCGGGCAGGTAGGTTTTCCCCGAAAACTGGAGATAACTTGGGGCGCTTAAGGGCTCCGTACGGCTAGGTTGGGCCAGCTGACGGTGACCTTCTGCCAATGAGTCACCTCGTACGAAGTACCTAGGCAATTATTTGTTTGCTGGCAGTAAGAAGAAATGGACTCAAATGAGACAAATTCTAAGCAAATGATTGAATTTTGGAATGGACATCAACTCGGTCTATTATTATTATTATTTTTTGTACAATCTATTAGTTTGTGTTGTAATTAATATTATTAATCACATATAATAAAAGCATTTAGTTTAACCAAAACTACATGTATATATATGAAGTATCTAGTTATGAAAAATCTTAAACTAGTAAACATTTACTATTCTAATAAACAAAATAATCTAACTGAATAAAGATTTGTATAAACATGAACTAATGAGGACAAAAAGATTTGTAGAGTTACGATTTTTAGTGCATTATGTATATTAATGGAAATAAAACAATTTTCAGAGAGATAATGAGCGTGCTAAAAAACATGTTATTTTCCCATGCATATTTAGAGCCATAGAAAGAGTTGTATTAAGACATAACAATTTCATTAAATGAAAATACACAATACAGAAATGAAATATAAATGGTTTTATAATACATACAACGGAAATAATAACCGCATCAAACTGCACTGATCCTTATGTGTCACAAGAAAATATCTTATGCTCGTTTTAAAATTAAAACGGACATAAGTAATTCTTATATCCGTTTCAAAAAGTAAAACGATCATGTATTTTGTTTCACGAATAATTTCCTGTATGAATTAACCTTATTTATAATTCTTAAGAACTTTATCTCACTTCAAACACACTTAAAACCGATAAAACAATCAATAATGTAGGACATAAACATCGTACTCAACAATATTATTACCACTGGTAGTATTGAAATAATAAGTCTTGGCAAGCGCATAACCACGTGCAAATCGGAAAAGCCCACTTCCACCAACGATCGGCATCTCTCTCACCTTTGAGAAGATAGAATTCGTCCCTAATATACTCAAAGTGCTACCATTGTAATCTCCTTCAATGAAAACGTAATTCAAAGTCATTAGCAACCGGAGCTCGTTTAAACTAGCACTAGCATATATCCCTTGGGCTCTCCCAACAATCTTGGAGGTCAGTTCTGGACCCACTGTCAACGGGTCATCGATCACAACTACATCACCAAATAAGGTACTAGAGGTGTTGGTCAGGGCGGCTTGGGCCACCAAGACGGCGGTGGGGTGGTCACCGCTGACTGTGTCATGAAAATAGAAGTGGAAGTGACTTAGCTTTTCATTCTTAAACCCTAGTGAATTTGATGACATTTTTCTTGAAAATTGATAGGATTGTGCTTCAAGGAGAGACAAGGATATGAAAAGGGTGAAAATAATATATTTGGGGAGAGTTTGTGCCATGATGGTGAGTCACAGACGAGGGAGAGAAGGTTGTGAAATGATGTTATGGTACGTGGTGATGTACATGGTCTTTATAAAGAGAAAAAGGGTTAGCTGTGTGGCAAATATAGAATCCCGTGTATTATACAGGTTAAATAAATATAATGTTATATGATTAGTAATATAAAATTAAGTTTTTAAAAACTCATGTTACACGGGTTGATTAAAATATAATGTAGTCTCTTAATATATACACTCGTCAAAATATGTCTACTTTAACGTGACCGTTTTAAATTATATTAAGTAACATTTTAAAACATTCTTTTTATCTTGGTAATAGATTTTTTTATATAATGATAAATGGTAATTCATATTAAATTTATTTGTTTAATGATATAATAACAATTCACAATTAAATAAAAAGTATCCATAATTAGATTAATATTAATTATTTAAAAAATATAGTTCCTTTAATATAATATTTAATAAAAAAAAGAAACGAAAAAATCAATCTAATAATGCACCAAAAGGTGACACATGTCTCATCATTATACTCTTTTATTAATAAGTAGTATAGATATAGATATTGTATGCTATCTATATTATATTTATATTTACCTTCGTTTTATCTAATTATTATAATCATTTAACTTATATAATAAGTAAATTGTTTAAGAACCATGGTAATTACCTTTGATTTTTTGATCGAATGGTATTCAATCATTCATACGTGTTCTTAATTAAGGATTATTCAATGTGTTTCACAATCAGCACCATCAATCTATCACTAACCTCCACCATATAACTAACACCGCTCCGCTCGTCATCTATTCTCCTCTAACACCACCCACCACCTCTATCCAATGTTTTCAGAATTGAAGTGGACCGAACAGTGAACCGGTCACCTTAGAGGTCCGCTCGTTGAACCGGTTACCGGATTATGTCATAAATAATATAATAATTAAAAATAGGTATAAAGATACAAAATATAAAACATTTTTTATTTTGATATGAATTTGTAATTTTAATGTGATATGAAGGCTTAAATAAATAAGATATGAAAATTGCAATACTAAACTAATAAGAAAATGCGATTTTGAATAAAAAACAAATAAAAAGTAAAAAAAATTAAATCCGGTCCGAAACCCGGTCTGGTTCACCGGTCCGTCTAGTGACCGGCCGGTCAAATGAAAACGGTTTAACTACACATGATAACCGGACCGGTTATATGTCCGGCTCCCGATCCGGCTCTAAAAACACCGCCTCTAACAACCACGAAAAATAAACCCAATACAAGTAAAACACAATGGAAATTGTAACAAATCTTTATCATCATCTAAACAAAAAGTGAAAATTTAAATATAAAAATAAAAACCTTAAACTATAAATCGTACTTAATCTAGGAAAGTATAACATGACCATTAACATCACATACATATAAACACAATAAAATTAGTCGAAATGAAAGTGAAACTCATATCCAAAATAAACGCATCACAAACTTTATAATAATATCAATAACAAAGGGAACATCGACTAAGAGAGCATGTCAACATGGCGAAAATATAAAAGCGGGCTGAAAGTAGGGGTGATGGTGGTGGTCAGGGGCGCAACTTCATTAGGGCTGAAATTTTTATAGGTATTAAGTTCCCCCTGATAGGAAAAAAAATTTACAGGATGCGCCGCAGCCCCCCTAACGTTTTTCTTCAAGCTTCGCCAGCCACTAGTGGTGGTAGAAGTGTTGTGGTTGGAGAAGAAGGGTTTGAACTGTGTGTGGTGGGGGATCGGTGAAGGAAGTGAGGTCGTGTATAAAATAATTGTTTTACTTAATAAGCCCTCATTGTATTCGTCCTGATAACAACCTAAATTTGTTACAATTCATTCCTGATGCCAGAACGAACGGGTCATTAGTCTTTAGCCTAGATTTGAATTTAATGTCCACAAAACTATGTTTTAGGTAATATCCTAAAACCCTGACATTTTATTTTACGTATAGAGTTGAAAGAAATAAATATCAAGGGACTAAAAGGTAAAGGCGTGAAAGAGGATACTCCCCTTAACTTATCCGCCACCCCTCCCTCCTCTCATTCTTCACATTTCTTTGCGTGAACTAGAGAGAAAGAAGAGAGCTAGAGAGAGAAAGTGGAGAATGCCATCGTTCAAGTCTTTCTGGTGCTTTGTTAATGGCGAAGCTATCTTTGAGAAATTCTAAATGAATCTACGATAGTAGCCTGCCAATCCCAGGAAATTTCGTATCTCGGTCCACGTTTTTGGGACGTTCCATTCCATCACTCTTTGCTGGGTCCACCATGATCCAGTGCGTGTTAATAATTTGACTTAGGAATTAGACTTCCATAAGCCAAAACGCGTACTTGGATAATTTTGCATACAACTTTTATTTCTGTAAGGTCTCGAATACTTATTTGAGGTGTCAATCATGATCGCCTTCAGTTTCGATTAGACTCTATGTTATCTATAAACACTATCACTGATCGGTCTATCAATGGATGACAAACTCTGTTCATTACTTTTCCTAATGTTGCAGGGGCATTGTTTAATTCGAACGACATTACGAGAAACTCGTAGTGTCCATAACGTGTACGAAAGGAAGTCTTCGATACGTCTTCCGCTCTAACCGTCAACTAAAGGTAACCCGACCTAAGATCGATCTTTGAGAACCAACTTGCGCCCAACAATTGGTCAAAGATGTCGTCGATCCTTGGTAACGGGTACCAGTTCTTCACTATACGTTTGTTCAGCTCTCTGTAATCTATGCATATACGCACGCTACCATCTTTCTTCTTTACAAATAACACCGGAGCACCCTAAGGTGAAATGCTCGGTCTAATGAAGCCCTTGTCAAGAAGCTCTTTTAAATGAGTCATTGGTTCCCTCATCTCAGCTAGAGCCAATCGGTAGAGTGCTTTTGCAAAGGGCTGGGCTCAAGGCGTCGAGTCTATTTGAAACTCCATCCCCCGATTAGTTGGTATTCCAGGCAGTTCCTCGGGGAACACCTCCGAAAAATTACACACCACAGGCACATCTTTCAAATCTATAACTTCCTTTCTATCATCAATGACGTATGCCAAGTAAGCCTCACAACAACATCTTATAAAACTTTTCGCCTTGATCATTGAAATCACATTAGGAAATGTACATTATTTGTCCCCATAAACTGTAAATCAGGATACAGTCAGTAGCTCTAAGATGAATCATCTTCTGTCTACATACAATTGTGCTTCTTTGACAGCTAACTAATCCATTCCCAATACAATATTAAACCATCCTAAGGCTAACATAAATAATATAGCAGGAAACCTATGGCCCTCAATCCATATCAATAAATCATTTGTAGCTTCTACTACTCGACTGACCTTACCAATAGCAGTTTATACGTTAAAGACCCTTTCTATATTTCTAGCTTTGCATTTTAGTAGGGAACATAATGTGGGGGATATAAAACTTTTACTTGCACCAGAATCGAAAAGAACTTATGCATAAGTATTAATAGCTACGAATGTACTTGACACTAGGGGTGTTCAAAGTCGGATATCCGAAAATTTCGGATAGTTGATTTCACTATCCGAATCCGTATCCGAAATTTCGGATATCCGAAATTTCGGATACGGATTCGGATATTTAAACGGATATCTGAAAATTTTAACCTGCTTGTTTCATATGAGGAGATTCAGCATCAACATACAAGAATTCAGATGAAGTGATTAATAGATGTATATAAAGGTTATATTATGCAATTATGTTGAAAGAGTGTACAAATGTAATCAAACAGACACAAAGCAATTACATAAGATCTTCAACATACAAATATAATTATACACAAATTCATGTTCATACTTCATATGCATTCAACAGATAGAAAGCATTCTTCAGTATATACACAAATCAACCTTTAGTATAATACAAAATCAAGCATATTAGTGGTTGGCAGTAACACTGAATAGACACAAAATTAAGTGCAAAATCATATCTTGGAACGAAGTTGGTAGCCTTGGAAGTTCCGAAGCGGAAGTAATCTCAGTAAGTCCGTCGATTAGGGTTCGACTGAAGATGGCGCGCGGCGAAATAGAAGTCCGGTGAACGGCGATGGAAGGATTGAAGATGAAAACTGGAAGTAGCGATGGAGATAGCGATCGAATTAAGATTCGATTGTAGATGAAATCTGGAACTATGGAAGTGGGGACCGGAAGTGGCGATTACGGATTTAGGTTTTGAATGAGGAAAGGGGCGAAGTTGGAACCTTGAAATGAGGGGACAACTTATATTTTATTTCAGAAATATAAATAATAAATTAAATAAATTAAAAATTTTCAAATATTTCGGATATTCGAATATCCAAAAATTTCTTAAATTACTATCCGAATCCGAATTTTCGGATATCCGAAGTTCGGATATCCAAAATTTCGGATATCCGAATTTTCGAATATTTCGGGTTTTTCGATCGGATATTCGGATTCGGATTTTTTCGAACACCCCTACTTGACACGACGTCAACGTTCTCCCTCGCTTCATCCTGGGTTAGGGCGTAGGCCCTAGCCCAGGTTTGAAGCCTCTCCTCCTTCCTCTCAGTGTTCTTCCTTTTTCCAGCTTCTCCCATTCTTGGCTTCCGACATTCTTTATTCATGTGTTATGTTTCCCCACAGTTGTAGCATTTGAAGGCTTGAAGGCAGTCACAGGAGTAGTGCCCCGTTTTGCCACATTTGAAGCACAAGTTTGACCTTATTCTGCATTCACTGATGTCCCTTTTCCCACATTTTCCACACACATTCTCAGTACCCATAGTCACATTCTTGTCCCTGTGCCGAGACACATCCCCTCCAGCTCGCTTTCCAGGCCAGTCAATTTCTTCTTTGGTTTAGCGGGAGTCTGGTCTTCTATACCCAAATCATCATGGACAACTCCATTCAATTCCACGACTGAATCATATGTCGTTGGTTTGTTAGCCTATATGAAGGTGTGAACCTTCGAAGGCAATCCTTGAATTTATCACTTGATCTTTCTCTGTAAGACCCTAACCTGGGCATCCTACAGTTGGTTCTCATAACGGGTCATTTGCATTTTAAACACATTTATTGCAATTCAAACTACATCGGAAGTCTTTCTATTCTTATTTATGACCATTTAATGTTATTAGGTTTACCTTACGAATGCCTGCACACCGATCCGAGTAACGCCGCTTCCAAGCCAAGATATGTCAATACACTACTTACCTGCAAACAATCTAACGTACATACAAAGTCACCTACGCTGAGTGAGTTCTAATAATTTAATTTAAATAAAAACCATCACACCAAGTTCTTCGGTTTAACTTACCCAGAACCCTCCGGTCCTTATAAAATATAATTACGCTTTCTTAACGAATGACTAATCCCTTGCCACCCCATGACATCCCGTAACTATTTATCACCCGAGACTCAACCCGTACTACCAACATACATAATACAACCTTGCAATCATAACAACATAGACTCAACAAACTATGCTAACAACTCGTATCCAAGAATACCCATTGACCCGACTCTGGGTTAACACAACCAACCCTAAAACACTAACACATCCGGCCTTAACCAAGGTTCTCACGAATAACTGACACGACTCTTATGCACGTCACGTCACAAATCCTGACTCATCGGTCAGTCTAACTCTACACGTCACAATTCAACACGTCACAATAACACAATCTCATACACAATAAATATAACTAATCATTAGCATGCAAATTAACACTTATATGTACGCATACAAACACATACCTCATCGCTGCACCCTCGTCAGGGTTACCCTCATTAGGGCATTAACACACCCCGAGCTCATTAACCTGATAAATAACTGGTGACTTCCCAAAGGACACGTCCTCCACGATCCCGTTTGTCATGCCATAAGGACAACGAGGAAAACCTGACACTTAAATATAAACACGTAATGTCACACATTATATACAAAACTCATTAACTACACACGCACCTCACGCATAACCCTAGGACAACGTATTTAATATTATGAATTCATTAGCATTTAATACAGGGCACGACCATTCCCGTTCGGCCCTTAACACGTCACGCCTTAACAACCCATATCCTTAACTCACACATAAAATCATAGGCATTTAGCCTAAAACCCGACTCTCCCCGATCCACCCTTATTACGTCATATAATAACGACTCATACCCCCGATCTACCCTTATCACACCATTGACCCTACGACTCTTTATAATCATTTTATACTCAAAACATAGCAGGTTAGAACCCGAAACCCTTAACATGATTTATATATTATCACCACGTGAATGTACGTACGTTAGCCCAAAAAAAACATTGAAAACATTTAAAGAAGCGGGGGATTAGAAACTCACTGTTTACACCGAGTCCGAATCCTTGCTCTGCACCTTGATCACCCGCTAAACTTCCAAACCTGCCAACGTACAATCACATGATCAGAAACGTTCTAAACCCTACGTCCAATAACGCATGAATAAATGTAAATCTAGAAGCTCGGTCTCATCTGCTCATCACCACATCCCCATGAAACCCTAGTTTCATTTGTTCCTCCGAACCGAATAGTGACCCGTTTGGAACTTGTATACTAGAACTGGGTTACGTGCATGCACATACACGTGCCCATGTAAAACTCCAACTCCACGAGGCACGCATGCTCGAGCCGGGTTCTCCACACGTGTATGCGAGCCATGCAAAAACCCTAGCTCGGCGTAAAACCGTACCCGAGCTCGTCCGTGCACCACCACCGTGGCCACCACGTCGTCCTCCGCGGCCACCACGTCGTCCTCCGCTTCCCAACCGTACACCTTAGACGTACACCGTCATGCGCCTCGTCTCTATCTACCTTGCCGAGATCAAACCCCCACCGGCACCCTCGTCCGTCGTCCTCCGCCCACGTCGCCACAACTCCCTGCTGTTGTCATCACCGCCGCCGAGCACCACTGTAGTGCGCCACCACAACAGCCACCACTGCCGCATCCTAGTCGCTCGTCCTCCTCTCTCCCCCTTCTCTTCCCGACATCCGATCATCACACTAATTGGTCACCCCCTTGCTGTCCGTCACTGTCACACGCAGCCCACGAGCCACCACTGGCACCTTCTACACACTACCGCCACCGACATGACCACCACAGTCGGAGTCACCAACGTCCGACATGAACAAGGACTACAAACCCTAACCGGGTTTCTCCAAAAACTACGAATGTAAACGCGTAATAAAATGTAAACAAGGGTTTACCTCAGCGATGAGTAAAGTCCTTGCATGAAACCGCCCTTGAACCTCTGCCGTCGGCCTCCTCCGAGCTCCGGGTTCTCTTCTCGCGGCTCCCCTGCCGTCGCACACACACACCTAGCCAAAAATGGTTTAGGGTTTCCAATTAACAAGATATTTAAACCTCCATTATTTACATTCGGGTCCCCTCGCTTTCGTACTCTCCTAACCCGGCCCAGGTTTTGATAAAAATGACTAACGGTGTCATCACAATCCCTTAAATCTGGTTTTTCGTGAAAGCCACACTAATCGTCCTGTTTACTAGAGATTCGGGTTGTCCGCTAGCCCGAATCACTAAAGGTGGATTTTCGGGATGTTACAAGTCTACCCCCCTTACAAGAGGATTCATCCTCGAATCCTATGTCGGTACAAACCAACACAATGTATCTATTCGTTCTAACTCAACCACCACTATTGGTGTTTCAAGAAGTTTACTCGTTGCCCACCTTCAACTTTGGGGTTTGTAGGTTGCACTTATATGTTCCCTTGTCTCTCGTCTTCCCATCATTGCTCCATAGTACATAACCGTTTAACTCGTTTCCCACCTCGCATCTTTAACTAGCATATTCCAGAGCTGTCTATTAACTTTCGTTATTCCGACATTAGTCGGAAGTAACGTTCCATGCTTGTCTTAAACGTGAATCCTTTCTCGAAGGTTTCATTGTCATTGTCCTTGACAATACCTCGATATTCTTAACGTCCTTAACAATACTCCACATATCATTTCTAGTACCGCGCAGTGCAACACTTCCAATTATCCTTTCACTTGTCACATTTCATTCTGAGTTACAGGTACAACTGCCCTTTGTTTCTTATATATTCTAAATGATTTCGTTATTCCGATGATCATCCTCCCAACTAAGTCCTTGTCCTTCATAGCCAGGAGTAATAGTTGCTTCACCATCATGTGTCCATCACGCTCCTTTCTTTATGCTCAAATTGCCATCTTGCGATGACTCCTCTAAACTCTTGCACCACTGCCTTACTCATAAAGGTACTTCATCCGTCTTTCTCAAAGCTCCTCCAAATTTCTAAAGTCACAACGTGCCTCTACCAAGACACTTCTTTACTTCGCTGTCATGCGTCTAATACGCCCCTTAAATATGCATATGCCCTCAACCCTAGAATTATCTTCTTCAGCTCTCGATGTTCTCTCAAAAGTTCCTCACGTCTCCACACCTACCCACCCATTAGCCTCAACGAGGCTCCACATAAGATTTTCTTTAGTCCAATCATGTTTACCAGCGTAGACGTTCTCTTTCCAATCACTTATGTGCACTCCTGCACTTAATTCGCCTTCGATCCATTCTCCTCGTCGTTACCCTATCATTCTCAGGCGATCACCACCCGCTTCTCTTTCATTAAATGCGAACGTGAAGTCCATCTTATCACAAACTCAGCTACCCCTTGTCCTATTTAGAGTAAGTATCTCCACGCGCTGGTATCCGATCTTGACAAAATTCTCTATATGGAACGCATTCCATGGAGATCCTTCCATCACCACTTTTACCTCGTGCTGGAATCTTCAGCGTCGTCATCTTGATCACATCGTAAATATCATCGTCCAAACGTCCACGTAACGTTTTCATCATTAAATCTCCCAGCTCCACCATTGGCTTCGTGCTCCGAATTTTCGAGATATAAGCATAGGCATCTCATAAGAGCACCTCACCGATCGTCTAGAAAGACGTCAAAACTCCTCACATCACCTCGATGTATCATCATTGAGAAACCTTCAGGATAGAAACACTATGTCTAAGCATCCCTGCCACTCGTTCTATGCACGACTAAGCGTAATAAGGACGTATAACGCCAGGTCACAACAACAAGACCTATCAAGTTCAAAGTATATATAGGTAGCATCTTATCTCTCTAACTCGTACAAAGCACACACATAACTAGCAATTCAACATATTTACTATACAACCTTGTCATTTACGCACACACACACCTAAGCTTTATCTTCTATTCGCTCCAACGGGTCGTGCCAATGATTCCGAGCAACACATTACTTGGTCTAGACACAAGACATCATTCTAATCAGTTACACACATAATATATATAAATCATAATTCCCCACAGGACCCTGTCCTGAATACTCACACAAGGTGCAATGCACCCATTACACTTCAAACCATCACCTACACATTAACACGTAGGTGATACTATCATACAACCGTTGACACAGACAAATTCAGAATTCATGTCTATACAAGTCTACTCACACCATCTAATCAACTATGCTCTAGTATCATAACAAAAATCACATTTAATGCAATCACACAATCACGTTACACCACACATACTCCCCTATTGTAAACACAATCATACGCCGTCATAACGCAATTATCATTAATTATGTTCGAATCATCATGCGGTAAGACTCACAATAATTGTCAAAATCAGATAATCGCTATTTGAATTGAGCATCACTCCACATAAATATCTAATCAATCACAACGTAAAATCACTTCGAAATCTCTCATGACAACTACCACACAAACTACTCCTCAAGCAATCGAGTATCTCAAACACTGCATGCAAAATCACTACTAGACCACGTCAGGTGCATATGATGTGTCATCCTCTGGTTTCTCCTCGTCATATCTTGTGTCATTCACTAGGTCCTCCTGAAATAGAGCCCTCATAACTGACGCAAGTGGTCGATCTCTCAACTATCTAGGTCCAATCCTTAGAAGAAAATCACGTACAGCTGGCACTGCTCTCCTTTTCCACCCCGTCTCTCCAACCATAGCTCCACGCGGTATGTCACCGACCGAAGTTCTAATCACACTTGGCACGAGAAGCGCCAACACTACTCCCATTTGACTAGCAGTTTCACCCGCAGCAGTCGTCGTCTTGACTGGTCATTCTACATTCCCCCTAGCAAGAGCATCACGCCTGACCGATGTCGTATGCTTCGTTTTACCACCTAACCCTACTCAAGATAGAACGCTAGAGTGATTACTATGGGCACAAATCCAGAATATGAGAGTAATCATAGACTGCCAAATCACGGTGATCAAATGCAATTTGGTGGTCCACATCACTGCTCGGATTCTAAACCTTTCCCATCATACCCACACTAACTTTCTACCTTCACGCACACCGGATAAACATGCATCCCACACAACTCACATAGCACATAGCAATAATCTAACAAATTATCATATTCATTACAAATGCACACCACACATGGTTACATACAAAATCACTAACCATGCTAACACACCAAACCATTTCACATAACACACCAAACTCACATTAACTAACTTACAGAACATGATTTCACCAAATCACACCACACAAGTTCACATAGTTCTACACACTATCACAACACATAGTACACATCACGTTCCCACACGGAACCATAAGTCATTCATTCACACCAATCGCTCTAACTATCGTAAGACTATACAAATGGTCAGTGACCCGTTTGGAACCCTAGTTTCATTTGTTCTAGAAACTCGATCTCATCTGCTTATCACCACATCCCCATGAAGACCTAGTTTCATTTGTTCCTCCGAACCGAATCGTCATTGACCCGTTTGGAAATCGTATACTAGAACTGGGTTACGTGCATGCACATACACGTGCCCATGTAAAACTCCAGCTCCACGAGGCACGCATGCTCGAGCCGGTTTCTCCACACGTGTATGCGAGCCATAAAAAAACCCTAGCTCGGCGCAAAACCGTACCCGAGCTCGTCCGTGCACCACCACCGTGGTCACCACGTCGTCCTCCATTCCCCCACCGTACACCTTTAGCCGTACACCGTCATGCGCCTCGTCTCTATCTACCTTGCTGAGATCAAACCCCAACTGGCACCCTCCTCCGTCGTCCTCCGCCTACGTCGCCATAGCTCCCTGCTGCTGTCATCACCGCTGCCAAGCACCACCGTAGTGCGCCACCACAGCCGCATCCTAGTCGCTCGTCCTCCTCTCTCTCCCTTCTCTTCCCGAAATCTGATTATCACATCAAATGGTCACCCCCTTGCTGTCTGTCACTGTCACACGCAGCCCACGAACCACCACTGCCACCTGCTACACACTGCCGCCACCGACATGGCCATCACAGTTGGAGTCACCAACGTTTGACGTGAACAAGGACAAAATACCCTAACCGGGTTTCTCCAAAAACTATGAATGTAAACGCGTAATAAAATGTAAAAAAGGGTTTACCTCGGCGATGAGTAAAGTCCCTGCACGACACTGCCCTTGAACCTCTGTCGTCGACTTCCTCCGAGCTCCGGGTTCTCTTCTCGCGGCTCCCCTGCCGTCGCACACACACACCTAGCCAAAAATGGTCTAGGGTTTCTGATGTATTGCAAAATACATGCATTTTACTGTCAATTTTATTCCCACTTTGTGTTTGTTTTGCTTCGGTTTTCTTCTATAACTGCTTGTACTTAATATTTCTATATCTTATGGTTGTTAGGTCACAAAGGAAGCGGATATGATTGAAAACGAAGAAGAACGAGTTTCCAGTTCGTGCGAGAGGGCTGTGGATAAGAAAAAAAAGAAACTTTCTGGATTTTTTCCCCTGTCGCGTAGCGCGACAGGTCTTGGAATTTCGTCGCGCTACGCGAGGATTGCAAAATGACAGAATTGCCCTTTTAATGATTGTCCGACTGTTTTGTCTTTTCTGGGGCCCTCGCGCTACGCGAGGAGTGTGCAAGATCCCGTCGCGCTACGCGACGGGTGGTTTTTCGCAGACATCTCCTTTTAAACCAAAAATTAGAAAACCCTATAGGAGGAACGAGCCTGGTGCGGCTGGAGACCACCTTGTGACGGCAAAAGACGAAAAGGAGGAACATTCTAGCCTCAAGAAGGTGATTGTGGACTAAAATCGGAGGAGGAGAAGTGGATATTGATCAAGAACAAGCGTTGGGATCGAAGAATTGAAGCCGGATTCACCTCGGGTTACATATTTTTGATTCGTTCTTGTTTTCTTGTCAATTCTAACATGATGAACAGCCTAGTTACTTATTGTTTTATAATTTTGAACATGTTTCTTGGCTAGATTCTTGTTGTCTACCTAGGTTAAGATGATTGCACATGTTTAACATTGGTTTTTGTTGGTTTTTGGAACTTTTGAATGTGAAGAACTCATGATGTAACAAACTTGGTTTTGATCTTTGGATGTGTATGCGTATTTAGTATTATCAATTGAATGATTTTTCAGTCCTCATGTGCTTTGATGAATGTCTTTCATGTAATAGGTGCATGCTAGATCAATTGCCGTGTGTTTTTTATTATTGGATGGTTTGCTAGACGTAGTATTCCATAGGAATGAAATTCGTGAATTGGTAAATCTAAATATTCAACCAATCTTAATTGCTGTGAGGTGAGAGATTGTCGGTTTATCTCGTGTGTCTGATCGCTAGTTTAGAATCTTTGTGAGAAGGTCTGTCTAGTTCGTCGTTCACATCTTGTTTACCGAGTCCAATAGGAAATTCTTAGTTATCCCTTGCACTTAGGTGTATTGAGACTTTCGCGCTGTGAGGTAGATTGTCTAGCGGATACTTCTTGAGTAGACTGGATGACGTGTGAGGGGAACCCGTCCAGCCGGTGGTTTAACGGCTTTTAGGTCTCTTAGTTGACAATCCTTGAGAAGGGTCGAGGGTGCTCTAGGTTCCCTTTGAGTTTAGTATTTTAAGATCTCGGTATCACATCAGTTCCATTACCGATAGAACCTTCGTCAGACACGTGTAGGATTCGGGCCTAGGTAGTGCTTTCACCCTATCTGTTTTCGTTCCGTAGTTATTCTCACGCTAGTTTGTTTGTCCTCGTCTTTTCCTTTATTTTCTCTAGTTTATTATTTTTAGTTTATTTCTCTTTTAAATAAAAGAAACCCCCTTTTTTGTAATTAGTTATCCTGCATCTGAGTCAGTATTTCGCTGTACATACAGTGTCCGTAGGTTCGATACTCGGTCTTATCTATCTATTCTGCAAACGATCGGTACACTTGCCGTATTGTGCGCGTTAGTTTAGGTTTGTCCGTTTTATTATAAATATTAGAACTTGTAGGTTTTTGCGTATAGTTCGTAGCACACCAGTTTCCTATTAGCAAGATATTTAAACCTCCATTATTTACATTCGGGTCCCCTCGCTTTCGTACTCTCCTAACCCGGCCCCGGTTATGATAAAAATGAATAACGGTGTCATCACAATCCCTTAAATCTGGTTTTTCGTGAAAGCCACACCAATCGTCCTGTTTACTAGAGATTCGGGTTGTCCGCTAGCCCGAATCACTAAAGGTGGATTTTCGGGATGTTACATTCTCCCTTTCGTAGTAACAAGATGTGGAACTAATCTCTACATTTCATCAAATATGGAAGTGTACTAAAGGTGGATCCCTGATTTCAATGTTAAAAACTCCCTCTTTATCATATATATCTCCATCTGAGGGCAGAACTTCTTGATTGCCAGTTCTTTCATTTCCTCCCACTTTATTAACTTCATTTCCCAACTTCCCTTAGGTTGCTTCATCGATTCCCACCGGTGCAAGGCCTCATTGCTGAACGAGTGTGCAACAAATTTGATAGTTTGATCATTGACATTCATTGATATTGATGGTGGTTTCATTCTTGTCACACGGGTAAAGGTGACATCAACATCCTTCTTACTATCTACGTCCCAATCACGGAATCATCATTATCGTCCCTTGTTCTAGCACCGGAGTTCCTGGCAGTCTTTCGGTTAGCTGTCTTCAAAGCTTCAGTCAAAAGAGTAGGCAAAATAGCATGCAGTAGTTGATTCATTTCTCTTGCCAGAGTCGTCTTCACCTTTAGCTCAAAGCTGAATTACTGTTCGACCACAGGGGTCCCTTCCATTTTAAGCTGGCTAACAACGGGGCCCACATGGATAATTTCCTCTTAGTTTTTCCTCTGGTTAACAGGTGGTCTGCCAAGTCATCCCATACGTCCACCACCGCATCTACCACCTCCTTGCCTAGCCATTTTCTTAAACTGAAAGATAAGGAATAAAGAAAATAATGTCATCATACTAGTTAACAAGTAGAATACCACAAGTAAGGTTAGGTTAATATACATTGTCCATCTGCAATTAACCATTACAGTGCTTCTTAGTTTCTATTTGATCACCTTTATGATTAACATCAAACCTCCATCCTAATCTAACTTCATTAAACAGTGGAAAACTTTACTTACTACATATTTTTGATGCTTTGGCTTCGAGTGACCCGTACTAGCATCCGTTTCTTGGTTCCATTCTCAATTTAAGTTCAGACATTGGGAATGTCCGAATCTATCAATCTATTGCTCTGATACCAACTTGTAAGGCCCCATACATGGGATGTCTCAAGCGTTGGATATACTCATCAAAATGTAGTTCTTAAACATAAGATATCATATCAAGCAACAGAATTGTGTTCAAATTACACACTTGTCCATAATAAAAGAAATATTGTCTTAAATATGAAAACATAACAGGATGCCAGATTTCTTTAATGGTTGTGTAACTCTTCATCGCTAGCCAATCATCCTTGCATCTTCTCATTCTACACTTAACTTGAATTTGCATAGTAAAAAAATCAGCTATGCTGAATGAGTTCTAGTTTTAAATAAAAAATTAACTCCAAATATTTCTCAATACATAACAATTAAATTTCTATAATAAAATCGTACGTAAGCATGCCATAACATAATTAAACGTAGGTCAACATACTTATCGAATCTGTGCCTTCTCGTAACTGTCAATCCCAACTTCAAGCACGGTACTTCGAAGAGTAACACGTACCAAACTTCAAGCATGGTGCTTCGAAGAGTTACATATACCAAACTTTAAGCACGATACTCCAAAACGTTACATGTACTAAACTTCAAGCACGGTACTTCAAAGAGTAAGATGTACCAAACTTCAAGCATTTTATTAAATGCTAACAAATATTGGTCTTAAATTAAAGCGATGTGAGTGTTTTGTTTTTTTGAAATTAGTTCCTTGTCATAAATCATATGGTGATTTTGGTTTCTCTTATAAATCCATATTAAACTCTTTTTTGTGGTTAATATAAATTAAAATATGAAGTTATGTCATATTAAACTAGTTTAGTTGTGGTTAATAAAAGATTAAAAATTTAGTTTTAATTTAGTATGAGTATAGAAAAAAGTCTTATAATCTTTTTTTCAAGTGATAAAAAGAGAGGAAAAACTGGGGGAATTTTTTGTCAATTAGTTTCATATATTTAGAGAGCAACACTCTTTAATTCTTCCATCATCACCAGCTTCATTTTTTTCTATCATTTTTAAACACGTAGTTACCCGGTGATACCTCGGGTGCGTGGACATCTCCAGCAGTACACATACTGTTCCGGTTGTTTTACATTGGGAGACAGACGCGTTGTCTTATGGGAGGCTCAAAATATGTTTTAAGGGACCCATGTTAAACCTGAATCCTCAACCACCGCTAAGGATTAGTTCATTCATTTTGCAGCAGGAAATTCGAACTTATGGAAGGCTGCGGCTAGAATTGTATAAATTTGTATTTTTTTATATTTTTCTTTCGGTTTTGTATACGATATCATACTCGTATATTTCCTTTATATAACGTGAGTATCATTATTTTATTTTAATTTAATTAAAAATGACCAATTTCCGAATATATATGTACACACACGTGCTCCTAAAACATAATTTATCTTTTTGGTGTCATCACTAGATTCGCTCCAAAATGTGGGAGATTTTCTTCAAAAATTTATGTTTTTGGTGTTATATATCACTAGATTCGCTCCAAAATGTTGGTTGTAACTTGTAAGGGGATTTTAGGTCACGATTTTCTAAATTTTGTAATTATTAGTTTTGATAATAATTATTTATTAAAAAACTTAATCAAATTATATTGAATATCGATTATAGCATTGGTTTTGAAGCAAAATAAGCTATACTAGAAATGATGACCCGCGCGTTGCGACGGGTTCGTACAATGATATTAACGTGGTTAACTACATAATTAAGTTTGCGCGTTTGTGAATCTCGCTACACGTGTTGCGGTTGTGACACTAACGTCGTTAAATACGGTGACTTTAGCACCCTCGCGCTCTGCGACGGGAATCGGACCTTAAACAATTGAGGCAGTGACTAACATAATTAAACACAATTTTTTTTATCAAGTACATAAAAAAATGTATGAAGTTACAGCGACTTGATTAGCCCAATAAAAAGAAATGTTAAAAAAAACAAAAAAAATTATGGATCAACAGATAGGTGACATGTAACGTGACGTTGGGGAAAACACATAATTTTGATATTTTACAAACTTCACGGGGGATTGTGGTAAGATAAATGTAAATGAGTAAAACAAAATTTATACCGAGACACAAAGAAAAAAAATATTAGACAAAATGAGTAAAACAAAATTTATACCGTGACAAAAAAAAATATTAAACACAAAAACAAATATGAAAATGAAGGGGATGAATATGAAATATGAAAAAAGAAGGGGATGAATATGAAATATGAAAAAAGAAAAAAGGAAAGGAAAAAAATGTGATTCAACGACGACATTGCTATTTGAGTGTTTATGAATATAAGGCAATATAATATATGTCAAGCATGTTTGATGAGAATGAGACAGGGTTGGACATGGAATCGCATTGTAGTTACTAAAAATTTTTGATCATTAATGAATACAATTTGATATAGAAAAATATATGGATCCGTAGAGAAAGCCAAGCTGCCGTGATAATTAACTAGTAAATGCCAAATGGGGTTTATTTTAATTTTTTTGCATATTAAACGATACGAAAATATTTAATTGGATATAGTCATTGTTACTTGGTTTAGAGTTTTAGACTAAATCATGGTCGGTAGTTGACATTTTGCAAAATAATAATAAAAAGTTAGTTTTTAATGTCAACTGGATTGAAGTAAACCAAAGTTTTTTAAAACCGCACTTGACATAAATAATGTGTTCTTATCAGTTTAATGTTTTTATAAATTATGTGATTGTTTAATTAAGAATGATTATCATGATTATATCATAAAATATTAGTTATCATTTGATCTATTCTATTATATATAGGCCAAGTATTGTAAAATTGGTTTTTAGCGTACGAAGGCACCATCATGCGATACGTGTTCAGTGGACGAGGGATAAATGCGTCTGCATTATAATAATAACACGTGTTTTATAAATAATAACGTATGTTTAAAACGATAATTATACATGTTTTATAATAACACATGATCATAATCACGAATGTTTTATAGACTAGTTATTCCAAAAAAAATTATCGTATAAAAAGTTATACGTGTAATTAAAAAACTGCTGTATAAAAAAGTCATACGTGTTCTAAAAATGAGAGAACTTGAAAAAAGTCAACAAATGTAGACTCTTCCAATTTTACTCTTTCAGACTCTTTTCATGCTTAACAACAAGCTGACTAGGCATATCTTTCTTCCTAACACATAAATTACTAGATCAATGATCAATAATTCTTCATACCTTCACACCATAACAATCATTTTGTATTTACAACTTTATCTCCGTCTCTCTCCCAATATATATATATACCATGTTAGAATCACGTGTATTACACGAGTTGAATAAATGTAATATTAAATACATAGTAATAAAAAATTATGTTTTTAAAACCCGTGTGATAGACAGGTTGAATAAACCCGTGTATCACATGAGTTGAATAAAATATAATGTAATCTTTTAACATATACACTCGTCAAAATGGAACATTGTAAATATGTAAATATATGATTAAAAGCTTTTTATTTGAATTCTAGCTGGCTATAAAATTGTTTTCAGTTTATAAAGTTCATAAAAATATGGTTGAACAAATTAATTGATAAAAAATATGTAGATGAAAATTGAAACAAATAATTAATTTAATTGACTAAAATAATGGAGTTGATCATTAATATGAGAGAGATGCGAAAAAAATAAGAATAAGGAGGCCTAGAATTGTGACAAATGTCCTCCTATTTTACTTGTTTATTATATAGTATAGATATAGATATGTAGAAAAAAAAAGATTACTAATGGTTGATATTAGATATTACATATTAATAGAATTAAGTAATTAATAATCAAAATATTTAGATTGCTAATTACTTAATTCTATTTATATATAACATTTAATATGTTAGTGGTTTTGGAGGGGGAAATAGGTGAAGATACACCACATGATAACAAGTGTCATCCAAAAGTATTTTTTTATTAGAGATAAAAGATATAGGGGAGGTGTAACGAACCAAAATCCGGGTTTCGTTTTCAAATAAATAAAATATTCTAATAAATATTATGGTGAAAATAATATATTAGAAATAAGTTGAAACAAGTGGGTTTCAAGTTAGTAATAGGGTTATGTTAGTTTTTAACTAATTATGGAACGAAATGGGTGAAATAAAAGTTGATGGGCCAAAAGTGTAAATGGAAAAATTCTGCCATTTTGACTAGTGGAAGTCAAAATAGAACCCATTTGGTGTGTTTGGGGTCGTTCATAGAAAAGAGAAAAAGGAGAAATCGGGTTTGAAGCTTGGATTGTAAAGGTTTTGGCTCACACAACACCTTCATAGCATCAAGTAAGTGTTAATCATTCTGTGATTTCATCTTTGAATGTGTTAGTGGGTGTGTTTTGTAGAAATCCAAAAATTATGTATGCATGTGGTAAATTGGTGTTAGATTGTGGATAATCTAGCTAAACTAAAGGTAAAGGGCGGTGATTAACATCCTAGAACCCTTTGATTTTGATTTTGAGAAGTTAGGGTTCATATGGTGAAAATTGGGGGTGTTTGGATCATCATGCTAGAATGATAAATTAGTAATGATTAAGTGTTTAGGTGGTATTAGACATCTGAATGAACACCAAATTGACCTAATAAAAGTTATTGAATGAGAAATTAGTGTCAAGGTATTGGAAAGAAAACACAAGTAGGTGAGTTGGATTTGAAAGAGGGTGTTTGGTTAAGGAAATAACCCAAACAGGTCAATTTGGGTTGGAAATGAAAATTGGGTTGTGGACTAAATTGTAATGTGATTTGGATTAATGTTAGATTACTAAACTAGGTGTATATGTTTAGGTAATCAAATTGTGAACCGAGGATGAGGCAGGGGATCTTCCAACTCAAAAGGTAAGTGCATTGCACTTACTTAGTAATGTTGATAAATGGATGGTATATGTGTACATACTATGAGATGAAATGAATGTGTAAGATTATGTATGATCTAATATGTAAATGTGGTGAATTTGGTGTAATTGACTTATTTGGTAAATAGGCAATCTAATATGTGTAGTGAATTTGGTGTAATTGACTTATGTGGTATATAGTCAAACAAAATGTGATAATTTGGTGAAATGGTGGAAAGTTACGCCATGATTCTCACTCTACTTCCAGAAGATTTGCTCTATTTTTAACTCATATAAATCCCCAAGTTTTGATGTCCTCCACAATTTTATGAGCCGATAACTACCGACCCTTGAAAATTAGAGAGTTTCTTGCACCCCAAATGTGCCACATTGTTATCATAACAATCACCAATGTTAGTTTCTTTTTTGAGCGCGAAAGCATCCAATCCTCAAAGCATTTGAGCACATCTTCAATCGATCCCACGCTTGCCAGTGGGAACTTGCACCAAGCCCACACCATTGCCCTGATTATTTTCATAAGGTAGTTTTTTGGATAGGGATTGTACCCAACACCCTAAGTACCTTCAGAAATTAATATCATCCACAATTAATTTCATATTAAATTTATTTAGTTAATGATATAATAAATGTCTGTAATTACAATTATATTAAATAATGACGAGAATACTTCAGAAGGTGACATGTGCTCATCATTTAATATAAGTGAGATGAGAAAATGTGTCATAATATATTTTTATTTATTATAATAGATAGATGAGGATAAAAAGAGATTTGTAGAGTTATGATTTTTAGCGTATATGAATAGAAAAAAATAAATTTTCAGATAGTGATTGTGCTACATATTTATAGACATATAAAAAGAGTTCTATATTAAACAGAGACATAACTGTTTCTATAAATGAAGTACATAATACATAAATGAAATACAAATGGTTTCATAATACATGAAATGGAAACGCGTACTAATCCTTGTGTCGCAAATATCTTATGCTCGTTTTAATTTTTTTAAAATGGATACAAGTAATGCATATATCCATTCTAAAAAATAAAACAACCATAAGTAAGTTGTTTAAATTTTTTATTCTTGCTACACATCACGTATAATTTCTGGTACGTATGACTTAACCTTATTTATAATGCTCACTACAAACACACTGAAAACCTTCTATCGAACAATCAATAACTAGTTTTATACCCGTCCGGTGGTCGGGTTCTTTTAATAGTGATATGACAAAACTAACTTTCTTTTATTATAAACAAAATTAGACAAAGTGTGAGATAAATGAATAACTCTTTAAGTTAACAAAAAAAGCGAATACCAACAGCAAAACAATTACAAAGCGATAAACGTATTACTGACAGAACGATACAACGTTTAAGTTGTTACCATAAAAGTGACTACATTTCTTGGAATAAAGAAACGTAGCAAAACAGTTCGTACAAACAAAACGGCATACGTACAAAACGTACGAAATAAAACCAAACGTCACAAACGATAGCCAATTATTGTTAAAAGTAAAGGAAAAAAAACATTTAAATAGACATCAACATAACTTCAAAAATTACTCAAATTATTTTGCAAGAACACGGGGAGTACGGCGACGGGTCTTAGTCCCGATCATGTGGGCCTCAGACATATTTGGTTGAAACATTATCCTGGTTAACTCAGTAGACTCAAGGATGTTCACTAAGAAAGAAAAAAAATATATAAATTAATATTTCCATGGTCAGTTAGAAAAAAAAATATTTTTTTCTAAACAGGTATGAAAAAAATGATATACTTGCCCGCAAATGAATCAGTTTGACGCGAGATGCGTATATAATAATTCTATGGCTTCTAATTTCTAACTATTAAAATTATTTGCATAATTAAAAAGATAATTTCAAAATATAATATAAACTAATATTTCAAAATTAGTAATTTATATACGACAAATGTTTCTTAGCATTTAATTTTGACCAAAGTTGGAAACGTGATGTAGAAATCATATATTTTACTTATCTAATAAATGAAAATCTCAGATGACACGTGTCATTCATTAAGGGAATGAAAAACTTTTTTTCCCCGCCTAAACTATCACACCACAAAATTGGGTCAAAGATTATTCATTTAAAGAATATAATATCCAATTAAAATAAAGAAAACTCAATTTTTTTATTATATTTTTTATATTATTTACGTTATAAGTCCCTCTAATTATAATTATTTTTTTAAATAAAATTAGAAAGTAATGATGTCGAATTTAAATCAATATTTTACGTTTTCAAAGGAAAAGCTCGAAGCTTATAATCTTAATATTTTATATATTTAATAAACCTTTTAATATATTGTGCAAATCTATCTATTCTAATAAATAAAAATAAAATTGGACATGTGTCAGTATGTAGTACAATGTCACAATTATTTTCCGTCTCTATCTCTTATTAAATACGCCTCTCTCTCTCTTTTATTAACTATGTCACTATCTTTTCAAAATTTTCCATATAAAATATTAAACAGATAAGGAAATTAGAGAGGAAATTTGAACAATTACATTAATCATAAAGAACAATTGTCAATCACAACTATAATTATAGATATTATTTAAAATAATTAAATTTTTATTTTTTTTTATTTCGTTTCATTTAAAAAAAATATTTTAATTATATTTGGTAAACCATTTATATTTGCTAAAAATTTGTTTAAATTTGATCAATTCTCTTGTCTAGGAAGATTTTACTTAAAATACCGCTTTTTTATTTCATCTTATATTTAAATTAGAATAGGTTATATCAAACTATATTTAATAAATTGGCTGAATATATTACAAAAAGTTCTAATGATGCTCATTTTCTTTTTTTCTAATTTGTAAAATTGAAGTTGTATTAAGGATTATGAATTAAATAAAAAAATGTATATACATATTTATGAATTGCTGTTAAAAAAACATATTTATAAATTATATCGTTTCAATATACAACCCGTGTAATATACGAGATTCAACCTAGTATCTCTAATATCGACAAACATTTGTAATATAAGGAGAAGTGAAGGGTGAAAGGGAAATATATATAGGGGCTTATGTGCAAATAAGCCATATTACACGTATGATGCTACATTGCTACTCCCTGTAAACATCAAAATATCTTATATCTAGAAAAAAACCCTCATTTCTCATTTGCAGTTATCCATCCAAATGGCCGCACACAAGCACCACCGCCTACGCAATCTCCGCCCCACACCACTCCGACACCAGCCGGTGGTCCGTACCTCGCCATTTTCAGATCTTCCCCTCTCCCTCTCAGATCTCGACGCCAACCGGCTTTCCCTTATCTCTCTTTGTCTCTCTCGTTCAGGTTAGGGTTTTCATAGCTGTGTTATGGCCGTGAGGCACTGATTCATCATTCTTGGTCGGTTGTTGTTTAGATCTAGGGTTTTCATCTTCAAGGGGTTCACCTTTGTGGTAAGTGTTTGTTTAGATCTAGGGTTTCTATACCGGTTCCCCTCTCTCTTAGCTCTCAACGCCGACCGACCTTCCCTACTCTCTCTTTTTCTCCATCGTTCAGGTTAGGGTTTTCATATCTGTGTTACGGCCGTGACTCCCTGATTCATCATTCCTGGTCCGTTGTGGTTAGATCTACGGTTTTCACTTTCAAGGGGTTCACTGTTCGTGGTAAGTGTTGGTTTAGATCTAGGGTTTGTATACAGGTTCGTTTGGCTAGGATTGGACTGATCAGCTTAAATTGATTACAACTGACCAAAAACGGAGTAACTTGCTGCTGGAAGATCGTGAAAAAAGAACTAAAAGCATGTGAATTTTGGGTGAGTTTTCTTGTTACTAATTCAAAGTAAAAATGGAATTTATGGATTCATTGAATATGGATTGTCTGTGCCTATTTTGCTACAGGTAAAACATGAACAATTGTGTTTCATGGTTCTGTTATTTATGCCAACTGTCAAGTGCTCACCATTAAGTCCTGTAATCTTAAATATGTTGCTGGAATATATGTAAGTCTTCCTTCTTAATCCCTTTATGTTGTCACATGATTACCATATTTTATCTGGCATGTATCTGTGTCAGGGTTAGGAGGGCCAACATTTGAAAATTTGTTTGGTGCATTCTTATTTGTTATAAATGTTCCTATTTGTTTGTTGCTTCTTAGGGTTATTAGTTGCATTTTTGTGTGCTTGTGAATATAAAGTAAATGAAACTTACTATACTTTTGGGCCATCAGTATTAGGCCTCGTCTTCTGCTCCGTCTATCATGAAAGTTAATAAAATTTATTGTGCTTTACATATTTACATATGAAAGTTTCGAATTAGCATAAAAAATAACAAAACAACTAAATGTATGCTAATAAACTAAAGTACCTTGCAGGTAGATCTGCTGCTTTGAGTATGTTCTCCATTAGAATATTACAGTTTTGAATTGTAAAATTAACTAAAAAATAACTTGATCAGCTGTTGTATGTATAGGCTACTGCAAAACCTACCCCACAACCGCCACTTATCCACTTCTTCATTAACCCTTGTAACACATGATTATGATTAAACTCGTACCCATTATCATTCTTATGATTAACCTTGCACCCATCATCACTTTTATGATTAACCTCATCCATATATCGTTTCGTTGTTTTGTGTAGAATTGTAGATGAGGATTCTAATATAGTTAAATGTTTTTTTACACATGATCATTACACGAAACATAATAACAAAGCTGTATATTAAAGTTTATAATTAACATACCTCACTAAAAGATATTATATAATCTGCAGTGTCACATAAATCATGCTGTTGGTCACCTTCATAAGAAATTTCAACTTCAATAACTTCATCCTACTTCCATAATATAAGGGCCATTTCTCGTCTAAATAGACGGATCTAGGGGAAAAAACAATTATTATAATGTATTTATGTCTACAAATAAAAAAAATACCAGATCACTCGTTTCCCGGTGAAGCTAGGATTTGAAAGGACTAAAATGCGGGCTTTACTCTATTTTCTAGACATTATCATCATCTTCCTGTAACATGCAACATTTAAAACAATTAGACATTAAGTAATAGGAAAACAAACAATAGTTCAAGGTGAGATCTTTTTCATATTCCTAGTTGTATAATCTTTTGCTTCAGTATGCTTAGTAAGAGTTGAGTAAAAAAATGATTTGCATTTATTTCTAGTCGTGAAGAAGATATTATTGTCACTGAGTATGCTTGTCCTGTTAATTGTGAGTGTATTTTGTGTGTGTTCTGGTTTGGTTCTAATAGGCATGTGTTTAAGTTTGTGTGTATACATAAGAAATCTAAACTAACTCAGATGAAACATAACAAACAAAGAACATAAATGTGCTTATCTGATATTGAGCAGATTTCAATATACTGGTTACTTTCACATAAAAGAATATACATCAGTGCAGACATTAAACACATATGTAATCTTATTATAGTCGTTTTTAACTGCTTTTTCAGCTGAATATGAGGATGTTGGCAGTTGCACAACATTGGGATGGTTTATTGTGTAAACCACAACCTGTAACAGCCAAAGTAACTCTAAGCATAAGAAGTGCCATACTTTTTAAAATTTTCTATGCTTTATAAGACATTAAAAAATGAATTATTTCAAATGTACTTGCATTTTACTGGTATATTCATTTAATTGTGTGAGTAACCTAAGGTTCAAGAGGTTATTTGATATGGTGCAGTTAACTGTTTTTCCATAAACAGATCCCTATAAATTAAAAAAAAATGCTTTAAAAAAAAATCTTGCACGCACATATGTAAAATGAACAACAATAAATATAATAATAATGTATTGTAGTTAAAACAGTAATGGTTCCTCTCACTTTATGGAAACAAAACATGTTTATTTGTTTTATACTTTTCTAAAAGTCATACTCAACTTCTGTGTTTTTGTAAAATAATTTTAAAAAAAATAGTTGAAACATACATTTTTAGTGAATCAACCGGGACTTTTTATTCCTTTGCCTATCCTCACTGCCCAGGCTAACATTCTTATCCACCTGACATAAAGAAACACAATTAAGTAAATTAGAAATTATAAAATAAATTATAAGTTCGGTTAACATCTTATGCAGGTTAATGAAACAAAAAAAATAAATTTAGTACATATTATGAACACAAGTAAAATTATAAAGTTACAAAAAATATATATGAAATTATAAAATACCTAAGATTTGTTTCTATTGGGACTAAATTGCTGGTCATGATTGTTGATGTATACGTTTACAGCACCCTCAGGAAAATACCTTAATAGTCTCATAAATATGTCTTCTATCTCTTTCTTGAGCAAGTATGTCTCCTCACCCGTCATTGCAGAGAACATTGCAGAAAGTGGTACAAAATTATGTATTATGAAATGAGGTAACAAAAAAACATCTTCCTTACTAAGTGTATATATAGGCATTTACATGTTCAGAAACAAATCCACCCCTACATCCGAACTTTATGGCTGCTTAACTCCCTACTCACATTTCAACTTGTAAAATGATTCAAATTAACGGTTATTTGGCCTGCAGCAGTTGTTACAACCATGTACTTAATAGGCATTTTAAATTAAATAATTTTATTTCTGTTATTTTTATAATTTTTGGTTATGTTGCAATAATTGCTTTTCTAATAATTTTTATGTTTAATTTAATGTTCATATTTGAATATCCCAGTAGAAATTAATGAAATCTTCATTAATTTTTAATTCATTGAATTCTGATTGTTAGACTATTTAGGTTTTATTTTCTATTAATTCATTAATGGTATTTTAAATGAAATACATTTTTTTGTCTGTTATTTTTATCTACATAATTTTTTAATAAAGGGTGAGCAAATCATAAAATAAAATAAAATAAAATATTTTTTATTTTAATGGTATATTTTTTTATTTAATCTTATGTATCAAACATTGATTTACTATAATTGTTTATGTTTAACACATTCTTTATTAATTTTATATTTCATGTTTTACTGCTAACTTAAAATTTGGGTTTTGCTTTTTGCAGGTCGTATAGGAGCATATTTTTAATATTGAAGATTTGTGGGTCAGGTATATACCCCCTCTGTTAGCTTCCTATAAAGACAAAGTCATGTTATTTTATAAACTCCAATGAAGTTGAGTGTTTTTTTTACTGTTTTTTAACTTCCAGTCAATACTGGAAGTTGCTTGCTGAAAAAGCGCAGCTTTTATCAGATTTTTGTGGGGAAAAAACGTGGGAATGGTAAGTAACTAAACGAACAGGGGCTGTAATCTGCTGCAGCTCACTGCTTTATAACCGTTTATAATCAAACGTCCAGGATTCATCATTGTTTTGATCTACAGGCTCACATGATCAGGATGGAAAAACCGCTAGAAAGCGGTTGGAATTAAGACGGACATGATTGATCCTGTGTAGATCGGACGGCTGACGGTAATCATCGGATATAACTGATTATTCGGCGTCAATAATAAGAGGTAATGTATGACATAAACATTGTACTCAACAACGGCATCACCACTGGTTGTGTTGAAAGAATAAGTCTTTGCAAGCGCATATCCACATGCAAATCGGAAAAGCCCGCTTCCACCAACGATCGGCATCTCCCTCACCTTTGAAAAAACAGGATTTGACCCTAATATACTCAAAGTACTACCATTATACTTTCCTTCAACAAAAACATAATTCAATGTCATTAGCAATCGGATTTCACTTAAACTTGCACCGGCATATATCCCCTGAGCTCTTCCCACAATCTTGGAGTTTGGTTCTGGACCCACTGTCAACGGGTCATCGATCACGACTACATCACCAAAGAAGGTGTCAGGGGTGTTGGTCAGGGTGGTCACCGGTGACTGTGTCATGGAAATAGAAGTGGAAATGACTTAGCTTTTCTTTCTTGAAACCTAGTGACTTTGTTGACAGTTTTCTTGAAAATTGATGGGATTGTGCTACAAGGAGAGTTGAGAATATGAAAAGGGTAAAAATGACATATTTGGGGAGAGTTTGGGCCATGATGGAGAGTGGAGATAGGGCTGTGGAATGATGTTATGGTGGATTGGTACTCGTGGTGTGTCGTCTTTATATAGGCAGAAAAAGAGTTACGTGTGTATAAACTATAAAATACCCTTACTTTCCTGTATATTAGGGATATCAACTATCCATGCATATTGATTTATTATTATTATTATTATTATTATATACCATGTGTGTTATTATTTAAAATTTTATAATATAACACTCATTAAAGCAACCTTTTCTCAAAACTCCTTGTTGGAATGGAACACATTTTTCGAGTATGATACGCTAAAAAGATATATAATAGCCATATTTTTTTTAATGCCCAACAAAAAGATAATTGTCTATCTATTTTGTACGGGGTGACTCATTGGCAAAAGATCACCGCCAGCTGGTCCAACCCAGCCGTACGGAGCCCTTAAGCGTCCCAAGTTATCTCCAGTTGCGGGAAAAACCCGCCCGCCCTCGGGATCGAACCGGTGATCACAAAGATCTCGGTCTTCCTTCATTGAGCCATCATGCCCCTTCACAAAGTGATGCCAGTGGGAATAGAACCTGAGTCTTTTTTAAAGAATTGAGGCTTCTTACCACTACACCATATTGGAAGTTGCTATTTTAGATTGACTTTTTCTATTATCAACTTCAGCAATCTTTAATATCTTTTATACTAAGTTAAAATTTCATGTATTACACGAGTTAAATAAATATAATATTATATATTAGATAATAAAAATATTATTTTTAAAAAACTCGTGTTTCACACGGATTAAATAAACTCGTGGAATACAATATAATCTGTTAACATATACACTCGTCAAAATATGCCAAGAAAATTATTAATATAAAGATTAATATTTTTTTCTTTAAAAATATATTTTATTAAAAGATAAATGTGAATTTAATAAGAGAGAGACGCGAAAAAAAATGAGAATGAATATAAAGGCGAGACGTGACATTAAAATAACTTTATTTGTTATATAGTATAGATATAGATTTATATATTCATATTCGTTTGTTAAATATTATAAAACATATAAAAAAAATTTTGTTGGGTAAAAATCTCTTGAAAACTTATAAATACTTGAGAATCACGAGAATTCATGAAAATATTGTTTTTATCACATTTATTATTAAAATTCAACATAAAAAAAATCATTTATCTCTCCAATTAATCAACTCATGTCTAAATTATTCTTAAACAATTTTATGTACATATGTAAATGGTAAAACACATTTGTAAATGTGTAAACTTAAAGTATATTTTTTTAATATGTGAATACATGTAAATTTACATATATAATTTTTTTATGATGTATTCTAGTAAGAAAGATAGTAAAAATAAAATAATTGGGTTTGAATGGTTTTTTTTAGGGTTCTCATAATATTTAAGAGTTATCAAATGATTCACTTATTATAAACCATAATATTATCAATTTATTTTATTTTGAATTTGCTTTCGATTTCTTGAGTGATCAATATTCAATCACTCATACTTGTTCTTGAGGATTATGCAATGTGTTTTAGAATCACCACCATCGATCTATCACTAACCTCCACCATATAATATTGTCATCTAACACCACCCACCACCTCTAACAACCACGAAAACAACCCAATCCAAATAAAACACTAATGAGAAATTAACAAATCATTAAACTATAAATCATACTTAATCTATGTACAACAACATGATCATATTAACATCACAAACAAACACAAAAAAGAAGTCCAAATGTAAATCAAATACAAATCTAAAAGTTAAAACATCACAAACTTTATAAACATTATAAAAAATGAAAGGAAGACGAGAGATGGTGATTTAGCGAGAAGAAGGGGAGGATCCAATATCGACAAAGAGTGTGCCTGCAGTGTGGCGAAAATATAAAAGCGGGCCGACAATATCTAGGGGGTGATAGTGGTGGCGGAAGTGTTGCGGCCGGAGAAGAAGGGTTTAAGCGTGTATGGTGGTGGTCTGGTGGAGCGCACTACAAGAAATGTAAGCATTAGAGGCGATTTTAACCTTTAGGGGCGATACCTACTTTAATCCGCGTGAAAAAATCCACCAGTTAAACCATCCATTGATCTGGAATTGATCTAATGGCTAGGAAAGAAATAGATTTAGGGGCGATTTTAACCTTTAGGGGCGATACCTACTTTAATCCGCGTGAAAAATCCACCAGTTAAACCATCCGTTGATCTGGAATTTGAAGTTTGGAATTTAACTGATTTGCCTTCATATTTTTAAACTGATTCTTGATCTAAATTTCAATTATTTTGATGCCACTAAATCAAAGTTATGAAGTATACTATATAGTTTTTGTTACACACTACAACAATATCACCCTATACCGACGACTTTTTTTGACCCTATAGTGACGACTTGTCGTCGGGATAGCTTATGCCGACGACATATCGTCGGGATAGGTGTCGTCGGGATTGCTTCGTCCCAATAGCCCAAGATTGTCGTCGGTATAGCTGTCGTCGGTATAGGTCAGGTGTCGTCGGTATAGGGTCTAATTAAATAATTCAAAAAGAAATTCTATACCGACGACATGTCGTCGGTATAGGTTCTAATTAAATAATTCAAAAAGAAATTCTATACCGACGACATGTCGTCGGTATAGGGTTTTTTTCATTTTTTTTAATAATTTTTAAAATGACCTATACCGACGACACGTCGTCGGTATAGGTTTTTTTCATTTTTTTTAATAATTTTTAAAAAAGACCTATCCCGACGACATGTCGTCGGTATAGGTCTTTCTGTTTTTTTTTTTTTTTTAATTTTTAATATTTTTCCAGAAATATTAAATTTCTAAAAACAAAAACCTGCAAATAATTATATATAAACCATTCAAACATTCAAATCCAATAAAAACTAATATCCGAAACGTAAAACAAGCATACAAATTGTTCGACCCACAAACTTGTCCGATAAATCAAACATTCAAAACACAAAAATATGCAAATTGTTCAAGACAACACCACACCAACTACAAAGGCTCAACAACTCCAAGCTAGTTATCATCGCTACTAGTTCGGCGCTCCCACATTTGACACATTTGATCCATTTGTCGTTGCATTTCAAGCATTTGTTGATTATGCACACGACGTTCTTCCTCTAGTTGTTGATTTTGCAATCGTTGTTCTTCCTCTCGTTGGGCTTTGCGTTGTTGTTGTTCTTGGAATTGTTGTTGAAGACTAGCCACACGTTGATCAACGTCTTGCCAATGTGGTTGTGGAGGGGGAGTACCGAACACATCCGGTGTGGGATTACTCACCACACGACCAACACCCCGGATATAGCCACGCCGATGACCTAAGGCACGCTCCATGCATGCAAACTCATCAATAGTGGATGTGTCACCACCAGACTTAGCAGATGGTATTGTATACTCCTCTTGTATTCGGTCCTGCATTAAACAATGTAATAAACAATCAGTTGACTATTTTACTAAAATTCGACAGCATAACTGCTGTAAAATGGATAACCAACCTTTTAAACTATAAGTAATAGACGACTCAAATTCACAAATTCCAATCAACCAACATTAATAACAACAAATACTAATAATACTAGCAAACATATTCAACAATTGGCCTCGAGTTGGATGTACTAAGTCTATTAAAGTGTGTTTGGGTCATTTTGACCCGTTTAAAGTTACAGTTGGATGTTCCAAGTATATTAAAGTGTGTTTGGGTCATTTTGACCCGTTTAAGTTAAAGTATTTTGTTTTAAGTCTATTAAATTGTGTTTGGGTCATTTTGACCCGTTAAAGTCAAACTTGGATGTTTTAACAAAAAAATAATTTCACTTACATAATCTGTTGATGCAAAATCATTGGCCCAGCCCGTCCCTTCTTTATAATGGGTCGATCTGAACACGTCAATAGGGCCGGTCCCCTGTGAAAAACAAAAATAATATCACTAAGAATTAATAAGCATGTTTGTATAATAATAACAACTGTATTTCATACCTCCATGTGTCGGCGTTGGGCGTATGATTTGCTGCCATGGAAACTTGGGTAGCGTTGTTTTGCTCGGTTTTATTTGTTCTTCTCCGAGCGGTTTTTATAGCCCGCACTTAAAAACAACTGATTAATCAAAATATCCCAAGTTTCTTGATCAACATCTTGTGGTGGATTACTCCTCGCCGCCTCCACATCATCGTATCCCCCATTCTCGTCGAAATGAACTTTCATCTCTCCCTTGCGGTCTTTATAAGCCCTTTGACACTCGGCGGTGATTCCGAGTTGAACGCCTTGCCACTTTTCAGTGTTTCTCCAGGCGTCCAGATTAAAATAATCCTACAAGTGGAAAGTAATTAGAAAAAATCAAGAGGATGTTTTGTCAAATTCAAAGAAGATTGTGTTTTAAAAGCAGAGAAGACCAATAATCCAGCTCAAAGAAGATACTTCGTTTAGTCCAATTCAACTCTGATGTAAGGCGCTTTCTTTTAATCCCTCCATGCATTGGATGTAAGGCGTTTAGTCCAGTATTATGCCATATCATATCTTTTTCCGTTAATCTTGAACTATACCTTCGTCGAAGCCGTGAAGTTAAAGGAAAGTAGCGCAACACTTTCTGTGGTACTTTCTTCCCCTTTGTGTTTTTGTCAACCCATCTGCTCTCATTACAAACCGGACAGTTTTGCATTGATTCATTCTCCTTCCAAAACAGTGCACAATCATTAATGCAAGCATGGATAGACTGATATCCTAACCCAATCTTACTCAGTTTCTTCTTAGCTTCATAGTGTGATGCTGGAACGTGATTTTCCTTTGGCAATGCAGTTTGTAGAAGCTCTAACAGTTGGTCAAACGAACAATTCGTCCATTTGTTGATAACTTTGATATGAATCAATTTGGCTATGAAGTTTAGGGAAGACATTTGACTACAACCGGGGTATAACTCCTTATTTAGCTCCTCAAACAACGCATCAAACTCTGGGTCTAAACCAGTTCCATCTTCATCTATATTATCCTCGTTTGTATTTTGCTCTGCCATCACATCATCTATGGCATCAAACATCTCATTATTTGTTGTTATAGTTATTGGAGGAGTTGGTGTTGTTCTTGGGGCAAAAAATGATGCTATCTCCGCCACACGAGGATGTTGTTCACCATGATAAATCCAATTCTGATATGATTGTAGAAACCCACGGTCATGTATGTGGCCATATATCGTCTTCAAATCCTGTCGACACGCATTACAACAACGTCTACACGGGCAAAACGCTCTACCTCGACCGTCGACATGGTTCTTGGCCGTCTCTATAAAGTTGCGAAGACCGCTTAAGAAAGCCGGAGAATTCCGATTTCCCAGTGTAACCCAACTTTTATCAATTGCCATATCTAGTGTCATATCTATTGTGTTATAAGCATACACATATACATGCATGTAATAAATTATATAATTTAATGTATGTGATTTGATCGGTACTCTAAGGCGGTGGATCCTAACCCAATTTTTGAATATTCTATCTTATATGTATACATTTTAACGAGTTGACTATTTAAGAACAAATCAGCAGCATTTCCCCTTAACTCCCCAAGTATGCAGATAAACCGCAACCTCGAAGGAGTAAAGAGAAATAGCTACCAATTTTTTTCTTAAATGTCAACCCGTTAAAATGTATACATATCCTAAATAAGATAGAATATTCAAAAAGCAGTCCCAAAGGGGACAATCCAAAATTTATCTCTATCAGATAAATTTCGGACGGGTATATTCTAAATAGTTATCCTAAATAAACATACTAGTGTACACAACATGATACGTACATAAAGGTAAAAAAGTTGGGATGCGTACCTTAAAAAAATTCAATGAAACACAAATAAGATATTATTCACACCTCTCCAACCGCAATGAGTTCCGAACTTGCAACAAAATTAAATAAAGTTACATATACATACAAAGATATATACATACATTCATAATTACATAATGCCCAAATTTCGGACGGGTATATTCTAAATAGTTATCCTAAATAATGCCCAAATTCTAAAATTATATACACAAACACAATTACATACATAGCCTTTACAAACATACATAAAAAATAGCCAAATAAATATTTATAAACATAATATACATACATATCCTTTACAAACATACATAAACAATTGTCAAATTCCCAAATTACATATATAAACACAATTCCATACATAAATGCCCAAATTTCCCAAATTTCCCAAATTACATATATAAACACAATTCCATACGATTCCATACAAATTTCTCAAATTTTCATCTAAACCTAATTTAATCATAAAATTTCATAAATATTTATAAAATCATACATCTAAATCATATATACATACATACAAATAAACACAACAATATACATACAAACATACATCTAAATTCCCAAATTTTATCTAAACCTAATTCACATCTAAACCTAATTTCATAATAAAATTTCATAAATATTTATAAAATCATACATCTAAATCATATATACATACATACAAAATAAACATACAAACATAATCTAAACATAATTTATAAAAAAATTACTAACCAAGTTTGCAAATGTCTTCAAATAGCTTGAAATCCTCAAACACTTGTCAAATCTTCAAACACCTAACCAAAAACAAAGAAATTAACCAAAATACCCAAAAATTTTGATTTTATTGTCAAAATTGAAACATATATGTTAACTGACCTTAAAAACCGAGAGATTAGTGAAAATTGCACCACAAAACACTTCAAAAACGCGAAATCGCCAAAGAGAGAGATGAGAGAGTTTTGTTTTGTTTTTGGGTGAAAATGGGAAGCAGAAACCTGTCTGCTGGGTTAGGGGACGCTGAGACCTATCGTCGGTATAGCCTAGATTATCGGCGCCATAGGATCCTGTGCCGACGACATGTCGTCGGTATAGGTCTTCTTAGAGTTTTGACCGGTCAATAAAGTAAATGCCCTATACCGACGACATGTCGTCGGTATAGGGTTTTCCCAAAATTGTTTTTAATTAAAAAAAAAAAAACCCACCGACGAAAACGTTTTAATAAAAGAAAAAAAAAATAGAATTTAACCTATACAGGGTTTTCCCCAATTTTTCACCGGGCGCCAATTTTCCCTCCATACAGCTCAACCCTGTGCCGACGACATGTCGTCGGTATAGGGTCTCACTTCTCAAAATTTGTGATTAACCTATCCCGACGACATGTCGTCGGCACAGGGTGACCTATGCCGACGACAAATGTCGTCGGGATAGGTTCCGTCGGCAAAGGGTCTTTTTCTTGTAGTGACAGTTGATTTCCACATGATGATGAAATAGTTTCCGGAAGCATATGCAAAATCATGGGTTTCTGGTTCTCTCGACGCATCACTAACTAGAAGATCAGTTGCATTCACGCTAGTCATTCACCGTTTATCATACTTCATCTTTGGCAATCATTCTGGTGACAATTTCCTTATGAAATAAGCTGGCCACATCTATCCTTTGGGGTTACTTGAAAATCAGACCATGAGGTATGTTTTATGTATCAAAGTTCTTTATATTATTTTATTTATTGAGTTATAAAGATCATACATCATATCCATAATGGACTGTTCTGTAGAACACATCCATTGTATTCAATGTTTTTTGCATCCTTCATTTAATGTTTTTATACCCGTATTTATAAATTATATGTCTATTTTGATAGGGAATGATGGGAAAACTTATACAACATGAGAAGCCCGAAAATTATCACAAACCGGAACAAGCAGAAGACTGGTCACTACAGGGCTCGGAAATAGCAAGGAGGCTTTTATACAACCAACTAGTTTTAAACCTCATGTAACACATGAGGTGAAACGTTAATATTATATTGATAAATATCGTAACACATTTTTTTATATAAGTTTGATGTCAAACTTAATTAAAAAACTCCTAATTAAATATTAGCAAACTTTATTCAAACATATATTTATGTAAAATACAAAAGCAGTATTTTCAAATTTTATATGTAAAATTAAAATTTTGGTTTTTTATTGATAAAATTTTAAAAACTCGCTTTTAGATAATAAACTTTAAAAACTCGTTTTTTTTAAATATCCTATTTTTTATTCTTGTTTTTTTAAAATATTCAGTTTTAATGATAATTTTTTTTTAAATGTGAGTCAATGGTTATAATGATGAAATTGATTTGGTAAAATGTTTATTTATGTAATTTTTTTTTAAATGAGCTAAATATGAAAATATTGGATGGAGGATGTAATGTGGTTTTGGAGGGAAAATGAATGTGAGGATGAATATGGTTGTCGTTGCAGCCGGAGGAGGCACATGGACAAGGGAGATGGGAATGACGATACGGAGTAGCTAGTTTTATATATTAAATATTGTTATGTGTTTACGACATTTGTGAATGTTATGTACTTTTTTATGTTTATATCAATGGTCCTAAATCTGCATATTGATCTATTTTTTTGTTTAAATTTATCGTTTTATGAAAAAAACTGGATATATTAAAAATAACAAAAAAAAAATGGGAAAGACCATTAGGGGCGATATTATTGCCGCTAAAAGTCATAGGAAAAAAAGGCGGCACATAGTATTAGTGGCGATGACGTTGGCTTTTAGGGGCGAACATATCGCCCCTTAAACTTTCAACAATAGGGGCGATTTTGGATAGCAATAGGGGCGATTTATAAGCATTAGCGACGTAACAACAGGGACGATCTTTTAGCGACGATTAGCAATATGGGCGATTTTGGAGGGCTTTAGGGGCGATATTGCTCCGTCTTCTTGTAGTGGCGATCGTGAGCCATGGGATTAAGGAGGGATTGAGTCGGGAAGAGAGAGGCAAGTGAAAAGGGTAACGGAAGTACCGTTATTACTATTGTATTTATTTATTGCTTTTGGTTTTTGTTTTAAATTATATTTTTTTACCCTAGACTAGTAACGACGAAAATGCTTCACATGTAGTGCACGAGACCACATTTAATCATTGATGGCCAACTAGGGATTTGGTTGATATTAACTTAATAATATTATATACTAGTTTAAATCCCGTGTATACACACGGGATGAAAAATATCAATAAATAAAATTTTTAAATCTTTACATTTATATTTTACAGGTATAAAAATATATCATATCCTAAAGATAGAAAATAAAACTCAAAATATGTAAAAACTAATATATAATTAGGTTTTAAAAATACATTAAGTACTATTTAATATAATTTGATTTTCATTTCTTATTTGATTGAAAATAAAAGTTACATAATTAGATTTCAAAGTTTCACAAAGACTAATTTAAAATAAATGTGTTTTATTAGTATAATTAATATTTTCTTAAAATATATAACTTTGTTAAAAAATTGAGGTGCATTTAATAAGAGAGAGACATGACAAAAATGATGAGAATGAATGTGGATGCGATACGTGACATGATAAACCTTTATTTATTATATAGTATAGATACGTTAGGCCTAGTGGCCTAATGGAGACTTGGGGTGATCTTTAACGTATTTTTTTTTGGGCAATAACTTGTGTCAGCCTTCTGCGTGTGTGGAACGATTGACGAGAATAATTCAGTATTTGATAATAAGTTTGGGCCACTTTGGATGGATGAGTCGATAAATAACAAGATGTTTTCATTTATCATCTCTTGAATTCCCACGAAGCCACGTTGGTGGCGGCACCCCAGCCCCTTGAAGCCCCACAAAGTTCTCCAGCAACACCTCATTTCCACTCCCAATGCTCCAATTCCACTCTATGCTTTAACGACGTGATTTGAAGCCGCTAGTCGGCGTAGTGGGGGTGGCGGCGGTGGCGACTCCGAAGCCGTGGGAAGCGCTAGTCGCCGCGGGTGCCCCTTCCACTCTAATGAGCAAAAAGTACTCGATAGATATGATACATATAGGTTTTTAATTGTTTTCTATATCATGTGAGAGTGCACTTTCAAATTAAATTATTTTGTGTATACCGAAATCAATAATCAGATAAGACAAAAAGTGATCTGTAAGAAAAAGTTGTGAATTTCGTTGTTTAAACATACCAAATGAATCTTTTTATACAGGGATTGAATCATCACAATGATTGGGGTGTAACATTATAACTCTTCGTGAAATAGTACAATAGATGACAGTTATAACTACCGGTAGTTAATAGTTACATTAATGAGAAAAACACATAAATGGTAAGAGGTCATTGATTGCCCAGTTGCTAATGTCGTTGACCACAATTGCGACTACGGATCACTTGTTGCTGATACTCAGTTGTCACTGAACCTGAAATGTGCTTTTGAAAGTTAATTGAAATTACTTGGTTAGTAGCTACTCCACTGAAGATTATTTGCATCCGATCTGCTATTAATTAATGATTAGCTACAGCTGGTCGCCAATTTCCAAACTATTTTCACCAATCAGACAAATTAAGGTGACCCTTTGCAGCCTCAACCAGAGAGATCAACCTGCGCCTTTGATGTTAGGCCCCGGTGGAAAGTTTTCCGAAACCGAACTGCATGGAATTGTTACTTTCAAAAATGCTTTCTGAAAAGAAAGAAGGTCTATTTTCCCACGTAGTTCGTCAGTCAAACTAACAATTCTCTTCTCAAAGTAATAGGGAGATCCTTTTCTAGTTAGACTTCTTGCAATGAAAGAACCATCCCTTCCTATTTGTTTGTCCTGTCAGATAGAAAGAGGGACCCTAAAGAGCCTTCTTTACCACTTTAGGGGGCGGGGTGAAGGGCCCAAGGGCTCTGCCCCCTAAACCCCATTGGGGTGCAGCCCCCTTGGTACCTGATCACGGTGTCAAGATCAATCAAAAATATTTATAAAATTCACTACTTAGCTACCTAGACTGCAGATAGGGAAGTATGGTTGTCTAATTCACAGGGAACACGTGAAGAATGCTATTCAAATTAAAACTATTCAATTACTACTAAAGTTCTAAACTTTATTAATTAGAAGACTTGAATTTATAAAAAAACAATTAACTTGATTTGTAAAACAATTAGAGAAAAACGGACCACTCCGTGATTCAGATTTAGCAAAGCATACACACAATTTCAGCTTCAAATCAAATCAGAGATTACATAGACATAACCTTGTTTAAATTGTTTAACCCAATCACACAATAATCAATTCAATCACAAAATCGGATTATTCCCCATGCAAGAAAACCAAGAAACGACGATAGATGTGATAAATCGAAAGCATGCAATTGCTCATATATCAAACACACAATTGAATTCAAAAACTTAGTAAGTTCACAAAACTTCAATCCAATACTTATCATCTATTGAAACCATACACATACAAGCATAAATCGTTCACCCGGAGGGATCACGAAAGCGTTTAGCCACTCATGATTGTCGAAAACGTTAAAATAATTAAACTAGAACTTACAAGCATTAGAAAACAAGAACAATCGACCAAACTATGCTCAAAATCGTTTAAGAACTCTTCTGAATGGCCGGAAAGAAGTATATTCGACCATGGGATCATAATGGGTTTATAATTACAATTAGGTTTAATTTTGCCATAACTCCTTTCTTCGCGTGTCGCGAAAGAATTTAGCCGGTCCTTCACGTGGCACGAAGGACAAAATAGTCGGGTGGGATTTTTCAAGCTCTCGCGTGGCGCGAGATCCAACTTTTCAGGATTTTGACTTTTGATCTTGACTTTAACTTTCTTTGACCTCTCGGACTTCATGCCTTCTTATCAATCACTCGTAAAGTTCCGCTTTTTAGCACATTTAACCTGTATCACACCAAACTCCAAGGCACGCATAAAACTGACTCGATAAACACAATTACTCTATTAAAACATACAAACTCGATTCTTGTACACGGGATATTTAATCCTGCTTACCCCAAATTGATCTTAACTGTCACTAGTTGACCAATATTGATCCTCGTTGACCATCCTTGACCAATATTGAGACCATTTGACTCTACTTGCCCATAATTGACCTTTATTACCCTTCATTGACCAATATTGAGGCCATTTAACTATACTTGCCAATAATTGATGGTAACTGAACTTTATTGACCAATGATAACCCTGATTCATCGTAATTGAGCCTAATTGCCCCGACAAGTGTGTGTGTGTATACACACATACACACACACATACATATAGATACATTGATACACACATATGCATACATAAACAATTACATACGCATTTTGCAATACATACACCCACGTATACATTTACATATACGTATACAAATAAATACACATAGAAACATACACATATGAACACATACACATTCACATATGCATATAGTACATACAAATACACATGCGTACGTACACATACATATACATGCGTACACATATACACTTACATATACAAATACATACACATATATATACACACATACACATAGATATAGATATATACACATACACATACAAATACAAAAACACATCAATTGATTTTAACATGTTACTTAGAACTAATAACTTTGTTTGTATAAATCCATTATATCATTATATTAATAAAAACTAAAAAAAAGAAATTAAATATTTGTGTTTATATCAACTTTAACATTTTACATAGAACTAATCACTTTTTATTTGTATAAATCCATTTTGTTATATATTGTTATTGTATTAAAAAAAATAAAAATACAACATTAATTTTTTGCGTCGGAAATGCGTCGCAAATTTCCGACACATTTGCGATGCAACTTATATTATTCTTTTTATTAATGTACTAAATACATATTTTAATGTTTTGCGTCGGAAATGTGTCGCAAATTTCTAACACATTTGCGACGCAACATATATTATTATTTTTATTAATGTATTAACAACACTAAAAGATGAAATTAAATGTTTTGCGTTGGAAATACGTCACAAATTTCCGACACATTTGCAACACAACCTATATTGTTATTTTTATTTATGTATTAACAACACAAAAATACGAAATTAAAAGTTTTCGTCGGAAATGCGTCGCAAATTCCGACACATTTGCGATGCAACCTATATTATTCTTTTTATTAATGTTTTGACAAATATAAAAAACGAAAATTAAAGTTCGCGTCGGAAATGCGTCGCAAATTTCGACACATTTGCGACGCATTTTACTAGAAATTCGGGTTTTACTTTTCGTCGCAAATGTGTTGCAATTGCGTCGCCAAATGCGACGCAAAATTTTGCGTCGCAAATTTCCGTAGCAAACCCATCCATTTTCTAGTAGTGTCAAAAGGTGCGGTGGTGCGGTTGGGCCTGAGAACCGCACCTTTCGCTCATATACTAGTGTATGATGCGTGTTTGCTCGGTTTCGAACACAAAAATATTGAAGGAAGAAGTATCCAACGAAGATATCATGACAAATGACGAATAAGTCACGTTGTAGAAATGAAAAAAAAATAGTTATATTAAGTAGAGACATAACTGTTTCTATAAATGAAATACATAATACAGAAATGAAATACGAATGGCTTCATAATACGCATCAAACTGCGCTAATCCTTGTGACGCAAGAAAATATCTTATGCTCGTTTTAAAAAATTAAATCGGATATGAGTAATTCTTATATCCGTTTTAAAAAATAAAACAATCATAGGTAATTTGTTTAAATTTTTTATTCTTGCTACACATCATGTATAATTTCTGGTACGTATGACTTAACCTTATTTATAATGCTCACTACAAACACACTTAAAACCTTCTATCGAACACTCAATAATGTATGACATAAACATTGTACTCAACAACGGCATTACCCTTGATTGCATCAATAGAATGAGTCTTTGCAAGCGCATATCCACGTGCAAATCGGAAAAGCCCACTTCCACCAACGATCGGCATCTCTCTCACCTTTGAAAAAACAGGATTTGACCCTAATATACTCAGAGTGCTACCATTATACTTTCCTTCAACAAAAACATAATTCAATGTCATTAGGAATGAGATTTCACTTAAACTAGCACCTACATATATCCCTTGAGCTCTTCCCACGGTCTTGGAGTTTGGTTCTGGACCCACTGTCAACGGGTCGTCGATCACGACTACATCACCAAAGAAGGTCTTTGGGGTGTTGGTCAAGGTGGTAGTAACCACCCGGACCGCAGAGGGGTGGTCACCGCTGCTTGTGTCATGGAAATAGAAGTGGAAGTGACTTAGCTTTTCTTTCTTGAAACCTAGTGACTTTGTTGACAGTTTTCTTGAAAATTGATGGGATTGTGCTACAAGGAGAGTTGAGAATATGAAAAGGGTAAAAAGGACATATTTGGGGAGAGTTTGGGCCATGATGGAGAGGTGGAGATAGGGTTGTGAAGTGATGTTATGGTGGATTGGTGGTGGTGTGTGGTCTTTATATATAGGCAGAAAAAGAGTTAGGTGTGTATAAAATACCCTTACTTTCCTGTATATTAGGGATATCAACTATCATGCATATTAATTTGTTATTATATGCCATGTGCATTATTATTTAAAGTTTTATATTTAACACTCATTAAAGCAACCTTTTCTCAAAACTCCTTGTTGGAACACCTTTTTCGAGTAAATTATATATTTTAGCCATTTTCAATTTCTCTATCATCTCATTGACTTCAGTAATCTTCATGAGGGTGTTTATGGGTTTAAAATCGTGAAACCGCTCAAACTAGTTAACGGTTTTGTTTCACAGTCGGTTTTTTCTCGATCTGTCGGTTTCATAAATTCCAAACATAGCGAACGGTTTGGTTTACGGTCACCAAAAACCGGTCTGTATAAAACCGGACCGAACCGTAAGGTTAATATATATTTTATTTTTTGAGACATATTATTATATTAGGTATAATTAATTAATTATTTTATGCATTTAAGCTTAATTGAATTAAGATTCAAAACCAATAATGGGCAAAATGAAGTATTTTTTTGAGATATATTATATTAGGTATAGTTAATTAATTATTTTATGTATTTAAGCTTAATTAAGATTTAAAACTAATGATGGGCTAAATGAAGTAATGGGAGAAACGTATATGTTGTACCGCTACATTCTTATACAACTACATTTTTGTTCTCACAATTTTTAGATAGTTATTTTTGTGGAACAATTTTGGATAATCAATTTTTTTTAAGGCTTGTTTGACAAAAAATGCAAATGGATTAAGGTTTGTTACGATCAGAATGATATATTTCGTGTTGAAACAAGTCGTTGATTCCAAAAATGTGTTGAAACCGTGAAATAAAACTGTATTTCTTTTATATATTCCGTGTATTTTTTTTTGAACAACTTGTTAAATGCCCAATGAGTCCAAACCGTGAAATATTTAAACCGCAACCAAACCGTTAGTAATACCAAAACGTGAAAAACAACCCATCCAAATATATAAAACACTAAGTCACTAATGAGAAATAGTAACAAGTCATTATTATTGTCACACCCTCACCGATGGCTGGATTTATGCGAGGAGTGACGAATTGAAATTATCACAATGATTAAAAGAAATACTATTAAATTAACCAAATAATTGCATTACATTGTTTTAAAAACACACAACCAAACAAAATAGATAAACAAATAGTCTTTATTAAACTTTATAAATAGCTAAATCTCCTAGAACCAAGTCTCGAATTTCTAGCGTGACTGTAACAGCAACCTAGTTATTAGTATCTGAAAAACATGTTAAAATATGTCAGCTATAAAGCCGGTGAAAAAATAGGTTTAAGTAATTACATAGTATAGATAATGAAGATTATTGCAATTCATAAACAAGATTCGATAACAAGTAAACAAACTTTTATACATCGATTCAACCAAACCTAATGACAAGATTGGGTTCCCATAGAATTGATATAGCATGAATAACAAGTTTTGCAGTTTCTGTATATCTAGTCTCAAGTTGATATCGTATCTCGTCAACTCAAGAACTAGATCGGCATGTCAGGCCCATAGATCTATGACTTACTCCCGTTGGCTTATCCCAAGTTAATGGTTGTAGAGTGTGTATAAAACCGTTTAAGTTTACAAGTATAGAAAGTTGTTATTGAAAATACAGAAGTAGTATTTGAGTTTGATATAGTTTGAATAACCTTTGATATACGAGCATGTTTTCCACCCCAAAGATAAAAAGTAAAAGGGGCTATGTATCTTACCTTGCAAATGAAAGAGTTGAACTTGAACTTGTAGTAACTTGGATCGAATGCCTTAACGACTCCCTAAGTTAAGTTTGTTACGTTAGAAACAAGTTAAGGATAGTCGAGGTGTTGACAATGTAATTAGTTGAAAGTGGTTGTTGTACACTAGAGTGGTTATCATTCCAGAGTAGTACCTCCAACATAAAAGTTCCTAGGAAAGAGTTGGTTGGATCGGAACCCTGTCTTTTCCTAGCCAGAACTTTAATGTTTGTCAGATAACTACATACTGGTTTGAAAGTTACCCTATTTGCATACTTGACCAAGTTTAGGGTTTGTTTGGTAAGTTTGGAAAGTATAAGGGCTAAAGTGAAAATATAAGTTTAGTAAAGATAGAAATGAAATAAGTTAATTATTAGAGGGGTTTAATTTGAAGATAAGGAGTTTTAGTAAAAACATGATTTTTGAAATTGAAAGGAACAAGAAAGATCAAAACCAAGTTTTTAAATAAAAGTTTGAACAAGTTTAATTAAAATAGAGCATTTGATCTTCGATAGCTCTATGATTATAACATAAACATGCTAGGGAATCATAGATCTAGCTAGTTATGAGGAATTTTTGAAAAGAAAAGTATGAACAAGCAAGAACATAAGAAGAACTTACTTAGAATTGTAGGATTTAAGCTAGAATCTTCCAAAAGATGAGAAGAACAACCTTTAGTAGTTAGAGAGCCCTAGAGGATTGCTGAGGTGTGAAGAATGAATGAGGTTTAAGGCTATATTTATAGGGTGGGTTTGAGAGGAAAAAGGGGAAAAGTTGGTTAGGTTTTTGTTTTTTTTTTTTTATTAGGATAACAAAGGTGATAAACAGAGGTTTATAAATCTTAGAATTTTTTATAAAACTTTTGAATAATGGATATAGGGGTTAGTTCACGAAATTTTGAGGATATGGATGATAGGATTGAGTTCAAAATTAGTTAGTTAATGGATGGAATGGATTAGGATAGGATTTAAGAATAAAAATAATGGTTTTAATTCATTTTGGATAAGTTTAAAGGAATTAATTGATTTTATTAATTTAAATAATAAATAATAATATATGAACTTAAAATTTCGAAATTATATTAATAATAATGATATATTATTGAATTTACAAAACATAACCAGATTTCGAAGACGTTACAAAAGAAACCCTGAAATTTACGTATGTGTAACTTTTACCCTTGAAATTATATTTTAGTCAAACGAAGTTACAAACTTGAAATGTTTTTATTAGGTTAGAGTCTAAGGCATCCAAAGCTACTATAAGTAGCAAGATTAAGAATAAATACCAGAATCAGATATAGAATCAAAATATAATGCGCAAGCCGTTCTATGCGCAATAGAATACTCGCTTTAGACTAGACTTGGAAATTTGAAATGAAATGATATCACAAGTGATATGAAGCATAAAAATGTTCATTGTATAATAAATCAATCAAGGTTACAAGGTAGGATTATAGGATCAGGCATAAAAATCAGGGATGTCACAGTCTCCCCTAGTTAAGAGAATTTCGTCCCGAAATTCAACTAGTAGAGTTTGTGCCATCCTGAAATAGATGAGGGTATTTGAGGTTCATCTGGTCTTCACGTTCCTAGGTGAACTCAGGACCACGCTTAGAATTCCAACGAACTTTAACAATTGGAATATGGCTTCGCTTCAGTTTCTTGATGTCACGATCCATAATCTCAGTAGGTTCTTCAACGAAGTGCAGTTGGTTATCGATGCGGATCTCATCCAAAGGAATGTGCAAAGTGTCGTCAGCTAGACACTTCTTCATATTAGACACATGAAAAGTGTCATGGATAGAGTTAAGTTGTTGCGGTAGCTGAAGTTTGTAGGCTATTGGACCAATCCTTTCCAGGATATTGAATGGTCCAACATACCTAGGAGCTAGTTTACCCTTTTTCCCGAATCGGACAGTTCCTTTCCAAGGGGAAACTTTAAGTAGAACACGATCACCAATCTGGAATTCAAGAGGTTTTCTTCTATTGTCCGCATAACTCTTCTGACGATCTCGTGCGGCTTTAAGTCTATCTTGAATTTGAAATACTTTATCTGAAGTCTCTTGAATAAGTTCCGGACCAGTTATCTGACTGTCTCCGATTTCAGTCCAACAAACAGGGGTGCGACATTTTCTTCCGTATAAGGCCTCAAATGGTGCACATTGAATGCTTGTGTGATAACTGTTATTGTACGAGAACCCTATCAGAGGTAAGTGCTTATCCCAACTTCCACCAAAGTCGATGACATAGGCTCGTAGCATGTCCTCAAGAGTTTGTATGGTTCGTTCGCTTTGGCCATCAGTCTGAGGGTGATAAGCCGTGCTAAGATCCACATGTGTTCCTAAGGATTTCTGTAAAGATTTCCAGAACCTGGACGTAAACCGACTGTCTCGGTCAGAGATGATGGATAGTGGAACACCATGACAAGCTACGATTTCATTGATATAGATCTTGGATAACCTCTCCATTTTATAGTCTTCTCGGATAGGTAGAAAGTGAGCGGATTTAGTCAGGCGATCGACTATGACCCAAATTGAGTCATGCCCACCGGAGGTTTTAGGAAGCTTAGTAATGAAATCCATGGAAATCTGATCCCATTTCCATTGAGAGATTTCGGGTTGCTGGAGTAGGCCTGATGGTTTTTGGTGCTCAACTTTGACATTTTGACAGGTCAAACATCTTCCAACATACAGCGCTATGTCTTTCTTCATTCCAGACCACCAATAACATTTCCTCAAATCTAAGTACATCTTATCGGAACCTGGATGAATAGAATAGTGAGACTTATGAGCTTCATTTAGGATAAGTTCTTGGATATTATCAAAATTAGGAACCCACATTCGACCCATGAAGTAAAGAATTTCATCGGTCTTGGACTCCAATTGATGTTCAGCAATACTTGCCAATTCATCCTTTAGATCTGTCCTGACAAGTGTTTTCCTTTGGGCTAGAAGGATTTGGGCTTTGAGACTAGTATCTATAATCATTCCCATCGCACGAGTGCGTGAGGGTTTGATTCTTTCCTTTCTGCTGAGAGCGTCGGCTACTACGTTAGCTTTACCCGGGTGATAGCGAATCTCGCAATCATAGTCATTTAGTAGTTCCACCAAACGCCTCTATCTCATATTTAACTCCTTATGATCGAATATGTGTTGTAAGCTTTTATGATTGGTGTAGATAACACATTTCGTACCGTATAAGTAATGTCTCTAGATCTTTAAAGCAAACACTACAGCACCTAGCTCAAGATCATGAGTAGTGTAGCTCTTTTCATGGATCTTAAGCTGTCTCGATGCGTATGCAATGACCTTTTCTCGTTGCATAAGGACACAACCTAGGCCTTGGTTGGATGCGTCACAGTACACAACAAAGTCCTCGTTGCCATCTGGTAAAGTCAGAATGGGTGCATCACATAACTTCTGCTTAAGCAACTGGAACGCATCTTCCTGTTTTGGTCCCCAGTCAAAAGTATGGTTTTTCTGAGTCAGAGTAGTGAGTGGCAGAGCAATTCTCGAAAAGTTCGAGATGAACCTTCGATAGTACCCCGCTAGACCCAGAAATGAGCGAACCTCTGAAGGAGTCTTTGGTGCATTCCAGTTCTTGACTGCTTCAATCTTGGCAGGGTCAACATGGATACCCTTTTCATTGATCACATGACTGAAGAATTGAACTTCACTAAGCCAAAACTCACACTTAGAGAACTTAGCATAGAGTTGCTCTTTCTTTAGAAGCTCAAGGATAAGTTTGAGGTGTTTCTCATGATCGGTCTTGGTTCGGGAATAGATCAAGATGTCATCTATGAAAACAATGACGAATTTATCTAGGTAAGGTCGACAAACACGGTTCATAAGGTCCATGAATATCGCGGGTGCATTGGTTAGTCCAAATGGCATAACTACGAACTCATAGTGTCCATAGCGGGTTCGAAAGGCGGTTTTGGGTATGTCTTCTTCATTCACTCGAAGTTGATGATAACCAGAGCGTAGATCAATCTTTGAAAAACAGGCGGCTCCTTGTAATTGATCAAACAAATCATCAATCCTCGGTAGTGGATACCGATTCTTGACGGTTAGTTTGTTGAGCTCTCTATAGTCAATGCACATCCGAAAGGATCCGTCTTTCTTCTTGACAAACAAAACCGGAGCTCCCCAAGGTGAGAAACTCGGTCGGACAAATCCTTTGTCTAATAATTCTTGAAGCTGACTAGATAGCTCCTTTACTTCTGACGGGGCTAAGCGTTAAGGGGATTTGGCAATAGGCGTTGCACCAGGTACAAGGTCAATCCGGAACTTGACTTGTCGGATAGGAGGTAGTCCGAGCAAATCATCAGGAAAGACCTCCGGGTAGTCTTTAATGATAGGGACATCAGTTTCTTTCCTTGAGTCTTCTTTTTCACAACGTGGGCCAAGAATGCCATAGTAATGGGTTTTCTCAGCAAGCTACGGGCTTTCATAGATGAAATGATCTTTAAGTTTTTCCCAGACCTCTCTCCATGGATAGTCAAAGTATCTCCAGATTTAAGGGGAATACGGACTAGTTTCTCAACACAAATGATCTCAGCATGGTTGGTGGATAGCCAATCCATTCCTACCACTATGTCAAAGCTTCCAAGTTAGATAGGGATAAGATCGATTGAGAACGGATGATCGTCAAGTGTTAAAGTACAACCTCGGAAAATAGTATTGGCATGTATTAGATCTCCATTAGCTAACTCAACAGAATAAGTAGTATCTAGTTTAACAAAGTTAGAGCTAAGCAAAGATTCGAACTCGGTTGAGACAAAACTTTTGTCCGCTCCGGAATCGAATAGGATAGAAGCATAGGGTTGATTGATGAGAAACGATAGATAGAGTCGCAAGATAATCAAAATAGGAATTTTATTCATAATCAAGTTGTTTAATTACAAATAAGGAAAGATAAAGACATAAGCACATATAACCACTTAATGTCCTGAATTGAAAATAAAAAGAATTAATTGACTAATCAAAACTCTAGATCTGCATGGTAGATGGTAGGAGAGTGTGTTTTAGCCTATAAGCGATACTCACACCAAGATTTCCCAGGAAAGAGTGACAGGTCCAAAGGGATTTATGCGCCACGTCTTTCCTAGACAGAGCCCTTCGTGTACAGGTACCCACTCTTCCAGATTACACATTGTTCTTTGATCCACCAATTAGACCCTTGGTCTTGAAGAGAGTGATTTAGGAATCGTCTCAGCTCCGTCTTTTATGTCTCGGATGATCGAAGACTTAGTAGTTCCAGCTCTAATCTCCTTAGGTTCCACCGGTCGTGTAAAGCGTACGTTCTCCGGGCGATAACGACTAGTTGCGTCAGACCGCAGCTCCGGGTTGTTCATGTCTCGAGCTTCTTGTGTCCACTTGATTGAGCTTGGGGTTGCTATACTTTTCCTTGTTAGGTCGATGAAGTTATCCATGGCTAGAAGAAGGGAGGTTAGAGATAAGTTAAACACATAAGGTTAGACACAAAGAAAAAGTAACTTCTTAATAGGGAAATTCTAGGGTTATAGACTAGGTTTATTCTAAAGCAACCTAATTCTCTATAACCATGACTCTGATACCAATCTGTCACACCCCCACCGATGGCGGAATTTATGCGAGGGGTGACGAATTGAAATCATCACAATGATTAAAAGAAATACTATTAAATTAATCGAATAATTGCATTACATTGTTTTAAAAACACACAACCAAACAAAATAGATAAACAAATAGTCTTTATTAAACTTTATAAATAGCTAAATCTCCTAGAGCCAAGTCTCGAAGTCCTAACATGACTGTAACAGCAACCTAGTTATTAGTACCTGAAAAACATGCTAAAATATGTCAGCTATAAAGCCGGTGAAAACATAGGTTTAAGTAATTACATAGTATAGATAATGAAGATTTTTGCAATTCATAAACAAGATTCAATAACAAGTAAACAAACTTTTATACATCGATTCAACCAAACCTAATGACAAGATTGGGTTCCCATATAATTGATATAGCATGAATAACAAGTTTTGCAGTTTCTGTATATCTAGTCTCAAGTTGATATCGTATCTCGTCAACTCAAGAACTAGATCGGCATGTCAGGCCCATAGATCTATGACTTACTCCCGTTGGCTTATCCCAAGTTAATGGTTGTAGAGTGTGTATAAAACCATTTAAGTTTACAAGTATAGAAAGTTGTTATTGAAAATACAGAAGTAGTATTTGAGTTTGATATAGTTTGAATAACCTTTGATATACGAGCATGTTTTCCACCCCAAAGATAAAAAGTAAAAGGGGCTATGTATCTCACCTTGCAAATGAAAGGGTTGAACTTGAACTTGTAGTAACTTGGATCGAATGCCTTAACGACTCCCTAAGTTAAGTATGTTACGTTAGAAACAAGTTAAGGATAGTCGAGGGGTTGACAATGTAATTAGTTGAAAGTGGTTGTTGTACACTAGAGTGGTTATCATTCCAGAGTAGTACCTCCAACATAAAAGTTTCTAGGAAAGAGTTGGTTGGATCGGAACCCCGTCTTTTCCTAGCCAGAACTTTAATGTTTGTCAGATAACTACATACTGGTTTGAAAGTTACCCTATTTGCATACTTGACCAAGTTTAGGGTTTGTTTGGTAAGTTTGGAAAGTATAAGGGCTAAAGTGAAAATATAAGTTTAGTAAAGATAGAAATGAAATAAGTTAATTATTAGAGGGGTTTAATTTGAAGATAAGGAGTTTTAGTAAAAACATGATTTTTGAAATTGAAAGGAACAAGAAAGATCAAAACCAAGTTTTTAAATAAAAGTTTGAACAAGTTTAATTAAAATAGAGCATTTGATCTTCGATAGCTCTATGATTATAACATAAACATGCTAGGGAATCATAGATCTAGCTAGTTATGAGGAATTTTTGAAAAGAAAAGTATGAACAAGCAAGAACATAAGAAGAACTTACTTAGAATGGAAGGATTTAAGCTAGAATCTTCCAAAAGATGAGAAGAACAACCTTTAGTTGTTAGAGAGCCCTAGATGATTGCTGAGGTGTGAAGAATGAATGAGGTTTAAGGCTATATTTTTAGGGTGGGTTTGAGAGGAAAAAGGGGAAAAGTTGGTTAGGTTTTTGTTTTTTTTTTATTAGGATAACAAAGGTGATAAACATAGGTTTATAAATCTTAGAATTTTTTATAAAACTTTTGAATAATGGATATAGGGGTTAGTTCACGAAATTTTGAGGATATGGATGATAGGATTGAGTTCAAAATTAGTTAGTTAATGGATGGAATGGATCAGGATAGGATTTAAGAATAAAAATAATGGTTTTAATTCATTTTGGATAAGTTTAAAGGAATTAATTGATTTTATTAATTTAAATAATAAATAATAATATATGAACTTAAAATTTCGAAAATTATATTAATAATAATGATATATGATTGAATTTACAAAAATTAACCAGATTTCGAAGACGTTACAAAAGTAACCCTGAAATTTACGTATGTGTAACTTTTACCCTTGAAATTATATTTTAGTTAAACGAAGTTACAAACTTGAACTGTTTTTATTAGGTTTGAGTCTAAGGCATCCAAAGCTACTATAAGTAGCAAGATTAAGAATGAATACCAGAATCAGATACAGAATCAAAATATAATGCGCAAGCCGTTCTATGCGCAAAAGAATACTCGCTTTAGACTAGACTTGGAAATTTGAAATGAAATGATATCACAAGTGATATGAAGCATAAAAATGTTCATTGTATAATAAATTAATCAAAGGTTACAAGGTAGGATTATAGGATTAGGCATAAAAATCAGGGATGTCACAATTATCATCTAAACAAAAGTGAAAGGTTTTTTTTTAAACCTTAAACTATATATCATACTAAATCTATAAAAGTGTATAACAACATGATCATCATCATAAACAAACACAACAAAAAAAAGTCCAAATAAAAGTTAAAACATCACTAACTTTGTAAACAATATAAAAAATGAAGGGAAGATGAGAGATGGTGATTTAGTGAGAAGAAGGGAGGATCCAATATCGACAAAGAGTGTGCCTGGAGTGGCGAAAATATGAAAAGTCTTCTGGTGGATTGGTAGCCCCATGACTTTTCAAATGGAAGACTATGGGTTCGAATCTCGCTTGTGACAAATTGTTTCATGTTGAGCCATGGGTTTTTCCCAGTTATGGGTTTCCTCCTAATTGGGTCTCGGGTTCGAGTCCGTTGCGGTTACAACTCATGGGGAAAGACATGTATGACTAACATAAACACACGGGCTGCTACCAAAAGGAGTAGGGGATTTAAGAAAGTCGCCTTTAAAAAAAATATATAAGGTTAACATCAAATTATATTTTTTTACTCTAGAGTTGTAACGAAGAAAATGGTTCACATGTAGTGCACGAGACCACATTTAATGATTGGTGGCCAACTAGGACTTGGTTGATATTAACTTATAATAATATTTATAAATACGTTTTTTCAGGCAACCTCAACATTTTTTAAGGTGTATGTCAGTTGGATCTAAAGGATTGTATCTATTGTTACCAACTTGTTAGGTGTTGGTTTTGATTTTGGTTCAACTTAAGAGTTTCCTAAATAAATATATTGTTTGTGATTTCTTTCCGTAGTCACTCAGATCTCTAACAGAGGACGAATTTATTGTTGACCATGATTTATTCAATGTAATAAAATTAAAATCCAATTCAAGAATGATGAGGTTTGGTTTATATGGATTCTTGATTTTCTGCATTTTTGGGTTAACTGTGTTGCAAAATATTGTATTGATTTGGTATCGATATTCACCTAATTCGATCTATACTATAAAAGTCTTAGCATTATCCTTGAGAAAAAAGGGTTTGATATAAGTATATTTTGCTCACTAGTTTATTCTTTGTTCTTGTTTTTGGCCCTGCGATTTATGTAATTATTCACGTAACTTGCTTTTGTTTTTTGAGTTGTGTTGTCTACTTGTTATGGTCATTTTTTTAGTTAATGTTGGTGACTCGTTAAAGGTTATGAATGAGAATAGAAGTATGGTTTGTACTTGAGTGAAGTTCCATGTGTGTTCAAGCCTTTGTGGTCATTTGGGAAAGCTTATTTCATTTGTTAGTTCTTCTATAATGTTGAAAAAGTTTAAAGATATTGAAACCGTGTTTATCAAGTCTATCTGGGGAAATTTTTGGGTGCAATTGTTTGGTATGAAATCACTTGGTTCAAATGTGTTTGGTGGTTTGGTCGATCAAGTTTATTCGAGTGTTGTGTACTTTGCAAATATGAGCAAATGTAATGTTGATTTGTTTTGGCTGTAAATTTTTGAATCATGTGATTCAATTTTTGTGATTCATGTTTCTTGTAAGTTGTAAAAGTTTTCTACAAATCAAATTAGTCTTAAGTTCTCTTGTAAAGTTGTAAAAGTTTTTGATTAAATCAAATTAGTTTTTAAGTTATTTACAAGTTATAAAAGTTTTTGATTAAATCAAATTAGTCTTTAAGTTCTTACAAAGTTTTGACATGAATTCAATTCTTTTCAGACTTAGTTCTAAAGTTTATAAGAAGGTTGTGTGACATTTGTTTTGTCAGATATGTTTCTGATACTGTTTTAAAATCTTGTGATTCCTTGTTGTTTGATCAGATATAAATCTGATATTCTAATATGAGTTACAAAATCGTGTGTTTCTTTCTTGAATCAGAATATGTTTTCTTTCTAGAGTTTCAGGAAGTTTTATTCGTCTGATGGCATTGTTTTTTGGTGGATTTAACAATATTCACCGGTTCACTATTTTTTTTTACAAAAAAGGTTTTAAGGTTGTCAAAGCCTCAAAGGTTAATTGTTAAAAGGAGTGTTATAACTTAGTTCACTAAAAATATTTTTACAAAAAAGATTTGCTAAAAGGCTGTTGTTGCCTTTTGCTGATATCCTTCCTTTGTTGTGAGTGGGAATTCACGAGTTGCATAAGTACAATTTCTAACACCAAGTTATAGTTCAGTTTTATTGTTCAGAAATCAGTTTAATTCCTTTCAAACTATGATGTTCATGTTTTACCAGTGAAAAGTTATGTTGAAAAAAAAGAAAAGGAAAACAACTTCAAAGTGTTATGTTTTTTTTTTTTTGAAAAAGGAGTTAAATATTCTCAAGTTTGATTTTGTTTTGTGAGAAATTTATGCTTGTTGCATGTTTTCAGACTAAAGTGTTTATCATGAGGTTGTGGGAGATGGAGAAAGCTCTCAGGGAAGTTTGTCTTGTATTTTAACTTGTCTGTTTGTCACATCCGGCAAATTCCGGTTAACTCCGTTAACGCAAACATCGTTATCTCAAACATTTTTTTTATACAAACTCAGTTATCTCAAACATTCACTCATGCATTACATTTAATTAGGGTTAATTAATTGTGTTAGTTATTGCACAAACACTCACGTAACGATAATTCGGAGAATTACCGAATCGCACGAGTCGATCCCCGAACATTGGTGATAATTAAAAATAATATTTCGAACAATAAATAATTTATAATTGATATAAATTATGTGATTTTACGTGTTATGTAATTTTATTCTTAAACTGTAGACTTTCGTGAAATCGCGTACGTTTACGCGGAACGCTGTGACTTTTACTGCTTTAATGATTTTTATAAATAAGTTTTATAAAAATATTTATTAGAAACTATTTTAATTAGTTACATTTAATTAAATGAGTTTTAAACTCATTTAATTAGTCTACGGGCCTCCTAGATTTACACTTTTATTCATTTTTGGGCCCATGGAGTGCATATATAAGGATTTTATAAAAACCTTAACTCCATATTTTCGAAAATATTCAACCCCCACCTCCTTTGAGATCAAAAATCCTCTCTTCATCTTCAAACCATTCTTAGATCGATCTCCTTTTTTCAATCGTTGGTGTTCTTGAGTAATCCTAGCATCAATCTTCGTTTCTATCGGATCAAGTAAGATTTTATGTATATTTATTTATATATTTTTCAAAAATATGGTTTTGATAAACCCTAGTTTTCATCCAAACAAGAATCCATTTAATAAATATGTAAACTTTGATAATTAATTGTGTATTATGAAGATAGTTGTTAGTTTTGTTGATTTGGTGAAACCCTAGATGTCTAGAACCGAGAGTTACTATATAAGGAAACTTTTTGTGTTTTCCATCTTGCATGTTAGGCATGATTAGGATGATATGATGATGTTTATACGTTACTTGATGCATGTTTAAGTGAATTGTGAAGTTAGATTTTGAATACCTAGTCCGGTTTTACAAACTTGCTAAATAAGGAAACTTTAATCGACTAAAGTAGTCATAACGTGCTAGTTTGATATGCATGTTAGTATATTATGATAGTTATATGTTAACAATGATGAGATAACGTGTTGTAACGTGTTAAATCTCAAAAACCAGGTATGCTATCTTTAGCCGACTATAAAAGGAAACCCTAAACTGAAATGTGATCAACATGTTAAAGATCAAGGTGTGTTACATGTTTAACCATCTAGGACGTATTAGATTCATATTATAAACATAATTAGTAACGATAGTTTCTAAAAAACACGAGTCTCGAACATAACTGCCATTTATAGAAACTTACTATTTATGAAAACCTGCTAATTATGGAAAACTGCTAAATATAGAAACTTACTATATGTGATAACTGTGCTAGCATACTAGAACAATAAGGAATTGTTGCTAAGTGTAACCTGCATGATCTTATGTGTGTAATATGGAAGTATTATATTAATCAAACACTATTTCTATTTCATACATTGAATCACCAACGGGTCGTCGGGTCAAACATGAGTCAAACTTGTAAACTCTTTTCAAACACATAAACAATGGGATTGTTTGGATGCAAGGGTCTTACGAACCAACACGAACACACACTCATAAACTTATGAAATATAGGTAGCCGTTAGCGGGTCTCCTGTCTTTCACTTATCATTCTAGCACATACTCTAAGGTGAGTTTCACGGCCCATTTTCTTATGGTTTAAACTTGGGGGGAGAAAACATGGGTACAAACATTTAGATCTTACATTTCATTTATATCACTTGTTGTACTAAGTGCAAACATATCATGTAAGTCCTTACTTATCGAACCGTTTAATATATGGGATAGCGAGGTAATATTGACTAGTACTACTGGGCATTGACAAGCCCCACCCGCGTTAGTCGCGCTAACACGACAGGAAGTCGAACGGGTGTAACATTGACCTTGTCACACCCCAACCGACGACGAATTATACGTCGGGGCGGACGCGGTTGTTCAATAGCACAAGGTTGACTATTAAAGTTTCAATATTTCATTAATAATATATTCAAAGGTTCAATACAAAGGAAATAACAAGTATACAACATTTGTTTAATATGAAGTCTAGGTCCAAAGCGTCCTATGTGATCACAAACAAGTCTCATGATGTAGAACCCGAAACATGTGAAAGAATCTGTCAACTACAAAATAGTTGGTGAGATACAAAGGTTTTGACACAGTTTAACAAGTATTTGAAAAGAATTACAATTCACTATGATATATGCATTCTTTAATGTAAGTATGAGAAAACAAGTATCTTAAACATTGTGCATATCAATCCTCCAACCAAGTTTAGGCATAACCCGCAGGTTACCCTTATAAGTCTCAAGTTTAAAAGTTTGGTTTAGTAACAAACACCAAGGGCTCCCCCCGAAGGGTCAATCAATCAAGGTGGATTGGTCAAATACAATAGATCTATCATTGTTACCATAGGCTTGATCAAAGTTAATGAATATGCTAGTTTTAAGTTTAATCTAAGCATACAAGTCTCAAGTTTAACATAAAAATAAGCATCTAGTCATAGTTGTACAAGAATTGTATAAGTTTAAAGTTTGAACATGTTTCACCCCAAAAGAATGTAAATGAAAAAGGGGCTAAGTATACTCACTTGAATTGATGAAGAGTATCTGGTAAGAGTAAGTTCGCAAGACTTTGAGGGAGAATATCCTCACAATAAGCCTAAGAATGCAAGTCTAAAGATTTAAGTTTACTTCCACAAGTCTAAGGCAAAGGATCTAGGATTCCAGATTTGACTAGGGTTCCAATGGGATGGGATTGATTGCGTTTATAAAGTTTAAAATAAGTTTAAAACAAAAGTTTTGAATGAATGACATCAAAGTGTAATAAGTTTATTTGTTTAGAACACTTATTAAAAAGTCTCACAAAAATAAGTAATAAAGTTTTCTAGGTATTTATAAATAAACTAAGTGTAAGACTAGATAATTATTAATGATATAATAATTATTTAAAGGATAATTAATTATCAAAGGATAATAATTATCTAGCGGCTAAATAATATTCAAAGGTTAATAATAATCTTTTTAAAGACTAAATAGTGGTTACGGGTTAATAACTATTATTTTGAGAATAAAATATTTATCAAGGATAAATAATTATTTAATTAAAAATAATAACTATAAACCATTTATGATTAAAGTATCCAAGTAATTAGTATTGATTGAATTTACTTGTAGTTAAAAATAATGTAACAAAATGTTTTCATAAGTTTAAGTATAGTTATAAGATTAATAAAATCTCAAGTAGCATTTCTTATAAAGTTTTATATTTTAATTTATAAGTCTTTAAAGTGTATAAGTTTACAAAGGTTTAAAGTTTCTTATTAAATCTTTTAAATTTCGAAATCAAATACTAAATTAAGTTTACAAATTTATATATATAGTTTCGGTGTAGATATAACTTTTATAAAAGTTTAGAAGCATTTCTATAGTTTTTATGTATTTAAAATTGTTTTTAAAGTATTAAATATTATAAGTTTTAACTAAGTTTAAATTAATTAAAATGGTTCGGGAATATAAAAGTGTAAATAAAAATCCAATTTAAGTTTATACAAGTATTAGAATGTTTATGAAAATTATTAAAAGTATTAAAAACTGATAAAAAGGCTAAAAGAATAAAAAGGGGCGAAAATCGGTTTTACCCGGCTCGAACTCGGGTCTGGGACCGGGTCGCACACCATACACACAACACTAACCAATCCGGCTACGGCTCATTAGTGTTTATACTGAAAAGGAATTGTTTTTAAACAGAAGCTCAAAGCATTTCCCCCTTTTCCCTTATGAACCCTAGAACAAGAATCCGTAAATACACCACGATTATCCTTCTGTCTTCGTAGATTGACAGAGGGCTTTTGATTAGATGATGAAAACGAAGAATATGGCCATCGAAATTACCTGATAAGGTGCCGAGATGAGCGAGAATGAGTTGGCTTTGCCTTCGGATGTCACGAGAATCGAACCGGGAAATGCGGGTGTTAAACGATCAAATTGAGAGTTTAGGTGGTTTGAGTGTGAAGTTGTCAAGTGATTACCGTATGTATTTATAGTCGAATTGAGCATTTAATGTGTGGTTAGGTTCCGGGTGGTGGTTGGGCCGATGGCTCCTTGCTCGAGCCTCACGCGGCCATTAAAGTCGGAATTGGTTATCGGGATGCATTGTGTTTCGGTCGCATGCGCGAGCCGATGCTCGAGGTTCAGTGAACCTGGCCGGAAACGCGAGTTCGAAGGAAAAGGGTGGAAAACCGTGGGATGCGGGACTCAAACCCATGGTCAGTTTTGGGTTCTGGGTGTTTGGAAGAGTGGCAAAACAGGCCCCCGAGGTTTAGAAGTGTTACCATTTCATGTCTAAATGTGACTTTAAGTTAAATCCAAGTTTTGGAAATGATAGTTTTGGTCCCTGAACTTTTATAAAATCAAATGTATATATGTTTAAAATTTTAATAAGTTTTCTCAAATGGTTTTATAAATTTTATAAAACATTTTATAAAATCTATTAATAATTTTAAGAAATTACGAACTTGTAAGTTTTTTTGAGGATTTTATATACATATATATATTTGTATGTATATATATATATATATATATATGTTTATAACTCTTATATACATGCGTATATGTTTTAAGTATAATTTACTTTTCCTTAATCATATATTAATTTAAAAATTAATATTTATAGCTTTAAAACGAATTCAAGTTTTAAATAAATGATATGTGTAAGGGTTCCGGGAAAATATTGATCGAAAAAATTCTGGATATTACAGACCTAAACACTTTACCCTTGTTCATGATAGACATGGTAGGAGGCAGATCAAACATAAACAGTCAGCTTCGGTGTCGAAACGCTTTAGTAACATGTTATTAGGTTAGCTACCTATTGATATAATTGTAAATTGTTTTATCTAGTAAACTTTACGTACATTTGAAACATGTGAACTCACCAACCTAGTGTTGACACGTTTTAGCATGTTTTCTCAGGTCGTTAAGGTACGAGCACGAGATAGGGCATGCATGCATGCATTGGAGTTTCATTATTTATCAAATGCAGGACTTGCTTATTTATTTATTTTCGAATTGCATGTTTTGGGCGCAATTGTTTTTGACGCATGCTTTTCCTTCAATCTTTATGCTTCCGCATTTCGCATTAACTCAGTAATTTCATTTACTAGTGTTGCATCGTGACTATGAGCAATACTAGTGTTTTTTATTAAACTCATATAGAGTCGTTCAACGTAACTAATGACTGAGATCCTGGTATGTCACGCTCCTAACGGTAAAACTCCGTTAGTGGATTTTGGGGGTGTGACACTATTGGCCTGTTTTCTGCTTATGAGCTCTCTTACTTCAGTTTCATTAGAGTTGTGTTGTTTGATTCCAGTTGTTCTAATAGTTTAGAGTTTGTGCGAGAATTTAGAAATCAAATTTGTATTTTTTTTTGTTTTGTTTCAGTTTCTAAACATCTTCGGATAATAAATTTATATCTATACTACCTAATAAACAAGCAAACTAAGAGGACATTTGTTATATTTCTAGGCCTCTCATTCTCATTTTTTCGCCTCTCTCTCTCCTATTAATAATCAACTCCACTATTTTAGACAACTAAATTAGTTATTTGTTTCAATTTTTATCTACACATTTTTTAATTTAAAAATATGTTTATCATCATTTAATTTGTTCAACCATATTTTTATGAATTCTACAAACTGAAAACATTTTTATAGCCAAATAGGATTCAAATAAAAAAATTGTAATCATATATTTACATATTCACATTGTTCCATTTTGACGAGTATATTTATTAATAAATTACATTATATTTTATTCAACTCGAGTAATACACAGGTTTATTCTACTGTAGTCTATAATAAACAACAAATTTGAAAGTATTTGATAATAAGCTTGGGCCACTTTGGATGGATGAGTCAATAAATAACAAGAAGTTTTCATTTATCACCCGCGATTCAATGGGTAATGAGTAACAACTACTCGATATGTATGATACATGTAGGTTCTGAATTGTTTTCTATATCATGTAAGAGTCCACTTTCAAATTAAGTATTTTGTGTATAACGAAATCAATAATCAAATAAGACAAAAAGTGATATGTAAAAACGAGATTTTACTATGAAAAATGAAGTTGTGAATTTTGTTGTTTAAACAGATCAAATGAATCTTTTTATACAAAAATTGAATCATCACAATGATTGGGGTGTAACATTATAACCCTTCGTGAAAGAGTAAAATTGATGACGGTTATAACTACCGATAGTTAATAGTTACATTAATGAGAAAAACACATCAATGGTAAGAGGCCACTGATTGCCTAGTTGCTAATGCCGCTGACCTCAATTGCGACTACGAGTCACTTGTTGTTGATGCTCAGTGGTCACTGAACCTGAGATGTTGAAAGTTAATTGACACTACTTGGTTAGTTGCTACTTCACTTAAGATCAGTTGCAACCGATCTACTATTGATGATTAGTTCTAACTTATCATCATTTTCTAATGCGTAAAGTACATGGATAGTCCATGTGGTTTACCAAAATTTTGGATTTGTTTCATAGTTTTTCAAAAGTACACGGATGGTCCATGGGCTTTGTATTTTGTAACGCATTTAGTCCTCAAACTTTGCCAAAAGTACATGTATGATCCCTATTGTTTGCACTTTGTAACGCATTTAGTCTCTAACTTGGACCTTCTAAAACTTTTAGATTTGTTGGCCCATGACTAAATGCATTACAAAGTGTAAACCACGGGGACCATTGATGTACTTTTAAAAAACTAGGAACCAAATCCAAAATTTTGGTAAACCATAGGGACCATCCGTGTACTTTACTCTTTTTTAAACTATTTTCACCAATCAGACAAATCAGTGTGACCATAACCAAGGACTCTGTCCCCTGGACCCATTGGGGCGCTGCCCCTTGGACCCCCAGTGGAAACCCCTAAGACCCTAGAGGTTTCATAGTGTTCAAAATTAGAATAATCTTCATCGAGTGTGCAGTCCACATCTCCTAACTCATATCAATATATATTTCAATTTCTCATTTGATCTTAAATCTAATTAAACTAAAATAATTATGATAACAATAATATCAACAATGAGACACGGTATGTATGAAACTAGAATTACTAATTAATGTTTGGCTCATTCTCATCCCTAGATTTATGTTATCCTCATACCTAAAAAGATAATTTTCTCTTACCGATTTCTTATTATGTGAATCTTGTTTCTTCATATCTTTTCTAATACAACGCATGATGATATACAATAAACAAAGATATAATATACAAGAAAATATACACATTAAGTCGCATAATAATTGTTCAATAACAAGAATTGTATTATCCTTTTATTAAAAACTAGAAAATAAAAACAAATGGTTACACAAGATGATTCTGAATTTTTGTTCTCACAAACATTTTTTAACAATGTTTTCAGAACCAGACCGGCTGATCAAACCGGGAACTGGACATATAACCGGTCCAATTATGTGCAGTTGAACCGTTTTTATTAAACCAACGGGTTACTTTGTTAATCGTTTTTCCACGGATTTTTGCTACCAAACACATTTACAACATTAGACATTAAACAATTTTTTAGATGAGGTATATCATACAGAAAATAAATACAAATAGATCCATGATACACAATGAAACATTCTATTGGTGTTACCATCTAATAAGACAATCAATAATGTATGACATAAACATTGTACTCAACAATGGCATCACCGCTGCTAGTATTGAAAAAATAAGTCTTTGCAAGCGCATAACCACGTGCAAACCGGAAGAGTCCACTTCCACCAACAATCGGCATCTCTCTCACCGGTGAGAACACAGAGTTCGTCCCCAATATACTCAAAGTGCTACCATTGTACTTACCTTCAACGAAAACATAATTCAAAGCCATTAGCAATCGGATTTCACTTAAACTAGCACTTGCATATATCCCTTGAGCTCTTCCCACAATCTTGGAGTTTGGTTCTGGACCCACTGTCAACGGGTCGTCAATCACGAATATATCACCAAAGAAGGTGTCGGGGGTGTTGGTCGAGGTGGTATCAACCACCCGGATGGCGGAGGGGTGGTCACCGGTGAATGTGTCATGGAAATAGAAGTGGAGGTGAGTTAGCTTTTCTTTCTTGAAACCTAGTGATTTTGATGACAATTTTCTTGAAAATTGATGGGATTGTGCTACAAGGAGAGTTGAGAATATGAAAATGGTAAAAATGACATTTTTGTATTTTAGGAGAGTTTGTGTCATGATGAAGAATTGGAGACAAAGAGAAAGGGTTTTGGAATTAATGGTGTTATGAAGGATTTGTGGCGGTTTATTTATAAAGAGAGAAAAAGTGTTAGGGATATTAATTAAAGAGATAACTGTTAAAATAAACATTTTGATCAAGAAAATTGGTAAAATAAACATTAACTTTTTAGGTTTATTAAAATGAACATATTCAAATGAAACAAATAGAAGACGCCACGTACCAACTTTTTGTTTGGCCCGACAAGCACCTAGCCGTCAACCCGCCTAGTCGGCAAGCACATAGCCGCCAACCTCCTTAGCCAGCAAACACCTAGCCTATAAACCACCTTTCCGGCACCCGTCTAGCCGCCAAACTTCTTCTGGCACCCAACTAATCACCTTAGCCGGCAACCCACCTAGCCGACACCCATCTAGCCGCCAAACATCATTCTGGCACCCACCTAGCCGGCAAAGTACACGTGAGCAGGCCCCTATGTTGACACGTGGCCGGCTATTTTTGAGCCTCCAAACTATTTTTAACTTGAGTGTCACATTATCATTGGTTTGTTTTGGATTTGGATAGTTTTTAAGTTTCAAAAAGTCAATGTTCATTTTGATAATTTTTGTAGTCAAAATATTATTTTGACAATTAAAAGAAGAATTGGGTGAAATTGTATTATTTTTGTTAGTGCCTTATAGATTTTATAGTTAAGAATAAAGTAAGATAAAACAAATAGCTCACAATAAGATAGTTATATTTTTATTCTATCCATGATAAATGAATTGTTCGGTTTTTGGCTTTGGTTTATTTGGGTTGTACCATTTTTTAGATTTTAGATTTTTCAAAGGAAGTGATAATGATTTTGTATTCCTCTTAGTGGCATGCCATTATATTAGTCCCTAATCCCTTATGATTTGTTGTCATTTTATTAGTTAGGGTGGACGGAGTGAGTGCTAAGCATGCAAATCGTTCCTCCCATTTCGCTCATCTTGTCCAGAAACTGGAGGTGGTGTTAGGCATTAAGTTTCGGCCCTCTGATAGGAAGAAAAAATCCCGACCCCCTCTTACGTTTTTCTTCAAACTTCATCGCTGCTCAAACCCGAGCTTCACGTACAAGTCTATTATTTATACAACTTTTATTTCATTTATTAAATATATATTTACATAATAATTATTATTATATACAAAACTATAATAAAAATGATGGAAATCAATTGATAACACCGGTGATTGGAGAACAATCCAAGACTCTTTTCATTAATAAAAATTGTGAATACAGAATGACTAAAGTTACCATCTATTTATAATCTACCAATATTAGTTGGACTCAAACTCAAACTAAAACAAACTTTTATATTTTAAACTAAATAGATATATATGATCTCCTCCTTGCCACCCCATGAGATCTCCTTGCCACCCCGGTATCCCATTTAGAATAGGATTATCGTTCAAAAAACAGATAAATAATATATATTGTTTTATAAAAATACAATTATACAAATATATAATTATAATTATAAACGTTTATAAATAAAATAACTAATAATAAATAATTAATGAGCCAAGATCAAAGTAGAATGATCAAAGTAAAATGAGCTCCTCGACTTGTTTACATGTGTATCTGTTTGTAAATGTTAGATTGTTTGGTTTCTGTTTTGCCTTCTAGATGGTTGTATTTGTTATTTACTTTTTGCTTGTTTTTTTTTCTAGTTTAAGATAATTAAAATATATATTTTGGGCCAGCGGTGACAATCCTCATTTCCGGGTTCCGTTGACTATTACATGCTGATACGGCCAGTTGGCCACTCATAAAAGATATTTAAGGTGGGGCCCTGTTAACATATAAAGACTTTTTATACTCTTTTAAGTTTTATTTGACTGAGAAATTTATATATACTCTACATAATAAACAAGTAAAATAAAAGTAAAATAATAGAACACTTATTATAATTCTAGACCTTTTCACTATCATTTTGTCGCTTCTTTCTCCTATTAATAATTAATTCCACTATTTTAGTCAACTAAATTAATTATTTGTTTCAATTTTTATCTACACATTTTTAAATTTAAAATTGTGTTTATCTTTACTTAATTTATTCAATCATATTTTTATAAACTCTACAAACCGAAAACAATTTTATAACCAGCTACGATTCAAATAAAAAAGTTTTAATCATATATTTACATATTAACATTGTTCCATTTTGACGAGTGTATATATGTTAATAGATTACATTATATTTTATTCAACCCGAGTAATACACGGGTTTATTCACCTCGTGTATTACACGGGTTTTAAAAACATAAACTTTTTATTACTAAATATATAACAATATATTTATTCAACCCGTGTAACACACGTGATTCTAACCTAGTTTAGAGATAAATATATAAACTAGTAAGTTTTATCGGGCGTGTTCCGGTAAACATGTGTTATGAAAGTATGTTTGACATATGTTGTGTTTTGTTTGGTTTCAAACACAAACTTTGAAAAACGAAGTATCCAACGAAGATATCATGGCAAATAACAATGAAGTTACGTTGTAGGAATGAAAAAAAACGAAAAAAAATTGTTTAACGAAAAGATGAAACCATGTGAAACGGTAGAGAACAAAAACCCTAAAAATAAAGCCAAAATAAAAAAACTGAAATAAAAAAACTACATGTGGTTTATATCGATCGAAAAAATAAAGACAAATAGCAATGTATGTTCGAAAATCACCAATAATGGCACCGATTTTGTCCATGTGTTACCATTTGGTTCGTGAATGCACCAAACTTGATATTGTTTACGATAGAAAAAATAATAATTTGCGGTGGTTTTGTCACAAAAATGTTGCACGACGTAGACCATAATCTAATAAATGCATGTTCTACGTTGTACGAAAAAGCATAAAAACAATGTTGTTCGTTCATTATCGGTTTGTCACGTCACGGTAACATAACGGAAACGGTACTAGCTACATACGGAAAAAAAAAGAAAGAAACATGAATTTTAATACAACTTTGTTTTCGAAAAATAATTATATAGGTTGGTTTTTTACGTATGAAACACATAAAGGTAACCATCTTCTCTAAAGCAGCGGAAATCAGACTTCAAGAGGTAACCATCTTCTCTAAATCTGAGTTTTTTTGTGAATTTGGGGTTTCGGGTTAAAAACACATAAAGGTTGGGTTTTTATGTATGAAACGACTAAATGAACATAGATTTAGGCTCATGGACTAAAATGGAACGTTTTGGACGTAAAAAGTTTGAGGCTTGATCACGTTGAAAGCTTAGCTGAAATTTCTAGGATGTTAAGGAAAAAAACAACCCACATAGGTGAATTTGCCAAGTTCGCCTGATGCTCCAAGGGCGAACTTAACATGTTCGCCATGCATGTTCGCTTAAACCAATTAAGCAAACTTACCTTATCTTCGCTTAAACTCTGATGCGAACTTAACCTTATGTTCGCTAAACCTGCGTAGCAAACTATCCTCGCCTAAACAAATGAAGCGAAGTTGACCTATGTTCGCTCAACCATGAGTGGCGAACTTGTCAAAGTCCGCCAACCCTAAAAGATAGAATGTAACTAGCTAGTGTTGATTAGGTTGGTAATCTTATCATCTATACAAATTGTGTAACATCTAGTGACGCTCACTGACGAGAGACTGTACTTCAAGAACCCGCTTATCATGACACTTTGAGAGACGTGTGTAGTTAAGCCCATTAAGTGAATGGCCCAATTATCTACCTTGGACATGTTCTTGGAGTTAGAGACTCCTCTCCTTGGCCCTTGGGTAGTTGGCCTCAACCGTTCAACATCTGATATTTAAAGTTACGATGTTATTGTTGGCGGATAGCTAGTATAAATCTTAATCATAACTATTTAAATAAAAAATAAAATGCCAAAATATATTTATTGAAATATTATAAAACATACATATCATAACCGATTTAAAAGTTTCCTTTAATTATTATAACAAATAAAAAAATATATAGATCAAATGCAAGAATGAAAATTAGAAATATTTAATGGAGAACATAAACGTTGTACTCCACAATTGCATCTCCATTGGTTTCATTGAAGAAAAAAGTCCTAGCTTCAGCATACCCACTAGCAAATCGGAAAACACCACTTCCTCCGACCACCGGAAACTCCCTCACCGGAGACATAATAGGGTTCCGTCCCAATATACTCAAAGTGCTTCCATTAAACCTTTCTTCATCAAACACATAATTCTGGACAATCATAAAACTCATGTTACTCAAATCTGCTAACGTGTACATCCCTTGAGCTCTTCCCACCCGTGTAGAGTTTGGTTCCGGCCCAATGGTGAGGAGGTTGTCCATCATGACCACCGCCCCAAATCCAGTGGCAGAGGTGTTGGTAATGGGGGCTGCAGCCACCCGAATGGCAGTTGCATTTGGGCCACCAACGACATCGTGGAAGAAGAAGTGGAGGCGTGTTAGGTTCTGTCTTCCAAGTCGGAGTGTCGATCGTGGCAAGCTGGTTGAGAAAGTTTGAGATTTTCCGGCGAGGAAGAGGGAGAAAAGGACGACTATGACCAGTTACGGATATAGAAATTTTTTGTAGGAGGGACACGGGTGGGTAAAAAAACGGAGGAAAAAATTGAAATGACAATAAAATAATAAGCGATAATAAGTGTACGTTCATAACTTTAATACAAACTCACTTCTAATAATAAAAAAAAACAAACTCATTTCTAATTTAATACAAACTAAACCAAATAATTAATAAATTAATATTTATCTATATAATTTTTTCACACATCTTTCTTTACTCATGTAAGCAATAATAAGTGTATACGTTCATAACTTTGTAAGTTGAAATTTGAGCTTCAAAATATATTTAATATATGTCAAGTGTTTGTTTAAAAGTATCAAGAGTGATATGATATGGGCTTCTGTTAATTTTTTAACCACTTACCAATAGAGGTGCACAAAAAAACCGGTTTGGAAATCCAAACCGGTTCCGAACCGAAACCCGAACCGCCCTAGAACCGGTTTTTGGTGAACCGGTTTCAAACCGGTAGGAACCGACTGTTTATAACCGGTTTAAGTCTTTTGTACGATAAGCGGTTTACAACCGGTTTTTTGTGAACCGGTTTGGTAAACCGGTTTGAACCGGTTTAACGGTAATATTTCGAAACTAGCCGTTGGAAAACGGCTATATAGCCGTTAGAACCATTTTTTGACCGTTTTTGACCCATTTTAACCCCCAAACACATTATAAATAGGTAGGGGTGTTTTGGTTAAATCACACTTCTCAAACCCACTCTCTACACTCTCGTTTGTAAAAAAACGCTCTAAAACGCTCAAAAAACGCTATGGCAGTTTCTTCAAGTTTTGGTGTTTCCTCTTCCGAAGTTAGCGTTGTGAAAATCATACCAACAACGAGGAACCCCGCAATTTGGTCAAACTACGATCTATGTGAGATGTCTAACGGGTTGGAACGTGCTCGTTGCAAAAATTGTGGTAGGTTTTTTAAAAAGGAATCAAACTCAACTCTAAAAACTCATATGGAAAAATCTTGCCCGAGTTTGAAGAAAATTCCGGGTGAGGGTCAAGCATCTATGACAAGCGAGGGTGGAATTTGGAACTTCGATCCAAATATTGTTCGAGATAGAATGGCGAAATTAGTTATTCAAAGAGGTTTGCCGTTCAACCACTTCGACAACCCGCTCACGACGAGGATGATTCAAGTATCCCTTCAACCACGTTATCATCAAGTAAGTCGTAGTACTCTTAGACGTGATTGTCTAAAAATGTGGAAAAAAGCAAAAAAAGAATTAATTTTAGGTTTTGAAAAATTGGAAACCGGTGTGAACTTAACCACCGACGTTTGGTCGGCTCCACATGGTATTCCCGACTCATATATTTGCGTTACCGCTCATTGGGTTGATCCCAATACGTGGCAAATGATTAAACTTACAATCGCGTTTGAGATGTTTGAATATGCGCACACGGGTCAAAATTTATTTCACATTTTAGATGGTGTGATGACCGATTTTAAATTACAAAATAAAATATTTTCAATATCTTTTGATAATGTCTCAAATAATACAAATGCGGTTCAAAAATTAATATTAAAATATAATCCGATTTGCAACGACGCTTTTTTCCATAGTCGATGTATTGCACACATCATCAACTTAGCCGTGCAAGACGGGCTTGCGGTTGAACCCGTTATTGAATTAAGTAATGCATTTCGAGTCATGCTTAAAGACGTTTTTAATAGTAGTAAAAAAAGATACCATGAATATATTAGATTATGTAACGATACGGGTTTGATTTGCTTAGGTCCCAATTGGGACCTCCCAACAAGATGGAATTCAACTTATAAAATGTTTCATAGTGCTATACGTCAAAAAGATACTTTAAAATTTTTTCATGATATGCTTTCCTCAAAACCGCGTCGTAAAATTCAAAATTTTCCGTCTACGAGTTGGGACATTCTTGAAAATATAACCGAATTGCTCGAAGTTTTCAAAACCGCCACTACTTTTTTATCCGGGTTTATTACCCCACAAGTCCCTTGGCTCTTAAACAAATATTTCTAATGTGTAACAAATTAGCCGAACTTGAAAATAAAAATACTCTTTTTACGAGAATGATAAAACCGATGAAAGAAAAATTTGTTAAATATTTTAAAGAAATGCCTCCGGTTATAACTTGTGCCGCGGCATTAAACCCTACAATTAATGTTTACGGTGTTGAAACCTTGATTAATAAAATAACTTACGATTTGGATTTGAATGCTGAAGATATTCATTTTTCAACCTTAACAAAAACTTATTTTAACAAATGTTTGCAAGATTTGTTTGATATTTATTTACATAAATATGGTACAACACAAATCCCACATGATACGATGGGCGCGGGCGCATCAAGTAGTAGCTCGAGGAATGTGAACTTAAATTTGTATAAAGAAATGAATTTACTAAACGGGCTAGAGGATCCACCCCGAGTAGCGAACTCGGAAGGTATACGGGAACAAACTTTTTATCATTTATGAGTCCGGATGTTTTTGAGGACTTTGATATTTTGGCGTGGGGAAAGGAAACGAATCTACTTTTCCGGTCCTTTCCGCCATGGCCCGTGATTTACTAACCGTCCAAGCTTCCACGGTAGCTTCGGAATCCGTTTTTTCTCTTAGTGGCAGGGTTTTATCTATTCGAAGAACTAGACTCACTCCCGCGGCAATGAAAATATGCATTTGCTTGAAAGACCATTTGGATGCGGTAGATAGGAGACAAGATAGGAGTTCGCTTGAAGACGAAATTGAAGTTGAAGAATTCATACACGAATCTGAGGTCAACCAAGGATTGGCGAGCCCACTTACAAATGAAGAACTCGCCGAAGATGATAGACTACGAGGATCCACTAGTAACTCCGAGAATGAAGGCGAAAATTAAACAAAAAAACTCAAAAAAAAAAATATTATTCTTTTTGTCGAATTGTAATGTTTAATTTTGTAATATTTTGTGATTTCTGAACTCTTACGATATGAATAAACGCTGAACTTTATATTTTTATTTTTTAAATATTTATTTAAAATTTTTTTTTTAATAAAACCGGTTTAAACCGGTTCACCAACCCGAACCGGTCCAGAACCGAACTGAACCGGTTCAACTGGTTTGAGATTTTATACTTAATAAACCGGTTTAACCCGAACCGGTTTTAGTCAAAACCGGTTTAACAATTGCGTTGACCAAACAGGTTCGGGCCGGTTTGGAACCGGTTCGGTTCAAAAACCCGGTTTGTGCAACTCTACTTACCAACACCTTAAATTTGTTAACACTCGATGTCCAAGGCCCATTTTGTCTCCTTTTTATCGGGCCCAGTACGGATTGGACTTTGGGACCCATTTGACTATTTCAGTATGGATTGGACGGTGGGCCAATGCCCACCCAAGTTTATATGTGTATCCGCCTTTGACTATGACGGTGGTGGTGGTGGTGGTGGTGGTGGTGGTGGTGGTGGTGGTGGTGGTGGTGGTGGTGGTGGTGGTGGTGGTGGTGGTGGTGGTGGTGGTTAGAGGTGCACAAACCCGGTTTTTGAATCGAACCGGTTCCAAACCGGCCCGAACCGGTTTGGTCAACGTAATTGTTAAACCGGTTTTGACTAAAACCGGTTCGGGTTAAACCGGTTTATCATGTATAAAATCTCGAACCTGTTGAACCGGTTCAGTTCGGTTCTGGACCGGTTCGGGTGGGTGAACCGGTTTAAACCGGTTTTATTAAAAAAAATAATAATAATAAATATTTAACAAATAAAAACATAAAGTTCAACGTTTATTCATATTGTAGGAGTTCGGAAATCACAAAACATTATAAAATTAAACATTACAATTCGACAAAAAAATAATTTTTTTTTTTTGGAGATTTTTTGTTTAATTTTCGCCGTTATTCTCGTAGTTACTAGTGGATCCTCGTAGTCTATCATCTTCGGCGAGTTCTTCATTTGTAAGTGGGCTCGCCAATCCTTGGTTGACCTCAGATTCGTGTATGAATTCTTCAACTTCAATTTCGTCTTCAAGCAAACTCCTATCTTGTCTCCTATCTACCGCATCCAAATGGTCTTTCAAGCAAATGCACATTTCCATTGCCGCGGGAGTGAGTCTAGTTCTTCGAATAGATAAAACCCTGCCACTAAGAGAAAAAACGGATTACGAAGCTACCGTGAAAGCTTGGACGGTTAGTAAATCACGGGCCATGGCGGAAAGGACCGGAAAAGTAGATTCGTTTCCTTTCCGTCACGCCAAAATATCAAAGTCCTCAAAAACATCCGGACTCATAAATGATAAAAAGTTTGTTCCCATATACCTTCCGAGTTCGCTACTCGGGGTGGATCCTCTAGCCCGTTTAGTAAATTCATTTCTCATTTCGTTATACAAATTTAAGTTCACATTCCTCGAGCTACTACTTGATGCGCACGCGCCCATCGTATCATGTGGGGTTTGTGTTGTACCATATTTATGTAAATAAATATCAAACAAATCTTGCAAACATTTGTTAAAATAAGTTTTTGTTACGGTTGAAAAATGAATATCTTCATCATTCAAATCCAAATCGTAAGTTATTTTATCAATCAAGGTTTCAACGCCGTAAACATTAATTGTAGGGTTTAATGCGGCGGCACAAGTTATAACCGGAGGCATTTCTTTAAAATATTTAACAAATTTTTCTTTCATCGGTTTTATCATTCTCGTAAAAAGAGTATTTTTATTTTCAAGTTCGGCTAATTTGTTACACATTAGAAATATTTGTTTAAGAGCCAAGGGACTTGTGAGGTAATAAACCCCGGATAAAAAAGTAGTGGCGGTTTTAAAAACTTCGAGCAATTCGGTTATATTTTCAAGAATGTCCCAACTCGTAGACGGAAAATTTTGAATTTTACGACGCGGTTTTGAGGAAAACATATCATGAAAAAATTTTAAAGTATCTTTTTGACGTATAGCACTATGAAACATTTTATAAGTTGAATTCCATTTTGTTGGGAGGTCCCAATTGGGACCTAAGCAAATCAAACACGTATCGTTACATAATCTAATATATTCATGGTATCTTTTTTTACTACTACTAAAAATGTCTTTAAGTATGACTCGAAATGCATTACTTAATTCAATAACGGGTTCAACCGCAAGCCCGTCTTGCACGGCTAAGTTGATGATGTGTGCAATACATCGACTATGAAAAAAAGCGCCGTTGCAAATCGGATTATATTTTAATATTAATTTTTAAACCGCATTTGTATTATTTGAGGCATTATCAAAAGATATTGAAAATAATTTATTTTGTAATTTAAAATCGGTTATCACACCATCTAAAATGTGAAATAAATTTTGACCCATGTGCGGATATTCAAACATCTCAAACGCGATTGTACGTTTCATCATTTGCCACGTATTGGGATCAACCCAATGAGCGGTAACGCAAATATATGAGTCGGGAATACCATGTGGAGCCGACCAAACGTCGGTGGTTAAGTTCACACCGGTTTCCAATTTTTCAAAACCTAAAATTAATTCTTTTTTTGCTTTTTTCCACATTTTTAGACAATCACGTCTAAGAGTACTACGACTTACTTGATGATAACGTGGTTGAAGGGCTACTTGAATCATCCTCGTCGTGAGCGGGTTGTCGAAGTGGTTGAACGACAAACCTCTTTAAATAACTAATTTCGCCATTCTATCTCGAACAATATTTGGATCGAAGTTCCAAATTCCACCCTCGCTTGTCATAGATGCTTGACCCTCACCCGGAATTTTCTTCAAACTCGGGCAAGATTTTTCCATATGAGTTTTTAGAGTTGAGTTTGATTCCTTTTTAAAAAACCCACCACAATTTTTGCAACGAGCACGTTCCAACCCGTTAGACATCTCACATAGATCGTAGTTTGACCAAATTGCGGGGTTCATCGTTGTTGGTATGATTTTCACAACGCTAACTTCGGAAGAGGAAACACCAAAACTTGAAGAACCTGCCATAGCGTTTTTTGAGCGTTTTCGAGCGTTTTTTTTACAAACGAGAGTGTAGAGAGCGGGTTTGAGAAGTGTGATTTAACGAAAACACCCACTACCTATTTATAATGTGTTTGGGGGTTAAAAGGGGTGAAAAAACGGTCAAAAATTGGTTCTAACGGCTATATAGCAGTTTTCCAACGGCTAGTTCGATTTTGTGACCGTTAAACCGGTTCACAAAAAACCGGTCTTAAACCGTTCGTCGCGAAAATGTCTTAAACCGGTTGTAACCGGCGGTTCCTACCGGTTTGAAACCGGTTCACAAAAAACCGGTTCTTGGACGGTTCGGTTTCCGGTTTCGAACCGGTTTGGATTTCCAAACCGGTTTTTTTGTGCACCTCGAGTGGTGGTGGAGATAATGGTGTTGGCCATGGTGTTATATTCAATAGAGAAGTTGAAAATGGTGGAGATAATATGTTTGTATTTGCATGGTGCTTTGGGCTTTTATACTTGAATAAAAGCAAGAAAGGTCAAATCAAGTATAGAAATTTCGTCAAAGATGTACTAATTTATAACTTGTTTTTATTAAAAAACTAGTTTATAACCCGTGTCTACACACGAGATGAAAAATATCAAAACATAAAATTCTTAAATATTTATATATATATTTTACATGTGTAAAAATGATTACATATAGTAAGGATAGAAAACAAAATTCAAAATATGACAAAATTAATATATAAATGGGTTTTGAAATAACATTAATTACTATTTAATGTAATTTAACTTTCATTTACTATTTGATTGAAAATAAAAGTTAGATAATTAGATTTCAAAGTTTTTTATAATAAGTGATAATTTAAAATAAATGTGTTTTATTAGTAATTAGTATTTTCTTTAAAAATATATTATTATTAAAAGATAGAGGTGTATTTAATAAGATAGAGAGGCGGAAAAAAAATGATGAGAATAAATATGGAGGCGACACGTGACATGAAAAACCTTTATTTATTATATAGTATAGATATAGATTATTATTTTAATAATTATACATAAATGCTTAAATCATAACAATTTTTTTTAGCGACAACGCCTAGATATTATAGGATAATTGAGTTTTTCTGTGGCAACACCTAGAACATTCAGGGCAGCCCATCACAGGAGGCACTCTTCAACTGGGTAAACCCCCTGACTTTGTCAAAGACTTATTTTTTACTATGGACTGGATTCGAACTCAAAACCTCTACTATGAGAAGTTGTAATACTACCATTGCATCAAATGTGGAACGATCTTGAATCATAACAATTAATTTGAAGGTTTAGTTGCATGGATTATTTCAAGAACAATTACATGGTCAACAAATGTGCATGGGTTGACTCAATCAAACCATTAACCACGTAGAATTAATGCATGGAACTCGTCATGATCAAATAATGCAAGCTACGTTATATGACCGGCCGTCAATATAAATAAATACAATATTAGTTACGTACTTAGCTTTTCTTCATGTCATATATTCATATAGATTAAGCAACTAAAATGAAAACTCATAGTTATATACTTCTATACTCGATTAATAATACTTTGGGAATGTATGACCTATTTTTGATTTGCATATGAGTTTATTTGAACCGAATCAAATAATACAATAAATCAAAATGACCACTTTTATAAAATTTACGAATTCAAAATGGATGTGGACGTGCACCACCCACGTCCATTATTTGTCACCACTATGTTGTTGAAATCATCATCATCACCACTGCCCAAGGAGGGGGGAAGGAGGCGTATATTTTTTAGACATCAAAATACAATAGGCCCCTTTATATTTTTTATAGGCCACCAAACCCTATTTAAAGCACAACTGATAGGTCGTAATGCCTCCGTGTACCTGTGTAAATTGTGATTGTTATGATATTTGTGAAAATGATTAGGCCAGGTTACAACGAGGGTTATATATGATACTATATTTAGATAGGGTGAGGTTCAAATACTAATCAATATTTATGTGATAACCATGATAATCACTCTCAAACATAGTGTTACGTGTGTATCAATTATCATTATGTTAATGTTACATATATGTAAACACTATGTGTCACGTATATGTAACATTATTTGGTACGTATATGTAAGACTCACCATTTCTGTAATTACGTTCAAAATATTTATTCAATATACTTAAATACTATTTTAACAATTAAAAGAAAAAATAATTTATAATTTATATGATTGTTTTATAGTGGTTAGTACGGTTATCACATAAAAAGTTGGTTAGCATTTGAACCCTTCCCTATTTACATAATACTAACTTTTAATATTGCTCTCCATCTTCCCATACTCACGAGTCACGACCATCTAGATACCTAGGATCAACAATTTGAAAATCAAAGTCAATATCTCAGGAAGTAATATTGATATACGGAGAAATCAAGTTTTAAGCAATTCAGAGGTATTGAAATTGGGAGAACTCTAGTTCAAAGCAAATTCATCTAGAATTTTAATCCAACTTCCAATCCATCTACAATTATGTTTTCAAATAAAAACTAATCTACCCGCTAAAAGAAAAACCCTAGCATGTGCGACGGCGGCTGGAAGGGCGTTCATCGCCGGAACGCAGATCGGGACGGGAAGAGACCAACAGACCTTGGCAAACAACATATAGGAATGGCAGACAACAACTCGATCGATGGAACGGATTCAGAAACGCTCAAGAAGAGGAATGGCAGGAAGTTAGTCGACGAAAGAAACCTTCGAGGAACCTAAACTGGCAGGTTAGATCAGTCCCAATATGGAAGAAAGCTACATCGTTTTGTGTTTCGAACTTGCCGGAAGGTTGTGATAACTCCAGGCTTTGGGAAGCATTTGTCTCACTAGAATCCCTCTGTGATGCCTACGTTGCCAGAAAAAAGGACAAAGGCGGCAACCTTTTTGGCTTTATCAGGATGACGGACTTCACGGAGGTTTACGAACTACTTAACTGTATGAACTCCGTGACCATCAACGGAGCCAAGATTGGGGTAAACATTGCACGCTTCGATAAAGAAGGGTACCCCCAGAAGATTCCCCCTCCAAAACCCAATCCTAAGGTGGTGCACGAGTTTGACACTAATCACCATTCCAAGCCTTACACATCTTCGGGTTCGTTTAAAGATGTCGTAACGGGTAACCAAACCTCACCAGTCAATCTTCCTGTGATCAACATCCATATTCCCGTAACTACTGCCGAGAAAAATTGGATGGACTTGTCACTATTGGGGTAGGCTTCATCCCTGTCTAACCTAATTGAGGTAAAGAACAGGCTTCTCTCCATTGAAGACCTGGACGTGAACGTAAGGCACTACTAGAAAACTGGGCAATTGCGACGGCATTTCCGGTCGCAAATCAGTCGCAAAACGCGTTTTGTGACCGATTTACGACCAGAAATGCCGTCGCAAAAACCTCTGTCGCTAATCCAAATTTGCGACCAAAATTGCGACCGCCGTAAAGCTGCGACCATTTTTTCAACCGGAATGCGATCGCAAAATTTGCAACCGGAAATGCGGTAGAAAACTTTGCGACCGGAAATGTCGTCGCAAAGTTTGCAACGAAATTGCGGTCGCAAAATTTATGACCGGAAATGCAGTCGCAAAATTTGCGACTCCACTTTTGCGACCGCCTTGCGACATGAATGTTGCGACCGGGTTGTGACCAATTTGCGACCATAATGCTTTTTTTTACCAATTTTTTTTTCCTATTTTTATAATAGTTTATTTGGAATCTCCTGTTAACCATTCACAAATTGTAAATAGTGCAAAACATTCTAATTGAAATTTCTAAAAAAAAAGTCAATTATCAATTATCCAAACATAACAGATACCCAAACATTCAATAAAAGTGTTTATAGGTTTAACCAGGTGGTTGGATGTTTTGTGACACAAGTTTTAACAATTCTTCAAACTTTGTCATCTTATCGAGTATGGCTTCTTTCTTCACTTTATCTCTTTCTTTTTCCTTCACCAAATCCTCAATAACTCCATTCAACCTTTCTTTATCATCTTCCTTTTTTTTCACAAGTTCCTCGATGATTCCATTCAACTTTTGTATCTACAAATAATAAACATGTACTTAAATTTACACTTAAATATAAAAGTTCAAATATAACTCATTTAGACTAATTATAATCAAACATGACCTATTAGGACCCGTAATAACTACGTCAATACAAACTCCCTGTAGTTTGTTTCTTTGAGCATCGGGTTAAGTTCCAATAAAAGAATCAAAAGTAATAATTGATCTAGAGGATTCTATAGAATCTTGGTCAAATGAGTTTTTGAAGCCTAATTTGCATTAAGGTTATTCAATCTATAGCTAAACTCTGTTTTCTTGTTATAGCTCTGCAATTTGATTATAGAGTTGGCATAGTCTCAGGTTATGTATGTTTATCCAATAAAAGAACAACATATATAACTAATGCACCAACAAGATAACCTACAAAGTTGATTGGTAATTTACTAATGAATATATATCAGACTTAGTAACTTACTATAGACATAACTCACTAACTCAAATGAAGAGATTTCAAGAGTACTTTACCAGACCGATTATGTAGCGTTTTCTGATCTACCACCCGGTTTGATCCGGTTCTGTGAACAACCGTAAATGCTATATCTTACAAAACTCTTAATATACTATGTATTCTAACATTAATCTAAAATTAACCCCACTATGGATTCCCTGGTCGGGTTCGGGCAATATCATATCAGTTTCAAAATCAGATTACACTATAATCAACTTCAAATATTTTTAAAAATTATATAAAATCTAAAAAAAAGTCTAGAAGAATCAAAGAACTTCTAGCATTAATCATATCTTAGTCTTACATAACTACAAACACATGATTAAAATTTAAAACTGGTCCAAAATACTTGTTCTCGACCAAACCGACTTGTCCATTCCAACTAGTCCAACCTATCCAGTTTAAACAACTTAATTTACCGTTTCCTGATCTAACCGAATTAACTTATCCTTCGATTTTTAAAGGGTTTTAACTTATTGAAATAGTAGTCTAAAGTGTGAAAACATGTATTTATTATAGTATAATTATGGAGTTGCCTCTATCCGAAAAGGTGAAACAAGATCTCATTGAACAAGAAACACCAAACAACAATTAAGGAAACACATCCACAACCCTGTCCCATAAGGTTTGTGACATATAATATGTGAAGCCGACTGTATAGTTTTGAATGCTTTCACGTCACTTACTAATGGGTTAACAAAGTGTGTAGCATATAATGTGTTTTGATGCAGGTTAGAATGCTAAAACATACATATTTATTATTTGCTGAATGAAATTAAGGGTACTAAATGAAAACATACCTCGTGTACATATGTAGTACTGCTACACGGTGTGGAAGGCGTACCCGTGATCAAGCCTAACGGGTCCTCGACATTGCTTAACCCATAATTTTTTCCTTTATTCTTGCCCCCGACCACTCATGACCACAAGTCTGAGTCAAATTCTGGGTGTTTGCTAGCATCATTCATGTACTTCTCCTCAAGATATCCCTCATATGTTTTCTAATATACACGAACAAAACAAAATTTTACTTTCTATGAAATTTATATAAAATAATCATCATGGAAGTGAAGAAACTTACCCAAGTCTCATGTGACCTTTCGTCAACCCATTTCAAATTTTGTTCTTCAACGTCCTCTTCTGAATCGATGTCCTCAACTACTGAACTGGTACACTCTGGCAATTTGTCCAATGGCCTAAAACCTTTCTACAAATTGGTCAATTTTCAGGTTGCAAATAAAGCTGTGACAAGGAGACAAAAGATGCCAAGATGAGTACAATTTGTAGAAAATTAAAGTGATAATTACTTCTTTCCGGGATATGATTTTCCCAACAGGAAATATTACTCCGCCTAAGCTTTTAATTCGTAGTCCTCACATTCATAATGTCATTAACAATCCAAATTATGTTCTATGAGATTCATAATACGTGTCTTAAAACATTATTTGGATTATTATTTTTCAAGTTGTATTAAGGGCTACTGATATTAGCCGTTTCTTTGGTTATAACAACAATAGCACACACAAGATCAATCAAGAAAACAAATAAAGTGACTTTATTATGATAACAGAAAGATAAGCATGAGCTAGCTATTAATCATAAGAATTAAACCTTAACTGTTAAAATTAAGAGACTATGCATTTTTATCTTGGAAGTCAAACATAACATAGCTATCAATCATAAGATTAAAGCTTAACTATTAACTATTCACAAACAGACTATGCACTTTTATGTTGGAAGTCAAACAAAGCATATTCAGGTAAATTCATCTTTGAAATCCTAAAAAACCCTAACAAATCAATGTGGGGACATGGGACCAAATAATATAAAACAACACACAAAACTATCATAAGTGAAAATCTAGGCAAGTTTAGTTACAAATCTATGAAAATATACTCCAATTAACTAATCAAAGAAACAATTAACTCGATGATTGAAACTCAGAAACAGCAAGTCAGCAACAAGCAATTCGATAGTCGATTGAAATCTTATAGTTGATTACGCAGCTTTTAAGCCAAATCTTCACTAAATTCAGCTTATAGCGACTTCATTCATTTGAATAATTTCAATATTCAATCGTTACAGGTTCTGAACAAACAGTAAGCAATAAATCGCATGAAGGAGATGCAATTGAATTTAGCTGAGCAAAAAAAACCCCAATTAGAATAAGGAAACTAAGATCCAGAAAAATGACAACACAAAAACCCTAATTCTATCAAATCAGATCCGGATAAAAGAACTTACGAAAGTGAGAGGTGACGCGGAGGATATGGTGATCTTCGAACAACGGCGGCGGAGATCGTGATCTACGAACGACGGCGGAGGAGATAGTGATCTACGAACGGCGGAGGAAAGCAATATGGCAGTCTGGCGAAACCGCTACATCCCGCTACGACGGCGGAGGAGATTGTGATCTAACGCGTAATTGATTTGATTTGAGGACCACCGTGAATTGATCAGTGTGAAGAAAAACGCGCAAGTTCCAGATTTGATCTATGTATGAACGCGTATTGCATAATTCCAGGTCTCTCGCTTCAATTAAACCCAATATAAATAATAAAATAAAGTTAACGCAATATACGGTCACTTAGCCCATTCTTACTTTAATCCAATGTTTTCAGAACCGTACCATACGAACCGGACCGAACGTCAAACCGATCTCCTTACCGGTCCACTGGTCGGACCGGATTTAATAACCGGACGACGTCATAAATATTATAAAAATATATTAATACAAACAACCATTAATCCTTTCAAAAACCACCAACAAGTCAATTCCAATAATTTTAAACTAACAATTAGCTACGAAATACAAGGCTAAGAGACTTAAAAGGGATATAAAAAAATGTTAACCGGTTCGTTTGATCCGACCGTTTTTTACGACTGTTTTGCAACCGTTATAATTTCGGTCGTAAATCGGTTGCAAATTTTGCGACCGTTTTTTTCGGTCACAAGTTTTGGTCGCAATTACCCAGTTTTCTAGTAGTGAGGTATGTGGGAGGACTGAGATTCCTTCTCACGTTTCACTCTCTTGAAGAGGCTATGGACTTCCTACAAAACAAAAAAACCTCATGGAATGCTTGGTGTACCAAAATGGAGATATGGAATGGGCAGATCCTATAATTTGAGTGTATTGCATGGGTGAGGATTCGTGGTATTCCTCCTCAATTATGGGAGCATGAGGTCTTTGACTCTGTTGCAAGGAAATATGGGGAGATCATGCAATGTTCACTTGCTTCTACTAATGACGGTAATCTAGCCTCTGATATGGTCGCTATTATGGTAACTGATGGGCTAACTGTAGAAGGGGAGGCCAAGATTGTCCGAAATGGTATAACAACTAGCTGTTGGATAACAGAAGTTAATGAGGACTGGGTTCCGTGGGAATCTACTTCACCGGTTAATCCCTCCGGTAATCCTAGCCAGACTGAACCGTCGAGTGATAAGGAGGTTAATAATACCTCGCAAGTCAAGAGCCCGTTAGAGCCACCTGCATCTCCGATTGGGTCTTGTAATTATGTTGGGCCAGTTCTAGACAAATCGACGATCCGGGTTAGCGGTGGTCTGCGGTTCAGAAAGAGACCTCGCACTCAGTTGGATCAAGCCTCTCCCCATGAAGTCGTGCATCCCATCGTACCGCCTTCTTCTACCTACCCCGTTTTCCCTAACCCTTTCCTCCCTCAGCAGAAATCTTTCAAAGGCAGGCATTTTAAGTTCTCTCATCGGAAGTTACCTGTCTCCTCTTCCCTCCCGGCCCCATCCTTCTCCCAATCTCCTGTGGTTACTCCCAATGTTGAACCCATGGTATTTGGTTTCTCATCTCTTAATACCTTGTCTCACGCAGACGTTTCCATTCCCACTTCTCCTCATGATCCTCTGTTATCGAGGTTCTTTTCCCAATTGCCCCTCCTGTTACTGATCATTTAGAGCTGGATGAGGAAACCGTACACACATTTAACATCGGCCAGTTTGTGGGTCTTGATATGACCAATTGTGAATCACGAATTAGAGAGGTAATTCTTGGTGAAGCTGTTGATACAGTTAACCAATGAATTTTCTATCTTTGAACATTTGGGGGCTGGGCGACCGATCTAAATCTGATTGGATTAAAGGTCTAAAATTCAAGCATGGTATCTCATTTATTGGCATTCAAGAGACAAAGGTCACTAATGGTTTGGCCATTAATGTTAGCGCTCTTTGGGGGAAATCGACATTTGAGGCTGATTATGTCAACTCAGTAGGAGCATCTGGGGGTCTCATCGATATATGGAACAATTCTATCTTTTCTAAAACTAATGTTATTAAATCCCAAAATTTCTTAATCATTAAAAGTTATATAGTCAGAATTGGAGAGCTCTTTCACATTGCCAACATCTATGCTCCTCAAGATACTACGGCTAAGGTCAATCTATGGAACGAACTAGCGGCTTTAAAGAACTCCTCTCTACCAGGCTCTTGGCTTCTCTTTGGGGACTTTAATGAAGTTCGATCTCAAGATGAGAGACGTAACTGCTTATTCGGTCCGCTTGGTGCTAGAATTTTTAACGAGTTTATAATGAAGCAGGATTATTTGAATATTCAATGGGGGGGAAGGAAATTTACAAGATACTCGAAGGATGTTAACAAAATGAGTAAACTCGATCACTTTCTAGTCTGTGATAACTTCATGAGACGTTGGCCCTCGGCATATTTATTAGCTCTTTCTATTGGTCTCTCGGATCATTGCCCACTGCTGCTTTCTGTTCATGCCCCAGATTATGGCCCTATTCCCTTCAAGGTGTTTAATTCATGGTTCCCTCTGAATGGGTTTGATAGTTTGGTGAGGGACGGACTTCAATCCTTCACTCCTCCCGTCGCACACATGGAGCCGAACATACTACTTCTGTATAAACTTAAGTTCCTCAAAGAGAGAATTAAATGTTGGAAAAGTTCTCTACTCTCTGATGAAAAAAAAACTCAAAGAAGATTGCATTAAAGGCTTGGATAAATTAGATGGACTTGGTGAATCTCGTCCTTTACTTGAGGAGGAACTTGCTGCTAGACTCGATTACAAAATTAAGTTAGTGGAGATTGTTAATAGAGCTTCTATAGATCTTCAACAAAAATCAAAACTCAATTAGTCCTGATATGGAGATGAAAACTCAGGGTTCTTCCACAAATCCGTGAACATGAACTTATCTAGCAATCGAATTCATGGCCTTATGATTGGTGGTCAATGGCAAATGTGCCCTCTTATAGTGAAGGACGCTATCTTTGAGTTCTACTCCTCTAAATTTGACTCTCACACGTGCAACCGTCCCTCCATTGTTGTTGCTGGGTTCAATCGCCATTCTCCTGCCCAAGCCAAGTCCTTAATAGTCCCATTCTCTCCATCTGAAATCAAAGCAGCGGTTTGGGATTGTGGTGGAGATAAATCTCGTGGCCCAGATGGCTTTACTTTTGCCTTCCTAAAAAAGTATTGGGATCTCTTCCATCAGGACTTTGTGGACATATTACATCGCTTTCATTCGAAGGGTGTTATTAGTAGGAGCTGCAACTCATCTTTTTTTACCCTAATCCAGAAGAAGAAAGACTCTCTTGCTCTATCAGACTATAGATCGATTAGTCTGATTGGTTGCATCTCCAAGGTAATATCAAAGGTATTGGCGAATAGACTTAAAGTTGTGATGTCGAGTCTCATCTCTAGTTCCCAGTCAGCTTATGTACATATGCGAAGTATCCTTGATGGCCCTCTTATGATTAATGAGATTATCTCATGGTTAAAGAAATCAAAGTCATCAGCTGTCCTTTTTAAAGTGGACTTTGAAAAGGCATTTGACTCCTTAGATTGGTCCTTTCTATACTCAATAATGTTGAACATGAACTTTCCGGTTATTTGGTGTGATTGGATTTTAGGTACTTCAAAATCGGCTAGGACCAAAGAGTTTCCAATTAAAAAAGGAGTTCGCCAAGGAGATCCCCTATCTCCCTTCCTCTTTATTCTGGCGATGAAAGCACTAGGGGTAATTATGAACAAACCGGTATCAAATGGGATTTTTTATGGGATTAACCTTCCTAACAATGGCCGGATCATCTCCCACTTATTCTTTGTTGATGATACTCTTTTTATTGGTGACTACTCACCCTCCTCATTCTCTAATTTGGTTCGTTTGCTCCATTGCTTTTATTTAGCTTTAGGGCTGAAAGTAAATCTTCATAAGAGCAAACTTTATGGGATTGGTGTTGATTCAGATCTTATCCCCCAGTTAACTATGATAGCTCGTTGCAATCCAGGGGTACTTCCATTTTCTTATTTGGGCCTTCCAATTGGGGCTAACATGAATCATATTAAACATTGGAAGCCGATAGTAGATTTACTTGAGACTTGATTATCTTTATGGAAATCTAAAATGCTCTCTTTTGGTGGGCGGATAACTCTAATCAAATAGGTCCTAAATATCTTACCAATTTATTATCTCTCTTTGTTCAAAGCCCCGGTTCATGTTATTGCAACTCTTGACAAAATAAGGAGAAGATTCTTATGGTCCGGTTCTTCCCCTGCTAAGAAAATACACTGGGTCTCTTGGAACAAAGTCATGGCTCCTAAAGATAAAGGTGGTCTTGGGGTTGGTTCTATTCAAGATATGAACCTCTCTTCTCTCTGAATGGTGGTGGAGAGCTTCTTATGATCGTTCCTCCCTTTGGTTCAAGGTTATTTTTTCAATTCATCATTGCACTCGTCCCTTTACTTCTTTTCCTCTCAAGTCTAGCATCACTGGAACATGGAAGAATATTGGTGCTATTGACATTGAGTTTACTAGAAGATCCATACATCTTGATAGCTTAATCACAGGGAGAGTCGGTAATGGTACATCACTTTGGTTCTAGTTGGACCGATGGATTGGTGATGGTAGACTTTGTGACCAATTTCCCAACCTCTTCAGTATTGCTAGGTTCAAAGAAGCAAAGGTAGTCGATTGTTTGGTTGGTTTAGACGCTGTTTCAACTTGAATCTCGGCTTGGAACCTTCAAGCTCTTCCGGTGGTCTTTTTTTCTGAATGGTCCAGCCTCATTGTCATGACTAGGCCCGTAACACATGTGGATAAACCAGATACCTGGTTTTGGAAGCTCACCAACTCGGAACTTTTCTCTACCAATTCTCTCATATCGTTTATGCAGGTTTGTAACGGCCCAATACCTCCTCATAGATGGAATAATTGGGTCCCCATAAAGGTGAACTTCCACGGGTGGAGACTAGCACTTGACCGTTTACCTACACTTGATGCATTGGCAAAGCGAGGGATCTCGGTTACCTCTTCTGATTGCTCTTTATGTCTCAGCTCATTGGAATCTATCAATCATTTGGACCTACATTGTGATTTAGCAAAATTGATTTGGAGCAAAGTGCAACAATGGTGTAGACTTGCGTCTATCCCCTTGAGCTCGGTTCAAGATCTCTTAGACTATCCGTTTATCTCATCTTCATGTGAAAAGAAAGGGAAGCTAATCCACAGTATCTTTCTTATTACTCTTTGGTGTATATGAAGATCAAGAAATGATAAGGTGTTTCAGGGCAAGGCGGTTCATCCTTCAAAAATTTTTGTAGACATCAAGACTTTATCGTTTTTATGGATAAAAAATAGGGCCACTAAGAATGGAATCATATGGTTTAATTGGTGTAATTTTAATATTCTATTGTAAGTTAGAGTTATTAGGGTCTTTGGTTGGGATAGTTTCTTGCTAATCCCTTCCTTTCTTTGAATAAAAATCTCGCCGTTCCAAAAAAAATCCATCTACAATTTTAATAGATATAAAAGAAACGGGTTGTGTTTTAATTTGACTATATGTAATTTAATTGTTGTTTGATATCGCACATGCAATAACGTTCACTTCGAATATTTGTTTGTTGTTTCATTAGTTCAATTTCAATATAATTAACTGATGTTTTATTAATCCATTGTTACAACAATTTAGTATTGATACAATAATTCGAATATTAAATGCTATTTAGTTGTGGAAATTTTGCACATAAATAACTATTTGTATTTGGGATTAGTTTTAGGAAAAAAGGGTTCTAATTATAAAAAGGGTGAGAATGATTTAGGGTCATTAAATCAAATTATAGAAAATATTTAATGGTTGAGATTAAATTGTAGGAGAAAAAGTTGTTGGAAGAGTATTTTAGTCTTGGTCACTTTTGTTAACATTTTATCAAGTTCCCCCCTCATTTTAAAACGTTCATAACTTTTACATACGACATTATTTTTTCAAAAAAATTACACCAAAAAAGAGCGTTTTTTATCTTTAAAACGAGTATAGTGTCGTTATAAACAAAAACATTTTACACTTTCATTTTATCAAGTTCCCCCCTCATTATTTTTTTTTTACGTTTTACAACTCATTGTGTAATTAGTCCGGTCAATGTGTAATACACTTTCATTGTGTAATACACTTTCATTGTGTAATACAATTCATTGTGTAATACAAGTTCATTGTGTTATATGTATTTATCATTGTGTTTTACGCTTTTCAACTAATTGTGTAATTAGTCAGGTTATTGTGTAATATAAGTTCATTGTGTAATACCACGTCTGTTCATTGTGTAATTAGTCAGACCATTGTGTAATACAAGTTCATTGTGTAATTAGTCAGGTCATTGTGTAATACAAGTTAATTGTGTAATACAAGTTCATTGTGTAATACCACGTCTGGTAATTGTGTAATATTTGGTCATTGTATAATTAGTCAGGTCATTGTGTAATACAAGTTCATTGTGTAATACAAGTTTATTGTGCAATACAAGTTCATTGTGTAATTAGTAAGGCCAGTGTGTAATACAAGTTCATTGTGTAATACACAATGACCATTATACCATCCCTTTAAAAAACAATAAAATGACACATGTCAAGCACAGAATCCTTCTTACCTTTCTTATTTTTAAAACCCTTTTTACTATAACCTAACTATTGTATTTGTTACTAATATATAATTCTTAATTAGTATGTGTGTTCTACTATGTGAGAGGATCGCAACGAACTAAACTGTGTCAAAAAAAAACAAAGATAAGATGAACGAAACGATTCTCCAAGTCGTGTGTTTTTGTAAATTAGGATGCATAGGCCGCGGGTACATGTTATAGCCTTCTTGCTTATTGAACTGGGTGCTAGTGGATCGCTTGACGATAAGCACAGATTGGTGGTGAAGGGCAGATTTGCATCCAAACACTTTGAAGGGATTATGAGCCGATATACTTCTCCCAATCATGATTTTTTTTTCTTTCTTTGCATTGATTGTCATGTTTTATTTCTTTTGGGAGCATGATGATAAGTTTCCCTTTATAGATGAGTATGTTATCTGCATTGGTTGCAAGAGCTCGGATACAGTCCTTAAAAGGGATAACCATCTGTTATTCCTCATATCTGAGAAGGTACATTTCACACCCAATACTTTTTTGGCCAAACTTTTTTTGAAATTTTGTTAATAACTAAAATATGTTACAAACACTATATCATTACTAATTAATATGTTAGATATGATTATAAAAACTATATCATCACATTAATAATCTTTTTTTATACATAAATCTAACTTTCAATCCTCTAGAACTGATTTCTTTTTTAGCTATATCGTATATTATTTCATCCTGTTAACTTGTTTGATACAAAATGTAACCCAAATCAACCAATTCATAAATAAATAGATCAAAATTGAGTAGTTGACATTTGTCTTTCTTTGCTTTTCTTTAGTGTTGTTCTAGCAGATCAGTTGCTCAAATCAAGGCTGGGTTCGTGGCTCGCGTGGGTCGTAGAAATGCTGGAACATAGTTTTACTAAACTGCACTGACATAGTACTTGCTCTTATTTGGGTTTACACGCTTATCCTTAATTTTATCGAACAATGTTGAGCTTTATTTATCATAATAAATTTTATAATATTGTGACTTTCTTTTCTGCTCCCCATTCAAGATGCTACATTAAAACCGTACCACGTGTTAGTAGTTATCACACGTTTCATATTGAAGATTTTATTGTTTGATTATATGTCCTTTGGAGTTCTCTTCAATGCATTATGGTTCAATCATGTTCGGTCGTTATCATTGGGTCTTTGTGGTCTCACCAGATGAATTTGCTCTCTTGCAAAATTTATAATAAATAACCAGTGTCATTTGTTATGATTTGTATTATGCATTAAGAGTGCAGATATTATATTGTGCATTAGGGAGGGAGAGGGGGACGGCGACGTGGCGCCTCAGTGCCGCGCGACATGACAACGGCTATGGGTGACCCGGCTCACAACGTGGCAATGGCTTTATAGCCGACAGAGAGGATTTAAAAAAAACTTCTACCCTATTTAAACCAACTAAATAAACCAAATTTTTACACAACAATTCTACAACTTCTACTCTACATTCTCTATTATTTTATACCCAAAAAATGGCATCCTTTCTGAAAACGCTCATCAAAACTGGGATCAAACTGTGAAAACCAACCTGAGGTTCCCGTGACTCAAAACCCACCTCCCGTTCAACCCAATTTTTTAAATAATCCCTCGTTGTTTCCAATACCGACCTCAATCTCCTCTCAAATATTCTCCCCGATGTATAACGTTTTTACCCAATTGTTAACCCAACCTTTTGTTCCCGAAACACAACAATGCCGTCAAACCCCACCATCCGATGATGAAGATGAAGAAAACGATGATGGCAACGTCGACTTTGAAGATGAGTCAGATGAAGAAGATGATCCCATCCCAACCCCGACAGGTGTGAGAAAGAAGAGGCCGTAGTAAATGGACCCACAAGAAGGAGCTAGCTTGGGTAAAGGCTTGGGTCCAAGTATCTTAATACCCGGTAATCAGGAACCAACTGGAAGCCAATTCTTCGAAATTTTTCAAGCCAAATGGACAGGACCGATCGAAGTGTCCATCAAATGAACTCAAAATGGAAGGATCTGAATGCAAAGTGCAACAAATTCAACGACATATATACTCCGATATAGTGAGAAGTCAACGTAGCGGGAAGTCCGACATGGACGTGTATCGTGAGTCGCAAATGCAAATTGGTTTCGCTTGAACCAGTCATGGGTGGATTTTGGTTCCATATACCAAATTGGTTTCGCTGTTACACGTCGATGAAGCTTCGGATCGTGGTCGTCTAATCTTTCTAACAAAGGTAATTGTGTTTGAACTCATCAAAATGTGGTGTTGATTTTATCAATTTGTGTATTTTTGCTTGCTTCATTTTGGTGAACATTGATACTTATAGTTGCAACTGTAAGCTAACAAAAATAATAGAGCCTTTGTCACAATTTCCATACTTAAGTGTGTTGCTATATGCAAATCAGGGGAGATGAAAGTTGCGGAAGTTTTGTTAAAATAAATGAAAAGTAGAGGTCTTGATGTGAATGATGTTATAAACTTATAATCAGCACATTAATGATGCTTATTGTAAAAAGGGAATTGAGTAATTTAATTGATTGAGACGGGTATAAAACTAGTTTACTTAGTTTTAAGCCGCTTATTTATAAAACCAATATCCGTATTGCTTGAAATATAGACAATTAAACAAAAGTCCATTTTTAACCGAATCGAATATAAAACCCTATTCTATAGTTAGACTAAACTTCCCGTTTGATTAATCCACTAGATAAAAAACTATAGTTAAACTAAACTTCCCTTTGTATAGAAGCCTCATTGTATCGTGAAGAGACTTTCCATTTGGACCACCAACTTCCATTCTTCCTCCGACAACTCATCCTGCAGGATTACAAACTATGAGCTGCCATACATACATTATACATACATATGTGAAATCAAATAAAATAACAATTTTTGAGTTACCTGATAATAGGCCTTTAGCGCGTCGACTGAAGTCCTCGAAATGTGGCTGACAAGCACATCTTCCATATCAAAATGCCTCCCGAACATTTTTTGTTGCTCCTCGGCATTGCTTCCCTTTATCTGCCAATGTAGATCGATATGATCAGCACAGGATATCAGAATGTATTTTTCTAGATATTGGTCTGGTTGGGTTGAGACGAAACATTTTTGCCCAAAAGTTCACATTGGTTTCCTATTTAGCTAATCTTTTTTGTTTGACCCGTCACATATAACATATGCCACTGTTTAAAGAAAAGGTTACAAAAAACACATTTTTGATGAGTAATTTCAGTATTTATTCAGCTTCATCTACAACAACTAGTACAGTAAAAAGTTACGACAGTTCAACAAGAAGGGATGGTAAATATATAGATCAAGCTCTCCTCTGGCCCTCGAAAAAAGCTACCCGTTTTGATCCCAACCAGGCCGACCAGCCCAGGTATAATACAGTAGACAGCGACTAAGTGAAGCTCCATACCTGGATAGCCACCTTCTGTCCTTTCTTGGCATAATCGAGTCTCTTGTGGCAATCCTCAATGGAAGAGATTCGCCCAATATCAATGAAATCCTTCTGAGGAATGCAAATGGGAGTTCCAATCTGCCCACGATGACAAAAAGCATGTCGTCACCAAGAACCTAAAATGTTTTTTGTATTAATTAAGAATCAAATATTAAATAATCTCGTTGAATTAGCCACTCCAAGTTGTTCTAGTGATAACAAGAGTACCTTAATCATGCCCTCTTTGACATCCACGCCCAGAAATATTGGATCCTTCTTGTTAAACATGCAGTTTGGCATAATTTTAAGAACACATGGAAACACGACATCTTTAGCAGCTTCTTTCTTCTTTACTTCCTCAAGATTATCCATATAGGCCTTAAAATGGACACACAAGCGGTACATGACGTCAGATATGAAAATCTCGACACCAAGGCCATCTGCAAGCTCCTGGGCTTCAGATGTCACTTTGACATCAAAAGCTAAGATTGTTGCAAACTCTTTCTTTTTTTCTAGCATGGAACTAGCCTTCCTGACATCCTTTTTATGTACGGGACCTAAACCTATACCACTAACAGGTATGCTTACTGCTGGAGTCTTTAGCAATGCCAGTAGTGCCTCCAATGACCCAAGAGTAGATGCTTGAACATATACCCCTTCACCACTTTTATCAATCCTACTCACTGCATCATCCATAACTGATTCTTTAATCTCCTCCACGTCATCGTGAGGCCCTACCGCATATAGGGTGGTCCCAGCCACCACATGCTCAAGATTCTGTTCAAGATGTTAAATAGAATGAAATAACACACTTCTGCAAGAAGGGGAAATTCCCATTAGAGTGGAGGTCATGAAATAGTCACCTGTGCAGTAATTTTGATCGCGTGTGCAGCTTTGATTTCTTTGTGATGAACGTAGGCTCCCTGAACGAAATAACAAAAGGACTCATCAATAATAAAGATACTTTCTACAAGTCCCAACACAATTGTGATACTATTTCTCATTTATATATAATAGTCAACATCTGCCATCATAATTGAGCTAACTTCCTAAATTCATAATTATGGTCAAGAAAATCAGTAAAATAGTTCAAAACTTGAAATTCACTGTTAAAAACTTAACGTCCAACCTTCTCAAAGAACAAGTACCAGACTTGTGCTAACATTATGCAAACTCTAGAATATAAAATAAAAACAAAAAAGAAATTTATCAAACTTAGGTCGATTGATCGAATAAATCAAAGCCTTACTCTCTTTGAATGGGGAGTCAACAATGAGCGGATTGTAGTATGAATTGGTCCCTGCACAACACGAGGCATTGTTTGTTATGTTAAACAAATGGTAACTTAAAGTATCAACCGAGTATTGGCACTTGCCTTGATGCCACACACAACAATCTCATCTCCTACATGAAGAACGCCATTGTACAATACCACGTCGATGGTTGTTCTACAGCCTTTTATGACTTTAACCTCCAACACCTTACACTAAAAAGATTCCCATTCTAAGAAAAATCACTACAGGTCATAAAAAATGTGAAAAAGAAAGATGACATACCTGAACTTCACTGATGTATGTGAGTTCTTTAACCATTGTCTTCTGAGCCCACTGGATAAGTAGTAGTAACATTTCTGGTATGCCTTCACCACTGTTCACCCGAAAACATCAACTTAGTTCAATAATCCATTATTCAAATGCATTAGATCACATGAAAAAAAAAAAGAATTACCTGATAGCACTAGTAGGTACAATACTATAAGTTTCTCCCCAATCTTTGTTCTTGTAGTACAATTCAGTGTTTAATCCTTGCTCCATAAATTCTGTGATTACCTGAAGTTACAAAGCCCAAATCATGACAAGGAATATTTTCCGGGCATTGCCCTTTATCCAAAAAAAAAAAAGAAATCATGACAAGGAAAAGAAACTGAAATGTTTGCTGTGTTTAGCGCATTAAATAAAAGGACGTTGACCTGAGTGACCCTACGATCGAATTGACGTTGGACATCCTTGGATTGCTGCTTCATTGCCTTCCCGATGGCTTACCCGAGTTATCGGCGGTAGTGTTACCGTGCTACCCGCGAGGTCTTACCCGAAGGTGCCCCCTTCACCCTAAGAGAGATAGGGAGGGTTAATGAGAAAACTAGATGTTATGCAAAAACGTAATCTGAACCATTGATCTAATTAGATCAATGGTTGATATGGACAATGTCATTAAAGTAAATAATTCCAAATTAAAGGTGATTAATAATTTAATAGGATAGGGGCAAATTTGGTAGAAAACAAATATAATTTTAGAAACCACTATTAAATCCCTAAATTCACTCTCCATATGTTTTTTTCACTAAATTTTGTATCACGCATAAACTCCAAACGAGGGATTTGATTGGTGCGGGTAAGCGGAAAGTCGGTCTATACCGACCGAATGGGGATGATTGATGATAAAAGAAAGGCTATGATGACAAAGAAGATGGGGTTTTGCTTGAAACAACTTGCCCCCACACCCCTCAACAAAACGGGGTTGTGGAGTGCAAACATCAACACTTACTCGAAGTCGCTCGAACCCTACGATTCGAATCTAATCTACCTAAAAGATTTTGGGGGCAAATGTGTGTTGACGGTGGCCTACATCATTAACCGACTTCAGTCCAAAGTAATCAATGCCAAGACTCCCTATGAGTTATTGCACAACCAAAACCCCGATTATAAAAATATGAAGGTATTTGGCTGTTTAATATACCATAGGAACACCAATATAAAAGGAGACAAATTCAAAATGAGGGAGAAACCCAGTGTGTTTTTAGCCTATCCACAAGGGACAAAGTGATACAAAATCCTTGACATCGAAACAGGAAAAAATTTAGTCTCTCGAGACGTAAAATTCCACGAATAAAAATTCCCATTTGATGATCTTGAACGAGAAAAGAGTGACGAGGATGTTTTTGAAACACCCAATAACTCCTACTGTGATGATAGCAAATTTTCTAAGAAGTGTTCTTATAAATGAGGATGAACCGATTGAAGCCACAAAAGCCCACTGTATTACCAACATGGGCCTGGCCCATCCAGAAGAATATGATCATGGGCCGTCCACCGAAAACATCCACAATAGCCAAACACAAACTAATCAAAATGACCAGGCCCATATCGCTACTGATCAGGCCCAAAATGATGAAGCCCATGTTGCTTCTACTGATTCGGTTAGGCCCCATAGAAACAGATCGCAGCCAGTTCATCTTGCTAATTATGACACTCATCTTCCCCCATCGATTGACCACGCCAAACCTGAAGGATCCTCCATGGTACATCCCCTGTCTAATTTTGTCTCCTATAATAAGTTCTCTAAAACTCACAAAGCTTTCTTTGCCGTCATCAGTTCCAATGATGAGCCAAGAAACTTTAATCAAGTCGTGCAAGATGAAAGATGGAAAGAAGCCATGATGAAAGAAGTTCGAGCCCTAAAAAAAAACGACACACGAACGCTTGAAAATTTACCCGACGAAAACGTGCTATTGATTCCAAATGGGTTTATAAGGTGAAATATAAGCTAAATGGAGAAGTGGAACGATATAAAGCTTGCCTTGTTGCCAAGGGCTTCATCCAAATGGAGGGGGTGGACTACCATGACACCTTCGCCCCTGTGGCAAAAATAGTCACGGTAAGAACACTTATTGCCGTGGCCATCAAGAAGAACTAGGAAACTCACCAACTTAATGTCAATAACACTTTCCTACATGAAGAAGTCTACATGAAAACCCCACAAGGTTTTTACAAAGACGGTGAGATGAAAGTTTGTAGATTAAGGCAGTCTCTCTACAGTTTAAAACAAGCGTCCCGAAACCGGTAAAATAAATTCACCGCTTTTCTCTTTGATCACGGCTTCAAACAATCCAAGGCGGCTGGCCATTCCCTCTTTATCATCAAACAAGATGACACTTTCGTGGCAGCCCGTATCTATGTTGATGACGTCATTATAGTGGGAAATGTCCCTTCAAAAATCCGTGACACGAAGGAAAGACTCCATAAAAATTAAGCATCAAAGATTTGGGAAGCTTGAAATATTTTCTTGTCATTGAAGTTGTCTGCTCATCGGAAGGAATTGTCTTAAGCCAACGGAAGTACACCTTATACATTATACAAGATGCAGACCGAGTCCCTTTCCAATGGAACAAATGCCATAATTTTGATGAATGAAGATGAAATTAATTAAGCAAGAAGTTTAGATATTAATTTGGAGATCGTAATTTATAAGCAAGAACTTTAGTGTAATTAATGTGTATGACTTTTGGTCTTCTAATTCAGTTGGCGGAAAGAAGTGAAAATTATGATCATTCATTACCTTTAGCCACACATAAAAACTTTAACCGTGTTCATATATTGTCACACGTAAAACATTTTACCATGACCATTTATCACTTTTAGCCACACATAAATTCAAATAAATACTAATATGACAGTTGGTCACATCTGGCCACACTTTTCTGGTGTGGCTACTAAATATCACAATTTTTTCTTAAAGTGTGGCTAATAGATGTGTTTTTGGTTACATGAAATAAAATTTTGTGGCCGTAGATCACATTTTGCCATACTTTTCTAGTGTCACTACTAAATGTCACAGATTTTTCTTAAAGTGTGGCTAATAGATGTGTTTTTGGTCACATGAAACAAATACTATGGCCGTAGATCACATTTGCCCACACTTTTCTACTGTGGCTACCAAATGTCACAGTTTTTTCGTAAAGTGGGACCAAAAGTAGGATAGAAGGTTTTGAAATGTGATTAATGACCTTTAGCCACACATTTAATCGAAAGTGTGGCAGGACTTTTTTTAAATATGTGTGGTTGTAGGTCACTTTTGACGTAGTGAAACCAAAAGTTGAACAAAGATGGTGCCGACACTTTTAAATGCTCACCAAAAACAGTTGATGGAATTGTTCCTAGTCAGATGCCACAACAAAAACGAAACTCATATGATCAAAATCAAAGATGAAGTAAAAAATCGTTTGGGGAAGGGTGCAGTTGAATCTCGGGTTAGATCATATGGTCAGAATTGGTGAGTATGTTAGAAACTTAAAAGAAATCGGTTCATGGAAGAAAAAAAACAACAACTAAAACAACTAAATTGGACAAGTTAAAAAATCGTTTGGGGAAGGGTGCACTAACTGCAAATGGAACCTACTGTTTCTGAACAAGTTAATTATGTCACTCAAACTAGTTTACTTCCTTGATTTTCTCCTTTTATTATGCAGTTACCCGATTTTAATTTTGAAATCCGCGACTTGTTATCATATCATTTGACAGTGTGAATAGTTCATATTGAAGGATTCACGATTTGAAGACAGCGAGATGGTTGGTGGTGGTTGTTTCCGTCGGCAAAGAGGTGGGGTGTGAGCGACGACAGCGAGATGGTTGCTGGTGGTTGTTTCCATCGGCAGAGAGGTGGGGTGTGAGCGACCACGAGGGAAAGGGTTTCAATGAAATTGACAAAGTGTGTGAAAGGGATTTTAATTCAATTGGTCCATTTCCAACATATTTCCATCGCAAATATGGTCCACCAAATATTTTATAATATTGGTCCACTAAGGCCTAATATGATCCACTAAGGCCCAATATGATCCACTAACAGGCTATACATGCTTTATGACCTTTATTATGCCTTAATGGATCATATTGAGCATTGATAGATTTTAATGGCCCATTATACCATTTTTATGCGATATTAGATCTTAAAGTGTTGTATCATATTCTAGTGAGTCATATTAGATCTTAAAAGACAATAACATGTCATACTTGCCTTAATGGATCATATTGGGCCTTGATAGCTCTTAATGTCACATTATGACCTTTAGTATGCCATATTAGGTCTTAAAGGCTTGTATAGGACTGTAGTGAGTCATATTAGATATTAATGTGCAATAACATGTCATACTTGCCTTAATAGACCATATTGGGCCTTAATAACTGTTAATAGCCCATTATGCCATATTAGGTTTTAAAGGGTTGTATAGTACTGTAGTAAGTCATATTAGATCTTACAATAACACGTTATACATGTCTTAATGGACCATATTGGGCCTTGAAAACTCTTAAAGGCCCATTGTGGCCTCTAATATGTTATATTAGGCCTGAAAGGGTTGTATTCGGTTGTAGTGGTGCACAAATCGGTTTTTTAACCCAAACCGGTTCAACCCGACCCGAACCGGTTTGGTCAACGAAAAGTCAAAACCGGTTTGTGCCCAAACCGGTTCGGGCCCAAACCGGTTCGGGTTAAACCGGTTTTGGTAATGTAAATATGTAAACCGGTCAAACCGGTTCGGGTAGGTTTTAAACCGGTTTGTCCTTTAAACCGGTTTAAACCGGTTTTTATAAAATAAAAAAAAACCAAATAAATTTTATATTTTTAATATAAAATCCATAATAAAATATAACAAAATTAAAACATAAAGTTCAACGTTTATTAATATTTGGAAAGTTCGAAAATTAAAAACCATGACAAGATAAAATTGTAAAAAATTACAAAAAATATAACAAATATAAAACATTAAGTTCAACGTTTTATTTTTTGGAAAGTTGATTGATTATTCTTGTGCGTTGTCTTCGGAACTAGAGCTTCGTAGCCTTGCATCTTCGGCTAGTTCTTCATCCGTGACGGGTTCGGATATTCCAAGATCAACCTCGTTGTTGTGTATGACTTCTTCGGCTTGAATTTCATCTTCGAGAGAAGTTTGGTCTTGTATCCTATCCATCGCATCCAAATGGTCCTTCAAGCAAATGCACATTTCCATCGCTAGGGGTGTGAGTCTAGTCCTTCGTATCGATAATACCCTGCCACTAAAAGAAAACGCAGATTCCGAAGCTACCGTGGAAGCTTGGATGGTTAGTACATCACGGGCCATGGCGGAAAGAATCGGAAACGAAGCTTCGTTTGTTTTCCACCATGCCAAAATATCAAACTCCTCAAAAACGGTAGGAGGCATAAACGCTAAAAAGTTTGTGCCAATATACCTTCCGAGTTCGCTACTCGGGGTGGTACCTCGAGCCCGTTTACTAAATTCATTTAACATTTCGTTATATAAATTCAAATTAACATCTCTCGAGGTACCACTTGATGATGTACCCATTGTATCATGTGGAGTCGGAGTTGTACCATATTTATGTAAATGAACATCAAATAAATCTTGTAAACATTTGTTAAAATATGTTTTTGTGCCTTGTGCAAAATGGATATCTTCACTATCCAAATTCAAAGCGTAAGTAATTCTATCAATCAAGGTTTCAACCCCGTAAACATTTATGGTAGGGTTTAACGCGGCGGCGCAAGTTATAACGGGAGGCATTTCTTTAAAATATTTCACTAATTTTTCTTTCATCGGTTCTATCATTTTTGTAAAAAGATCGCTTTTATTTTAAAGCTCAGACAACTTGTTAGCCATTAAATATATTTGTTTTAGTGTTAATGGACTTGTGGGATAATAAACACCGGATAAAAAAGTGGTGGCGGTTTTAAAAACTTCAAGCAATTCGGTTACGTCTTTTAAAATATCCCAATTTGGAGACGGAAATTTTTTAATTTTACGACGAGGTTTTGAGGCAAGCATATCATGAAATAGTTCTAAAGTTTCTCTTTGTCGTAAAGCGCTATAAAACATAATATAAGTCGAGTTCCATCTTGTCTCGACGTCCCAATTCGGGCCTAAGCAAAGATTATTCGTATCACGACAAAATTTAATATAATCATGGTATCTTTTTCTGTTACTAAAAATATCTTTAAGCATTTGTCGAAAAGTATATGTTAGGTTTGAAACCTCTTCAATTGCAAGCCCGGCTTGCACCGCCAAGTTAATGATGTGTGCGACATATCGACTATGGAAAAAAACGCCGTTGCAAACGGGTTTATATTTAATTTTTAGTTTTTGAACCGCATTTGTATTATTAGATGCATTATCAAAAGACATTGAAAAAAGTTTATTTTGTAATTTAAATTCGTTAATAACACCATCCAATATATAAAATAAATATTCGCCGATGTGTGGATATTCAAACAAGTCAAAAGCGATTGTACGCTTCATCATTTGCCACGTATTGGGATCAACCCAATGCGCGGTAACGCAAAGGTACGAATCGGGTATACCATGTGGAGCCGACCAAACACCGGTGGTTAAGTTTACACCGGTTTGCAAATTTTCAAAACCCAAAATTAATTCTTTTTTTGCTTTTTTCCACATTTTTATACAATCTCGTCTAAGGGTTGTGCGACTTACTTGGTGATAACGAGGTTGGAGTGTCTCTTGAATCATCCTTGTCAAGCGCGGATTGTCAAAGCGGTTGAACGACAATCCTTCTTGAATCACTAACCTCGCCATTCGATCTCGAACAATATTTGGATCAAAGTTCCAAATTCCTCCTTCGCTTGTCATCGAGGCTTGACCTTCACTTGGAATTCCCTTCAATGACGGGCAAGATTTTTCCATATGCATTTTCAAACTAGTGTTTGAATCTTTCCCCAAAAACGCACCACACATCTTGCACCGAGCACGTTCCTTCCCGTTTGACAACAAACATAGATCGCAATTGCACCAAATTGTCGGATTTCTCGTTGTTGCTCGAATTTCCACAACGGTAACTTCGTTTGAGGAACCACCAACACCAAAACTTGCCATGCTTTTTTTTTTTGAGTTTAGAGAGAGTTTAGAGAGCGTTTTTTAGCGGTTAAAGAGCGGTTTTAGAGATTAGAGAGTGTAAAGAGATGTGTGATCAACCCTAAACACCCCCCACCTATTTATAGTGTTTTAAGGGTGCAAAAAACTCCAAAAAAACGGCCAAAATCGACCCCAACGGCTAGTTTTTGCCCAGCTCGAAAACCGGTTTAAACCGGTTTATCAAACCGGTTTGGTTGAACCGGTCCCTAAACCGATCGCCTCCTGAAATCTCCAAACCGGTTTCAAACCGGCGGTTTTTGGGCAACCCGAACCGGTTTAAGCCAAACCGGTTTTCCGGTTTGGACCGGGTTAAACAAAAAAAACCGGTTTTTTTGTGCACCACTATTCGGTTGTAGCGAGTCATATTAAATCCTAACGAGCAATATCAGTTATACAAGCCTTAATGGATCATATTGTGCCTTGTAGCTCTTAATGACCCATTGAGATGGAAATTAGAAGATGACAAAAATTAAAATTTTTATTTTTTTATATTAACTTTTTGGATTATGTCGGTAAATCTGTAGGAAAACGTTTTCAAACAATATTACGGGAATCTAATATGAAAAAGGGCATAAGAACAAACAAACAATTAATAAATTAATATTAATAATAATCTTAACAAGATTAATCCTTCAAGTATAATCCCCTTTTCAACCTCGATCTAATTATTAGGTTAATTTGAGACATGTAACTTTTTTTTATTGTAAGATTCTAAAGTATTTCGATTTCATTTGCAGGAGATCATTTAAGAATAAATTAGTTGTGATTCCGAGTTTAAATGGTGATAGAATTGTATGTTGCTTTTCATTTAGTCAAAGAAATAAAATAAGAACATGATTGGGTTGCAAATCATACGAATTATTTTTGGGAATCGATTTAGTGAAATGCCACCTCCTCATTTCATTTTGTACACACAGATTAAGTTGGGTTAGTTTTTTTTAATGGCAGTGACATATGTGCATGGTTAATATTTAATAATTTTGAGGAAAGAAAATAACATAGGTTTCACTAATTTCTTGGATAAACAAGTCAAAGTGATATTTCATGTTGATGTCACTAGTCAGAGTAGTTTCTTTTTTTTTGCAACACCGTATGTCAAGGACCCTGACACACGGTGTTACAAAAAAATGTTTGAATGGCACAACATAAAATAGTACACCATTCAAACGTTTTTTTAAAAAATAAATGATCATAAAACCCGGACTTTTCCACGTATAGTTTGCTAAAAAGGTTTTATTCTCTTCATAAAATAATATATAAAAAAGCTATATTTATATGACGGCACATGAACAAATTAATTAAATAGGTTTATTTTAGAGACCAAAATTAAAAGAACCAATTTAACGTAAAATCACTTGTATAAAATACATATATTAATCAAAATTAACAATTTCTTTTACCGTAGAATAATTAGAGTTTAATAATTATTTAAAGTATAAGATTATAATCTATTCTTATATAGAAATAATTATACACACTTTAGTTGAGCCGGAAATATACTTTATATTAATTAATTTTTTTAATTTATCATTTTAAGCCTAATCTTTGTTTTTTTCTTTTCTTTTTGACTTCTAATAATTTATGTTTCGGCCGGTTTCGTTTAACAAAACATTCATAAACCTTTATTGCTATATTAGTTTAAGTTATTTAATTAGTTGATAATATAAGCTACTTTTTTAATCAGTATTCGTGTTAACCGTGTCTTTTATATTTATCGTGTTAGTCGTGTTCTATAACTTGTCATTCATGTTACTGAAATGTTATTTTTAATCATGTTAAACGTGTGTCATGTGATACCATTCATGTTATTGAACCGGTTACATTTAATTGTGTTAAACGTGTCGTGTAACCTACTTATTAAAAGTATTCGTGTTAATGTTCAAAAATGTCAATTCTTGTTAAACGTGAGGTGCCCAGGCTCACTACCCGTTGAACATGACACAACATTTTAACAAATTATTGTAGGTTTAACATGACACAAAATATTTTACCAAATTATTGTATATTCTAGTCGTGATCTTCAAACCGTTATGAAGAAACATGATAGATGAGTATATAAACTTTAAATCTTTGCTCAAATTGAAATTATAAAATGTAAATTATCCGTTAGTTTGATGTTTAGTTTCTATTTTAAATTCGTACAAAAAGTAGAAAAATTATTGAATTGATCATGAGTGAGTCTAGGGATGGTAAAATAACCCGAGATCGACGGGTATACCGAAACCCGAAATATTCGGGGCGGGTATACCCGAAACCCGACGGTTACAGGGGCGGGTATGGGATTAATCTAAAATATCATCCACGACCCACGATTTCTTAAACTGCTAGGACATCATATAACAATGTAGAAAACTTAACATAGTCCGACTTCAAAATAACAAATTTCTCATTTCGTATACTTCAAAATAACAAATTTCTCACACAACTATATGCTAAATTTACACATAGTCATGTCCTTCGATTCACAAATTTCAAATTTATGGCTTACAAAAAGTGGCAAGGCTATTTAGAAGAATAACATATAACCGCATGCTACAATTCGAGTTTGAGTTCTCATTTCAATCATACAACCATATACTAAGCATCACTTGGCCAGGGCCGGTCCTGATATTCCTCAAAATGTTTTGGGCCCAGGACATTTAAAAAAAAACGGGCCCCATAATATAAACTCATAATGACATAATAAAAAACTATAACAAACGAATAACTATTATTTTATTATTTTTTAATAAGTTTGAAAATCTGGTGGGCTTTTTTTTTAATTTCAAAGTGGGTTAATAAGATAAATGAATAATACAAGTAGTGGGCATTTTTTTAATTTCTAAGTGGGTTAATAGTATAAATGGATAATACAAGTTGGACCTTTTATAAATATGTATATACTAGAAAATATGACCCGCGCGTTGCAGCGGGTTTGCGAACCTCGTTACGCGCATTGCGGCGAGAACAATAACGTCACTAACTACATAAAAGAAACGTATGAAGTTGCCACGAATCGGTCATGGAGTTCGAAAAATACATAAATTGTGGCGCGAATAGAAGTTAACATTAAAACGATAAATTCGTTAAACTTGAGGTGGTAAAATTAACAATTTACAAAGCTAGGGTGTAACGAACCAAAATCCGGGTCTCGTTATAAATAAATAAATATTTCTAATTAATATTATGGTGAAAATAATATTTTAGAAATAAGTTGAAACAAGTGGGTTTCAAGTTTGTAATGGGGCTATGTTAGTTTTGACTAACTTTAGAATGAAATGGGTGAAGTGGAAAGTTGAGGGACTAAAGTTGTAATATGGCAAAATCTGCCATTTGACTAGTTAAAGTCAAAATTAACTCATTTTTGAGGTGTTAGTCGTTCAAGAGAAGAGGAGAAGAAGAGAATTTCGGTTTTGGAGCTAAATCGCGGAATTGAGGCTTGTTTTGTGAAGGTTTTGGCTCACACAACACCTTCATAACATCAAGTAAGTGATTCTCTTCCTCTTGATTTCACCATGAATGTGTTCTTGGTGGGTTTTGGGTGAAATCCGAAATTATGTATGCATGTGATGAAATGGTGTTAGATTATTGATAATCTAGCTAAACTAAAGTTAAAGAATGATGATTAACATCCTAGAACCCTTTGATTTTGATTATGAGAAGTTAGGGTTCATATGGTGGAAATTGGGGGTGTTTGGATCATGATGCTAAAATGATGAATTAATGAAGATTAAGTGTTTTTAAGATGTTAGACACTTGAACAAACACCAAATTAACTTAATAATAATTTTTGAAAGAAAAATTAGTGTTAAGATTAAGATAATGAAACTCAAGTGGGTGAGTTTGTGGTGAAAGAGGGTGTTTGGTTATGAGGATAACCCAAACGGGTCAATTTGGGTTGGAAATGGGGAAATTGAGTTGTGGACTCAATTGTAATAGAATTTTGATGAATGATTAGATTACTAAACTAGGTGTGCATGTTTAGGTAATCAAATTGTGGGTCTAGAAGGCGGAGCGGGATCTTCTAACCCGAAAGGTAAGTGCCTATGCACTTACTTAGTATTGATGATAAATGGGGAATTTAGTGGTTTATGTGTTATGTGTTTGTGTGCATACTTTGTGATATGATCAATTATGAATGATTTAGTATGTACAATGAACGAGTGTAGTTATAGTGTTAATCTATAATGGAAATGGATCATGTGTTGATCATAAATGAAACGGAGTTATGGCCTTGTGCCATAATGGAAATGGATCATGTGTTGATCATAAATGAAACGGAGTTATGGCCTTGTGCCATAATGGAAATGGATCATGTGTTGATCATAAATGAAACGGAGTTATGGCCTTGTGCCATAATGGAAATGGATCATGTGTTGATCATAAATGAAACGGAGTTATGTCCTTGTGCCATAATGGAAATGGATCATGTGTTGATCATAAATGAAACGGAGTTATGGCCTTGTGCCATAATGGAAATGGATCATGGGTTGATCATAAATGAACGGGGTTATGGCCTTTGTGCCATAATGGAAATGGATCATGTGTTGATCATAATTGAAACTTGTAGTAAAGGTGCAAGTAATAAGTAGCCTAAATGACAATTTGGGTGGAAACGGGTCAAATGGGTGAATGGGTGTAAACAAGTAGTATTTACTTGATTGATATGTTTATGATGGACTATGTGCTATAATGGAAATGGAAATATGTTAATTAAGAATGGTAAATGAAAAGAATGATACTTGTAGGTGAAATACAAGTAAAAGGTGGCCTAATTGCAAAATGGTTGCAAACGGGTCAAATTGGGTGAATGGGTGTAAACAAGTTGTTCTGCTTGTTGTTACGTTTAAGATCATTTTTAATGATAATATTAATGTGGTGTTGTGAAAGGAATGAAACTTGTAGGTGAAATGCAAGTGATACGCAACCAAATGACAATTTGGTTGGAAACGGGTCAAGTGGGTGAATGTGTGAAACAAGTAGATTTTTTTACTTGTTTGTCATGTTTATCTCATTACTAATGGTGATATGTTTTTATGGTTGTAGGAAAGGCTCCGAAGTAGTCCAAGTCAAGTCCAAGGCGTGAATGGTTCTCGTATGCATTTTTTGGTATTATAGGGATTTTGGGGAAAACCCTCGTAGATGGATTAAATTTGATATACAAATGGTGTTTTAGTGTATTTACATGTTGTTGATGTGTCTTTGGTCAAAACCCAAGTATTGGGAATTTTTGGATGTCTTGTAGTAGTGAAAAAGTTGGAAATTTGGCTAAGTATGAATTTTGCAGGAAACTGAAACTCTCTGGAAATCTGATTCCTCGCGGTACGCGAAGAACCGGGATAGGTTCTCTCGCGGTACGCGAGGGACAAGGGTTCCGGAGATGCTTCGAGGGGTCTCCTCGCGGTACGCGAGAGCTTGCAGGGAAATCTCTCGCGGTACGCGAGAGACCTGGGTTCCGGGCGTGTTTTTGGGACTCCCTCGCGGTACGCGAGGGAGGTGGTCAAAATGCCTCGCGGTACGCGAGGGTCAAAAAAAAAAAAAAAAAAAAAAAAAAAAAAAAAAAAATTTATCTTGGGATTTAGTCTTCCGCGCGTTAAACTTTTGTTATTAAAAGTGGTGTGTTACAACTTGGTATCAGAGCAATGGTTTGAGGGATTTGGTGTGGTGGCACCAAACTCAAACCGGATGCTCTTGATATGGGGGAAAATGATACGAGAATCCATGAAGGACTTGACTAAGACTCGGAGCTTGCGGAAATGAAAGGTTAGTAATGATTTGATAAAATGATAATATATATATGGTGTATGTGTATATATGTATGATGAATGTTGTTAAGGTGTTATGTGTGCCGAAACTTGTTTTGTGACTTGTTATATGGAGATGGTAATTACAATTGGGCATGGCGTACTATTAAACATGTCTGGCCAATATGTTTAATAAGACGAAATGTGCAAGAGACTTTATGATAACCATATAACAATGAACATTTGCAAGGATTAGGTGAAGGTGGTTATATGTGTGTGTATGTATGTATGTATGTATATGGATGATTAGATGGGGGTAATACATATACACATAGATAAGATATAGTGCCTTAACGAGTGGGTAGATTAAAGACCTATAAGTAGGTAGAACATCTACAACTTAGTTAAAAATTTGTCGGGGAGACTAAGGGGCACTTGTGTAAGTAAAAGAAATGGTGGATGAAAGTCATCTTAAGGACTCAAGTATGTTAAAGCCTAGTAGTGTATCACCTCGTGGGTGGTGAGGAACATGGAATAGGTTGGGAGAAAAAGAATGCATCAATCTAGCGGAGAATGGCTAGAGCTTTCTATCATGTTGTATCAATCTTCCTTCAAGGAAGATAGGGCTCTTTGAGGTGATCCTTGGGAGGAACCGTATGAAGCCTTGGGAGCGGAAAGTATATCGGTTGGCGAACCGAAGCGGAAGGAAAACCTTGTTTTCTTAAGGGGATTCGTGGTGTGCGAACCAAAGGAGTTAAAGGGTGAGAGAATTAATCTTTGATTAATCAGTAATGAATCACTATAATGGTATTGGCATTGAAGCAATCCATTGTGATTGAAAGAAGGTGCATTACTTGCGATGAGTCGACTTCGGGTCGTGATGGAGAATTGATGGATTTTGATCCGATGATTGTGAAAGAGGTGTTGGGTTACTTAGTAACCATATCATTGCCTAGTATGATAAAGGGGTGACGTGTTAATCTGTTCTCATTAGAGACAGTGAAACACGAGGTATACGAACTGGTGTATACACATGGCTTGTGCCATTGACATCAACCGGGGATATAAAAGGGATACTTAGCATTCCAGTTGAGAAAGAGGATTTGATAAGGGTCATTGAACCTGTGTGCTTTGTTCTAAAGCACATAAACTTTTCGGTGAAAAAGGAAAATGGAAGAGTGTGTATTGCCACTGTCAGTCGGTGGTAGGATAAAACTGATTAAAGGTCTCGCGGTATGTGGACTTTTTGGTCAAGGGGTAAATGTTAAAATGTACATTGTACGCAATCGGTGTTTAAAAGCGAAGTTTTTGAACTTCAAAGGTGGATTCGGTGATTGAGATCCTTAAATCTCAAAGGATGACTTATGATTAAGTCAATGGAGATACTTAGGGTGTTTGGGTCACGGATAGGGATCTTCCTTCCAATGTTGTAAAAGAGGATTCAAGTAAGGAAGTTGTGGTATCCTTACTTGAGGAGGTCGCATGCTTTATCGGTTAAGAATGGGTGAGTTGAAGACTCGAGCTTCAAAGGGTGTTATGTATGGGCATTGGGATCCTCGAACCCCAAGAGGTATGAATTTGAGACCTTGAGTCTCAATTGGTTGATTGGTAAGGAAGTTTTGAAATTTCCATGTAAGAGGTGGGTGACGTGGGATTAGAACTTGGATTTCTTTAGTTGTCAAAAGTGTTGACTACTCGTATAAAGTGGTTCAAAAATCCAAATATCCTATGGTTAGGAGTGTTGAAATTCAAGTGGAAACTTGACGTTATAAAAGTTTTCCTTTGAAATGAGTGGACTCCATAATACATTTTTACGTGACCATACATGAAAGCATTAGGAGGATAGAACTGTTGTTATTTCATATGGTGAAGATGAGATAAATGATAAACGTTTCATCTAAATGAATCAGTGACTATCTTAGATAGTGGGCGAACTAATTGGTGCAAAAGTAGACAAACTGCATATCGTTGTCAAATGAACCATTAAAGTCGGAGATAACCTTAGGGGAGTAGCGAGGGCGTATAGAGTTACTACATTAAAGTGAAGTCGTTCATGATGACAATTTCATCGTCTCTTATTGACGAAATTTGAGAGTCTCAAGTGTTAGCACTTGGTGGTGACTTGAAGAAAGAGCGGATGGTTGCTTATGTTGATAAACTTGGTGAAAATAGCATGGGCTTGAAGACATGCTTTGGTAGGATTTGGATTCCTAGGTTGTCAGGTATTTTGACAACTATTTTAGATGAGGCGCATAAATCCAAATATCCTATCCATCCGGGGGCCACAAAGATGTTTTATGATTTGAGGTGTCATTTTTGGTGGCCGGGTATGAGGCGTGATGTTGTTAAGTATGTTGAGAGGTGTCTCACATGCTTAAGGGTGAAGGCGGAACACCAAAAGCCGTATGGAAAGCTTCAACCGCTTGAAATACCGCTTTGGAAATGGGAGAATATAGCTATGGATTTGATCACTAAACTACCAAAGACTCGAAAGGGTTATGATGCGATATGGGTAGTAGTGGATCGGTTGACGAAGAGTGCACATTTCCTACCTATAAAGGAAACATACTCTTCGGATAGATTGGCGGAAATGTATGTGAAGGAAATTGTGTCACGTCATGGTGTGCCGGTGTCGATTATATCGGATCGTGATACGAGATTTACTTCTCGATTTTGGAAGAAATTCCATGAGGATATGGGGACTAGATTGAATCTTAGCACTGCTTATCATCCACAAACGGATGGTCAAAGCGAGCGAACGATTCAAACGCTCGAAGATATGTTGCGAGCGTGTGCTTTAGATTTTGGTGGTAGTTGGGATGACCATTTACCGTTGGCGGAATTTTCCTACAACAATAGTTACCATTCTAGTATTGGTATGCCGCCTTTTGAGGCATTGTACGGGAGGAAATGTCGATCACCCGTGTGTTGAGGTGAGATTGGTCAACGGGAACTTGGTAGTAAAAAGGTGGTCGAGGAAACTAATGATAGTATCGACCAAATTAGAGCACGCTTGAAAGCGGCTCAAGATCGCCAAAAGTCCTATGCGGATAATAGGAAGCGAGCGATTGAGTTTCAAGTGGGGGACTTTGTGCTTCTGAAAGTCTCTCCTTGGAAAGGGGTGATACGGTTTAGGAAACGGGGGAAGTTAAATCCACGTTTCATCGGACCGTTTAAAGTGATAGCAAAAGTGGGTGCGGTAGCTTATCGTTTGGAACTACCGGAGGGACTAAGTAGACTTCATAACACATTTCATGTGTCTCATTTGCGAAAGTGTTTGGCGGATGAATCTACTTTTGTTCCATTGGATGATATTGAGTTGGACGAAAAGTTGAATTATGTGGAAGAACCGGTGGCAATCTTGAATAGAAAAGTGAAGCGTTTACGCAATAAAGAGATTAGCCAAATTTTGGTGAGGTGGAAACATAGAAGGGGAGCGGAAATGACTTGGGAAACCGAGGAGGAAATGCTCAAATATTATCCGAACCTTTTTATGTGAAGTCGGGTTTCGGGGACGAAACCCAAATAAGGGGAGGAGATTTGTAACGAACCAAAATCCGGGTCTCGTTATAAATAAATAAATATTTCTAATTAATATTATGGTGAAAATAATATTTTAGAAATAAGTTGAAACAAGTGGGTTTCAAGTTTGTAATGGGGCTATGTTAGTTTTGACTAACTTTAGAATGAAATGGGTGAAGTGGAAAGTTGAGGGACTAAAGTTGTAATATGGCAAAATCTGCCATTTGACTAGTTAAAGTCAAAATTAACTCATTTTTGAGGTGTTAGTCGTTCAAGAGAAGAGGAGAAGAAGAGAATTTCGGTTTTGGAGCTAAATCGCGGAATTGAGGCTTGTTTTGTGAAGGTTTTGGCTCACACAACACCTTCATAACATCAAGTAAGTGATTCTCTTCCTCTTGATTTCACCATGAATGTGTTCTTGGTGGGTTTTGGGTGAAATCCGAAATTATGTATGCATGTGATGAAATGGTGTTAGATTATTGATAATCTAGCTAAACTAAAGTTAAAGAATGATGATTAACATCCTAGAACCCTTTGATTTTGATTATGAGAAGTTAGGGTTCATATGGTGGAAATTGGGGGTGTTTGGATCATGATGCTAAAATGATGAATTAATGAAGATTAAGTGTTTTTAAGATGTTAGACACTTGAACAAACACCAAATTAACTTAATAATAATTTTTGAAAGAAAAATTAGTGTTAAGATTAAGATAATGAAACTCAAGTGGGTGAGTTTGTGGTGAAAGAGGGTGTTTGGTTATGAGGATAACCCAAACGGGTCAATTTGGGTTGGAAATGGGGAAATTGAGTTGTGGACTCAATTGTAATAGAATTTTGATGAATGATTAGATTACTAAACTAGGTGTGCATGTTTAGGTAATCAAATTGTGGGTCTAGAAGGCGGAGCGGGATCTTCTAACCCGAAAGGTAAGTGCCTATGCACTTACTTAGTATTGATGATAAATGGGGAATTTAGTGGTTTATGTGTTATGTGTTTGTGTGCATACTTTGTGATATGATCAATTATGAATGATTTAGTATGTACAATGAACGAGTGTAGTTATAGTGTTAATCTATAATGGAAATGGATCATGTGTTGATCATAAATGAAACGGAGTTATGGCCTTGTGCCATAATGGAAATGGATCATGTGTTGATCATAAATGAAACGGAGTTATGGCCTTGTGCCATAATGGAAATGGATCATGTGTTGATCATAAATGAAACGGAGTTATGGCCTTGTGCCATAATGGAAATGGATCATGTGTTGATCATAAATGAAACGGAGTTATGTCCTTGTGCCATAATGGAAATGGATCATGTGTTGATCATAAATGAAACGGAGTTATGGCCTTGTGCCATAATGGAAATGGATCATGGGTTGATCATAAATGAACGGGGTTATGGCCTTTGTGCCATAATGGAAATGGATCATGTGTTGATCATAATTGAAACTTGTAGTAAAGGTGCAAGTAATAAGTAGCCTAAATGACAATTTGGGTGGAAACGGGTCAAATGGGTGAATGGGTGTAAACAAGTAGTATTTACTTGATTGATATGTTTATGATGGACTATGTGCTATAATGGAAATGGAAATATGTTAATTAAGAATGGTAAATGAAAAGAATGATACTTGTAGGTGAAATACAAGTAAAAGGTGGCCTAATTGCAAAATGGTTGCAAACGGGTCAAATTGGGTGAATGGGTGTAAACAAGTTGTTCTGCTTGTTGTTACGTTTAAGATCATTTTTAATGATAATATTAATGTGGTGTTGTGAAAGGAATGAAACTTGTAGGTGAAATGCAAGTGATACGCAACCAAATGACAATTTGGTTGGAAACGGGTCAAGTGGGTGAATGTGTGAAACAAGTAGATTTTTTTACTTGTTTGTCATGTTTATCTCATTACTAATGGTGATATGTTTTTATGGTTGTAGGAAAGGCTCCGAAGTAGTCCAAGTCAAGTCCAAGGCGTGAATGGTTCTCGTATGCATTTTTTGGTATTATAGGGATTTTGGGGAAAACCCTCGTAGATGGATTAAATTTGATATACAAATGGTGTTTTAGTGTATTTACATGTTGTTGATGTGTCTTTGGTCAAAACCCAAGTATTGGGAATTTTTGGATGTCTTGTAGTAGTGAAAAAGTTGGAAATTTGGCTAAGTATGAATTTTGCAGGAAACTGAAACTCTCTGGAAATCTGATTCCTCGCGGTACGCGAAGAACCGGGATAGGTTCTCTCGCGGTACGCGAGGGACAAGGGTTCCGGAGATGCTTCGAGGGGTCTCCTCGCGGTACGCGAGAGCTTGCAGGGAAATCTCTCGCGGTACGCGAGAGACCTGGGTTCCGGGCGTGTTTTTGGGACTCCCTCGCGGTACGCGAGGGAGGTGGTCAAAATGCCTCGCGGTACGCGAGGGTCAAAAAAAAAAAAAAAAAAAAAAAAAAAAAAAAATTTATCTTGGGATTTAGTCTTCCGCGCGTTAAACTTTTGTTATTAAAAGTGGTGTGTTACATAGGGATGGCAGTTAAGTTTTTTGTTAAACCTTTAAAAAATACCCAAAATATCCTTAGGTTAAAAAAATATATAAAATGATTAAATAAGACCCACTTGACACCCCCTTTGAAAACCCCTGAATAGCCCAACGTCATCTTCTCCGGCATCTTCTCCGGTCATCTTCTTCAGCCACGCACAACCCGGTGATGATTCTGGTCATCTTCTCCTTCCACCGCCGTCTCACCCTAACCTAAACACAACTACCACCACTGTTACTCCGGCACAGCTACCACCACCACCACTATGGCACAGCTACCACCACCGCCACTCCGACACAGCTACCACCACCCCCACTCTACCACCATCCTTCCCTCCGATCTCCTACTCAAAATCACCCACACATCTTTTTACCTTCTTTTCTCTTTCTACAAATCCATACAAAAAGATTCAAAATTGATGTTTCTAATTGCTTAAGACGGCAACAAACGGCAGCGGCGCTAAGGCTCCGACTTCAGACGATGAGGAGAGGAGACGAGAGGGAAAGGGAGAGAGGACGACGGTGGCGCTAGAGCTTCTCCGGCGAACAGCACTTGAGGTTAGGTGGGCCTCGCTGCGCCACCAGATCCGCAACAATCAGTGAGGTTAGGTGCGCCTCGCTGTGGTGGTGGTGGTGGAGAAGGGATGTAGTGGTTGTAGGGAAAGGATCTTGTGGTGTTGTGGGGAAGAAGAAAATGGTGTTTGGGTGGGTTTTTATATTTTTTAATGTAAGGGTATTTTGGTCATTTTACATTCACTTAACGGTCAAAGTTAACAGACATCCAACTCAGGGGTTATCTCTGTAACAATCGTGCAAACTATTGGTCCAAACTTGTAATATTTCATTCCTAGAAGCCAAAAGTGAAATCAGGGTAAACCACAGGGACCATCCGTGTAATTAATTCTAAAAATAAACATACAAAAGTGATTTAGTTAATTAACTATTGCAGATAAGTGATAACTATAAAATAATATTAATACTTGATAAAAAAAATTAGTAATGTTAAATTTCCGAAACAAAAAGATGAAAATGACAAAATCAAAAGCTTTCTTTTTAAAAGAATCACACTTCAATCCGAAAGTAACAAACCATGGTTCTTTACCACTCTCTCTCTTGGAACAACCCACCCCCTTTCATCTCCCACCACCAACGTCTCTCTCATCTTCCTCTCTCTCGCATGTTCGAAAAGTCATCCCGATGGTAAAGATCGGCCACCCGTTTCAGATCTCGAGCGGAGTCTGGGTTTCAGATCCGGTTGATCGTCGGTAAGCATTTCCGTTCAACAGCCATCTGGGCCGTTCTTCTTCATCATCCTGTTCTTATGAATTTCACATCACATCTCGCCGATCCGTTAGAACTGGATATATCGCTGGCGGTTGTGTGTAGTGGTGGTCTCATGAAATTGATTTTATATATGTAGTTTTATGCAGGCGGTTGGGGTACAGGGAGAAAGATTGCGACGGTTGGCGAGCGACGTTTGGTGACGGAAAAGCAAGAAACGGTAACATGAGACGGTTTTCTGCAGACGGTTGGCGACGGAAAAATCAAGAGGCGGTAAATATAGGTGTCGGTTTTCAGAGAAGATTGCAACCTTTGTCACAGTTGACTCGTTTGCCTATACAAGTTGTGTAGGTACTATACCGGTCGTATGGCACATACCTAGCTTTACGATTCATATAGTACATATACGACTTGTATAAGTTTCATAGGTTCTGTTTGAATTATTGTTCCGTTTTGAGTGTCAGGTAAATTAACCCGTATTGCGTGCCAATTATTTGATACGTCATAAGATTCTGTCAAACATACGGTACGACATAAGTTTAATTTTATAAAAGTGATTTTACGTTAAATTAATTTTGGAAAGGAGCTTATAAAAAAACGAAAGTGGTGGTTTAATTCTTCGGTCTAATGGTCTACTAATTAAAAAAATGGATCGGTTGCTATTAGAGATTATATAGAGAGTAAATTACACATTTCGTCCTTTTGGTACATATGATATTGTAATTTTCATCCTCAATATCTATCTATACTATATAATAAACTAGGTTAGAATCTCGTGTAATACACGAGTAATTTTAATATAATATTATATAATTAGAAATAAAAATTGTATTTCCTTAAAACTTGTTATTACACAGGTTGAATAAACTCGTTTATTATGCGTGTTGAATAAAATGTAATATATTTTTAAAAAATGTTCTTTGAGGTGAAAATTATAAATTACGTTAAGTTAATTTATAAAACATTTTTTTTAACTGGGTATTAATCTTTTTATATAATTGATAGATGTTAATTTATATTAACTTTATTTGGTTAATAAGTATCCATACATAAATTCATCATTAAATAGGAGAGAGACGGGAAAACATACAACCAAAACATTTATTTATTATATAGTATAGATAAAGGTTTTAGTGGGACACTTGTCACTCTCATATTAATCCTCAACATTAATTTCTCGTCTCTCTCTTCTATTAATTACACAAATTTCTTTATTTTAAAAAAAAAAAAATTTGTTTCCAGTTTCTCTCTTCTATTAAATAATAATGATTTCTATAATTATTTTTATAAAACGTTTTTTATTTAAAAAATATGTTTGTTTATAAATTTTTTTTACAAATTGAACATTTTTTTCTTTTTATAACATAATTATTTCACCAATAACATCAAACATACAATTATTCATGAAAACTACTGATTTACAACAAATTATTTTTATTTAACCCATGTAATACATGAGTTTTAACCTAGTTTATATATAAATAATAAAGGTTAAAAGACATGTTTGGTTTACACGGCCGATGACTGAATTGTTAAATCACGAAAACATTTACAACTAATCCGACCCTTAATACTTGATGATGGGCTTTATTGGCCCGTTATTATCTCATGGATATCCATCCATCCATCTTTATAAATACGTGCATAAGTATTCATAAATGTTCACAAGCAAAAATGCCTCCCAAAAAGAACACCTCCGCACCATCCACCAAGAACAAGAACACCTCCGCACCATCCAACAAGAACACCTCTGCAGCATCCACCACGGGTGCAACATGCTACCGTTGCAACGCTTACTTTCCCAAAACATGGAAGCTCTTTGTCCATGAAACTAATGGATGTCCAGCTCTCGTGGCGGAGGCGGTGACACGAGAGCTGGACATCCATCAGTTTTAGCGTGTCGGGAAAGTAAACATTGCAACGGTAGCATGTTGCACCCGTGGTGGATGTTGCGGAGGTGTTCTTGGTGGATGGTGCGGAGGTTTTATTTTTGGGAGGCATTTTTGCTTGTGAACATTTATGAATTCTTACGCGCGTATTTATAAAGATGGATGGATGGATATCCATGAGATAAAAACGGGTCAATAAAGCCCATCATCGAGTATTAAGGGTCGGATTAGTTGTAAATGTTTTCGTGATTTAACAGTTCGGTCATCGGCCGTGTAAACCAAACATGTCTTTTAACATTTATTATTTATATATAAACTAGGTTAAAACACATGGGTTAAATAAAAATAATTTATTGTAAATCAGTACTTTTCATGAATATTTGTATGTTTAATGTTATTGATGAAATAATTATGTTATAAAAAGAAAAAAATGTTCAATTTGTAAAAAAAAATTAGAGTAAATTACAGGGAAGGTCCATGTGGTACGTTAATACTTTGAATTGGCTCCCCAAGCATGCGAAAGTACATATTTGCTCCCCAAAGTATGACAACTGATGACATAATAGGTCCCTATGACGAATGTCTGTTAAACTTTTTAAAAATGACAAAAATACCCATATGTTAAAAAAAACATCATACATAAAATAGTCATAGAATTGTGAGACCCACACAACCCTAACCCACCTACTCCTCTCCCCTCCCTTTCCGGCCAGAATTCTTCAACACCCTCTCCGACAACCTCTCTAATTGTCTTCTCCGATGATATCTCTTATATAAACAAATTTCCTACTGTAATCTAGGATTATAAGTTTAAGCTTAGTTGGTAGTTGCATAAAACAGTTAGGAAGCTCGAGTCCTGCTTTCTCTCATAATTCGATTAGTAGTAGTAGCACGAACCATCCAGTCTTTTATTTTTCTCAAAAACTTCTTTTTCAGGTTGGATATCAGTGGCCGTATTATTTTCCTCCACTTGCCCACACCATGTTCAAGAACGGTACTAGTCTATCTTCGTCTAAGAGAACCGAGTGCACCATGGTTCCATTAACCAAAGATCCATAAACCTTGCAATACTTTCCTATGCTTTGAAACTTTATCTTGACAGCTTGAATGTTGTTGGGAATAGTGTAGTAAAATGAAGCAAGATATCAATTCCCTTTGAAATTAAACTTATTACTGTTTAACGACATTGAAATCGGATCGATCTCCACAAAACCAGATTCTAATAAAACAGCACGAACCGCAATTCCCAAGAGGTTGTGATTCAAACCACCACGAACAACAATTCCGGCTTGGCTTTGTTGCAGAAGAATTTGAGTTCCAAAAATTGAAGTTTCTAATGACGTTTACAGATGAATTTCAGATCCAAAAATCGAATATGTGTCGATTTGTGGTCTGAATCAGTGTGATGGACTCGTCGGGGGAGGGAGAGATGGGTAAGATATGGTGTTCTTCATGTGGTGGCGGGAGGTGGTTGTAGTGATTGCGGTGGCCGTTGGTGGTGGTTGTGGTTGCTATGATCGGCGGTTGTTGTAGAGGGGGTGCCTGTGGGTAGGGATGCTCAAAGGAAGAAGATGAAGATGGGTATTATCATATAAATGAAAAAGAAGTGGGCCATTTATGTTTGTTTATATTTATTTAATACTAAGGGTATTTTGATCTTTTTTAAAAAAATTGACAGAAAATCTAACAGACATCTATTATTAGGACCTATTATGATATCAGTCATCATACTATGGAGAGCAAACATGTAATTTCTCATACTTGGAGAGCCAATTCAAAATATTAACATACTACAGGGACCTTTCGTGTAATTTACTCAAAAAATTATAAACAAACATATTTTTTAAATAAAAAACATTTTATAAAAATAATTATAGAAATCATTATTATTTAATAGAAACGGGAAACAAAAGATTTTAAAAAAAATTAAAGAAATTTGTGTAATTAATAGGAGAGATAGACGAGAAATTAATTGTGAGGATTAATATGAGAGTGACAAGTGTCCTACAAAAACCTTTATTTATTATATAATATAGATAGATATTGAGGATGAAAATTACAAAATCATATGTACCAAAAGGACGAAATATGTAATTTACTCTCTATATAATCTCTAATAGCAAACGATCCATTTTTTTAATTAGTAGACCATTAGAGCGAAGAATTAAACAACTACTTAGGTTTTTTTATAAGCACCTTTCCAAAATTAATTTAACGTAAAATCACTTTTATAAAATTAAACTTATGTCGTACCGTATGTTTGGCAGAATCTTGTGACGTATTAAATAATTGGCACGCAATACGGGGAAATTTACCTGACACTCAAAACAGAACAATAATTCAAACATAAAACAGAACCTATGAAACTTATACGAGTCGTATATGTACTATATGAATCGTAAAGCTAGGTATGTGCCATACGACCGGTATAGTGCCTATACAACTCGTATACGCAAACGAGTCAACTGTGACAAAGGTTGCAATCTTCTCTGAAAGCCGACACCTATATGAATTGTATAGTACGTATACAAGTTGTGTATGTGTCTGGTGGTGTACGGTAATTAATATGCGTGTGGTGTATATTTAGCTGTATACATATACAAGTTGTATATAATATTTCTCTCATTTTCAGCTTGACTCTTGTAGCGGGGGCCCGGATGTTTGACGACCAATACATCTTACAAACATGCTTAAATTTCTAGTTTTAACTCTTAATAATGAGTTTAAACTTCTAAATTTTGACTTTTTGAAAAGTTTTTTAAACTAACACTTCATATCATTTTTATTAATCTCACATGTTTTTGAACTTTTTGTGTCTTAGAGCACATGAACACAGCAAGTTTTGGGTTCTGTTGGAATTTTTTGTTTGATTTTGAAGTTATATCTAGCAAGTTTTTATAAATTGCGTATGATAAAAAAAAATCTTAATGATAGAAATATAGAAATAATATTTCTTATTTTTCAGCAGTAAGCATCATTTTTAATAAGATTATAAAAAGGATAAATGGTTAAAGATATGTTAATGATATTGAGTTTAACACAAATATATTTAGTGTTAATTAACCTGTCAATGTTAACTTAAAGATATAATTAATACTCGAGTGGCTTTTGTAGGAAAGAATCAAATTGTTATCAAGCAAAATGCAAAGTAGTAATTATTTTTATTTGACTTTATGGAATTTCACCAAAATAACCCTTTAAAATTGACATTTACTATAAACAATATTACCCTGAAAAAACCTTAAAAAATGGACCACTAACAAACCAAGATAACAATTCAACAACTTTGTCATATACATGTGCCCTTTAATTAAAAATTTTATATTTTATCTTTTAGGGGATACTAAAACTTTAAAATTACAAAAAAATAAAAATAAAATAAGAAATAAAAATTATCAATATACTTAATACTAATTACTAAGCGTAGGTTGAATTTCATTTTTGTAAATGTTTTCCTGGTCGATCTGGTTTCAAAATGTATAAGAACCGGCCGTGTAAACCAATTAACATGTATTTTAATTAACCCTTTATTACCAATTATTATATATAAATATTAAGGAAGAAACTTACAAATTTATATATACAAAAAGAACGAAATGTCGAATTTACTCTTTTTATAATCTCTAATAGCAACCAATCTATTTTTTAAACACGGCGCCTTATTACCAGCTGTATAGCGAAAAATTCAATAACCACTCAGGTTTTTTTTTAAAAGCAGACAATATATAATATAGTTAATTAACGAACCCGGAAAATTCTACATTAAAAGAAAAGAGCGGGTTTTTACACCACTCGTCTCGTCCCATGTATTAGCACCTAATTATTACTATTCCTATATATTAGCAAACCACCAGTCAGGTTTTATAAACATCAACTTAGGCTATCGAACCCTTTTATCTAATTTCTTGAGTGTCGATCTCCATATAGATATTGTTTAATATATAACTTATAAGCACCTTTCAAAAATTAATTTAACGTAAAATGACTTTTATAAAATATTTATGTTGTTCAAAGCGTCCTATTAATCAAAATTAATAATTTCTTTTACCGTAGAGTAATTAAGTGAATAATTAGAGTTTAATAATTATTTAAAGTATAAGACTATAATATATTCTTATATGAAAAGAAATAATTTTACACCGATCTTTCTAGACGATCTTATTGTAAATTGATACCCTTTCAAATGGTGAGCGGTAGTGGCGGATCTAGAACAAAAGTTCAGGGGTAGCGAAATTATTTTTTTTGACCGTACTTTCATGTAAACAAATTTTTTTGACGGTAACATGTGACTGGCGAGCCAGACTGCAGAGACGGAGGACTGAGGTTTGGAGGAAGTGGCACCGGGCTGTGGTCTCAGCTCAGGTCGAGTGGTCGGTCTCTGACTCTCACAGTTCCCGCTCTCTGTCTTTCTTCTTGGTCGGTCGTTTGGGTAAGCTGGGTTTGATAATTGAGACTATGAGGTATTGGGTTTTAATAAAACATTACAGCCCAAATGTTTTATTAAAACCCAATACCTCAAAATCTTTAATAAAATGTGGGGAATTTTTATAAAGTATTAGGTTTTTTATAAAATTTTAGACTTTTTATGAAGTGTTGAGCTTTTAAAAAAGTTTGAGGGGTAACTTAATTTTTGCTTAGGGGTAACCGGATACATAAAACTGTAAAAAAAAAATTACACTGAGCGTAAAAGTTGAGGAGTAGCGGGGGCTACCCCTAGCCTAAGGCTAGGTCCGCCCTTGGTGAGCGGGTTAATGGTCATGTTCAACACGCTTTACCCATAACCTTTAACCATCACACTCTTTTATGTATTTTTCCACCAATTGAAACAAACACCTAGTTCTTTTTGTAACAAAACGTCTAACTGCTGATGCTCATGTGTATTCACCACCATGATCACATTTAAGATACACTTGTTAGCATCTTTACTTGATTTTTTATTCGATCTCTCGGTGATTAAGATATAACCATATTGGCGTCCAGTGTTTTACACCTAATGCATCAAGCCCGAGAGAGACATGAACACCTAAAACAAAACATATTATTGTTAACAACGACATACTTACATAATACAAACATAATCACGAATGTTATACCTAATCGGTGGAAAACTCTGATATATTGCTGAAGGATCACCGCTTTACACTAGATAGTTCTCGTCAAAATTCGACATCCCTAACTCGTTTTCAATAAAATTGTTAATATGTGTGATGAAATGAATCAGATATCGGAGAGAATTTGAATGAATAAATGAACGAAACCTGTAGTCGTTTATATAGTATGTTTTGACCGAATTTTATGTCGTACCATATATTTGGCAGAATCTTGTGACGTATCAAATAATTGACATGCAATACGGGGAAATTTATCCGACACTCAAAACGGAACAATAATTCAAACATAATAAAAAAAAACCTATGAAACTTATACGAGTCGTATATGTACTATATGAATCATAAAGGTATGTGCTATACGACCGGTATAGTGCCTATACAACTCGTATAGGCAAACGAGTCAACTGAAGTGTTGCTGCCTTCAATTTTCCGAAAGCCGACACCTATACGAATTGTGTAGTACGTATACAAGTTGTATATGTGTCAGGTGGTGTACGATAACTAATATGCGTGTGGTGTATATTTAGCGGTACCTTTTTTGTAAATGATTCGATCGGTCCAATCAGCATGTCAGACTGATCCGTTCAACATGTTAGACTGTCTGGTTCAACATCTCAAACCAATCGGTTGAACATGCCTTAACATGTCACATGAACCCATAACAAACAAACCAAAACGACGGGATGATCGACTTCTGGTTAGATAGAACCAACCGATTGGTTAAGTTTAAAAATATTGGTGGGAGTTGGGCTCATCATTTTAAGGACGAATGGTAAGTAACCTTAACACACTCTCATGCTTATATATAATTATTTAGTAAAAGAACTTTACTATTTTCAATAGCAATTAGTGTCTCAAATATTAGTTAGGTTTTTTTTTGAAAAGTAAGCGGAATTATATATAAAACTAAAGATATACTCCCCGAAGCTAGAAGCTAGGGGGAGCCGCAAAATTTACAACATAACCGTACTCACGGCCAAACCACCAAAAATTAGAATCGTCTAAGCATCAAAAAACATTAAACTGAAAAGCATTCAAATCCTCCCAAGAGATATTCTTGATTTTAGATCTATTTGTTATCCATCAAAATGCAGATTCTTTGATTTGCATCACGCAGTTGCAGATTCTTTGAAAAGCATTCCAATCCTCCCAAGAAATATTAGTTAGGTACCTATTGAATTTGATATGTATGATTTTTACTAAAGCTAATAATTACAAAATAGTTATTAAAAAAAGTCAAAACATCTATGATAGTGAAGAGAAGATAATATCATATATTCCATCGAGTTATTCAATAATTCAATGTCAAAGAAATAATATGCATTTTACATTTTATAATATTTCTCTAATTTTCGGCTCGACTGTTGTAGTCGGGGCCCGGATGATAAGATCATTTGACGACTAATATATCTTACAAACATGTTTAAATTTCTAGTTTTAACTCTTAAAAATGAGTTTAAAATATGATAGTAAATAGAAGATAAAATCATTCCATCCAGTTATTCAATAATTCAATTTCTAAAAAAAACAATGTAGATAAGTGAAATCCACAAAATTTGTTCATGTAATTTTGACCAACCACAGAGAATAATCGTATCACATGCACTACCTTTTTCCTAATAGTCATCATTACATATTCGTGATTAAAAATGCATTAGTATTTAAAATATTATATTTAAATACTAAATATAGTGTCTTTTGTTTTCGTTTCCCTTTTTAAAATATTACTGAACTGCTATTTTTAATCATGTTAAACGTGTGTCATGTGATAATATTTATTTATTGAACCGGTTACATTTAGTTGTGTTAAAAGTGTCGTGTAACCCATTTATTAAAAATATTCAGTGACTAAACCCTATACGTTGCGTATTAGCCTATACGCATGTGTATAGGGTTTCGACGTGTCTAATTAGCAATATTTTGTGTCGGGTGATGTTATTTGGACACCCCCGAAAATTAGTTGGACACCCATTATACGAGCCGTATAGCTCAATGCTATCCGTATGGGGTTTCAGCAGCATTAAATACACACCTTATATGACCCGTATAGCTCTATACGGGTCGCATATGTATGATGTTTTTATAGCTCTATACGGGCCGTATTGAGCACTAGCCATTGATTGGTTGATAATTAATGAACCTTATACGGATCGTATAACCTTATACGAGCCGTATAAGACACCCAGAATATCAAAATAAAATCAAGGATGTCGAAATATTCAACCTCATATTTAATCATATCATTCTGAGGAAAGAAAATAACATGCGTTTCATGAATTTTTTGGATAACAAGTCAAAGTGATATTCCCTGTTGTTGTCACTTGTCATGGTAGTTTCTTTTTTTTTTTTGCATCACCGTGTGTCAGGGTACTATTTTTTTTAGGAAATTCATCAAAATGGTCATTTGATCAAATGAAAATTCAAAAATGGTTTTCCACTTTTCTTTTTATCAAAATAGAACCAATCAGATGATGTCATTTGTTAAAATAGCGAAATTTTGGGGCAAATTTTCACCAAAAATCAAAAAAATCGTCAAATAATGTCTGAATTTTCGCTAAAAAAAAAAAGAAATTTCACCATTTTTTAAGCCGGCGAAAAAATATGGAATATTTTAGCCATATTATTTTTAAATTATAATTTAATTTTTAATATTAAAATGTTATTATTTTTTTCCGAATTGTATTAAAATATATTTTTTTAATTTTTAAATTTTCGCCATTTCATGTTATATAAATTTTAAATTTTTAAAAATTTTTCATTTAATTTTTTAAATATGAAGTTATCATATTATTTTTAAATTTTAATAAAATAATAAAACGAATTTTAATAAAATAAAAAAATATAATTTTTATTTAAAAAAACGAATAAAATATTAAAATAATAAAATATAATTTTAATAAAAATTATATAATTTTTAAAATTTTAAATTTTTTTCATTTAATTTTTTTAAAGGAATTTTGACACCTTCATGGTTATTTTGACACTTGAATTAATATTAAATTAAATTCCGGCGAAAATTTGAGGAATTTTGGGGAAATAATATTAAATCAAATTTTCCGGCGAAAGTGTTAAAAAAATTAATATTAAATTCCTTGAATTTTCGCGAAAAGACTGAATTTTCGCCGGAATTTAAAAAAAACGAAAGGAATTAATATCTTTTAATTGTGTTAACAGTGTCTCAATTAAAAAACGAAAGGAATTAATATCTTTTAATACGAAAGGAATTAAAAAAAACACTGAATTTTGCGGAATTAATATTAATTTCTTAAAAAAACACTGAATTTTCGCTGAAAGTGTTAAAAAAAATTAATATTAAATTCCGGTGAAAATTTGAGGCGAAAAATTATGGGATATTTTCGCTTTTTTGGCTATTTTGGTAAAAAAAAAGTCAATGGCCATTTTTTATTTTACATTTAGTCAAATGGCCATTTTGTTGAATTTCCCTTTTTTTTTACCATTCAAACGTTTTTTTAAAAAACAAATGATCATAAAACCCGGACTTTTCCACATACAGTTACTAAAAAAGGTTTTATTCTCTTCATAAAATAATATATAAAAAAGCTATATTTATATGACAGCACATGAACAAAGTAATTAAATAGGTTTATTTTAGAGACCAAAATTAAAAGAACCAATTTAACGTAAAATCACTTTTATAAAATACTTATGTTAATCAAAATTAATAATTTCTTTTACCGTAGAATAATTAAGTGAATAATTAGAGTTTAATAGTTATTTAAAGTATAAGACTATAATATATTCTTAACTGAAAAAGAAATAATATTACACCCTTTAGTTGAGCCGGAAATATACTTTATTTTAATTAATCTTTTTAATTTATCATTTTAAGCTTAATCTTTGTTTTTTTCTTTTCTTTTTGACTTCTAATAATTTATGTTTCGGCCGGTTTCGTTTAACAAAACATTCATAAACCTTTATTGCTATATTAGTTTAAGTTATTTAATTAGTTTATAATATAAGCTACTTTGTTAATCAGTATTCGTGTTAACCGTGTCTTTTATATTTATTGTGTTAGTCGTGTCCTATAACTTGTCATTCTGTAAGGCCCCTTTCCCGGGTGACCTCACTTGTTGGATTTACTCATAAACATAGCCATAAATACTGAACTTAAATTTAAAACATTCATCGTTCAATTACATTACATAACAGCGGAAGTCTTAACAATTAAAAACACAACATTGTCTTAACAAACAAAAGTGGGATGTCAGTCTTGTGCCGGGTAACCTTCACGCCATCGCACGACCTTTTCTTCCTTTACCTGAAATGTATACTAAAAGTCAGCTAACGCTGGTGAGTTCTAGTTTAATGCAATTTGATATAAACATTCTATTCTTTACTTTATAAGTATGCATTACTGTATAGTCATTCATATAAATACGTATTCATAACTTTTGTCTTTCTTTTCATCTTTCTTTTCTGTATTTTTGTGATTTCATATATATATATATGCATTCACCTTTTTCTTTCTTTTCTTTCTTTCTTTAATTTCATGGGTCATACTATATAAGGGTGATCAACCCGTCATTTGCTTACGAATGTCACAAAGACAATCGCCGTGGTCCATCGTCATGGCCCACCTATACTTACAACCGTCCGGCAACCTTTGTCCGTCCGTCATGACTTACAACCGTCCTACCGTCGTAGGCCGTAATTCGCCCGTCTACCCGAAGGTATCCGTTTCCCATGCGACTATTATTTATACAACTGTTCTACTATAATATGCCAATTGCTTCGACCGTCCTTTAATGGCATTCGTACGTCCTAGCTGATGAAGGAACGCACTTGTCCCGGTTGTAAAATAATCACATGGTCGTCCGTCTACCGAAGTAGCCGTTATCATCGAAGCGTCCATAACATTTTCTGTACTTGGCAAGCAATATATACATGGATATAAAGCAGGATTTCATTCTCACATGTTATGCCATTCATTCATTTCATTCTTTGCAAGCAATATATACATGGATATAAAGCAGGATTTCATTCTTTCATATTGTGTTATACTTTCATTCATTCTTGATAATCATGCTTTTCATTCTTTATTCATAATTTCTCTTTCATGTATAGGTATATATATATATATACTTGTATAACACATATGATCACATTGACATTCATAACATTTATTCACTTAGTGTATACATCTCAGCCCCAAAACATTTGAAAACATTTGCACATAACATAGAAGGGGGCACATAGAACTCACCTGATGAGTAGTTTCTGTAATACACTAAGCTGGCTACTGGGCTTCACTAATGTCACTCACGATCTGTATAATAAAGTCATACACATAAGATGGTGCTCCTAGATGACACTAGACATTACTATGCTTGAACATAGTAGTTTCGATTGATTAGCTTATATCGAAACTTGGTAGTTTCGATAGGTTGTTTCTGTCGAAACTTGGTAGTTTCGATAGGTAGTTTCGATAGATAGTTTCGATAGGTAGTTTCGATAGATAGTTTCGATAGGTAGTTTCGATAGGTAGTTTCGATAAGTAACTTATGTATTATCTTAGCTTCGGATCGGGGGCTCATATCGAAACTATGGTAGTTTCGATTGGGCCTGCATATATCGAAACTGGGTAGTTTCGATAGGTCTGCACATATCGAAACTAAGTAGTTTCGATGGGTCTGCACATATCGAAACTAAGTAGTTTCGATGGGTCTGCACTTATCGCCTTCCCCAAAAATCCGAATGTTCTGCATGCGAATCTGATCATGTCGATATCTAGATTTTCTTTGATCAAAACGTTCGTTTTTCATTCTAGATGCTATACCTAAGTTCACTTTCAAGTTTCATCCGCAAAAATCGTTATCTTTTAGCCAAAACCCGAAAACTCTCAAAACGAACAAAAACTCATAATGTGATCGAATCGTTACCTGGATTGGATTTCTGATTCAGAGGATATGATCACGAGAACAGCAGCAACGTTCTCCTGAATTCCCGAGTTGATCCGTCACTTTCTCTCTCTAGACCCGAGCTCTCCTTTCTCTCTCTAAAAGCTGCGTGAGTTGGGGAAATGAGCAGGGAAGAGGGCTGCCTTGCCTCTTATGCGCATGGGCTTCCCTCGGCCCATTGAAGCCGGGCCCAGGCCTGCTCCCTTTTTGTTTAAATATTCCAACTAAACCACCGGTCTCGCTATATTTATTCGTTTTATTATTTTTAGGATGTTACAAGTCTACCCTCCTTAAAGAGGTTTCGTCCTCGAAACTGTTCATACGTTAAACAATTGAGGGTATAGTCCCTTCATCTCGTCTTCTTTTTCCCACGTAGCTTCTGACCCTTTTCTGTGCTTCCATTGTATCTTGACTAACGGTATCGACTTATTGCGTAGTCGTTTCTCAGCTCGGTCAAGAATGGCTATTGGTTCCTCTACATAATTTAGACTGTTATCCACTTCGATCTCGTCGTAAGGTATGTGAGCTGTGTCGTCAGCTAGGCACTTGCGTAAGTGCGACACGTGGAACGTAGGGTGTATTCCACTAAGCTCGACGGGTAGGTCGAGTCTGTAAGCAACTTGACCCACTCTTGCTACAATCTTGAAAGGTCCGACAAACCTTGGACTTAGTTTGCCACGCTTTCTGAACCGAATGATTCCTTTCCACGGTGATACTTTCAACAGTACCATGTCCCCTACTTGAAACTCTAAATCCCTCCTTCTCTTATCCGCGTATGATTTCTGTCTGTCTTTTGCGGCTTTCATACGAGCCTTGATTTGATCAAATTTCTCAGAAGTAGCTTTGACCACTTCGATACTTGCAAAATCCTTCTGTCCAATTTCCCCCCAACAAACCGGGGTCCTACATTTCCTCCCATACAACATTTCAAATGGCGGCATGCCAATAGTCGAGTGATAGCTGTTGTTATATGAAAATTCTGCCAATGGTAGATGGCTGTCCCAACTCCCACCGAAGTCAATGATACAGGCCCGGAGCATGTCCTCCAAGGTCTGAATGGTCCTTTCCGATTGTCCATCGGTTTGGGGGTGGTAAGCGGTGCTGATGTTCAGTCTAGTGCCCATTGCTTCATTGAATTTCTTCCAAAACCTTGACGTGAATCTAGTATCCCTGTCAGACACAATCGACAGCGGCATACCATGTCTGCTCACAATTTCCTTGATAACTACTTCTGCTAGCTTTTCAGAAGAAGAAGTTTCTCGTATTGGCAAGAAGTGAGCACTCTTTGTCAAGCGGTCGACGATAACCCAAATGGTATCATTGCCTTTAGCTGTTCGCGGTAGCTTGGTAATGAAGTCCATTGTGATCTCTTCCCACTTCCATTCCGGTATTGGTAAAGGTTGCATTTTGCCGCATGGTTTCTGGTGCTCGGCCTTAACTAGAGAACACGTTAGGCACTTGCTCACGTATTCTGTCACATCATTCTTCATGCCAGGCCACCAGTATTCTTTCTTCAAGTCTTGATACATTTTTTTTGTCCCGGGGTGGATAGAATAGCGAGACTTATGGGCCTCATCGAGTATTTTGGCTCTAAGCTCACCAATCTTAGGTATCCACATCCGGCCAAACCTAGTTCGTACTCCGTATGCATTCGCATCTAAGTTCCCTTGTTGTCCTACTATTCTTTCCCGTTTCACATTTCTTTCTAACAATGCTTCATCTTGTGCCTTTGATATTTCACCCATTAAGTCTGGCGTTATAATTAACTGACACGCTTTGATCCGGATAGGTGCCGATTCTTCCTTTCTACTTAAAGCGTCAGCCACTACGTTTGCCTTGCCTGGATGGTACAATATCTCACAGTCATAGTCTTTCAGTAGCTCTAACCATCTTCTTTGCCTCATGTTTAGTTCCTTTTGTTCGAAAAAGTATTTCAAGCTTTTGTGATCGGAGTAGATGGTGCATTTAACTCCATACAAGTAGTGTCTCCATATTTTCAACGCGAAAACTACTGGTGCTAATTCTAGATCGTGTGTTGGGTAGTTAACTTCATGAACCTTTAGTTGCCGCGATGCATAAGCAATTACCTTTGCTCGTTGCATGAGTACGCACCCTAAACCTTGCCCTGAAGCGTCAGAGTAGACTACTAAGTCTTCATTTCCCTCAGGTAGTGTTAATACTGGAGCTTGAGTTAATCGTGTCTTAAGTTCCTCAAACGCGTTGTTTTGGGTTGGACCCCATTCATACTTTACTTCCTTCAGTGTCAGTTTGGTTAGCGGCGAGGCAATTCTTGAGAAATCTTGGATGAACCTTCGATAGTAGCCTGCCAACCCTAGAAAGCTTCGTATCTCTGTTGGTGTCTTTGGGATGTTCCATTCCTTTACTGTCTCGATCTTTGCAGGATCCACCATGATGCCGTTTGGGTTTATTACATGACCTAGGAATTGGACTTCCCTAAGCCAGAACGCGCATTTGGAGAATTTTGCGTACAACTTTTCCTGCTTTAGCACCTCCAGAACCTCTCTTAGGTGACAGTGGTGATCACCCTCGCTTTTTGAATACACCAGTATGTCATCTATAAAGACTATCACCGATCGATCCAACATTGGTCGACATACTCTATTCATCAAATCCATGAACGCTGCTGGTGCGTTGGTCAATCCGAAGGACATCACGAGAAACTCATAATGCCCATAACGCGTGCGAAATGCGGTCTTTGGAACGTCTTCTTCTCTTACTTTCAACTGATGGTAACCCGACCTAAGATCGATCTTTGAGAACCAACTCGCACCTTGCAGTTGATCAAAAAGGTCGTCTATTCTAGGCAGTGGGTATTTGTTCTTTACTGTTCTCTTGTTCAATTCGCGGTAGTCGATACACATGCGCATACTGCCGTCCTTCTTCTTTACAAATAGTACCGGAGCGCCCCATGGTGAGATGCTCGGCCTAATAAATCCTTTCTCGGTTAGTTCCTCTAGTTGGGACATCAATTCCTTCATTTCTGACGGAGCCAATCGGTAGGGGGCTTTGGCAACGGGCTCAGCTCCTGGCAGTAAATCAATCTGAAATTCTATTTCTCGATCGGGTGGCAACCCAGGTAGATCCTCAGGGAATACTTCCGGAAAATTGCACACCACGGGTACATTCTTGAGTTCTTTCGTTTTCATTCTATCATCTATAACATATGCCAGATAAGCTTCGCAGCCACGCCTCATGTAACTTTCGGCCTTAATCATCGAGATGACGTTCGGCATTGTGCAATTCCAATCCCCATAAACCGTAATTGGACTGCCGCTAGGACCTTTGAGGTGTATCCTCTTACGTTTACATATGATTTGAGCTTCGTTGGCAGCTAGCCAATCCATACCCAACACTATATCGAATCCTCCTAAGGTGAGAAGGAATAATCTAGAAGGAAATTTATGACCCTCTATTTCTATTATGCAATCCTCTGTTACTTGGAATACTGCCGAATTTTTACCAACGGCAGTTTGTACACTAAAGGCCTTTACTACTGTGTTGATAGTGCAATTCAGTTTTCGACTAACGGCATTTGATATAAAGCTTTTACTAGCACCCGAGTCAAATAATATAGCCGCATGTTCATCATTAACTAGGAACGTACCTGACACAACATCAGGATTTCCCCTTGCTTCCTCCTCAGTCAGGGCGTAAGCTCGAGTCCTAGTCTTTGGTTGTTCCTGTTCCTTTTCTTTTCCCGAACTAGATTGTCTGGCTTTTCTGCAATCCTTAGTCAGGTGACCAAACAGTCCACATACTTGGCATTTAGTGTCTCTCAAGCAGTCACGAGAGTAGTGCCCCGCCTTCCCACACCTGTAACATGTGGTGGAGCCGACCCGGCACTCGCCAAAATGTTGCCTTCCACATTTCTTGCAGGTTTCATATTTGTCCGACCTTGGTTTCTTATTTTCAGTTATTACGTTCCCTCTTCCGGTGCCTCTAGACGGGTTCTCCCACTTTCTCTTTTGGGTTTCTGTTGGTGGGTCCTCATTGGCATAATCGTCGTAGACGATTCCGCTCAGATTCACTACCGACTCGAAGGTCGAGGGTAGGTTGGCTTTCACGTGGACACGGACCCTTTGAGGTAGGCCCTTCACATAATACTTGATCATTCGCTCTTCTGTCTCCACCAGGTGGGGTACCAGCTGTGCCAACTCATTGAATCTAGAAGTATACTGGCGGTGTGTCTTGTTGCCAGCTTTAAGGTTTAGGAATTCATTTTCCACTCGATCAATTTCGTTCTGGGGACAGAACTTTTGAATTACCAGCTTTTTCAGTTCTTCCCATGTCATTCTTGCAAGAGCGTTTGGGGACTTTGTCCTCTGAATGTTCCTCCACCAACCTAAGGCTTCGTTGGTGAAAGAATGAGCAACATATTTAACAGCCTGGTCTGGTCGACACTCGCTGATGTTGATTACAGCACTCATCCTCTCAATCCATTCAAGCGTTGCCACTGAATCTTTGCTCCCATCGAACTTGGGTGGGTATCCGTCCTTGAAACCTTTGTAAGTGCACCCACGATTGCTCGATCCAATCTTTATTTCATCCCCATCACTGTCATATACTTTCTCTTCATTGTCTCCTTCATCCTCCTCCTTACTTTTCTTTATTGCCTCGGATAGTAGATCAGGCAATACCTTTTTCAAAGTGAGCACAACTTCACGGGCAATAGCATCCCTGACTTCAGGTTCCAACTGTATAGGCCCTGGACTGTCGTTCATAATTGGGGTCACTTCTGTTTCGTGCACACTTTCGGTGTGCTCTGCGTTCAACGGAGGTCTACCTCGTCGGCCAGTGCGACCGCCTCGAGGTCCTGTTCTTCCTCCACCAGCCATAGTTCTTAATTTCCTGATAGTTAAAAAGGGAATACATCAATATCATTTCTTCAGATCATAGTTTGGAACAGTACGAGCAAGGTAAATTCTTAATTACAGTGACCGGTTTGTGATTACTAATTTACATTGCTTTTCGGGTTCGAAACTCTTCAAATCAGTCGTGACATTAACATCTATTTGTTCTAAGTTAAGGTATCTATTCCTATGCAAGAGTATTTACTTTATGACTTACTTACCGTGCTAGCGTTGGCGTTGGTTACCCATACTGACATCCGTGCGTTGGTCCCATAATCAGTTTGAGTCTAGACATTTAGGGATGTCTAAATCTCTCAAACTATTGCTCTGATACCAACTTGTAAGGCCCTTTTCCCGGGTGACCTCACTTGTTGGATTTACTCATAAACATAGCCATAAATACTGAACTTAAATTTAAAACATTCATCGTTCAATTACATTACATAACAGCGAAAGTCTTAACAATTAAAAACACAACATTGTCTTAACAAACAAAAGTGGGATGTCAGTCTTGTGCCGGGTAACCTTCACGCCATCGCACGACCTTTTCTTCCTTTACCTGAAATGTATACTAAAAGTCAGCTAACGCTGGTGAGTTCTAGTTTAATGCAATTTGACATAAACATTCTATTCTTTACTTTATAAGTATGCATTACTGTATAGTCATTCATATAAATACGTATTCATAACTTTTGTCTTTCTTTTCATCTTTCTTTTCTGTATTTTTGTGATTTCATATATATATATATGCATTCACCCTTTTCTTTCTTTTCTTTCTTTCTTTAATTTCATGGGTCATACTATATAAGGGTGATCAACCCGTCATTTGCTTACGAATGTCACAAAGACAATCGCCGTGGTCCATCGTCATGGCCCACCTATACTTACAACCGTCCGGCAACCTTTGTCCGTCCGTCATGACTTACAACCGTCCTACCGTCGTAGGCCGTAATTCGCCCGTCTACCCGAAGGTATCCGTTTCCCATGCGACTATTATTTATACAACCGTTCTACTATAATATGCCAATTGCTTCGACCGTCCTTTAATGGCATTCGTACGTCCTAGCTGATGAAGGAACGCACTTGTCCCGGTTGTAAAATAATCACATGGTCGTCCGTCTACCGAAGTAGCCGTTATCATCGAAGCGTCCATAACATTTTCTGTACTTGGCAAGCAATATATACATGGATATAAAGCAGGATTTCATTCTCACATGTTACGCCATTCATTCATTTCATTCTTTGCAAGCATTATATACATGGATATAAAGCAGGATTTCATTCTTTCATATTGTGTTATACTTTCATTCATTCTTGATAATCATGCTTTTCATTCTTTATTCATAATTTCTCTTTCATGTATAGGTATATATATATATACTTGTATAACACATATGATCACATTGACATTCATAACATTTATTCACTTAGTGTATACATCTCAGCCCCAAAACATTTGAAAACATTTGCACATAACATAGAAGGGGGCACATAGAACTCACCTGATGAGTAGTTTCTGTAATACACTAAGCTGGCTACTGGGCTTCACTAATGTCACTCACGATCTGTATAATAAAGTCATACACATAAGATGGTGCTCCTAGATGACACTAGACATTACTATGCTTGAACATAGTAGTTTCGATTGATTAGCTTATATCGAAACTTGGTAGTTTCGATAGGTTGTTTCTGTCGAAACTTGGTAGTTTCGATAGGTAGTTTCGATAGATAGTTTCGATAGGTAGTTTCGATAGATAGTTTCGATAGGTAGTTTCGATAAGTAACTTATGTATTATCTTAGCTTCGGATCGGGGGCTCATATCGAAACTATGGTAGTTTCGATTGGGCCTGCATATATCGAAACTGGGTAGTTTCGATAGGTCTGCACATATCGAAACTAAGTAGTTTCGATGGGTCTGCACATATCGAAACTAAGTAGTTTCGATGGGTCTGCACATATCGAAACTAAGTAGTTTCGATGGGTCTGCACTTATCGCCTTCCCCAAAAATCCGAATGTTCTGCATGCGAATCTGATCATGTCGATATCTAGATTTTCTTTGATCAAAACGTTCGTTTTTCATTCTAGATGCTATACCTAAGTTCACTTTCAAGTTTCATCCGCAAAAATCGTTATCTTTTAGCCAAAACCCGAAAACTCCCAAAACGAACAAAAACTCATAATGTGATCGAATCGTTACCTGGATTGGATTTCTGATTCAGAGGATATGATCACGAGAACAGCAGCAACGTTCTCCTGAATTCCCGAGTTGATCCGTCACTTTCTCTCTCTAGACCCGAGCTCTCCTTTCTCTCTCTAAAAGCTGCGTGAGTTGGGGAAATGAGCAGGGAAGAGGGCTGCCTTGCCTCTTATGCGCATGGGCTTCCCTCGGCCCATTGAAGTCGGGCCCAGGCCTGCTCCCTTTTTGTTTAAATATTCCAACTAAACCACCGGTCTCGCTATATTTATTCGTTTTATTATTTTTAGGATGTTAAACATTCATGTTACTGAACTGCTATTTTTAATCATGTTAAACGTTTGTCATGTGATACCATTCATTTTATTGAATTGGTTACATTTAATTGTGTTAAACGTGTCGTATAACCCACTTATTAAAAATATTCGTGTTAATGTTCAAAAATATCAATTCTTGTTAAACGTGAGGTGCCCAGGCTCACTACCCGTTGAACATGACACAAAACATTTTAACAAATTATTGTATGTTTAACATGACACAAAACTTTTTACCAAATTATTGTATATTCTAGTCGTGATCTTCAAACCGTTATGAAGAAACATGATAGATTAGTATATAAAACTTTAAATCTTTGCTCAAATTGAAATTATAAAATGTCAATTATCTGTTAATTTGATACTTAGTTTCTATTTAAAATTCGTACAAAAAGTAGGAAAAATTATTGAATTGATCAAGAGTGAGTCTAGGGATGGTAAAATAACCCGAGCCCGACGGGTATACCGAAACCCGAAATATTCAGGGCGGGTATACCCGAAACCCGACGGTTACGGGGCGGGGTATGAGATTAATTTTAAAAAAATTTGCGGGTATGGGACGGGTATGGGATTAGGTGATACCCGACCCAATTACCCGAAATCATATACATGTTTATCCGAAAGATATACCCGAGTAATATACCCAAAAAATTGTAATTTATAATTTTATTTTCTCTTAACTATGCTAATTAATGTTTTATTTTAGTAGGTTTATTATATGAAAATTTAATTCTTTTGAAATATCTATTTATAAATATAAAAAATAGAGTCATAGAAAAGTACACGACTATGCCCGTGAGTTAGCCCGATACTCGATTTGTCTTGTAACGGTACAACAACGCATTAACGATAAAAAAACTCGATTTTGAATTAAACTCCGTTTAAAAAATATATATATACCGGAAGTTAAAAAAAACTAAAAACAGGTGCGTACTCCGTATAACGAACGAAAGTTATTATAGGAAAACAAAATTAATAGAATATGAAACGGGCTAAAAGAATATAATATCTAAAAGAGAAACATCAAACTAAATAAAAAAAAAGAATAAAAAACTATCGGTTCGGGTTCCGATAATACCAATACCGACAATGATGTTGTTCACTCATAATAGGTTTGGCTTGTAACGGTACAACAACGCACTAAAGATAAAAAAACTCGATTTTGAATTAAACTCTGTTTTCAAAAAAAATTACACCGGAACGTTGACAAAAAAAAACTAAAAACAGTTGCGCACACCGTATTTTGAAAAAAGCTAACGAACGAAAGTTATTAAAGAAAAACGAAATTAATTGAAAACGAAACGGACTAAAAGCATATATTATATTCACCATAAGGTTTAAAAAAAAACCAAATTCACTATTCATCTATTACTCTTTGTTTCGTATAACTAGTATTTCTCACCGGCGCGTTGCGGCCGGAACAAACAAATTGTCTACTTTTAAATGCCACAAAATATGAGAACAATTGCACATGAAAACAATTGAATAATAACATGAGTGTGATATTTCGTATGAAATTCTTATTCAGAAAAACTATTACAATCAATATGTGCCGACCAACATATTTGACCAACCTAGTATCAATTTTCTAGAAATTAACATGCCATAACATTTGCCAACGTCAATATATTTGTTTTTTTTGTTCTTCAACAATATAAGTTTCATATGTGAAAATTGGAATATTGTATATAATCCGGAGCTTCTGTTTACTTTCTCTGCTTGAAATTTACATTTAGAAAATCTCTTAAAGGGGATCTCTTTTTCTTGTTAAAAACCCAGTAGCTTGTAGCCATGAAAAGCAAATGAAGAAACCCAATAAAAAAACCAATACAGGCAAACAAAGGTATAACACTTTATGACATTAAAAATATTCGAACAACCTCAGTTGTGTATGTAAAATCAGATAAGGAAAGGTTTAATAACAACATATAGGTCAGCACTCAGATGATCTCTAATGCGCCACCACCTTTTTAGTGAATTTGTTTTCTTACTGAATCTGTTACAAACTATAAATGGATAGGGTAGGTCGGCTCGGCTAATTTTTTTTCCTTATTAACACACAAACAACTTGCACTCGAGAAAATGAGAACAAAGGAAAAAAACTTAAAAAGGCTATTGAACTGAGAAAGATAACCTCAGAGACTGGAGCATTGTCATCAATAAATGGAGCTGTAAGACTTATAAAAGAAGCTTCACCAAACCCAAATAACCTAAAAACAGCAATATTTAAGTGATATCCAAAGTCAGTATCAGTAGCTATAAAAAGGATAATATAATTTCAAGTGTTTGAAGTAGTCAACTCACATTCCGCAAATTGTTATGGACCAAAAGTCAACAGAAATCCCACAACCAGCAGTAGCAAGAGTCCATTATGACAATCTGACTCCAAAAGTCAACAGAAATCCCACAACCACCGGCAACAATGGGTCCCAGATAAAGCTAGAATAACCTAATTTGCGAACCGAAGCCCAATCCGAACCAAGAGTTGTACAATTGCTAATTCAGAAAACCGTAAGAATACAACCCACGGCCACAACTATGGAAAAACTACTACTCAAACTCCTTATCCTTTCTCTTTCTTAATCTCATTACAACAATATTAACAAACCTGGATGGAAACACAGAAAGCTGCAACTACAGTTGACAAAATATTGAACTGCAAGTTCCAGGGCGGGTCAACCCTACCCGTTTTGACCCACACCAAAGCTACCTATACAACCACACAACCGAATTAACGCTTATAGTTAAGCTCAGTTTTACGATCCACCCACTTGTTTCTCTGCCAATATCAGTGATGTTTATATATATATCTGATGTACGTACGTGGATATTTTAAAACTAAGTTAAAATACATGGATCAAAGGGTCAACGTCTTACAAAACGTATCCAGCTTCTAGCTTCAGCCATTGCAGTTACATTCAGTATAATTGTTATTAACATTTAAAGGAAATAGACAATGAACTGCAAAAATTTAGTTCAAACAATTCAGTAATGAATAAAAAAATTACATAAATGCTAACAATAATTATATATAAAAAAATTATCCTTTTGGAGAGGAGAAAAATCCATAGGAATCAGAAAGATAAAATATATAACACGTTAGAACCTGATAGCGGCAGTTGATTCTTGCTCAGCACGAAGCCGTCTCTCAACACTACCCAAATCAATTATAGAAAACTCTCCAGATGCACTATCGTCATCGTCGCCAGAACATTATCAACAGAACATGATTCAAAACTCTAATTAGGGGTATGGAAGAACAGAAAAGTAGTAAAAATTCTAACCTGGACAGTTCAATTTCATAAACCCCTTTGGGATTAGCCTGGATCTCGAGCTGCAGACCATGGAATCGAAGGACGAACCGTCGTCATCGTCGTACACCGTTGAAACCCTACCTGACTTCTTGTCAAAATCTTAAACAACATCTCGGCAAAATAGGTGACCAGCAATTAGGGTTTCACCATCTACCTTCGTGTCGCAATCGTCCTATTGATCGAATGATATGGTCGAATAAAAACTGCCATTGGTAAAATTGGATGGCACCCCTGCCATAGTAGCGGCCATCGACCACAACCGCCCTGATCGTCGTCGCCTACGTCAAGCCCGCTCACGCTGTGCTTAACGCCAACGTTACCGTCGACGCCGTCCATTACGACGGCAACTGCTCCATCGTCTCTGTACTTCCCCTGCGTAATTCTGTTCTGTCTCTTATAATCTGTGTTAGATGGATCTGCTTCCCAAAAGTCTTCACCAAGAAGGAAGAAAAAGAAGGGATCGGTGGCAGTGACGGGTGAATGACCGTGAGGTATTGAAAGTGACGGTCATCTGAGATTATCCTATGCAAAGCCAATTGTTCCATGATGCTTGAAACAGTTGCACCTTACTATTCATCGAGTTACTAAATGTTAGATAGTATAATTCCTAGAATTTTTTAACAAAATTTGAAGAATTTAAGTTTATATTAGAGTTAATTACATTTATCTACATATTAACTTAAATAAAAAATGTTCATCGTTTGTGTCTTGAGTTTGATTACAAATATATAAAAGTTATCGTTTATACTCTTGATTATTTCCATCAAATATTCGGTATTGATCGAATATGTAAAAGTTTCAGTTTATATTCTTTGTTATTTGTATCCTATGTTCGGTTTAAGTTTGATTATAGTTTCTATTTATAATGGTGGAGGGAGTGCTAAAAAAACCAATGAAACCCTCTTCTTTTACCCGATTAAAATGTGTCATGTTATTTTTACCCTCTTGAACCCTCTCCAACCCTAAGAGAAAAGTGTGGAACCAATAAGCTCTAGAATATTTTTTTATTAAAACAATATTCATTAAAAAAACACATCTCATTAAATAAACATAAATGAAAATACAATTAATAAAAAAGATAAAATCAATAAAAAAGTACAGTTAATAAAAAAAAAACTACTCGTCTTCGTCGTCCGCTAGATGGATGTCCAAGTTTGTGGCAACATGTGTCGTAAGATCAAACTTCAAATGAAAGTGTGTGGTTTCGTTCCGCAATTTCATTATAATATTATCGGAAACAACTAGATTGGTAGGCGGATCCGCAATGTGAACTGGTGAGATTGCATTTCCGTCATCCTTTAATATCATATTGTGTAATATGATACACGCGTACATCATGTTCTTCAATTTTTCCACCTTCATTTGAAGTGTCGGTCGTGCAATTATGGCCCATCTAGCCTCCAATACGCCGAATGCTCGTTCGACGTCTTTCCTTGCCCCCTCTTGCGTATTCTTGAACTTCTTTTGATTCACGTCCGTTGGATAAGAATATGATTTCACATACGTGGACCAAGAAGGGTATATGTCATCGGCAAGATAGTAACCCCGCTTGTATTGATGGTCATTAACAAAAAATAGGCACCTAGGAGCGGTTCCATGCAACTCATTTGTGAACAATGGAGATTGATTGAGGACGTTTATGTCATTGTTCGACCCGACAATACCAAAATATGCGTGCCAAAACCACAAATCATTTGACGCAATTGCTTCGAGTATGACCGTTGGGTACTCGTGATCACCTCGGTGATATTGACCCCTTAAACTAGTGGGACAATTTCTCTGAACCCAATTAGTACAATCGATACTACCTAGCATCCCGGGGAGTCCGTGATTATCACCATGTGCTTGGTATAAAAGTGAAATATCTTGACTAGTTTGTGCACACAAGTATTCATGACCATATAGAATAACAATAGCATTGCAAAAATACTCAAGACATTCCGTAGAGGTTCTTACAGACATACATAAATATTCGTCGTATGAATCGGGAATATTACCTGTTGCGAGTTGTTTTATGGTCGATGTGCATTTTTGAAGTGGAGTGAAACTTTGTTTCTTCCGTGCGTCTTGACTAACTTGAAAGTATTCAAAATTTGTGTTAATGTCGTCAACTATTCTTAAAAACAGTGTCTTCGACATGCGGAATCTATTTCTAAAAACGTCCTCGCTGAATTTCGGATTCTCAACAAAGTAATCTGCCATTAGAATTTCATATGTTTGGACACGATCACATTCCATATGTCGGCGAGTCGATCTTGCAGTGTCTTCAACCTCGGCTGCTTGACGAGGTTTAAAAATTCAAGACTACTCGAGTCCGCCGACGACGAACTATTAGATGATTTCGGGATGTAAATAGCGCACTTAAACATTTTGAGATTTATTTTTAAGAGAATATGTAAGTAATATTGTGTAAAGATGTATATATATATATATATATATATGTATGTATTGAGAGAGAACTGTTGATTTTTTATTTATTTAAAGACCCCAACCCCCTCCTCCCCCAACGACTAGATTCTCCTCCCCAACGGCTACATTTAACGTTCAAAAGGAGAGGGTTCCAGCGGGTATTAAAGCCCGTGCCATCCAACCCGTGAGAAACCCGCAATGGTTGCGGCGGTGTTACCTGTCCAACCCGTGCCCTCCACTCCGTCCCCCCTAATAGTTTCTGTTTCTTGGAAACGTCCCCCAAAAAAAATGATCGTTATTCCCGGTATTAATTATTAGTATCTTGAATTAAAAAAAATTTTTGAAAGGTAAATTTCTTAATTACTGTTGAGGGTGGGACTTGAACTCGTCACCTCTTCAAACCTTGATGTTTCTTAGAGGATTTTCCTCACCATTGGACCACCAACCCCAATATAGTATCTTGAATTAATTAATGCAATTGAAATATCGTAGCTCACCACGTGTCTAGTAAAACATAAACATAATTGCATTTGTGAAATAAAACCAACTAAATGATTTATTTGAATTTTATATTATTCAAATTACTTCATGTATATTTTTTCCCAGTTAACTTAATTTACCCTGTTAATGGGATTGGTAGTTCACTGGTAGAGAAAAATCATCTAGGAACACTAAGAATTGAGGAGGTCATGGGTTTAAGTCTCACTCTCATAGTAATAAAGAAATTTATCTTTTAAAAAAAACTTAATTTACCCTAATTACATTATTTAACCTATTATTATATATATAAAAACAAAGTAAGCTACCATAATTTATAGTAAACTAATGTATTTAATTATATATATATTTAACTTCCAGTTAATCGTACATAAAATTGATTGGTTAGTTATGAGTCGCTCCAGACTCAGACGGTTATTAGCAAGCTCGTTTTTGAAAACTAGTTCGTTTTCGTTAAAATCTATAACAAAATGTTTTTTTTTAAATAAAGCTAGAAATTGTGCATTTAGTTTTTTCTTTTAAATTAACCTAACGAGAACAAGTTAAACATAATTAGTTATATTAGTAAATATTCATTCAATCGAGTCAAGTGTTTTACATCACCCAGGAGGGGGTGGGGTTCTAGTTTACCACCTTTTTTTCGTGTATATGAACAACTATAAAAAACTTATGTTCATTTCTATTTTTTGTTTTAGTTTTTCTTATAAAATATCCAAGTATGAAATAAAAACGTTTATCTAAAAGATATTAGAAGTTAAAGGGTTTAGCCGTGAACCTCATGTCAACCCAAACATGACCCGGTTAGCTAAACGACTTTAAGTTGTTAGCAGGTTCAACCAAAAACTAGTTAAATTTCCCAACGACTTTAATTGAAGAAATCCATTACCCGGGTATGACGAACATTGGCATAAAAAATTCTTGTAAGATCTTCAAGCCTCTAGTTAAATTTCCCAACAAGTTTTCAAATTAAGCAAAAAAAAAAACAATATAATAATGACTATTTTCTTAGCTATTTTTATTTTCACTCTAGTTTATATTATTATTCATTTTCTATATTTTTATTAAAATAAATTATTATACACGGATAGACAATCGGGAGGGCCGTCATTCTCATAGGTATTCCGAGTGTTTAATAACACCTAAAACAAACGCGTGGATAGTTGATAAACAAAATCTGATTTGTATATCTGTATGCAGGAAACTATTTAATTTACGCCTCTATTATTACTATTATCATTATTATTATTTAAAAGGGGATATTAATTAAACGTTAATCTAGTCTACTTATGTAACAATGTCTGTCAAGTCTACCACTTGTGTGTGGTCGAAAGGCTAGCATGTTTTCTCCCCCGACTGTTAAAATCAGTTTAAATTATTAAATGAAAATGGGGCCGTAAGTCTCACATGGTATGTCTAGCAGTGAACACTAGTCAAAGATATGCATTAAAGTCCGACAAGTGACCTGTCTTACTCGTGCCCTAAAATAAATAAGCCACTATGAAGTCCAGACAAGACTATTAATGTACAAGTTGGTCGTGTAATTAATCCACCCAATCTTAACATGTTTTGTTTCCAGAAATGTTTTGATTAGATGACCGTTGGTGATACGTGTTGAGTCTTTGAAAAATCTATAGTATATAATAAAAGAAAACCATAAGTGACAGTGTCAACATATGAGGGCCTCATTTTTTTGGTTTTCTCGCCTAATGCCCATGTAAATGATTTTGGTTAATATCAATTTTTATTATCTTCCTAAATTAGTAAAAAAATTAAATTAATTTGAAAGTCAAACACAAAATTTAATTTTAATTACTTCCATACATATTACATGTAGATTATGATAATTTGTAATGATTCAATCCTAATTATAGCTATTTGATTAACTAATTTCCAATTTAAGTTAATAGGGTTATCGGTCAAACATAAGTTTTATCATACAAACATTTTATCAATCCAAAAACAAACAAGTACACTATCGTTTTTAATATGTTGAATTCACTTTTATCAAGTTACATACCCGATGTTTGACATAAGTAACTACTTATGTTCCTCTTGATTCGTAATATCGTTTTTGTGTTTCGCGAACAAAAAATACCATGTTTTTTTAGTATTTTATGAACAATCGTAATTTTATATGTTACGCTTAACACTTTCAATACTTATAATATGTTTGTTTTTTAATGCGATATAATAAGGACTTTCATATTTTCTTACATGGTTTGAAATCAATTCTATCCACGTTCATTCCCCATAATCCGCATGTTATTCTATTTTTTCATATCTTTCAATATTACTACATTGATATTTGATTATTATTCAGATCGACTTTCATATTTTGTTTATGAAAATACTTTATGAATGTTTAGCTATATTTAGTGTAAGTCAAGTATTTTATTGTATTAGTGCTTGAAAACAACTTTAGTTTCAGCATTCTAAACCAATTTTAGTTGAAAACAATTATATTAGTGCATTAGCAACAACAATTTCATATTATTGCTTGAAAACAAATTACAATATAATTATTTGTTTAATTTTGTCCTTTGAGTTTTCTTTTATTACATTTTTTTACTTTTGAATTTTGTTATCATAACTTCGTTCCAATGGACTTAAAATATCATGATTACCAAATCATATATTAGTACTAATTAAAGGTCGGTGTTGCATTATTAAGAGTGAAAACTAGAGACGAACTAAAGCTACTAATATTATATAAAGATGGTAAAACTACAAGCAAAACAACAAATCTACACTATATAATAAATAAAGGTTTTTCAGGCCACGTGTCGCATCCATATTTATTCTTATCAATTTTTACCACCTCTCTATTTTATTAAATACATCTCTGTCTTTTAATAATAATAATATATTAAAAAAATATTAATTATACTAATAAAACATATTTAATTTGTTTGATTCATTACTAGGTTAAAATCCCGTGTATTACACGGGTTGAATAAATAAAATGTTATATACTTAGTGATACAAATTTTATATTTTTAAAAACCCGTGTAATATGTAATATCCAAGATTTCCGGCGAAATATCCGTTCTAAATCCGTTATAAATATAAGTATTTAGAACCAATATTTATCTAATTTATATAATTTTGCTTATGTAATTACAATTGAGGCTTATTTTAATATAAATACATGTATAAATATATATTTATATATATATATATATGTATGTATATGTATCCTATGGATAAAGGGTATTAAATTCCTAAAACATTATAGATTTATAAATAATCTAAATTCATTTAACTATTTAAATTTATAACAAACCCATTTAAATTATAAATTTTGGGATTTGTTTATATGGATTTATAAAATGATAAAAACTATAGAAAAACATCTTAATTCTTATAAAACAATAAAACATATAAAACTTTAAAGGAAATTTTAAAGATAAAACATATTCATTTTATAAAAGTCCAGGGGCTTATCTGTCATTTCTGAAACTTGTTTTAAACTAAAAACCTAACTTTAAGCATAACGTGACAAAACTTGGAAACCTCAAGGGCCTGTTTTGCCTTTCCTCCAAACCCCCGGAACTCAGAAACATCACGAGTTCGAGTCCCACAGATCACGTTTCTCCACCCTTTTCCTTCGAAAACGCGTTTTTTCGTCCGGATTCATTGAACCTCGGGTTCGCCTCCCGCGTGCGATCGAAACCCAAGAACCTTCAATGCTTGGCCGGCCCGAGACACGCATAAATTTAATGTTGAGCCGTTCGAACCCAACCGAAACCGTCCCACCTAATTCAAGCAATTAAGACGGAAATCGGGTATAAATACCCGTTGCCATAGCTCAACATCTTCACACTCAAACACTCTCAACCCTCAATTCGATCTAAACGAACCTCTATTCGCCGATTAGGAGTCGCGACAGCCGACGACCACCACCATCTCGTTCTCCCTCGTTTCTACATCAAATCAGGTAATCCTTGTATGCATCACGATCGTTTTCACGAGAGGATCAGAAGCCCTCTGTTTAATTTCATAAACAGAGGGTGATTCGATTCGTATTTGAGCAATTTCGATTCTAGGGTTCATACGGTTTGGGGTTTGATTCGGGAATCTGTTTAACTATTTCTTTTTCCGCGTATTAAACTAACAAGACCAGCAGATCAGTTGGTTAAGTGGTTGTGTGCGAGGTTGACCCGGGGCAGACCCGAGTTCGATTCGGTCTGGCCCCAGGTTTTTGTTTTTATTTATTTTTTGGCATTTTAAAACAGTTTTAAACTTTTAACAATTTTTATAAATTATGTGAAATCTTTATAAACTTAAAAATAATTTTGACTTATACTTTTATTTTCCAGAACCATTTTAATTAATTAAACTTATAAACTTATACTTCATAATCCTTTATAAACTTAAATACTTAAAAACTATAAAAGTGTTTTTATACTTTTATAAAACTTATGACTTCGCCGAATCTATTTATTTAAAACTTATATTATTATTCATGTTTTAAAGAATTCTTTTATCCGAATCGGTGACTTAAACTTATAAACTTTTAAACTTATATAACTCTTGTAAACTCATAAAAGTTTATAAAAAAAAAACTTACTTAAAAAGCATAAACTTATAAATTATTAAATTTATACACTTTGTAATATTTAGAAACATAAATCTACTTGCCTATACAAAACGAGAGGAATAATTGTACTTTATTTATACATTATTTATAAACTTTATACACTTGTAAACCTTAAAATCTATAACTTAAAAATATGTATTTTTATCTTAATAAAACTACAAGATAATAAATGCCCAAATGTTTTAATAGATGGTTAAACCAAATAATTATTCTTATAGAATAATTATTCATTTATACTTTAAATGATTATTATTAAACTTTAACCATTATATACTCTTTAAATAATTATTATAAATCTTTAATAATTATTTATCTCTTGAATAATTATTATTAAACTTTAACAATTATTTAGTCTTTTATTTAACAAATACTTCAACTCTATTTTCAAATGCTTAGAAAACTATTTTGATTATTCTTGTATAATGAATAATTGTGAAACTTTTGAATAATTATTTTAATCATTCTAAACTATAAACTTATTAGACTTCGATATTTAAATCTTGCGTCATTCATTTAAAACCTTTACTATAAACTTGATGTTATAAACACAAATCGTTCCCATCTCCCGTTGTAACCCTAGTCGATCTTGAAATCCTAGATCCTTACCATAGACTTATAGGATCATACTTAAAATCTTTAAACTTTCATACTTAGGCTTATCGTGAGGATATTCTCCCTCCAAGTCTTGCAAATACTTATCCGTGTCGAATACTATTCATCATCCAAGTGAGTATACTTAGCCCCTCTTTCCTTTTATGCTTTTGGGGTGAAACATGTTCAAACTTCAAACTTATACAATTCTTGTACAAACTATGACTAGATGTTTATTCTTATGTTAAACTTGAGACTTGTATGCTTAGATTAAACTTAATTCTAGCATGTTCATTAACTTTGGCCGAGCCGATGGTAACAATGATAGATCTATTGCATTTGACCAATCCACCTTGATTGATTGACCCTTCGGGGGGAGCCCTTGGTGATTGTTACTTAATCTAATACTTGAAACTTATAAGGGTAACCTTCGGGTTATGCCTAAACTTTGAGACTTATAAGGGTAACCTCCGGGTTATGCCTAAACTTTGAGACTTATAAGGGTAACCTTCGGGTTATGCCTAAACTTGGTTGGAGGTTTGACGTGCACAATGTTTAAGATACTTGTTCTCATACTTACATTAAAGAATGCATATATCATAGTGAATTGTAATACTTTTCAAATACTTGTTAAACTGTGTCAAAACCTTTGTATCTCACCAACTATTTTGTAGTTGACAGATTCTTTCACATGTTTCAGGTTCTACATCATGAGGCTTATTTGTGATCACATAGGATGCTTTGGACCTAGTCTACTTATAAATTGAACGTTGTATTCTTGTTATGTTCCTTGTATTGAATCTTAAATTATTATTTAAATGAAATATCGAAACTTTAATAGTCAACCTTGTGCTATTGAACAACCGTGTCCGCCCCGACGTATAATCCGCCGTCGGTTGGGGTGTGACAGATTGGTATCAGAGCCTTGGTTATAGGGAATTAGGTTATTAGACACATGACCTAGACTATAACTTAGGAGACCCAAACATGAGCTATCTCATGTCCTTTACTAGGAACTTTCTCCTCATTCTATTATTAAATCTTATACGTGAACGCTTGGAGATTCTACATATCTACGTGCTACAAGGAGTCTACTACATCGAGGACACGTTCTTAGGCTTTAAGTCTAATCCTCCACTAAACTCTCGTCAAGGATATTTAAGTTCTAGATAATGTGTGAGAACCTGTGCGGACCGGAAGGGTGAATACCTGTATTCTGGGAAATTCTGTCAAGGAAAGCATTTCGTATAAATCCAAATCAACCGTTGGACCCGTATGCTTTCCTGGGAATTCTTGGGATGAGTATCCACTTATAGGAATGCATGACTTCTCTAAACATTAGTGGCTTAAATTCCTCTTGATATGTCAAGATACTTATTTAGTGATATGCACTAAATGAGTACCATCTCAAATACTATACACTTCATAAGTTCATGATTCAAAAACTTTCCTCTAATCCTTATTCTATGATTCTTAAGTCTCGTTACATGACAGCATGATTACTCGTCATGACCTGAAGGAGTTACCTTCAAGGAGAAATTCTTACGAGATTATACTTAAATACATAAGCTTATATTTATAGATACTACCCAATAAACTTCGTGATCGTCGTAATACAACCCTTAAAACTATGTATTACTCTACAAATTCTCCTATAAACTTCATTATTTTATGAACATAACACTTAAAAGGAAACCCTTGTGTTTCATCTTATTTTCATCACTCAATCGAACTACTCTAAATGACTCACTCAAACTTTTGCTACACTTTTATACATCTCAAAGTGTTTATACATCTTTAAACTTCATGATCCTTGTAATACCAGCACATTTAAAACTATGTATTGACCTACAAGTCCTTTTACAAACTTCATTATTTTATAAACTTGGCACATAAGGGGAAACCCTTGTGTCTCATCTCACTTTCGTCACTCAAACAAACTTCATTTTATGACTAACTCAAAACTTTGTTACACTTTTAATCTGAAAACCTTCATACGCCCTTAAAACTTGCACGTCACCGTTTCTTGTAAACAAAACTTAACGTCTTTTAAACCTAAAGTACCTTAACAAAGAAGCTCGTAACCTAAGCAATTTCCTTGTAGAGGAAGAAGCCTACCCTAGGATAAACAAGCTCCATGTTTAAAGACTCTAAGCCCGCAAAGAAACCTTGACATAGTACCTTAGACCCAAACATCGATGACAATAACTGAGAGGAGTTGTAGGCCCATGAGGAAGTTCTGGCTAGGGAAATAGGGTACTTAAGTGAGTCTTTGTGACCACCCCTTCTTCCGAGAATCCTCCTCGTTAGCCCATCAACTTCCAATCAAAACTATTTTAAAAAAAAAAAAAAAAATATTACTGCGATGACTCAGTATTATGGATAAAAGCCTTTTTCATCAACTTACTTTAATTCCCCGTTTAAAATGTATTATGCAAGGGCAAACGTTTAAGGGGAGTTATTTTGAAATATCATCTCATTATCACTTACTAAATCGATTTTCTTTTCATCGTTTCAAACTTAACACTTCTACCCATACACTTCCGTCAAAAGTAGCTCACGTTAGTACTAGAGATAATTGACAACGTGGCATTAAAACTATAAAAACCCTAAGAGACGCGTATACTTGAAGAATAAACTTTGAACAAACCTTCTAATTCGTAAGCACTCTTTTAAAACAACTCGAGTTACGAACCACTGCCGTAATCAACTATGATCCTTACCTCTTATATAGACTTCACACTTCTAAACTTGACCAACGTTTCATTTGACAATCACCCATACTTTATCATAAGTCTTACTTATACTATTTATCAAGGTTCAACTTGTCACTTCTAAACGTCTTAATTACACTCTATATAAAAAAAAAAAAAAAAAAACTATACATGCTATTATGAAGCGGCATAAAATCATTTATAAACACACTATCATAAACCTTATTGAAACTTTTCCCGTTACCCTATGCTTGGAGACTTCCCTCATTCAACTCTTGTCACGTAAAAGACTTACTATAAATCACAACGGAAACTAAAAAGCTTAAATACACGTTGCTAAAACATTAAACTTCGTATGCTCAACTATGAGACCAGAAACTTTTGAGTCATGCAAAAACTTATACAAATTACTCAAACCTATATTCCTAAAACTAAAAAAAGATCATGAAAAGCTTAATATTGTAACTTGTGACTTTTTCTCAAAACTTATACTTAGATTCTTAATCTTAAAACTCATACTTGTATTCTTAATCTTGAAACTCATACTTGGATTTTTAATCTTGAAACTTATACTTGGATTCTTAGTCTTGAAACCTATACTTGGATTCTTAATCTTGAAACTTATACTTGGATTCTTAATCTTGAAACTCATACTTGTATTCTTAATCTTGAAACTCATACTTGGATTTTTAATCTTGAAACTTATACTTGGATTTTTAATCTTGAAACTTATACTTGGATTCTTAATCTTGAAACTCATACTTGTATTCTTAATCTTGAAACTCATACTTGGATTTTTAGTCTTGAAACCTATACTTGGATTCTTAATCTTGAAACTTATACTTGGATTCTTAATCTTGAAACTTATACTTGGATTCTTAATCTTGAAACTCATACTTGTATTCTTAATCTTGAAACTCATACTTGGATTTTTAATCTTGAAACTTATACTTGGATTCTTAATCTTGAAACTTATACTTGGATTCTTAATCTTGAAACTCATACTTGGATTCTTAATCTTGAAACTCATACTTGGATTTTTAATCTTGAAACTTATACTTGGATTCTTAGTCTTGAAACCTATACTTGGATTCTTAATCTTGAAGCTTATACTTGGATTCTTAATCTTGAAACTCATACTTGTATTCTTAATCTTGAAACTCATACTTGGATTTTTAATCTTAAAACTTATACTTGAATTCTTAATCTTGAAACTTATACTTGGATTCTTAGTCTTGGAACATATACTTGGATTCTTAGTCTTGGAACTTATACTTGGATTCTTAGTCTTGGAACTTATACTTGGATTCTTAATCTTGAAACTTACTTGGATTCTTAATCTTGAAACTTATACTTGGATTCGTAGTCTTGAAAACTTGTTGTGTGACGTATTCTTGTCCAAACACAATTGAACGTATGAGACTTTAAACTACTCCATGTTTGACGTATGCTTGTTCAAACATGATGAACGTATGAGACTTTTAAACTACTCAAGGTTTGATGTATTCTTGATCAGACACGAGGAAAGTGTAAAAACTTTAAACTACTCAATGATTGAAGTATTCTTAATCAATCACGAGGAAACTTTGAAACTCTAAACCTTGTCACATTCTTTCTCTTTAATCATTGAACGGCGTTTCTCTCTGAGAGACTCGTTAAACAATGATCACTCTTATGTGGAAACTTTAATCATGTGTTAAACAAATCCTTGTACTCTTTTTTGATCCGCACACAAACGAAAGGACCTATGCGGACTATACAACGATTTAAATGCTTACGGGTGCACACGTAAGTATGAAAAATCAGCGTATGGAAAAACATAGTAAACTCTGTCGTGTGCCATGATCTAAGACTTGTCATAAAGGATAGACACGGAACTTAGGTACCGTAGTAAATCCTTGGACGTATTAGACTGCAAACTCAAATCATTAAACTATCGTCGAACCCATTCTGAGTGGTGTATCTCACTTTAAACCTTGAATGAAAATTCAGCGGCTATCCTCTCAAATACATTCCTGAAAACAAATCTTCATATACTTCAATGAAACTATATGCTTCTTGGGGAAACGCTTGGTAACCATTCGCTTTGAAAACTTAGAAACTCGAACGTAATCTTAATCCTGTCACTTCATATCGTTTAAGACTCTAAACGTAACCCAGAGTTTACTTGGGAACGTAAGGTATCTCTATTTCTTTATCCTTATATGTACCATAGACTTAAATCCTAAAACCTTCTACCTTAATTTCGGGACGAAATTTCCTAAAGTATGGGAGACTGTAATATCCAAGATTTCCGGCGAAATATCCGTTCTAAATCCGTTATAAATATAAGTATTTAGAACCAATATTTATCTAATTTATATAATTTTGCTTATGTAATTACAATTGAGGCTTATTTTAATATAAATACATGTATAAATATATATTTATATATATATATATATGTATGTATATGTATCCTATGGATAAAGGGTATTAAATTCCTAAAACATTATAGATTTATAAATAATCTAAATTCATTTAACTATTTAAATTTATAACAAACCCATTTAAATTATAAATTTTGGGATTTGTTTATATGGATTTATAAAATGATAAAAACTATAGAAAAACATCTTAATTCTTATAAAACAATAAAACATATAAAACTTTAAAGGAAATTTTAAAGATAAAACATATTCATTTTATAAAAGTCCAGGGGCTTATCTGTCATTTCTGAAACTTGTTTTAAACTAAAAACCTAACTTTAAGCATAACGTGACAAAACTTGGAAACCTCAAGGGCCTGTTTTGCCTTTCCTCCAAACCCCCGGAACTCAGAAACATCACGAGTTCGAGTCCCACAGATCACGTTTCTCCACCCTTTTCCTTCGAAAACGCGTTTTTCCGTCCGGATTCATTGAACCTCGGGTTCGCCTCCCGCGTGCGATCGAAACCCAAGAACCTTCAATGCTTGGCCGGCCCGAGACACGCATAAATTTAATGTTGAGCCGTTCGAACCCAACCGAAACCGTCCCACCTAATTCAAGCAATTAAGACGGAAATCGGGTATAAATACCCGTTGCCATAGCTCAACATCTTCACACTCAAACACTCTCAACCCTCAATTCGATCTAAACGAACCTCCATTCGCCGATTAGGAGTCGCGACAGCCGACGACCACCACCATCTCGTTCTCCCTCGTTTCTACATCAAATCAGGTAATCCTTGTATGCATCACGATCGTTTTCACGAGAGGATCAGAAGCCCTCTGTTTAATTTCATAAACAGAGGGTGATTCGATTCGTATTTGAGCAATTTCGATTCTAGGGTTCATACGGTTTGGGGTTTGATTCGGGAATCTGTTTAACTATTTCTTTTTCCGCGTATTAAACTAACAAGACCAGCAGATCAGTTGGTTAAGTGGTTGTGTGCGAGGTTGACCCGGGGCAGACCCGAGTTCGATTCGGTCTGGCCCCAGGTTTTTGTTTTTATTTATTTTTTGGCATTTTAAAACAGTTTTAAACTTTTAACAATTTTTATAAATTATGTGGAATCTTTATAAACTTAAAAATAATTTTGACTTATACTTTTATTTTCCAGAACCATTTTAATTAATTAAACTTATAAACTTATACTTCATAATCCTTTATAAACTTAAATACTTAAAAACTATAAAAGTGTCTTTATACTTTTATAAAACTTATGACTTCGCCGAATCTATTTATTTAAAACTTATATTATTATTCATGTTTTAAAGAATTCTTTTATCCGAATCGGTGACTTAAACTTATAAACTTTTAAACTTATATAACTCTTGTAAACTCATAAAAGTTTATAAAAAAAAAACTTACTTAAAAAGCATAAACTTATAAATTATTAAATTTATACACTTTGTAATATTTAGAAACATAAATCTACTTGCCTATACAAAACGAGAGGAATAATTGTACTTTATTTATACATTATTTATAAACTTTATACACTTGTAAACCTTAAAATCTATAACTTAAAAATATGTATTTTTATCTTAATAAAACTACAAGATAATAAATGCCCAAATGTTTTAATAGATGGTTAAACCAAATAATTATTCTTATAGAATAATTATTCATCTATACTTTAAATGATTATTATTAAACTTTAACCATTATATACTCTTTAAATAATTATTATAAATCTTTAATAATTATTTATCTCTTGAATAATTATTATTAAACTTTAACAATTATTTAGTCTTTTATTTAACAAATACTTCAACTCTATTTTCAAATGCTTAGAAAACTATTTTGATTATTCTTGTATAATGAATAATTGTGAAACTTTTGAATAATTATTTTAATCATTCTAAACTATAAACTTATTAGACTTCGATATTTAAATCTTGCGTCATTCATTTAAAACCTTTACTATAAACTTGATGTTATAAACACAAATCGTTCCCATCTCCCGTTGTAACCCTAGTCGATCTTGAAATCCTAGATCCTTACCATAGACTTATAGGATCATACTTAAAATCTTTAAACTTTCATACTTAGGCTTATCGTGAGGATATTCTCCCTCCAAGTCTTGCAAATACTTATCCGTGTCGAATACTATTCATCATCCAAGTGAGTATACTTAGCCCCTCTTTCCTTTTATGCTTTTGGGGTGAAACATGTTCAAACTTCAAACTTATACAATTCTTGTACAAACTATGACTAGATGTTTATTCTTATGTTAAACTTGAGACTTGTATGCTTAGATTAAACTTAATTCTAGCATGTTCATTAACTTTGGCCGAGCCGATGGTAACAATGATAGATCTATTGCATTTGACCAATCCACCTTGATTGATTGACCCTTTGGGGGGAGCCCTTGGTGATTGTTACTTAAACTAATACTTGAAACTTATAAGGGTAACCTTCGGGTTATGCCTAAACTTTGAGACTTATAAGGGTAACCTCCGGGTTATGCCTAAACTTTGAGACTTATAAGGGTAACCTTCGGGTTATGCCTAAACTTGGTTGGAGGTTTGACGTGCACAATGTTTAAGATACTTGTTCTCATACTTACATTAAAGAATGCATATATCATAGTGAATTGTAATACTTTTCAAATACTTGTTAAACTGTGTCAAAACCTTTGTATCTCACCAACTATTTTGTAGTTGACAGATTCTTTCACATGTTTCAGGTTCTACATCATGAGGCTTATTTGTGATCACATAGGATGCTTTGGACCTAGTCTACTTATAAATTGAACGTTGTATTCTTGTTATGTTCCTTGTATTGAATCTTAAATTATTATTTAAATGAAATATCGAAACTTTAATAGTCAACCTTGTGCTATTGAACAACCGTGTCCGCCCCGACGTATAATCCGCCGTCGGTTGGGGTGTGACATAATACATGGGGAGGCTAAACCGGTATATTACACCAGTTGAATAAAATATAATGTAATTGGTTAACAGACACACTCGTCAAAATATGTCTTTAAAAAAAGTTAATTTTTCGTGACATTTTTTTTCAACTGAGTATTTATTTTTTTAATTTAATTGATAAATGTTAATTCATATTAAGTTCAATTGATTGATGATACAATAACTATTTATAATTAAATAATTAGTATCCTTAATTATATTTATATTAAAAATCTAAAAATAAAATCTTTTAATATCATCTATACTATATAATAAATAAAGGTTTTTATGGGACACTTGTCACTCTCCTATGCATACTCAACATTTTTCCCCGCCTCTCTCTCATATTAATTATATACATTTCTTTAATTTTTTTTTATAATTTTGTGTTTCTAGCCTCTCTCTCCTATTAAATGATAATGGTTTTTTATAATTCTTTTTAATATAAAAAAGGGTTTGTTCATAAAACATTTTTATAAATTGAACATTTCTTTCATTCTTTTATAAAACATTTTAAAAAAATAACTATATAACGCTTCTAGAATTTGTATTAAAAAGACTATATATATATTATCATCAATATGTAATATGTAAATCTTTTTTAATAAGTATATAACATTGCATTTATTCAGCTCGTGTAATACACGGGGTTTATAACCTAGTTATTCAATATGACAGAGAAAGGCGAGATAAAATTATACATAGCAAATCCTACTTCTGATTCAAATGAAATTGAAATTTTGTGCTTTATGGTTATGCACTTCCCTCTAATTATTCACCTTTTTTAGATTAGTTGTTTATTCTTTTAAATGTTTTGATATTGAATTGTTTAGTTTTCATCAGTTGGCGCTTTAGAGGAACAATAACTCTACCTGTCAAGACCATACTCTTCATCAATGGACAATTTGTGGATGCAACATCGAGTAACTCAACTTGTGTATGTTGGTAAGACCTGGTATTGACCATCTATGATTCAGGGGAGACATTTTCAAACCGTGAACAGAGACAATTTAAATAACTTCCAGTTATTAAATAATTTAGAATTACCTTATTTGTATTGTTACAGAGACAATTTGTGTTGAGACGCTTAATGAATCCATCCCTAAAAAGCCTACGGAGAGGTAGTTGGCATTTGTTTTCATGGTCTTAAATTATGATTTTGTGTTTTTAATTTAATTTTTGGTGCAGAAAGAAGTCAATAAAAACTAAAGAACCATCTGCTATTTTCTTAAAGAAAGAAAGAGATCGAAGTAAACCTAAAAAGCCACCAACTGCAGTCTTTCTCTTCATGTAATCCTAAGATTTCACTTCATATTAAAATAAATTGTTTTTAATCTGTTTATTATTTTCATTATTAGTTTTTTACTATATTTGTTTAAACAGGTGTGAAGAATACGGCCACAGAGCAAGTATCATATGACATGTCAATCTTTAATTTGATAGCCTATGTGTTTGACTTTTTCTTTTGCAGACAACGATAAACAGGCCCAAATGCATTTCGACCACATACGATTATGGAACTAATTTGCGCTTTCAATGATGCTAGAGATGATAGTACAATAGGAGTCATCATTCTCACTGGAAAGGTACACTGAAAATGTCTTCTTGCATACTTTGGATTACAATGAGAATATGTAAGACGTGTGCTCCTAATTTTATAGATTTTTTCTTAGGTTGGGGAACGAAAGATGAATACATCAATGTTGATATTGATAAAGTTTGTAAAGAATGATCGACTTTTGATCAAACTTCATTTTTTGGTAAAACTTTGTATTGACATTACGTTGAATTTGTAATCGACTTTTGTTACTTTTAAATGTTTGTTTATCTTTTATGAAATGAATTGTTTTGTCATGTGTATTTTATTTTGTATTATAAAATGTTTATTATTATTTTATAATATTAATGTGGAAAACTAGAAAATAGTAATTCTATAAAAAAATATTTTTTTATTAAACAACTTTAACTATTACACACATTTATGACAAAAAATGTGCGTCATAAATACATGACACACAAAATGTGGGTCATCTTTATTCTTGATAAGGCCTTCCTTGACACGCATTGCGTGTCGTAAAGGTGTGTCATAAATAGTTATGGGGGGGGGGGGAACTATAAAATTTTCGGCCGGATACGTATAAATTAACATTACTGATCGATAAATCGGCCGAAAACGTATAAATTTACACTACTGAGCGAAAAATCGCCCCCCCCCCATAACTATACTTCGCCCATGATCCTTGACATGCTTCCGCGTGTCATCTACCCCCTTTTATGACACGCAATGCGTGTCATTAAAGGTATATTTCGAATAGTGGATTAAGTTGTGTAGTAAGGATCTTTCTTAATAGGGGTTAATGATTTTAGTCTCGTGATAATACTGATTTAAGAGTAAGTTTACCGTGTGTAAGTTACATATTGTGATAAAAATCTAGAATGAGCTTATACTAGTGGCTTCTTATATGGAGTTTGAAGCTTTAATTGCATGGATTATTGTAAGAATATGTACATGCCACATGGTCAACAGATGTGCATGAATTTGACCCGGCCCATCAAGCCATCAACCATATGGACGTAGATTATGGTCAAATAATGCAAAGGTTATGAGTTATGACTTCTCCTAGTATTTGTTGATTGTGTTAAGAATCGTTCTTCTATATAGAAATTCTTTTTTTTAAATTTCACTTTTATAAAAATAGATTTATTAATTAAAAATATTTTTTTTTTATTTTACGAAGCATTTATGCTTTATTTATCATTTTAATCCTTTATTTCATCAGATTATATGTATAATGATCATCGATTATTTATTTTTTATATCTTGTATTATGTATATTTTGGTGTCCTTCGATCAGTTATTCATATACTTGTTTGTCATTTTAGTTACCAAATTCAACTACTATTTGATTTGTTGAATATTGTGGAAATTCATAATCAGGGTTTTTGTATAGCTCACGAATATATAATAATACTGTATAGGAAAAAAGGAATATTTATATTGTAGTCGCTATATATTATGTACAATGCTATAAAATCGCAATAGGCATAGTAATATCATCTAACACACCCCACGCAGCCCTAGCGTGAGGTTCCTTAACGCAGAGACTGAAGTTGACGTCAAGAAAGAGATGTGAAGTTAAGCCTTTGGTGAAAATATCTACGAACTGGTGAGAAGAGAGAACATGTAACACACGAACCTGGCCAATGACAACACGTTCCCTTACAAAGTGTAAATATATTTCCACATTTTGGCTCTTTGATGCTTCACCGGGTTAGATGCTAAATACACGACACTGGAATTTTCACAAACACAAAAGTGACACGAGGCATATGACATTGTAGTTCAAGAAGGAGATTATGAAGCCATACTACTTCAGTAACAACATTAGAGACATCGCAGTATTTAACTTCAGTACTAGAGCGGGAGACAACATGCTGGCTTTGGATGACCATGATAACAGATTATCACCGAGGAAGACACAAAACCCTGAGTTAGACCGACAAGTGTTAGGATACCCCCTAGTCGACACGACAGTCGACGAACGCAAGTGAAGACCATGACGAATGGTACACTGAACATAGCGGATAATACGTTTTGGGGAAGTGTAAGTGTGGTTCACGTGGGTCGTGCATGAAGAAGCGGACCTGTTGAACAACAAATGTAATGTCGAGTCAGGTTAAAGTGACTTAAACCTTGTAATTGTAATGTATTAGAATGCGTGTTAGGGTTTACAACGAGGCGTTAGTAGTCATAACAACTCTTAATGGACCATTATGAGCATTTATCATGTCATATTTGGTCCTAAAGGGTTATATCGGGTTGCAATGAGTTATCCTAATAATGGGTAATAGTAAATCACACATATCTAAATGGATCATATTGAGCCTTAGTAGTCATAACAACTCTTAATGGACCATGATAGGCTTTATCATTTCATATTAGGTCTTAAAGGATTATATAGGGCTACAATGAGTTATATCAAATAATAATGAGAACTAGTAGATCATATATGTTTAAATGGACTACATTGGGTATTAGTAGTCATAACAACTCTTAATGGACCATGATAGACATTATCATCTCATGTTAGGTAGAGTAATATCGGGTTACAATGAGATACTAGATAATAATGAGCAACTGTATATCATACACGTATAAATGAATCATATTAAGCCTTAGTGAACCATATTAGGCCTTAATAGTCTAAATGGAACATGTGAGGCCTTAGTAGTCTAAATGGACCATTGGGCCTTTGCGGACAATATTGGTTATATAAGTGAAACTCATAAATGTCGTCGGTAAATATAAGAACTTAAAACCCTTATCTTTAATATCCCTAATGTTATCAATTTCATATCTAAACCCTTACCAGCGTCGCTCACTACCCACGTCCATGGCGTTGACGCTACCAACAACCACCACCATCGTTGTCGCTCCCAACTCAAATGTCCCATCCTCCCTACCGTTGCCAGTGGCGGCTCAATAACTTTGAGGGTTCAAGACGAAATAAAAATTTGGGGCCGTTTTTCAATTATTTTAGGTTTGTAATTTTGATTTTTATATTACATTGAATTAGTAAAGATAAATTTATATTAGGAACTTGTATTGCACTTAATTAATTTATAAACTAGATGACTTTTTCAAGTGAAATAAATTTTATTATCTAAAACATAAATTAAACCAAATAAACTTATACAAGGAACTTATATAGCACCTAATTAATTTACATTAACTGAATAAGTCTGTTGTCAACAAACTTTTTACTAGTGACAAACCAAAACGGGTCAAGTAAACAATTAAAAATAACATGGAACAAATAAAGTTGTTTGTAGTAGTTTAATAAGTGTGAGCAAAAAGTGTTGTCACGTAGGCGTCACGCAGGTGTTGGCTTTGGTCACCTTCACACTCACTAAAGGTGTATGTAGTAATTAGTGAGTGTAAGTAGTTTTTGTAATAATTACCTGATCATTGGCATTAATTTTTTTATAATTATTTATTTAAAAATTAATACTAATATTTTTACTAAAAAGAAGTTTCATCCGTGTCTTTTTGGTTTCTTTCGTTCTTTCCAAACATGTGTCAAAACCATTTATTAGACAAAAAATATTTATTTTTTAAAACAACTCCATTTTCACTATAATTTATACCAGCTGTTCATAAAAGAAAAAATTTGGCAAGACTCTGTATTTTTTTTAAAATAATTATCGAACACAGTTATTTAAAAAACATGAAATTAATTCTTAAACTAATTATTACAATAAAAAAGTATAAAGTGGAATTAATGAAATGGTATGATTTAATTGACCAAATTGAAAATGGAGTTGAGACTTTAATTGCGGAGGGGCTCCGCGGTCTCTCACTCCCCTCACGTGCCACATCAAGTTTTTATGCCAATTGATGTAAAACTAGTCGGTTACCACCCGCGCTTCACGGCGAGTTCGAAACGTAATGAAAATTCGCGTCGAAACACAAATAAAAATAGGTACGTTGCAACATCAATTTCAAAATTTTATAAAACAACATAATTTAAAAAGTTGTAAGAGTAAATCATTTTTTTTTCCCATTAAATGTCGCATTCCATGGCGGATTAAAAATGTAGATACGGATGTTGTTGTAGTATGTGTACGTACGTGAATCACTGGGTCAGGGAAGCTATTTTTTCGTTTATGAAAGAATTTGTATTTAACTAAAAATAAAAAGTAGAATAAAAATAATTAAGTTACTGTTCATACGGAGCATGTTGTGGAGGATAACGTAGAAAAAAAAAAAAAAGAACTCTGCAATGGCATATTTGGAGATGAGCATTGAATAGTTTAAAAAACCAAACAGTTTAAAGAAACTTTAGAAACAACTTATCGGTTAGATAAAAGTAGGCACGTCGCAATGTCAAATTCAAAATTTTAGAAATCATATTTTAAAATTTTGAAGTGTAAAACAAAAAAAACTATGAAAAAACTGAAATCCTAAAGCAGCTTTGATGACTCGTACGTTTAACGTTTGTAATTTGATTACTTGTACATTATTACGCCAAACTCCGTTTCGAATAAAATTTACACCGAAACGTAGATAAAAATAAGCACGTCGCAACTGTATATTCGAAACTTTATAAAACATCATATTTTAAAAGTTATAGGGGAAAAACAAGATAAATTCAAAATTAATTATAATAATAAAATAATCAATTATTAAAAAATGAATTGTATTGACAATGTGACAGAAGTGCTTTAAGAACTTGTAAATTATGCATAAAGGGTTAGCATTTTAGCTTTTGTAAGTAACTAGTATTTGTATCCCACGCTTCGCGGCGGGGAAGGTGTGATGTCAGGTTATTGTAGATGGAGCAAAAAGCTATATAGGTTGAGTACAAGATACAACATGCACACTACCATATATGTGATGCTTAAGTAAAAGAAGTTTCTTACTACATCTATTTGTTTAATTTTAAGCATATTTGTTTAACTTTTAACATATGTAGGTAGTGTGGATGCTGTCAAAAGATGGTCCTTGTAGCTGCTTGCTTTACTGAGATTCATGTGACCTTACATTCTTGGCTTTGTTAGATGGGCTTTCTTCTGTTGTTCCTGCACCAAGTGATGGAAAGAGTTGCCTCTTCGGTGTATGTACGACAGGGGTGGCTGGTTTAACATCAAAATCTTTTGGGGGTGGAGTATTTGTATCCTTTGATGGTCCTACTAGTGATACATAGATGTAAAAAAAATCAATGCAAATACAACAGACAAACAGATAAAATTAATAGAAACAGATGGTTAACAAAGCTAGGCTATCTGTTTTTAGTTATTTACAACCTAATTTTCCTGAAAAACAGAAAAAAAAAACTAATTTAAGTGATACATAGATATAAACATAAAAGTCAGGAACAAATGGTTAACAGACCAGAAAGTGAAGACATTGCATAACTTTTTCTTTAAGTGAAATCATTTAGCCTCACCCCATTTGATGCGCTATAGACAAAAAAAAACCCAAATTGGCTCATTTATTAGTAGACGGGTTGAGACAACCTACCTTAAAAATTCTTCACACTGTTATGAGCTTTGACTCCTGTAGTCAACTCGTCATATGACTCCTCTCATGTTTATTGTTCTCAAAGGCCTGCACTATCATATGGATAGTCATTATACATTACATTAAAGTAAATATTATATTAAAATTTTACATAATAATAAACAGTGCATCGGATGGATGAATCAAACAAAATCATACATTTAAACCTTGAATCATCATATTTATGAATCGCACATTTAAACCTTGAATCATCAAAAAATTAAACAAAAGAGAGTAAAAAAAAATAACTGTAAAATAAAAAAGAAAACAGAAGTTGCCAGTGAGGAAAAGAGGGGTGATGTAGAAAGGAAACCCCTTGCGCACTCCTCTAACCACATGAGCTTGGCCCATTTACTGTTAAGTCTCCCTAACCAATTTGCTAATAAAATTGACATAACAATTAACAAAACAACCAAAGCCGTTAATGTAAACGTACATAACCCATAATAACATACATAAAGAAATATACAAATAAATCACATAATACAACAATAGAAATTGGGATTCCCACTTTTACTTACCCTAAAATTCAGTCTGAAACAAAAAGTGTCATGATAGCTTCACGAACAATATCCCTCATCTGTAATAATATTAAAAAAAACACTCTAGCTAATTGTGTAACCTAAATAATGAACTATATAATCGAGTTACCGCGTACAGTCATTGATCTTGAACGTGCTGCCTGGTAAGGAAATTGTTTATACATATGCTGGACACGCTCTGCAAACATATTCTCTTCTTCAGGCCTGCACAGAGACTTCTAAAGTGGTTAGAATTATTAAATAAGTAAAGAGAAACCTAAATTGAACTAAGACTGTCATTTGGTAATGCATAAGGGATATAATTTAACACTTATATTGGGCTTGAAGTTCAGCTCACCAGTCGTTTAGTATTGCCCATTGGATCTTCAGTTTCTTTACCATTTAAATAATCCCTCCATCCAAAACAATTGTCAAAAACTCTCTAATGTTTTGGGCTTGAAAATCAGCTCAGCAACTCTCTGTTTAGATCTCAAAAGCAGTATCAAACCAAAATAATCGAAAAAAACCACTCTTAAAAGTCGAAAATGGAACCCTAAGAACCTACAAAACCAAAATCTTTTTATTCATAAACACTTAGAAGAACATAAATAAATTTAAATACAAAATTCAACATTTTTAAACCTAAACATCAATATCCAAGTCTTATGTCTGAATAACATCATTAGATAATTTGATGAGTTAAAACCTCCTTATTAACATATCCAAGTCTTATGTCTGAATAACATCATTTAGATCTAATTCTTCCTCTCCATGTTCCTTGTCCGCATTTCCTTATACTTTTTCCAAGCCAAAACACAATCTACAAAAGCTTAAAAAAATAATTGCAGGAAAACGAAACCCTAAATTGAAAACAAAACAGATGCGTCCATTAATAAAAGTAACTGTTTTCCAATATGCACAATCGGGAGTCTGCATAAGGAAGAAAGATTACCTCTTACCTCTTTCTCATGGAATTTCTTGCACGCTCCAAAATCTGCATAAGAAACAAAACCTTCCATCCGAAAAAGATCTTTCTTGTACACTGAGGCTCAGAGTTTGGAAAATAACGAAAGCACCATGGCTGCAGGGTAGGTTGCAGGTATTCACCTACCATCCTCCAACCCTGCCACGCCAATGTGAAATCTTCAGCAATGTTTTCTCAGATGTACAAACTCATCACAGCCTGTTAGAAACCCTAGCCGAGCAAAAGGATCAGCATAAGAAAAGGCGCGTGATCCGCTCCCCTCAGCCGCAACCATACCCTTTTCCCGACCATCACTCCTGAAAGAAAAACCCTAACCGGAGAGAGAGGTCGAAAGAAACAGAGAGACGGTGCTCGTAGACGCCGTCGTAAGACGCGTACACAGGTCGGCCATCATCCAAGACCGTTCCGTCTGGCCGGAGGCATAGCCAAAGAGGGCCACGCAGGAGGCAAAGCGAAGTGAGAGACGCAATTTAGGTTAATGAAAGAGGAACATATCCCTGATGAAGATATGGATGAAGCATCAACAGAAAACGTGGCGTTAAGGGGTGGAACAGCCGCTCAAAAGCTCCAATCACAAGAAAGTACTCAGAGAGAATCTCATTTTCAATTGTATGTTCTTTAATTAATAGAATGTGTATGATAAAATTAATTATTAATGATAGAAATAATATTTCTTATTTTTCAACAGTAAGTATCATTTTTTTTGTAAGATTATAAAAAGGATAAACGGGTAACACCGCCACAACTGTTGCGGGTTTCTTACGGGTTGGATGGCACGGGCTTTAATACTCGCTGGAACCCTCCCTTTTGAACGTTAAATGTAGCCGTTGGGGGGGGGGGGGAGAATCTAGCCGTTGGGGGAGTGGGGGAGGGGGTTGGGGTCTTTAAATAAAAAAAAATCAATAGTTCTCTCACATATATATATATATATATATATATATATATACATCTTTATACAATATTATTTACATATTCTCTCACAAATAAATCTAAAAAAAATCAATAGTTCTCTCACAATATATATATATATATATATATATATATATATACATATATATACATCTTTACACAATATTATTTATCAATCCAGTTGTTTTTGATAATATTATAATGAAATTGCGGAACGAAACCACACACTTTCATTTGAAGTTTGATCTTACAACACATGTTGCCACAAACTTGGACATCCATGTAAGACGAAGACGAGTAGTTTTTTTTATTAATTGTACTTTTTTATAATTTTTTTATTGATTGTATCTTTTTTATTAATTGTACTTTTTTATAATTTTTTTATTGATTGTATCTTTTTTATTAATTGTATTTTCATTTATGTTTATTTAATGAGATGTGTTTTTTTTAATGAAATATTGTTTTAATAAAAAAATATTCTAGGGCTTATTGGTTCCACACCCCCTCTTAATATTTGAGAGGGTCAAGAAAGTAAAATGATATGATACATTTTAATTGAGTAAAATGAGACTCATGAGTTTTTTTACCCTAAAAACTAAATCTTTTTATCGATTGTCAGGTTTACTCTTAGCTTAATTTTCCCGCCCATTATCCATATACCAGACGTAGAAAACACGCGGATCTTTTGACCCGTTTTGCATTGACACGTTGATCTGAGACTGAACCCCTAATCCCTAATCGTCGCCTTATTCTTCCTCACACTCGATTTTCTCGGTCTTTCCTTCTGCGTCATCTTCTCCACGAAGAATCACCGCCACCAAACCCTAATCTTTCTCCTTCATCGTCTCCAAGTCTTCCACCCACCAAAACCTTTTGATGTTCTTGTGTTTAAATCAATTGAACATACAGATAGAAGATTCAACACCCATCTTCTTCATCTATTTCTATAATCTCATCTTCGCAAAAACCGAGATCTGTTGCTCATTCGATTTGACATTCAAATGGCACCCACATCTCCGTAAGAACTACCCCTCGAAACCCTCGACGTCGAATATGACCGTTCTATCTCCTTTTCTCCCTTTCGAGCAAACCCTCGCCAGTTTAGAACGTTCAATCGTTGTTCTTGAGTTCAGTTCCCATCTTCAAATCGGGGTTCATAAGTTTGTCCGAGATTAGTTCTACCGTTTGCATCTTCTGATGTCTGTTTCTATAGTATTTTTAGGTTAATTTCAACTTCGATTTTGGATCCAGGTAAATAGCTTTGTTCCAACGGTTTTGGGGTTTGATTTATGACTGTATATAAAATATTTTTTAATTATTGTAACTTAATGTCGCCATGATTGTAGTAAAGATGAATTGGCAATAGTAAGTGGAAAACATGTCATTAGGGCCAACCATACCTTTGATTTATGTAATCTATATCATGGCGACATAATGTGGCATCCTTTTAAACCATATAAACGGTGTGTTTTGTTCAAGAACAATTTTGTATTTCTGAATTTAAACTAGAGTAACTATTTTAACTCACCTTTTGTTCTTCTGTTCTGTGAAATGTTGAGATTATGTACTTATAAGATGTGAACTTTTGTTATGTTTGTGCAGTTGGAGCTGATGCTAATGAGGGTATACTTAAATTGCTTCTTAGTTATTTAATCTGATGGATGGAATTGTGTTGAAAAAAATGATATGAAATTGGTCTATCAGTATGCAATGTTTTACTAATTTCTATGGAAAATTTGAATTTGTTAATGTTGCAGCAATGTTTTTTAGTTAACTCTTTGAAAAAAAGCAGCTTATAAGCTCATTGAAAAGATGTTACAGCTGTGTTATTTTCTATAAAATCTTTGAAAAAATGCAGCTTATAAGCCCATTGAAAAGATGTTGCAGCTGTGTTATTTTCTATAAAATCTTAAAAAAAAGCAGCTTATAAGCTCATTGAAAAGATGTTGCCCCTGAGTTATTTTCTATAAAATCTTTGAAAAAATGCAGCTTATAAGCTCATTAAAAAGATGTTGCAGCTGTGTTATTTTCTATAAAATCTTTGAAAAAATGCCCAAAAGAAATGAAGTTTCTTGAATGGGTTTTGTTTAGTGGTTTTGTTCAATATGGCATGGCATACAAGTCAATAGATTAGGTTTTTTAAGTGGTTGCTAAACTGTTGCTAATTTGATTAGGTGCATATTGCTTATTCTTTTGTTATTTGATTTCTCATTCCTTTTTTATTTCAGAAAAGAACCCGGTATTTCATTTCGCTTTGTGTCCCCAAAAAGGTTGAGCCGATCGTGCCCATAAACTTACCATTACACCCTAACCAGATGGAAGTAGTCAGCATCAAACTTAATTTCTATATCAAGGTACATGTTAACTCCTCTCTATGAATCTTACTGTGTGTATAAATCTATAAGCTACTTGTGGACATTTATTTAACTTTATTTTGATATTTGTTAGTGCTTTCCTGAATATTCCATTAACTATATTTACCATCCTTACTGTTTCATTTATCAACTGAATTGTAATGCCATGGGTTTGGTTCATATTAGAGTGCTTTTTAATTTTTGTTAGATAGTTTTATCACTAATTGTGATAGTAACTAAAGTTGTTTAACATGCCTGAAATGTGAGTCATCGATAGAGGCTAATCTAACTTTTTCTTTCTCTGAATTTTTGTTACACATTTTAGGATCGAAAGTAAAATCAATTATGAAAAGGGCCCATATTTTTAGTATTCGTTTTGGGCTCCCAAAAAGCTTCAGCCGGCCTTGAGCCTGCCAATTATTAATTTTCAGTTTTTCTTTATGTCACACAGAGCCAGGAACTGGCACCGGGCGTTAGATTGTGGTTAGTAACTTGTATAGATTTGGTACAATTTTTTGTTATTTAATTAGGTGATTTTCTTACATTATCCAAATCTGATTACGTTTACCATAAATGATCAGAAAACTTAAAGTTAGAGGTGGCACAATGGGTAGGTTGGTTAACGAGTTATTTATTATGGGTTAGGTCAGCTTGGGTTGGGACTGGATCACTTTTTGCCCATTTAAAAAAACAGTTTAATTGAAAGTTTGTGTGACAGTTATGATTACATAAGCTAAATTAATCAGTAATTATCTAGCTTTTTGAGAAACACGAATGATGAAGTATTAAAAATTTAAACCCTTAGAGTGACTTTTGACCCGTTACATAAAACATGATGCGAATCAACCTGTTCATAAGTAATTGGGTTGATATAACCACCTCTAAGTTCTAACACATAAAAATGATTATTGCGACTTCAAATTGCTAATTAGTTTAACCACCTCTCACTACAAGAAAAAAGACGCAGTGCCGACGCCGCCTATACCGACGACAATTGTCGTCGGCATAGGTTACCCTGTACCGACGTCGGTATAGGTCAAAACCAAAATTTTGTCAGGGACACCCTATACCGACGACATGTCGTCGGTACAGGGTTGAGCCAGATGGAGGGAAAAATGGCGCCCAATGAATTATTGGGGAAAAGCCTATACCGACGACATGTCGTTGGTATAAGGTTACTTTGATTTTATTTTTGTTTTTTTAATATAATAAACATTTTGTCGGTCAAAAAAAAATTTAAATAAAAATTAAAAAAATTCGGTATAGGTTTTTTTACTTTATTGACCAGTCAAAACCTAACGAATCCTATACCGACGACATGTCGTCGGTATAGGGAACCTATTGCGCCGACTTTGTAGCCGTCGTCGGTATAGGGCTCAGCGCGATTAAACACAGAATCCAGCTTTCTGCATCCCATTTTCACCCAAAACCTTAAAAAATCTCTCATACTTTCTCTGTGGCGATTTCGCAGTTTTGGTGTGTTTTGTGGAGCAATTTTCATTAATCTCTCGGTTTTTTAGGTTAGTTAACATATATGTTTCAATTTTGACCATAAAATCAAAATTTTTGGGTTTTTTGGTTAATTTCTTTGTTTTTTGTTAGGTGTTTGAAGCTTTGACAATTGTTTGAGGATTTCAAGCTATTCGAAGATATTTGCAAACTTGGTTAGTAATTTTTTTATAAATTATGTTTAGATTATGTTTGTATGTATATTGTTGTATTTATTTTGTATGTATGTATATATGATTTAGATGTATGATTTTATAAATATTTATGAAATTAGGTTTAGATGTGAATTAGGTTTAGATGAAATTTGAGAATTTGGATGTATGTTTGTATGTATATTGTTTAGATGAAAATTTGGGATTAAATTAGGTTTAGATGAAAATTTGGGAAATTTGAGCATTTATTTTTTGACAATTGTTTGAGGATTTCAAGCTATTTGAAGCTAATTGTTTGACAATTGTTTGTGTATGTGTATGTATGTTTATTTATCGAATTGTGTATGTAATTTGGGAATTTGGGCATTTATATATGTATGTTTATGTATGGAATTGTGTATGTAATTTGGGCATTTATATGTGTATGTGTGTTTGTATGTATGTATGTTTGTATGCATATTCTTACACTGCTTGCATAGTAAATGGTGTTAGATTTGTGGCACAAAATCGTGATTCCCGGCGCACTACTCAGAACAGTGGTGTGGTTACAATAGGAGAAGACGATACTCCATTTTATGGTCAACTAGAGGAGATCATAGAGTTGAACTACATTGATGGTTACTCAGTTGTACTATTCCGTTGTAAATGGTTCGACACGAGAGGTAAAAGATTAATTAAGCAAAACAATACTATCATAATTGACATCGGCCGTGAATGGTATGTTGGCAAAGAATGGTATGATGATGTCCAATATATATTAGCCACACAAGCTAAACAAGTGTTCTATCTTCGAGATCCTTCTCGAACCACTGGCCAATGGAGGGTTGTTGAGGACGTTCACCATCGGAAGCTTTGGGATCATCATAGTGTTGTTAATGAGATAGATATATTGCACGACACTCAATCAAATGATTATACTTTGGTTGTCGACACAGGATGCGAAGGTGGTGAATCAAGTCATGTTGGCCCGATTCCCCATGCAGATAGTCAATCTATTACACGGGAAACTCAATCATTTTTTGGTAACTTGGTTGTCGACTTAGGCTACTTGCCCATGCGTACAACTTTAAATGAGGGTGGTGACCCAAGTCATGTTGCCCCGATTGATCTCGATGAAAGTTTTATTAACGATGATGTAGAAGATGAAGAAGATGCATACAATTCAGATGAGGAAGATGAAATAAATGACGATGAAGAAGAAGAAGATGATGATGATGTTGACTGTGAGGCCCCGAACCCGGGAGGCCTCACGTATTGGATTTACTTATCAACACATAGCACTTTAAACATAAGACATTCATTAACACAGCGGAAATGTTTTAAACTTCTCTACATACGCAGCGGAAACATAACATGTCTAAACATAACTTGTTAAATACAACTGAAACTTGTCTTAATCAACATAATCAAAAGAAACATAAACAGGATGCCAACTGCTGGTCTTCGGGTAACTCTTCTTGCCAAGCCAAGCATCCACTTCCATCTACTGCCACCTACACTTAACTGATGTGCATACTAAAAATCAGCAATGCTAAGTGAGTTCTAACGTTTACTTTAAATCAATTATTCAAAAGATTTACTAAAACATATATACTGCCAATAAGGCTAAACTTAACACACTTTACTTTTAAAACATATATACTGCCATTAAGGCTAAACTTAACACACTTTACTTTTCAAACAGTTTAAAACGTATAATAAACCGTCAATTCCTCTTTACTGTACTACCCTCATGGCTTACATCCATGAACCGACAAGTACCTGGTCAATGCCCCCATGATCAACGACCATGAACCGACAATACCGCTTATCCGTCAATTCCTTGTCACTACTGTACCGCCCCCAAGGCTTACGTCCATGAACCGACGAGTACCTGGTCAATGCCCCCATGGCTTACATCCATGAACCGACACTACCGCTTATCCGTCAATTCCTTGTCACTACTGTACCGCCCCCATGGCTAACGTCCATGAACCGACGAGTACCTGGTCAATGCCCCCATGGCTAACGTCCATGAACCGACAATACCGCTTAACGCTAAGGGGAGGTTGCGTGGACCTCCCGAGCAACCGCCGTCACTCATCCCAGTTGTACAACTGTTAACGAACCCTAAGGTTCTTACTAATGGGTAGAACCCATATCTGACATCTTGTACAAGTAACATCTGTCCCAATGACCTTTATAGCTGGTACATATTCCCGAAGGAAAACTGTTCACTTTACTGTTCATAAAACTTTCTGTAAATCTTGTTCATAACTTAACATGTATTATGCCTTTGTTTATGTATATAAAAATATAGTAAACGCTTGCCATAAATACCTTTGCTTTTACTGAAATATATCTTAACACATATATCATGCCTTTGTTTATGTATATAAAAATATAGTAAACGCTTGCCAAATGATATATCTTTGCTTTTACTGAAACATAGCTTATCATAAAATACATCTTACTTTCTGAAACATAGCTTATCATAAAATACATCTTACTTTCTGAAACATAGCTTATCATATATATATCATGCCTTTGTTTATGTATATGAAAATATAGTAAACGCTTGTCAAATGATATATCTTACTTTACTGAAAACATACTAGCACATATATCATGCCTTTGTTTATGTATATGAAAATATAGTAAACGCTTGCCAAATGATATATCTTACTTTACTGAAAACATACTTTTGCCTCTTTTAAACATTTCACTAAAACATAGCTTTTCTCTTCAGTTTATAATATATAAAATATAATAAACACTTTACACTAAGTATGCACACCACCCCTAAAGAAGGCAAAAAGGGGATTAGAACTCACCTGGTATCTAAGCTGCAACGGTCTACTGGATCTCACACAATCTGAACAATCATAACAATTGACACTTATCAGACTTAACTCGACGCTAAACGGTTTAACCACTCTAACATACTGACTTTACTTAATCAGTCCTGATGTCTGCGCACTTAGCAAGTGCGCAGACTCTGCTTCCTGCGCACTTGCTCCCTTCCTGCGCACTTAGCAAGTGCGCAGGACCTGCTCTGTGCGCACTTAGCAAGTGCGCACGACCTGTTCTTGGCGAAAAAACCCTAACTTTCGCATTCGGGTCTGATCACTTCAAGATCCCGAACCTGGTTGCATTCAAAACGTTCGTTTTCCATTAAGGAACTCAAATCTATGCTTATCTTTCAGTTTCATCCGATTAAACATAACCTTTTCACCCGAAACCCGAAAAACCTAAAAATGAACTAAAACTCAGATCTAGGAGAATCGGTTACATGTAATCACTTTCTTTTCGTTGCTAAACACCCACGAGACTCTTGCTAACGATCCTTGAAGCTTAAATCCGAAAACTGAGACTTTCTCTCTCTAGACTCTCTCTCTCCTCTCTCTCTAGAAAACGGAAATGGATGATGCAAATGAGGGATTTTGGCTGATCTTGAGGTTTATAAGGGCCCAAACCCTTCCCCTTTCGGCCCATACACCCCGGCCCAAGCCCGCTTCCTTTCTTTTATTTAAGTTTTAATTCCTCGTGAATTCTCTCGTGCTCTAAAACTCGGGATGTTACAAGTCATGTTGCCCCGATTGATCTCGATGAAAGTTTTATTAACGATGATGTAGAAGATGCATACAATTCAGATGAGGAAGATGAAATAAATGACGATGAAGAAGAAGATGATGTTGACACACGTTATTGTAGTGATGATTCTGATCGAATGTATGTTAAAAATGTAGTATTAGTGTTTAATAGATGTATTTATATTTGTCTTTTTTAATTATTAATTATTTGTGCTTACTAATTTTTTTTGTTGTAGAAATAATGGCAACGACGGCGTAATCACACGGTGGTGATAGTGGAGACGATGGATATGGGGGTCCGTATAACATAGAATCGGGTTGTGCGAGTGGTAAGTACTTGTTAGTGTTTAATAGATGTCTTTATAATTGCCTAACTTTCATGTGTCAATGTAGGTGGTGCCTCACAAAAAAGGCGTTCTAAAGTGTAGGATCGTGAGAATACAAGATGGTTCTGTTCTTAGTTGAGGTTGGCGGAAACAAAATCAACTACACAATTTATAATCAAGTAAACACAAAGAATACTGATAAACACTGTTGTATTAAGCTTTTGTGAATGCAAAGATTACAAGTGAGAAACTCAATGAATAAGTATGACAAGCACTACTAGCACTATCAAGACACACTCAAGTTACACTTACAATGAAGTGGCAACTCAGTATTTATAGTAACTTAGAATCAAGACAGACCCTTGATTCTAAGGATCAGATCGAACACAAGCCGTTGATCTTGTTTATTAATTTACATTACACGTAAAGGCTAATCTAGTTAACTTTACTGAAACGTTTTCTTTATTCATGATTGCTTGCATGCTTGGAGAAGTGTATTATTGTCCGTCATTGGTTGACCATAGCGGTTCCTTCTGCTTTGAGTCTGTCAGATGCTTTTGCAGAAAGGTGTCAGAGACGCTTGGCCTGGATAGTCAGCTGCAACGTTTGGTCTTCAGTGAATAAGGCTATCAGCTGCAAAGAGTGAAGGTTGCTGCTGGTAAGCCTATCAGCAGCAAACATGGATGACCGCTGCTGATAAGCCTATCAGCAGCAACTTGTACAGAATGCTGCTGATAAGCCTATCAGCAGCAACAAGTGTTGAATGCTGCTGATAAGCCTATCAGCAGCAACAAGTGTTGAATGCTGTTGATAAGCTTATCAGCAGCATTTGTACTTAGAATAATTTGGTAGCAATCAGTCTTTGGTTCTACAAACTCCCCCTAGACTGATGCAACCAAAAATTCTTCTAATCACTTTGCTGCTGAAGCTTTTGCATGTGGCTGACTATCCTTTCAACCTCATAGCCTCTTGGATCCTTGCTGGGATTGTTCAGTGGAAGTTCAGACAGAGTCTTGATGTCTTTGTGTTGCATTTTGTAGATTGCTTTGCTTGAACATCTCATCTGCTGCTTCTTTACATCAGTCAGTGTGAACTCATCCAAATCAGCATTGTAGGTCCAAGATACAAATGGAGAGTGGGACTTGAGTGGTTTGATGTTTATGATCACATCTTTGCTAGGGTTGAAGTAGTGTTTGATTGCTAGCACACGACATTTCCCACTCTCATTTGCAGGCTCATTAGCTTCACCCAGCTCTAAAATTCTTTGAAGATCAGAATCAGGTAGTTGCAGAACCTCATCAACAGACCTGTAAGTGGATCTTATTTTCTCAGTTCTCCCCCTGAAGATCTCAAACACTTGATCTTGTGAATTGTGGAACCAGTTAACTATATTTCTTGAGTCTTCTGGTTTAGGAGTGGGTTTGGGTATCTTCAAGGGAGACTGTTGATGAGTGGGAGCTGGGTGGGATGACTTGGACTTTTTGGGTGGAGGAGTGGAAGGTTTGGGGAGGAGAGTGGAAGGATGATGGACTGAGGAAGAGGTAGGTGAGGGAGAAGACTTGGGTTTCTTTGTCTTTGGTTCTTCATCTTCTTTGATAAGTACCCTTTTCTTGGAGCCCTTCTTCCCTAGTCTTTCTTCCTCATCCTTTTTAACTTTAAAGTAGAGGGCTTGCAGGTTCATGAAATTCATAGGACCTAGCCTCTTTCCACTATCTCCTCTGGCCTTAAGGAAGTCAATCATGACCTTCCTTTCTTCATGGGTCCTTTTATTGAAGGCAATGGTCTTTTTGGACTGTTGTTTGGCTTTTTCTTCTTCTTCAGCCTTTTTCTTCTTTGCCAATTGACCTTGCTGACCCATGAAGGCTCTGTAGATCTCTTTGTTTGAAAGTTTTTCAAGATAGTCTTCATCCTCACCTTGAGAGATCAGAGCTTCAGTCCACTCCTCCCTTAATTCTTTTGCTAATTTAGAATCAGTGATTCTAAACTTAGCATCTTCCTTCCTTTTCTCTTTAGCTTCTTCTTCTTCTTCTTTTGCAAACTGTTCCTGCAGCTGTCTAGCAAGTTGTTCATCTTCCTCAACTTGAGACCCTGCAAGGACTTTTACCTTCATTTCATCCAGCTGTTTGGCATACAGCTGGATTGTCTGTTGTCTGAGAAGTATGGCTGCCTTTCTATCTTCATGCCTTTGTTTTTGAGCCATCTCTTCAGCCAACTCTTCTTCTTCTCTTTTCCTTCTTCTCTCTTCTTTCTCTTTCTTTTCCTTTTGCAACCTCTCTTCATCCTCTTTTGTCATGATGCCCTTCCCTTTATTAACATTGGATGCCTCTGCTCTGGCTTCACTGATCACAGAAACAGCTGATTGTTGTGCTGTTGGGATCTCTGCCTCGGCTTCATTGGCAATTTGAGATGTGAATAGGGGAAGGTCATCGTCTTCATCAAGTTGATACTCAGGACCTTCTATTTCTCTCAGTTTTTCTTTGATAGTTGATCTTGACTCATAAGCTGCAGTGCAGATGTTAACTCGAGGGGAAGCTGAGTCAGTGTCAGTGTCAGAGTTTGACACATATACTGCCTCAGTAATTCTTCCTACTTGTTCAAGTTTGGCTCTGACAGTATCTATCATTGCCTGGCTTTCAAGTGAGTTGACATTGCAGATGTTTGTTCTGAGTTGATAGATCTTGAGGAGAAAGTCTGAGGGCAGATGAAGGATGTTTCTGGTGTTGATGATGAGAGAGGAGCCGTTGCTGAGCAGAAAAGTGTGGTCAAGAGACTTAGTGCTCACCCAACCTAGCACATCCAAGTCCTTGACTAGGAAGGCATACAGGAACCTTCGAAGGCCCAGAACTTCTTCTTCAGTGAGAAGACTGCTCCTTGTTATTTCAAGATTGCTAGGAGTCAGTCTTCTTTCTGCGGCCGCCGAGGATTCAGGATAAGCTACCCGATGTGCTGCTTGTAGGAATCTTTGGAACCTGGGTAGATTATCCTCCATCAGGTCATGGAACCTGCCAATGGCAAGTTCAGCTGAGAGATCTGCTGAAGTGTTGATGCAGTCAGTTAGATGCAGTTCTAGGACTTGGAGGGCATTGAGAGAGTTCCAGTTCAGCTCTTCTACTCCGCTGAACTCCCATCTAATCCAAAACCTCTCAGCTAATCCATCATACCCCCAAGCTAGAATAGAGTCAAACTCTAGCTTCTTTGAAGATTTGAAGATTTGGGGGGTAGTGGATTGACCTATGATGGCTGCTGCTTGTGGAAGGATGCTGAATGATGCATTTGTTTGTTCTGTGTCTTCAGCATCATTCAGCATTTCATCGACAGCCCTGACGACCAACTGCCAGTCTTCAGATATTTCTTCGTCTTCGTTATCTGGGCTGGCAGGTCATGAACTTGGACAAAAGCTGGCTTGTATTGTGAGCTTTGAAGTACAAACTGCTCTTGAATCCAGTCGTCAAGACTGTCTGTATCATCTTCCATAGAAACCATCTCCCCCTTTTTGGTTGCATCAGCAAATAGGTAAGCATCAGTTTGGGTGCCTACTGATACAAGAGAGGGAGAGGCTAGAGTTGGGCATTGATGGGCTTCATGCATAGCGACTTGGTGTCTTAGTTTGGACATTTCAGCCTCTAGCATAGCCACCCTGGCCGTCAATTCCATGTTATGAAGTTTCAGTCTGTCCTCATCCACAGTTGTGGAATCCTTGGACCCAGATGGGGCCGTAGGCCTAGCCTTAGCATCCCCATCACCCGCGGTTTCTTGGCGCCTGGGATTCCTCTCAGTGAAAGGAGTTTCCAAGGAAACACCCTCACCGTGAGTTGCCGTGGTTGAGGTCTTAAAGATGTTGTCACTGTCCTTCTGGTCAGTTGATGGACCAGCAGTAGTGACAGCCTCATCCACATCCACTCTTTCAATACTTCCAGAGTGGACCTTCAAGGGTGAGGAACTTGGGTTGGGTGTTTCGGAAGCAAGACCAATCAGTACCTCCTTGATAGTGGTAGTTGGAGAAGGTACGTCACTTTGGTCAGGTTCCTCTACACTTAAGTTCAGTGAAGAGAGGAATGGCTCGAAGGGCTGTTCTATGGATCCGGGAAGTGATCCTAATCCTAATAGAGAGACTTCCGAAGGAGTCTCCCTAGCAATGTGGCTTTCCCTTATGATATTCTCACTAGAATGTTGTGATTCTGAGTGAGGGATGTTGGCTTGGGTTTGGGCCTTGGAGGCAAGAGAAGAAGGAGTTCTCTTGCCCCTCTTCCTTGTATACTTGGCTGCAACCGGGGCCCTGTGTTCCGGTTGAGCAATCAAACTGGGGGTGAGTAATGTATGTGCCTGTGCATCCTCAGTAGAATGCACAGGGGTTCGATCAAGGGGAATAGTAGGTTGAGTTTGTGGCAGTGAGGTGGAGGGTGTGGGATCAGTATCAGCTAGGTTTGCTGAACTGTCACCCTGGGCACTATGTGTGTTCAACATTGTAGATAATAATGGAACATCGGCCCCTGAGAACTTTGATGAAACTGTTCTCATGCTTTGAAAAATGTTGTTCTTATGTCCCAGTATTGAGTAGATTCTTGCAGTTTTTGAAAGATCTTGGTGCTCAAAATTGAACACTTCCTGCAAGAATCTTGGGTACATGAAGAACTGTGATTTCACCCCTTCTTGAAGGTTGTATCTCAAACCTTCAAGAATGAGGTGGGAAAAATTGAAACCTGCTCCTGTTATCATACCGTGAACTGCCGACGCAAGTCCGGAGCTGAGTTGGTTCCAGCCACTCCTCTTTTGAGATATGCATTGGAGAAGAGTGTGGCAGAGATACTTTCATTTGGGACCCATGAGTGCCTTCTCTATCGTATACTCTGTTTGATTCCCAGTGTACCCTATGGATACAAAGGTCCTCATGTATACGTCTCTTGGGTAAGAGAGGGCGTCCCCTTCATCCTGAAGCTTGAGGTGTTGGCGGAGTTTTGCTTCAGTGATGATCATTTCCTTACCGTCAACTGTGCCTCTGATTTGAGGAGTGCCCTGTTCAGTAGAATACACGGCTGAGCTCCAAAAATCTTCCATGTGTGAAGTATATATGGTTGGGTTGACGGTTAGGGCATGGTAAATTTTGGACCGACAGAGGAAGTCGATCATACCGTCGAAACCTTCGGATTTCTTGCCCTTGATTAGGTATGCAGTTAGGTTGTGATATGGGGAGAACTTATCGTTGGGGTTGTTTATGTCTGCGCCTGCCATTGTTATGGATTTGGAGGGAAGAGAGAAAGGTGTTTGAATGGTGGTTAATTGTGGAGGGCTTTGAATGCTGTGGGGACGGGAGAGAAAGTGATGGGAGATAGGTTTGAAATAGAATGTGAAGAGGTAGAGGGATGATTTGAGTTGGTGATATAACGGCAGACGGGGAAAAAGCAACTCTACTTGTACAGTACAACCTGTTTCACTTTTCATTGTTACAGTTGTAAAACACTCGAGCAGTCATGGTGAAGACTGACGATATTTACTTTTACAGCGGGTAAATGTTAATTTAGACTTAAGTTCACCCATCAGCAGCAAACTTGGTTGCTGCTGAAAGATAAGAGAATCCGCAGCAAAATTGGTTGCAGCTGATGGATAAGCCTATCAGTTGCAAACTTGGTTGCTGCGGAAAGATAAGTCTGTCAGCAGCAGATTTTGCTGCTGAAAGGTTTAAAGATCCGCAGCAAAGGAATTGCTGCTGAAAGCCTTAAGGCTATCCGCAGGAAATATGTACCTGCTGATAACTTAAAGCTATCAGTGGCAAAACTTTTGCTGCTGATGCTTTTACCTGTCAGCAGCTGAAGGACAAAAATGCTGCTGACCCATAACTTTTATTTACAACAAGAGACAAAAAGGCACATTTTAAGGAGAAACTTGAGATGGATTTTAATCAAAGTTCATCATACCAATTGATTCAACTAAATATCGGAATCTAGCTTCATCAAAAGGTTTTGTAAACAGATCAGCATATTGCTCATTTGTATGAACTTTGGTTAAAATAATTCTCTTTTTCTCAGCTTGATCTCTTATGAAATGGTACCTGATGTCGATGTGCTTTGTCTTTGAGTGCTGCACCGGATTGTTTGTGATAGAGATAGCACTCATGTTGTCAATGTGAATTGGAGTCTGCATGAAGGTCATTCCATAGTCAAGCATTTGATTTTGGATCCAGATGACCTGTGCACAGCAGCTTGAAGCTGCAATGTATTCTGCTTCAGCTGTTGAAGTAGAAACACATGTTTGCTTTTTGCATTGCCATGAGATGAGCCTTCCTCCAAGAAATTGACATCCCCCAGATGTGGACTTTTTGTCAAAGTTACAACCCCCATAGTCACTGTCAGTGTAGGCATATAGATTGACATTTTCATTCTTTGGATACCAAAGCCCAAGCTTTGGAGCTCCCTTTAGGTATCTAAGGATCCTTTTAACAGCTTGAAGATGAGACACTTTTGGAGCTGCTTGAAATCTTGCGCAGAGACAGACTGCAAACATGATATCTGGTCTTGAGGCAGTGAGGTACATGAGAGACCCTATCATTGCTCGGTACTGATGTTGATCAGTGTCTTGTCCTTCTTTATCCGGAGATAATTGATGGTGCACTTGCATAGGAGTTCTTGCAGCAGAGCAGTCAGTCATTTTGAACCTCTCCTAGATGCTTTTGACATACTTGGATTGACTTATGAAGATTCCAGTTGGTACCTGTTTGACTTGAAGTCCTAAAAAGAAATTTAGTTCACCCATTGAACTCATTTCAAATTTGGAATGCATCAGAACTTCAAAGTCTTTGCAGAGCTTCTTTCTTGTAGATCCAAAGATAATGTCATCAACATAAATCTGGACCAACAAAATTTCGCCCCCTTCATCTTTGATGAAAAGAGTCTGATCAATGGCCCCCCTTCTGAAGTTGTTACTAAGTAGATATCTAGATAAAGTTTCATACCAGGCTCTTGGGGCTTGGTGTAAGCCATAGAGAGCTTTGTCCAGTTTTAAGACCTTATTTGGATGTGCAGGATCTACAAAGCCTGGAGGCTGTTTGACATAGACCTCTTCATCAATCGTGCCATACAGAAAGGCACTCTTCACATCCATTTGATAGACCGTAAAGTTTTTGGATGCTGCATAAGCCAGAAAAATTCTAATGGCTTCCAGACGGGCAACAGGAGCAAAAACTTCATCATAGTCAATGCCTTCTTCTTGAGTGTAACCTTGAGCTACCAGTCTGGCTTTGTTCTTGATTACGATGCCCCTCTCATCTTGCTTGTTTCTGAAAACCCATCTTGTTCCAATGGCTGTTTGACCAGGTGGAAGATCAACAAGCTTCCAAACATCTTGTCTTTTGAATTGCAGCAATTCTTCCTGCATTGCTTCAATCCAGCTGTTGTGCTTGAGAGCTTCATCAATCCTTTTGGGTTCCACCTGTGATAGAAAGCAGGAGAATAAACAAATGTTGGCTTCATGAGACTTGCTTCTTGTCTGGATGCCTGAGTGGACTTGGCCAATGATGTTTTCCAGAGGATGCTCTTTGTTTATTCTCTGAGCAGGTATCACATCCAGCCGTATTCCCTCTTCAAGATTACTGTGGTTTAGATCAGTATTTTCTTCAGATGTGTGGAGAGGAGCTTGGAGGATTTGATCATTGTGTTCCACATAGTCAGCAACATTAGCATCAGAGGCCTTTTCATCATGAATTGAGGAGGCTTCATTTAGGATTTCATTGTCAGAGAGATTGCTGCTTGTGGGGTTGGATGTACCGGCTTCACCTGCACTGGCTTCAATAGCTTCTGCCACTGATGGAGGATCAATGGATGGCCTTTTCATCCTGATGTAGGGACTGGGAAACTCCAGTCTGTAGTCAGAAGAAGAGGTTGAGTTAGAAGGTGTTGAGTTTGAAGAAGGAGGCTCCATATTTGAGAATATGAGGGGCTCAAATATCTGGGTGAAGGAGTCTATATCAAAAAGCCAGTTGGGACCTTTGCCTTGTTCACAGACAACGTGTTCCCTGCATTCCACATTAGCAGATTCTTCCACAATCCGAGTCCTAGAATTGAACACTCGGTAGGCCTTCGATTGAGAGGAGTAACCCACAAAGTAACCTTCATCAGACTTTGCACCGAATTTAGGAAGAACTCCATGTGTGATGAGGATGGTACATGGACATCCAAAGGGCTTCAGGAAGCCAATGTAGGGAACTCTTTTGAGCCAGAGTTCATAGGGAGTTTTCTGGAGAGGCTTAACAATAAGGACTCTATTCTGCACATAACAAGCTGTGCTTACTGCTTCTGCCCAGAAAGTAAGGGGCAGTTTTGAGTCAGCCAGCATAGATCTTGCTGATTCAATCAGATGCCTTTCAATGCCCTTGCTCTCACAGAAACTGTTCAAAGTGTGATTTTTGAACTCTGTTCCCTGATCACACCTTATGATCTTAACCTTCAGATTGCTTTGATTCTCTACCCTGAGAATATAGGATTTGAGAATCTCAGCAGTTTCATCTTTTGTTCTTAGGAAGAATACCCAAGAGAATCTGGAGAAGTCATCAGTGATCACCAGACAGTAGGACTTTTTGCCCATTGACATGACATTTGTAGGACCAAAGAGATCCATATGCAGTAGCTGGAGAGGAGTGTCATTTGTGTTCAATGTCTTGGGCTTATGGGAACTTTTGTGTTGTTTTCCCTTCAAGCAGGCAATGCAATGATCGTCTAGCTGGAATTCTTTGTCAGGAAGCCCTCTGACAAGATTGTCCTTCACTAATTTATTGATTGTTTTGATGTTAACATGGCTTAACCTCCTGTGCCAGAGAGCGGATTCATCAACTGATGCCTTTGACAGAAAACATGAAACACTACCAGATGGAGTGACTTCATTCATGTCAAGCACATATAAGTTGTCCTTTCTATTAGCAGTTAGGAAAATCTTCTCTGGGGGGGTTTAGATAGGCCAGGAGCTAACACGAAACATTCTTTGTCAGTGAAGAGCATCCAATGCTTTTGATCACATACTTGAGAAACACTCATGAGATTGAAGTCAAGTTCTTTAACATAGTTGACTCTTTCAATACTCATCCTTTCATTGGACACAATGCCTTGTCCAGTGATAGATCCACCTTTTGAGTCACTCCCAAAGGCAACATATCCTCCATTGAAATGTCTGAAGTTGGAGAGGATGGACCTGTTGCCTGTCATGTGCCTGGAACAGCTGCTATCTACCACCCAGGTGTTATTCTTGTTACCTGACTGTCCCTGCACATGAAAGAAATTTTAGTTAGTGGGAGTGGTCCAAGAGCTCTCCTTTTTGAAGAAAAGAGTTCTTGGACATTCTGATTCATCATGCGTGCATTCAACAGCACCGATGATGATTTTGCTGACAGGAGCAGAGATTTTGGCTTTCCATTGCTTAAGTAGTGGTTTTCCAGTTCTCTTTTCTTTATCTGCTGCGGATTTGGCTTTGGTAGCTAATGAATTTGCTCTATCAGCAGCTGATTTTCCTGCTTGAGGTTTTGGCCTGTCAGCAGGGGCAGGTTTTGCTGCTGATGGCTTCAGCTTATCAGCTGCAGATGTTGCTGCTGATGACCTTGGCCTTTCAGCAGCAGATTTTGCTTTTGCTGCTGAGGGCTTATTTGGAGCAGCAGCAGATTTAGTTTTTGCTGCTGACTGTTTTGTTTGAGCAGCAGCAGATTTGGTGGCTGCTGAAGGCTTTGCCTTTTGCTGCTGCTTATATTTTTCTGCAGTTTCAACTCTTCTACTGGCTGCAGATGGCCTATCAACTGAAGTATGCTGATCCTTCTTTTGTTTATGCGCTGATTGAAGAAGGATCTGGTTGAAGGGGTTAAACTGACATTTTGCAGCAAAGTGGTTTGATTCCCCACATATGATGCAGGACTGCTGAACTTTGGGCTGCTGCTTCCTTGGTGGAGAAGAAGAGTTTCTGCACTGAGTTTTCTTGGTCGTAACTCTTCTAACCTGTTGCTGATTCTTCTGATTTGGCATGAACTGAGACTTGGAGTTTGTAGGTCCAGATCTTTGTCCCTTTTCAGTGTTTAGCTTTCTTCCACCTGGAGGATAGCTGATCCTTATCTGTTTGAATGGTACAGGGGCTGGAACAGCTGGGAGAACAGTAGGAACTGGGACTCTATTCAGACCAGCTTCAGATGAGGCTGTACTGGTTTCATCATGGTCTGAGAGGGTTAACTCAGATTCTGATGAGGTAGTGCAGTCTTTAACAAGGGGTTCATCCATTGGAGGATCAAGATTTCTGTTTGTAGTGTCGAGTTTTGCAACATCGAAGCTTGGTTCATAGATGGCAACATAGTCAGCTGGATGAGGAACATTATTGTACTGTTCCTTGCCATATCCAAGTCCTCCAAGCTTTACCTTTTCATGGACTTGAATATCTAGAAGTCTCTGAAGCTTTTTAGAAGAAAATTCATATTTTTCAACATGAACTTTCTGTTTTGCCAGATCAGCTCTGGTTGATTTAAGTTTTACTAATAGATCATCAATCTGAGTTTCAAGATTGGTTTGTTCATGTTTTAGAGATGAAATCTCTTTCTTAAGGCATTCAATTTTTTCTTTGTAAGTGATTTCAACCTTTTTGAACTCAGATTTCATTTGAAGTAACTCTTCATTTTGATCTATAAGGTTTTGGTTATGTTTTCTATAACCTAAAACTTTATCAATGCAAGCTTGAGAGCATAGATGTTCAAATACCTGAGGTGGTATCTCTGCAGTGTCTGCCATAAGTGCTTGGTTGGAGGCAGGAACATCTTCATATTGAAAACTCCAGTCAAAGTCTGAAGTTCCAACATTTGCACAGGCTGCAGTCTGTGCTGGAGTAGTTCCTTGGTGCTGCTGCTGCCTGGGCTGACCTTGGTAACCTTGTCTTTGATGGCTGGCACCCTGATTGGCTTTAGGTGCCTTGTACTCCCTAGCAAAGTGACCCATTTGGTTACAGTTGTAACATCGGATCTTGCTTTTATCAAGCCCAACTCTGGTGTTTGAGTTGTTACTTGGAACTGATCTCCCGGTTCTAGAATAGAACCTTTTTGCTCTGAGGGAGAGCATGGCATATGAGTGCTGAATATCCATTTCTTCAAGATCATCTGGATGAAAGCATTCCAGATCCTCTTTTATGAAATACATGCTGCTTGAGTTGTCAGAGACAAAAGCAGTAGAGGTTGGCTGTTGAGGAGGTGCCTCAAGAAGAAATGGTGATGAGTTAGATTGTGAAGCGGCTGGGGTCTGAGGGTGAGTAACAATGGGAGGATAGTAGCTGCTTGCACTAGGACCGGAATGATCAGAGTGAAGCGCTGAGGAGGAAGTGGTAGCTGATTGATAACTGGAGCTCCTTTCTTTAGCTTGAATCATTTCTAATTCATAGGTTTTGAGCATGCCAAAGAGCTCAGTCATCTGAAGAGTCTTCAGATTCTCTGTTCTTCTGATGGACACAGTGTATAATGTCCAGCAACTAGGAAGAGATCTTATGAACTTCTTGAGAATGTCTTCATTCTCCAGCTTTACCTTGGAGCACTGCAGTTCACCTACAAGATAGGTAAATCTGTTATATAAAATAGTTAAGGTCTCACCTTCCCTCCAGACGAAGTTCTCATACTGCTGCTTCAGTATGTCCCTTCTGTTCTCTTTGACTTCTTCAGAGCCAGCAAACATCTTCTCCAGCGCCTCCCAGAGCTCCTTGGCAGTTCTGTAACTTCTGAAGTTGTGGAAAACTTCATTTGGAAGACACATTTGGATGGCTCTTAGTGCCTTGAAGTCCACCTCCATTTTCTTGATGTCATCTTCAGAGTACTTGGAGGTTTCCTTCGGGACTTGTAGCCCTCCATCATCAGCAGAGGCCACCATGAGAATATATGGACCCTCCTTGATGGATCTCCACATTCCGTATTCCTGGTAACAGAAGAAGCTTTCCATGCGATTTTTCCACATGTCATAGTCTTCTCCAGATACCAACCTTGGTGGTCGGTTGATGCTTCCAATATCTTCAAATCCATTACTCTGTGCCATTTTTGTTTTGATTTAGGATGACTTGTTCAAAGAGAGAGTTTAGAATAGAACCAGAGATGATTAAACAAATGTTAGTTTGTTTAATCTGAGCCAATGCTCTGATACCACTTGTAGGATCGTGAGAATACAAGATGGTTCTGTTCTTAGTTGAGGTTGGCGGAAACAAAATCAACTACACAATTTATAATCAAGTAAACACAAAGAATACTGATAAACACTGTTGTATTAAGCTTTTGTGAATGCAAAGATTACAAGTGAGAAACTCAATGAATAAGTATGACAAGCACTACTAGCACTATCAAGACACACTCAAGTCACACTTACAATGAAGTGGCAACTCAGTATTTATAGTAACTTAGAATCAAGACAGACCCTTGATTCTAAGGATCAGATCGAACACAAGCCGTTGATCTTGTTTATTAATTTACATTACACGTAAAGGCTAATCTAGTTAACTTTACTGAAACGTTTTCTTTATTAATGATTGTTTGCATGCTTGGAGAAGTGTATTATTATCCGTCATTGGTTGACCATAGCGGTTCCTTCTGCTTTGAGTCTGTCAGATGCTTTTGCAGAAAGGTGTCAGAGACGCTTGGCCTGGATAGTCAGCTGCAACGTTTGGTCTTCAGTGAATAAGGCTATCAGCTGCAAAGAGTGAAGGTTGCTGCTGGTAAGCCTATCAGCAGCAAACATGGATGACCGCTGCTGATAAGCCTATCAGCAGCAACTTGTACAGAATGCTGCTGATAAGCCTATCAGCAGCAACAAGTGTTGAATGCTGCTGATAAGCTTATCAGCAGCATTTGTACTTAGAATAATTTGGTAGCAATCAGTCTTTGGTTCTACATAAAGGAAAAAACCTCAAATTATATAAGAAATTTGAGGAAAATGGGAGGAAGCCTCTTGACATTGATGTTGAACTTCATGGCGGTGGCTACAAGTTCGTGGGTCCTAACGCAACTGATTTTATACGTGCTATCTCTTTGGAGGTTGAAAAGGTTGTTCCGCCATATTATCCTAACTGGGCCCAGGTTCCAAATGAGAAGAAAGAGGCAGTATATCCCACTCTATTAGTAAGTATAGATGTTTTATAATTACTTACAATTTCATAACTATTAGATTATTTCTAATTACTTTCCACTTTTAGGATTATTTTAATCTGGACGCCTAGAGAAACACTGACAAGTGGCGAGGCGTTCAACTCGGAATCACCGCCGAGTGTCAAAGGGCTTATAAAGACCGCAAGAGAGAGTTGAAAGTTCATTTCGACTACAATGGGGGATACGATGATGTGGAGGCGGCGAGAAGTAATCCACCAAAAGATGTTGATCAAGAAACTTGGGATATTTTGATTAATCAGCTGTTTTTAAGTGCGGGCTATAAAAACCGCTCGGAGAAGAACAAAAAAACCGAGCAAAACAACGCTACCCAAGTTTACATGGCAGCAAATCATACGCCGAACGCCGACACATGGAAGTATGAAATATAGTTGTTATTATTATACAAACATGCTTATTAATTCTAGTGATATTATTTTTGTTTTTCACAGGGGACCGGCCCTATTGACGTGTTCAGATCGACTCATTATAAAGAAGGGACAGGATGGGTCAACGATAGTGCATCAACAGATTTGCATATTTGTTTGTTTTGAATGTTTAGTTTATCGAACAAGTTGTTGCGTCGAACAATTTATATGTTTGTTTTATGTTTCGGATATTTGAATGTTTGTATGGTTTATATATAATTATTTGCAGGTTTCTGTTTTTAAAAATATAATATTTCTAGAAAAATATTAAAAATTAAAAAATATAAAAAAAAACATAAAGACCTATACCGACGACATGTCGTCGGGATAGGCCTTTTTTAAAAATTATTAAAAAAAATGAAAAACCCCTTTACCGACGACATGTCGTCGGTATAGGTTGACCCTATGCCGACGACACGTCGTCCGTACAGGGTTTGACTCTATCCCGACGACATGTCGTCGGTAAAGGGTTTCTTTTTGAATTATTTAATTAAACCCTATACCGACGACTTGTCGTCGGTATAGACTGACCTATCCTGACAACAATTTTGGGCTATTGGTACGACTCAATCCCGACGACAGCTATCCCGACGACAAGTCGTCGCTATAGGGTCTAAAAAAGTCGTCGGTATAGGGTGATATTGTTGTAGTGCTCTAAGTTGACCCTAACACTAAAAAATGGCTGAAACCTGAATGCATGCAACTAACAGAACAATTAATCATACTAATGTCATTTGACCAATTGACAAGTCCTAAAAGTAAATTATATATAGTTTGAATGAATTTGTTCATGGCAACATTATTTATCTACCAATAGTTTGAATGATACTGATGAAGACTAAACAATGGTCAAGGTTAGTTTTCCTTATTTTTAGTCTTCTTTTATTTCTCTTATTATATTCTATGATTGCAATGATCACATGTACTACAAACGATGGAAAAAGCTTTTTGGGATGACATAATGATCGTGTCGTTGAACTCATGAAAGAAGTGAGGGATGAACTTTTTGAGATGGCTCCTTAGAGTTGGAAACAAGAGATAGTTGAATTTATCAATGTGGTTATTCTTTCTCATTCAACGAGTATATAACTAACTAACAATATGTGAATTAGCATTTACTAGCTAATTACACTTTAGTCCTTACAATGTTATAGAATTACATTTTTAACCTTGTACTATGTAGATACGTAACATTTTTTTGCCAAACTGAAGCTAAAATCTTGATATCAAGGGAATATCTAAAAATCCATTTAATAATAATGATATATTAAAAAAATTACTAATTATACTAATAAAATACATTTATTTAAATTATCTTTTATCATAAAAAACTTTAAAATCTAATTATTTAACTTTTATTTTCAATCAAGTAGTAATGAAAGTCAAATTATATTAAATAATAATTAACGTATTTTCATAACCCAATTATATATTAATTTTTACATATTTTAAATTTTGTTTTTTTATCCATAGTATATGTAATACATTTTTACACCTGTAAAAATATATATAAAATTTTTAGAATTGTATGTATGATATTTTTCACCCCGTGTATAATACACGGGGTCTAAGCTAGTATGTATATATATATATATATATATATATATATATAGGGGAGGGATCAAGAGAAAACCACAAAGTTAGGCGAAAACCAAGAAAACCACAACATTTTAGGCAATTTTTTTATTTACGTATACGTATCCAAAAACATTTTTTTTGATTTACGTATACGTAACCACAATTTTTTTGTTTTATGTTTACGTATACGTAACACTATGTGTAAAAATGTTTTTTGGTAAAAATGTTTAATATTACATTAATACTCATATAAATAAATAAAAATAAAATAAAACAAAAAATAAAAATTATTATATGATTGGGTAAAATTGGTTTTTTTAGTGGTTTTCTTGGTTTTCGCCTAACTTGTGGTTTTCTCTGGAACCCTCCCCTATATATATATATATAGAGGATGGTTCCCCTAAGAAGTCTAATTTGGCTAAGAAGTCTAAGAAACAATTTTATCCATTCAATTGTATGATCAATGGTAGAGATTTAAGTGTAGAGAAAACAAAAGGTGGAGTGACATTCTTGGAAAACCCACAATTGTTGACTTTTTTTAACTTCTTCCACTTTTTTTAAACGTACATAACTTTTACATACGACCTTATTTTTTTTAAAAAAAATTACATCATAAAATCGAGCGTTTTTTTACCTTTAATTCGAGTATAGTATTGATATATTTTTTGTAAAAACAAAATCGACACTTAACAAAATTGTGCTACTTTACGTAAAGGTGTTGGTTTCTTGTAAAACAGCACAATTAATTGTGCTGTATTTTAAAACAACATAATTAACTGTGCTGGTTTATTATAAAACAACACCAATCATAACAATTAATTGAATTGTTTAACTATAAAACAACACCAAAATAACACGGTTAATTGTGTAACTTGCTCTTCTTAGCTAAACAAGCACAAACAAAACCAGCACAACAAAATTAGTACATCAAACCAACATAAAACAAACCAGCACAAAACAACATTTTGATGCGTAAGCTTTTTGTTGCCTACCACTGAACCTTTTTGTTGGTGTATGGATGCTTTAAATTTTTATTTTTAAAGAATGATACTAAATTAGGCATATAATAATTTACAAAACGTAGCACAAGTTAAAGAAACCAGCACATTTACGTAAAGTGTGTTGTTTTAACATAAACCATCAAATTTTTAATATGCTAAATTGTGCTGTTTTACTAGAAACCAGCACATTTACGAAAATTAGCACAATTTCATTAAGTGTCGATTTTGTTTTTATAAAAAAATATAGTAATACTATACTCAAATTAAAGATAAAAAACGCTTGATTTTATGGTGTAATTTTTTTTAAAAAATAATGTCATATGAAAAAGTTATGAATGTTTAAAAAAAGTGGGGGAAGTTAAAAAAAGTCAACAAAAGTGGTTATTACTTAAATACCCTTCCACCCTTATTTTTTCTACACTTAAATCTCTACCATTGATTATCCAATTGAATGGATGAGATTGATTCTTAGGCTTTTTAGCCAAATTGAACTTCTTATTTGAACCTCCTCCTATATATATATATATATAGAGAGAGGAGGGTTAGGCTACAAAGGGTTAAAACCCTACAAAGTGTATGAAGGAACCACAGCACGACACGCGTACAATGGGGGAAAAGGAGGGAAAGGGCAATTGGGTCAAAAGTATTTAAACAAATGAAGGAATCTGTAAATGCAAGTCACATGCAACTTCCCCTATTTTTTAAAACGTCCATAACTTTTTTATACGTAATTATTTTTTTTTTAAAAATTCACCATAAAATCGAACGTCTTTTTATCTTTCCAACGAGTATGGTATTGCTATATTTAAAAAAAAACACCAACTGGGTGTTGTTTGAAATTGTGCGTTTTTATGGTGTTTTATGAAGTTTTATGTTTATGGTGTTGAAATTTAAGCTAAAGTATAAAACACCATAACAGAAGCAAAACGCTTCAAACATAAACACGTCAAAACAACATGACTAAAAAAGCCAAAAAATACCATTTTGAAATTTATCATTATGAAAACTTCATGACAAAAGAAAACTAAAGTTGAAAACACCATAGATGTAAAACACCATAGATGTAAAACACCATAGATATAAAACACCATAAATGTAAAACACCACAGATGTAAAACACCATGTTGAAAAAAACCCACTTTAATATAATTTAAACAAAAACGATTTAAAAGAATATATAACACTATAGATGTAAAACACTACAGATATTTGTTGAAAAACACCATGACTAGAAAAAAAACTCAATGTTAAAAAAATACTCAGTTGAAAACACCATAGATGTAAAACACCATAGATATAAAACACCATAGATGTAAAACACCATGTTGAAAAAAACCCACTTTAATGTAATTTAAACAAAAACGATTTAAAAGAATACATATATATAGCAATACCATACTCGTTGGAAAGATAAAAAAACGTTCGATTTTATGGTGAAATTTTTAAAAAAAAATAATGACGTATAAAAAAGTTATGGTCGTTTTAAAAAAGTGGGGGAAATGACATGTGACTTGCATGTGCAAGCTTTGAGGTTGAATCTTCCTATTCTACCCCTCCTGGTGGTTTCCAAATTCCAGCTATTTACCAAAATGTCACCGCGTTAATCTCCGTCACAAATGACTATGATCTAATGACCCAGATTCCTTCCTAGACTTTGTAGGGTTTTATCCCTTTCTAGTCTAACCTCTACCTATATATATATATATGTGTGTGTGTATAGGGGAAAGTAAATATGGTGCTGTTAGGCATCTAACTTGTATACGAAATCCTTCAAAACTACGTCGTTTTGATTAAAATCAACTAAATATTAATTTTATAAAATAACTCTCATTCATCTCGCCTATTACTTCCTGCAAGGTCTCACCCTTCTTCATGCCAAGAATTCTCTCCAAATTCGGTGATGTTGACACTTCACCATGATATTAATTTGATAGAACAATTACTTTGTTCAACATATTTGAAAGCTTTAATTGTGTTTTTACCTGACAAAGATAGAATCTCACGTTTTCAATCAAATCGGCGACAATAATATTTAAAAGCTTGAATTGTTTTTTTTAATAAAGATATAAACTAGCGTTTCCAATCAAATCTGTGCCAATAATATAGATAATTACTTTAATGGAATTGAATTATTCAGCGCATGAAGAAGGATTAGACCTTGGATATCGGATGGGATTCAAGAAGAAATAGGCGAGATGAATGAGAGTTATTTTATAAAATTAATATTTAGTTGGTTTTAATCAAAACAACGCAGTTTTGAAGGGTTTCATATACAAGTTAAATATCTAATAGCACCATATTCACTTTCCCCATATATATATATATATATATATATATATATATATATATATATATATATATATATATATATATATAGGGAAAGGATCAAGAGAAAACCACAAAGTTAGGCGAAAACCAAGAAAACCATTTTCAACCAATCAGATTTTTTTCTATTTGATTTTTATTTTTTTAAATAAAAGGATAATTATGTAATTTAACCCATCTTTAAACTTGGTATTTATCTTTTTCTTTATTTTGATTCCTTAAATCTCTCTCTCTGAATGACCGACAGTTTCAATTAGTGCTTTTTCATCATTCAAAATTGTACCCATGAACCCTAAGTCCATCAATTTGAGTTTGCCATAATCCATGGGTTTCTTTGGTTGTATCGGTTTCCAATGAATCAAGTCTGAAGTTGATATCTTTTATGGGGTAGATCAAGAGACATGTACCCCATCCCCCTCTCCCTCATCGGCTAGTAAACCGGCGTCGGAATTTCATGTTTCGCAAATCCTATATCGAGTTTCAGCCGCAAAGAATCCTAAAACAATTGTATTTCTTGATGATTCTTCCCTGTGGTTGTCTACGATGAGTCACAGATGCTCTCTTTTTCACGAAGATGCGGTGGTGTTCCTTAAAACCAAAGACGTCATATTTGTGGGGGTTCAAGGTTGGTCGCCGACGAATTGGAGCAGGAGGGGCTCGGTTGTTCTAGGGTTGGGGTCTTTGGGTACGATCGGTAATTTAGGGCCGTGAAGAAGAAAAGGTTGTGTGGGGAGTTTGTTTTTGGTTTTTTTAATATTTTATATTTTTTATTTACTCATTTTTAAATTGATAACTTGAATCTGTAATGATTTATTACAATTTTAAACTTATGTTTTTTAATTCATTATATTTTTTAATCTGTCGTGAATTGAATCCGAATAGTAAAGATCTAACAAATTTGTCGCGATGTGGTTATGGTTTTCTCTGAACCCTCTTGTTCATCATGTTCATCTTCATTTTTTTTCGTAGCTCTACGAGCTACATATACGTAACTCGTAAGAGCTACGTATACGTAACTCGATTCTTCTTTCCATTTTTGTGTTATGTTGACCCATTCTCCGAGATACGTATATGTAACTTGGTTCTTCTCCTTGTTATATTGTTTTTGTTGACACACGTTTACATAATGTAATCATACATGTTTACATATACGTAGGCATACATATAATTATTTATTGTTCATCAGCTTTACTATCATTTCTTGGGTACATATTAATGTGAGGATATTTTATGTTGAGAAGACCTGAGCTTCTGTAACAGAAGATGGGAAAGTAACAATTTTTATGGATAAAACATGGTTTATGTACATAGAATACTAGTGTAGGTTCTTATTTCTCCGAAATAGCACTTTACTAATTTTTGTGTCTTCACGTCATTAAAGATGGTTTTTTTTGTCATGTATTTGTTTTGATAATTCTATAACCTCAAAACTGGGAAAGAAGAAGCAGCCAAAAATGTTGAGTTAGCACAGTGAGATGCTATTTGGTTGCTTACTAAATGAGTTTTTAATTTATTATTAAATTGGTTTTACGTGGAGGGAGGGAGGGATTGAGATATATATAGAGAGAGAGAGAGAGATTTTTAAGAAATTTTAGTTGTTTCTAAAATAAAAAATATATACAATCTACCGAATATACCCCTGGAACATTTAATTAAATTAATTATCTATTAAATATTACAGATTTTTCATTAATGGATTTCAACCATTGATCAATCTTGATCAATGGTTTAAATGTGGTTTTCTTGGTTTTCGCCTAACTTATGGTTTTCTCTGGAACCCTCCCCTATATATATATATATATATATATATATATTTTAAAACTGGATCCACTTGGACCAGCCTAGATTTTGAAATACAAGCTTTGATAAACGCTTTAGAAAAATTCAAAATATTTTTACATAAAAATTTTACACCACTCAGTCTACAAAGGTTCCACTCATCTGACAGACGCTCCATTGACCGACGCTCCACTAGAAGCTTTAAATTTTTGTTTTTAGCTACTTTAAATTTTAGCCGTCCAATTTTTGTCTGTTAGTCTAGTGCGATTATTAGTGCTCTCTTTATTATTAGTGCGCTCTTTTTATTTTTTGTTTGTTAGCTTAAGTGTTTGCCTATATAAGGCATGAAACTTCATTTGTAAAAACACACCGAGAAACACTAATAATTAATAAGAATTTCTCTCTCAGTTATGAGAACTTAAACTCTCTCTTTTTCTGATTTCTTATTGTAAACCCTTACTCTCTTGTTTATGTGGAAACCCGCTTAGGTGAAGATTAGGGAAAAAATTTGCTTTAATTTACTAAGCTAGATAAGTTATCAAAGATTTTTTAAAAACTTGTATGTTTCTTACATACTAATTATTTGTTTTGTGATAAAACTGGGATATAACTGGGATATAGAAAAATATTATAAGAGAAAATTCAAGAGATAAGGTGTTTACTAAAAGAAATCAGATTTAAAAAATAAAAGAAATTATTGAATCTTCAAAAGTTTTCAAAAAACTCGAATTCTTAAATCTAGAATTTGCAGAAAGAAGCGATCAGAAAATTATTAATAATAACTATTATGGTTATGAAATTTCTTGTTATAGTAATTGCACCATTTAATCCTAGTATAAAATTTAATCTTAAGACAAAATCTCTGGATTTAATACGTTGTGGATTTATATTTATTTGTGATATATCATATTTTGTACTGTAATTTCCTACAAAATCTAGGAATTGTATTCCTATTGGTTCCAGGTAATGTGTTATGTTTATTAATCTGTCTTCTACAGTTCTTGTCTTCAATCAACTTCACTTAAAAGAAGATTTTAAAAAATGGACAGCATTCACATGTTCCGAAGGACTAAATGAATAGAATGTTCTTAGCTTTGGGCTAAAAAACGCTCCTTCTATATTCCAAAGATTTATGGACAGTATATTTCTTAAATACAAATTTTGCCTAGTTTACATTGACGATATACTAGTAGCAAGTGAAACAGTCCAAGAACACGAAACACATTTACAACAAGTATTTGAAGAAATAAAAAGAAATGGGATAGTAGTGTCCAAAAAGAAAATGAAATTATTCAAAAGAAAAATCTCGTTTCTAGGATTAGAAATCGGAAATAGAAAGATCGAATTACAACATATTTCTACAAAAATTTTAGACTTTCCGGAAAAACTTACAAACTTAAAACAAATACAAGCCTTTTTAGGTTTAGTTACCTATGCTAGAAAATTTATCCCAAATCTTTCAAAACTAGTAGGTCCTTTATACAACAAAACCATAAAAATTGGACAAAGACATTTTAATCAAGAAGACATTATCTTGATAAAAAAGATAAAAGAAAGGGTTAAAGAAATCAAACCCTTAGAATTACCACTTATAACAGACTATATAATTATAGAAACAGACGGATGCAAAGAGGGATGGGGAGCAGTTCTCCTTTGCAAACCAAACATTCATAGTCATAAAAAGGAAGAAAAAATTTGCTCTTACCACAGTGGAAGTTTTAAAACTGGATCCACTTGGACCAGCCTAGATTTTGAAATACAAGCTTTGATAAACGCTTTAGAAAAATTCAAAATATTTTTACATAAAGATTTTACAGTCAGAACAGACTGTGAAGCCATAGTAAAATTTATTAAAAATGATCAAAGTAAAAAGATTAATAGGACAAGATGGGTAAATTTATAAAATATAGTAAAAGGAAGTGGATACACTATACAGTTCGAACATATTAAAGGAAAAAGACAATAGAGTAGCCGATTTATTATCTCGTAACATTAACAAACTGCTTTGTCCAGATGGATAGAAAAAAGAAAGGAAAAGAGAAGATGGTCGTCAGACCATTACAGTCTAAACAGAATCCTTCCCCTATAAGCATCTCGTCAAACGACGATGAAGAAACAGAAAAGCTTTTGAGCCAAGCTTTTCAAGCCGATAAAATACAAAGATCTAGACAAGAGGCTTTATTACAAACTGCCCCAATTCTACAAAGTACTAGACAGCTTCCCCCTTACTTCCTTAAAACTACACATCCTTCTTTAAGCCCACAAACCTCCCAAAGCTCAGACACTTTTATCAAAAATATGATCTATAAAAAACAAGCTTATAAACAAATTCTCCCACACAAACCTACCATCTCTTCAAATCTCCCACACAAACCTACCATATCTTTTGGCACCTATGACCTACAAATCTGCCAAGATCCACACATGAGGTTTTGTCCCAATAATGGGATAAAACTTACTGATAAACAACAATGTTTAATAGACAATCTATGGCATATTCAAACTATGCCTCATGCTTCTTCTATTAAAGTCCAAGTTTCAAACGCACTGAGTATATACTTCAGTGAACAGGGAATTAAATGCCCTGAAAAACAAAGCCAGACCCCTCCAAAATTTACACACTATATAATCTTTCGAGGAACAAAAATTGGTATTTTTAATAAATGGGAGACGCAAAAACGTATGCAATGACCTCACCCGACAGTTTTCCGACAGTCTACAAAGATTCCACTCAGTCTACAAAGGTTCCACTCATCTGACAGATGCTCCACTGACCGACGCTCCACTAGAAGCTTTAAATTTTTGTTTTTAGCTACTTTAAATTTTAGCCGTCCAATTTTTGTCTGTTAGTCTAGTGCGATTATTAGTGCTCTCTTTATTATTAGTGCGCTCTTTTTATTTTTTGTTTGTTAGCTTAAGTGTTTGCCTATATAAGGCATGAAACTTCATTTGTAAAAACACACCGAGAAACACTAAGAATTAATAAGAATTTCTCTCTCAGTTATGAGAACTTAAACTCTCTCTCTTTCTGATTTCTTATTGTAAACCTTTACTCTCTTGAATTTCTTCAGTTCTTCATACTATACCCTAGAGATAAAAAATAAATAAAAAAATCTTTCCACTGCAACTCTACTACAACTCCGCTGCAAATACTATCTACCATCCACTGCAAATACACTGTAAGTCTTTATGTTTTATGTCTTATTTTATTACAAGTGTTTAAAAAACTCTGATACCCAACCTAATTTGGTATCAGAGCAAAGTCTTTCCTAATATCTAAAATACTAAGACAGGTCCATGTCAGGCAGCTTGATATGTTTAAGTCCTATTTATGTGGAAACCCGCTTAGGTGAAGATTAGAGAAAAAATTTGCTTTGATTTACTAATTTAGATAAGTTATCAAAGATTTTTATAAACATGTATGTTTGATACATACTAATGGTTTGTTTTATTTTATTTTTATAAAACTGGGATATAGAAAAATATTATAAGAGAAAATTCAAGAGATAAGGTGTTTACTAAAAGAAATCAGATTTTTTTAAAAATTATTGAATCTTCAAAAGTTTTCAAAAAACTCGAATTCTTAAATCTAGAATTTGCAGAAAGAAGCGATCAAAAAATTATTAATAATAACTATTATAATCATATTTGTAGGTTCAAAGAACTTCATACAGAGAATACACATCTAAATAGTATCACTGATCTTATTATAAACTTATGATTCAGTCTACAAAAAGAATCCATAAACAATAAACACTTGTTAGAAAGAATTATACAATTAATAACCAAAGAAACAAAAGAAATTAAAAAATTTACAGATAATTTAAATTACATAAGAGAACAGAATAATCAAATTCTACTAGAAATAAAAAATATTAAGAAAATAAACATATACCAAAGGTAGAAGAAGATTCTATCAATAAATTTATAAATAAATTAAACGAAACACATATAAGTGATAATAAGCCTAAACCATATAAACACTGGAAACCTAACGATGAATAAACAAATCATCCAAGGATCTAGAAAATATACTAGTAACATAAAAGATATTATTACATCAGATACCTTTTTAAACAGAATTCTAAAGAAAGGATCATCTTCTAGAAGCACACAACAAACAATACAGATAGAAGAAGAAATAGATTTAGACAAAAACATAAACCTATATAACCAACATCAACTAGATATCTTAAATCCAAGAACTTTATATCAAACATGAATGTTAAATGTTAATACAACGTTAATACAAAGTAGTAGAGAAGAAAGTCTACGAGTAGTAGACAAAATGGTAGAAATAGACTTATTTTCATCAGAAACAATCCAAAGAATTAAACAATCAGGAAAACAGTTTATACACACAGGACTCATAGTTATAGGGATTAAAGCCCTAGGAAGAAAAAACCTAGGAACCAAACTTCTAGCTTTAATACTAGATAAGAGTTGGAAGACAGAAATGAAAAAAAGCAATTATTTTAGGAATGGAAATAGATATAAGCCAAAATACAGCCTTATTTTATTGTACACCTGGAATTCTAAAAGACATTAAAGATCTACAAAAATAAAAATAGCCTTACAAACAAATTATAGGAAAACTATGAAGGAAACAACATAGTAATAAGTGTAGGAGTTTTAGGAAAAGCTAGTTACAGGTCAGGAATGAAATATAAAGTAAATATAGAAGGAATAGTTAACACAATCGCGTCAAAATCTATACAAATGATAGAACCAGTCAAAATAGATCCTGAAGAATTAGCAGGATTAGAATGGCAAATAAACGATTTAACAGAAACAGAAAGTTCAACATTAGTTCCCAAAAAGAGTCATATATATGAAGGGATAGACGGAATTCAAAGCTTAAGATTTACAGATTTTAAACAAGAAGATAATAAATACGAAGAAAGTAGTAGCTATTCTGAAGAACAACCACCACAAGAACCACAATATAACTTTATGAATTTAGAATCAGATGATGAATCTGAATATGAAAAACCTATATATGATAAACCTATATATGATACAGAAAATGAAGAAAGTGATGATGAATATATAATAGATTCAGAATTCACAAGATTTGAACAAGAAGATATAGATTACAGTTCATTAGAAGAGACAAATACAACTTTTAAAACAGAAGAAACCAACAAATCGTATGAACAAATAACAAATAGAAAGTTTACAGAAATAAATATACAAGAAGAGGTAGACGACATGATAGTAGAATGTATGCTTACTTTAGGAATGACATATGAAGAAAGTTACAACAAACTACAAGAAACTTTCAATTTACCATTAGTAAAAAGTATAGTCAAAGGAGACACAATGATCTCCGATTTTTATAAATACGACGGTAGTTTTATGGACCACGAACATAAACCAAAAAGAAATTACACAGATAGAAGAATAGGAGAAACTTCACATGAAACCATGGGAAGAGAACCATGGACTAAACCACTTACAAGTTATCAACAAGAGTCAAGTTACAAAGGAACAGGAAATAAGTTACCTATAGGACACATTTTCAGCGATAGTATGCTATTATTATGTGACATCCGAAAATTTCAGGTTAACTCCGTTAACTCAAATACCGTTAGTTCAAACATTATTCATTGCAAACTCAGTTATCTTAGTAGTCACACGTGCATTGCATTTAAGTTAATTAAATGTGTCAGTTAGTTCACACACGGCGAATCACACTCGAGTCTAACCCGGAACGTTGGTGAACTAATAAACAAAAAAATAATAATAATTGCGAACAATTATTTTTAATATAAATTATGTGAATTTATATGTTTAGTGAATTATCTGTGAATTATGTGAACTTTCGTGATACCGCGTAGAATTATCAGATATATATTTTACTGATTATTTTTATAGAACACGGAACTTTTATAAAAATAATTATTTAAAACAAATTTTATCTAATAGATTTGTTTAAATGTTTTTTATAGTTCATGATTATCCTTTCTTAACTTAAAACCTATGCATTTAGGAGATAAGGATTTTATGAAATTTAAACCTAATCTTATTCTCTCTCTCTCTCAAAATCTCGACCCAAATCCCCCCTTGGTCCTCTCTCACGGCCGCAAGCAAGAACAACCCCAAGCACCATCGATTCGATCTCCGATCTTGCAATTGAACACGTATTTGGACTCCTCTCGACGTTTCTAACACTCATACGTAAGTCGTTTCATTCAATTCTATCGCTTTTTGATTCCTAAATTTTAGATCAAAACCCTAGTTCATCCAAACATGGATTTTTATAATAAAGATGTTAACTTTGTTATTGTTTTGCATGTATTTGTTGATTATATGGTTATTTACAAAACTCTAGCTCCATGTGATTGGTAACTTGTTAAATATTGAAACTTTTTTATTATGTAATGGTGTAGAATCGCATGTTAGAGATGTTTGATACTTGTTATGATTATAATCATGTTAGATAAATCATACGTGATGGATTTGGTGCTTTAAATCTCGTTAAACAAGCTTAAAAACCCTAACTTACTTATAATGGAAACCTTGTAGGAATTCTATCTTGCATACTAGAAGTGATTTGAATGATATGAGGATGTTCATATGCTACTTGTTACATGTGTAGATGAATTGTGAAATCAGATTCTGAATACATAACACGGTTTTACAAACTTGCTAAATAAGGAAGCTTTAATTTGCAAAAGTATTCATAACTTGCTATTTAGACATGCATGATATAGTTTAATGATTGGTACATGTTAGTTAGGACATAATAACATGTTGCAATGTGTTGGATTCTTGAAATCGTGCATATCTCTCATAGGTTACTAAAGATGGAAACTTTACTTGGAATTATGACATACATGTTAAGTTCTATGCAATTGTTATGTGATATGATGATCTAGAACATGTTATAGTAATCTTACAAGCATATTAACAATGATAATTTCAAGAAACACGAATCCCGAACAAACTTTCTATTTATAGAAACTTGCTATTTATGGAAACCTGCTATTTATGGAAACCTGCTATTTATGGAAACTTGCTATCTTGTTAGAACAAATAGAATTTGTTGCTAAGTGCTACAGCATGATCATTTGTGTATAATATAGAAGTGTTATACTGAACAAACATAATTTAGTACAACGGGTCGTCGGGTCAAACTTGAGACAAACTTGCAAACCTTTTCTAAACACTTAAACAATAGTATTATTTGGATACTAAGGGTTCATATCAACTTGCACGAACACACACTTATAAACCTATGGTTTTAGGTGGCAGTTAGAGGTTCTATAGTTTTCTCTTAGCTTTCATTTGCATTCACACTCAGGTGAGTTTCACGACCCCTTTTCTTATGGTTTAAACTTGGGGGAGAAAACATGGGTACAAACATTTAGATCTTACATTTCATTTATATCATTTGTTGTACTAAGCGCAAACACATCATGTAAGTCCTTACTTATCGAACCGTTTAATACATGGGATAGTGAGGTAATCTTGAGTAGTACTACTGGGCACTAACAAGCCCCACCCGCGTTAGTCACGCTAACAGGACGGGAAGTCGAACGGGTGTAACATTGACCTAAACATTTACCATTGATCATGATAGTCATGGTAGGAGGCAGTTCAAACATAAACAGTCAGCTTCGGTGTCGAAACGCTTTAGTAACATGTAACTAGGTTAGCTACCTATGATATAAATTGTAAATTGTTTTATCTAGTAAACTTTACTTACATTTGAAACCTATGAACTCACCAACCTAGTGTTGACATGTTTTAGCATGTTTTCTCAGGTCGTTAAGGTACGAGCACGAGATAGGGCATGCATGCATTGGAGTTTCATTATTTTTCAAACGCAGGACTTACTTATTTATTTATTTTCGAATTGCATGTTTTGGGCGCAATTTTTTTTGGCGCATGCTTTTCATTAAATCTTTATGCTTCCGCATTTCGTATTAACTCAGTATTTTCATTCACTAGTATTGCATCGTGACTATGAGCAATACTAGCATTTTTATTAAACTCATATAGAGTCGTTCAACGTCACTAATGACTGAGATCCTGGTATGTCACGCTCCTAACGGTAAAACTCCGTTAGTGGATTTTGGGGGTGTGACATATTAGAACAACAAAAACCTCAATTATGGGTAGATGAAGTTCTTACATGGGAACAAACAGTAGTAAGAATGTGGGAAACTAATAAAAAAGACAGTATGGACATGTTTGCCTATTTAGAAACAACTCTAGGCCCAACAGCCCTAGGGATATGGCAAAGTAAGAAAGCCCACAGCCCAGATCAGATAAACAGACTAAAAGCCATAGAAGACAATCCTTATACCTTCACTTCTCAAATAAGAGTTCTTATTTTAGGAGTAGACCCAGCAAAAAATAACAGTTTACTACAAGATACAGCCATTAGAAACCTAGAACAACTAAGTATAGCAGATATGAAATACATAAATGAATTTACACTAGATTTTACAAGATTATTAGCACAAACAGGACAAGCCATGGATGATAACCTATGTGACAAATATTTTATAAAATTACCAGGAGATTTAGGAAAAAGTATACATGAAGCCTGGAAATTACAATATGGAAATATAGAAAACTTAGGAATTGGACCTAGAATAACCTTTACATTCGGTATTCTAGAAGAAAAATGCAAAGAAGTAGCATTACAAGAACAGCTAAAAAGAAATGCATTTGCATTTTATAAAACAGCTATTTATACTCCACAAGCCTACGGATATCATGATAAGAAAAAGAAAATAAGAAAGAGTACTACTTATAAAAAAGAGTATAAACCTTATAAAAAGTATCAAAACAAATACGTTAGAAAACCCCATATCAGAACATGCAAATGTTTCATATGTGGAGATACAGAGCATTTGGCTAACAAATGCCCAAATAGAAATAAAAATATGGAAAGAAGTAATCTAGTTGAACAAATTAACGACTACGAAATAGAAGCATTAGATACAGATCACACAGATAATGAATCAATATACAGTATATATAGTGAAGAAGATGAACCCATAACAAAAATCTCATATACATATACAAATCCAGAAGAATGTAAACATGATTGGAAACATAGAAAGGGGAACAATTATATTAAATGTTACATTTGTGAATACTACCCAAGTATAGAAAAAAGATCCCAATGCAACATATGCTTTAAAGAAATATGTCATATTTGTTTAAATGATGTTCATAAAATAGAACCACCAAGTACTTGTCAACATACAAATAAAACAAATGAATACGAAGAAAAATTAGAAAAACTAGAACTAGCTATAGAAGTTAACAAATTAAAAATAAAAATTATGAGTAACAAAATTACCAGACTCGAGGATTTAATAGAAAAGAAAAAACAAACAATAGTACTTACAGAATTAAATAACATGGCCACAGAACCAGAACAAAATCCAATACAAACTAGTGACCAAACCCTTATACAAACTAATGGGTCAATGAATATGATAAACATACAGTGTAGATTATGGCTTGACACCAACACACCAATAGACTTAACAGCTCTAGTAGATACAGGAGCAACTAAAAGTGTAATATCACATAGTTTAACACATGAGAAATTTCATAAACCCCTGACATATAAATTAATGACAAGAACTGTATAAGACAGATTAATAAACATAACACATTACCTGAAACCAATAGGAATACAATTCCTAGATTTTGCAGGAAATTACAGTACAAAATATGATATACCACAAATAAATATAAATCCACAACGCATTAAATCCAGAGATTTTGTCTTAGGATTAAATTTTATACTAGGATTAAATGGTGCAATTACTATAACAAGAAATTTCATAACCATTAGTAAACAAATTTACAGTTTCCCTACCTTTAGATATAAAAGCATGAGTGAAATTGCTCATAAAAGAGGAGAAAAATGAAACTTAGAATTTTTAAACAAAAACAAAAGACAAAACGTTGCTGAAAATGAATCTCTGCAACTCCTTACAAACTTTATAAACCATGAACTAGAAAAATGACAAGATATAACAAAAAGTGTTAATCATCCTATAATTTTATACCTAGAAAAGATAGGTCTTATAAGAGAAGATATTAAAAATTCAAAGGTTAAATATGTCTGTAAATTTAAAATAAAGAACCCAGACATTACCATAAGAAATATAAATATAGATTACAGCCCTCTAGACAAAGAAGAGTTTAGAACACAAATATTAGAAATGACTAAACAAGGATTAATCAGAAAATCTGAGAGTCCCCACAGATCATCAGCTTTTATAGTAAAAAATCACAGTGAAATAAAAAGAGGAAAGGCCAGAATTGTCTATAATTACAAAAGATTAAACGACAATACAGAAGACGATGGTTACAATATTCCCAATAAAGATAGCCTAATACAGCTTATACAAAATAATAAAATCTTTTCAAAGTTTGACTTATATATATATATATATATATATATATAGAGGAGGGTTCAGAGAAAACCACAAGTTAGGCGAAAACCGATAAAACCACTAAAAAAATCAATTTTACCCAATCATATAATAATTTTTATTTTTTGTTTTAGTTTATTTTTATTTATTTATAAGAGTATCAATGAAATATTAAACATTTTTACAAAAAAAATATTTTTACATATAGTGTTACGTATACGTAAACATAAAACAAAAAATTGAGGTTACGTATACGTAAATCAAAAAAATTGTTTTTGGATACGTATACGTAAATAAAAAAATTGCCTAAAATGATGTGGTTTTCTTGGTTTTCGCTTAACTTTGTGGTTTTCTCTTGATTCCTCCACTATATATATATATATATATATATAGGGACATGTTCAATTAAAAACTATCATTTTGGCGAGAACCAAAAGAACCATGTATTTCTACACAAATATAAGGATGCATATATGCATTTGTGCATATATAAAGTAAGGATGCATGTATGTATTTGTGTAAGAATGTATGGTTCTTTTGGTTCTCGTCAAAATGATGGTTCTCAATTGAACATGTCCCTATATATATATATAACTTCGAGCCTCGGGGGTTATCGGGCCTGGAGCCGTAGCCCACTTTGCCCCCCTTGGGGGCCGGCTCTGGGCCTCGGGAGTTATCAGGGCAGGAGCCGTAGCCCACTTTGACCCCCTAGGGCCGGCCCTACCAAGGTCGAACCCACAATAACTCTATCTCACTTTTTTTATTTGATTATTAGCTTAGATCCTGTGTAATACACACAGGGTGAAAAATAAAAATACTTAAACTTCTTAAACCTTTATGTATATATATTTTACAGGTGTAAAAATGTATTATAAATATTAATGATAGAAAACAAAATTCAAAATATATAAAAGTTAATATATAATTGAGTTTCGAAAATACGTTAATTACAATTTATTATAATTCGACTTCTATTTAATATTTGATTGAAAATAAATGTTACATAATTAGATTTTAAAGTTTTTACAATAAGAGATAATTTAAAATAAATGTGTTTTATTAATATAATTAGTTTTTTTTTAAAATATACTATTATTAAAATATAGAGATGTATTTAATAGGTGATAGAGGCGGGAAAAAAATGATGAGAATGAATATGGAGATGACACGTGGCCTACAAAACCTTTATTTATTAAATAGTATAGATTATGTGATTTGAATTACTATTATTATTATTATTATCATGATTTGAATTACTATTATTAGATGGAGTCTTGTGACCAGAAGTTACCATCCCTATCTGCAAGACACCAGTGGTTTATTGCTCAAAACCTAGAATCCCATAACCAGATTTTTTACACCCTAGACAACCCGCAATATCATTATCAGTGTCGAATCAACGAGTTGCATGGGCGACGAATCAGGGCGTGTTTCCACGGCTGGCTGATTCTCTCCAACCATCCAAACAACGTCATGTGGTCTCTTTGGAACCTGCTTAACTCTAAGTTTATCCGTCTCCCACCTTTGACTCATAGAGAAAAAGATTCTTACGAATGTTGTTGGTCATCTCCTCCTGACGATCAAGGTTCTGTCTTACTGTTAACAACAACCAAAGTTCCTACCATTGTTTTTTGTCGGCTAGACCGTAAGAGAAAGGGATTAAAATGGACTGAAATGTCATACGCTAAACAGCTCAGGAGCATAAGCGACGTAGATTGTTTTCTAGGATGTCCAACTTGTTGCAATGGTAAAGTATACACCGTGACCTTGGGGCCTTATTATTGTTTTGTCATACACGTTGGCATTGTGGTTAAAGGTAAAGAAGTTGTGATAAGTCTTTCGCCGTTTGTGAAAATCCCAAACACTTGTCACAATCGTTGTCCTGCCTATCATAATTTCAACACCTACTATTCCTTTTTTAAAGGGTCTTGTATGAAACTCTTGTACATTGAAGTTGGTTTTAAAGATGAAGCGAAGAAAATGATTGGTAATGTGTATTTGTTTACACTAGATATGACTAATATGACGTGGGTAGAAATGGTAGACCTCAAAGATGCTACATTTTTCCTAGAACTTGCCAGTGATTACTCAGCATGCTACTACAGTTCTATAGTTGACTCGGAGTTAAAGGGTTATGTACACATTCTTGGTGAGTCAGGCAAAATAATATACTCGTTCCATGCCAAAGATAGAACCATTTCCATATCTTCTATGCCTTGTATAGTAGAAAGCGAAGCATCCGCGTGTGCGATGATTGAATGGAGGTATCTCATATAATTATTTTGTGTACATTTTTTTGTTTTATTTTAGATGGAGAATGTTTTCTTATTATCATATTTTGTGTAGGTTAGAAATTGATCGTGTTGAATCTAAGAAAGAAGAAGAGGACAAGGATACTAAGATAGTCGTAAGCCGAGCAAAGGGTGATAAAATTGATTTTGATAGCACAACAGGTGAATCATACCTGCTCAGTATTCCTCTTCATATTTTGCAAATGATTATGGAGCTATGTATTGGTATCGAATACATGAGGTTTCGCGCTACATGTAAACATTGTCATTTAGCAGCACCTTCGATTCAGTGGAACAACAAAACAACATTAAGGAGATTGCATATGTACTCGTTAGTTTCACCATGGTTGATGGTGTTAGATAATTATCAAGGAATTATCACTTTTATAGATCCGATACATGGTGAAAGGTATTTTAAAAAAACACCTCAAGAACAAGAGGGTGGTTACCAGATATACTGTTCAAGGTATAGTTGGTTGTTGATGTATAAAATTAACGATGGACCCCAACTGGCGTTCTTTAACCCATTTGCAAATAACATTCGTAAGCTTCCAATTGTACCTTATTTAGAAAGCTTTTGTTTCACAGCACCACCTACTTCCCCTGATTGTATGGTTGTTGGATTTACAACATGTGGGCAATGGCATGTATTCATCCACTTTATATCTAGGGAACCAACATGGCGTATATATAGTTTGAATTTTGGTGGTGATGATCCATATTCTTATTACTTACCAACATTCTGCGGCCATGATGTTTATGCCTTGTGCAACAATGAAGGAGTCAACGCTTTTAGAGACATGAATGAAGGTGATGATTACTCCTGGGATCAGGTCGTTGTAGACAAAGCTCCAACAAGTCGTTGCAGATCTCCGGCACAATACTTTCTGTCAAGTTGTGATCAACATCTTTCACTACAACAGTATCACCCTATAACGATGATTTTTTTTTACCCCATACCGACGACATGTCGTCGGTATACGCTATCATCGCTAGGGGAGACTGTGACACTTCTGATTTTCACTACTTGTACTCATTCTAGACTTATCAATGAAAATCCGCATGACATTTCATTTTACTTGAAATCCTATTCAGACGTTGTTACAATACTAGTTCACATGTGAAACATTACGTTTATGCTTGATTTCAAAGACTTATACTTATCTGTGATTGATTCATGGATCGCACGTAGACTTAATTGATCTTTATGACACATTAAATACACATGAACCACCCACATACATCTCAAACATGTTTTTACAACCCATTCAATGTGAATTGATGCTTAAAAGTACTAGTTAGTACTTTCGTGCGATCGTTCGCCTTTTAAACCGTCGTTAACTACGTACCGTCCACGACCGACAAATCGTTTAACATGACATTAATTTATGTTTTAAATGTTTAAAATATTCATTTCTTTAATTAAAACAAAGTTTGTTTGCAAAACTTTCCTTAAATAAATCCTGAAATTCGAAAAACGATCAAAAAGTCCGTTTTCTCGCCCACCGATCGCCAACTACTATACGCGAATAACGTAACTTTAACTTAAATGTTTTTAGCTAAACATACTCTTTTTGTTATGACAATCAACTTTAATGTTGAAAACATTTGCCAATTTCGCTTAGAAATGCTTAAAATCGCAATTTTCGAATGCGCGCACTCAACCGGATCAAGCTAGGAACCAACCCACCTACTCTTGGACCTAGCCCAAGCAAGAAATCACAAAAAAAACCCAGCCCCATTGAGGAAAATTTCACAGATTTGAGGGCCCTAAAACCCTAAATTACTTTCCAAGACATTCCATATTTACACCCCTTCAACCATTAGTATAAATAGGAGGCTTAGGATCTTGTTTTCTTTGCTAATTCCCCCTCAAACACTCTCAACCCCTCCTAAGTTGTGAAATCCCTTCCCAAGCTTGAAGATTTCGAAAATCCCTTAGAGGATTCCAAGGGTTTGAAGATCAAACAAGTAAGTAACCCTCCGAAGTTGAATACCGTCTTTTTATTTTATTCTTTCTTCATCCCCTCAATCTTTTTCTATTTTCTATCCATGATCACTTGATCATGTGAAACCTCAGCCCTAAAAACCCTCTAATAATCTTAATCAAACTAATAAATCAAGCTAACATCACCAACTAACAAACAAAGGATCCCGTTTGCAATGGCGGCTATGCCGTCGCATTCTGCGAATCCTCAAGACAACTATTGCAAAAGTGGCTCTGCCGATGCTTTAGTATGTTCTTTCTAACTTAAAACATGTTATTTATTCTATATTATCACTTATATGAACTCACACGCTAATTAAATATAGAATCCGCTTGCTCGTGTCGGCTATGCCGATTGCATTATGTGATTCTCCAAAACGCTTCTGTGAATATCATGGCTAGAACGGTGACACGGGACGTTTTGGCTAACCTAATCTGATTATATTATGTATTATAATAACATAATAACATTCGTCTAATTTTTATTTGCGCGTTCGGTAATCTTAAAACCCTAAACGGACCACTTAAGTGCAACTATTGATTTTGGACAGAAACTGTGCTGAATTTAACTGAGCGTAACTTGACCATAATTAATCTAAACTGAGAAAACTCAATTTCCACGACGTATTTCGTCGAATTTCCTTTCCAACCATAATTGGATCGTTTTCTAATTCAAAAGTATGACTCCGTAGTAGCCAAAACGGAACAGAAACCTTTTTCAGTACCTTCTGTCTTGTTGGACTATTTTGGCTATGATCCGAGTCTCAAATGGAAAAACTTTCTAAACGAAACTTCTTCGGGACGACTTAAACTAATTCCCTGTAAAATTTCATAATTTTTAGATATCGTTTGATATTTTTAACAATCCCGTTTCTGTTCAGCTACTTTGCTGTCCAAATCTGAAAATCAACTAAAACTCTATTTTTGCAACTAATTCTTAATCTTATGACCCGAACCGCCTATCTAACACTCGTAACCATCGAACCTACCCTAAAAATGGTTTATTTATTTGTTTAGGGTCTGGTCCGTGATTCATCTCGTCTATTCGTTCAAGTTTCTTATCTCGTCTAGCTTTCAAGGTGAGACTTCATAGCCCCACTTTATTCAAATCGTTTTGGGGGAAACATGTACGCGTTGGCACGTATTAAAACACGTTTTCAAACAATTCTAAAATAAGAGAATCATATATGTATGTGAGTAAATGAACACAACATGATAAACGTTAAACTTGCAAATCCTTAACTTGAAACTTTCAAGCCAACGGTAGTACAGATATGGGCCATAGGATGGAAACCACATATACTTTATGGACAACTTTTGGTTGGACATTTATTCGTTATCAGTGCAACTTGCGAGTTGTACCACTTATTCGTTACTCATCATTTTAGGTTGGATTTGCTAATCATGTGTTTGTTTTATTACGTGCTATATGATGATCTTGGAATATGAATTGTCACCTTTGCCAAACTTATACTTTTATTAAACCTGTGATTTCTCACCTACTATTTTTAGTTGACACTTGTTTTTCGTACATGTTTCAGGTGATTAAGCTCGTGATAGGTCAAGTCAATATCACATAGGATTTGCCTAGATATCAATTGAAGAATCTTATTTTAAGTTGCTTGTCTTTTGAACATGTTATCTGTTTGGTTTAATTCAAAACTTATGTAATTGGGATTTTTTTTAATATTATGAAACTTTAATAGTAAATGTCTTTATTCCATTGTGTTCTTTTGTCAATTAAGTCGCACCCGTGGTTAAGATGCATGGTTGGGGTGTGACAGATTGGTATCAAAGCCGTGGTTATAGAGAATTAGGCAACCATTTGACCTAGACTATAACCTAAGCTCCCCTTTGAAACTTATATGCTTATGTGATTCTAATCCACTAACTCTCTTATCTTTAGTATGTCGTCGTACTCTGCTGACATCTCTAGCAATTCAAGCCTTATTTCCGATGATGGGTCCCAAAGCCCAATTAGTTGGAGTAGGCTAATCTCACCACGATCATCTTTCTCTGGAAGCCTGCTACCCTCGAAACATAATGTCAAGCCCGAGTTAATCTCCGATGCGACAAGCCGGCCTGCACCGAAGCCTGAAGTAATCAACATATCAAGTGATTCGGAATCCGAAGACCAAGAGAGCCATGTTGGAACCACTTCTGAGGCCCAACTCCCGTTCAAGAAAAGAAAGCTGACTTGTGAAGCTGAATCCAACTCTTGGGCAAGGCCCAATCCATAATGTTCTCATCAAAATCAAAGGCTTGGATAGTGATACTAGAGACACGTGTAATCTGGAAGGGTGAGCGCCTGTACACTAGGGGTCTTGTCAAAGGAAAGTGAGGCACGTTCGTTACGAGTCGCACTTGGAGTGTGTGCTCACTTATAGGCTAAAACACGTCTCACTAGTATCATTTATCCGAATCTTGAATTTTGACTAGTCAGTTTTGTATTTATATTTCATTTGTAATTCAACATATATGTTTTAAATATATGTTTTATTTATCTTGTAAGACATTAATATTAATGAATGAGTGATTTTATTTATAAATATTGTCACTTTTAATTCTTGAATGTCTATCCTAACTACCGACTTATGATTTCTTTTTCGTAGAATGCTTCCTCGTCGTGATCCTGATAACACCGTGGCTAACACCAGTGAAGCCTCCGCCGAAACCACCGCCATAGCCACCCTGCTCACTCAACAACTTGCTGCGGTCTTACCCACTATTGTCACTCAAATCAACAACTCCACCGGAGGATCTAGTGGGAGTGTTTGTACTTTCAAGCACTTCAATTCTTGTAACCCACACAAGTACCTTGGATGTGAAGGTGCGACAGGGCTATTGCAATGGTTTGAAGGCATGGAGAACACATTTGAGATGAGTGACTGCCCCGATGAACTTAAGGTAAAATATGCTTCAAGTGCCTTCCAAAGGAGGGCACTGACTTGGTGGAATGCTGAAAAGAAAATTCGGGGTAGGGAAGGAGCTCTTGCTATGACTTGGGATAAGCTCAAGGAAATTATGATCGAGGAGTTCTGTCCTAGCAATGAGATGAAGAAGTTGGAGATTAGCTGTGGGACCTTACCCAGGATAGTGGGGAGAGTGAGGCGTACACCACACGCTTTCATGAACTCTGCATCCTAGTCCCTCATCTGGTTACACCCTTGACCCGAATGATTGATCGTTATATAGGAGGCCTTCTGCCTCAAATTCGGGGTACTGTCATGGGTAGTAGCCCATCAACACTTGAAGCTGCTATTCGTTTATCTGCGTCCTTAACGGACGATCTAGTTAAGTCTGGAGTTCTATTCAGGAAAGGTGACAAGAGAGTTAAGAAGGAAGTAGCAAAAAAGCCTGAGTATCGCCACAAGAAGCAAAAGACCTCTAAAAGCTTTGCCATGGTTACCCCAGCTGTTCCTGTTACCCAAGTAGCACCTAGACCTGCACCTGGCAGGAAGCCATATAGTGGACCTCACCCGCTGTGTGCAAGGTGTCAATACCATAACCCTACTACTGTTCAATGTCGTTCGTGCACTAAATGTGGAAGGCTTGGTCATTTTGCTAACGCTTGTCGCGTAGCTGAAAAGGCTGCTACTACCCAAACTGCCACTCCTGCCATCATCAATGGTAGGGCCTGTTATGAATGTGGTGCTCCTGATCACTACAAAAACCAATGGCCGAAGCTCAACAACAATAACCGAGGTGCACGTGCTCGCACTTTTGCCATAGGAGCAACCGAGGCCAGAAATGACAATGCCGTGGTTACTGGTACGTTTCTCATCAATAATCGTTATGCCTCTATCTTATTTGATACCGGAGCGGATAAAAGCTTTGTCTCCTTAGAATTTGAACCTTTACTTAAAACTTGTCGTACCGCTCTTGAACCTTCTTATACTATAGAAATAACTGATGGCAAACTAACTGTTGTGCATTCCACTGTCCGAGGTTGTGCTCTAACTCTCAACGATCACACATTCTCTATCGACCTGATTCCCATCACTCTTGGGAGTTTTGATATCATCGTGGGAATGGATTGGCTATCCCACAATCAGGCGGAAATCAACTGTTCGGAGAAACTCATTCGTATCCCTCTACCATCCGGTGAGACCTTGAAAATCTTTGGAGAGAAACCTTGCAAAGGTTTGAAATTCATCTCCTGCATGAAGGCACGTAGATATTTAAGGAAGCGATACTATGCTTTCTTGGCACATGTGGTCGAGAAATCTGAAGAAAAGAAATTACAAGATATACCGATCATCCGAGATTTTCCGGAAGTATTCCCTGATGACTTGCATGGACTCCCTCCAACTCGACAAGTTGAATTTCGGATTGATCTTTTACCGGGAGCTAACCCCATTGCCAAATCTCCATACCGCCTAGCCCCTTCTGAGATGCAAGAACTATCTAGCCAACTGCAAGAGCTAATGGACAAAGGATTCATTAGACCGAGCTTCTCACCTTGGGGAGCTCCGGTTCTCTTTGTCAAGAAGAAGGATGGGTCCTTCCGCATGTGCATCGACTACCGTGAACTAAACAAGCTTACCATCAAGAATCGTTACCCGCTACCTAGGATCGATGACCTTTTCGATCAATTGCAAGGAGCAACTTGTTTCTCGAAGATTGACCTCCGATCTGGGTATCATCAACTCTGATTCCATGAAGAGGACATTCCCAAAACTGCTTTTAGAACTCGTTACGGACACTACGAGTTCATGGTTATGCCTTTTGGGTTGTCCAATGCGCCCGCGGTGTTCATGGACCTCATGAACCGTGTCTGCAAGCCCTACCTAGATCAATTTTTCATTGTCTTCATCGATGACATCTTGATCTACTCCCGAACCAAAGAGGATCATACAACCCACCTTAAGCTGATTTTGGAACTCTTGAAGAAGGAACAACTTTATGCTAAATTCTCCAAGTGTGAATTCTGGCTTAGAGAAATTCATTTCTTGGGTCACGTGATCAACAACCAGGGTATACACGTCGATCCAGCCAAAGTCACCGCTATCAAGAATTGGAGTACACCATCTACACCCTCTGAGATCCGTTCGTTTCTGGGTTTGGCGGGTTATTATCGAAGATTCATCCCAAACTTTTTGAAGATTTCCCTGCCTCTCACTACATTAACTCAGAAAAATAAGCCTTTCGTCTGGGAACAAAAGCAAGAAGATGCGTTCCAAACTCTTAAGCAGAAATTGTGCAACTCCCCTATTCTAAGTCTTCCCGATGGCAATGATGATTTCGTTGTATACTGTGATGCCTCAAACCAAGGTCTTGGTTTCGTGTTGATGCAACGAGACAAGCTCATAGCCTATGCATCCAGACAACTCAAGGTTCACGAAAAGAACTACACCACTCATGACCTTGAGTTGGGTGCGATGGTCTTTGCTTTGAAAATCTGGAGACATTATCTCTACGGCACTAAATGTGTGGTTTTTACTGATCACAAGAGCCTTCAACATATTCTGAACCAGAAAGAACTCAACATGAGGCAGCGACGTTGGGTTGAATTACTTAGTGACTACGATTTCGAAATTCGTTACCACCCGGGGAAAGCTAATGTGGTGGCTGACGCCCTTAGCCGTAAGGACCGAATCAAACCCACCCGTGTGCGAGCCATGGGAATGTTGGTCCAAACCAGTCTCAAAGATAAGATCCTCCTAGCTCAAAAACAAGTTGTTGCAAATGATGAGTTGAAGAAGGATTTGGATTGTGGTGTCGAAAAGCACTTGGAACCCAAACCCGATGATCTCCTTTACTTCATGGGTCGAATTTGGATCCCCGACTCAAGTGAGCTCCGAACCCTTATCCTTGATGAAGCACATAAATCCCGTTATTCTGTTCATCCCGGTGCTGATAAGATGTATCACGACTTGAAAGAGTTTTATTGGTGGCCAGGAATGAAGAAAGACATCGCCCTCTATGTAGGGAAGTGTCTTACTTGCTCTAAAGTTAAAGCTGAGCACCAGAAACCATCTGGTCTTCTCCAACAACCAGAAATCCCACAATGGAAATGGGAGCAAATTTCCATGGACTTCATCACTAAGCTTCCGCGAACCTCTAGTGGTCATGACTCCATCTGGGTCATTGTTGACCGCTTAACCAAATCCGCTCATTTTCTCCCAATCCGTGAGTACTACAAAATGGAGAAGCTTTCTAGACTCTATATCAATGAGGTCGTGACACGTCACGGTGTCCCTCTATCCATTATCTCCGACCGTGATAGCCGTTTTACCTCCCGATTCTGGCAATCTTTACAGAAAGCTTTGGGAACTCGTTTGAACCTTAGCACGGCTTACCATCCCCAGACTGATGGTTGATAAGTGGCCAAAGTTTCATGTATTAAAAGGTGTAATATGTTATATTTATGCAATTTGATATGTGGAATACAAAGGTTTTGTGTAGTCATGCATGTGCAGGTGTTGGAAGCTTAAAATGTGATCTTTGAAGATATTACGAGAGAGTCGGAAGAGACACGGAGAAAACGGGGCAAAACTGCAGGCACAGCGTAAGCCTACGCCATCTGGCGTAAGCCTACACCACCAGCGTAAGGCTACGCCATATCAGCGTAGGCCTACGCCTAAGTAATTTCTTCACAGCAGCTTCCAGTGGACCGGCGTAGGCCTACGCCCTCCCAGCGTAAGCCTACGCTGGGTGCGTTTCAGACGCGGGTTTTGGGCGAAACAGTCGATTTTCAATGGTTAATTAGGTTTTTCTTCCCCAAATTCGAATCCATCTTTTACACCACAGTTCTTGGGGCGATTTTGGAGTTCTTAGAGGATAAAGAACACGATTCTAACATCCGATTGAAAGATTGAAGATGATTTCCACCACCATGAGCGGCTAATTCACCGGTAATCATTCCCGGGTGGATTGTTTGTAAGTTTTTAGGGTTTTATCATGTGCTAGCTTTGAGAAACAATTCTTGTAATCGTTTGGTTTGAAACACTTGAATCTTTGTGTTTAGTATGGTTATGAACTCACGGGAGTCGATAAATACTTGCACCATTGACCCCGTTAGATGATGATTGCTATGAACTTTGATTTATGTTGAATCTATTGATTAATCTAATTCTATATTGCATACATTTGTCTCGATTTCATTCGTGAATATTGTTTTACACTATTTGCCGATGATGTATGAATGTTGATGTTCTTGGTTAGATTTGGTTAATTAGATTTGAATAACCATTCGATTGTTTGAACTCAAATGTTGGTGTGATAATTCCTAATTACTTGTGAACTTGAAACCCGGGTGTGATACCCTTTTTAATTATTGTTTACAACTTAAACCGTTTTGTTTGGTACTTGATTTGTTTGTTGAGTTTATAAAGTTTTCACTTAAATCATTGATTGTGTTTGGTCAGAAAGACCCGTTGTAACTTCATAATTTGCATTGTTAATTGAAGTTGAGCACCGACCACAAACTCTTCGTGGTTCGACACCCTTCTTACCCTAACTAGTTTAAGGTGATTAGGACACTCTATTTCTTTATTTTTGACCGGTCCCTTCGACACCGATCAAATTTTGGCGCCGTTGCCGGGGAGTGTGTGCGCTTGGTGTTTTATTTTAGTTGACTCTTGTGACTATTTGTTACTTGTTTTGTTTAGTTAATCTTCTTCTATTTTTGTGTTACGCGTGGTGTTTGTTTGTGTGTGCAGGTGACAGATTAGTGCATGCGTACCCGTTCATCCGGGAGAACTTCACCGCTTGTGTTTGAACCAGAAATTGAGAGGATAGCAAGGCAAAACCGAACCCAACAACAAAATTTACAACCTATTTCATCGGAACCATCATCAATGGATGGTCGAAGCAGTCATTGTGGATCTAGCATGAGAAACCGTGGCCAACTCCAAACAGAGGCCCTATCCCTAACCGCCCACCAACTCCACCCCACCGAACCTCAACCCAAACCCCACCTATACCTATCAATAACAACCAATCCCGTGGGTCGGGTCCAATTCAACAAAACCGACCCGTTAACATCCGTACCAATCCCACGTACCAAGGAAGAAGGGGACCACAACAAAATCAAACCCCTTCCGGAAACAATGAGAACGAGGGTTTGGAGGATGACGATGGTGAGTACTTTGGGTATGATGATAATGAAGATGTTGGGAATGGTGAAGGGTTTGGAGATTATGAGTATGAAGATGGTGAGAGGAGCCAATATGGAGAGTATAACGAGGGGCAAGGCTTTGGAGAGGAAGAAGAGGTGAATTATGTTCACCAAAGGGCGAGACAACCAATGGGTCGAACAGTTCGACCAGAGAGATTTGGGTATCCTCCTAGACAGGAAGGGAGGAGAGCTACTGGGGGCTACAATAATGAAAACCGAAGACAACCGGTAGCCCCTATGGGTGGAGTTAATGGTCGTTTTCGACCGGCTATTTCGAAGAATGCTTCTCCAATTGTTCCACCAATTCCAGGAATGAGGAGGTTCAAGTCAAGACCGAATTACATCAACGTCCTTCCCCATTTTCATGTTATGGTCACCGAAGAACCATACACCCATTTATCCGAGTTTGCCGCCATCTGTAGCACAATTGGAGATGGGAATTTTGATCAAAGCGAAGTCAAACTTAGACTTTTCCAGTTTTCTCTAAAAGATCGAGCAAAGCAATGGTTCATCACATTGCCGGCCAATAGCATCCACACATGGGATGAAATGCAACAAGTCTTTTTGGATGAGTACTATTCGGTTGCGAAGACAGATGACTCCCGAATTGAGATTCGGACCTTTCAACAACAAACGGGCGAGCCTTTACATGAAGCTTTTACACGCTTCAAGGAGTTGTTGAGGAAATGCCCCCACCATCAAATTGAGTTATGGGAATTGGTAAAAAGTTTTGTGGATGGTTTGACTCAAGAGGAGAGGAAGTACTTGAAGTCCACAAGTAATGGGACATTGTTGTCTAATCCCGAAGAAGATGATTAGGATTTCTTAGAAAGAATGAGCCAAAGTTCTAAAGCCGAGGCATCGGCTAGCCGAAGAGTCAAACACGCAATTTCTAAGTCCGTCCCGGATTATGATACAAAAGAAAGGTTAGCATCTATGGAGAGAGAACTGGCATTGTTGAGGAAAGGCGAAAAGAAAGAAGTAGCGGGAGTAAAAGCTCGATTCGACATTTGTGAAGATTGTGGAGATATAGGCCACAAAACAATGGAATGCCCATTTCAAGAAGGGAGGCAAGAAGAGGTGAATCAAGTATATGGTGAGAGGAAACAATATGACATGAACTCAAACACCTATCATCCGGGGTTGAGACACCACCCTAACTTCAAGTATGGGAACGCTGCAAACCAAATGAACCCCAACTTTCAAGGTGTGAATCAAAACACCTCATCAACCTCATATCAACCGCGGCAACAAGGGAACTACAATTCAAGTGGTTATCAAAGGGGTTCCTATAACAATAACCGGAACACAAATTACCCCCCAAGGAATTACAATCAAGATCACCAACAACAAAATGGGTCATCAGGGGGAGATGATGCGGTTAACTCAAAGTTGGATGCACTATTAGAGATGATGAAAGAATCAAAGAAGGAGAATGAAGTGAGGGACAAGTCGTTTGTGGCATTGGAAAGACAAGTGGGTCAAATGGCCGAAGAAATATCTTTGCTAAAGCAAGGTGGAGGGAGGCTACCGAGTAACACTACATTAAACCCGCAACATCAAGGATCGAGTTCAACCAATGCAAATGTAAGTAAAGTTACGGTTCTTCGTAATGGTAAGGTTATCGATAATAAAGTTGATTCTCCACCACAATTGGTTGAAGGAGTGGTGGAGGATGTTATTGAGGGTGAGGAAAGTGAAGGTGAAGTGGAATTTGTTAATAATAAAAAACCAATTAATCAAAATCTTGAAAAAATTAAACCGGTTTTTAGAGATGAGTCACCTATTGCTAAAGGAAAGGATATGACGGGTGGTTCCGTTCCTTACCCGGAGGCATTAGTTGAACCATCTAAAGCAAAAATGGTAAATAAAAGAGGACCACAACAAGAAGAAATGTGGGAGATGTTTAGACAGGTCAAAATTAACATACCCCTTTTGGATGCCATTAAACAAATTCCAGCTTACGCGAAGTACTTGAAAGAATTGTGTACACAAAAGCGGAATCATAAATTCACAAAGAAACTTGATGTAACCGCTAATGTGAATGCCATTCTATCGGGTGCTCTTCCACCTAAACTACAAGATCCGGGGGCGCCTATTATATCTATTCAAGTAGGTGATTTCAAAATAAAAAGGGCACTCCTAGATCTTGGAGCTAGTGTTAGTATTCTTCCGGGGAGCCTTTATGACCAATATGATTTTGGCCCTCTTAGGAAGGCCGACACTACCGTGGTTTTGGCCGATTTAACCCCTAAGCTCCCCCGAGGAATATTGACTGATGTTATTGTGAAGGTGGAAGATTTTTATTTTCCAGTGGATTTTCTAGTGTTGGATTATGTCTCTTCCGACAGAACAAAACAACCTACGGTTATCCTTGGTCGGCCATTTCTGGCAACCGCAAATGCCCAAATTAATTGCCGAAATGGAACGGTTGACATGACATTTGGGAACCGAAAGTTGAGATTAAATGTTTTTTCACATATATCTAACTCTCTGGTCAACGATGAATGCTTTATGGCGGACATTGTTGACGGGTACATCCCTCTTTGTGATATTATTGTAAACAAGGATCGCACCACAGAGACATGCTTTTCATGTGACAGATTACAGGTTGAGACAAGCAGGGAACTCGAAGAAGAAGAAAAGAGGGTTGAAGCAATGACAATTAAGGATGGGAGACCACTGTGGACTCACCAAGTGGAAAGCTTGCCCGAACACATTGACACAAAGTTGAAGGCATCTTTGGAGCAACCCCCAAAGGTCGAATTGAAGGATTTGCCAAAGAACCTCAAGTACGCTTTTTTAGGAGAAAACGACACCCTCCCGGTGATCATTGCATCAAATCTGACAAAGGAACAAGAGGAGGCTTTGATGAAGGTGTTAGCCACCCATAAGGCGGCAATTGGGTGGAGTATTGCGGATTTGAAGGGTATTAGTCCCTCGATTGTTATGCACAGGATTGTCACGGATCAAGTTATTACACCATCCCACGATGCACAAAGGCGGTTAAATCCAAATATGCGGGAAGTCGTAAAGAAGGAAGTTCTCAAATGGTTGGACGCCGGTATTGTTTACCCAATTTCTGATAGTACATGGGTGAGTCCAACACAAACCGTGCCCAAAAAGGCGGGCATTCAAGTCGTCAAGAACGACTCAGGTGAGGAAGTAGCCACTCGACCGGTAACCGGGTGGCGGATTTGTATCGATTACAGGAAATTAAATGCAGCTACTTCAAAAGATCATTTCCCATTACCGTTCATTGATCAAATTGTGGAAAAACTCGCAAGTCAGAAATATTACTGTTTTCTTGATGGTTATTCGGGTTACAACCAAATTGCTATACATCCCGAGGATCAACATAAGACAACATTTACTTGTCCATATGGTACTTTCGCATTTAGGCGAATGCCATTTGGACTATGTAATGCCCCCGCCACCTTTCAAAGGTGTATGATGAGTATCTTTTCAGATATGGTGGGCGAGTCTTTGGAGATTTTTATGGATGATTTTTCCATTTTTGGTACATCTTTTGATTCATGTTTAAACCAATTGGAAAAAGTTTTAAAAAGGTGTGTTGAAACCAATTTGGTCTTGAGTTGGGAAAAGAGTCATTTTATGGTCCAAGAAGGAATAGTTTTGGGTCATGTGATTTCGAGTCGTGGGATTGAGGTAGACCATGCGAAAGTTCAAGTTATATCTACTTTACCTCATCCCACGAATGTTAAAGGCATTAGATCATTTTTGGGGCATGCGGGGTTTTATAGGAGGTTTATTAAGGGTTTTAGCTCAATAACGAAACCATTATGTAACTTACTTTTAAAAGATGCACCGTTTGTTTTTGATGATGAATGTATCCATGCTTTTAACATTTTGAAACAAAAATTGGTGGAGGCCCCAATCTTACAATCGCCAAATTGGTCACTTCCTTTTGAAATCATGTGTGATGCTAGTGACTATGCGGTTGGGGCCGTGTTGGGACAACGGGTTGAGAAGAAACCCGTTGCCATATATTATGCAAGTAAAACTCTTTCGGATGCTCAATTGAATTATACCACAACCGAAAAAGAATTACTTGCATTAGTATATGCGTTAGACAAGTTTAGGTCCTATATATGGGGAAGCAAAATTATTATCTATTCTAATCACAGTGCTGTCAGGTACCTCATGGAGAAAAAGGATGCTAAACCAAGACTCATAAGGTGGATCTTGTTGTTGCAAGAATTTAACGTGGAGATCCGTGATAAAAAAAGGGAGTGAGAATGTAGTAGCCGATCACTTATCAAGGATCATGGCTGATGATGAAGAGTCCACGACAGTGATAAATGAATCATTCCCTGATGAGCATATAATGTCTGTTTCATATGTACCGTGGTTTGCTAATATTGTAAATTTTTTGGTAACAGGTGCAATCCCGAATCATTGGGTAAAGAAGAAGAAAGCCCACTTTCTATCCCAAGTAAAGCAATACATTTGGGAAGAACCGGAGTTATTTAAAGTGGGAGCGGATCAAATGATTAGACGATGTGTGCCAAATGAAGAAATTCCAAGTGTGCTAGCACATGTGCACTCTTATGCATGTGGAGGCCATTTCAGTGGCCAAAAGACAGGACACAAAATTCTTGCATGTGGTCTTTTCTGGCCAACTTTGTTTAAGGATGCGTTTGAGTTTGCGAAACATTGCGTCAAATGTCAACAGTTAGGGAGCATCTCCAAAAGAGACGAAATGCCCATGAAACCGATTCTCGTACTTGACATCTTTGATGTTTGGGGAATTGATTTCATGGGACCCTTCCCAAACTCGTTTGGAAATTTGTATATCTTGGTGGCGGTCGACTATGTATCTAAATGGGTCGAGGCGATAGCCACTAAGACGAACGATCATACCGTTGTGTGTAACTTTGTCCAAACAAATATTTTCTCGAGATTTGGTATCCCCCATGTCATTATAAGTGATGGGGGATCTCATTTCAAAAACTTTAAATTTGGCAAATTACTAAAACGGTATGGCGTGGATCATAGAATAGCAACTCCTTACCATCCCCAAACAAGCGGACAAGTGGAAGTGTCTAATAGGCAAATAAAAGATATTTTACAAAAAACCGTCCGGGCGGACCGAAAAGATTGGTCAACCAAATTGACTGATGCTTTATGGGCCTACCGAACGGCTTATAAAACCCCTATTGGCACGACCCCATACCGGTTGGTTTATGGAAAAGATTGTCATTTACCGGTAGAGTTAGCTCACCGGGCGTTTTGGGCTATCAAAGAAGTTAATGTGGATTATGATGTTGCAGGAAAAGAAAGGAAGTTGAATCTAAATGAACTGGAAGAATTGAGAAGTGAGGCATATGATTGCGCATCCGCTTACAAGGAAAAAATGAAGGCGGTTCATGATGCCAAGCTTCGGAAGAAGGAGTTTGAAGTGGGCCAAAGAGTTTGGCTATATAATTCAAGGTTGAAGTTCTTTCCAGGAAAATTGATATTTCTTTCCAGGAAAATTGAAAAGCAAGTGGACGGGACCATTTGTGATCACACGAGTTGGCAACTATGGAGATATAGAGATTGAAGATTGTGAGGATCACTTGAGGCAAGTTGTGAATGGTCACCGATTGAAGCCATATCTCGAACTCAACGAGATTAATGGGCCAACAAACCAAGCAGAAGCATTCTTATTGAGCTTGGTGACGAACGAGCATGAGTAATACCATGAAGAAGTGTCGGGCTGAGGACAATAAACTTAGCGCTAACCGGGAGGCAACCCGACTTATGTGATGTTTTTAATTACATTATGTTTTATTATTTTTCTTCGTTTAGCTAATTTATGTTTAAATTTTGTGCAAGAATCAAAGGAAGGCGTAAAGTATGAGGTTACAGAGGATGTCGGTATTTCAGGGACGAAACACATTCAAGTTGGGAGCTGAAAAAAAAGACCAGAAGCAGGTCAGCGTAAGGCTACGCCGGACCAAGTTTTCAAACAGAAGCATCAAACCTGCAGCGTAAGGCTACGCCGATGAACTCAGCGTAAGGCTACGCTGGTTCAGCGTAAGCCTACGCCGGACCATTTTTCAAACAGAAGCGTCAGAAGGATAGCGTAAGGCTACGCCCCTTTAGCGTAAGCTTACGCTGGATCGGGATTTCACACAAAAAGTCGCAGGTAAGTCCGAAAAATTGAAAAAAAAAAAAAAAAAAAAAACTTAAAAACGTTTTTCTCTCCTTCTCTCCTCATTATCACCTACCTTATTTCTCTACTCCATCTTCTTCTCTAAAAATCCCCACCCATCTTCATCTTCTTCCACTCCTTAAACCACCATCATATTGAAAAAAAAATCAAAATTGGTTGAGGGTTTTTGCATAACTTTGCAAGAGGAATAAACCCTACCAAGCGGAATTCAACGAATCAACCATACCCGAGAGACCCGAAATTCTAGGGTTTCGAAATTTTTGGGGCTTTTGTGTGAAGTGGAAAGAATAATCATCACTCTTTGATATTTAAGCGTCTAAACCCAAAAGGTACGTTTATATTACAATTCTTGGTTGTTTGAAGGTATATTTTCGAATAAGAATTGATGTTACCTTGTAGTTGTGTTGTTGGGTACTTTGGGAAGGATGGTTTAAGTTAGAATTAGAAGATTGAATGATGACATTGTTGAAGCATTGGAAATAATTGTGTTAGTGATAAATTGAATAGAACTTGATTAAAATTTTGGGAGAAATTTTGAAATTTTAAAACAACATGTAAACTTGTTTTGATGAAAATAACAGAAATTTTGTTTTCACATGATAAAAAGTTAATATGGAGTGAATTCAATTAGCATTATTAATGAAGAATTGTTACAAGTTTGATTCTTGGTGAATTCTTTGATTTATGTGTGCTTGTTGAAATTGTAGGAACAATGGTCAGAACGAAAGAGTCTCACAAGGGTAAAGAAAAAGCGGGTGAGTCCTCATCACGGAGTAGATCAAAGAGGGCACGAAACACGATTGTTCTGCGCGAAAGAAGTGAAGAAGAGAGTACCCATGAATCTGAAGAGGAACTTGGACCCACAATTTGGAAGAAACCAGTGAGATTGTCATCTTTCCCATTTGTGAGGCCCCAAACCCGGGAGGCCCCACTTGTTGGGTTTACTCATTCACAAACAGTTCTTAAACATGAATATCAAATAACGCAGCGAAAAAATTTCATTTAAACATAACTTAATCGTTGTTCATACATGCGGAAGCGTAAACATTGATTAAAACATATTTACATCATAACTAAACATAACGGGATGCCAGTCTTCAAAGCAGTCGGGTAACTCTTCATCTCTAGCCAAGCATCACCGTCCATCCTCATAACCTGCCTTAACCTGAATGTGTACACTTAAAAACGTCAGCTACGCTGGTGAGTTCTAGTTTTCGTTCGTTTTAAGAAATGGTTCATCATTCAAACATTCAATAGGGTTTAACATTCGTATAAGAAAACAGGGCCTTTCATTCGTAAACCTTCGCACATTTAAACACGATCATTTGTTTAAATCATTAACATTCATTTAAGTCATACAATATTATCTAAAATCTGTATCGTTACGCGTCTCTATGTCCCCGTAGGAACTTTTAATGTTGTGGGCAACCGTTACGTATCGCCGTCATTGCCACAACCATACACTACGTAGGGTCAACCGTTACGTATCGCCGTCATTGCCCAACCCTTCAATGCGTGGGGTCAACCGTTACGTATCGCCGTCATTGCCCAACACGCATCTTTCCTTTGGAAATTAACCGTTACGTATCGCCGTCATTAATTTCCCATTGCCATTCAATACGTGGGGTCAACCGTTACGTATCGCCGTCATTGCCCAACACGCATCTTTCCTTTGGAAATCAACCGTTACGTATCGCCGTCATTGATTTCCCATTACCTCGTTCGTTAGGATGATCGCCATCACCCGAGTAACCGTCGTTACTCCCTTACCAGTTATACAACATCAAAACCATTGACATGCCACAGAGACAATGCCCCTGTTGTTCTTGTGGTAACTATGGCTCACTGTCCATAATTTACCACAAGGCTGGGAATCACATTCCCAGACTTCATTCGTCAATTCCATTCATTCGACAGATTAGATTTGTAATGACTTCTTTAAAACATTCGCCCCTTTTTGTTTTCTTTTCATAAAACCTTTCCTTCACTTTCAAAACCCTTTACCTTTTCATTAAACCATTTCTTTATAACATTCGTTCGTAAACATTCCGTTCATAAACTTTCTTTCCATAAACCCTTCGTTCCAAATCATTTCCTTTCGTAAACGTAGTTTCATAAACATCATTTTATAAAACATCATTTCATAAAACATCATTTCATACGTGTACACACCAGCCCGAAAACATTATATAAAAACATTTAAAAGAGGGCTTCTAGAACTCACCTTATAAGCTAGTCTCGGTTGTCCTAAACAAAGGTCCAACAACTTCACTTCCGATCTGAATTGATTAGTTAAATACACATCAGACCAATCCCGACTCTAACGGTTTAACCATTCTAACATACTGACTTCACTTAATCAGTTCTGATGTCTGCGCACTTAGCAAGTGCGCAGACCATGCTTCCTGCGCACTTAGCAAGTGCGCAGGTCCTTCCTCCTGCGCACTTAGCAAGTGCGCAGGTTCCTCTTCCTGCGCACTTAGCAAGTGCGCAGGACCTGCTCCGTGCGTACTTAGCAAGTGCGCACGACCTGTTCTTCGCGAAAACCCTAACTTTCGCATTCGGGTCTGATCATGTCAAGATCCCGAACCTGTTGCATTCAAAACGTTCGTTTTCCATTAAGGAACTCAAATCCGTGATTATCTTTCAGTTCCATCCGTAAAAACGTTGCCTTTTCACCCAAAACCCGAAAAACCCAAAAACGAACAAAAACTCAGATTTAGGTCGGATCGTTACCTGAATCGAGCTTCTGATCCGGAGGTTCTTCTCACGAGTTATGGAGCAACACACTTCTCAAATCTCGGGTCGATCCGACAACTTTCTCTCTCTACGGTTTCTCTCCCTAGAAGTTGCAAATGAGAGAAATGGGTTGTGACCTTGGCTATTTATAGGGGAGGCTCCCCTTCTAGCCCATCCGACCCGACCCGACATGCCTCGTTCGTTTATTCGGTTATTATATCTGTCGTTTTATTTTTGGGATGTTACAAGTCTACCCCCCTTACAATAGGTTTCGTCCCCGAAACCTATCATAAGTCAAATAGATGAGGGTACGACTCCCTCATTTCCTTCTCCGTTTCCCAAGTGGCTTCCGATCCCTTTCGATGCTTCCATTGGACTTTAACCAATTGGATAACTTTATTACGTAAACGTTTCTCCTTCCGATCAAGGATGGCCACGGGTTCTTCGATGTAATTAAGGTTGTTGTCGACCTCGATGTCAGTAAGTGGTACGTGAGCCGATTCATCCGCCAAACACTTTCGCAAGTGTGATACATGGAAGGTAGGATGAATCCCACTTAACTCATCCGGCAACTCCAACCGATAAGCGACTTCACCAACCCGTGCCATTATCCTGAATGGTCCGACATACCTCGGACTTAACTTTCCTCTCTTCCTGAATCGTATGATTCCCTTCCAGGGCGACACTTTCAACATTACTCTGTCCCCAACATCAAACTCGATAGGCCTTCGTCGTCTATCCGCATAGGACTTCTGACGATCTTGCGCGGCCTTCATTTGCGCTTTAATCTGATCAAACCTTTCCGACATTTCTTTTACGACTTCCAGACTTCCTAACTCTTTCTGTCCAATTTCACCCCAACAAACCGGGGTCCTACATCTTCTCCCATACAACATTTCGTAAGGCGGCATGCCTATCGTCGTATGATGACTATTGTTGTAGGAGAATTCGGCTAACGGCAGATGACTGTCCCAACTGCCACCGAAGTCAATAATACAAGCACGGAGCATATCCTCCAAAGTCTGAATAGTCCTTTCGGACTGACCATTCGTTTGCGGGTGGTATGCTGTGCTGATATTAAGCCTCGTGCCCATCGCCTCGTGAAATCTTTTCCAGTACCTCGATGTGAATCGTGTGTCCCGGTCAGATACGATCGTCAAAGGCATCCCATGCCGTGCTACTACTTCGTTGATAAACACTTCAGCTAACCTTTCCGACGAGAACGTCTCGCGAATAGGTAGGAAATGAGCACTCTTCGTTAATCGGTCCACAATTACCCAAATGGTGTCATGACCTTTAGCTGTGCGAGGTAGCTTAGTTATGAAGTCCATGGTAATGTGTTCCCACTTCCATTCCGGTATATCAAGTGGTTGAATCTTTCCATACGGTTTCTGGTGTTCGGCCTTTACTTGCGAGCAAGTCAAGCACTTGCTTACATACTTCGTCACATCACATTTCATTCCAGGCCACCAGTAGTCCTTCTTCAGATCTTGGTACATTTTATTGGTACCAGGATGGATAGAGTAACGAGACTTATGAGCCTCATCAAGATTTTGGTTCTAAGTTCGCCACCCATAGGTATCCATACCCGTCCATAACGTGTTCTTACACCAAGGGTGTTATATTCCAACTTGTCCTGTTGGCCCACCATCCTTTCTCCCTTTATATTTTCTTCCTTCAAAGCTTCATCTTGAGCTCTTTCAATTTCTCTCATCACATCCGATGTTACCACCAACTGGTAAGCTTTCACTCTAATAGGAGTAGGCACGTCCTTTCGGCTTAGAGCGTCAGCCACCACGTTTGCCTTTCCAGGGTGGTACATTATTTCACAGTCATAGTCCTTCAGGAGTTCCAACCATCTCCTCTGCCTCATATTAAGTTCCTTTTGTTCGAAGAAGTACTTCAAACTTTTGTGGTCGGAGTAAATAGTAAACTTTACCCCGTACAGGTAGTGCCTCCAGATTTTTAATGCAAATACGACAGCAGCAAGTTCCAAATCGTGAGTCGGATAGTTGACTTCGTGAACTTTCAACTGCCGCGACGCATATGCAATCACTCTACCGCGTTGCATCAACACACACCCTAACCCCTGACCCGACGCGTCAGAGGATACCACCAGGTCTTCACTGCCCTCGGGAAGGGCCAAGACTGGAGCTTGTGTTAGCTTCTCTTTCAATTCCTTAAACGCCTCATCCTGGGTCGAACCCCATTCGTACTTTACTTCTTTCCGAGTCAACTTTGTCAATGGCGAAGCTATTTTCGAGAAATCCTGGATGAATCTCCGATAGTAGCCCGCCAATCCCAAGAAACTACGGATTTCAGTTGGCGTCTTAGGAATGTCCCATTCACTTACCGTTACTATCTTTGCTGGGTCAACCATAATGCCGTTCGGGCCAATGACGTGACCTAGGAATTGGACTTCCCTAAGCCAGAACGCGCATTTGGAGAACTTAGCATACAACCTCTCCTTCTTCAGAACTTCCAATACTTCCTTCAAGTGACACGCGTGATCACCCTCATTCTTGGAGTAGATAAGGATGTCATCGATGAACACTATTACCGATCGATCCAGCATCGGTCGACACACCCTATTCATTAAATCCATGAACGCTGCGGGGGCGTTCGTCAATCCGAAAGACATTACGCGGAACTCGAAATGTCCATAACGCGTGCGAAATGCAGTTTTTGGTATGTCTTCTTCCCTTACCTTCAACTGATGGTACCCGGACCGAAGGTCGATTTTCGAAAACCAACTTGCGCCTTGCAACTGGTCGAACAGGTCATCGATCCTTGGTAAAGGGTACTTGTTCTTCACCGTTCGTTTATTCAACTCGCGATAATCGATACACATTCTCATCGAACCATCTTTCTTCTTTACAAACAACACCGGAGCACCCCAAGGCGAGATGCTCGGTTGGATAAATCCCTTCTCAAGTAACTCGTCTAGTTGGACCATAAGTTCCTTCATTTCCACTGGTGCTAGTCGATATGGAGCCTTAGCCACGGGCTGGGCATCTGGTACTAAGTCAATTCGGAACTCAATTTCTCTATCGCGTGGTATTCCAGGCAAATCCTCTGGAAACACCTCCGGGTACTCGCGTACCACGGGTACATCGTCTAGTTCCTTCACTTCCTTACACTTGTCAATCATGTACACCAGATAAGCCTCGCATCCGCGCCTCAAGTAATCCGCTGCCTTAATCATCGAGATGACGTTTGGCATCGGGGCGTCACGATCTCCAAAAACCTCAACTTTGCTACCATCCGGAGCCTTGAGTTGGATTATTTTTCGCTTACATATGATTTGTGCTTCATTGGCAGTTAACCAATCCATACCCAACACAACATCGAACCCTCCCAAAACTATAACGAACAATCTGACAGGGAACCTATGACCTTCTATTTTCATCGTGGAGTTGTCAACTACATCGGTCACTCTCGCAGTTCTACCCTCAGCGGTCTCTACGCTAAAGGCCCTTTCTAGCTTACTCACAGCATACTTTACTCTTTTACAAAAAGTCGCAGATATAAAACTCTTACTGGCACCCGAATCAAATAACACAGAAACAAGAGTGTTGTCAAGGACGAATGTACCTGACGCCACGTCGGGATCCTTCCTAGCCTGATCCTGCGTCAGTGCATACGCACGAGTCTTTGCACGAGATCCCTCTCCCTTCTTTTCCGGGCCCTTTCCTTTCCCGGTTTCCCCCATTCTGGGCTTCGTACATTCTCGGCTCATATGGCCGAAATCCCCATAGTTGTAGCATTTGTAGCCTTGCGGGCATTCACGGGAGTAGTGCCCGGTCTTGCCACACTTAAAGCACAGGCTAGATCTCAGTCTGCATTCACCTACATGTTCCCTTCCACACTTCTTACAAACAGTCGGCTCATCCACCCGAGCCCTTTTATCACGAGCCCCAAACATCTTTCCCCCAGTTCGCTTGTTTGAGAAGCTCGGTCTCTTCTTTTGTTCTTCAACGACAACAACATTCAGTGCCAGATCGTCAAATACCACGCCGCTTAGCTCTACTGCCGAATCATAGGTAGTAGGGTTGTTTGCCTTCACGTAGGTGCGGACCTGGTCCGGCAACCCTTGAATATAACAGGCAATCTTTCTCTCTTCAGTAGTGACAAGGTGTGGCACCAGACGTGCCAGTTCATTAAATCGGGTTGTGTATTGCCGGTGCGTCATGCTTCCGGCCTTCAAACCCAAAAATTCCCTCTCTACCTTCTCAATCTCGTTCCTTGGGCAGAAATTCTTAATTACCAAGGTTTTCAAGTCAGCCCACATCATCGCATCTACAATCTCGCTCCCTTTTGCCTGTCGTACACCTTCCCACCAGTGGGATGCTTCCTCCCTCAAGGAGTTAGCAGCAAACTTCACTACTTGATTAGCTCGACACTCGCTCAAACGAATGGCAGCTTCCATACGGATCACCCAATCAAAAGTAGCCACCGCGTCCTTCTTCCTAGTCAGGATCGGCGGATCACATGCCTTAAAGGACTTATAATCACATCCGCGAGCAGGCGGTGTATTGTCAGTCTCATTATTTTGGGCACCAATTGCCGCGCTAGACCCACCCGCCCCATTGACCTGCTTCAATGCTTCTGCCAACAGACCTGGCAGAGAAGACTTCATCAGTTCTGTGAACTCTCGAGCTATAGCTGCTCTCACTTCGGGTTCAAAAGTGAAAGGTTGTTCTTCAACCTGTGTCTGCTCAGCTTCATGCACACTAACCGCCGGTTCAGTGTGAACACTTCCTTCTTCACTATACTCTTGGCGCGCAGGGATCCTGCCACGCCCACCATTTCGACCGCCGGTACGACCACCGGTACGGCCACCACGTCTTTCGTTTCCTCTCCTTGCCATTACGTTCTATAAGACAAGAAATCCAATGTCATCACGCTAGTTAACAAATAGAATTCAATAAGCACTGTAAGATGTTAATATACACTGGCCATCTGTAATTAACCATTACACTACCTTTCGATTTCTATTTGACCACCTTTGTGATTTCATTAGAACACAAGTCCTTACCTAACCCTTTCTAAGGCATACTATATACGTAATATATATACTACCTTCATACCTGATGCTTTGGCTTGAGTTACTCGTACTGGCATCCGCTTTCGGTCCCATTCAAAGTTTAAGTTCAGACACTGGGAGTGTCCGAATCTCTCAAACTATTGCTCTGATACCAACTTGTGAGGCCCCAAACCCGGGAGGCCCCACTTTTTGGTTTTACTCATTCACAAACAGTTCTTAAACATGAATATCAAATAACGCAGCGGAAAAATTTCATTTAAACATAACTTAATCGTTGTTCATACATGCGGAAGCGTAAACATTGATTAAAACATATTTACATCATAACAAAACATAACGGGATGCCAGTCTTCAAAGCAGTCGGGTAACTCTTCATCTCTAGCCAAGCATCACCGTCCATCCTCATAACCTGCCTTAACCTGAATGTGTACACTTAAAAACGTCAGCTACGCTGGTGAGTTCTAGTTTTCGTTCGTTTTAAGAAATGGTTCATCATTCAAACATTCAATAGGGTTTAACATTCGTATAAGAAAACAGGGCCTTTCATTCGTAAACCTTCGCACATTTAAACACGATCATTTGTTTAAATCATTAACATTCATTTAAGTCATACAATATTATCTAAAATCTGTATCGTTACGCGTCTCTATGTCCCCGTAGGAACTTTTAATGTTGTGGGCAACCGTTACGTATCGCCGTCATTGCCACAACCATACACTACGTAGGGTCAACCGTTACGTATCGCCGTCATTGCCCAACCCTTCAATGCGTGGGGTCAACCGTTACGTATCGCCGTCATTGCCCAACACGCATCTTTCCTTTGGAAATTAACCGTTACGTATCGCCGTCATTAATTTCCCATTGCCATTCAATACGTGGGGTCAACCGTTACGTATCGCCGTCATTGCCCAACACGCATCTTTCCTTTGGAAATCAACCGTTACGTATCGCCGTCATTGATTTCCCATTACCTCGTTCGTTAGGATGATCGTCATCACCCGAGTAACCGTCGTTACTCCCTTACCAGTTGTACAACATCAAAACCATTGACATGCCACAGAGACAATGCCCCTGTTGTTCTTGTGGTAACTATGGCTCACTGTCCATAATTTACCACAAGGCTGGGAATCACATTCCCAGACTTCATTCGTCAATTCCATTCATTCGACAGATTAGATTTGTAATGACTTCTTTAAAACATTCGCCCCTTTTTGTTTTCTTTTCATAAAACCTTTCCTTCACTTTCAAAACCCTTTACCTTTTCATTAAACCATTTCTTTATAACATTCGTTCGTAAACATTCCGTTCATAAACTTTCTTTCCATAAACCCTTCGTTCCAAATCATTTCCTTTCGTAAACGTAATTTCATAAATATCATTTTATAAAACATCATTTCATAAAACATCATTTCATACGTGTACACACCAACCCGAAAACATTATATAAAAACATTTAAAAGAGGGCTTCTAGAACTCACCTTATAAGCTAGTCTCGGTTGTCCTAAACAAAGGTCCAACAACTTCACTTCCGATCTGAATTGATTAGTTAAATACACATCAGACCAATCCCGACTCTAACGGTTTAACCATTCTAACATACTGACTTCACTTAATCAGTTCTGATGTCTGCGCACTTAGCAAGTGCGCAGACTCTGCTTCCTGCGCACTTAGCAAGTGCGCAGACCATGCTTCCTGCGCACTTAGCAAGTGCGTAGGTCCTTCCTCCTGCGCACTTAGCAAGTGCACAGGTTCCTCTTCCTGCGCACTTAGCAAGTGCGCAGGACCTGCTCCGTGCGTACTTAGCAAGTGCGCACGACCTGTTCTTCGCGAAAACCCTAACTTTCGCATTCGGGTCTGATCATGTCAAGATCCCGAACCTGTTGCATTCAAAACGTTCGTTTTCCATTAAGGAACTCAAATCCGTGATTATCTTTCAGTTCCATCCGTAAAAACGTTGCCTTTTCACCCAAAACCCGAAAAACCCAAAAACGAACAAAAACTCAGATTTAGGTCGGATCGTTACCTGAATCGAGCTTCTGATCCGGAGGTTCTTCTCACGAGTTATGGAGCAACACACTTCTCAAATCTCGGGTCGATCCGACAACTTTCTCTCTCTACGGTTTCTCTCTCTAGAAGTTGCAAATGAGAGAAATGGGTTGTGACCTTGGTTATTTATAGGGGAGGCTCCCCTTCTAGCCCATCCGACCCGACCCGACATGCCTCGTTCGTTTATTCCGTTATTATATCTGTCGTTTTATTTTTGGGATGTTACACCATATCCACAGCAGAAAGATTTATACATGGACAAGGTGAAAAGCCCGGCTGGTGGATTTGAATCGTTATTTACTTGTGAAAAGCAGACCCACGAGCCGGATTTCGAGAGGTATGGAGTGGTTAACTGTTTTCGACGGCTTGGTTGGGAAGAGAGCCTTGCTTTCCACTATGATGGAATTGATGATGTGTATGGTGAAGCAATTCTTGAGTGGATGGCGACCCTTCAACGAATTGAAGGAGATAACCCGCCCCAAACGACAATTTTGAGGGGCACAGTGAATGGGAAACAAGCAGACTTGTCATTTCAAACTATTGACAAGATTGCCCACTTTGACTCAAGAGCAGAAAATAATGAACCTTATGAATATGTATCTGAGGATAAGTTGAAGGCTCACGTGATCCAGGAAACAATGTGGGAAAACATGATCAGAGCCCTCTTTGCGGTGGATGAAGGTTGTGATGTGTTCCGATTGATATTGAGAAGAGATATGCTGAAGCCACTTCCCAAATTGCTGTTGGTGTTTGTGACATTGAACGTGGTCCCAAGAACGGGGGATAAGACAAAGGTGCGCTTTTATGAAGTTATGGTTTTACATGCACTATTGACGGGTTCCCCAGTTATGTCATCTAAACACTTGATCATGTGGAATATTTGGGAGTCACGGGAGGAAAGAGAGAGGATGGTCATCCCTCATTGTCGGTTGTTGTCAAAGTTCCTCAAATGGGCAAAGGTTTTGCCACGAAGACCGGCGGTATTAAAAATAAAACATAAACCTTATACCTTAAGGTCCTTGCAGCAAGGAAGTTGGAGATATGAGTTGACAGCAAGAACTCATGTGTTGACTGATACCACCACTGCGAGGTTCTTGGAGGAATTAAGAAGTGATGTGTCGGAAGAAGAAGAAATGAACCTGGAAGATGAAGAAGTTGGTCCCACAGGACCAACTATGGGGACAAGTGGTGCAGGTTATGGGTTTGAGCACGGGTTTGGGTATAGTGCTGATTACAGTCAATCTTTCACGGAAAATATAGAGCAGGCTCGCCCGGCAAGTTATCCTAATTGGGAGGAGGCCTCGCGTTTAATGTTTGATAGGCAAACGCAGAATCTGGAGGAAGATAGGAGGTATAGAAGGGGGATGATGTGGAGACAAGAGGAGGAAATTAACAGAAATTTTAGGGACAATGAAGAAGTGCGCCACTACAATGATTACCATCAGGGCGTACCCTATTCTTCACATCCAGCCCCTACTGAATGGGAGTCTTTGAATCTGTACGACATGGGTGACACATACCAGCGCTACCCACAAAGTCATCATTCTGAGTGGGTGGCGCCATACCCGACACCGGATACAAGTGGGCAAGGCTCGAGTGGAACGGCTCAAGGAGGTCTGAATAACATGAGAGATATGACTCAATCTTTATATGAGTCAGTTTTTGGTCAACCTTTACAGCAGGAGCCATATGATGCTAGGCCGGAGGCATACTGGCCTTATAAGCCAGGCAATGATGATGCAGACGATGATGAGGAGGAAGATGATGATGAGGATGAGGAACAAAACAGTGAGGACAGCTTTGCCTGATGTTGTTGGGCATTTCGAACAGGTCCACATACTTTTACCTTTCTCTTGCATATAAAAAAAAAAAAAAAATTTGTGTGCTTTGTGTGTTTTAGGTTATTTTGATATTTTGTTTTGTTTTGTAAGGCCCCCTTCCTGAAAGGCCTCACTTATTGGATTTACTCATCAACACATAGAACTTAATCATAAGACATTCATTAACACAGCGGAAACGATTTAAAACTTCAACATACGCAGCGGAAATACGTAACATGCCTAAACATATCTTGTCAACATACAACTGAAACTTGTCTGAATCAACTAAAACAATAACATAAACAGGATGCCAGACTCTGGTCTTCGGGTAACTCTTCTCGCCAAGCCAAGCATCCACTTCCATCTACTGCCACCTACACTTAACTGATGTGCATACTAAAAATCAGCAACGCTGAGTGAGTTCTAACGTTTACTTTAAATCAATTTTACAAAAGATTTACTAAAAACACATATACTGCCAATAAGGCTAAACTTAACACACTTTACTTTTCAAACATATATACTGCCATTAAGGCTAAACTTAACACACTTTACTTTTCAAACAGTTTAAAACGTATAATAAACCGTCAATTCCTCTTTACTGTACTGCCCTCATGGTTTACATCCATGAACCGACAAGTACCTGGTCAATGCCCCCATGATCAACGACCATGAACCGACAATACCGCTTATCCGTCAATTCCTTGTCACTACTGTACCGCCCCCATGGATTCATCCATGAACCGACGAGTACCTGGTCAATGCCCCCATGGCTCACTATCCATGAACCGACAATACCCTGGTCAATGCCCCCATGGCTCACTATCCATGAACCGACAATACCGCTTAACAGGGAGGTTGCGTGGACCTCCCGAGCAACCGCCGTCACTCATCCCAATTGTACAACTGTTAACGAACCACAAAGGTTCTTACTAATGGGTGGAACCCATATCTGACATCTTGTACAAGTAACATCTGTCCCAAGGACCTTTACAAACTGGTACTCATTCCCGAAGGAAAGCTGTTCACTTTACTTTTCATAAATCTTTCTGTAAATCTTGTTCATAACTTAACTTATATCATGCCTTTGTTTATGTATATAACAATATAGTAAACGCTTGCCAAATGATATATCTTTGCTTTTACTGAAACATAGCTTATCATAAAATACATCTTTCTTTCTGAAACATAGCTTATCATAAAATACATCTTTCTTTCTGAAACATAGCTTATCATAAAATACATCTTACTTTCTGAAACATAGCTTATCATATATATCATGCCTTTGTTTATGTATATGAAAATATAGTAAACGCTTGCCAAATGATATATCTTACTTTACTGAAAACATACTAGCACATATATCATGCCTTTGTTTATGTATATAAAAATATAGTAAACGCTTGCAAAATGATATATCTTACTTTACTGAAACATACTTTTGCCTCTTTTAAACCTTTCACTAAAACATAGCTTTTCTCCTCAGTTTATAATATATAAAATATAATAAACACTTTACACTAAGTATGCACACCACCCCTAAAGAAGGCAAAAAGGGGATTAGAACTCACCTGGTATCTTAGCGGGGATGTCCTACTGGAATCTCACACAATCTGAACAATCATAACAATTCGTCACATATCAGACTCATCGAAACTACCTAGTTTCGATACCGGTAGACCTATCGAAACTCCCTAGTTTCGATACATGCAACCCTATCGAAACTTCCTAGTTTCGGTACATGCTGACCACTCGAAACTACCTAGTTTCGATACACGTTGACCTATCGAAACTACCTAGTTTCGATACACGTCCCTGACTCGAAACTACTTAGTTTCGATGCTTGCCCCTGACTCGAAACTACTTAGTTTCGATACCCTTCAGCTCAGTCATCTTCCCCACAAAACCCTAACTTTGCATGCAGATCCGACCTCGTCAAGATCCAAACTTTTTACGTTGAAAACTTGTGTTTTCTAACCGAGAGTCTAGATCTATACTTTGTTTCCATTTTTTTAAACGTAAAAATCTAACATTTACCCGATTTTATTTCAAAACCCAACTCATACCAAAAACTCAGATCTGGAACAAATGGTTACCTGAAATCGCTTCCCTTTCGGTGATAAACACTCACGAGACTCTTGCTGATGCTCCTTGAAGCTTACTCCGAAAACCGGGACTTTCTCTCTCTAGGCTCTCTCTCGCTTTCTCTCTAGAATTCCGAAAATGGTGTTGCAAATGAGGGTTGTGGCTGGTCTTGAGACTTATAAGGGTCCAAACCCTTGCCCTTTTCTGCCCATACACTCCGGCCCAAGCCCTCTACCCCCTTTTTTTTATTAAGTTTTAATTTCTCGTGAATTCTTTCGCACTCTAAAACTCGGGATGTTACAAGTCTACCCTCCTTACAACAGGTTTCGTCCTCGAAACCTGCCATAAGCTATACTGATAGCTAATCACAGAATGGGTGGCATGAACCGTAGCTATGCAAGGCAGCTTGGTCATGAAGGCCATTGTGATTAACTACCACGGGGCCTATCCTGGGGCGATCTCAAATTCTAAGGCATCTAAACTAATGGGGCTAGCTAATCATTTGAGGAAATCAATAATATAAACCTGCTGTAACATATATAAAAGTTTGCAACGTACCTTACTGAGTCATCTGGTAGACCCTCGCCTGGGCTTTGTTCATGTAGGGTTCTTTCGCTGCACCTTTTCCTTTTCCGAATCCCCCAGCTTCCGGTTCCTTGGGCTTTCTACATTCCCGGCTGAAATGTCCCTGCTCTCCACAGTTGTGGCATCTAGGCTTTTCTGGACAGTCGCGTGACTGGTGTCCGAACTTGCCACACCTAAAGCATCCTACCTGTCCAGCTTTACATTCTCCTCCATGTTTCTTCCCGCACTTGCCACATAGGCCCTCAGCTTCTACCCTTGCTCTTCTCTCACCAGGACCTTGGAGATCCTCACCAGTTCGCTTGACTGCTTGCTTCTTGGGCAACTCAGGGATAACTTCAGTAGAAGCGATGTCATCATACACGACGCCGCTTAGAACAACCACCGACTCAAAGGTACTCGGTGTGTTGGCTTTGACAAAAGTACGGATCTTCGGAGGTAACCCTTGAACATAATAATGAATCCTCCTCTCTTCAGTTGTCACAAGATGAGGCACCAGACGTGCCAATTCATTATACTTAGAAGTATATTGCCGGTGAGTCATAAGTCCAGCTTGCAGAGTCAAGAATTCCCTTTCCACCTTGTGGACCTCGTTCTTAGGACAAAACTTCTCAGTTACCAATGCCTTCAGATCATTCCATCTCATTAGCTCGACCGCTTGGTCGCCCTTAGCCTGTTTCACAGTTTCCCACCAGTGTGCTGCTTCCCCTTTCAACGACTTTGCAGCGAACATAACTGTTTGTTCCGGTCGACATTCACTAAGGCGAATGGTCGACTCCATACCGTTAATCCAGTCTAAAGTATCAGCTGCTTCTTTCTCCCCAGTAAGTACAGGCGGATCACAACCTCGAAATGCTTTGTAATCACAGCCGCGAGCAGGCGGTGCAACGTTCTCTACCGAATTTGGTCCTCCCATAGCTGGAAACACCACAGGCCCTTCAGTGACTGGGGTTGTGTTAGGGTCCTCCTTGGCTTTCCTCAAGGCTTCGTCTAGTATGGCCGGTAAGGTTTCCTTTAGCAGTCGGGTAAATTCACGGCCAAGAGCTGCTTGCACGACCGGCTCGAACTCGAATGTCTGATCATCTCCTGCCGCATGCTCAACATTGTGTTGACTGACTACCGTATTGGTATGGGTAGTGTGAACACTCCCCTCAATCTCCTGGTTTGTACTAGCTCCACCGCGGTGGCCTGTACGCCCACCACGTCTTCCTCCTCCACCTCCTCTAGTTCCTCTACGTCTAGCCATCTCTAACTGAAAGATAGAAAACAAAGGAATTTAATTTCATCATGCTAGGGAATATGTAGAACACAATAAGTAAGGTAAGCTGTTAATATACACTGGCCATCTGCAATTAACCATTACATCACTTCTTGTTTTCTATTTATTCACTTCCATGATTCCACTAAAGCCTCTATTCTTACCTTGACACTCTAAAAGGAAAAAAAAAACTTTACTTACTTGACACCTCTGATGCCTTGGCTTGAGTTACCCGTTACTGGCATCCGCTACTTGTCCCATTCTTAGTTTAAGTCTGGACATCGGGGATGTCCAAATCTCTCAAACTATGGCTCTGATACCAACTTGTAAGGCCCCCTTCCTGAAAGGCCTCACTTATTGGATTTACTCATCAACACATAGAACTTAATCATAAGACATTCATTAACACAGCGGAAACGATTTAAAACTTCAACATACGCAGCGGAAATACATAACATGCCTAAACATATCTTGTCAACATACAACTGAAACTTGTCTGAATCAACTAAAACAATAACATAAACAGGATGCCAGACTCTGGTCTTCGGGTAACTCTTCTCGCCAAGCCAAGCATCCACTTCCATCTACTGCCACCTACACTTAACTGATGTGCATACTAAAAATCAGCAACGCTGAGTGAGTTCTAACGTTTACTTTAAATCAATTTTACAAAAGATTTACTAAAAACACATATACTGCCAATAAGGCTAAACTTAACACACTTTACTTTTCAAACATATATACTGCCATTAAGGCTAAACTTAACACACTTTACTTTTCAAACAGTTTAAAACGTATAATAAACCGTCAATTCCTCTTTACTGTACTGCCCTCATGGTTTACATCCATGAACCGACAAGTACCTGGTCAATGCCCCCATGATCAACGACCATGAACCGACAATACCGCTTATCCGTCAATTCCTTGTCACTACTGTACCGCCCCCATGGATTCATCCATGAACCGACGAGTACCTGGTCAATGCCCCCATGGCTCACTATCCATGAACCGACAATACCCTGGTCAATGCCCCCATGGCTCACTATCCATGAACCGACAATACCGCTTAACAGGGAGGTTGCGTGGACCTCCCGAGCAACCGCCGTCACTCATCCCAATTGTACAACTGTTAACGAACCACAAAGGTTCTTACTAATGGGTGGAACCCATATCTGACATCTTGTACAAGTAACATCTGTCCCAAGGACCTTTACAAACTGGTACTCATTCCCGAAGGAAAGCTGTTCACTTTACTTTTCATAAATCTTTCTGTAAATCTTGTTCATAACTTAACTTATATCATGCCTTTGTTTATGTATATAACAATATAGTAAACGCTTGCCAAATGATATATCTTTGCTTTTACTGAAACATAGCTTATCATAAAATACATCTTTCTTTCTGAAACATAGCTTATCATAAAATACATCTTTCTTTCTGAAACATAGCTTATCATAAAATACATCTTACTTTCTGAAACATAGCTTATCATATATATCATGCCTTTGTTTATGTATATGAAAATATAGTAAACGCTTGCCAAATGATATATCTTACTTTACTGAAAACATACTAGCACATATATCATGCCTTTGTTTATGTATATAAAAATATAGTAAACGCTTGCAAAATGATATATCTTACTTTACTGAAACATACTTTTGCCTCTTTTAAACCTTTCACTAAAACATAGCTTTTCTCCTCAGTTTATAATATATAAAATATAATAAACACTTTACACTAAGTATGCACACCACCCCTAAAGAAGGCAAAAAGGGGATTAGAACTCACCTGGTATCTTAGCGGGGATGTCCTACTGGAATCTCACACAATCTGAACAATCATAACAATTCGTCACATATCAGACTCATCGAAACTACCTAGTTTCGATACCGGTAGACCTATCGAAACTCCCTAGTTTCGATACATGCAACCCTATCGAAACTTCCTAGTTTCGGTACATGCTGACCACTCGAAACTACCTAGTTTCGATACACGTTGACCTATCGAAACTACCTAGTTTCGATACACGTCCCTGACTCGAAACTACTTAGTTTCGATGCTTGCCCCTGACTCGAAACTACTTAGTTTCGATACCCTTCAGCTCAGTCATCTTCCCCACAAAACCCTAACTTTGCATGCAGATCCGACCTCGTCAAGATCCAAACTTTTTACGTTGAAAACTTGTGTTTTCTAACCGAGAGTCTAGATCTATACTTTGTTTCCATTTTTTTAAACGTAAAAATCTAACATTTACCCGATTTTATTTCAAAACCCAACTCATACCAAAAACTCAGATCTGGAACAAATGGTTACCTGAAATCGCTTCCCTTTCGGTGATAAACACTCACGAGACTCTTGCTGATGCTCCTTGAAGCTTACTCCGAAAACCGGGACTTTCTCTCTCTAGGCTCTCTCTCGCTTTCTCTCTCTAGAATTCCGAAAATGGTGTTGCAAATGAGGGTTGTGGCTGGTCTTGAGACTTATAAGGGTCCAAACCCTTGCCCTTTTCTGCCCATACACTCCGGCCCAAGCCCTCTACCCCCTTTTTTTTTATTAAGTTTTAATTTCTCGTGAATTCTTTCGCACTCTAAAACTCGGGATGTTACAAGTCTACCCTCCTTACAACAGGTTTCGTCCTCGAAACCTGCCATAAGCTATACTGATAGCTAATCACAGAATGGGTGGCATGAACCGTAGCTATGCAAGGCAGCTTGGTCATGAAGGCCATTGTGATTAACTACCACGGGGCCTATCCTGGGGCGATCTCAAATTCTAAGGCATCTAAACTAATGGGGCTAGCTAATCATTTGAGGAAATCAATAATATAAACCTGCTGTAACATATATAAAAGTTTGCAACGTACCTTACTGAGTCATCTGGTAGACCCTCGCCTGGGCTTTGTTCATGTAGGGTTCTTTCGCTGCACCTTTTCCTTTTCCGAATCCCCCAGCTTCCGGTTCCTTGGGCTTTCTACATTCCCGGCTGAAATGTCCCTGCTCTCCACAGTTGTGGCATCTAGGCTTTTCTGGACAGTCGCGTGACTGGTGTCCGAACTTGCCACACCTAAAGCATCCTACCTGTCCAGCTTTACATTCTCCTCCATGTTTCTTCCCGCACTTGCCACATAGGCCCTCAGCTTCTACCCTTGCTCTTCTCTCACCAGGACCTTGGAGATCCTCACCAGTTCGCTTGACTGCTTGCTTCTTGGGCAACTCAGGGATAACTTCAGTAGAAGCGATGTCATCATACACGACGCCGCTTAGAACAACCACCGACTCAAAGGTACTCGGTGTGTTGGCTTTGACAAAAGTACGGATCTTCGGAGGTAACCCTTGAACATAATAATGAATCCTCCTCTCTTCAGTTGTCACAAGATGAGGCACCAGACGTGCCAATTCATTATACTTAGAAGTATATTGCCGGTGAGTCATAAGTCCAGCTTGCAGAGTCAAGAATTCCCTTTCCACCTTGTGGACCTCGTTCTTAGGACAAAACTTCTCAGTTACCAATGCCTTCAGATCATTCCATCTCATTAGCTCGACCGCTTGGTCGCCCTTAGCCTGTTTCACAGTTTCCCACCAGTGTGCTGCTTCCCCTTTCAACGACTTTGCAGCGAACATAACTGTTTGTTCCGGTCGACATTCACTAAGGCGAATGGTCGACTCCATACCGTTAATCCAGTCTAAAGTATCAGCTGCTTCTTTCTCCCCAGTAAGTACAGGCGGATCACAACCTCGAAATGCTTTGTAATCACAGCCGCGAGCAGGCGGTGCAACGTTCTCTACCGAATTTGGTCCTCCCATAGCTGGAAACACCACAGGCCCTTCAGTGACTGGGGTTGTGTTAGGGTCCTCCTTGGCTTTCCTCAAGGCTTCGTCTAGTATGGCCGGTAAGGTTTCCTTTAGCAGTCGGGTAAATTCACGGCCAAGAGCTGCTTGCACGACCGGCTCGAACTCGAATGTCTGATCATCTCCTGCCGCATGCTCAACATTGTGTTGACTGACTACCGTATTGGTATGGGTAGTGTGAACACTCCCCTCAATCTCCTGGTTTGTACTAGCTCCACCGCGGTGGCCTGTACGCCCACCACGTCTTCCTCCTCCACCTCCTCTAGTTCCTCTACGTCTAGCCATCTCTAACTGAAAGATAGAAAACAAAGGAATTTAATTTCATCATGCTAGGGAATATGTAGAACACAATAAGTAAGGTAAGCTGTTAATATACACTGGCCATCTGCAATTAACCATTACATCACTTCTTGTTTTCTATTTATTCACTTCCATGATTCCACTAAAGCCTCTATTCTTACCTTGACACTCTAAAAGGAAAAAAAAAACTTTACTTACTTGACACCTCTGATGCCTTGGCTTGAGTTACCCGTTACTGGCATCCGCTACTTGTCCCATTCTTAGTTTAAGTCTGGACATCGGGGATGTCCAAATCTCTCAAACTATGGCTCTGATACCAACTTGTAAGGCCCCCTTCCTGAAAGGCCTCACTTATTGGATTTACTCATCAACACATAGAACTTAATCATAAGACATTCATTAACACAGCGGAAACGATTTAAAACTTCAACATACGCAGCGGAAATACATAACATGCCTAAACATATCTTGTCAACATACAACTGAAACTTGTCTGAATCAACTAAAACAATAACATAAACAGGATGCCAGACTCTGGTCTTCGGGTAACTCTTCTCGCCAAGCCAAGCATCCACTTCCATCTACTGCCACCTACACTTAACTGATGTGCATACTAAAAATCAGCAACGCTGAGTGAGTTCTAACGTTTACTTTAAATCAATTTTACAAAAGATTTACTAAAAACACATATACTGCCAATAAGGCTAAACTTAACACACTTTACTTTTCAAACATATATACTGCCATTAAGGCTAAACTTAACACACTTTACTTTTCAAACAGTTTAAAACGTATAATAAACCGTCAATTCCTCTTTACTGTACTGCCCTCATGGTTTACATCCATGAACCGACAAGTACCTGGTCAATGCCCCCATGATCAACGACCATGAACCGACAATACCGCTTATCCGTCAATTCCTTGTCACTACTGTACCGCCCCCATGGATTCATCCATGAACCGACGAGTACCTGGTCAATGCCCCCATGGCTCACTATCCATGAACCGACAATACCCTGGTCAATGCCCCCATGGCTCACTATCCATGAACCGACAATACCGCTTAACAGGGAGGTTGCGTGGACCTCCCGAGCAACCGCCGTCACTCATCCCAATTGTACAACTGTTAACGAACCACAAAGGTTCTTACTAATGGGTGGAACCCATATCTGACATCTTGTACAAGTAACATCTGTCCCAAGGACCTTTACAAACTGGTACTCATTCCCGAAGGAAAGCTGTTCACTTTACTTTTCATAAATCTTTCTGTAAATCTTGTTCATAACTTAACTTATATCATGCCTTTGTTTATGTATATAACAATATAGTAAACGCTTGCCAAATGATATATCTTTGCTTTTACTGAAACATAGCTTATCATAAAATACATCTTTCTTTCTGAAACATAGCTTATCATAAAATACATCTTTCTTTCTGAAACATAGCTTATCATAAAATACATCTTACTTTCTGAAACATAGCTTATCATATATATCATGCCTTTGTTTATGTATATGAAAATATAGTAAACGCTTGCCAAATGATATATCTTACTTTACTGAAAACATACTAGCACATATATCATGCCTTTGTTTATGTATATAAAAATATAGTAAACGCTTGCAAAATGATATATCTTACTTTACTGAAACATACTTTTGCCTCTTTTAAACCTTTCACTAAAACATAGCTTTTCTCCTCAGTTTATAATATATAAAATATAATAAACACTTTACACTAAGTATGCACACCACCCCTAAAGAAGGCAAAAAGGGGATTAGAACTCACCTGGTATCTTAGCGGGGATGTCCTACTGGAATCTCACACAATCTGAACAATCATAACAATTCGTCACATATCAGACTCATCGAAACTACCTAGTTTCGATACCGGTAGACCTATCGAAACTCCCTAGTTTCGATACATGCAACCCTATCGAAACTTCCTAGTTTCGGTACATGCTGACCACTCGAAACTACCTAGTTTCGATACACGTTGACCTATCGAAACTACCTAGTTTCGATACACGTCCCTGACTCGAAACTACTTAGTTTCGATGCTTGCCCCTGACTCGAAACTACTTAGTTTCGATACCCTTCAGCTCAGTCATCTTCCCCACAAAACCCTAACTTTGCATGCAGATCCGACCTCGTCAAGATCCGAACTTTTTACGTTGAAAACTTGTGTTTTCTAACCGAGAGTCTAGATCTATACTTTGTTTCCATTTTTTAAACGTAAAAATCTAACATTTACCCGATTTTATTTCAAAACCCAACTCATACCAAAAACTCAGATCTGGAACAAATGGTTACCTGAAATCGCTTCCCTTTCGGTGATAAACACTCACGAGACTCTTGCTGATGCTCCTTGAAGCTTACTCCGAAAACCGGGACTTTCTCTCTCTAGGCTCTCTCTCGCTTTCTCTCTCTAGAATTCCGAAAATGGTGTTGCAAATAAGGGTTGTGGCTGGTCTTGAGACTTATAAGGGTCCAAACCCTTGCCCTTTTCGGCCCATACACTCCGGCCCAAGCCCTCTACCCCCTTTTTTTTTATTAAGTTTTAATTTCTCGTGAATTCTTTCGCACTCTAAAACTCGGGATGTTACATGTTTTTGTTTTGGCAAGAACTTGGGTGATGCTTGGGTTGGTGCTTATGGTTATGGGAATCTTTGAGTTGGATATTGGGAGTTATTGGGTATTGGTTATTTTTGCACCCACTAACCGCACTTTTACATTTCATAACTTTTTACATTGGGACAATGTAAGGTTCGAGTGTGGGGATGTGAAAAATCTTGGAAACCATACAAATTTTTTGAAAATTGTTTTACAAAGTGTTTGGTAGAGGTCTTTGGTCATGGTTAATTCATTAAGTTACTCGATTAAGTTTTTCCAACAAATGTTAAAAATATATATATATATATATATATATATATATAATAAATTGGAAATGTTGGAATTGGGAGTAACAAAGTAGAAGGTGACGGTTTGCATGCACATGTCGGTAACCTATTTTCCACCGTTTCTGTGAGAATTTGAGCCAAATTGATTTATATTCTCTTATTTTAGTGTTTAGCCACTTTGTTTCATATTTTAGAACTTGCATATTGTTAATACATGTTGAAACCTTGAACCAATTGATTGTGCAAAAATGATAAAGGCATTAGGAGAAACCTTTTTATTTTTAGCCATTTTTATGCCTTTACCCGTTAATATCCACTAGATACCCATTCTGAGCCTATACCTTTTCTTTTGACAAAACCCACAACATTCACCCATTCACTTTTTAGCCTTTTCTTTTTAAACCCGTGAGTTGGAATTCAATTAACTTAGGTTGTTGCAGTTGCAGTTAAAAAAAATGAAAAAGAAATACAAAAAAATAGTATTGGGTCAACATGTGCCCAAAGGTCTTGAATATTAGTTGAGCTACAATAAAAGATGTTATTGGGTCAAGTTTAACTCAAGTTTCATTTGATAGTTTGAAGAAATAAGAAATTTAGTGTTGGTGGGTCATTTATACCCATGGTAGAATTTTGAAGGTTTAAAAGTTGATTTGTAACTTTATTAGTTGAATTCCACTCACCTTTAGCCACTTTAAAAATCCTTATCCATACCCGTAACCCTAGCCTACATTACAACCCTTAAAAGACCTTTTGATTTGTGCGATTTAGTTGTGTTAGTAGGTGGAGATGTGATCAATTTGCAAGCCTATAATAATGTGATTCATTGTTTGGTTTCGAGTGAAAAAATACTAGCACATCATCGCTAGTCCATATATGAAGCCGAGTGGAGTGACTGATTGTGAGGGGTGTGTACATGCAAAACCATAGCTAGATATGAGTTAAGCGCGTTCCAATATTTTCTTTTGTTTAAAAATTCATTGATGGTTTGTTGGATTGTAAAGCTGTTGAGAGTATAATTTTTATGAATTTTGCATGACCTTGGACCTTAACTTATGTTTAGTGAAAACAATTATTTAAGAATTTGTAATGTGAATTTAAAAGCAAATGACTTTGCTTGAGGGCAAGCAAAACTCAAGTGTGGGGATATGATAAGTGGCCAAAGTTTCATGTATTAAAAGGTGTAATATGTTATATTTATGCAATTTGATATGTGGAATACAAAGGTTTTGTGTAGTCATGCATGTGCAGGTGTTGGAAGCTTAAAATGTGATCTTTGAAGATATTACGAGAGAGTCGGAAGAGACACGGAGAAAACGGGGCAAAACTGCAGGCACAGCGTAAGCCTACGCCATCTGGCGTAAGCCTACGCCACCAGCGTAAGGCTACGCCATATCAGCGTAGGCCTACGCCTAAGTAATTTCTTCACAGCAGCTTCCAGTGGACCGGTGTAGGCCTACGCCCTCCCAGCGTAAGCCTACGCTGGGTGCGTTTCAGACGCGAGTTTTGGACGAAACAGCCGATTTTCAATGGTTAATTAGGTTTTTCTTCCCCAAATTCGAATCCATCTTTTACACCACAGTTCTTGGGGCGATTTTGGAGTTCTTAGAGGATAAAGAACACGATTCTAACATCCGATTGAAAGATTGAAGATGATTTCCACCACCATGAGCGGCTAATTCACCGGTAATCATTCCCGGGTGGATTGTTTGTAAGTTTTTAGGGTTTTATCATGTGCTAGCTTTGAGAAACAATTCTTGTAATCGTTTGGTTTGAAACACTTGAATCTTTGTGTTTAGTATGGTTATGAACTCACGGGAGTCGATAAATACTTGCACCATTGACCCCGTTAGATGATGATTGCTATGAACTTTGATTTATGTTGAATCTATTGATTAATCTAATTCTATATTGCATACATTTGTCTCGATTTCATTCGTGAATATTGTTTTACACTATTTGCCGATGATGTATGAATGTTGATGTTCTTGGTTAGATTTGGTTAATTAGATTTGAATAACCATTCGATTGTTTGAACTCAAATGTTGGTGTGATAATTCCTAATTACTTGTGAACTTGAAACCCGGGTGTGATACCCTTTTTAATTATTGTTTACAACTTAAACCGTTTTGTTTGGTACTTGATTTGTTTGTTGAGTTTATAAAGTTTTCACTTAAATCATTGATTGTGTTTGGTCAGAAAGACCCGTTGTAACTTCATAATTTGCATTGTTAATTGAAGTTGAGCACCGACCACAAACTCTTCGTGGTTCGACACCCTTCTTACCCTAACTAGTTTAAGGTGATTAGGACACTCTATTTCTTTATCTTTGACCGGTCCCTTCGACACCGATCAATGGTCAAAGTGAAAGGACCATACAGACCTTGGAAGACATGCTCCGTTCTTGTGTGATTGACTTTGGAGGAAGTTGGGATCAACACTTGCCACTCATCGAATTCTCTTACAACAATAGTTACCATACGAGCATCAAGTGCGCCCCTTTCGAGACTCTATATGGTAGGAAGTGTCGATCTCCAGTGTGTTGGACCGAGATCGGAGACGTTCAAATCACCGGTCCCGAACTCATTCAAGAAACCACCGACAAGATACTTCAAATTCAAGAAAGACTCAAGGCCTCTCGCGATCGTCAAAAGAGTTATGCTGACAACCGTAGGAAGCCCCTTGAATTTCAAGTCGGTGATAGAGTCTTACTCAAGGTTTCCCCCTGGAAAGGTGTTGTCCGATTTGGGAAGAAGGGAAAGCTAGCCCCTAGGTTCGTTGGGCCATTCGAAATTCTTGAAAGGATTGGCCCAGTAGCCTATAGACTCAAGCTACCAACCGAACTTTGTAACGTTCATGACGTTTTTCATGTATCAAACCTTAAAAGGTGCCTTGCTGATGACACACTTCAAGTTCCTCTGGATGATGTTCGTATCGACAACTCTATGCATTTCGTCGAAAAGCCCGTTGAAATCATGGACCGTGAAGTCAAGCAACTCAAGCGTAGCCGCATCCCTATCGTGAAAGTTCGTTGGGAAGCCAAGCATGGTCCTGAGTTCACCTGGGAACGTGAAGACCAAATGAAACATAAGTACCCTCATCTCTTTCTAGACCCTACAGCCTCAACTAGTTGAATTTCGGGGAGGAAATTCTTTTAACTAGGGGAGACTGTGACACTTCTGATTTTCACTACTTGTACTCATTCTAGACTTATCAATGAAAATCCGCATGACATTTCATTTTACTTGAAATCCTATTCAGACGTTGTTACAATACTAGTTCACATGTGAAACATTACGTTTATGCTTGATTTCAAAGACTTATACTTATCTGTGATTGATTCATGGATCGCACGTAGACTTAATTGATCTTTATGACACATTAAATACACATAAACCACCCCCATACATCTCAAACATGTTTTTACAACCCATTCAATGTGAATTGATGCTTAAAAGTACTAGTTAGTACTTTCGTGCGATCGTTCGCCTTTTAAACCGTCGTTAACTACGTACCGTCCACGACCGACAAATCGTTTAACATGAAATTAATTTATGTTTTAAATGTTTAAAATAATCATTTTTTTAATTAAAAAAAAGTTTGTTTGCAAAACTTTCCTTAAATAAATCCTGAAATTCGAAAAACGATCAAAAAGTCCGTTTTCTCGCCCACCGATCGCCAACTACTATACGCGAATAACATAACTTTAACTTAAATGATTTTAGCTAAACATACTCTTTTTGTTATGACAATCAACTTTAATGTTGAAAACATTTGCCAATTTCGCTTAGAAATGCTTAAAATCGTAATTTTCGAATACGCGCACTCAACCGGATCAAGCTAGGACCCAACCCACCTACTCTTGGACCTAGCCCAAGCAAGAAATCACAAAAAAAAACCCAGCCCCATTGAGGAAAATTTCGCAGATTTGAGGGCCCTAAAACCCTAAATTACTTTCCAAGACATTCCATATTTACACCCCTTCAACCATTAGTATAAATAGGAGGCTTAGGATCTTGTTTTGTAACATCCCGAGTTTTAGAGTGTGAAAGAATTCACGAAAAATTTAAAACTTATATAAGAAAAGGGAAGCGGGCTTGGGCCGGGGTGTATAGGCCGAAAGGGACAAGGGTTTGGGCCCTTATAAGTCTCAAGACCAGCCCCAAACCCTCATTTGCAACACCATTTTCGGAATTCTAGAGAGAGAAAGCGAGAGAGAGCCTAGAGAGAGAAAGTCCCGGTTTTCGGACTAGAGCTTCAAGGATCGTTAGCAAGAGTCTCGCGAGTGTTTAGCAACGAAAAGGAAGTGATTACAGGTAACCGATTCTCCTAGATCTGAGTTTTAGTTCATTTTTGGGTTTTTCGGGTTTTGGGTGAAACGGGAACGTTTTTACAGATGAAATTGAAAGAAAAGCATAGATTTGAGTTCTTAAACGAAAAACAAACGTTTTGAATGTAAAAAGTCCGGATCTTGACCAGGTCAGATCTGCTTGCGAGTTAGGGTTTTGTGGGGAAGAAGACTGGTCTGGGACATGTATCGAAACTAGGTAGTTTCGATAGTCAACATATGTCGAAACTAGAAGTTTCGAGCGGCCTGCAGGTATCGAAACTAGAAGTTTCGAGCGACCTGCAGGTATCGAAACTAGAAGTTTCGAGCGGCCTGCAGGTATCGAAACTAGAAGTTTCGAGCGGCCTGCAGGTATCGAAACTAGAAGTTTCGATGGGCCTGTACCTGTCGAAACTAAGTAGTTTCGATAGGTCTGCATCAGTAAGTGAAGTCAGTGTATTCACCTGTAACAGAACGAGTAAACCGTTAGAGTCGGGATTAGGTCTGATATGTGTCAACTGTTATGATTGTTCAGATTGAGTGAGATCCAGTAGACCATTCCAGCTAAGATAAGAGGTGAGTTCTAATCCCCTTTTTGCCTTCTTTAGGGGTGGTGTGCATACTTAGTGTAAAGTGTTTATTATATTTTATATATTATAAACTGAAGAGAAAAGCTATGTTTTAGTGAAAGGTTTAAAAGAGGCAAAAGTATGTTTTTCAGCAAAGTAAGATATATCATTTGGCAAGCGTTTACTATATTTTTATATACATAAACAAAGGCATGATATATATGATAAGCTATGTTTTAGAAAGCAAGATGTATTTTATGATAAGCTATGTTTTAGAAAGAAAGATATATCATTTGGCAAGCGTTTACTATATTCTCATATACATAAACAAAGGCATGATATATGTGCTAGTATGTTTTCAGTAAAGTAAGATATATCATTTGGCAAGCGTTTACTATATTTTCATATACATAAACAAAGGCATGATATATATGATAAGCTATGTTTCAGAAAGTAAGATGTATTTTTATGATAAGCTATGTTTCAGTAAAAGCAAAGATATATCATTTGGCAAGCGTTTACTATATTTTTATATACATAAACAAAGGCATGATATATGTTAAGTTATGAGCAAGATTTACAGAAATATTTATGAACAGTAAAGTGAACAGTTTTCCTTCGGGAATATGTACCAGCTATAAAGGTCCTTGGGACAGATATTACTTGTACAAGATGTCAGATATGGGTTCTACCCATTAGTAAGAACCTTTGTGGTTCGTTAACGGTTGTACAACTGGGATGAGTGACGGCGGTTGCTCGGGAGGTCCACGCAACCTCCCCTTAGCGTTAAGCGGTATTGTCGGTTCATGGATGTAAGCCATGGGGGCATTGACCAGGGTACTGTCGGTTCATGGTCGTTGATCATGGGGGCATTGACCAGGTACTCGTCGGTTCATGGATGAAAGCCATGGGGGCGGTACAGTAGTGACAAGGAATTGACGGATAAGCGGTATTGTCGGTTCATGGTCGTTGATCATGGGGGCATTGACCAGGTACTTGTCGGTTCATGGATGTAAGCCATGAGGGCAGTACAGTAAAGAGGAATTGACGGTTTATTATATGTTTTAAACTGTTTGAAAAGTAAAGTGTGTTAAGTTTAGCCTTAATGGCAGTACATATATGTTTGAAAAGTAAAGTGTGTTAAGTTTAGCCTTAATGGCAGTACATATATGTTTGAAAAGTAAAGTATGTAAAGTTTTGGCCTTAAGGGCAGTATGTATGTAATAGTAAATCTTTTGTAAAATTGATTTAAAGTAAACGTTAGAACTCACTCAGCGTTGCTGATTTTTAGTATGCACATCAGTTAAGTGTAGGTGGTAGTAGATGGAAGTGGATGCTTGGCTTGGCGAGAAGAGTTACCCGAAGACCAGAGTCTGGCATCCTGTCTATGTTATTGTTTTAGTTGATTCAGACAAGTTTCAGTTTGTATGTTTAGACATGTTATGTGTTTCTGCTGCGTATGTTAAAGTTCTAAATCGTTTCCGCTGTGTTAATGAATGTCTTATGATTAAGTTCTATGTGTTGATGAGTAAACCCAATAAGTGAGGCCTTTCAGGAAAGGGGCCTCACAAGTTGGTATCAGAGCCATAGTTTGAGAGATTTGGACATCCCCGATGTCCAGACTTAAACTGAGAATGGGACAATTAGCGGATGCCAGTACGGGTAACTCAAGCCAAAGCATCAGAAGCGTATAGTAAGTAAAGTTTACCTTTAGAGTGTCAAGATAAGAATAGAGGCTTTAGTGGAACCATGAAAGCGAATAAATAGAAAACAAGATGTGATGTAATGGTTAATTACAGATGGCCAGTGTATATTAACATCTTACCTTACTTATTGTGTTCTACATATTCCCTAGCATGATGAAATTAAATCTTTTGTTCTCTATCTTTCAGTTAGAAATGGCTAGACGTGGAGGAACTAGAGGGGGTGGAGGAGGAAGACGTGGTGGGCGTACAGGCCGCCACGGTGGAGCTAGCACAAACCAAGTGATTGAAGGGAGTGTTCACACTACCCATACTGATACGGTGGTCAGTCAGCACAATGTTGAACATGCGGCAGAAGATGATCAGACATTCGAGTTCGAGCCGGCCGTGCAAGCAGCTATTGGCCGTGAGTTTACCCGGCTGTTGAAGGAAACCTTACCGGCCATACTAGATGAAGCCTTGAGGAAAGCCAAGGAGAACCCCAACCCAATTTCAGCCACTGAAGAGCCTGTGGTGCTCCCAGCAATGGGAGGACCAAACCTGGTACAGCATGTTGCGCCGCCTGCTCGAGGCTGCGACTACAAGGCGTTTCGGGGTTGTGATCCACCTGAGCTAACTGGGGAGAAAGAAGCAGCTGATACTTTAGATTGGATTAATGGCATGGAATCCACCATCCGCCTCAGTGACTGCCGGCCAGATCAAGCGGTCATGTTCGCTGCGAAATCATTGAAGGGAGAGGCAGCACACTGGTGGGAAACTGTGAAACAAGCTAAAGGTGACCAAGCGGTCGAGTTGATGAGGTGGAATGATCTGAAAGCTTTAGTAATTGAGAAGTTCTGCCCTAAGAACGAGGTCCACAAGGTGGAAAGGGAATTTCTGACTCTGCAAGCTGGACTCATGACTCACCGGCAGTATACTTCAAAGTACAATGAGTTGGCACGTCTGGTGCCCCATCTTGTGACCACAGAGGAAAGGAGGATTCATTACTATGTTCAAGGATTGCCTCCAAAGATCCGTACTTTTGTAAAAGCCAACACACCGAGTACCTTTGAGTCGGTGGTTGTTCTGAGCGGAGTTGTCTATGATGACATTGCCTCTGAAGTCATTGCTGAAGCACCCAAGAAACAAGCAGCTAAGCGCACTGCTGAGGAACTCCAGGGTCCTAACGATAGGAGGGCGAGGGTAGAAGCAGAGGGTCTATGCGGTAAATGTGGGAGGAGACATGGAGGTGAATGTAAGGCGGGTCAGGTGGGATGTTTCAGGTGTGGCAAGTTTGGACACCAATCACGGGACTGCCCGGAAAGGCCAAGATGCCACAATTGTGGGGGACAGGGACACGTGAGCCGAGATTGTAGGAAGCGCAAAGAGCCGGAAGCGGGAGGATCCGGAAAGGGTAAGGGTGCAGAGAAAGAACCTTACATCAACAAGGCCACAGCAAGGGTTTACCAGATGACTCAGTAAGGTACGTTGCAAACTCTTATTTGTGATATGCCAAGTTTATGATTTTATTTCCTTGAATGATTAGTTAGCCCCATCAGCTTAGGAGCCTTAGAACTAGATATTACCCGGATTAGATCCTCAGCGGTAGTTAATCACAATGGCCTCCATGACCAAGCTGCCTTGCATAGCTATGGTTTATGCCACCCATTCTGTGATTTGCTATCGGTATAGCTTATGGCAGGTTTCGAGGACGAAACCTATTGTAAGGAGGGTAGACTTGTAACATCCCGAGTTTTAGAGTGTGAAAGAATTCACGAAAAATTTAAAACTTATATAAGAAAAGGGAAGCGGGCTTGGGCCGGGGTGTATAGGCCGAAAGGGACAAGGGTTTGGGCCCTTATAAGTCTCAAGACCAGCCCCAAACCCTCATTTGCAACACCATTTTCGGAATTCTAGAGAGAGAAAGCGAGAGAGAGCCTAGAGAGAGAAAGTCCCGGTTTTCGGACTAGAGCTTCAAGGATCGTTAGCAAGAGTCTCGCGAGTGTTTAGCAACGAAAAGGAAGTGATTACAGGTAACCGATTCTCCTAGATCTGAGTTTTAGTTCATTTTTGGGTTTTTCGGGTTTTGGGTGAAACGGGAACGTTTTTACAGATGAAACTGAAAGAAAAGCATAGATTTGAGTTCTTAAACGAAAAACAAACGTTTTGAATGTAAAAAGTCCGGATCTTGACCAGGTCAGATCTGCTTGCGAGTTAGGGTTTTGTGGGGAAGAAGACTGGTCTAGGACATGTATCGAAACTAGGTAGTTTCGATAGTCAACATATGTCGAAACTAGAAGTTTCGAGCGGCCTGCAGGTATCGAAACTAGAAGTTTCGAGCGGCCTGCAGGTATCGAAACTAGAAGTTTCGAGCGGCCTGCAGGTATCGAAACTAGAAGTTTCGATGGGCCTGTACCTGTCGAAACTAAGTAGTTTCGATAGGTCTGCATCAGTAAGTGAAGTCAGTGTATTCACCTGTAACAGAACGAGTAAACCGTTAGAGTCGGGATTAGGTCTGATATGTGTCAACTGTTATGATTGTTCAGATTGAGTGAGATCCAGTAGACCATTCCAGCTAAGATAAGAGGTGAGTTCTAATCCCCTTTTTGCCTTCTTTAGGGGTGGTGTGCATACTTAGTGTAAAGTGTTTATTATATTTTATATATTATAAACTGAAGAGAAAAGCTATGTTTTAGTGAAAGGTTTAAAAGAGGCAAAAGTATGTTTTTCAGCAAAGTAAGATATATCATTTGGCAAGCGTTTACTATATTTTTATATACATAAACAAAGGCATGATATATATGATAAGCTATGTTTTAGAAAGCAAGATGTATTTTATGATAAGCTATGTTTTAGAAAGAAAGATATATCATTTGGCAAGCGTTTACTATATTCTCATATACATAAACAAAGGCATGATATATGTGCTAGTATGTTTTCAGTAAAGTAAGATATATCATTTGGCAAGCGTTTACTATATTTTCATATACATAAACAAAGGCATGATATATATGATAAGCTATGTTTCAGAAAGTAAGATGTATTTTTATGATAAGCTATGTTTCAGTAAAAGCAAAGATATATCATTTGGCAAGCGTTTACTATATTTTTATATACATAAACAAAGGCATGATATATGTTAAGTTATGAGCAAGATTTACAGAAATATTTATGAACAGTAAAGTGAACAGTTTTCCTTCGAGAATATGTACCAGCTATAAAGGTCCTTGGGACAGATATTACTTGTACAAGATGTCAGATATGGGTTCTACCCATTAGTAAGAACCTTTGTGGTTCGTTAACGGTTGTACAACTGGGATGAGTGACGGCGGTTGCTCGGGAGGTCCACGCAACCTCCCCTTAGCGTTAAGCGGTATTGTCGGTTCATGGATGTAAGCCATGGGGGCATTGACCAGGGTATTGTCGGTTCATGGTCGTTGATCATGGGGGCATTGACCAGGTACTCGTCGGTTCATGGATGAAAGCCATGGGGGCGGTACAGTAGTGACAAGGAATTGACGGATAAGCGGTATTGTCGGTTCATGGTCGTTGATCATGGGGGCATTGACCAGGTACTTGTCGGTTCATGGATGTAAGCCATGAGGGCAGTACAGTAAAGAGGAATTGACGGTTTATTATACGTTTTAAACTGTTTGAAAAGTAAAGTGTGTTAAGTTTAGCCTTAATGGCAGTACATATATGTTTGAAAAGTAAAGTGTGTTAAGTTTAGCCTTAATGGCAGTACATATATGTTTGAAAAGTAAAGTATGTAAAGTTTTGGCCTTAAGGGCAGTATGTATGTAATAGTAAATCTTTTGTAAAATTGATTTAAAGTAAACGTTAGAACTCACTCAGCGTTGCTGATTTTTAGTATGCACATCAGTTAAGTGTAGGTGGCAGTAGATGGAAGTGGATGCTTGGCTTGGCGAGAAGAGTTACCCGAAGACCAGAGTCTGGCATCCTGTCTATGTTATTGTTTTAGTTGATTCAGACAAGTTTCAGTTTGTATGTTGACAAGTTATGTTTAGACATGTTATGTGTTTCTGCTGCGTATGTTAAAGTTCTAAATCGTTTCCGCTGTGTTAATGAATGTCTTATGATTAAGTTCTATGTGTTGATGAGTAAACCCAATAAGTGAGGCCTTTCAGGAAAGGGGCCTCACATGTTTTCTTTGCTAATTCCCCCTCAAACACTCCCAACCCCTCCTAAGTTGTGAAATCCCTTCCCAAGCTTGAAGATTTCGAAAATCCCTTAGAGGATTCCAAGGGTTTGAAGATCAAACAAGTAAGTAACCCTCCGAAGTTGAATACCGTCTTTTTATTTTATTCTTTCTTCATCCCCTCAATCTTTTTCTATTTTCTATCCATGATCACTTGATCATGTGAAACCTCAGCCCTAAAAACCCTCTAATAATCTTAATCAAACTAATAAATCAAGCTAACATCACCAACTAACAAACAAAGGATCCCGTTTGCAATGGCGGCTATGCCGTCGCATTCTGCGAATCCTCAAGACAACTATTGCAAAAGTGGCTCTGCCGATGCTTTAGTATGTTCTTGATAACTTAAAACATGTTATTTATTCTATATTATCACTTATATGAACTCACACGCTAATTAAATATAGAATCCGCTTGCTCGTGTCGGCTATGCCGATTGCATTCTGTGATTCTCCAAAACGCTTTTGTGAATATCATGGCTAGACCGGTGACACGGGATGTTTTGGCTAACCTAATCTGATTATATTATGTATTATAATAACATAATATCATTCGGCTAATTTTTATTTGCGCGTTCGGTAATCTTAAAACCCTAAACGGACCACTTAAGTGCAACCATTGATTTTGGACAGAAACTGTGCTGAATTTAACTGAGCGTAACTTGACCATAATTAATCTAAACTGAGCAAACTCAATTTCCATGACGTAGTTCGTCGAGTTTCCTTTCCAACCATAATTGGATCGTTTTCTAATTCAAAAGTATGACTCCGTAGTAGCCAAAACGGGACAGAAACCTTTTTCAGTACCTTCTGTCTTGTTGGACTATTTTGGCTATGATCCGAGTCTCAAATGGAAAAACTTTCTAAACGAAACTTCTTCGGGACGACTTAAACTAATTTCCTGTAAAATTTCATAATTTTTAGACGTCGTTTGATATTTTTAACAATCCCGTTTCTGTTCAGCTACTTTGCTGTTCAAATCTGAAAATCAACTAAAACTCTATTTTTGCAACTAATTCTTAATCTTATGACCCGAACCGCCTATCTAACACTCGTAACCATCGAACCTACCCTAAAAATGGTTTATTTATTTGTTTAGGGTCTGGTCCGTGATTCATCTCGTCTATTCGTTCAAGTTTCTTATCTCGTCTAGCTTTCAAGGTGAGACTTCATAGCCCCACTTTATTCAAATCGTTTTGGGGGAAACATGTACGCGTTGGCACGTATTAAAACACGTTTTCAAACAATTCTAAAACAAGCGAATCATATATGTATGTGAGTAAATGAACACAACATGATAAACGTTAAACTTGCAAATCCTTAACTTGAAACTTTCAAGCCAACGGTAGTACAGATATGGGCCATAGGATGGAAACCACATATACTTTATGGACAACTTTTGGTTGGACATTTATTCGTTATCTGTGCAACTTGCGAGTTGTACCACTTATTCGTTACTCATCATTTTAGGTTGGATTTGCTAATCATGTGTTTGTTTTATTACGTGCTATATGATGATCTTGGAATATGAATTGTCACCTTTTCCAAACTTATACTTTTATTAAACCTGTGATTTCTCACCAACTATTTTTAGTTGACACTTGTTTTTCGTACATGTTTCAGGTGATTAAGCTCGTGATAGGTCAAGTCATTATCACATAGGATTTTCCTAGATATCAATTGAAGAATCTTATTTTAAGTTGCTTGTCTTTTGAACATGTTATCTGTTTGGTTTAATTCGAAACTTATGTAATTGGGATTTTTTTTAATATTATGAAACTTTAATAGTAAATGTCTTTATTCCATTGTGTTCTTTTGTCAATTAAGTCGCACCCGTGGTTAAGATGCACGGTTGGGGTGTGACAATAGGCCCATGTGCCGACGACATGTCGTCGGTACAGGTCTTCGTTTGTTTTGACCGGTCAATAAAGTAAATGACCTATACCGACGACATGTCGTCGGTATAGATTTTTCCCAAAATTGTTTTTAATTAAAAAAAAACCCACCGACGAAAACCTGTTAAATAAAAGAAAACGCAAAAATAAAATGGAATTTAACCTATACCGACGACAAGTCGTCGGTATAGGTTTTACCCAATTTTTCATTGAACGCCATGTTTTCCCTCCATCCGGCTAAACCCTGTGCCGACGACATGTCGTCGGTATAGGGTCTCCCTTCTCAAATTTTGGGATTAGCCTATACCGACGACATGTCGTCGGCACAGGGTGACCTATGCCGACGACAATTGTCGTCGGTATAGGGTTCGTCGGCATAGGGTCAGTTTCTTGTAGTGTTTTACTAGTTATCGTAGGTGAGTTTGGAGAATCGGTTGAGGTGTTCAAACTAAACAAGTCTGAAGAACAATGGGAGAAAATAGATGGATTGGGAGAACACATGATTTATATTTCTGATACATCTTGTATCTGCCTTGAAGCTAAATCATCAGAAATGGGGAACAAGATCTACTTTCCAAGATTATTGCATGACGATAACATGAAGATAGTGTTCTATTCTCTTGAAACATGTAGGTACCACACATTCGCTGACAAAAATATCCAAGAAAGTTTTGGTGTGGATTTATTGAGAACTAAACATCATTGTTCCCCTCATACATGGATTGAACCAAGTTGGTCCTAAGATATGTGACACGTTAGCAATTTTTAAGTTATTTTAATCTGCACCATGCAAAAGAAAAACATATTAATTATCCACCATTTTCAACTTCTCTATTCAATTTAACACCATGACCAACAATATTATCTCCACCACCACCACCGTCATAGTCGTCCTTTTCTCCCTCCTCGGGTAGCAGCAGCCCCCATTACCAACATCCGCCACTGGATTTGGGGCGGTGGTGATGATGGACAACCTGCTGACGGTTGGGCCGGAACCCTATTATGTCTCCGATGAGAGAATTTCCGGTGGTCGGAGGAAGTGGTGTTTTCCGATTTGCTCGTGGCTGAAACTGTTTTCCTTAATGAAACCAATGGAGATGCAATTGTGGAGTATAACGTCTATGTTCTTCATTATTATTTAATGGCATATCTCTAATCTTATTTTTACATATGTATGTCCTTTTATTTATTTATTTCTAGTTCATAAAACAGACTCTTAAATTCATCGTCTAATTGTGTTTGTTTCAAAGTTATGAAATTTTTTAATTTTTCTTTTATAAACTGATGTAGGATTAAATATTCCATGTATAAGAGTCAGTTTTTGTACGTTTTAATAGTGTAATTGTGTTTATCGAGCCGATTGTACGGGATATTTGTAGTTTGAAGTGTTACAGAATAAACGTGCTAAAGAGCGGAAGTTTACGAGTCATATACATGAAGGCACGAAGCCCGAGGAGTCAAAGAAAGTCAAAGTCAAGCTTAAAAGTCAAAAGGCTGGAAATCAGGATCTTCGCGGTAGGAGGAAATTGTTCGCGCTACGCGAGGGCTTGAAAAAGCCCACTCGACTATTTTGTCCTTCGTGCCACGCGAAGGAACGGAAAAAATATTTCGCGACACGCGAAGAAGAGAAGTTGCGGCAATTTTAACCTAATTTCAAGTATAAAGCCATTATGATCTCATTGACGAATATCTCTTCTTTCCAGCCGTCCCAGAAAAGTTCTTAGGCGATTCCAGAGAGTTTTTGACCAATTGTTCTTAGTTTCTTATGCTTGTAAGTTCTAGTTTAATTCTTTTGATGTTTGTTACGATAATGAGCGGCTAAACGCTTTGTGATCACTTCGGGTGAACGATTTATGCTTGTATTCGTATGATTTCAGTGTATGATCAGTATTGGATTGAAGTTTTGTGAACCATTTAAGTTCTTTGAATTCAATTGTGTGTTTGACTTATTAACAATTGCATGTTTTTGATTTATCGCATCTATCGTCGTTTCTTGGTTTTCTTGCATCGGGAATAGTCCGGTTTTGTGATTGAATTGATTATTGTGTGCTTGGGTTAAACAATTTAAACTAGGTTATGTCTATGTAATCTCTAATCTGATTTGAAACTAAAATTGTGCGTTTGCTTTGCTAAATCTGAATCCAGGAGTGGTCCGTTTTTCTCCAATAGTTTTCTAAAATCAATTTAAGTTGCTTTTTATAATTACAAGTGTTTTAATTAATAAAGTTTTAATTTTTAGTAGTAATTGAATCGGTTTAAGTTAAATAGCATTCTCTACGTGTTCCCTATGGATTCGACAACCCTACTTCCCTATCTACAGTCTAAGGTAGCTAAGTAGTAAGTTTTATAAATGTTTTTGATTGACCTTGTTATTTGATCCAGAGATAAAGAAAACAGCAAAAGAAAACAGGAAACTTAAGGGAACCGTCCAAACAATCCTAGAAAAACTCGACAGTCCTTCGGTAAGGATGTCACAGAACCAAAACACGAACCAAGATCCAAACCAAGGTGGGAAACAAGACCCACCTATTCCACCTCTACCAGATCTTCTATTTCCCAACCAACTACCAAATCAAAACCAACCATCGCCTCCACAAAACCAGAACCAAAATCAACCACCACCCAGATTCCAACAACCCCCACCTCAACTCGTATTCCGAAATCAACCATATTGTCACACCCCGCCGAAGGCGGAAACACGGAGTTGAGACGAGAGCGGTGCATCGAACACTTAGGGGCAAGAGAATGCTAATGGGTACATTGCAAATTTCAAAGAACCACTACATGCTTACCAAAAGAAAAAGTTTACAAACCAAACAACCAAAGTATCATGACAAATTGTCTACAAACATCAACCCAAATACATAATACATAAACAAAAGCCAAGTTGTAATCCCAAAAGTAAGTCCCCATAACTAGTCTTTTCTTAAATTCTGTTTACCTGAAAAGCATGTTTCGAAAACGAGTCAACTATAAAAATAGTTGGTGAGTACGCAGGTTTGCGACTAGATAAAAAAAATAAGTTTCAAAATGTAATAGTAACCATCCGAAGATGATCAAGTACACATGTTAAGATTTAATTACCCTGAGCCACAATCAAAACCGTCAGACTAGTTGTTGCCCCTGTATCCAGGCTTAGAATGTGAACACCTACTATGGCTAATTATGCACCCAAATGACCCTACAAGTCTAGTTGGCGCGACCAACCCTGGGCGGGGGTGTCAACCCATATAGTACTATACATAATTCCCATCGGCTATCCAAGCTAATTGATTGTGTTAAAGTGGGGACTTAAAACATTCATAAGTAAACCCAGGTAACCCTAATCCTAAGTAACAACGTGTAGTATGAAATGGCTTTCCCCCTGTAAAACAGTAAATATTGAAAATTGGGGTCGCGAAACTCACCTGAGAGTGAAACGCGTAAAGGTGTTGTAAAATAATGAAACTGCCAACGGTGGTATCCTAACCAAGCCCTTCTAAAAGTAGACACGAAAAGTGTTTAGGAAACCTAATATGTGAGGCTAAGTCAACAAGGTGAAACAAAGGTGGCTATGCAATCAAACGCATACCCAAAACCCGTGCAAACGCATACGAACCGTTAAAAATTGTAAAACCGAGTTTTATATAAATCTGTGACCTTAAAACTTTAAGTTTTAGATTTTAATAGAGAACATCAGTAGTTATAAAATAATATATGAGAAAATTTCAAGTCACGGTTTCGTTTGATGAAGAACACAGTTACGCGTGTAAAGTCCGGTTTACGGTTTAAAAATCCGATTCGTCCGAAATTAGGGTTTTAGTGTGATATTAGCACCCAATTTAAAAGTCCATATTTAAGTTTTAATAATGCATATACTTCTGTCCAAAATCCCTTAAGACCTTTATAAAAATATTTTTATACAAAAATTTCCAAAATAGTAACTTTTATAAAGTTTTAATGGACTCTAATTATATAATCATACTTAGACATAAAATTAATGTTTGAAACTTTAACCAACTGTTCATATATATAAATGAAAATTTCTCACCAAGTTTCATAATTTTTCAAAATCCAGTTTATTTATTATGAATATAATATTGTTATATTTTAACAAATTCGGGAAAAATAGTTAAACTTGTTCAAACTTCACGAAATTTTTACCAGATTAGTTTTAGGTCAATATATAATTCCATTAAAACTTTCAAGTCCAAATGTTGGCCAGAAGTATATGATCCCAAATTCATGTGTTTAAAAATTAAAAATACCAAACACCTACTTAAACAACTCCAAAATTCACAAAATTTGGACAGGAGTCTTATTTTATCATATAATAACTACTGTCCAAAATCCAGAATTTTATAAAATCCAGAGGTATTTTTCCGAATTTCCAGAAAATCAGTCATTTTTACTCATCATGGAGGTGTCAAAATCATAACCATTCAAGAATCATTGTTCAAAAACACTAACTAAAGCTTTATTACAAGATCCAAACCATAAAAACTCAAGAAAACACAAGATTCAAATGGGTGTTCTTGATAATCAATGAAATCAAAACTTGAAATGCATGAACTTAAAAATAAGATTTTTATCATCAAAATACATTGAGATAACCTTTGATTCCCTGGAATCAAGCTCAACACTCAAGGATTTAGAGATCGATCTTGAGAATTTGAAAGAGGTAAAGAGAAAAAGAGAGAAAAAGTGTGTTTGTGTGTGTTTGGGTGTGGTGTACGGCCAAGAAGGGGAAATTGGGGATTTGGGTTGGTTTTTATAATAAAATAAAAATAAAAAGATGCATGCATTCTTTAAAAATATATTTTATAAAACAAAGTCATTTTTTTTATAAAATTTACACTTCTAAACCACAAAAAAATATATTTTTATTTAAAGAAATAAATCAAGCATCTAAAATAATAAATTTTGAAAACCTTTAGAACATAAAAACTCAAAAAAAAAATTAAAAGTTATACCGGGTAAATACCGGGTGAACCACCTGTGATCGTTAGTTTAATCAAGAATCACAAAAGTTAGCACATATAAATATTATAAAACATATTTCTCAACTAAATTTAAATATAAAAAATATTTTTGAGAAATTAAATTTTACCGTTTATTTAACGCGTTCACGGTATACTGCACTTAATCTGGTTTTCTAGTTTGGACCTTAGTGTGTGTCTAAGGCAAAGTTCCTAGAATTCCTAGAAACACTTAAAATATATATAACCTTAAAAATTAAAAGTATAAACTTATAAAAAGTCGAGAAACGGTAAGGAACTGAAAAGCCGCGGTTGTCACACATACCAACCACATGATAGCTACCCGAGCTACTCTGACTATGAAGATGAAGATAGCCACCATCCACAACATGGATCTCAACATGAGAATTGGAACGAAGAGGAAGAGTGGTATGACTTAAACCACCCGGAGGCATTCCCTCCCTATGATCAGAGACAGAATATAGATGGATGGGTTCAACCACCACCGAGAGTAGAGTATGTGATTCCACCGAGGAACCATCATCTGGGGTATATGGGTAATTTGGAACGAGAAAACAGGTATAGACAGCCTAGAAACATACAACCGACGAGACATGATTAAGAGGTGGACAGTCACTTCCGCCCCGCTTTGGCTTTAAATGCTTCCCCCGTCATTCCACCAGTTCGTAGGGGGAATGCATTCGAGATTGGTCCGGGTTGTCGTGGGATCCTCCCACACTTCTATGGGAGAGCTACTGAAGAGCCATATACACACTTGTTTGAATATGAGGCTACTTGTGGGACCATAGGTGGTCAAGGGTTCACTACTAATGAGGTGAAACCGGTGCTTTTCCGGTTTTCACTAAAAGACAGGGCAAAACAGTGGTTCTTGTCTCTACCAGCTGCAAGAATTGCCACCTGGGCAGAGTTACAGTAGCAGTTTCTTGATGAATACTTCCCACCTCATAAAGCCAATAAGACCCGAGCTGCTATACGGGATTTCAAGCAACAATCAGGGGAGCCTTTCTATGAGGCATTTAAAAGATTCAAGGAGTTGCTTCGAAACTGCCCACATCATGGGATACAAAAGTGGGAGCTTAAACAGGATTTCTATGATGGGTTGCTACCTGAGGATGTTAGAGATGTTAATTCAACCGGTGCAGGTTCATTCTTTGAAAATCCCATGGATGTTGATTGGGAGATTTTGGAGAAAATGGCAGTGACATCAAAGAGGCAAGCCAATGCCAGTCGAAGAGCAAAGATAGGAGGAAATGCGAAAGCAGTGGATTATGAAACTCAAAAGCGTCTGGATGCCATGGAAATTCAAATGGCGAGGCTTGGTAGGCCCATTGGAAGGGAGGTGTCTAATGTCTCACATGGATACCCAGTGTGTGATGGATGTGGTGATTTAGGCCATAGTGTGGAGAGCTGTCCAAGAGAGCAGGACAAGCCGAAAGAAGTACATCAGATTGGAGGAGATAGGAAGCTGGACATGAATGCAACACACCACCATCCGGGACTCAGAAATCATCTTAACTTCAGGTATGGTAATGCATCTAATCAACCTAATCCTAACTTTCAGGGTGCTGATGTGCAGATTGGGAGTCAACAGCAGTACCAGAACCGCCAACAAAGCTACAATTCAGGCGGGTACCAAAGGAACTCAGGTAATCAGGGGTACTAACATGGGGGATATCAGCAGAGAAACTATCAACATAATCAATCCCAACAGAACAAACCTGTAAATGGTGGTGACCCACAGCTTGCAGCCATACTGGAGTTCTTCAAAAGGATTGAGCAAGATAAAGAGATCCAGATCAAAATAAATTAGTCGTTTGAACGACAGTTGGGTCAGTTGGCTGAGAGGATAGCAGAAGTAGTGGGGAGAGCACCGGGGCAACTCCCAAGTGATACTAAGCTAAACCCACAACACCAAGGTGCCAGCTCTTCAGGTTCAAGGAATGCAAATGTCTCCCATGTTAGTACCCTAAGAAGAGGTAAGGTTTATAACAATATCACCTCAGCATCACCAGATGTTGAGGGAGTGGTAGTTGACCTAGGAGAGGATGGTGAGAGTGATAGCGATTCAGAACCAGTTATTATTAAACAACCTAAAAAGGTAACTTTTTCTGAAACATCTAAAACTAAATCGAACACAACTATCACTCAACGTGTAGGGGTGGAGAATAATACCATCCCTTATCCTGCTGCTCTATTAGAACCATCTAAGAAGAATGTGACTAAAAGGGGCCCACAACAAGACGATTTATGGGACATGTTTAAACAAGTAAAAATTAATCTTCCCCTTTTAGATGCAATCAGGCAAGTACCAGCTTATGAGAAGTACTTGAAAGAATTATGCACCTAGAAACAACATCTTAAAATGCCCAAAAATCTTGACCTAACAGACAATGTCAATGCCGTTTTGTAGGGTGCATTGCCACCTAAGCTGCAGGATCTAGGAGCACCTTTAGTTTCTATGCAAATTGGTGAACTAAAAATCAATAAGGTTCTCCTAGATCTTGGAGCTACTGTTAGTATTCTCCTAGGAAGATTGTATGACCAGTACGATTTTGGTCCTCTACAAAAGGCTGATACCACCGTGGTTTTGGCAGATCTTACTCTTAAACTTCCCAGGGGAATACTAACCGATGTAATTGTGAAAGTGGAAGATTTTTACTATCCTGTCAATTTCTTAGTACTTGATTATGCAGCTTCTACTAATGACAGGCATCCTAATGTGATATTGGGAAAACCATTCTTAAGAACAGCTCAATGTGTAATCAATTGCGTAACAGGTAAAGTGGACATGGCATTTGGCAACCGCAGGTTAAGGTTAAACATATTTGCTAGTGCTATTCCTATTCCAATCAATGGCGAATGCTTTATGGCAGATGTTGTTGAAGGGTGTCATCCTCATGAAAATGAGGGTGAAACCCTGGAACCATGTACTGTTTGTGACAGGGAACAGGAGGAGTATAAGCTTGATATGCAAGAAGCAGAGGCACAAGTGGACGTGAATGATTTGAGAGAAAAAGTGCCAAACTGGTCACTTCAGGTTGAGAGTCTTCCAGATCATATCGATACCCAGCTAAAGCCATCACTGGAATCACCACCTAAACTAGATCTGAAAGATTTGCCTAGACATTTAAAATATGCATTTGTGGGTGATAATAACACTCTTCCTATTATCATTGCTGCAGGTTTAACTGAGGAACAGGAGCAGGCATTGATGAAGGTTTTGATTGCCCATGGGGCAACAATTGGGTGGACCGTAGCAGATCTAAAAGGGATCAGCCCAGCAATCTTCATGCATAAGATCGTTACATAAGAAGGAGCAAAACCTGCTAGGGATGCTCAACGAAGGGTGAATCCTAACATGCGTGAAGTGGTAAAGAAAGAGGTGCTTAAGTGGTTAGATGCGGGCATCATTTACCCCATCTATGACAACAGTTGGGTGAGCCCTACTCGGACAGCGCCTAAGAAGCCTGGCATCCAGGTAATAAAGGGAGAGAGCGGGTGTTGGGTCTATATTTATGAGGCTGACGCTTATCAAATAAGTATAATTATTGGTGTTACCGAATAGATGGGTATTCGGGTTGGTAACCGTGAACAGGGGTTCACGAGTTGGGTCTTGGGCCCTACCGTGAACATGTATGTTGGGCTTAGTGTTATTAAGCTTAGTATAAATACTTGTTTATGTAACCTAAATTAGGCGAGCCACCAGAAAAATGTTTCTGAGAATAGTTAGACAACTGGAAAAGCCGTCTAGAGGGTTAGCGGTTGTGTATTATTTTCTTTGTAATTCGTTTGATCAATACAAGTGCATTACATTGAATTTCTGTGTTCTTGAATCACCACAATCAATAGTTTCCGCCTATTGATTGTGAGACTTGATATCGTGTTATTATTCGTGTGATTATTCTAAGATCCATATAGAATTGGGACTTACAATTGATATCAGAGCCATTGAAGTCATTCAAGGCTCGGTTTTAGATATCAACGATTCAAGATTCACGATTTGAGGTATATCTTTACTGTTTTTGGTTGAGTTTTGGTTACTAATCGGGTGTTTCTTGTTTTTCTACTGAGAATCGGGGAATTATTGTTGCTCTTCGTGAAATCGATGATATATTGCTGCTGTTGGAAAGGATACATATTGAAAAACTGATCAGGATCATATTGTGTTCATTGTATTTTTGGAGTTGATTGATTTTCAAATTTTGAAACTTCAAAAATCTCAAAAGTTGGTTTGGAAACAAAATCAATCTACAAGGATAGGTTCAGGCTTCTCGGGTAAAAGAAAAGGTCAAAGCTGATTTCTGGGATTCAAATTTTGAAATCGCAGAATTTTAGACTTATTTTTTGGAAACTGGATCAAGTCAGGATTTCATTCACGGGTTTATTACTCAGCTGAGATTCACGGGTTGTTTTTTCGGTTCAGGTTCACGGGAAAACTAGTTCACGGGTTCAGGTTACCACTTCACGGCTCTGGTTCACGGTTTGATTAAATCTCGGGAAAGTTCACGGGTTTAGGTTCATGAGATTGCTTATCAGGATCAAGGTTCACGGTTGTTGAACTTCACGGGAAAGGTTCACGGGGAAGCTGAGGTTCACGGCTGCTCAGTTTCAAGTTTTCGGAAATCCATAAGTTCACAGTAAAAAAGGGGGGGGTTATACATCAGGACAGATTCATTTTTGAGGAGTTGACAATATAAGCGTCTATTTGGAGTCGATTTTGAATAGTTGACAACATCGGATATTTTTCGTGAAAATTTTGGTGGGAAAAATTCGAAACTTTTACTTGGTTAAAATTTTGAGAGAACGGTTATACATCAGGACAGATTCATTTTTGAGGAGTTGACAATATAAGATTTTCCAAAATACATCTTGTCAAGCCAGTTCACAAATATCTAATAAAATGTTTTCTACATTTGGAACAGTAGGAACAACTGCATCATCTTCAGTTTTAATTCCACCTGAGGTAACATCTAATCTATGTTCTCAATTATGTATTGATAAGGTGGGGATGTTCAGAAAAGAAAATAATGATTTGTAGTTTGAAATTGAAAATCTTAAATATCATAAATCAAAGTTTTCTAAAACTGAGAAAGCATATAAGGAAGTAATAGAAGCCAATAAGAAAGATATTTCACTTCTCAAAAAACAACTAAGTAAAAAATGTTGTGTCTTAACGGATGCTAAAGAAGAGATTAAAAGGTTAACTGTTGAATTAGAACAAGCCAAATCAAATTTTGCTGAAGCAAAGTTTAAAGTATAATTTTTTGGTCAATCTAGTAAAGTAGTTGATATGCTGGGAACCCAACTTCATAAACCTGGGAATAGGTCAAAAGGGATTGGGTATAACAACATGCCTCCTCCTTTTAATGGAAATTTCACCACTGTTCCTCCATCTGTTGAAGAACAAGTAGCAAAGTATGTGGTGCTCTCTTTTGGAAATCTGTCACACTTCAGAATCTAAGTCTTCATCCTTAGATTCTAAGATTAAATGTGTGAAAAATCCTGATGCTTCTACTTCATGTGTAGAAAAAGTAGAGATTGAGGAATGTGATAGTGAAAATGAGGAGTATGAAGAGACTTGTTTTTGCAAGAATAAAACTAATGTTAATTCTGGTTACAGAAATAAAACTGATACTTCTAAGGGCACTACTTCTAAGAGCAACAAACATTATGTGCAGGCTTGGAAAAATGTTTCTAAAAATTCAAAATTATTAGCATATAGTGATGGAAAAACCAGATTTGTTAAACATGTCACTAACAATGTTGCTAAGTATTCCAACAGGGACCTGTCCAAGTTGAACGAGAAAACCAAGCAGGTTGAAAAACCAAGGGTCAGTCTTCAAACCTCAAGTGCTTCACCTAAGCACTTCACCAAAGCTGAGTTTTATACAAAGTATTATCATCATCATAATAGATTTGAACAAGACCATGCTCAGAAAAACATGAAGTATCTAAGCTGCTCAAAGAGAAGATGTGATCAATCTTATCACTCACAATCATCATCTTCTTCATCATCATCTTCAAACAGATCGGGATATGCTGCTTATGCTAGGAAGCAGACATGCTACACATGTGGCAATGCCGGTCACATAGCAAGACATTGCATGCATCGTCCTTATGAGTCATATTACATGAAAAATCAGAGGACTACACCGAGGGATAGAACTTACTCTAAGCCAATGAAGGCTAACCAGCCAAAGGCCATGAAGAGTCAGACTCCCAGAGTTAAGCCCTCTGATGGTGACTGGAATGCTGCAAAGAGAAACAGACAGGCTTATTTTGAAAGACAAAAAGTTAAACAAAATAAGCAAACGGTAAAACCTAAGGTCTCAGTTTCAAAAGAGACAAAACCGTCTGTTCAATCAAAGCCTGTATGGAAGGCTAAGAAAAATGTTGCGGCAACACCTGTCCTTGATTATAAAAATGATATGTGTTTGCAGGAAGTATCTTACATTAATGCTTCAGGAATGCCCAGGTCAACTATGGCTTGGGTATTTATGTCTAACTAATCTTCTCATTCGTGTAGGGACAGCCAAGGAGGACTGTCAATAACCGGCATGGTATGTTGATATGGGTTGTTCCAGGCACATGACGGGTGACATCTCTCTGCTTCATACGTTAATACTTTAACGGATGGTATGTTTCCTTTGTAGGAGAAAAGGGAGGTAAGATCAGCAATAAAGGTACAATTAACTTTAATACATTATCCTTTGAAAATAATGAGTTTTTTGAAATTTAAAAATGGTTACAAAAAGATTTTTCTTTATAGTTTAAATTTGTACATTATTTTTAATTTTAATGCACAAATTTAGGGGGAGATATACGAAAAATACAAAAATATGAGAAAAATATAAAAAGATTGTTTTTAAAATTTATTAGTGTCAAGAAAATACAAAAAAAGTTTGCTTTTGAGGTTATTTAACAGAAAAAATTACAAAAATATTGTTTTTGTTTGAGTCGGGAGTTTTGCAATTAAATGGGAAGTGATATCACTGTTCGTTTCTTAAGGCTATGATCAAAACATGTAAGGCACTAAATTGCAAAGATTAGGATCAGTGTTGGATATGTTGATAGGCTTTGCATGTGATACATTTGAACAAAATAATCTTATGACCTTAGTGGGGAACATCTCATAAATTAGTGTAATGTGTCATTCCTGTTAATAATCAAGAACTTAAACATAAAGGTTGATGAACTGTGGATAACCCTTGTTCTATTGGGATTGCACTAACCGGGACCCTTCACAAAGGGGCTGCGAGCTTGACTTGATACAAGTCTGTAAATATTATATATCTATATAGTTAAAAGACATGCATTGACATGCAATAGGTGAAAAGACACTTAATGATAGTGCAAAGCTAATCTGCAAAGCAGAATTTTGAGCAAAAAGACACGCAATGTTAATGTCGTGCTATAGGAATAAATTCAAAAGATATGCAATACCATACATCAAAAAGATATGTCTAAAGACGTACATATTATTATTGTAAATATTTTTCTTTTTGAGAATATGTAACTGGGAATGGATCTCTTGTCAAGGCATGTAAGTCCGTTGTGCTATGACCCTGAGCTTCTGATGATTCTGAACATGTAAGCCCGTAGTGCTATGTTTTTTGATCAAATTTTGTCAAAGATTCCCTGAAAAGTTGCATAAACCCGTGCTAGTTATGCTCTTTAGTTATTATTTAGGTGCTCAAAAGATCATGAGGAAGGGAAGGTTTACCTGATAAGCAGTGGGGTCCATTAAAGTTCATAAAAAATTCACATAGTTTGCATTCACTTAATTACAGGTTTCTAAGATATGAGCGTGGGACCCGTTAAATCATAATTAATTCTACCCAAAACATGATAATTTATATCACAGTGAAAAACTTCGGTTTAAAGCTAAAGCATGAGTTTAGAAGGATCTAAATATTAGCAATATACTTGATCTGTCTGAGTAAAAGTACATGCTGAAAAATGTTCCTTGGTATGCCTGTAGAACGATTTGATCTCATTGCAAACTTCCTAAAGGCTCTCAGTTGTAATTATGTGTAATGAGATCTGTGTAAATGTGTCGGATCTGAAAAGGTTGAAATTTGTGAAGAAAATTCCAAAAATATTTTATTTCAAAGTTTATCTTTAATTTTGATTCAGTTATAGTTTATTTTTAGCATTTTTTTTATTTTATTTTTGTTTTATCTTTATAAAAAATTGACCATTTTTTTATTAAAATACTTATCATCAAAGGAATTTGAATTTCAAAAGGTTTAACAGTACGTGGATGTACTAGGTATTCGTGTGAATACCGGATTCCCTGTTGCATATATATGTCTGCTTACAAAACATCTGAGAATTTGCAGAATGTGTTTCAAATCAAGAACTAGGGTTAAAGAAGAATGAAATGCTGTCATTTGCTGACAAGCTTGAAGTACCACCTCAACATAATGTACTTGAGTCAGAAGAACCAGATGTATTTTCATCTTCAGACAATGAAGGTACACATGAAGAAGTACCTGTGAATCTGCTTGAAAGAAAAAGGATGAAAAAGAAAAGAGCTACTGAGAATCCTCCTCCCACATTCTCTTTTAGCAAGATGATCAAGCAAATGCTGATTAGGATCCACATGAGGATCTAACTCCAAGAGAAGAAAGAGAGACCCAAGTTTAAAAGTTCAGAGATGCTGAATCTTATCTACACCAACATAGACACCACAGCAACAACCATAGATTCTGATGACAATGTTGTATGCTAGAAGTGGTGATCACAGTGCTGCATTCGAGTTATGAAGATCATTTGATAGCATTAGCCTAGGGGGAGATTGTTGGGTCTATATTTGTGAGGCTGACGCTTATCAAATAAGTATAATTATTGGTGTTACCGAATAGATGGGTATTCGGGTTGGTAACCGTGAACAGGGGTTCACGAGTTGGGTCTTGGGCCGGCTATGGGCCGAGAACATGTATGTTGGGCTTAGTGTTATTAGGCTTAGTATAAATACTTGTTTATGTAACCTAAATTAGGCGAGCCACCAGAAAAATGTTTCTGAGAATAGTTAGACAACTGGAAAAGCCGTCTAGAGGGTTAGCGGTTGTGTATTATTTTCTTTGTAATTCGTTTGATCAATACAAGTGCATTACATTGAATTTTTGTGTTCTTGAATCACCACAATCAATAGTTTCCGCCTATTGATTGTGAGACTTGATATCGTGTTATTATTCGAAGATCCATATAGAATTGGGACTTACAGTGGGGAAGAGATTGCCACTCGGCCAGTAACCGGGTGGCGAATCTGCATCGACTACAGGAAATTAAATGCTGCAACATCAAAAGACCACTTCCCTCTCCCTTTCATTGATCAAATCATTGAGAAACTTGCAGGTCAGAAGTTTTATTGTTTCTTAGATGGGTACTTGGGTTATAATCAAATTGCAATACATCCAGAGGACCAACAAAAGACCACGTTCACTTGTCCGTATGGCAACTTCGCTTTTAGGCGAATGCCTTTCGGCCTGTGTAACGCCCCAGCCACCTTTCAAAGGTGCATGATAAGTATCTTTTCAGATATGATCGGGGAGTCCATGGAAGTCTTTATGGATGATTTTTCAATATCTGGCACAACTTTTGAAACTTGTTTAAATCAATTAATTAAAAAGATGTGTTGAAACTAACCTGGTACTTAGTTGGGAGAAGAGCCACTTCATGGTGCAAGAAGGGATGGTTTTGGGGCATGTTATCTCTAGTAAGGGTATTGAGGTCGACCATGCAAAGATCCGGGTCATTTCAACTCTACCTCCACCAAATAGTGTCAAAGGCGTTCGTTCCTTCTTAGGACACGCCGGGTTTTACAGAAGGTTCATTAAAGGTTTTAGTGTCATAACCAAACCGTTGTGTAATCTACTACTTAAAGATGTCCCTTTTGTTTTTGATAAAGAATGTGTCGATTCATTTGAATTAATTAAACAAAAAATGGTGGAGGCCCCTATTTTAAAATCACCGGATTGGTCGTTACCCTTTGAAATAATGTGTGATGCAAGTGACTATGTTGTGGGGGTAGTATTGGGACAACGGGTAGATAAGAAACCCGTGGTGATATACTATGCACGTAAGACTCTTTCTAATGCTCAGCTTAATTACACCACAACTGAGAAAGAGCTACTAGCAGTAGTATATGCGTTGGATAAGTTTAGATCATATATCTGGGGCAGTAAAGTTATTGTTTACTCTGATCATAGTGCAGTCAGGTAGCTCATGGCGAAGAAGGATGCCAAGCCCAGGTTGATCCATTGGATCTTATTGTTACAGGAATTTAACTTGGAGATCCATGACAAGAAAGGGAGTGAGAATGTCGTGGCGGATAATTTGTCACGCATTGTGCAGGATGGAAGTGAATCTGAGGGGGAGATCAATGAAACATTCCCTCATGAACAATTACTATCAGTTTCTACTACTCCTTGGTTTGCTAACATTGTTAACTATTTGGCTACAGGTGCAATTCCGAAACATTGGCCTAAGAAGAAGAGACACCAGTTCATTGCACAGGCGCGCCAGTACATCTAGGATGACCGGACTTATTTAAAGTGGGCGCAGATCAACTGGTTAGAAGATGTATACCAGAGTCAGAGATTCAGTGTGTGTTAGGGTTGGTACATGCATCTGCGTGTGGTGGCCATTTAAGTGGGCAAAAGACAGGGCGAAAGGTATTTGAAGCAGGCCTATTTTGGCAATCCATCTTTCAGGATTCTTTTGAGTTCGCCAAGAATTGTGTAAACCATCAAAAGATGGGCAGTATTTCAAAGAGGAACGAGATGCCACTGCATCCTATCTTGGTTGTGGATTTATTTGATGTATGGGGCATAGATTTTATGGGGGCATTTCCGAACTCTTGCGGGTATCTCTATATTCTGGTGGCTGTGGATTACGTATCCAAGTGGGTAGAGGCGATAGCAACAAAGACAAACGACTATGTAGTGGTATGCAAATTCGTGCAAACCAACGTCTTTTCCTGATTTGGAATCCCTCGTGCAATCATAAGCGATGGGAGATCACATTTCAAGAACTTCCAATTCGAAAGATTGCTTAAACGTTATGGAGTCGATCACAGAATAGCTACCCCATATCACCCACAGAACAGCAGGCAGGTCGAAGTGTCCAACCGACAGATCAAAGAGATTCTCTAGAAAATAGTGCGGGCAGACAGAAAAGATTGGTCAGGGAAGCTTGATGATGCCTTGTGGGCTTACCGCAACGCCTATAAAACTCCAATCGGCACTACACCGTACATATTGGTGTATGGCAAGGGATGCCACTTACCGGTTGAGATTGCACATCGGGCATTGTGGGCAGTCAAACAGGTTAACCTGGATTATGATGCTGCGGGTATGGCAAGGAAGTTACAGTTGAATAAATTGGAAGAACTACGGGATGCGGCGTATGAGTGTGCTTCTGCGTATAAAGATCGGATGAAGAAAGTGCATGACGCAAAGTTGAAAAAGATGACGTTTGAAGTGGGGCAGGAGGTGTGGCTCTTCAATTCTAGGCTCAAGTTGTTTCTCAGAAAGTTGAAGAGTAAGTGGATGGGCCCGTATCTGATTACACGGGTAGGTAACTATTGGGACATTGAGATTGAAGACTTTGATGATCATCTAAGGCAGGTGGTGAATGGCCACCGGTTGAAACCATATCTGGAAGCAGCAGACATCAATTTCATTGAAGAATCGTGGAGTGTTTTGAAGAATCCTTAACCATAATAAGGTACACCGCGTCCGGCTGAAGACGTTAAACTTAGCACAACTAGGATGCAACCTAAGATTAGTTAACTTTCATTTCTTGTCTAGTTAAATGAACGTTGTGGGTGTGTTCTCTAGAAACCCTCACGGGACTAAACTCGTCCATTCGGGCTACCGAGGGGTTTAAAAGGCTTGTTGCATATGCTAAATGCCTCCGTGATTCCTACGAAAGTGAGTTAGGTTGTCATTTCATTTTTTAGTTAATTGTATGCAATTATCCAAGTGTGGGGACGTCTCTGGGGAGATTATGGTTGGATTGAATGAGATTGAGGGCAATACACAACCCGTGGGGGGTAAGATGCCGTTGTAGAGTTTGTACAAAATTTTCAGTTTTTCGGTATAGTTTTGCTTCTTTTCTATGTTTTTGCAGGGTTTCGTGGCAAATTGGGTGATGAAAACCACCAGGAAAGACATTCTAGGTATGTGTGCATATAATCCAAGTGTTGGAATGAGTTTTTGAAAAGTTTGAAAATTTTGAGTTTTAAAAGTTGAAAATTTTTCTAAGGCAAAAATCATATTTTTTTCAAAACTTTCTGTCAAGGAGGCCTCTTCGCGTACCGCGAAGAGTTCCCCCCCCCCATCTTCGCGACACACGAAAGACAACCAAAGGGGCCGGATTGATTTTTGTCCCTCGCGCCACGCGAGGGATTTCTCCTAGGTTTTCGCGACACGCGAAGTTGGTAAATCACAACCCGGACGACCAATGGGTCCTCGTGCCACCCGACGCATTCCATTTGGGTTTTCGCGGTACGCGAGAAACCCAGAAACCCTAATTTTTTATTTTTTTATTTTTTATTAATTGAGTCGTTCAAGTCCGTCGGGTCTTTTATTTTTCTTTGAGTCATTTTATTGAGTCGATATGATCCTTGTGGGTTTGTTTCGAGCTTATTTTGCAGGTTTGGATTTAAATTTCCTGTACTCAATTTCCATTCGGGGGACGATAGTCCGACTTTTGCTTGATTCTTTTGTACAAAGCAACCCGCTTGTATCCGTGGAGCACAATCGCGAATGAAATGCTATACGATCGTCTTTCTAGCTAAGTTTTATTTTTGTATTTTGTTTAGTTTTTTAGTCGCTCTTCCTACATTGAGGGTATGGGAGGTGAAGACCTTGTCCAGGTCTAGTTTGAGTCTTTTGTTTTGAGTGAGTTTTGAGTCATAAAAACACATAAAAATTTAAAATTTTTTGAAAAATGTATTTGGAGTAGAATGTTTGCATATAAATGGAAAATGATAGTACAATCGGGAATTTGTGTGTGAAATGTAATTGAATAATAAAGATAATCAAACATGTATAATTTGTAACGTTTTGGTAGGTCCAACCGATTTAAGAGCTTAACATCCTTATAGTTAATCTACTTAATTGGATAATTAATTCAGGATATCTTGTGAGTTCTCATCTTAGGGGTGTCGGTAAGGTTGAAACTGTTAATATATGGTGATAGGTACCTTTATAAACAAAAAATTATAAGTTTTTAAAATTTTTGGCACACTGCTTTCTTTTTATGAGAATAATTCCGAAAGTTGGTGGCGCCTGCATTACATAATCCATCATTTAATGAGCTTTAATTAATTAAATTGAGATCTTAGGATTTGCCTACGTGTTACCCTCCGGGATAATGACTTGGTTGATACACCAATGGGAGGGACTTAAGTGATTAATATTGGATGACTAAGTTAGGTTCACGTGTTTCCCTTCGGGATGGTGACTTGAAGGATACACCCATGTTCCGAAGCTTATGTACTTCATTGCTTAAAAACTGCAGCATACGTGTCATATATTGTGTTCCAGTGTGATTGAAACAACACTGGGTTAGGTTTATTCATAAAACATTAATAAAAGCTAAAACATTCAATCATCGATCCACAATTCATCTGATTTCAAAAACTTTTAAATTCGTGTTTATAATGGTGGAAAATCTATATGGTTTAACTCGGGCCTAAACATGACCTTGAGATGGGATTAGGCTGAGTTGTAGCTTTCTGAGTGTGAGACCCATAGATTGACTGCTTGCTTGGTAATGTATAATATATAAATCACATAATTGGGGGCTCGAGAGTCGGTGTCTAGGTTTAATCGGACAGAATTACTGGTTGTTATGATTAATGTGTTATGAAAGTCTATGCTGTAAAAAATGAAATTTTAAATTGCAAGTTTCCCGGTTATGATTCCATTGCATTATTCTTCTTCGAGACGAAAAAGGTCAAGTGTGGGGATGTGTTGTAGGGTTAAATATCCCATGTATAAGAGTCAGTTTTTGTACGTTTTAATAGTGTAATTGTGTTTATCGAGTCGGTTTTACGGGATATTCGTAGTTTGAAGTGTTACAGGATAAACGTGCTAAAGAGCGGAAGTTTACGAGTCATATACGTGAAGGCACGAAGCTCGGGGAGTCAAAGAAAGTCAAAGTCAAGCTTAAAAGTCAAAAGGCTGGAAATCAGGATCTTCGCGGTACGCGAAGATCAGGAGGAAATTGTTCGCGGTACGCAAGGGCTTGAAAAAGCCCACTCGACTATTTTGTCCTTCACGCCACACGAAGGAACGGCAAAAATCTTTCGCGACACGCGAAGAAGAGAAGTTGCGGCAATTTTAACCTAATTTCAAGTATAAAGCCATTATGATCCCATTGACGAATATCTCCTCTTTCCGGCCGTCCCAGAAAAGTTCTTAGGCGATTCCAGAGAGTTTTTGGCCAATTGTTCTTAGTTTCTAATGCTTGTAAGTTCTAGTTTAATTCTTGATGTTTGTTACGATCCCTCCGGGTGAACGATTTATGAATGTATTCATATGATTTCAGTGTATGATCAGTATTACATTGAAGTTTTGTGAACCATTTAAGTTCTTTGAATTCAATTGTGTGTTTGACTTATTAACAATTGCATATTTTCGATTTATCGCATCTATCGTTGTTTCTTGTTTTTCTTGCATAGGGAATAATCCGGTTTTGTGATTGAATTGATTATTGTGTGGTTGGGTTAAACAATTTAAACAATGTTATGTCTATGTAATCTCTAATCTGATTTGAAACTGAAATTGTACGTTTGCTTTGCTAAATCTGAATCCCGGAGTGGTCCGTTTTTCTCCAATAGTTTTCTAAAATCAATTTAAGTTGCTTTTTATAATTACAAGTGTTTTAATTAATAAAGTTTTAATTTTTAGTAGTAATTGAATCGGTTTAAGTTAAATAGCATTCTCCACGTGTTCCCTGTGGATTCGACAACCCTACTTCCCTATCTGCAGTCTAAGGTAGCTAAGTAGTAAGTTTTATAAATATTTTTGATTGACCTTGACACTGCGATCATAAACTAACTAAATTCCGTTCACATACATATTCCGATGTAATTCACACCAAAATTCTTATACGTAGACTAAATCACAATTCACAACTTTGATAAAAATAAAAATAATAAAACTTCCTGCTTGTCCACAATCTTAGAACTAGAAATGTCAACGTTGACTATTCAGAGACAACTTATTGCTTACTAAGTTCCTAGTGGTCATAAGCGGTCAAGGGGACTGAAATAAAGCAAAGGCTTTTAGTCCACTTCTCTAGCGTCCACAAATTCTTTGAAAAAATTATATGTAGGTAATTTGGTTTTTGCATTGTTAATTGTGAAGCTTGCGGTCTATAATTATGCATACACATAGATGATATATGAATTATATGATCAAAACCATTTTTATTTTTACTTTTTTTATTGAAAGAGGCCCAATTTTATTATGTGCTATGGGCTTCTGTCACACCTCACTAAAACGGGGCCTATACATAACCGATTGATACCAAGACAAACGCAACAAAAACATAAAGGTGTACTAACAAACCATGGAAATACTAAGAATTACAAAGTTCATACCAAAAGAACGTACTAGTACTATTACCAAATTACAAGAAGCTACTAAGTTTAAATCCAATAAACTAAAGCTTCTAAAATCTTCCAAGGCTCGGCAAAATGAATGTGTAGATTTTATGTTATTATAGCAATCACTAAGTTACTTTTAAGGCGTAAGGCATATATACGTAGAGTCGGTACCGTATTGTATGATGGAATGTCCACCGGACAATATTCTGGTGCGTATATATGTTACAAATAATTAATATTTATTTTAAATCTACTAATTGAGCTTTATTTGTGCCGGGGGGGGGGGGTTAATTACATATAAAACTTGTTTTGTTGAAAGTTACGAGCTCAACAGCTTTATGCTGACATTATATTTTTTAGCATGCTTAAATGGTAAACGCTAAGAGAGCGTGAAGATTGCTTTCGTAGGATATCAGCTACAATCAGATTTCAGCTAAATTTTCATTTGACACAATTAGCCTTAGACACATGACGCTACAATCAGATTTTTTTTACTGGGGTCAGAATTTTTGTGGTCGGTTGTCTATCGATAAATATTAAAATTTTTCAGTCCGGTTTAAGTCGGGTCACAAAGTACACACATTGTAACTAATTACAATTAACAAATAGCACATATGCCATAGCATTATAACAAAATAATACGATAAGCAAAATTTAAAGAAAAATAAAAAAAGTTAACTAAAATGTGACGAGGCAGGGTCGCAAGGCTTTGATCAGTGAACCGAGACGTTGATGGATAGGAACCAAGATTGCCGCTACTTAGATTTTCTATTTAGTTAAATTGTTTTAAAATTAAAAGAGTAAAGGGTTAACTAAATGTGTGCTTAATTATCTAAATGGGTAAAGAGTTAATTAAATGTGGGTATAGTTGTTTAATTGCCTTAGTTTTTAGTCCAGTTTAGTAAAAATGCCAATTAAGTTATTAGTTTAAATGTGTCAGTATTAAAAATTAAATTTTCTCGGGGTTGGTGTAAAACTTAATTTTCTTGGGGCCGGTTAAAATTTTATGAGTGTTGGTATCAAAATTTGTTAGGGGTCGATCGAAATTATACCGCATATGTAACAAATATTTTTTCTTTTTTACGGAGGTCGGCCGACCCACCTATGTTAAGGTAGGTCCACCTTAAGAAGAAACTAGGAGAAAGAAGTATTCGATCAAACGATTATATAACTAACTAACAATCTGTGAATTAGCATTTACTAGCTAATTACACTTTAGTCCTTACAATGTTACAGAATTACATTTTTAACCTTGTACTATGTAGAAACGTAACAGTTTTTGCCAAACTGAAGCTAAAATCTTGAAATTAAGGGAATATAAAAATCCAAAAGAGTGTAAAATCCTCACAACTCCATAAGTAAAAATGTATAAATAATCTAGAAAACCAATTCAATTAGAAGGAACACAAAATCCTTATTTTATGCATGTTTTAAAGTTGAGGGTGTCTTATTGTAACTTCATGAAGGGTCATATGTAAACTTAATAACTCAAGCTCGAAAGGTTTGTACATTCAAAATTCTATCACTTGTAACCTATAATTTCATGGAATGAACAATACATTATGGGAGAGGACTACTAACCTTTTGCTTTAATAGTATATATAATGTGTTACAAACAACATATTTTCAAGAGTAAAATACGTCAATCTTCCATGTAGTATGGTAACAGGCTTTTGTTTTTATATATGAAAAATTACATCATAGTCGTAAGGGATGGCAATAAAACTCGAACCCGATGAGAAACCTGAAATAGTTGGGACGGGTATGCAGTCGGGTATGGGACCGGGTTTGAGATTATATTTGAAATTTTTCGCGGATTTGGGACAGGTATGTGGAGGGCCGGTCTCAAGAATCCTCAAAATGTTATGGGCCCGGGACATGTAAAAAAAAGCGGGCCCTATAATATAAACTCAATAAACATATATAAAAAAACATAATACAGGCTTATATATATAGATTTTTATTAAAAAAAATTAGGCTTATATATATAGATATTTTTTATTTATTGGTTTTCAGTTCAGATTTATAAATAATTGTGCTTATATATATAGATTTAAAAAAAACACATTTCTAAGTGAGTCTTTTTTAATTTCTAAGTGGGTTAATAGGATAAATTGATAATACAAGTTGACCCTTTTATAAATATATAAAAAATATATAAAATTTTTAAAAACTATGGGCCCCTTAGGAGACCGGGCCCCGGACGGTCGCCCTCCCCGCCCCCTCTAAGGGCCGCCCCTGGGTATGTGATATGGTAATATACACGTTTACCCAATTATATACGAGGCATAATTTAAAAAAAAATTATATATATATATATATATATATATATTATAAAAAAAAAGTATTCAGGTATTAATGGTGACGAACTTTATTCAGAGTTAAATTATTTTGGCATATCATTATCTAGTGAAATTATTAGCCCCGTTGATGCTTTAAAGTATTTGAAGTAAGCTATTCATCTTCCTAACATATCAATTGCATATAGAATTTTGTTAACTATTTCTGTGATGGTGGCATATGTTGAAAGAAGTTTTTCAAAACTGAAGTTACTGAAGTCTTATTTACGATCTACAATGTCGCAAGAACAACTTAGTGGATTGGGAATGATTGCTATTGAGAGCGATATACTAGAAAACATGCAATATGAAAACTTGATCAACAACTTTGCCTTGCAGAATGCTAGGAGAGCCTCCCGACATCGTTTAGGTTTGTAACTAGATACTTTTCTATAGTAATTTTATTTTCGAATGTAGTTTGTAAACAAATACCCAATGTAGTCTATAAACAAATCACATACGATCATTGTTATCGAAATCATAGTTTGAATTATTGTCCAGTTGTGTGTTCTTGTAAGATCTTGGGCAACAATTGGTATCAACATTTATACTTTTTTCATTTATTTTTTGTTGATTATATCTTGAAACATGAATCAAATTACAAAATCCTAATCATGTTAATTTAATCATCACTATGAAATTAGACATCAAAATAATGACTTACTTGTTGGGAATGCAATCTTTGAAGATGATGAAGATGCCATGAGTTTGTGTTTGCAATTGTTCCCGTTATGATGTCTAGAGATAGATCGATGGATGATCTTCAGAGAGAGTTGTGATGGTGTTGATTCTCTTTGTACGTGAGTTTTCTTATGATGACATCTAAAGGGAAACTAACCCTAATTTATACTTAATGTTATTTCCATCAAATAACCATCAAACAAGTTAAGGGACCAATTATGCCATTAAGGCAAACTGTATCTAAATGGTTGAGGCCATCTTACGGGATTTTTTCAACATTCTCCCACTTGGCCGAATAACCATTTAAGATGAATATTCATTAAGTTTGGCCAAGCTGAACACTCATCAAGCTTCAAGTTGAACTTGTAGTAGAGAGTTACAGTCATTCGAATTGCAACCAATTCAAGACCCCCAACAGTCATACTAAAGTCTCAATATGAAACACTAAAACATAAAACCAAAATGACTGAAATAAACCCTTAAAGTACAATATTAATCTGTACAAGATATGTCTATATATCATTAGGTGCACATGTACGTTATTATAAACAAATAAACATTCGAGGAAATTACATTAATCATTAATACACACTTGATATGCTATTACATAAGGTCTCTACTAAAACCCATCCTTGTTACGAGATCTTGGAAAGTTTAGGGCGGTAGACCTTTAGTCATCGGATCCGCAAGCATATCTTTTGTGCTTATGTACTCGATACAAAGGTTATTTTCCTCTACACATTCTCGTACGAACAAGAACTTTGTATCGAGATATAATCCAGCTCCACTCGAACTATTACTTTTCGAGAAACTAACGGCAGCTGAGTTGTCACAATAAATCTTCAATGGTCGTGATATGGAGTTAACAACTTTGAGTCCACTAATGAGATTTCTTATTAACATCCCACGATAAGTTGCATTATAAACCGCAACGTATTCAGCCATCATCGTTGAGGTTGTTGTCAACTGTTGCTTATGACTTTTCCATGAGATTGGTCCGCCTGTGTAACATTTCTGATTTTCATCATGTAATCGTTTGATTTCAATAAACAAACACATTTCAGTTTCGATTCGTGTACAAACAAACTACGATGCAGTTACATATACAAACTATTCTATTACAATAACAAATTAAACAAAAACACCATTATCTCACAAGCCCCGAGGACCAAAAACTGACAAAACTCAAAAAACTACAAAACTAGTCAAGCACGGTCGCGCCTAGGACTAGGCACGGTCGCGCCTGCAGACCTAAGCACGGTCGCGCCTAAAGTAGGCACGGTCGCGCTGATGAACCCACTTGACTCTGCAGAAGTCAAATCATACCATACCCGCTGAATTCGCGAAATTTAAAATGGATAAAAGCCGGTCTTCGCGCGTCAGACCATACTCGACTGAATTCCGTCTGAAACACGCATCAATTACACTCCAATTTACAGATTTGTTTAATCCCATACCCACTACAATCATGACTCGCAAATTCGTCGATATAGAGCCAGTTGCACGTTTCCTACACCCTCATATGCACCCACTCGAACTTCCAAAAACTCTCGTTCGACGCTCAAACAGCCTCTGGAGTCCAATCGATCGCCGAGAAGCTCGACTCTTTGACCCGTAGCCGACTGCATTCGATTGCCCACTTTCAGCAAGTAAGTAACACGTCTTCAGCTTTGTATCTACCTCTACTACGAAAGCCCTATATCAATTCGTAGTAGAAACACTCAAATCGATCCGATTTTGAACCAAAAAGCCGAAACATAAATTTTACTCGAACTACACTCTAGACAAGATATAAATACAATTAAACTATGTAGAAACATTCGTAATCATCCACTAAGTGAAAGCCCTAAGAATCCAAAAGCTATTAATATAAGAATCGATCGAATTGCGTCTGAAAAAGGCCCGACACGGTCGCGCTCATCACTGAGCGCGGTCGTGCCTGACCAAGCACAATCGTGCCCCAGGTGTGGCCCGGTCGTGCTTACCGAGCAAACAAGTCTTGATCAAAAACAAACACTAGACGCGGTCGTGCCAGATACGAGCACGGTCGTGCTCCATGTCCAGAACCTCTGTAGTGCCTTCTGACTCGACCACGGGCGCGCTCTGACCACCACGGTCACGCCCGGCAACGAGCGCGGTCGTGCCCTACTTGAGCACGGTCGTGCTCCTTGACCAGAATCAATTATTTTTCTGTTTTAAAGTCTATTTAACATATTTTAGCTAAAAAATTTCAAAATGTAATTATAAAAATTATTTTATAAAATCCCAAGACCCGGGAATCATTTATAAACCAAATCCTTGATTTAGAGATTTAAAACGATTAATTCCCGATAGTTCGAAACCGATGAAATCGTGAGTTTATATAATCATTTTTATAAAACCATTTATACAAATGTATATTTTGACTTAAACAAATATTATTTATTTAAATTTATATTTAAATAAATATAAATATATATCAGTTATTTAAATTTACATTTTAAAGAATATATATATCACTACTATTTAAAATGTACTAAATAGATAAATAAAATTATTTATTTATTTATTTCAAACAAACCCTAAACATACAAATCCATTTTTCGACATAAAAATAACACAAACAATGACACGCGTTATACATTTATCCAATAGGTCAAACGTAGCGACCTACAACACGCTTGGTATTTTTGTTGATCTGTGCAAACTACACTACCCAACACAAGTGAGTTTTACATAGCCCCTTTTCCTTTTTACACATATTTTGGGGTGAAACATGTTCCTTCAACAACTCGCTATTTACAACTACGTGCGTACAATTCTACCATATGGTCATATGTGTTTATTTATGCTTTGTACCTGAATACTAACTGTTAAGGCTACATACACATGACATACTCGTGCAATTATACAACACATACACAGGAAATACTCGTGCAATTATACAATACATACAATGACATACTCGTGCAATTATACTACACATACAACGGGATAGCATGTGTTGCTATGCCCTTCATTGGGCTAACATTGGTATGTTATGCCCTCCATTGGGCCAACATTGGTATGTTGTGCCCTTCATTTGGTTAACATTGGTATGTTATTCAATTACAAGGTTACATCTGTGCAACTAGCTTAACTTAGATTCTCCATAAATGCTTCTTAAACCATGTATCATACGAATTGTACACAAAACATTTGAACTTTACTTGTGGTGTCAAAACCTATGTATACTCACCAACTATTTATAGTTGACACTCTCGTTTTAAACATGTTTCAGGTACTAAGCTTTGAGCTCATATCCAAGATGCTACACATAGGAACTGGACCTAGTATCTAAATTGATAAAGAAATTTTGTATTTTGACTCTTGAAAACATTCTACTTGATTACTTGAACTATGAAATGGAATTGGTTATTTAATATATTACAACTTTAGTCAACCATGAGCTTATGAACAGTCTGCACGCTTCACGCCCCGACGTTTCCGCCGCCGGTTGGGGTGTGACAGATTGGTATCAGAGCCTTGGTTATAGGGAATTAGGTTATTAGACACTCTTGACCTAGACTATAACCTTAGGACACCCATACAATGCCATGCTACTACGTGTTACATGATTACTTCTTGTAGAAATATTTCTATATACTATCATAAGTAATTACACTACATGATGCGATACATGATGACTTATGTGTCACACTACCTGATAACTTTTGTGCTTACATTCATTACTATCTACATGCTATGTGTTACATGTTCATTAACTCAGGTGTTGGTTTACTTGCTACCTAAAATGTTTATTAGAATTCATGACATATTAGGTGTACCTAGGCAATAAACTGATCAAACAATATTCACACCCATAGCCTAAACCACATATCCCTCTTGCCTGCTTCTATGTCGTCATCATCATCGCTTGTGGAACATCATACTCATGGACGCTAGTCTATTAAATTTTCTTTTGCACCTCGTTAAGGATTTTAGACTTGGATAATTATTAAAGGACACGTGCAATCTGGAAGGGTAACACCTGTACCCTGAGTTTTCTGTCTAGGAAAGCATTTCATATAAATCCCAATCAACCGAGGGATCCGTGTGCTTTCCTGGGAATTCCCGGGATGAGTGTTTACCTATAGGCTAAAGCACGTCTCCTTGAAAATTTTATAAGTCTAATTAACCTTAATATGTCATAGTGTTCAAGCAGTAATATGATTACTTGAATACCATCCGAACTATGAAATAAATGTGTTATTATTCCTCCTATCCTAAATTTCAACAAATTTTTATAAATCCTCACAACTCTTTTATATCATTCTCTTTTTGTATAGAATGCCTCCTCGTCGTAACAGCAACCGCCGCAACACCGACAACGCCAACAATAGCAACGACACCAATACCGACAATGCCAACAACAACAATAACACCAACCTTGCCACTCTCCTCACTCATCTAGTAACTCAACTAACTCAAGCCAACAACAACAATAATGGAAACGCCAGTGGTAGTGCTAATACTGGTGGTGGCAGCGGTGCCGACCCACCACAATGTACCTTCAAACACTTCAACTCGTGTAATCCCCTCACATTTTATGGCACCGAAGGAGCCACGGGACTCCTTCAATGGTTTGAGAGTATTGAGAACACTTTTCTCAATAGTGACTGTCCCGACAACCTCCGTGTTCGTCATGCCACCAGCATCTTCCAGAAACGGGCGCTCACCTGGTGGAATGGTGAGAAAAGAACTAGGGGCCTGGATGTGGCAATGGCTCTACCGTGGGAAGAATTGAAAAGGGTCATGACCGAGGAGTTCTGTCCTCGAAATGAAATGAAGAAGTTGGAAGCTGAGTTTTGGGATCTTACCCAAGACAGCGGTGAAAGTATGGCCTACACAACTCGTTTCCACGAGTTAAGTCTTCTTGTGCCCCCACATGGTCACACCATTAGCCCGATGCATTGACAAATACATAGGTGGTTTACCTAGGCAGATTCAGGATAGTGTCCTAGGAAGAAACCCAGCAACTCTTGAAGACGCTATTCGCCTAGCTGCCACATTAACTGATAACCACGTGAAGACGGGTACATTAACAAGGAAGGGTGCAATGAAAGTCACTGACCCAGCAGCCCCTTTTGAACCCCCTAGAGAAGACAAACCCAAACTTCCCCAATACAATAAGAAACGAAATTTCGCGATCGCTATCCCTGCGGTACCAATCAACCAAGCTGCTCCACTAAACCATTTGAACCAGAATAAGAAACCATATATGGGCAACAACCCTTTGTGCAACACATGCAATTATCATCACTTCCTAAAAATGCCATGCCGTCTATGTGCCAACTGTGGGAGATATGGCCATACTACCAATGTTTGCCGATCTGGACCGCCCATTACTCAAACCAACCAAGGGAACAGGACCGTGCAGCAAGGGATAAACCCAGTGGTTTCGGCTATTACTGATGGACTGCTTTGAATGTGGCGACCCAAACCATTTCCGTCACCGATGTCCCCGGATTGTCAACGTTGTCCAAGGTGGTGCTCGTGGACGTACTTTCAACATAAACACCAACGAAAATCAAGTCAACACCGAGACAGTGAATGAGACCAATTGAAGCTAGTGCAAGATGGAGTCAAATGATGAAGACCCAATCTAGAATAAAATTTCGCACTATAATCATTTACGTTATCTTGTCATTGTTCGAACTATTTACACCTACCGTTGTTTGCCACTATTAATTAAAAAAAAAAAAAAAAAAAAAAGGGGGTTGAGCTTGCTAGCTAATTTCAAGAAGATGAGTCTTTCCGCATGAGCATTTACCATACATACAAACACCGACACCTTAAAACTCGTCGACCCGCATTTTTTTTCTTTCATGAATATCAAACAACACGCTTGTCCTCGACACTCGACCACCTATGCAAACAAATTCATTAATGTACGTCACTCATGAGATTCAATAGCTTACACACGAACATCCACAAATCACATGAGACGCAGTTATTCACAAACATACATGATACATGCAACGTAGTCGTTTACCATATACATGATTGATTACACGCTACATGAACCTTAGTTGTTTACAACATACACGATACAAGATCGATTACATGATACATGAAGCTAAGTTGGGTGCAATATACACAGTACTAGATTAACCACATAATACATAAAGCTTGGTTGCCCACGATACTCAATATGTTTACATCATACATGAAAAACTTATTTGTTTCCATTATACATGAAACTCATTTGTTGCTACATACATGGTACTAAACTATTCACACTATACATGCTTACAATATACATAACACTAGATCATGCATATAGTGAGTGCTTACATATTACACGGAACTAAATTGCTTACAATTGTTGCAATTGACCTTGCTATCTAGGTATACAATTATTTGCAACGCATACGTGAAAACGGTAGTTACAAATTATGTGATTTTGTGTTACCCCCTGGTCCCACACACAATGGGATGAACTATACGGACCATACGACGATTTGGATAATTACGGGTGCACACGAAATTATACAAATCAGCGCATGGAAAGCATAGCAAATTCTATAGTGTGCTATGACGTGAAACCTAGCATGATATACAATAACGAAACTGATGAAATACGACAAGGGCATGGTGGATACGCCGCTGGTACTTCCTATATATAAGTGTTCCTATCATATTATCAGCAGTAGCGTTATTCGTATCACGTAAAGTTTCATGTTGTTTAACGGGCCAATGTTTGTGAAACCACTTAACCACTGACAATACTTAAGCATAGTAGGTTACTTCTTGAACAAATTCTAATCATCAAATTCCCATCAACACTGTTCCCAGTAATGCATCTCACCTTTGGAGCCCAACGTATCCTTCCAACAGTTTCTCCTTAATCCTCTTAAATACTACTCATACCTGACCTCGGGTAACAGACCTAAGCTGGTTGTTATTTACTATACCCCCCCAGTCAAATCCCCTACCTTAAATCCATCGGAAATTCCAGACGCGGTCCCGAGTTTACATGGGAACGCGAAGACCAAATGAAACTCAAGTATCCTCACCTATTCACAAATTCTGCAGCCTCAACTAGTTGAATTTCGGGACGAAATCCCCTCAACAAGGGGAGACTGTAACATTTCTGATTTTCATCATGTAATCGTTTGATTTCAATAAACAAACACATTTCAGTTTCGATTCGTGTACAAACAAACTACGATGCAGTTACATATACAAACTATTCTATTACAATAACAAATTAAACAAAAACACCATTATCTCACAAGCCCCGAGGACCAAAAACTGACAAAACTCAAAAAACTACAAAACTAGTCAAGCACGGTCGCGCCTAGGACTAGGCACGGTCGCGCCTGCAGACCTAAGCACGGTCGCGCCTAAAGTAGGCACGGTCGCGCTGATGAACCCACTTGACTCTGCAGAAGTCAAATCATACCATACCCGCTGAATTCGCGAAATTTAAAATGGAGAAAAGCCGGTCTTCGCGCGTCAGACCATACTCGACTGAATTCCGTCTGAAACACGCATCAATTACACTCCAATTTACAGATTTGTTTAATCCCATACCCACTACAATCATGACTCGCAAATTCGTCGATATAGAGCCAGTTGCACGTTTCCTACACCCTCATATGCACCCACTCGAACTTCCAAAAACTCTCGTTCGACGCTCAAACAGCCTCTGGAGTCCAATCGATCGCCGAGAAGCTCGACTCTTTGACCCGTAGCCGACTGCATTCGATTGCCCACTTTCAGCAAGTAAGTAACACGTCTTCAGCTTTGTATCTACCTCTACTACGAAAGCCCTATATCAATTCGTAGTAGAAACACTCAAATCGATCCGATTTTGAACCAAAAAGCCGAAACATAAATTTTACTTGAACTACACTCTAGACAAGATATAAATACAATTAAACTATGTAGAAACATTCGTAATCATCCACTAAGTGAAAGCCCTAAGAATCCAAAAGCTATTAATATAAGAATCGATCGAATTGCGTCTGAAAAAGGCCCGACACGGTCGCGCTCATCACTGAGCGCGGTCGTGCCTGACCAAGCACAATCGTGCCCCAGGTGTGGCCCGGTCGTGCTTACCGAGCAAACAAGTCTTGATCAAAAACAAACACTAGACGCGGTCGTGCCAGATACGAGCACGGTCGTGCTCTATGTCCAGAACCTCTGTAGTGCCTTCTGACTCGACCACGGGCGCGCTCTGACCACCACGGTCACGCCCGGCAACGAGCGCGGTCGTGCCCTACTTGAGCACGGTCGTGCTCCTTGACCAGAATCAATTATTTTTCTGTTTTAAAGTCTATTTAACATATTTTAGCTAAAAAATTTCAAAATGTAATTATAAAAATTATTTTATAAAATCCCAAGACCCGGGAATCATTTATAAACCAAATCCTTGATTTAGAGATTTAAAACGATTAATTCCCGATAGTTCGAAACCGATGAAATCGTGAGTTTATATAATCATTTTTATAAAACCATTTATACAAATGTATATTTTGACTTAAACAAATATTATTTATTTAAATTTATATTTAAATAAATATAAATATATATCAGTTATTTAAATTTACATTTTAAAGAATATATATATCACTACTATTTAAAATGTACTAAATAGATAAATAAAATTATTTATTTATTTATTTCAAACAAACCCTAAACATACAAATCCATTTTTCGACATAAAAATAACACAAACAATGACACGCGTTATACATTTATCCAATAGGTCAAACGTAGCGACCTACAACACGCTTGGTATTTTTGTTGATCTGTGCAAACTACACTACCCAACACAAGTGAGTTTTACATAGCCCCTTTTCCTTTTTACACATATTTTGGGGTGAAACATGTTCCTTCAACAACTCGCTATTTACAACTACGTGCGTACAATTCTACCATATGGTCATATGTGTTTATTTATGCTTTGTACCTGAATACTAACTGTTAAGGCTACATACACATGACATACTCGTGCAATTATACAACACATACACAGGACATACTCGTGCAATTATACAATACATACACATGACATACTCGTGCAATTATACTACACATACAACGGGATAGCATGTGTTGCTATGCCCTTCATTGGGCTAACATTGGTATGTTATGCCCTCCATTGGGCCAACATTGGTATGTTGTGCCCTTCATTTGGTTAACATTGGTATGTTATTCAATTACAAGGTTACATCTGTGCAACTAGCTTAACTTAGATTCTCCATAAATGCTTCTTAAACCATGTATCATACGAATTGTACACAAAACATTTGAACTTTACTTGTGGTGTCAAAACCTATGTATGCTCACCAACTATTTATAGTTGACACTCTCGTTTTAAACATGTTTCAGGTACTAAGCTTTGAGCTCATATCCAAGATGCTACACATAGGAACTGGACCTAGTATCTAAATTGATAAAGAAATTTTGTATTTTGACTCTTGAAAACATTCTACTTGATTACTTGAACTATGAAATGGAATTGGTTATTTAATATATTACAACTTTAGTCAACCATGAGCTTATGAACAGTCTGCACGCTTCACGCCCCGACGTTTCCGCCGCCGGTTGGGGTGTGACAGCCTGCTAGCATAAAGATGTACCCTGAAGTTTATTTCTTATCATCTTTCAATTTAGCAAAGTCAGAATCAGAATAGCTAACTACTTCCAAATTATTACTTCTTCTATAAATCAATTTATAGTCTTTCGTTCCTTGTAGATATCGCAACACTTTTTTTGCTACTTTCAAGTGATCTAGGCCAGGATTGGATTGATATCGGCCTAGCATTCCAGCAATGTAAGCAATATCCGGATGAGTACACACTTGAGCATACATCAAGCTTCTTACTACTGAAGCATAAGGTATCAATCTCATTTGCTCCTTTTCAACCTCTGTTTTCGGACATTGGAAAGAACCGAAAATATCTCCTTTAACTACTAGAGCTACTGACGGAGAGCAATGTTGCATGTTATAACGTGTAAGAACACGATCAATATAAGCCTTTTGAGATAGCCCTAATGTCCCATTGGCTCGATCTCGGTGGATTTCGATGCCTATTACGTAAGAAGCTTCTCCGAGATCCTTCATGTCAAAATTACGCGAGAGTAATCGCTTTGACTCATGCAAAATTACGTAAGGGTACCGGGTTGTAGATGCATGTTTTAGTAACTATAGATAAAATTCTATGTATCGGTGTACATGGCTAGTACGCAGGAGGGTGTTCCTGAGTACTTAGCCTGCACACCAGTTTGGTCCAGCGTACTTAGTAAGTACGCAAGGCTTTTACCTTGCGTACTTGTCAAGTACGCATGACCAAACCCTACGTACTTAGACAAGTACGCAGGAGGGTGTTCCTTCCCTATAAATAGAAGATTTGGCCTCATTTGTAGGCGAAACTTCTGGAACAAGGTTGAGAGGTGTCCGGGTCAGGACGAGCTCTCCCGACCCCTGGACCGTGAGTGTAGATGAGAGATGTGTGCTCCTTCGGTATGTAGTCTGTAATACGGGATGACTTCTATGTTATGAATTACATATCGTTTCATTATTTTTTGTCTTTGTTCTTGTTTCTCTGCTTTGTTCTTGTTTCTCTGCTTTGTTCTTCACGTTCCCACACAAATCACAGAACAGATCCGTGTATCTCCGCTACGCGACGAGGCTCCCAGGACCTACAAGTGGTATCAGAGCCTCGGTGTTCGTTGATTTGTGTTCCAGTTTTGATTTTTTAGGGTTTTTGTGTTCATACGAGTTCATACTTTTTCAGACCTAAAATCCTTAAAATCGAGTTTGTTATCACTTCATTTGGTGTTTGAAGGGCTAAGGGTTTGTTAGATGATGTTTTCTAAGCTTTTGGAAGCATTAATTTCTCAGATCCATCACTTTTCGAGCATTCTCCTCAAGATCCGTCAAGAACACTGCTGTACTGAACAAGTACGCAGAATCACCTTTTCTGCGTATTTGCTAAGTACGCATGGGTTAGCCCTGCGTACTTGGTAAGTACGCATGAGAAGTGACCTGCGTACTTAGCTAAGTACGCAAGAGTTTTTTGGCGGGAAAACTTTTCTTAGCCAAATTTTTTAGGGATCATTTGTACACTTGTTTCGGGCCATTTTTTAGAAGATAGTAATTTTGGTTTTTTCGGACCAAAATTTGTATACGATGTGCCTTGGCGAAACACGGACGAGATTTTTGTTGTATGATACTACTTGTCATACATTGTTTAAGTGTTCATACCTGAAAATGTGGGCTACGAGTATCCGGGATACTTATTTAATAGGGTATGAATGCTGAACTAATGGGAGCAATTGAGTCATCATCGGCTAAAGGTCTCGTTCTATTTGTGAAGATGTTGCTGCTTTGGGTCTTTTGGAAAGAAAATCATCTTGTTTAGGTATTCAAACCTGAATATGTAGGCTACGAGTATCCGGGATACTTCTTTAATTGAGGATGAATACTGGAACAACTTGAACCCAAAGATTTGCTGTTTTGGATCTTTGCAAATGAATAAAAGAATAAAATCCTGGAGTTGGCTAGTTGTGCTTTTTGAGGATTTGAGTAAAGTGATGATGAAGCTGGTCATAAATGGGGGGGGGGATGTATCATCAACCGTGATATCTCGTGTAAACTATATTTTTCGTGCTCATTGGTCAAGCATGTGTTCAAAATTTGATATGATTCAATTATGATGGGATTTCTCATTTGGGATCTGGGCGGAATCCAGATAGACAACCTAGTTATGGAACTTCACCGAGGTGAATGTATACAGATTAGTAGGTGTAAACCAGGAATGAAGATCTAATTGAAGAATGTTGGACTTTGGATATAAGGTGATCACTACTAAGCATGATTTTGTGTTTGATTCTATCAAGTGTTTTCAGGATGAAGCTGGATATCCGTTGGATTATTTGTTGAAGATGGAACATTTTATCATTGGCCGATGGGATAGGAACCATACCCTTGTTTCTGGTCTAGTCAAATAGAGCTTAATCTGAAAGGGGATATTGGAAATGAACATCTTCGGGAATTTGGTTGACTCGTGAAGATACAGGATAGAGTTGGACACATCTGGTTGAAGACTTAAGTTTATCTTACTGGAATTCCTATGGGAGCTGATTAGTTTGATGCAGGTTATTGGAAATTCAAACTCTCTATCATATGCCAGCTGATTTGGAGTTGTCTTAGTCTACTATTGTTACCTGTTTAGGAAGACATTGTCAGACTCAGAGTTCTAAGTCAGGGTGGAGCAAGCTACTGTTGAGAGGATGAACTACAATGAAGTGTGTTGGGTTAGTTGGTTCCTATTGAAGCACTTGGTTTGGTCTACAATGAAAGCCACAGTTAAGAGGGAGTCGTGTGTGTCATCACTCGGCAACTAAAGACTGAAGTTTGAATATTTGAAGATCTCAAGTGGAATGCCAGAAGATCAAGTCTCGCCAGAAGACACTTGATGTCATTAGTTTAGAGGGAGTCTGTTAGGACATTCTTTGTAAACTGATGTATATCAGTGTTAATGATAGATAGAATTTGATGTTATAGTTAAGAGGGAGTTTGTAGATGCATGTTTTAGTAACTATAGATAAAATTCTATGTATCGGTGTACGTGGCTAGTACGCAGGAGGGTGTTCCTGAGTACTTAGCCTGCACACCAGTTTGGTCCTGCGTACTTAGTAAGTACGCAAGGCTTTTGCCTTGCGTACTTATCAAGTACGCATGACCAAACCCTGCGTACTTAGACAAGTACGCAGGTAGTGTTTCTTCTCCTATAAATAGAAGACTTGGCCTCATTTGTAGGTAGAACTTCTGGAACAAGGTTGAGAGGTGTCCGGGTCGGGACGAGCTCTCCTGACCCCTGGACCGTGAGCGTAGATGAGAGATGTGTGCTCCTTCGGTATGTAGTCTGTAATACGGGATGACTTCTATGTTATGGATTACGTATCATTTCATTATCTTTTGTCTTTGTTCTTGTTTCTCTGCTTTCTTCTTCACGTTCCCACACAAATCACAGAACAGATCCGTGTATCTCCGCTGCGCGACGAGGCTCCCGGGACCTACACGGGTGCGTCATGCCTCAGGACATAATCAAGATCCATCATGCCAAGAGTAAGTTTGACTGCATCTCTCCAGGAGGCGAAGTTTTCCCCAGTCAGAATTTCAATTCCTGAGTTAGGGCTTATAGTGGGTGCTAGATTGACATAAGTGGAATAAGGATGTTTAGAAGAGTAGAAGTTAGCTATATCATGGGGTAATCAAATAAAGCAGACATAATTAATATATTGAAGATAAACTCTATTATAACACCAAAATAATAGACTAAAGTAAGGTTCGATTTGAATGTTGGCTTCGCGTTGGCTATGAACAAAATTCAAGTGTTATGAACATACGTAAGTATGAACTAAGGCACATAAATACAACATATCACCTTTGGGCAGAAATGAAATATCTATGTATATTAAGCTAACATTTCATCATGTGTATCATCAAACAATTAGCCGTTGGGTTCACTGTTTGACAATACATATAATTACATAAAATGGTAATATTAAACTTCAATGTCAAACCAAATGATACACCGTTGGGTTATCATTTAATCTTTCATTGAAGTTACCATTATATATTATCAACCCTTATCAAGTGCAATTATGTGTATCAAGTGAGTTGGTTCGGCTATTATAATCATCAAGGCATGTCACTAAAGTAAATGTGAACAAATATTCAGAACAGATTCTATCCAAATTGTTTAATCTTAGAACCAATTTGTTACAAAACCACTTGTATGACAGTCTCATGAAAATCTAAGTATCCAATTGAATGAGTAAATGGCTAACATTAAGTTATAATCATGTTTCTGTCTAATTCATAAAACTAACTTTGGTACTACACTGGCAATGAAAATTAGATATGAGAAATCCGGTTGTATATTTCAGTTATGAATCTCCTTAACAGAATTACATTCCATGTACCAATTAATTGGAGATAAATTTTAATCCATATACACTATGAAACCGAAACACAAATTTGATTGCCACTGTATATAAAAAAACCCTTTTCTTTATGACTTTATGACCATAAATTTGTTGGCAATTTTGTAAATTAAAAGAAAACATATTGAAGTTTAGTAAATTAAGGAAAAGAGATTCACTCGCACAAACTGAATTTCATCATAATTCATAAGGTAATGAATGCATTTGTGTGTACATGATCACCGACCCACATGCGTCGGTTTCAGAGATTGAAAACAAAAGTGATAATTGTTTGGATGCAATTTATTCCGTCCGAATCAGTCTCAAGGATTAAACCCATAAAATTTTAAAATCAAGTTCAGGGCAGAAAATCGTAAAATTGATTTTAATTCCTAGAGAATCGATTCATGAATATTGATAGATTGAATTGATATAATCAATATTGCTCTGATACTACATGTTGATTATATCTTGAAACATGAATCAAATTACAAAATCCTAATCATATTAATTTAATCATCAATATGAAATTATACATCAAAATAATGACTTACTTGTTGGGAATGCAATCTTTGAAGATGATGAAGATGCCATGAGTTTGTCTTTGCAATTGTTCCCGTTATGATGTCTAGAGATAGATCGATGGATGATCTTCAGAGAGAATTGTGATGGTGTTGATACGTGAGTTTTCTTATGATGACATCTAAAGGGAAACTAACCCTAATTTATACTTAGCTAAATGAGTGTGATGCCAAACTTGTGAACGGTTAGTTGATGAGAACTGAAGTCGGCTAAAGACAGGTCACAAAAGATTAGTATTAGTATTTGATAAGTATTGTATTTAAGTTAGTTTATTATTTTAAACTTTGAATGTTCTATTTGAGTTAGAATATGCAACATATTTAGCAAATAGAAGTAGTATAAATACTTATCATAATTGTAATTAATTCTGATGTAGGATCATTTGAATTTCAAGTATTTTTGAGAGAATTTCAAATATTTTCTTTAATATTTATCTTGTTTTTGAAATATTTAGTATCCTATTTGAATTATTATTCCCCACCTATAACTAGGGGTCTAAGGTTATTGTTTATGGGAACTTGTTTTTTTGATCAAATAATGTAATCGAGACACTTGAGACAGCCCACTTTCCATTTGGTTCCAAACCTTTAAATAAATCTTGCGTTCTTGAGCCATTTGATTGCATATTAATTCGCAGCAAATTTACTCTTTCATTAATCAGAAAAGAATCGCACTTGTTCGTGCAATATTTGTGTCTTCCCAGTTTCAATTCACGGCTATGAAGTGTAATTGGATAAGGCCAGTTTAACAAAAAGGTTAAAATTTTGTGTTCTGATTCCTTACATTTTTGTAGCTACCCAGTTGACTTCCCCAAACTCTTTTACTGCCAATATCCTGCGTATAATATGCATTTCAGCTATAAACATCAATAAATGGTTCATCGCATTTTAATCCTATATACATTATCAACCCACTACCCATTGCCCATCTAGAAAAAAAAAATCTACTTGAAACAATTTATTTTAAGTTGTAGTTGTATTGTAGTCTATATATAATAAACTGTATAATCTCCCAGTTATATCCTACTATATGATCTCCAAAAAAGCAATAGAAGAATATAACCAACAACTGCGTAAGTATCTTCAGCAGGTAATTGGTAGATAACACTTCCAAGAGTTAGCAGATAAATTGATGGACTGATTCATATAGATAGAAAAACAATAAATAGTATGATACAGTTTACTTTTATAAACGTGAATAATGGAGATATCTTCATAAAATCCGAGTGCCGAGAGAAGACATGTAACTGGTGATCAATCTAACTGAAGGTCAGGGATTTTGGAGATGATGGGCCAGTACTTTCCTTTTTTACTACTACACTTTTTTCCAAGTTCTGTGGAAGAAGACACCCACAAACTTAAAAGGGAAGGGAGCAGCGTCTCTGGAAGATCTCTAACCTTTGGGCATAGCGAAATAAAAAGGTGTTCAAGGCAGCTGAGGTGTTGCAGGCCTTTTGAAAGTGACTCCAATTCGGTAAAACCAATGATACTTAGATAACTTAGAGATGATGGAAGAAGAAACGATGATGCAGCATTGTCGCTGCTATAACTCATATCTTCTGCCTTTGCAAATGAAACCAATCCTGAATTTTGTAAGGAGAGTTGAACAAGTGAGGTTGGAAAATTTTGAAGCCCCCACTCTGAAATAGGCTTCTTCAAGCCTCCTAATCTTAGCCGACTTAAATTAGGAGGCCACAAACCACAAGGAAAAGAGTAATCCAATCTTGGACAATCATATAAACACATTTCTTCCAAAGACGTGAGACTTCCTAAATGGTCACGAGGAAATGACTTTATATTCTTGCAGTTACTGATCTCAAGGTCTCTCAAGCAAAGGAATGGAAGAAAACCATAGCCGTTATCCGGAATGGATTCTATGTTATCACACCCATGAATTTTCAATGTGGTGAGATGAACTAAGCATCCTTCAGGAAACAACCTCAGATTTGGAATTCTTGCAATGGCGAGAGATTCAAGTGATAACAAGAAGTTTTTGGGAAGCCAACTGACCTGCAGATTATCACAAGCCAAAATTTGAAGCTTCATCAAAGTGTATGGGAGGCTGCACATTGTTGAGAAAGTCAAAGATGTAAGTGAAGGGCAATGGAACATTTCCAACTTCTCAATCGTATTTGGACGATTGTAACTCTCTAGTATTGGACAACCTTCGATTTGCACTTCTCTAACAGATTCCATGCTAATCTTCAAATGCACCTCTTTCTCTCCCAATGATACTAAATTTACACACCCTCTTACTACCAAATTCTGTAACCTCATAAGATTCTTGCATGCCTCTTCTGATTCCCAAACATATTTGAGTTCTTCACACTCTCAAATGTCAAGATATTCAACTGCCCGAAGATGCTTTAAAACATCTCCATGCAGCTCAGTAAGTCCTTTAATATTCTCCATTGTCAATCTAAGAATTGATGAAGACACACATATAATACTTCTTAGCACTACTACAGAACATTGTTCTACATGTAAAACACGAAGCGATGGTATTAACTCAATTTCCACCACATCTAGCTTCGGACAATTTACTATAGATATCTCATGAAGACAAGGAAATATTCCAACATTGTCACCACAACTAGTTGACCATTCCTCCAGTCCCTGCAAATTTCTAAATTCCAAAACTTCAAGTGATGGAAATACAATACCACTGCAAGAGTTAGTAGGTCCATGTAACTCCAGACCCACTCTCCTTAACTTGTTCATGCTTTCAACAAACAACTTTTGAAGTGATGGTAAATGTCCAAGTGTTGGTAAACCGTACAGCTTCTACAACAACATAATGTAAGTTGGGTTAAATAAACAAATGAGGGATCTCCGACCCAACTAGGAAACTTTGTTCCCCTGTAGTAAACAATCTTGAGGCTTGTCAACTTCTCAAAAGGCCTTAAGCCTTCAAGTACTTCATATTCAATTATTTCATTTCGAGAACCATCAAAGACGTCGCTCCATTCCATCTGCAAATCACAAATTCCCTTCTTTTGCCATAAGTTCGCTTCCTTTGCATGTACCGGATTTTTCACTTTGTGAAGCCCCTCAATGGAAAGCTGACCTTGAAGATGCAATAGGCCCTTGAGATCGGATATTCTAAACTCGCCAGCAGCTCCAATAATGACTCTGGATAGAGTTTGTAGACACTGCAACCTACTTATTCCTAGCGGCATCTTGTTCAATTTTGGTGTATCAATGATGTCAAGATGTCGCAGATTTATTAATTTTACAATACTATTTGGCAAGCTAGACAACTCACCACAACCACAGACCAACAAGCTCTGTAAATTAGGAAGGTAACCAACTTGTTCGGGTATACATGTAATCTTAGTGTTGGAAAAATTGAGGTATCGCATATGCTTAAGACTACCAATGGACTGTGGTACCTCTGTAATATTATAATTAGCTAGGCTTAACACCCTTACGAATTGCAAGTGGGGAAGTAGTTCTATAAAAACCTTGTTCGATACATAGAATGTTTCCCAATAACTTAACCTTGTAACCGGCATGCCTAAGAAAGTTCTCAAGCGTTTAGCCCTTTCCAGTGCCTTGAACTTTTTGTACGCTCCATATCGTTCGCGAATAAAGGAAATGTGGTGGAATTTCTCAAAAACTTCATTCCTATCGTGAGCATTTATTTTATCATCCAACATAAAAAATAAATCTTGTGCAACATTTGTCGCCAAGTCATTTATCAGGTCATGCATTGTATATCGTGACTTATCGTTGGTCGAATGCTGAAAAAACGACCTTGACACAAGCTCTTCAAAGCATTCCCGACCATAACTCTCCATTGATTTTTTGTCTCTTGACTCATACAAAAAGCCTTCACCCATCCAGAGGAGGACTAGTTCATCCTTATGAAACGTGTAACCCTTGGGGAATAAACAACAATATGCAAACATTTGTTTCAAATGCGGTCGAAGATCATAGTAACTTAGTCTTAAAGCCGGAAGAATCCCAGTTCCATTATGTGAATTCCATATCTCACTATTCAATAACTCTTCCCATTCTTCATCATTTGATTTTGTTCTGAATACCCACCCTAGTGTTCTCAAAGCCAAAGGCAATCCACCACATTTCTTCACAATGCCCTCACCGTGTAGTTTAAGTGTTTGACGTGAGTCGAAGTTCTTTTCACCTAACGCATATTGAGCAAACAAAGATATAGCATCTTTATTTGACAAAACTTCCAGAGAGTAAGCTTTTACAGAATCCATCACTGATGCAACCGTCGTCTTTCGTGTTGTCACAAGAATTTTACTTCCAGGAGCCCCTACACTAAAGGGGCGTTGGAGGAGTTCCCACTCGTTGTAATTTTCATTCCAAACATCGTCTAGAACAAGTAGGAACCTTTTCTTTGAAAGTTTTTCTGTAAGGGCCAGTTGGAGCTGATTTAGAGTTTCAAATTTTCTGTCATCCCCACCAACATCTTTAAAAATAGCCTTGCTAATTGTAAACACGTCAAACTCATCCGAAACACAAACCCATGACATGAGTTCAAAGTGATACTTCACGTCCTTATCGTTGTACAAAAGTTGGGCAAGAGTTGTTTTGCCAATCCCACCCAGACCAACTATGGACACGACGTTGACGTTTTGAGTCTGACTACTTGCAGATTCACCGCCTAATAACTTCTCTAACAATGCCTCTTTATCACTTTCCCGACCTATAATTCTAGATTCATCAATGAGTGAAGTTTCCTCAAGCCGTCTACTTGGTCCTTTTGACCTTTCGACATTATCATTCAATCCCAAAAGATTTTTCTCTACAACAAGATCATGCAATTTAGTTGTAATCCCATCTAGCTTAGAACTCATCTTATGACCATACTTAAGAGCATTAAATTTGGCTGGAATGGACTTTAATACCTTACTCGTGGTGGCATAAGATTTTTTATTCAACTGGCGCTGGATTGCTTCTGTGGCCAAATCATCGAGTACATCGTCTATTTCATATGCCAAATGGTGGAGTTTGTTTATCCATAATTGAACTGATGTGTCTCTTATATACTTCTCACCTGCATCAACAAGTACTGCTCGGATCAGGGTCAAGTTATTTCTCAATTTCTCGAGCTCGGAACAGATTCCTGCAAATCTAGCGAGTCTGATTAAGTCACTAGATGCCAGCTTCTCAAACAACACAGTAAGGGTTGCTCCTATAAAGACTTCACCAATAGCCATTTGAAGTAAAGATTGTTTCTCTGTGGGTTTTGTTGTTTTGATTTCGGATAAAAAAATGGTCGGAACAGACTAAACTTCAAGTTTATCACAAAGTCTTAATAATGAATGTGCAGCTGTCTTCCATCGAAAATATTATAATTCAACAAATCAATTTTTTTTTGTTTATATGTTATTCTAACTAGGGGTGTTCAAAAATATCTGAATCCGAAACCGAACCCGAATTATCCGAAATTCCGAATCCGAACTATCCAAAAATTCGGATATCCGTTTTCGGATTCGGATATTAATTTTGGAAAATTTCGGATATTTCGGATATCCGAATCCTAAATATATTTTTTTAAATATTTATTATATATTTAAATAAACATTTCTAGAACTTTTTCTAACCCTAATAAACCCCTTTCAGCTTCTTCTCATTTCAAATAACAACAGTCACCGTCCCCTCAACCCTTGCTCCAGTCTCCTCCTCACCGTCGCCGTCAACAACTTGTTTCACCGTCATCATCGCCGCCATCCTCTCTATCCCTCTCCCTCCCCACCAACTGTCACTGTCCCCGTCGCCATCCTCTCTACTCGTATCCGTCGCCCACTACAGCTCTCGTAAGTCATCTCTCCCGCTGACGTGTTTTGGCTGCAAATGAATTTGATTTGTAGAATGTTGACATACTCAACAGTCAACCCATTATTCTATCTTGCAGCTTGTCCGGATGCTAATATTGTTAAGACATGGTTGATTTATAAGCCCTTTTAAACAAATGTGCCGTTAATGATGTATTCACATTATGTTGTATGTTTTGGTTATTTTTATTTTGAACTTTCATATGAAAAAGTTGCATGATTCGGATATCCGTTTTACTATCCGAATCCGTATCCGAAAATTCGGATATCCAACTTTCGGATATCCGAGTTTTCGGAAACGGATTCGGATAGTAAAATCAACTATCCGAAATTTCGGATATCCGATTTTGAACACCCCTAATTCTAACTCCCTTGATTGCTCATGTCGATAGCAAATTGCATTTTTTCTTTCTTTTTAAACTGTCCGTGTTGTTTTCTTATGTTTACCCTTACACGTAATTTATCTCAACTCATAAGTCCATCTACTCAACACGCCACCTTCATTTGCTTTATTTTCTTCACTATGTATAAGGTTATCCATAGTGATTTCACGTCCCCCCTCTTTCACGTCCCGTCACATCAGCACAGGGACTATCACTGTCCAGAATCACTAACGTTTGTAAACAGTGACGGAACCAGAATTTTACGACCCGTGATGTAATATAAAAACAAGAACGATTGTATTAGGTACTGTTACTTTTTTTTCAATGAGAATGTAAAAGAATAATAATGATATATAATTAAACTAAAGGTTGGGTTTAGTGAGAAATATGTAGGAGTTAGAGTGATGATCACCAACCAAAGGATGTGAATTCGAGTCTTGGGGTTGACGTTGACGGTTTCATCATGTATTATTTAAGTGTTGCCTATTTTATCCTACATAATCTTAGGTGGTGGTGTTAAAAAAACATGATAAAACACTAAATTAAATAGAACGATAATAAGATATTTTAAGTTAAAATCAATAAACTAACAAAATTAAAAAATAAATAAAGTCTATTGATACTTAATTTTTTTTTGAACGGCGGGAGAAATTATTTAAAAAAACCAAACACTAGCAAGAAGCTAGAGACGGCAAAATACAAAGTACAAGACAATTAAAAATTAAAACTACACCAATTAGACCACTCTAAATTCCCCAATCTAGATCGGTTTTTAACCCAAAGATAACTTATCGCCTTAATGTCCTCCAAGAGTTGGAAATTTGAGTTCTTTTGTTATCAAACACCGCCTCATTTCTTGCCCACCAAAGTACCCAAGCAGTCGATAAAATCACTGCATTTAAAGCTTTTTTTTTCGAGACTCCTCCACTCCATAGTTATAAATTTGTAGTATGCCATTGAAAGAGAAAGCGAAAATGAGGGGGATTTTGCACCATTGTGATATTATCGCCCATAATGCATTTGCAATTTCACACGACACAAACAGATGTTCGGCCGATTCAATCTCGTCACCACCTAATTTGCAAACACCAGATGTAACTAAAACACCCCTCTTCATAAGAGCACCAAAAGTGGAAATTCTTTCTATTTCGGATCGCTAAACATGTATATTTATTTTTAGAGGGACCCAATTATTCCATTGAAAATTAAACATACCTCCATGTGGAGAAGTGGTGTGATGTAGTGCAAAGCACACATCTTTATCCCATTGTTTTCGTGTGCTTTAGATTAGTTTTATTATCGTTTTGAGTGGGTTTTGTGTAGATTTGAGTCTTTGTTATGTTTTCAGGTGCTCATATGGAATACAAGTGAATATACGAAAAAACTGAGCACGAGAATGAAGCCCAAAGTTCAAAAGTCAAAAAGTTGCAATTCCGGTCCCTCGCGGTACGCGAGGAATCTTAGATGGGCGCCCGATTATTTTGTCTGTCGCGGTACGCTAAAGACCAAGCCAAGTCTCTCACGGTACGCGAGAGAGTCGTATTCCGAGAAAAAAACCCTAATTTGCGAATTAAAAGAATTAGAAAGCCATAATCAAGGGAGTTCGTATTTTTGCCGTCCAGAGCAAGTCTTGGGGTGATTTTGGGAGCAAGAAGACGAATTAGAGCAAAAGATTGAAGCTTTTGGATTCCGGGTTTGTTGAAATAACTTGTTCGGTTCTAAAGTACTTTATCTTTAAATTGTTTGTGATTGAACCATGTCTTTGTCTATTACCTCTGTTTTGATGTTTTGGATTATAAGTCTTTGCTAAATCATTGATACTGCCTAGGTCTTTATGATGAATATTTGTTTAAGTCACGATTTTTATTGGTTTTTGGTACTTTATGGATTAATGATTCTGTAAACGATCTTAGCTAATTATTATGATGAATATGCATGCTCTAATTCTGATTGTGTGATTGATTTCAATTCCGTGCATTGATTGTGGTTGTCTGCCAGTTCGATTAGCGTATCTAAGTCATAGATCTTAGGGTTTGTGATCGTTTGTGTGGTTTGCTAGACGTAGTGAACATAGGAGTTGTGTTGATTGTTGATTAGAATAGAGTGTTCTTCCTAGTTCAATACACGAGAGGTGATAATTAGTCGTTTAGTCTTCGTCATTAGGAATCCGAGTGTCAACTGTCTGAGAGGAAGTTGGTTTAGGTGTCTAGTGATTGTTGTTATTCTGAGTCATAACAGTTATCCTGAGATTACCCTATGCATTCCTTGAATGTATCGTGGACAGTGAGACTGAGAGATGATCTGTCTATTCGGGTACATTGTCATAGTTGGAAATACCCGAGAAGTGATCTAACCATCTGGTGAGTTTAGTACACTTTAGTATCCTTAGTTGGTGACACCCTAAGAGTGATTAGGGATCCACTAGGTATATTTTATAGTTGTTATCCTTAGAAACCCAGATCCATCATTAGTTTCTAGAACCGATAGAAATTGTGCTTTGCAAGTAGGATTCCGACCTAGGTAGTGTTCTTCCCATTCCTGATATTTCCTTGGTTCTTTCTCTTGGCCTGATTCGTACTTAGTTTATTGCATTCATTAGATTAATTCAGTAGTATAGTAAACCCCCCAATCATCAATATTTAGTCCGAGTCAGAGTCTAATATAGTTATAGTAGTGTCTCTAGGGTTCGATAATCCGGTTTACCATTAAGATGTGCTACACTCGATAGGTACACTTGCCTGTCAGTGCGGTTTAGTTAGAAGGTATTCCTTTTATTACTTAGGAGTTTAGGTTAGGTTTTATAGTTAGTTTTTATAGACCGTCTGGATGGCATCATGGTGATTAGTCTATCCATGATAAAACACACTATGAACTTACCTTGGCTATTGCCATCCCAGCCCCAACTATCCTCCAAGTTTGTGAGTGTGATTCGGCAAATAACATCTTGACATCTTTACAATTCATCTAATTTGGCTGCAGTAGCTAGAGGCTTCTTCGATTGCCAGTTTGTAACATCCCGAAATAATGAAACCGGTTAATGAAAACGTGGTCCAAAATTTAATTAAAGAAAAAGTAAATGAAAGGGGAGCGGGCTTGGGCTCGGCTCCAATGGGCCGAGATAACCCGTGTATATATAAGGACATAATGCACACCATCTTCCTCATTCCATCAAACACACACAAACCCTAGAGAGAGAAAGAGAGAGTTCTAGTGAGAGAAAGCTCAAGGAAGCACTATCAAGCTTGGATCCTGCTTCCATCTTATTTCTCCATCATCCCTGATCGTTTCTACACGAAGAACCACGAGTTTTGAGGTAAGATCGATCTCAGACATGAGTTTTTCTTCAAAAATGGGGTTTTAGGGTTTATGGGGTTTTTAAACATAAAGTAAGGATTTTTACGTATGATAAGTGGATTAAAGCTCAGATCTAGCTTTATGGAAGCTAGATAAACATTTTGAACGTAAAAAGTTAAGGTTTTGGATAAAAAATCAGACCTGCAAGTGCTCAATGTTCTTGAGACGACTCTCGAGATTCGGCCACCCGCAACTGGCGACTCTCGACGAGGAAGAAGAAGAGAGTCGACTGTTAGAGAGTCAACTGTCAGAGCCGACTGTCAGAGTCGATTGTCAAAGAGTTGACTGTCAAATTCGACTGTCAGAGTCGATTGTCAAAGTCGACCGTCAGAAAGTAGACTGTCTGAGAGTCGACTATCAGAAAGTTGACCGTCAGAAAGTAGACTGTTTGAGAGTCGACCATCTAAGAAAAACACCAAGTATCGACCTATTGCACGGCACAAAGTCCTTAACGCAAGTTCTGGCGACACTCATGAGTGTGGCTAGCGATTCTCCTAGCCGACACTCTCGACGATACCCACAAAACTGCCGACTCTTGCATGAAATAATAGAAATTGTACTATGACTTATGTGCAGATCGGTATACACATTAACAATAACTGTTGCATCGAAAATAATATCTAGCCTGTCAGTGACTCTTGCATGAATAATAGAAACTCTACCTATGAACGTAAAGTAACTGTTGTCCCTAACGGGAGTCACTACTATTTCTCGTGCATTAAATAAAAGTAATAAAGTAAAATAAATTTAATAAAAACCATAAAAATTAAAAATAAATTAACAATTGAGAAAATATTTAAACTCTTTTTTTCTTTTTGACAAAACAATTATACATAAAAGAAAGGTGTATACCCATGTGGTTATGGTATGCTGTGATAATAAAGTGCACGTCACGTGGCGCCACGTCACTATTTTCATTATCACACCATCCATCACTTGACAAGGGGTATACCCAAGTGATTGTGGTGGTGTGATAATTAAATGTTTATTTTTTAATTTTCATTTAAATAATAAAACATAATAATTTGAAAATGAAAGAAAGTTTGTAAATAGAGAGAAAAGAAAGAGTAATCACGTCCCTCATCACGGGTCGAAGGGACGGTGTTCAAAAAAATCACGGGGTGATTTTTACTCCACGTATGATCACGACGTGGTGATTAGTATGTATACCGGATACTATAAGGGACTGCAAGCCTTGAACTCTAGTAGTAGATGGTAAAGTCATCATTTGATTTATGATTATTTACCATTTTATCTTTGTCCGCTCAAAGTTGAACACTTTTTGATTACACTTATTAAACCACTACAAACAACCTTATTTGTTCCATGTTATTTTTAGTTGTTTACTTGACCCGTTTTGGTTTGTCACTAGTAAATTTTATTTTTTTTTGAGAACAAACTTATTTAGTTAATGTAAATTAATTAGGTGCTATATATAAGTTCCTTGTAGTATAAGTTTATTTGGTTTAATTTATGTTTTAGATAATAAAATTTATTTCACTTGAAAAGTCATCTAGTTTATAAATTAATTAAGTGCAATATAAGTTCCTGATATAAATTTATTTTTACTAATTCAATGTCATATAAAAATCAAAATTACAAACCTAAAATAATTGAAAACGGCCCCAATTTTTTATTTCGTCTTGAACCCTCAAAGTTATTGAGCTGCACTGGCAACTGTAGGGAGGATGGGACATTTGAGTTGGGAGCGACAACGATGGTGGTGGTTGTTGGCAGCGGCAACGCCATGGACGTGGGTAGTGAGCGACGCTAGTAAGGGTTTAGATGTGAAATTGATAACGTTAGGGATATTAAAGATAAGGGTTTTAAGTTCTTATATTTACCGACGACATTTCTGAGTATCACTTTTATATAACCAATATTGTCCGCAAAGGCCCAATGGTCCATGTAGACTACTAAGGCCTCACATGTTTCATTTAGACTATTAAGGCCTAATATGGTCCACTAAGACTTAATATGATTCATTTAGACGTGTATTATATACAGTTGCTCATTATTATCTAGTATCTCCTTGTAAACAGATATTACTCTACCTAACATGAGATGATAAAGCCTATCATGGTCCATTAAGAGTTGTTATGACTACTAATACCTAATATAGTCCATTTAAACATATATGATGTACTAGTTCTCATTATTATTTGGTATAACTCATTGTAGCCCAATATAATCTTTTAAGACCTAATATGAAATGATAAAGCCTATCATAACCTATCATAATCCATTAAGAATTGTTATGACTACTAAGGCCCAATATGATCCATTTAGATGTGTATGATTTACTATTACCCATTATTATCTAGGATAACTCATTGCAACTCGATGTAACCCTTTAGGACCAAATATGACATGATAAATGCTCATAATGGTCCATAAAAAGTTGTTATGACTATTAAGGCCAAATACGGTCCATTTAGACGTGTGTGATCTACTATTGTTAATTGTGATCTAACTAACTAATATAAATTGTAACTAGGTTAAATACCCGTGTGTTACACGGGTTAAATAAATATAATTATAATATTATATATTAAGTAATAAAAAAAATTATTTTTTAAAAACTCGTGTTTTTACACGGGCTGAATAACCCGTGAAATACAATATAATCTGTTAACACATACACTCGTCAAAATATGTCGGGAGATTTATTAATACAAAGATTAGTTTTTTCTTAAAAAAAATATTATTGATAAAATATATAGGTGTATTTAATAAGAGAGGGTGTATATAATGAAAATATAGAGGTGTATTTAATAAGAGAGAGATGCGAGAAAAAAATAATCAAATTGAATATGGAGATGACATGTGACATTACAAAACCTTTATCTATACTATATAATAAATAAAATTTTGGTGGAGTTTTGGGAGGGAAATTTTCCGACAAAATAAATTTTTTATGTACAAAATAAAAAATATACTTTAGGAGGGAATATTTTGGTGGAGTTTTGGGAGGGAAATTGAGAGGGAAAGAAGATGTCAAAATTTTGTTTTTTTTAGATTTCGTTGGTAAATTTTCCGACAAAAAACTAAAATAGTTTTTTATTTTTTTCGATTCCGTCTGTATGGTCCACCGGATAATTTTGTGGGAATCTAATATTAAAAATGGCGTCGCAGTAAACGATTGGCGACGGATTGTTAACCCTTGGTAATTTTATGAAAGTTATTTTGCAAGTCGGAAGTCTGTCGGAAATTTCCGACGGAAATGTTTGTAAGAGACACTTCGTCGAAACATTCGTCACGGATATTGCAACTTAAAGGGCTAAGAGAGGGGGGTGTTAAATTTGAAAATGTAATACTGTAGAGACATTTCAAATGTTAATACTCAATTCTGACTCCATTTATTCATATTAACACTAACAGGTGTTTGTATTTTTCAAAATTCAGATACAAATAAAGGATTTTATGATAAAATTAAGAATGAAATTCAAGGTCAATAAAACAGTATGAGGACTTTTTGCATGTGAACTTACCTACAGAAATTAGTCATATGCTATAAATCTAATTGGCAAACACGTTGTGAATGAATCACGCTCCTGATTTTTTTTCTTTATGAGGTTTATCTCTTTGCATTGAAGCTTATTGTTCCTATAGTTTATCCTCTGACTATATTTAACTGATACTCTTTATAATCGTAAGTAATTTTTTTTTCTTTCGAGAATGTACCAATTTTAAAATCCGATTTGGACCCTAAAAAGGTTGATCCGTCAAATTAAATCGTCATAATCACCATTGTTGGAGTGCGCGCTTGACTTCAAAATCATCAAGCCATAACCTTCACAGTGGATATCACCGGGATTAGCTAGAGATAGATCGACACGGTATGTTTTTCTTTAATTTAATACATTACTTAGAGGGTGTTTGGGATTGTTTATTTAACTCCAAAGGTGTTTATTAGCTTATGACTCTTTAAAAATGAGTTTTTAAAAAAATGTTTTGATTAGATTTTATGGTGAAAAAAGCCAGGAATTTGTGGCTTTTTAAAAAACAATTTTTTAGCTTTATCAAAAAGCTAAAACAAAAAATGATTTTATGTTTACCAAACACTTTTTTAGCTTATTGGTTTTTGAAAAAGCCAATAAATCAATAAGCTGTTTTTTAACGCAATCCCAAACACCCTCTTAATTTCTTGAACATTTATATATTTTTTAATAACAATCAACTAATTAACCTATCATTTTGTAGGTTATGGAGAAGTGTGAGGAACCCTCTTGGGCCCAATTTTATTTCGTAAACCGCATGAAATATATAATGTCTTACCCAATTAGCTTTTATTAAATTGATCTTCATTTTCTTTTAGATCCGACACCAGGGCCGGCCCTGGGGTAGGGTAGGCCGAGCCGGGCCGTCGGACAGGGCCCATTTTTTTAAAGGGCCTAAAATTTTATATACCAGTTTTGTATATTGGGACCTTTTTATAAAAACTTAAAAATATATTGGGCAATTTTTATAATGATTGGGTCTATTTAATCTTTATAATGCTTGGGCCCCCTTTAATCTTTATAATGTAATGGTTGGGCCCTAATCCGTTTAATCTTTATAATGTAAATATGTAATAGTTGATTGTTTGAGCTCTAATCTAGTAATCCATTTAATCTTTATAATGTAAATATGTAATGGTTGGACCCTAATCTTTATAAAGAAATTAGAAACATCGGATGTTAAAAAAAGGACGAATTGAATAACAGAAGAAAAACGGCCCTAATCTTGCTATAACGTTAATTGTCGTTTAAAAAAACGTTAGTTTATATATTTTGTTCATAGGGGCCTTTTTTTCCGGCTCGGCCGGGGCACTTAAATTCCCAGGACCGGCCCTGTCCGACACCTCAATTGTTGATGACCCACAACTGTCATAAGGGGGAAAGGGGTGTAATACTCGGATAGAGATCGAGTTAGTGGAGTTGGCCGGGTTGGTGGGGGAACACCGCCCCCTACATCTCGGGTTAACCGAGTAGGGTGGCTCAAGTAGGGGGATCGAGTTAATTTACTCGGACGTTGGGGGGAAGAGAGAGCCGTTGAGAGATGGGTAGATGGGTTGGGCGTCCCCTTCACCCTAAGAGAGTGTCGGAGGCTAAAATAAGGGGAACATATTTGGGTAGGGATCACTACCGATCCCCATTATACCATTACTGTGAGCCCAAGATTTATAACACTGAAAGTTTGCATGCTCGATGTTCTGATCTAGAGGTATTTATTAAATCTGCAACAATAATCTAATCATATGATTAATGTTCGTAGATTGTCATCTTAAAAACAGAGGTGGAGTCGTTTTGGAGGGAGCGAGACGCTAACCGACACATGATGCAGCTACTCCATTCGGCCATGAAACAAGTGTTGGACGCAAAATAGTCAGGACAAACACAAAACCTGAGACTCAACACCACCCCGAGTGTAACACCCACATTTTACCTAAGTTGTTTTAAACACCAAAGATTAATCATTAATTTGTAAATAGAAACATGGTATGTCGATTAAACTAGTCTTCAACTTAGGGGCTGTTCGGTAGCCTTTTAATAATGATTCCATTAAGAGGCTACCTCTGAATCGGTTAGAGGTAAGATGTGTTTGTTTCGCTAACAATCCACCTGTTAATGGTTCGTTTTACTTCTTAATGGTTCAGCTGAAAACCATGTTGAACCATTTGTTACAAAATGGAGTACCCTTACGACCTAGGGCATAAGAGTAGGCTCCCCCGAAAACACAAAAATGCTGAAATTTGGCGTATGACCATCGTAAGGCAGAGATTTTCCCAAGTCTCCAACACACACCATAAAGGTGGCGTACTCGCACGTCCCTGACAACAGAAAACTCAGTTTTTGTCTTGACCAAATACATTCATTACAAGATTTTACATATTAAAGGAACACTCTTTTATATCAAAATCCAAGGTTTTTATAGATATTTTGGCTTAAAAAAAGGAAGTTCTTATACTAGGAAATTATAAAAGTCATGTTAATTCCTTATCTAATAAGGTTCTTTAACTACAATGTAATGGATCATATTGTAATTAAAGTATGTGAGACTCGATGTATTATCAACAACACTACTTACCAATTTAGAAGGCAAATTGAGTAACTAGATACGAGATGTACTACCTCCACATTCCAAGAGTTGAAATAGATTCATGAAGTCCCAAGTTTAACATGATAGTCTCAAACATTAAACTCGAATCAACGCTTAAACAATGTCAAAGCCATGAGCGCACCTCAATATAGCAAAGTGAATGCACATTTAATTATAATAGTCTAAATATAACATCAAGGGCTGGTCCCGAAAATCCTCAAAATCTTTTGGGCCCGGGACATTTAAAAAAAAGGCTCTATAATATAAACTCAATAATCATATTTTTTTTTTAATTCCTTCGGATATCCGTTTCACTATCCGAAAATTTCGTATATCCGCAATTCAGATATCCGGTTTTGAACACCCTACCCACCTTGCCCTAACCGCCTCCCTCATTGGGGCATATGGACCGTTACCTCCTAGTGACGGTCCGTCACTATCAACACAGACCATTACCATTTGGTAACGGTCCGTCACGACCAACTTTTTCACAAATTACAATTTTAGTCCTCAGACTTTGGTTAATTTGCAGTTCTCGTTTCTAAATCTCCAAATTGAATACCATACAACAAAGCATATAACCCTGCCCCTTCTTTTGAGGGCCGGTTTGAGTTAGTAAAAAAAGAATCTCCAGCTTAGGGCCTCATTTTTAAAAAAATTATTATGTGTATATATAGTGGAAATTGAATGTTTTGTAATAAAACTTGAATTGGTCTATTGGTAAGGTCACCACGGTGTGCCCAAAGAGACGTGGGTTCAAAACTTAAGTGACTTGTCTTTAAACACAAATAAAAAAGTGCTTACGTAGATATATTTTTTGAAACTTCTATTTACTGTTAAGGCTTTGTGTACGGTTTTCTTCCTCTACACCTCCTTCTGCCACCATCAACCACAACCATACCAACATCACATCCACAACACCACTATTGCCGCCACAACTTGTGGCGGAACCCTAGCCGCCACCACTACTATCGTGACCCCACTACCACACCAACACCACTGCCGTCAGCCCTACCACCACGCAGTGGAACCATAGCCGTCTCGGGTCATCGCCACCGTTGGAAACCTAGATGGCGCCCCCAGCCGTCGTCTCCACCGAAACCCTAGATTTGGCCGACCTCCATGTTGCAGCTGCCACCACAAGGCAAGCGTGCCCAACTCCTCTCCATCGCCGCCACCATACACGTGTGGTCGGTTCAGCGACGTGCATCTCAAGAAAGCCACACAGATTTTGGTTCGTTATTTTTCAAGGTTTGCAGTTTTCAAACATAATGGGGAAGCAGAAGAAAGAAAAGGGGAACAAAACCCTAAAACCCGTTTGGGGAGAAGAAAGAACAAAAAAAAAACCGTTTGGTGACACTTGCAGGGCGCATCGCTAAGCGGATGGTGACATTAAGCGGTGACACTAGCAAGGTGGAGACACCAAGCGGAGGAGAGAATAAGTGAAGATTGAAGACCAACTATCTTTTAAGTTTATGTCTTTTTACATTTCAAACAAAACCGCTGATCCCGCACTTAGTTTGTGGGGTAATAGTGTGCTCTATATATGCACACCTCGTTGTAAACCCTGACACACATTCTAATACATTTACAATTACAAGGTTTAAGTCACTTTAACCAATCTCGACATTACATTTGTTGATCAGCAGGTCCGCTTGTTCATGCACGACCCACGTGAACCGCACTTGCACTGCCCCAAAACGTATTAGCCGCTATGTTCAGTGTACCATTCGTCACGGTATTCACTTGCGTTCGTCGACTGTCGATCGTCTAGTCTCCTATACTGATGTCGACTAGGGGGTATCCTAACACTTGTCGGTCTACCTCAGGGTTTTGTGTCTTCCTCGGTGATAATTCAGTTGTCATGGTCGTCCAAACGCTAGCATGTTGTCTCCCGCTCTAGTACTGAAGTTAAATACCGCGATGTCTCTAATATTGTTACGGAAATAGTATGGCTTCATAATCTCCTTCTTGAACTACAATGTCATATGCCTCATGTCACTTTTGTGTTTGTGAAAATTCAAGTGTCGTGTATTTAGCATCTAACCCGATGAAGCATCAAAGAGCCAAAATGTGGAAATATATTTACATTTTGTAAGGGAACGTGTTGTCATTGGTCAAGTTCGTGTGTTACATGTTCTCTCAGCTCACCAGCTTGTAGATATTTTCACCAAAGGCTTACCTTCACATCTCTTTCTTGACGTCAACTCCAGTCTCGGCGTTCAGGATCCTTACGCTAGGATCGCGTGGGGTGTGTTAGATGATATTACTATGCCTATTGCAATTTTATAGCATTGTACATAATATAGTGACTACAATATAAATATTTCTAATTTCCTATACGGTATTGTTATATATTCATGAGCTATACAGAAACCTTGATTAGGAATTTCCACAATATTAAACAAATCAAATAGTAGTTGAATTTGGTAACTAAAATGACAAAGAAGTATATGAATAACTGATCGAAGGACACCAAAATATACATAATACAAAATATAAAAAATAAATAATCGGATGATCATTATACATATAATCTGATGAAGTATAGGATTAAAATGATAAATAAAGCATAAATGATTAAATGCTTAGTAAAAAAAATATTTTTAATTAATAAATCTATTTTTTTTAAAGTGATATTTTAAAGAAAAAGAATTTCTAGATAGAAAAACGATTCTCAACACAAAATCAATAAATACTCTAGGAAAAGTCATAACGCGTTGTTTGACAATAATCTACGTCCATGGTTGATGGCTTGATGGGGTCAAACTCATGCACATTTGTTGACCATGTACCTATTCTTCCATTAATCCTGCAATTAAAGCTTCAAACTCCATAAAGAAGCCACTAGTATATGCTCATTCTAGATTTTTATCACAATAAGTAACTTACACACCAATAAACTTACTCCTAAATCTACATCAGTATTATCACGATTCTATATTTACTACACAACTTAATCGTACCGCTAAAAAGGCACATTCTATATTTATAAATAACTATTACTAAAATAATAATTTTAAGAAAAAAATAAGTTATAAATTAGTACATCTTTGACATAAATTAGTACATCTTTGACGATTTTTAATCCATTGATTTGACCTTTCTTGCTTTCATTCTAGTATAAAAACCCAAAGCACCATGCGAAATAAAAACATATTAATTATCCACCATTTTCAACTTCTCTATTCTTCACTATAACACCATGGCCAACACCATTATTGTCAAAATACAGAGGTAAAGAAGAACAAACTCAAGAAACTCAGGCACAAACTCAGATCTGGTACAAACTGAACAAACGATCTACAACTCTCTAAATCTCAAATCATCAACACAATGATTTGTTACAGAACACCAAGGACCGATTATAGAGCTATTGATTCAATAAACGAATGAATCAAACCCTAATCTGTTGGTAAAGATGAACACATACAGACGAGCTCTCAGGAGCGTGAAAAGAGAGAAACAATATGGAGCCTACTCTTTAGAAATGAAGGGAAACCCCCTAAAAACTGACCGATTCTCCCAGCTACAAGTGCAGGTACAAGCCCATCTATAAGCCCATCCAGACTCCATTCATGGGCAGATACAAGCCCATTAGCAGCTTCAAGAGGCCCAATCAACAACTCAGAAACATGCATAAACAATAAAGCAAATGTTATTAGAATTAAAAAGGATATTGAATTACATATTTTTAACAATTATCTCCACCACCACCACCGTCATAGTCGTCCTTTTCTCCCTCCTCCTCGCCGGAAAATCTCAAACTTTCTCAACCAGCTTGCCACGATCGACACTCCGACTTGGAAGACAGAACCTAACACGCCTCCACTTCTTCTTCCATGACGTCGTTGGTGGCCCAAATGAAACCGCCATTCCGGTGGCTGCAGCCCCCATTACCAACACCTCCGCCACTGGATTCGGTGCGGTGGTGATGATGGACAACCTCCTCACAATCGGGCCGGAACCAACCTCTACACGGGTGGGAAGAGCTCAAGGGATGTACGCGTCAGCAGGTTTGAGTAACATGAGTTTTATGATGTTCCAAAATTATGTGTTTGATGAAGAAAGGTTTAATGGAAGCACTGAGTATATTGGGTCGGAACCCTATTATGTCTCCGATGAGAGAGTTTCCGGTGGTCGGAGGAAGTGGTGTTTTCGATTTGCTCGTGGGTATGCTGAAGCTCAAACTGTTTTCCTTAATGAAACCAATGGAGATGCAATTGTGGAGTATAACGTTTATGTTCTCCATTATTAATTAATGGCATATCTCCATTCTTGTTTTTACATATGTATGTTCTTATATTTATTTCTAGTTCATAAAATAGTCTCTTTAATTCATCGTCTAATTGTGTTTGTTTCAAAGTTATGAAATTTTTTAATTTGTCTTTTATAAACTCACTAAATTCCGTTCACATACATATTCCAATATAATTCATACCAAAATTCTTATACTTGAGACTAAATTACAATTCACAACTTTGACAAAAATAAAAATAATAAAACTTCCTTCATGTCCACAATCTTAGAAATAGAAATGTCAACGTTTACTATTCGGAGACAACTTATTGCTTACTACGTTCCTAGCGGTCATAAGAGACCCAAGGTGAGTGAAATAAAGCAAAGGCTTTGAGTCCTCACTTCTCTAGCGTCCACAAATTCTTAAAAAAAAATCAAATGTAGGTAATTTGGTTTTTACATTGTTAATTATGAAGTTTGCGGTCTATAATTATGCATACACATAGATGATATATGAGTTATATGATCAAAACCATTTTTATTATTACTTTTTTTTTACTAAAAGAGTTCCAATTTTATTATGTGCTATGGACTTCTGTTACACCTCACTAAAACAGTGCCTATACATAACCGATTGATACCAAGACAAACACAACAAAAAACATAAGGGTCTACTTACAAACCTTGGATATACAAAGAATTACAAAGTTCATACCAAAAGAACTAGTACTATTACCAAATTACAAGAAGCTACTAAGTTTAAATCCAATAAACTAAAGCTTCTAAAATCTTCCGAGCCTCGACAAAATGAATATGTGTATTTTATGTTATTATAGCAATCACTAAGTTACTATTAAGGCGCAAGGTATATATACGTAGAGTGGATACCGTATTGTATGACGGAATGTCTACTGGACGATATTCTGGTGCGTATATATGTTACTAATTATTAATAAGGATTTTAAATCTATTAATAATTGAGCTTTGATTGCCCGCCGGGGGGGGGGGGGTAATAACATATAAAACTTGCTTATTGAAAGTTACGAGCTCACAAGCTTTATGCTGACATTTTATTTTTTAGCATGCTTAACAAGTAAACGCTAGGAGAGCGTGAAGATTGCTTTCGGGTGTCTAGTATACCACAACAATTCTAGGAATGATTTTAGACGTTGAAACACTTTTGGAATGCTAGGATATCAACTACAATCAGATTTCAGCTAAATTTTCATTTGACGCATTTAGCCTTAGACACATGATGCTGACGCATACCGATGACTTATTTCCTTAAGGCCTTTTAGTATATCCCACTCTTTAAGTTTGGGTGGTGATGGTGGTGGGGTGAGGGTTTACAAAATTTGAGAGAATGAGTACATGTAAAATACCCAATTGCCCGTCAATTTTTATCATTATTTAGTTATATACACACAATTTAATGAAAATAAATAGTTATCATTCTTTAACTTATAAAAAGTAAAAACTATTCGTGAAAAAAATCATATTCTTCACATGTAGTTCTTTTTTTTAGGATATATTTGTAAAAGATATATGTAGAAAGAAAAAATTCACGACCTAATGGCTAGGCCTTTAGTTATAGACTTGTAGTTAAAATCAAAATTGTTAAAATCAGGTCCAGTATCGGCCCAATAGTATTTAAGGGTTAGGTTATAGTAAAAAGTGTTTTAAAAATAAGAAGCATTATGGGCTTGACATGTGTCCTTTTATTATTTTTAAAGGGAGGGCATAATGATCATTGTGTATTACACAATGAATTTGTATTCCACAATGACCTGACTAGTTACACAATGAACTTGTATTACACAATGACTAGACGTGGTATTACACAATTAACTTGTATTACACAATGAACTTGTATTACACAATGAGCTGGAAAATGTAAAACATATTGATAAATACATATAACACAACGAACTTGTATTACACAATGACCTGGCTAATTACACAATGAGTTGGAAAACGTAAATTTTTTTTCGTTTTTGTTTATAACGACATTATACTCGTTTTAAAGATAAAAAACGCTCGTTTTTATGGTGTAATTTTTTTGAAAAAATAATGTCGTATGTAAAAGTTATGAACGTTTAAAAATGGGAGGGGGGGACTTCATAAAAAGTCAATAAAAGTGGTCAAGACTAAAATACCCCTCCAACAACTTTTTGTCCTACAATTTAATATCAACCATTAAATCTTTTATACAATTTGATCTAATTACCCTAAATCTTTCTCACCCTTCTTAGAATTAAAATCTTTTTTTACCTGAAACTAATCATAGTATTTAATATCAACACTATTATACTAGTAAGCCGTAAGCATATTCTCTATATATATATATATATATTTTAACAATTCTCACATTGATTTGTAATTCTCTCTCCATTTTCTTTATTTAGACCTCCAAAGTTTTTATCGAGTTGGTTTGGGTAAAACACTTATAATTTCATATGTTACTACAACATGAGGGATTATGATGGGTACAAGGTGTATAGTTGATTCTCTTCCGTTCGAACCTAGCCTGCTAAAAATAAAACACCGTTAGTTTTATTGTGAAATGAGTCTTGAGAGATCAACCTCCGGTATAAGAATACATATGTGCTTTGAGAGCAGAGTATAAGTAAGAATAGGTATAGAGCAGTCAAGTATCATAAGAATACATGAGGTCTCTATGTAATAACATCCTAATTTTCATAGTATTAAATCTCGAATATTACTCTATATTATTGACCCTGAATGTTATAACTTCTCCCATTAGTCCCGTGAGCCGTTCGATCAAGTAAGGATTAATCCTGGCCGTCTTAAATCAAACCGTTTTTAGATAAACCTCAACCGTTTGATCAGAAAGATTGATCTCATCCGTACAAATATGAAATACATGTTCCCTCCAATTGCTACAACATGTTCCCTCCACATCAGTTCCCCCGTCGCCTGTAACCTCCATCTATAACTTCGCCGCCATAATATACACACAAATCATATTTCTTTCTTTTGCTACTTAAAACCTGTAGGGGAAGATGAAGTTATGTCCATGGCTATTTGCCTCTCCAAAACCACCGATGATAATTGCAAATGTAACCCAAATGATCGATCAAATGGAGCGTCATTGTTTAGCTAATTGCTTGTCGCCAAATCTGTCTACAACAATCTCCAACTTGTACGGTTGATTCCACTCTCATTATTCAATTCGATTTTTGAAGTTTTTTAGTTTGAAATGTTCCTTAATTTATCGATTAATATCTCAGGCGCGAGCAGAAACATACAAAACAATAACCAGTCTCCTTGCATACTCGATATCAATAAATTAACAAAGAAGAACTTGAAGATGAACAGAGAAAAGATGAATCACACCTAAAAGTCGAAGATCTTCAAGCGAATCATGATAAGGAAACGTGAGTAAGTAATTAGGTTACATTTCTATTCATGAAATTTTAAAACTAGGGTTTTTATTTGGTTTTGTTTCCTGATTCATGATCTTGTAATTGTGTTTTCACTCCAAATTGGGGGCAGATAACAAGCCATATATAGTTGTTCATTTGATTACAAATTTTATGTGGGACGATATTAGGGTTTGACATTTACAATTGAAGATTATGTTGGGGATTATTGTTCTTTTGTAGTTTGATAGTTAAATGATTTGCATTTTGCAATGTAGGCTATATACTGCGAAGCAAATGGCATGGTTGAAGATAATCACAGAGTAATTCGTGACAAACCCCCCAATCTCAGCCCCAAGAATTCTTTTCATGTATAGTTTTAAATCTTTTAGGTTATTTATATGCTTCTTTGTAGTTTTACATATATAATTCATAGTTTCATCATATGTTATACATATTATCTTGAGGCGGATATGCAAGTGATCTGGGAATTATAAAAGAGGGAATGTGTAAGTAAATATTTATTCACACATGTGGATTTTGCTGTTGTAATTATGTTCATAATTTTCTAAATTGTATGTTTTTTACAGGAGGACTTTTTGTTGTATCCAAAACATGTTTCTCACAAATTTCTTTGTCAAAGAGAAGTCAAAAGTTGGGAAACAAGATAGTGATAAAAGGTAAATACAAAACTGAATTTGTTTTTGGATAATTAAATTCAATGAATTTATTTTTAAGTTTATTTTTTTCTGATTGCAGAGCATCTACAAATCTGAATCATTGCACGGCGTGGCTAAATGGTGGAAAGAAATTGGTGTTATGTGGTTGAGTTCTTTCTTCATAACAAAAGGTTGGTATACAAAATTATTTTATTTTCCTGATGAAAGGTCATATGTCTAGCATAAGTTGTACATTACCTAATCTCATTTGTTAGCAGGGTATTGATAGGTCTTCTGAGAAAAAAAAACTATTTATTTTTGGCAAAGATCTTATAAATTTATGTGTTCATGGATCATTTATAGTCTTTGACTTTGAAAATACAGTTTACTTTAGTTGACTTTGCAAGAAGTAATGGTGCATTAGTTTCAAAGGATTGGAAAGATACTGTCACACATGTGATTGCTGCCACATATTCAAATGGTGTATCCTTAAGAACATTGAAAGTTCCGATGGCCATTTTGAATGGGAAATGGATTGTTACAATGGAATGTAAGGTTTTAATGTTAGTCGTTGATCTTAGGGTTTTATTAAACAAGAATATGACATCACTTTTCTATTTTCAGGGTTAAAAGCTTATGTGGAAGCTTGACATATTGTAAAGGAAGAACCATATGAGGTTTGTCTAGATACTCATGGCTATTTTGGTGGGCCCACAGCAGGGAGGCTAAGAGCTTTAAGTAATGTAAGAGAGAATTAATTTTAATGTTGTGAAGCTAGGCATATTGGTGACTGAAAATTATGTTTCATGTAGTGTCAGTGTTGGCTCCAATGAGGGGTTCTTGAGACTTGGGTGGGTGATCTGTTTCAATCCATGTTAACTGGTTCTTGAGACTTGTGTGGGTGATCTATTTCAATCTGTGTTAACATACTCGCTCAATTTTGATTTGTCATTTTGCATAATGCAAACCTGTTTTTTATGTTGTATCATAGTCTTTTGATGCTGCATGGAAGATTTACTACATGTGAGTGATACATTAATAACCAAACTAATCTGGATTATTACTTATAGGAATTTCACATTCACTTGCTTCCAACTTTCTTGTTGCTAACCTTAACTACATGTATTTCTTTTTTGGCTCTTTAATTACCTATTTTGTGTGTTTGTGGGTCTGATTAATCAGACCTGTTATAAAATCATCCATTTTGGTCACCCCCTTTGACCCATTAACCGACCCACTTGGAAGTTTTACTAATCCTATTAATAACAAAATTATGTTATATGTATACAATGTGTTTGCTATTTTATGTAATTCTTACTCATCAAGCGTTTTATGAACTTATCACCTAATTGTTGTTTTGCTCATTGTTTTTGTTCAGACAATGATGAATTCGTAATCCCAGTTTTAGGAATTGAAGATACAAATCAAACCACAGCAAATGATCCACTAGTAGAAGACTCAAAACACACAACCCAAGTAAGTGGACGATTTTCCATGTGCTAAAAGAATTTTGAAAAAAAAATTACTTAACTGTATTTATTTTACATAGAGGTTGACATTTTGACCCATTTAATGTTTATCCAGGGCTTTACTTTGCCTCTTAACGGGTCAAATGCATTTGTTTAACAAAGGGTAAAATTAGAAACAAGTTAAACGAGTCAAACGTCACCCTAAATGTATTCGAACTGTGTAAAACTAATGATGAAAAGGCATTAACGTTATGTATAAGTGTTCATGAAATAATCTCTTGATTATTTCATTACGCCCCAAATTTAAGTTTTTAGATTGTTATGTTCACATTGAGATTGTTAGCCTATATTAACAGTATTTATAAGACGTTGGAGCATATGTTACTAAATCTGTGTTTGTGCATCATTTAAAATTGCTTAATTTGAGGATGCCTAATAAACAATCCTCTAACCTTGTGAGTTATATTAATCATACTATTCTATAAAATTATAAAATAATATTGGTTCATTTACCGACAATATGTTATTATTTACTTATGTATTTTTTAAATTAATCTTTATGTTCAAGGCGGCATATAACTTAATTAATATTATACATTTTATGTTTTTTCAGTGAATATTTTGATCTACCAATTTCACTTCAAACGTGTACGAACCAAACATGTCGGAGGCCACTGATATTAAATTGATGGGTCGATCTTACAGTCCATGTTCGTGTTAAGAAAAAAATTATGTGCTCTTTTACTTTATTTGACAACTTTATAGAATTTCACGTTGGTATTTATATGTTTTGGTTTTACTGTTAAATGTTATTTTGGTATATAACAAAATTACAAATGAGTTATGTTGTTATTTGTTGCTTACAATTCAAAGAAAGATAGTTGTTCCATATTAAAAATATATATATCAAAGCACCCCGGCCATCGGACGGGTATAAAACTAGTTGTAGTGGTCGGGTAATATAATATTTAAGATTCTCATTTATTTGGTATTGACATCAAGTCTAATTAAGTTATAATGAAAGTTAGACTAAAAACACCATCTTCTCATCCATCACTGTTGTCTTAACCTTCTCTTACTAGGGTTCGCATAAACAACGTTATAAGTTATGTTGTAGGCCTGGCTCTCCTAAGTATATTTGGTCATGCTGACCAGATTTACTCTTCCATAGTAGACTTCGTTCTCGTGTGAAAACTGGTCATGCTAACCAGGTTTACTCATGAGTTGACACCAGCCTTCAAAAAAATGGTCGTGCTGGCTAAGTTTACTCATGAGCTGACCTAGCACCAGCCTTCATAAATACTAAGTGCGCCATCAAAACGCCACATTACGCTCATGCCATGTGCGCGCGTACGCAAGTTTAGGCGCTTCGCACCCTATAGTGTCCCAATAGCGTTTACCTTAAAAGAAACAAACTTCTTAGGAGACTTCCACTAATATACCACTCCAAGATTGGTTCCCCCACCTATGTGGGACAAGTTTCCACACTTTTCCTTCCAAATTTCGTTACTTTACACAACCCTAAACACCCAACTTTGAGCATCGATATCTCATTTATCTTAGCTCCGTTTTGGACGTGGTTTTGTTCGTTGCGAAGCTTCACAACATAGAACACAAATGCAGAAATAAAATACGCAAAACTACATCGTTTGCATATATTTATTTCTATCCAAAGTTGATAAAAAATCATTTTTATAACTTAGTGAAAACATATGTTTTCATCTAAAATTTCCAACGGTTTATGATTCCATACCTAGAATTGTGAAATTTTATAGTTGTAGTGATATTTAATGGGTTTGAATTATCCATTGTGATGATTAAAACACATCGGAATTCATTGCTATGAAAAAATCAAAAAATTGAAAAAATGATGTTCTTGAAGGTTTATGATCCGTTTTGTTGAAACTGAAATTTGGGTTGGGGGGGGGGGGGGTAATTCCAATGGGAAATCTATACTATATAATAAATAAATGTTTTAAAGTGACACTTGTCACTCTCTTATTCATCCTCATCATTTTTTTCCCGCTTCTCTCTCCTATTAATTATACAAACTTTCTTTAATTGTTTTTTTTTAATTTTTTGTTTCCCACATCTCTACTATTAAATAATAATAAAGTTTTATAATTATTTTTATAAAACTTTTTTCATTTGAAAAAAATAGGATTGTTTATAAAACATTTTTAGAAATTGTACATTTCTTTCATTTTTTTATAAAACATTTTTAAAAAATAACTATATAACGTTTATAAAAATTGTATTAAAAAACTATATGATATGTCATAAATATGTAATATATAAATTTTTATTACTAAATGTATAACATTGTATTTATTCAACTCATGTAATACACGGAGTTTATAACCTAGTAATACTATATGACGTGGAAACGGTTACTCATTTACTCTTAACACAATTTAAAAGGTCAGTGGTTAATCCTAAGCCACCGATCACTACTTCCTAAACACCCTTCAACTTTCTTTATTTTCTAATAATAACTTTCAACTTTCTAAGTTTTTAAACATACCCCTTAAATTTGTAATTTTTCAAGCTACCCTTTAACAAAATTCTCAACTCTACCTCTCAAATTCCGTTTCTTTGTTCTTTTATTTTTTTTTTACATTCGTTTTTAAAGATTATTTTTTCCTATTGTTATTTTGTTTTTAGTTTGTTACCAAAATTTTTTTAATGAATTTGTTGTTTCAATGTTAACTTTTATTTGCGCCGTAATTTTTCTTTTTTTTTCGATCTCCAGAACCGAGTCGTGGTAACTTCATACGTTTCTTTTACGTACTTAGTCATGGTATTGTGACCGCCCCAACGTGCGAAACAAGGTTCACAAGTGGTTGTTTTCTTTTTTTTTTCTTTCAAAAGTGTAGTCAAATACAATATTTTATAAATAAATTAATAACTTGGCCTCTGCATCACATGGTAATATAAGCATCACCTAAATTTGTAGGTGTGGGTTCGAGACCAGGGAAAATGTGGTTTTTCTTTTTCATTTTTTAGATTTGTTTTAAATTTTTTTTTTTTGTTTTTTAAAAGTTTTCTTTCATTGTTATTTACTTGTTTAACAAATTTGTCCTTTCAATGTAACTCTTGTTTGCGTCTTAACATGCGAGGCATAACACTATTTTTTTTATCTATGTTTTGATCTCCGGAACCTATTTTTTTATGTAATTAGCCATGTTAATGTCACTGTCGTAACGCATGTAACAGTGGCGGAACTTGAACCTTTGGGTAGGGTGCCAGGATTTTTTTCCTACCAGGGGGTCGGAACTATAAATGTTTTCGATCGAATATGTATAAATTAACACTATTGAGCGAAAAATCGGCCGAATACGTATATATTAACACTTCTTAGCAAAAAAACGGGGGGGACCGTCGCCCTAACTATGTTCCGCCCCCGGCGTGTAATAAAGTTTACAAACGCGTCGCATCGCTCGGGCTTAATTTCTAGTTTTTATCATTCCCCAAATAGACTAAAATGTCAAATATTATAGATTCTAGGGTTGAAAGCGTAAATATGTAGTTTTGTTGATCAAATGTCATCTTGTAAGACTGAAGGGTCCTAATGCGAGCAAAACATAATTGTTTAAAGGCCGGATGAAGCGGGGAGAAACCACATTATCGATAGAGGAGGAGCTGACCAAGAAGCTTCAAAGTTTCTGTTATGAGTCAAAGAAGAAACTACGAGAAAGAAGTATTCGATCAAACAAGCTAGCTTCTCATTCTCATATTTTTCACGGAAATGGTTCAAATTTTCCAATAATTCACTTAAAAACATAAACATTTACATCAACGGTTAAATTAAACGCATCATTTATATAAGTGTATGTTAAACCTAAACATTTATAACAACGTTTAAACTAAACGCATAATTTATATAAATATATGTTAAACTTAAATAAAAGATAAGATTTTGTAATGAAATCCACTTTGGTTTACAAAAGATTGCTTATGGTTAACTTCTTAAGTATTTGACTTAACATTTCGATAATCCAATCCAAGACATGATCCATTTTTCATTGCACTTGAGCTTTACCTACACACATAGATGGAATTAGTGGTACATCACGTCCCGCCTAAAATTAGATCGTAGGTCTCGGGTTTCAGAAGCTTCCAGGCAAATTTAAGAACATCAAGGACCAGTTAGAATTATATCTGAAACACGCTAAAAAGTTCTAGCATACGATGACAACCCTCGAGAGGCCTACATAAACCCTCAAACACCATGGAAATCTTTAGAAATAGGTTATAATGGAGGGTTCTAGACCACCCTTCAAGATCATGAATCTCCATGAAACTCTAGATAATATTGATAGAATTCTCTAGATTTCAATGTAAAATATTATGCATGTAATTTTCTAGATAAAAAAAAGACCATTTGTATGAAGCTAGTATAAATAGGAAAGTGGTGGTTCACTTGCAAACCACCCAAAACTTCACATCTCACTTGCACCCTTGTAAAAGTAATACAAACATTATGTTCTTTGTAACTCGCAATCTTACGTTCCCTTTCTAGTCTTCCGCTACACAACACTTGGATTGCTACTATAAGGCTCAACTTAGAACACAACTAAGTCGTTGCACGAGTGTTGGAAATACACTATGTTTTTCAGTTTAGGGGAGGATATGTTGGAATTGGTCTTCAATAACGGTCACTTGACCAAGTTTCTTGTTTTTCTTTTATTTTGAATAAGTCCAGGTTGTTATGGAATTGGTCTTAAGCAGCGGTCACTTCGTATTTTTCTTTTATTTTGAATAAGTCCATGTTGTTCCTAATCTTGTGGTAGATGTTAATAGGGGATATCCGAAAATTTCGGATAGTGGATTTCACTATCTGTATCGGAATCCGAAATTCGGATATCTGAATTTTCGGATTCAGATTCGGATAATGAAACGTATATCCGGTTTTTTTAACTTAAATATGTTTTTTAAATTAAAGCCTAAATATATAAAATATACTAAATAAACATCATCTTTATGAAATAAATAAAAAAACATTAATAAATCAATTTTTGAGTAATTTACGAAATTACGATGCGAATACGTTTTAGGTTTTTAAAAAAATAAGAAGGGTAAACACAAAATAAAAATCCATATACTTCGTATATATTGTATTTATAACACTTTCTAGGAAACAATATATAAATTTGACCAAAAAAATATAATTTTTAAAATTACAAAGCGAATAGGTTTTATTTAAAAAAAATAATAATAAGAGAGCTAAATACATAGTATAAAAACTATATACTTTATATAAATTGTATTCATAACACTTTCCAGTAAAGATATCTTAAAATAAATTATTTCCGGATATTCGGATATCCGAATTTTCGGATAATTCGGATTCGGAATTTCAGAAATTTCGAGTTCTGTTTCAGATACGGATATTTTTGAACACCCCTAGATGTTAACGGTAGGTTTTTTGAATTCCTCATTTGTTTTGGTATTTGTAAGCCAATAAAAAAGGCATTACGTTTTCATGAATGATATCACAAGATTAAGCGAGTCTATTGTATATTGCCCTTGAAATCCTTCAAGCGTCTAGTTCCACTCCTCCCGCTCGCGGCAACGCTTCAGCGTCTAACGCTCCTCCTGCTCGCGTGAACGCTACGACGTCTGATAACTACGAGTCTGGTTCGGCTCCTCTTGCTCACGTCAAAGCTTCGGATACCAATTCCTCTCCTCATGCTCGCGGTAAAGCTCTGGCGACCGATTCCGCTCCTGCTTGCGGCAAAACTTCGGAGACCGATTTCGCTCCTCCCACTCGTGGCAAAGCTCAGACGACCGATTTCGCTCCTCCTGCTCGCGACAAAGCTTTGACGAACGATTCCGCTCCTCCTGCTCACGGCAAAGCTCCCGCAACCGTTTCTGCTAGCTCCGGCGATTGATTCCCCTCAATTCCTACTAATGTACAAGCTCCGCCATCTGATTCCGGCAAATAAACAATTGATGTTTTGTTACATGTTCACATTTTATGTTTACGTTTAGTATACTGAATAATTGTTGGTTCAGCGGTAGGTAGATCGGCAGATCATACAGGTGTTCTTAGTAGTTTTGTGTTTCTACATGTTGTTCGTCAATCTATAAATTTCAGTGAATAGTTTTACATTTTCTATGTGATTGCATGTCTTCTTCGATCTATGAATCCAGTAAATTGTAATAGCTTCAAGGTTTCCTAAATCATTAATCGATTTCAAAACCTAAATTGAATCTCAACGCCTCTTGATTACGTTTTCTTTTTTTTTTCCGGCGGCTTATACTTTGCTGCCAACCGCCGCCGCCGTAACATACGCATCTATCACCGATCTCAACCATCAATATGTTAGTTCCGATTAGTGCGATTACGTTTAACTTCTTCCTTTTCGGTTTATTCGTTAACATTTAAAATTACTTGCTATTGAAAATTAGGGTTTAAGGAATGGTTCAACTTAAAATCGTGCAATTGCATCAATTGATTCTAGAAATCAATTACATCTGAAGAAAACAGTTGATATCAGAAATCAAAGCATCCCGTGCCCTAATTTTGATAGTCGTTCGTTCCTAGATTTTAGCATTACTTGGTTGTACAAAAATGAAAGTCATGGTTGTACAAAAATTACTGTTATAACTATTTAATATAAAAATTAAGATACTAATACGTAAATTATTTAATCGAAACACCTAATTTTGAAACTTGTAAGTTGCAACCACATCAATCCTTGGCCATTTCGTCATTTTGATTTGAACTGTTAGTCTGCAATATCTTACTCTTGTATACTTATGGGTTTATTTGTAATTACCTCATTCTTGATGTAACCTCCTCGTAAATTGTTTTATTATAAATATAGTTGTTCCCCTCCTTATTAGGGGCATTGAATCAAAACCTTATCTAGGGCTTGTTATGATATAAATGATAAGTTTTCACTTGTTAATTTTGGTTGAGTTCAAATAAAGTCCTGAAAGGAGTATACGATGACATTTGATTTACTTTTGGTGGTCAAATATTTAACGAGTGAACCATGAGGGGTTAAGGCTGCTTAAGTGGGGAAGATGAAGTGAGTTGGTAGCTAAATGGAAAGTCACGTATATTTCCTCTTTGAAAGTCTCAAATGTGTGTACGCGCCGTGGAGGAGAACGACGGCAGGGCCGGCTCAATCATTTTGGGGGTCAAAGACGAAGTAAAACTCCGATGCCTTTTTCAATTGTCATGGTTATAAGTAGTGACAAAAGTGTGACAAAAGATGGTTTGTTAAAGTTGGATTGGACTATGCATATATGAAAAAAAATTTGGGCTCAAAATCTTTTTGTTAAAATAGGATTGGATATTTTTATACTCAAAACAAAAAACCTAGATTAAACTATATATATAAATTTTCTATTTTTTAAATTTGGAGACCCTAAACACAAGCCTAAAAATCTACAACATAGAGTCAGCATGAACGACGGGATGAGATGATCAAGGGAAGAGGAGTTAGTTTCTGCATAAATTGAAGATAAAATCGAGTTTAGAGGGATAATCTATCAACACCATAAGATGATGAAGCAATGGTAAGCATTTATTTGAACTAAAACTCAAGTTTGAGTTTTTTTTTTCTTTTTTTTGAAAGGCAGAATTTTATAACCAAGCTAGAAGAATCTAGCAAACAAAACCCAAAAATACAGAGAAAAAGCAAAAACAACAAAAAACATACAGGAAACAAATTAAAAACAAACAAACTCCACAGATTGAATGTACTCCACCTCTCCCAATCAAGTACTCCAATCACACTTCTTTTTTTTTTCCCATAAAAAACTAGAACATTATGAGTTGATCAAGGATTCTTGAAGTAATGTGGTCAAATTCTAGAAATTTTAGTTTATTAATTAGGTTACAAGTAACTTCCATGAATGAGTAAATTGGTTAGATTCCTCAAAACTTGATTAATGACGAGCATGCTAAATATGAATGTTTGGGAGGTCTTTTGGGTATTCTAGTGGGGTTATGTCATAAACGGCAAATCTTGGTGTGTTTTGATAAAAAAAAAATCTCATTAGATGTATATGGAGTATTTCGGATGTTTATGTATGTTTTATAGATAAAATTCAAGATTTTGACTGTGGGTATTGAAGAAATTTGACCCGGAAGTAAATTGGAGGTTTTCACTTTGTTATGTTTTAACTTATTCAACATGGGGGATATGTTAAAAAATCTTTATAAACTAACATTGATGTTTAAGAACTTGGATTATGAGTTTTGATGAAATGCACTTAAAAGTCATTTAGTTGGCTTGGTAAGCAAATGATGTTGTTATAGACATAAGGGTGAAGGGAGTGGTAAAAAAAAGCATATAGAACCCTCTCCTTTTACCTAATTAAAATGTGACATGTCATTTTTACCCTCTTGAACCCTTTCTAATCCTAAAAGGAGGGTGTGGAACCAATAAGCCTTTGATTTTTTTAATTATTTTATTAAAACAAATAAAAAACCACATTTCATTAAATAAAAATTAAATGATACATATTAAAAAACCTAAAATTTAAAAACAATAAAAAGAAAAAAAAGTCAAACATCAAAATAAAAAACTAAAATAATCTAAAAATTACACGGTCAATTGTATTTTACCGCAATTTCCCGTTTACGTTTGAGTACGATCGAAAGAAAAGGTTCGGGGATATCGTCATATTTTTTTTAGAAAGTATTCAAAGTCGTTGTCATGTTCTTCTTTGGTATTGAAAGGGTTGATTTTGGTATTGAAACGGTTGGTTTTGGTATTGAAATGGTTGGTTTTGGTTTTGAAACGGTTGGTTTTGGTATTGCGGTTGCGGTTGACTTGAACGAGGGTTTTGTGATTGAGAGGCACACACTTTGGAACGGTATTTTTTGGATGATGATGAATCTATTTTTTTAGAGTTTGAAAAGAGAGAGTGTAAAAATTATGTATGTAAAATGTATATTTATAGGTAATTTTTTTTTATTTAATTACCCAACCCACCCCCCCCCCCCACGGTCCTCTCTCCAACGGCTACATAGGTGAACAACTACATTTTGAACGGGTTCAAACGGCTTAAAATGCCCGCTCCAAGAAGCCCGTGCGAAGCCCGCGTCGTGTGCGGCGGTGTTACTCGTGGAGCCTGTGGAACCCGTCCCCAACCCGCACCACCACTCCGTCCCCCCTAAATAGCTAATGATGAACATAGAAGTTGAAGTTCGTGTAAATTAACTGAGTTAAGCATGATTAGAGTCTGTGTTTGAAAACAATGGAATGTATATCCTTGTGTCTTGAACATCAAACGGGCAATGAGTCATGATTTTAGGGTTTTGAACTCAATATAAACAATGGGAGTTAAAATATTAACAAGAGAATCCTAACAATTATTAAAGGTGTAAAAAAGTTTCTTAATTAACCTAACATGTTGCATAACTGTCATAGCATGTGTTGACTTCATAAGTCAAGAACTATATTAAGAAAGACATTTACAAATTGAAGATCTTAAGGACGAACGAGTTTCCATATCCACAAGTAGAAAAGTATATGTACAAGCATTATGCGGTGCGACTGAATAGATGTGTACGTGTAGTATGCTAAATCTCATCATGAATGACGTGTGATAATATCATTTTTAATTTTAAATTTAGTTTTTATCAACCCTTGTCTAGTAATTCATTCTAATAGCCTTATTATATGAAAAATTAATGAGTTTCTTTTGAGATGTGTATTTTTTGAAATTATTTATATTTTGTATGTAGTTTATCATTTTTTTAATTTGCTATATACATAAAAATATGGTAACAAAGCAATGCACTTGAAAATTTTATGGTAACAAAGCAATGCACTTGAAAATTTCAACGAGTATTTTTTTAACAATGTAGCGGGTATACCCGATACCCGGCCCGTTGTCATCACTACACGTCGCAATGATATATTCAAGTCTACGAAAACATAATATTTTAAAAGTTATAATAGGAAAACAAAAAATTTGTAAAATTAATTATAAATATTAAAATTATAAAAAGAATAAAATAATAAATAAAATTGAGATGCGATAAAGAAAACTATATTAGGTGATTTTTATTCTCATGATTTATATAATACTTGGTAGAGTCATATGCCACTTAAAAGGGAGGTCCTAAGTTTAAATTTGGATAATTAAATTGTTTACAAATAGTAGAGTAATACTAATATTTACCGTTCAAAAAATATATATAAGAGTTGTTAATAAAAAAAAATAAAAACACATCAGAGTCGGTAATTGTAGTGTATATATATAAACAAATATTTACATGTAATGTGTGAAATTTGAGATCATGTTATGTTAGATCTTTTTATTGCAATAAGAAAATAATAAAGATACACTAGGGGTTTAGTTGGCTAATTAGTATCCCCTTTTGGACCCAGTGGAGTAGAGAAACCCCATCAACTTCATTATACTTGACCAATTGTTTAACAAACTCTTCATTCCTTTCAAACTATTTATACCTTCTTTCATAGGACAAATATTCACACCATCTTCAACCCCTCCCCTTTCTTCACTTTATCTCTTTATATCCTCACTCTTTCTCTCTCTAAAATGGAAGGTGATTCAACCACAATCAACATTACCGAGACACCCAAGGAAAGGAAGGGAAAGGCGCCACTATTGGCGGCACCACCGCCCTCAAGTACCATCAAACCGGTGGTTCAAAAGGCTCCAAAGGGAGGGTACAAGAGAGGCTTAGCCATATTTGATGTTGTTCTAAGGCTAGCCGGTATTGCTGCTGCTTTAGGAGCCGCAATAGCCATGGGTTCCACAGATCAAACTCTTCCGTTCTTCACTCAGTTCTTTCAGTTCAAAGCCGAGTTTGATGATTTGCCGGCTTTTACGTAAGAATCAAAACCATATATATAATCCATGTTAGGTTTCACCCTTTAAAGTAAAACAATTATATCTCGTTAGTCGTTTCACCATAAATCAGATTACTTTCACCGATGGACATATCCCTCGGAGAAGGTAGTATCCGTCGGCAATCCATCGGAAAAGGCGACGAATATTAAAAAAAACCTAATGATTTTTAAATTTTGACATATCTGTTGATGGTTTTTTCGTCGCTTAAAGTCAATTTTCTAGTAGTGGTTAAGTTGATTTCATATGACAGGTTTTTTGTGATCGCCAACGCCATAACTGCCGCATACCTTGCACTCACGATCCCTATCTCTATCGTATGCATTGTCCGCCCGCATTTGGTTGCCCCAAGGGTCGTCCTCATCTTTCTTGACACCGTAAGATCCATGACTTAAATATTGTGGTCTTATTTCTTTTGCATCATGTAACCAAAAGTAATAAAAGGATATTCATATTCGTTTTATACAAGTCATATTACCCATAAAATAAATATTTAAATAATCCGAACAAATCATTTTTTTTTCATATACCACAAATAGACTACTTCCATCAACGGAATGATCCGTCGGTGAAAAGGTGGTGCCCGTCGGTAATAGTATGTGAAAAAATCAACGACCGATATTGATATTTTTCACATACGGATTACTGAGAGATCACCGTGGCAATATCAGTGTCAGTGATATTTTTCATCGGTAAAAGTCAATTTTCTAACCGTGATAACTTGTATGGTTAGGTGATGGTTGCTCTAACCACAGCGGCAGCCGGTGGGGCTGCATCCATAGTCTACTTGGCACATAACGGAAACTCGGATGCAAATTGGCCGGCTATTTGTCAGCAATTCAATGATTTTTGTCAAGAAGTTAGCGGGGCAGTCGTTGCATCTTTCCTGACGGTTGTCGTTCTCATGTTCTTGGTCGTCTTTTCTGCATTTGCTCTTTAAAAACATGATTTTCCATGCTTCATGGTTTGTTTAATTTTCATATACCCAATTTGTGTTTCAACACTGATTTATCTATCGATCATGAGGTGTGAATTAAAGTGGTTGTAAAGTTGTTTGCGAATGTCACTGATCTAATGTTTGAACATAATTTGTTTTTAAAGATTGCCCTGTTTGATCATCATGTCTTCCTTCAAGCACAATTTTCATCAAATACTTGTGTATAACAATTACACTTTTGAAATTTTATTACACTTTTCAATGTTTTTATAATAAATTACCGAACATAATTATATAAGATGTAAAAAAATTTGTCTAGATTGACCGTGTAAAATTCTAAAAATCTATTATTTTGAATCGGATATTGCTAAAATATATTTATTTGGGTTATATTTTACTAATTAAAGATAAAACTAATAAAAGTCATTGTTTAATTCAAAATTTGAATTACTGTTTTAGTTATCGATTTTATGAATATACTTAACAAACAAAATATCTGTGAATTCAAAAGAAAACAAACAAAAAAATATTTATTAAACAAACGAATATATGTTTGTTTAATTAAATGAAAGAACATAAACACACGTCTCTTATATTCATTTATGTTTGTGAACATTCTATAATCTTTTATTAAGGTACATTCACGTTCTTCATCATGTAACGTACAAATGATCTAGCATGAACAAATATATATATATATAGAACAAAAATGAATATTAGAAACAATACTAAAAACGTAGGTAAGTGAACAGTAACGCGATGCCCAATTAGGGTCTACCACGTGGCTGGTCCCGATTGCTTTTTTTTCAAGTTTTTTTACAATATATATGTTTGGAATGGCTTTAGAAACAAGGATGTGCGCTAGACCACTGGTTCGCGCGCCCACGTCTCTACCCGCATCACGCAGGTTCGAATCCCCCTCCTTGTTCCCTGTTCGCTGATGTCAGCAGTACTTATGCTCACGTCATAATTAATTTTTTTAATTTAAAAAAATTCTTTGTAATTAAGTTTGGACTATAGCTTTTTAAATATTATGTTTATTTAAGTTCCAAGGTATAACACCTCGCCTTAGACTATCCCTAGTGGGGCGTGACCAGGTGATGTGACATCCATATCACGCCTTGCACACCGCCTCTTGGGCGTGATACGGGGTGTGAAGGGGTTCTTAATGATAGCTTAATGAGTATGACTAGTGGCATACTCTTCCACACCCAACTAACCGTTACCCACTTAAATAAAAAAAATTACTCCAAAAACACCTATAAACACAAACCCCTTTTTTTTTTACATATTTTACCACAAAAAATCTACACATCTTATTCTTCTTCTAATTTTTATACTCTTATACTCTAACATTACAAAACATGAATCCTTTCAACAATCCGTTTAACTATGCATACACTGAATTGAAACTACTTTCAAAGAATATCAATCACTTGACGGGTCGGGATCGTGAAAACACGAAGAAAACAAAGCGAGAGATTAGGGAGAAATATGGAATGTAATAATTTCATTATGTTAAATTATTATTTTGTAATGTTTAAAAAACTATTATTAATATTAATTTTTTATTTATGTTTTATCTTTTTAATGTTCAGTTTAAAAATATTTGTCTAAAAATAAAATATGTATATATAAATAAATAATGATTTACCCGTGACCTTGGAAAGAAATTAAACGGCTAGTGCTAGTGGTTTGCCTAATCTCAACTAAGCTGAATGGTGATATTTTGTGATTATATAATATTTAGAGAATTTTAACCTCGATAACAAGGATATTTTTATATTATACTACTAGGTTAAAATCTCGTTTATTACACGGGTTGAATAAATAAAATTTTATATACTTAGTAATAAAAATTTTATATTTTTAAAAACCCGTGTAATACACGAGTTGTATAAACCGGTATATATTATATCGGTTGAACTATTTATAATTAAATAATAAGTATCCTAATAGGATTTATATTAAAAATCTAAAAATAAATTCTTTTAATATTATTATTTAATATGAGAGAGATACCAGAAAGTTACACATGTCCATAAAAATTTATTTATTAATATAAAGATTATTATTTAATATAAGAGAAAAACAGAAAAATTAAAATTTGATAGGAGAGAGAGAGAAATGAAAATAAAGTTAAGGAGTAACCAGAGAATAACACGTGTACTCAATGGTTTTCCTTTATTATATAGTATAGATTTTAAAAACCCGTATAATACACGGGTTGTATAAACCGGTATATATTACATCGTTTGAACTATTTATAATTAAATAATAAGTATCCTAATAGGATTTATATTAAAAATCTAAAAATAATTTTTTTTAATATTATTATTCAATATGAGAGAGAGATACCAGAAAGTTACCCATGTTCATAAAATTTTATTTATTAATATAAAGATTATTATTTAATATGAGAGAGAAACAGAAAAATTAAAATTTAATAGGAGAGAGAGACGAAAAAATAAAGTTGAGGATTAACCAGAGATTGACACGTGTCAGGTTTTCTTTTATTATATAGTATAGATGAAGTTATTATTAAACGTACGATTTCAAAATCAAATTAAACTATATTTTATTATAAAAGTTTTACGGACACTTTGAATGGGCTAATGGTATTGAAGATTATCCTTTTAAATAACTTTTTAAACCCAATATAGTACTTATTTGGCCCATATACCTAATGGGTTCAAAAATATACGCCTTTCATAAAGCCCATTTACCGGTTTAATTGATATAACAACAAATATGTAATATTATAATTATCTATACACATTAATAAATAAAGGTTTTGAGGTGTCACATGTTATTCTTATGTTATCCTTAACATTTTTTTCGCCTCTCTCTCCTATTTAATGATACAAGTTTCTATAAAAAAATATAATTTTTGTTTCCCAACTCTCTCTCCTGTTAAATAATAATGATTTTTATAACTATTTTTATGAAACATTTTTTAGTTAAAAAAATAGCTTTGTTCATAAAACATTTTCATAGTTTGAACATTTCTTTCATTCTTTTTATAAAATATTTTTAAAAAGTAACTATATAACGTTTCTAAAATTTGTATTAAAAAATTATGTACTATGTCAAAAATATGTAATATTATATCTTTATTACTAAGTATATATATAACACTGTATTTATTCACCATGTATAATATACATGATTTCTAACTTATATTACAATAAATGAATAAATATATTTGCTACATGTTGACTTTTAATGAAATCTAGATTTTTGTTTTTCGTTTTTCTCTCATATTAAATAATGATGATGTTAAATAATTAAATATTCAGCATTTATTATAATGCTTTATTAAAAAGAACTAAATCATAAGAAAATTTTCAATTATTTCTTATTTCATAGATTATTAATAACACCAAACATACAAATCTTCATAAAAATATTGTTTTATAGAAGTTGTATTTATTTAACATACGTAAAACATTAGCTTTAACCTAGTAATTATTATATACATAGGTTTCCCTGCAGTTGCGTTCAATATATAACCTAGCCTCATTCGAACCTCACGAAAGCCTCTGCTATCGAACCCCTTACACTAAATCAACCACCACATACTGTGCTGTTATCCGACCACACCTGACGTCGACAACCGCTAGACGATGGATACGTGATTCGTTCGTGTTTTGATTCGTTATCCAGGTAACTATTATGTGACAGTATAACTGTGATTCGTTATCCAGGTAAGTTACCTTCCCTGTCTCCAAGGTTTAATTAAATTACGTTGCTTATTAGTAATTTTTTAAGTTATTTTAATCTTGCTTATGCATCTTTTTAATGCTAAAATATAATTAAATTACGCTGCTTACGGCTCGCTCTCCTTTTTAACTAACACTTTTATCTTACATGTTGCGTCGATGTAGTTGAAGCATAGCATAATCAACCTGATAACTATATGGTTTTCGTATATTTACTGATTACTGAAAATAGTTCTAATAGGTTTAATAGGGTTGTTTGGTTGTTGAAACTGATGTAAACTGTAATAATTTCTTGACATTTTCACTATTCTTAAGTTAATTGATGCAAATGGCATTCTACTACGAATATCGATCCATTTTTGTAGCAAACTATTATATAAGTATAATAATAATAACAACAACAACTTTTAGGTAAAAAAATTTGGTTTGTTTGGAGTTGCTGTTCTAGTTTCACCCTCCCGATCCGTCTCCACGACAACAGGTGTTTAAATCGATCGACACCGAGATTTCTGATTGCTCGTGTAACCAAGGTTTGAACTTGGTGTAGAACTGTTTTGTGAACTCATAAAGGAGTAGAAGCCCAACACCCAACCTATTTAAACTTGATGATCTAACATATTTTGGTGTTAAACATAATAAATCTAATTTTTTTTATCAAGTATGCATACATGTGATTTTTATGAAACCGGATAAGTATGTTACAGTGATCAAATGGAATATAAGATACATTATATGTGTTGGTATACTAGAAATTAAAAAGCGTTTAAAATATTCAACTTAAAATGGTCCCATATTATCACTTACAAACATAAACATTTACATCAACTTCTAAACTAAACACATCATTTATATATATATATATATATATATATATATATATATATATATATATATATATATATAGGGACATGTTCAATTAAGAACCATTATTTTGGCGAGAACCAAAAGAACCATGTATTTCTACACAAATATAAGGATGCATATATGCATTTGTGCATATATAAAGTAAGGATGCATGTATGCATTTGTATAAGAATGTATGGTTCTTTTGGTTCTCGCCAAAATGATGGTTCTCAATTGAACATGTCCATATATATATATATATAGGGGATGGTTCCCCTAAGAAGTGTTACTTGGCTAAGAAGCCTAAGAAGCAATCTCATCCATTCAATTGGATGATCAAGGGTATGTATTTAAGTGTAAGAAAATAAGGGGTGGAGGACATTTTTGGAAAACCCACAATTGTTGACTTTTTTCAAATCCCCCCCCCCTTTTTTAAACGTACTTAACTTTTTCATACAACCTTATTTTTTTAAAAAAAATACACCATAAAATCGAGCAATTTTTTACCTTTAATTAGAGTATAGTATTGCTATATTTTACTCTAAAACAAAATGGACACTTAGTGAAATTGTGCTACTTTACGTAAATGTGCTGGTTTATAGTAAAACAGTGATCGAGGGGTAAAAACCCGAGCGTTAAATGATACAAATATATGGGTTTAATGTGTTTTGTGTGTTTAAACCATTTGAATTGATTAACTACAAGAACTTGTGGTTTTGTAGGTAAATCACACAAACCGAAGGAGTTAAAGCAAGTAGGAACGCATGTTACAGGAAGCAGAACAAGAAAACAAAATTCAGAAATCATACCCACCGTAAGTTACGGTGAATCGAGCGTAACGTACGGTGGACAGGGGAGAAAAATGGACCGTAAACCAGAACCTAAAGGCCGTAAGCTAGAAAATAATTAAGTCTCACCGTAACTTACGGTGGTTCCACCGTAACTTACGGTGACCCAGCCACAAAAGTCAAATCTGCCGCCCATCAACTTGCTCCCACTTGATAAAAACTAATATATCATCTCTTATCTTCATCTTAAAAAAAAAGCAACTCGTTTTTTGGGAAGAACAAGAAGAAAGAAGAAGAAAGCTTCAGGGAGGAGTTTTGAAGCCATCGATCCATTTCAAGAAATGAGAGGCTAAATCCTTGATGGTTCTCCTAGGTAATGGGTTTGTTAATCTTGCTTGTACTTCTTGATTTGTAACTGATTGTGGGATTAGATTGTAAACCATTTAAGTTTTATCTAAATCATTATGATGTATTTGCTAGAAATCTGATTATGTTATGTGTTGTGATTAAACCTGTTAAGATTAATCCGTCATATATATGTTATTGGATTGTTTGTTGTGATAATCAAAACCTGTTAAGTTTTGTTTGCAACACTGGTTAGATTCATCATTTATAAATCTCCATTTAAGAGATTCCCACTAAGTTATTATCTGAAATGCTTGTGATTGGCAAACCCGGATCCGAAAGAGAACCATTGCTTTTTTTAATATTTTACAAAATCCGATTTTTAAGTATTGTGACAATTTATTATGCGCAACTCTGATAATAGATTAACGCTAGATCACGATTCCCTTGGATCGACCCCTTACTACCGCTGTCTACTTAAGAAGTGATTAAGGGTTTATAAATTACTTTTTGACCGAACCGACGACATTCGATCAAAAATGGCGCCGTTGCCGGGGGTTCGGTGCATTTAGTGTTAATCTTTGATTTGTATTTCACTGTTTTCAAAAAAAATTTCCAAGTTGATTTCTTAGTTATTTTTCATCCTTATTGTTCGAATTTACGTGTACGTTGTTGTTTTTGTCATTGCAGGTTAATTACAGGTTGATGCATCACACCCGTCGATCGGGAAAGACATCGCCTCTTATTTTCAATCCAGAAATTGAAAGAACTGCACGACATAATCGTGCCAATCAACGATCACTCAGAAAACCAACAACAAATTCAAAAATGGAACCCAACAATCCAAACACTCCCGTAAATCCAAATGTGACATCTCATGTCGCAACCACCAGTATCCCACCACAACCACCACCTGTACCGCCAATACCACCACCATTCAACCAACCACCAACACAACCTCCTCCACTACAACCAAATCCACCTTTTCCGCCCAATCCAAATTACCAATATCCATCGGTATTTGACAAAGGGGAACCGAACATGAACTATGATCCCCCACCCTTCGCAACTAACCAGCATGCCTATTATCAAAGAACCAGAGCTCACACAGATGACTGGAATGATGATTATACGGGCAGCGAGAGCTATGAAGAATATTCAGATGGATATATGGACGAAGAGGGTCCTGACCCACATTATGGGGGAAATCAGAGAGCTTATCATAGACGAGTCAGACATGGTCGACAGGGGCCAAGAATGTACAACGGGGTACCACATATGGGCGCTCCAAATCCTCCACTTCGGGAACCTCGAGCCGGATTTTATGCAGATGGAGTACCGAGAAGAAATTATCATCGGCCAGCTCAAGGTGTTACCACCCATTTCAGACCCATGGTCGCTCAAAGTACTTCACCTATTGTTCCGCCCAATCAGGATGGAAGGACATTTGAGGTAAGACCTCAGTATTTGGGTTATTTACCCACATTTTATGGCAAGCCAAACGAAGAGCCATATCTACATCTTGCTGAGTTTGAAAACATCTGTGGAACAATTGGAGGACACGGATTCTCCCTTGATGAAGTTAAATTGATGATGTTCCAGTTTACTCTGAAAGATCGGGCAAAACAATGGTTTCTCACATTGCCCGCAGGAAGTATTAGAACTTGGGAACAAATGCAGCAGGTCTTTTTGGAAGAATATTATACAATGAATCGAACAACAGAAGCTCGAGAAGCCATCCGAGCTTTCCAACAACACATGGGTGAACCTTTTCATGAAGCATTCACACGCTTCAAAGACTTGTTAAGAAGATGTCCACATCATGGCATCCCAAAATGGGAACTGATTAAAGCATTCTACGATGGACTACTTCCCGAGGATGTTAGGGAAGTAAACTCTACAAGCAATGGCACGTTCTTAACAAACCATGAAGATGTTGATTGGGAATTCTTGGAGAGAATGAGCGTGATTTCTAAAAGATTAGCTTCTAACAGGAAAACCAGGGGGTGTCGGCTAAAGTTGTTGATTTAGAAGCCGAAAAGCGAATCAAGAGTTTGGAAAGGCAGGTAGCTCAGTTAACTGTAGGCAGGGGCGATGAAGCAAAAGCTGTAAATTCATTTCCCATTTGTTCTGCTTGTGGTGATTTGGGGCATTCGGATCTAGAATGCCCGGGAGATTCAAATAGAACTGCTGAGGTAAATCAGGTTTATGGTGATAGAAGACCGTTTGACATGAACTCAAATACTTATCACCCAGGTTTGAGGAACCACCCAAATTTCAGATACGGTAATCCCTCCAACCAGATGAATCCCAACTTTCAAGCACCCAATCAAGGGCAACAACAACAAAACAACCCCCAGCCTTATCAAAATCGTCAACAGGGTTGTAACCAAGGCTACAATCAAGCTGGTTATAACCGAGGACCTCAAAGAAACTTCAACAACCAACAAGGTGTTTCTTCTTCCAACAATGAAGCATCAAAGACGGATGCCATTTTCGAAATGCTAAAAGAACTGAAGAAGGACAATGATGAAATGAAGAAGAATTTTGAGGAGATCAGAAAGAACAATCAGGTGAGGGACAAAAGCCATGAAGCTCTATCCAGACAAGTAGGTCAATTGGCTGAAGAGATAGCAAACGGAAGGCGAGACCCGGGAAAGCTGCCTAGTGATACAAGAAGGAACCCGAGTCATCCGTCTTCAAGCTTTCAACAGACATCCAATCCCTCAGTAAATCAGATAACAATCCTCCGATCAGGTAAAACTTATGATAATAATGTTAGTACACCACCACAGGGACGGGATGGTGAGGTGGAAGACTTAACGGGTCGGGAGGATAGTGATAGTGAGTCAGAAGTTGAAATTTTTGAAAAACCCGTTACCAAGAAAAAGGTAACTTTTCAAAATAAACCTGAAATTTTGGAAAATGATATGGAGGGTAATACCATTCCTTTTCCACAAGCTTTATTGAAATCAACATCAGGTTCAAAGGGTAATAAACGGGGGCCTCAACAAGAGGAAATCTGGGAAGTCTTTAAACAAGTTAAAATCAACATTCCTCTGATTGATGCCATCAAACAAATTCCGGCTTACGCCAAATATATGAAAGAAATGTGCACCCAGAAACGGCATAACAAAGTCCCAAAGAAAATTGATTTAACCGGACAAGTTAGTGCCGTTTTGTCGGGTGAAATCCCACCAAAAATGGAAGATCCAGGAACGCCTGTTATTTCTGTACAAGTAGGTGATTTTGAAATCAACAGGGCGTTATTGGATCTCGGGGCGAGTGTTAGCATTCTTCCAGGGAGCTTATATGATCAATATGATTTTGGACCTTTAAAGAAAGCCGATACTACTGTAGTATTGGCTGATTTGACAACAAAGCTCCCTAGGGGAATTGTGGAAGATGTGATAGTGCGGGTAGAGAATTTCTATTATCCCGTAGACTTTTTGGTTCTTGATCATGTATCGGCTGGTTCTTCAAAACAACCAATGGTCATCCTTGGAAGACCATTTTTAGCTACAGCCAATGCAGTGATCGATTGCAGAACTAGGATAGTAGATCTGGCATTTGGAAATCGCAAGTCGAGATTAAATGTATTTTCCCATGCTCCTAACTCTCCGTTCAACAGTGACTGCTTTATGGTAGACATTGTTGAAGGGTGCCCACCTCATGAAAATGAGGAGGTCGCCACGGAGACGTGCTTTATGTGTGACAGGAACAGGTATGATCTGGAGAGGGAACTTGCAGAAGAAGAGAAAGAGATGGAGGTGATGGCCATGCAGGAGGGAAGACCTACTTGGACACATCAAGTGGAGAAGCTTCCCGAGCACATTGATACCCAGTTGAAGCCATCTTTGGAATCACCTCCACAAGTGGAGTTGAAGGAGTTACCAAGCCATCTAAAGTATGCTTTTGTGGGAGAAAACAAAACTCTCCCTGTTATTATTGCTTCTAACTTGTCACAGGAACAGGAGCATGCTTTAATGGAAGTGTTGATGGAGCACAGAGCCGCCATTGGATGGAGTATCGCCGATCTCAAGGGCATAAGTCCATCTATTTGCATGCACAAGATCATTACTGAAGAAGGAGTCAAGCCAGTGAGAGATGTGCAAAGGAGATTGAACCCGAACATGCGGGAAGTTATAAAAAAAGAAGTTCTTAAGTGGTTAGATGCCGGGATTATCTATCCCATTTCAGATAGCTCATGGGTGAGCCCGACTCAGACAGTTCCAAAGAAGTCGGGCATTCAAATCGTCAAAGGTAAGGACGGTGAAGAAGTTGCCACTCGGCCGGTAACCGGGTGGAGGATTTGTATAGATTACAGGAAGTTAAATGATGCAACTTCGAAGGACCATTTCCCTCTGCCTTTCATGGATCAGATTATTGAAAAGCTGGCAGGTCAGAAATTTTATTGTTTTCTAGATGGTTACTCAGGATATAATCAGGTAGCCATTCATCCGGATGATCAGCATAAGACCACATTTACGTGTCCGTATGGCACATTTGCATTTAGGCGAATGCCATTCGGATTGTGTAATTCCCCGGCCACCTTCCAAAGGTGCATGATGAGTATCTTTTCTGATATGATCGGGGAGTCTTTAGAGATCTTCATGGATGACTTTTCTATATTTGGTACATCATTTGATTTATGTTTAGAACAATTGACAAAGGTTTTAAAAAGATGTATCGAATCAAATCTGGTTTTGAGCTGGGAGAAGAGCCATTTCATGGTTCAAGAGGGTGTTGTATTGGGACATGTTATCTCGGGGCGGGGTATTGAAGTCGATCATGCTAAAATTAAAGTTATTTCTACTTTACCCCCACCCGTTAACGTTAAAGGTATTCGTTCCTTTCTTGGACATGCCGGTTTTTACAGAAGGTTTATAAAAGGATTTTCAAGTATAACCAAACCATTGTGTAACCTTCTGTTAAAAGATGTCCCGTTTGTGTTTGATGAAGCATGTGTAAAATCGTTTGAATTGTTAAAACAAAAGCTGGTAGAAGCTCCCATTTTACAATCACCAAACTGGTCACTACCTTTTGAAATAATGTGTGACGCCAGTGATTTTGCAATTGGGGCTGTTTTGGGACAACGGGTGGAAAAGAGACCCGTTGTGATTTATTATGCAAGTAAGACTCTCTCGGAAGCTCAAATGAATTACACTACAACCGAGAAAGAATTACTTGCTGTTGTATATGCTTTAGACAAGTTTAGATCCTATATTTGGGGTAGCAAGGTTGTTGTGTATTCTGACCACAGTGCTATCAGGTATTTGATGAACAAAAAGGATGCTAAACCAAGACTAATCAGATGGATTTTGTTGCTGCAGGAATTTAATTTGGAAATTCGCGACAAGAAAGGATGTGAGAATGTGGTGGCCGATCATTTATCAAGGATCCAACCGACTAAGAAAGACACCACCCCTGAAATCAACGAACAATTCCTAGATGAACACCTTATGTCTGTCTCCACCAGTCCATGGTACGCTCATATTGCTAATTATCTTGTGACAGGTACAATGCCGGACGAATGGAACAAAAGGAAGAAGCAGCAGTTTAAAGCAAAGGCAAAGTACTACATTTGGGATGAACCGGACCTCTTCAAAGTAGGAGCAGATCAGATCATTAGAAGATGTATACCGGATGAAGAAATCCATTGTGTACTGGAGATGGCTCATACCTCAGCATGTGGAGGGCATTTCAGTGGCCAGAAAACGGGTTATAAAATCCTATCTTGTGGTTTGTTTTGGCCAACATTGTTTAGAGACTCATACAGGTTTGCTAAGAACTGTGCAAGATGCCAACAAATGGGTAGTATAGCTAAAAGAGATCAAATGCCATTACGACCCATTCTTGTTGTTGACATCTTTGACGTTTGGGGCATTGATTTCATGGGCCCCTTCCCGAATTCTTGTGGAAACCTTTACATTTTGGTGGCGGTAGATTATGTATCGAAATGGATTGAAGCAATCGCCACCAAAACAAACGACCATAGCGTTGTGTGTAAGTTTGTCCAATCAAACATATTTTCCAGGTTTGGTATCCCCCGTGTGATCATAAGTGATGGGGGATCGCATTTTAAAAATTTTCACTTTGGCAAACTTCTTAAACGCTATGGCGTAGATCATCGGATTGCAACACCGTATCATCCACAAACGTGTGGACAGGTTGAAGTTTCTAATAGGCAGATAAAAGAAATTTTACAAAAAACGGTAAGACCAGATCGAAAGGATTGGTCAAATAAATTAAACGATGCATTATGGGCTTACCGAACTGCTTATAAAACGCCTATCGGAACTACACCTTATCGGTTGGTCTACGGTAAAGGTTGTCACTTGCCTGTAGAAATTGCACACAGGGCCCTTTGGGCCATCAAAACTGCTAATATGGATTACGAGTGTGCAGGTAAACAGAGGCAGCTAGCATTGGGTGAACTTGAAGAAATCAGAGACGAAGCTTATGAAACAGCATCAGCATACAAAGACAAGATGAAGAAAGTGCATGATGCTAAGCTTTGATTGAAGAAGTTTGAGCCTGGCCAGAAAGTATGGTTATACAACTCGCGATTCAAGTTATTCCCCGGTAAGCTAAAAAGCAAATGGACAGGTCCATATTCGATTATAAGGGTAGGCGAGTTTGGAGAAATCGAAATCGAGGACTTCGATGATCATTTGAGGCAAACTGTGAACGGACATCGCCTAAAACCATATCTAGAGGCGAATGATATCATTGGAGTCGACAAGCAGTCTGAATGCCTTTTTGTGGAAACGGTTGTGTATGACCCAGTTTAGAGAGTCGAGGGGACTACGTCTGGCTGAAGACGTGTAAACTTAGCGCTTTTTGGGAGGCAACCCAAATGGAAGTAAAATTCCGGATTTTTGATAGCGTGTGCAACACCCAAGTGTGGGGAAGCTTTTGAAAGGTCAAACACGCGATTTTTGGTAGAGATGGTAGAAAGAAGAATTCAGTGATCTTGACCCGTTCATACTCAATATCCATTTGGACGTGGCCGATTGAATCCAACTTTCTCAAGCATCTCGGATTTTTGGCTGGTGTTTTAAAGCTGCGACAGAAATGCTATACAGTCACAAACACCACGCGACGGAGCTTGGAACTTCAATTAATGAAAGAAACCCGGTTAGTTTGTTCCAACTTATGCTTTACCTTTTGTCGATAGTCGTTTAGTCACTTGTTGATCTACATTGAGGGCAATGTAATTCTCAAGTGTGGGGAGGGAGACTAGCGTCTATCTGTTGTCTATCTGTGTGTATATAGTTCATATATAATAGAGAAAAATCTGAAAATTTTGAAAAATTTTGTGTTACAAGGGTGAGAACAAGCAAAAACGTCCTCAAGATTAAACAACCGAAAGCGGATTTTCCAATTCATCACATAATTCCTTACTTGACAAACAGATATAGGTCCTTAATCATCCTTGTCTCTTGTAGCATTGGGATAGTATTGTGACAAGTGTTTTTGAAGAAAACGGATAGAAATGCCTAACAAAAGTTAGCATGCTTTAGATAGTCACATACACTGCATGTCGGTAACCCTATTACTCCGTGTGTGAGATTTTGAAGCCCTATTCAACTAGATGGTTAGATCACATATAGATGAATTCATTTGTTGAGTGTGACTATTATGTGTTGATTGTGGTAGAACTTGTTTTGGTTGATTCGTGCTGAAACTTAGTCACATGTGTGAAACAGAAATGAGAAGGCATTAGGACACCCAATTATCCCGTATTAACCCTAATTATCAAAAGAATTTTTCCTTAGTTACCCATTTTGAGCCTACAATTCTCCTTTTCATTTGTAAACCCGAAAACGGAGCATCAAAGACATATTTTTCTGAAAGTGAGAATCCAATAGTTTTGTTACAAATATAGCTATGATAAATCTCTATATATATATATATGATAAAAAAAAAAGATAAAAAAAAAAAAAAAAAAGAGAAAAATCATTGAAAAAAGTCAAAAATAGAATGAAAAGAACAAACGGGTCAAAATGATTCGTGTATTCAAGATTTGATATAGAATGCTATCAATTGGATTTCTCATATTGTTAAAGCCACTAAATAAAGCCTAATCCCTACCTTTAGCCAAAGCCTAAAACCGAAAAAGTCCTTTGATCTGTGAACTATTCTGCAGCAGTGGAGGTATGATCGCTTTACAAGCTTATGCTTACATGATAACACATCTGGTCTTGAGTGAATACACTAGTACATTTTCTACTAGTTCAGATATAGCCGAGAGGAGAGTATCATTGTGAGGGGTATGCTGTGTTTGTGCAAGTTTAAAGCATGGTAGGTTTAGTTAGGCAGGTCTTGATTTGGCATATAATTAACTGTCTTGTCATTATCAAACCCGACTGTGATCATTTGTAGGACTTGGATGACTTTGGACCTTAATTCTAAAAGTTGATACGGATGTTGAGGTGTTTTGTTGAAAATGTGTTTATTAACTTTGAAATGGTTTGCTTGTGGACAAGCAAAAGACAAGTGTGGGGATGTGATCGAGGGGTAAAAACCCGAGCGTTAAATGATACAAATATATGGGTTTAATGTGTTTTGTGTGTTTAAACCATTTGAATTGATTAACTACAAGAACTTGTGGTTTTGTAGGTAAATCACACAAACCGAAGGAGTTAAAGCAAGTAGGAACGCATGTTACAGGAAGCAGAACAAGAAAACAAATTTCAGAAATCATACCCACCGTAAGTTACGGTGAATCGAGCGTAACTTACGGTGGACAGGGGAGAAAAATGGACCGTAAACCAGAACCTAAAGGCCGTAAGCTAGAAAATAATTAAGTCTCACCGTAACTTACGGTGACCCAGCCACAAAAGTCAAATCTGCCGCCCATCAACTTGCTCCCACTTGATAAAAACTAATATATCATCTCTTATCTTCATCTTAAAAAAAAAGCAACTCGTTTTTTGGGAAGAACAAGAAGAAAGATGTAACACACCACTTTTAAAATACGAAAACGCGCGGAAGACTTTTATCCCAAGATTTTTTTTTTTTTTTTTTTATCCTCGCGTACCGCGAGGCGTTTTGGCCACCTCCCTCGCGTACCGCGAGGGAGTCCCAAAATTCTTACCCGGAATTCAAACCTCTCGCGTACCGCGAGAGGATACCACTATGATCTTCGCGTACCGCGAGAGAGCCAAAGGAAGGCAATCCGGATAACTTGTCCCTCGCGTACCGCGAAAGAACCATACCAGGTTCTTCGCGTACCGCGAGGCACCAGATTTCCAGTGAGTTTCCCTTCAGCTGCAGATTTCAAACTTTGCCATTTTTCCAACTTTTTGCATCCAAAACACAAACTAAAAATACCCGACACCTGGGTTTTGACCAAAAGTTTACCTACACCACAAAATCACCAAAACATAAATTCTTGACCCAAACGCACACCCCTTTCGAGGATTTCAATACATAGCCCAAAAACCAATCATTTGCACATACGAGAACCCGCCAGAGCCTTGGACTTGACTTGGACTACATCGGAGCTTTTCCTACATAACCACAAAACATAACACCATTAGTAATGAAGATAAAACATAACAAACAAGTAAATTCTACTTGTTTCCACCCATTCCCCCATTTGACCCGTTTCCACCAAATTTTAACATTTGGCTACATAACACTTGTATTTCACCTACAAGTTTCATTCTTTTCATTTATCATTCATATTAACACATTTCCTTTTCCATTATGGCACATTGGCCACAATCTCATTTCCATCATAACACTAGATCATAATTCACCCATTTGACCCATTTGACCCGTTTGCACCCATTTGGTCAATTAAGGTTTTCATACACATACTTTTCACATACAAGTTTCTTTCATCATTTCATTACCACATTTCCATTTCCATTATGGCACGTAGGCCATAACTTCATATCCATTTAGGATACGAGATTATACTCCATAACCATTCTATCCATTATGGTACTTGGACCATAACTCCATATTCATTCTATCCATTATGGTTCATAGACCATAACTCCGTATCCATTCTATCCATTATGGTTCATAGACCATAACTCCATATCCATTCTATCCATTATGGTTCATAGACCATAACTCCATATCCATTCTATCCATTATGGTTCATAGACCATAACTCCATATCGACATATCCATTATAGTATAAATACTATAACTACATTCCTTCAATTTTGCATACAATTTCATGCTCATTCCTACCACATAACAAATTATGCAACTTTACACATTATGCATACAATCTTGCATAAAACTCATTTATCCCCGTTTCATTTATGATCAACACATGATCCATTTCCATTATAGCTTAACACTATAATTACATTCATTCATTGTACATACTAAATCATTCACAATTTATCATATCACAAGTATGTACACAATCACATAACACATAATTCACAAAATTCACCATTTATCATCAATACTAAGTAAGTGCATAGGCACTTACCTTTCGGGTTAGAAGATCCCGCACCGTTCTCAAGCTTGCAATTTGATTACCTAAACACATTCGCCTAGTTTAGTAATCTAACATATACCAACATTTCATTACAATTGAGTTCACAACCCAATTTCCCAATTCCAACCCAAATTGACCCGTTTGGGTTATCCTCATAGCCAAACACCCTCTTTCACCACAAACTCACCTACTTGAGTTTCATTAACTTAATCTTAACACTAATTCTTCTTTCAAAAATTATTATTAAGTTAATTTGGTGTTTGCTCAAGTGTCTAACATCTTAAAAACACTTAATCTTCATTAATTCGCCATTTATCATCATGATCCAAACACCCCCAATTTCCACCATATGAACCCTAACTTTTCAAAATCATAATCAAAGGGTTCTAGGATGTTAATCACTACTCTTTACCTTTAGTTTAGCTAGATTATCAATAATCTAACACCATTTCATCACATGCATACAAAATTTCGGTTTTCTTTCAAAACCCATCAAGAACACATCTAAAGTGAGATCAAAAGGATGATTAACACTTACTTGATGTTAGGAAAGTGTTGTGTGAGCCAAAACCTCCTCATTCCGAGCTTCAAATGCAAGATTCAAGCTCCAAACCCGTTTCCTCTTTTTCTCCTTTGCTCTTGAACGACCTAAACACCAAATGAGACTCAATTTTGACTTTCACCAAGTCAAATAGCAGATTTTGGCCACTTTACACCTTTAGTCCCTCAACTTTCAATTTCACCCATAACTTTCCAAAACTAGTTAAAAACTAGTATAACCCCGTTACTAACTTGAAACCCGCTTGTTTCAACTTATTTCTAAAATATTATTTTCCCATAATATTTATTTAGAAATATTTATTCATTTATAACGAGACCCGGATTTTGGTTCGTTACAAATCACCTCCCCTTATTTGGGTTTCGTCCCCGAAACCCGACTTCACATAAAAAGGTTCGGATAATATTTGGGCATTTCCTCCTCGGTTTCCCAAGTCATTTCCGCTCCCTTCTTACGTTTCCACCTTGCCAAAACTTGGCTAATCTCTTTAATGCGTACACGCATCACCTTTCTATCCAAGATTGCCACCGTTTCCCCAACATAAATCAACTTATCATCCAATTCAATATCCTCTAATGGGACAAAAGTAGATTCATCCGTCAAACATTTTCGCAAATGAGACACATGAAACGTGCTATAAAGTCTGCTTAGTCCCTCCGGTAGCTCCAAACATAAGCTACCGCACCCACCCTTACTATCATCTTAAACGGTCCGACGAAACGTGGGCTTAACTTCCCCGTTTCCTAAACCGTATCACCCATTTCCAAGAAGAGACTTTCAAAAGCACAACGTCCCCCACTTGGAACTCAATCGCCCGCCTCCTATTATCCGCATAGGACTTTTGGCGATCTTGAGCCGTTTTCAAGCGTGCTCTAATTTGGTCAATACTATCATTAGTTTCCTTGACCGCCTCGACATTACCAAGTTCCCGTTGACCAATTTCACCCCAACACACGAGTGTTCGACACTTTCTCCCATACAACGCCTCGAAAGGCGGCATACCAAAACTAGAACGGTAGCTATTGTTATAAGAAAATTCCTGCCAACGGTAAGTGATCGTCCCAACTTTCCCCAAAAATCCAGAGCACACGCTCGCATCATAATCCTCGAGCGTTTGAATCGTTCGCTCGCTTTGCCCATCCATTAGTGGATGATAGGCGGTGCTAAGGTTCAACCTCGTTCCCATGTCCTCATGGAATTTCTTCCAAAAACGAGAAGTGAATCTCGTATCCCGGTCCGATATAATCGACACCGGCACCCCATGGCGTGACACAATCTCTTGTACATATAACTCTGTCAATCTATTCGATGAGTACGTTTCCTTTATAGGAAGGAATTATGCACTATTCGTCAACCGATCCACTACTACCCATATCGCATCATAACCCTTTCGGGTCTTTGGTAGTTTAGTGATCAAATCCATAGCTATATTCTCCCATTTCCAAAGCGGTATTTCAAGCGGTTGAAGCTTTCCATACGGCTTTTGGTGTTCCGCCATTACTCTTAAGCATGTGAGACACCCTTCAACATACTTAACAACTTCACGCCTCGTACCCGGCCACCAAAAATGATACCTTAAATCATAAAATATCTTTGTGGCCCCCGGATGGATAGAATATTTGGATTTATGCGCCTCATCTAAAATAGTTGTCAAAACACTTGACAACCTAGGAATCCAAATCCTATCAAAGCATGTCTTTAACCCCGAATTATTTTCCCAAAGCTTGTCAACATAAGAACCACCCGTTCCATCTTCAAATCCCCACCAAGTGTTAACTCCGTCTTTAATGGTTCCTTCGACGACGAAAACGCATTTTGTCTACTTTTTTGCACCAATTAGATCGCCCACTATCTAAGATGGTCTCTGTTTCAATTAGGCGAAACGTTTATCATTTATCTTATCTTCACCATAATGAAATAACAACAGTTCCAACCTCCTAACGATTTCGTGTTTGGTCACGCATAATGTATTATGGAGCCCACTCGTTTCATCTGAGAAGTTCCCAAACATTAATCTATCCACCAATAAAGTCCCCATGTTGGACAACCCAACGATACGTGAACCTATCCTCCTATGATCTCAAACCCGAAACACCACATTTCAAAGGAAAACTTTTATGACGTCAAGTTTCCACTTGAATTTCAACACTCCTAACCATGGGATACTTGGATTTTTGAACCACCTTATACGAGTAGTCAACACGTTTGACAACTAAGGAAATCCAAGTTCTAATCCCACGTCATTCACCTCTTAAATGAAAATTTCAAAGCTATCTCACCAATCCACCCATTGAGACTCAAGGTCTCAAGTTCATACCTCTTGGGATTCGAGGATCCCAACACCCAAACATAATACCCCTTGAAGCTCGAGTCTTCAGCTCATCAATTCTTAATCGATAAAGCATGCAACCTCCTCAAGTAAGGATACGATAACTTCCTTACTTGAATCCTCTTTTACAACACTGGGAGGAAGATTCCTATCTGCGACCCAAACATCCTAAGAATTTCCATTGACTTAAACGTAAGTCATCCTTTGAGATTTAAGGATCTAAATCACCGAATCCACCTTTTGAAGTTCGAAGACTTCGCTTTCAAACACCGTGGATTGCTTCAAAGCCAATACCATTATAGTGATCAACTGCTAATTAATCAAAGATTAATTCTCTCACCTTTCAACTCTTTTGGTTTGCACACCACGAATCCCCTTGTGAAAACAAGGTTTTCCTTCCACTTCGGTTCGCCAAACGATATACTTTCCGCTCTCAAGGCTTCATTCTGTTCCTCTCAAGGATTGCCTCAAATATCCCTATCTTCCTCGAAGGAAGATCAATACCACATGATAGAAAGCTCTAGCCATCCTCCGCTAGGTTGATGCATTCTATTTCTCCCATCACATTCCATGTTCCTCACCACCCACGAGGTGATACACGTCTAGACTCTAACGTACTCGAGTCCTTAAGATGACTTGCGTCCACCATTTCTTCTACTTACACATGTGCCCCTTAGTCTTCCCGAGAAATTTTAACCAAGTTGTAGATGTTCTACCTGCTTATAGGTCTTTAATCTACCCACTTGTTAAGGCACTATATCTTATCTTTGTGCATATGTATTATCCCCATATAATCATCCATAAACATACATACACATATAATCACCTTCACCTAATCCTTGCAAATGTTCATTGTCATATGGTTATCATAAAGACCCTTGCACATCCCGTCTTATTAAACATATTGGCCAGACATGTTTAATAACACGTTATGCCCAATTGCAATTATCATATTCATATAACAAATCACAAAACAAGTTTCGGCACACATAACACATTGTCATTCAATCGTCCATTTACATATACACCATATGTGACAACATTAATCATAACATTACTAACCTTTCAATTCCGAAAGCTCCGAGTCTTAATCAAGTCCTCCATGGATTCTCGTATCAATTTCCCCATATCAAGAGCATCCGGTTTGAGTTTAGTGCCTCGCGCACCAATTCCCTCAAACCATTGCTCTGATACCAATTTGTAACACACCACTTTTAAAATACGAAAACGCGCGGAAGACTTTTATCCCAAGATTTTTTTTTTTTTTTTTATCCTCGCGTACCGCGAGGCGTTTTGGCCACCTCCCTCGCGTACCGCGAGGGAGTCCCAAAATTCTTACCCGGAATTCAAACCTCTCGCGTACCGCGAGAGGATACCACTATGATCTTCGCGTACCGCGAGAGAGCCAAAGGAAGGCAATCCGGATAACTTGTCCCTCGCGTACCGCGAAAGAACCATACCAGGTTCTTCACGTACCGCGAGGCACCAGATTTCCAGTGAGTTTCCCTTCAGCTGCAGATTTCAAACTTTGCCATTTTTCCAACTTTTTGCATCCAAAACACAAACTAAAAATACCCGACACCTGGGTTTTGACCAAAAGTTTACCTACACCACAAAATCACCAAAACATAAATTCTTGACCCAAACGCACACCCCTTTCGAGGATTTCAATACATAGCCCAAAAACCAATCATTTGCACATACGAGAACCCGCCAGAGCCTTGGACTTGACTTGGACTACATCGGAGCTTTTCCTACATAACCACAAAACATAACACCATTAGTAATGAAGATAAAACATAACAAACAAGTAAATTCTACTTGTTTCCACCCATTCCCCCATTTGACCCGTTTCCACCAAATTTTAACATTTGGCTACATAACACTTGTATTTCACCTACAAGTTTCATTCTTTTCATTTATCATTCATATTAACACATTTCCTTTTCCATTATGGCACATTGGCTACAATCTCATTTCCATCATAACACTAGATCATAATTCACCCATTTGACCCATTTGACCCGTTTGCACCCATTTGGTCAATTAAGGTTTTCATACACATACTTTTCACATACAAGTTTCTTTCATCATTTCATTACCACATTTCCATTTCCATTATGGCACGTAGGCCATAACTTCATATCCATTTAGGATACGAGATTATACTCCATAACCATTCTATCCATTATGGTACTTGGACCATAACTCCATATTCATTCTATCCATTATGGTTCATAGACCATAACTCCGTATCCATTCTATCCATTATGGTTCATAGACCATAACTCCATATCCATTCTATCCATTATGGTTCATAGACCATAACTCCATATCCATTCTATCCATTATGGTTCATAGACCATAACTCCATATCGACATATCCATTATAGTATAAATACTATAACTACATTCCTTCAATTTTGCATACAATTTCATGCTCATTCCTACCACATAACAAATTATGCAACTTTACACATTATGCATACAATCTTGCATAAAACTCATTTATCCCCGTTTCATTTATGATCAACACATGATCCATTTCCATTATAGCTTAACACTATAATTACATTCATTCATTGTACATACTAAATCATTCACAATTTATCATATCACAAGTATGTACACAATCACATAACACATAATTCACAAAATTCACCATTTATCATCAATACTAAGTAAGTGCATAGGCACTTACCTTTCGGGTTAGAAGATCCCGCACCGTTCTCAAGCTTGCAATTTGATTACCTAAACACATTCGCCTAGTTTAGTAATCTAACATATACCAACATTTCATTACAATTGAGTTCACAACCCAATTTCCCAATTCCAACCCAAATTGACCCGTTTGGGTTATCCTCATAGCCAAACACCCTCTTTCACCACAAACTCACCTACTTGAGTTTCATTAACTTAATCTTAACACTAATTCTTCTTTCAAAAATTATTATTAAGTTAATTTGGTGTTTGCTCAAGTGTCTAACATCTTAAAAACACTTAATCTTCATTAATTCGCCATTTATCATCATGATCCAAACACCCCCAATTTCCACCATATGAACCCTAACTTTTCAAAATCATAATCAAAGGGTTCTAGGATGTTAATCACTACTCTTTACCTTTAGTTTAGCTAGATTATCAATAATCTAACACCATTTCATCACATGCATACAAAATTTCGGTTTTCTTTCAAAACCCATCAAGAACACATCTAAAGTGAGATCAAAAGGATGATTAACACTTACTTGATGTTAGGAAAGTGTTGTGTGAGCCAAAACCTCCTCATTCCGAGCTTCAAATGCAAGATTCAAGCTCCAAACCCGTTTCCTCTTTTTCTCCTTTGCTCTTGAACGACCTAAACACCAAATGAGACTCAATTTTGACTTTCACCAAGTCAAATAGCAGATTTTGGCCACTTTACACCTTTAGTCCCTCAACTTTCAATTTCACCCATAACTTTCCAAAACTAGTTAAAAACTAGTATAACCCCGTTACTAACTTGAAACCCGCTTGTTTCAACTTATTTCTAAAATATTATTTTCCCATAATATTTATTTAGAAATATTTATTCATTTATAACGAGACCCGGATTTTGGTTCGTTACAAAAGAAGAAGAAAGCTTCAGGGAGGAGTTTTGAAGCCATCGATCCATTTCAAGAAATGAGAGGCTAAATCCTTGATGGTTCTCCTAGGTAATGGGTTTGTTAATCTTGCTTGTACTTCTTGATTTGTAACTGATTGTGGGATTAGATTGTAAACCATTTAAGTTTTATCTAAATCATTATGATGTATTTGCTAGAAATCTGATTATGTTATGTGTTGTGATTAAACAAGTTAAGATTAATCCGTCATATATATGTTATTGGATTGTTTGTTGTGATAATCAAAACCTGTTAAGTTTTGTTTGCAACACTGGTTAGATTCATCATTTGTAAATCTCCATTTAAGAGATTCCCACTAAGTTATTATCTGAAATGCTTGTGATTGGCAAACCCGGATCCGAAAGAGAACCATTGCTTTCTTTAATATTTTACAAAATCCGATTTTTAAGTATTGTGACAATTTATTATGCGCAACTCTGATAATAGATTAACGCTAGATCACGATTCCCTTGGATCGACCCCTTACTACCGCTGTCTACTTAAGAAGTGATTAAGGGTTTATAAATTACTTTTTGACCGAACCGACGACATTCGATCAAACAGCACAACTAACCATGCTGCATTGTAAAACAGCACAATTAACTGTGCTGCATTATAAAACAGCACAATTAACTGTGCTGCTTTATCATAAAACAACACCAAACATAACAATTAGTTGTGTTGTTTCACAACACCAAAAGAACACGGTTCATTGTGTACCTTGCTTTTCTTAGCTAACCAAACACAAACAAAACCAGCACAATAAAACTAGTATATCAAACCAGCACAAAACAACATTTTGATGCATAAGTTTTTTGTTGCCTACCACTAAACCGTTTTTTTTGTGTATGGATGTTTTAAGTTTTTATTTTTAAATAATGCTACCAAATTAGGCACATAATAATTGACTAAAAGTACACACATTAAAGAAACCATTACATTTACGTAAATTGTGTTGTTTTACCAGAAACCAGCAAATTTTTAATGTGTTAAATTGTGCTGTTTTACCAGAAACCAGCACATTTACGAGAAACCAGCACATTTACGTAAATTAGCACAATTTCGTTAAGTGTCGTTTTTGTTTTTGCAAAAAAAAATATAGCAATACTATACTCAAATTAAAGATAAAAAACGCTCAATTTTATGGTGTAATTTTTTTTTAAAAATAATGTCCTATGAAAAAGTTATGAACGTTTAAAAAAAAGTAGGGGAAGTTGAAAAAAGTCAACAAAAGTGGGTATTACTTAAATACCATCCCACCCCTTATTTTTCATACACTTAAATCTCTACCATTGATCATCTAATTAAATGGATGAGATTACTTCTTAGACTTCTTAGCCAAATTAGACTTCTTATTTGATCCTCCCCCTATATATATATATAGGGATGTTCTATTGAGAACCAATGATTTATTAAGAACCATTTCTAGCCATTCATTTTATTTTCTGTCTTTTTATTTTTTCTAAATCTCTAAAAACTATTAGGGGCATAATGGGAATTTATCATAACCCACCATCCCAACATATCTGGTAACCGTCTCCCTTTTTATTCAATATATCTATTCACGAAGAAAACAGAGCAGAAGAACCCAGAATTGATTTGCAATCCTCTCGGCGCAGATGGTCTCTCTCAACCTCACGAACTCGTCGCACCCTTTCGATCCCTATATTTATTTCTATTTTCTGGAATCATAAGCAACAAACCATCTATTTTGCTCCATTTGTTCGTTCTTGTTTATCATTATCATCATCATCATATGCAGACCCAAAACACCCGTAATCCACGCAACGCTCCATCACCACATGTATCTGCTTAACGTATCTCCTAATGCTATTAAGTCTTGCAACTGGCCGATGTCGTTATCTATTTGAGAATTTTGAGGCAATGTATCGCCAACTCTTTTGTCTGTTTGGAGGTGCTCAACCAGATATCTTGCCATCACGCAGTTTCTTAACAAAGAATGCCATAAAGTGGTTAAATATTTTGGAAAACCTGTGTTTTACATTCTAGTCTCATCATGAAAATAAACTTCCTAATTGTCGTTGCATTTAAAACTTAATTAATGTTCTAGTTTCTTACATACTGATTTTCCTTCAAACCAGGTGCCCGTATTGGATTCCGTGCTCGAGAGCGGTGGTGTATAAGGTTAGATTTTTAAGCATTTTTTTTTCAATTTATGCATGATTACAATTTCTAAAGTTTCTATTTATCTTTATGTACCTTTTGCTTAATAAATAGTGTATGATTTGCAGCATTGGCATTAAGAATGTTTTGGATCAGAGTGATGATGTATCATCTTGATTTGATCATTTGAGGACACCCAGCATGCATTCCTGACGCAGAAGGAGCTGGCTATGAATGAGGCTTGCAATATTACATATAATTTAGATACTATTTTTCTATCGTTTGTGTTAAAGTGATTTTTTTCACAAAAACATGGTGGCATTTACCACAAAAGCCCACTGAATGCACTTGTGCATTAGAAAATTTTCTTTTGCATTTGAATTCTTGTATAGTTTGATAACTTGGTGTATTTGGTAATGAATTGATGAATGGATAACATTTGATTATACATATTTGTTTGATGCAACTACATATGTGTTTTGTGTATACTTTTAAAAGTTACATATTATTACTATTTATTTAAATGCATTTATGCATAAAAGGATAAAATGCATGTATGCACATATGCAATGTCTATCCATACGGGAGTGAGGATACAAAATAAAAATAAAAATAAAAATAAAAATAAAAGAGAGAGAAAAGAGGAGTGTGAGAGAGAGAGAAATAAATAAATTTTCCTAATTTACCCTTTTTATTTAATTTAAATTAGTTAATAAGAGAACAATCATTGAAGCAATATGTACAAGTATTTCTTTGGTTCTTACGGTTCTCAACAAAAATATGGTTCTCAAAAGAACGTGTCCCCATATATATATATATATATATATACACTATATAATATATAAAGGTTTTTTAGTGCCATGTGTCGCCTCCATAATCATTCTTAACATTTTTTTTTCGCATCTCTCTCTTATTTAATGTACTTATATATTTTAATAATAATATATATTTAAAGAAAATACTAATTATACTAATAAAACATATTTATTTTAAATTATCCCTTATTATAAAAAACTTTAAAATTTAATTATGTAACTTTTATTTCAATCACATAGTAAATAAAATTCAAATTATATTAAATAGTAATTAACGTATTTTCAAAATCTAATTATATATTAATTTTTACATATTTTGAGTTTGTTTCTATCATTTGTATATGTAATATATTTTTACACATGTAAAATACATACATAAATATTTAAAATTTTTATATATTTGATATTTTTCACCCGTGTGTAAACACGGGATCTAAACTAGTATATATATATATATATGTTAAACTTAAACAAAAGATAAGATTTTGTAAGAAATCCACTTTGGTTTACAAAAGATTGCTTATGGTTAACTTCTTAAGTACTTGACTTAACATGTCGAGAAACCAACCCAAGGCATCGATCCGTTTTTCATTAAACTTGAGCTTTACCTACACACATAAATGGAATTAGCATAACATCACGTCACGCCTAAAATCATATCGCAATTCTCTAATTTCAGAATTATTTGGAACATGCTAAAAAACTCTGTCATAAGATGGCACCCCTAGGAAGGCCTAGATAAACCCTTAAACACCTTGGAAATTTTTAAAAATGGCCTATAATGGAGGGTTCTAGACCACCTTTGAATATCTATGGAAATCTTCATGGAACTATAGATAATATTGATAGAATTCTCTAGATTTCAATGTAAAATATTATGCATGTACCTAGTATATATATATATATATATATGGAAGTGGTGGTTCACTTGTAAACCACCCAAGCAACATCACATCTCACTTATATTCTTGTAAACACTCAAGTAATACAAACACTATTTTCTTTGTAACTCGCAAGCTTACGTTCCCTTTCTAGTCTTCCGATGCACAACGCTTGGATTGATACTATAAGGCTTAACTTATAACACAACTAAGTCGACGCACGAGTGTTGGAATACACTCTATGACAATTAGCTAAGTAAGCATCCAGGAATAAACCAGAAAGTAAGATACAAACCGAGCCCAGAGAAATTCCAGGCCTGGCGTATTGTACGATGGGCACATACCATACGCTGCCCTGGTTTTTCTTCATGTGTGTAGATAGCAACGTAATACACTACGAGATTGACGTATAACTTCCCTCGTATGCGGGTGTTTTTGGATAACAGTTCTACTGGACACCATTTTGATTCGTTACCTCGACATAATTCAAATCCACTTGTATAAACCGATATAAAAGCACCCCGTATGCAAGTGATTCTTGTTAGACACATTAAGTTGCAAACTCCTTTGAATATTATCTCCTTATGGAGTTATTTGACCTCGTTTAATCGGCTTATCTCTTTATTGAGGTTTAAAACCTCTTGTAACTCCTTACTCCTTCCCGAGTCTCAAGTGTCACTAGTACATTTCTTCTCTTTTTTAACTCCTTGTTTGATTTATTTTGAGGTTTAGAACCTCTTGTGACTCGTTGTTTGATTTCTTTTGAGCTTCAAAACCTCATGTAACTGATTTACTCCCTTCTCTTTTCTTGAATTTTTCTTTTTGAGATTCAAATGACCCCTCCCCATTTAGTTAACCAAGTCAATATTTGTTTTTCTACATTACCAAATGACCCTTCTACTTAAGTTATTGTCAAAATAGTTTTCCCAAATATTTTTCAAACCAAATAGATCAACTAAACGCTTTACCTTTCTTAACCGGTTATTAAAAATAGAACCATGTCAATCACAACGTCTAACACAAGTTGAATTGAATTCAATCACTTTTTTTCCAAAACTAATTATAACAAATAGATTTCATTCAACGAGGCAAAACAATGCGTGTCTGGAAACTGCATACAAAATAAAGAGTTAGAACTAATGTTTATTACCTAATATGAACTATGTTTTACCTAAATGTTTATTAACAATCGGAACGTCAATCAACAATTAGCAATCAGAACATCATTAAACAACTAAAAACTCAAGCGATCAGAAAAGTGATTGTGTTTGTACCTTAATTGTGAACCCTAGCAGTGGCACTGGGGAAATGTATGAGGAATTTCTAGAGTTTGAAAAACGAAGAGCCGCTAAAGCAATTGAACTCTCTTTAATGGAGCCGTAGGGTTTTTGTGGCAGAGAAATGATAAATCAGAAACAAGCGATGATAATGTGACGATAAAGCAGAACAAGTGATCGCGTTTGTACCTTAATCGCGAACCCTAGCGGTGGCAGCTTCAGGTGACGGTAGAAACGAAGGGGCGGTGCAGTGGTTCTTTACAATCACCGGAGTTTGTTATTTGTTTCGTGTTCGAATGAGAAGGTTTAAGGCGGGAGTATGAGTATGTTGCAGATATCCTTAAATTAAGTGAAGGGTCGGAGCAGGTGATGTGTCATGGCATTACCGATTATTTGTTGTTTTTCTTTTCTCCTTTATTATTGTAGATATGTAAACAAATTAAATAACTCTTATAAAAAGTAAAAGTATAACTAGTATTAAGCCCGCACGTGGAATTAACGTCCTCAAAGGCGTTGAACTGTTTAAAAAAGTTGACGTCGAGTATATATACACCTTTAACGACATGTACATAAGCGTTTAGATGACTTTTACATTATCACATGCAACGCCGTTTGAATGCGCTGCAGCGTTGACATTGATGTGAAGAAGTGCGTAAAAAACAATTTAATTAGACCACTAAGTTACTAATTCAATGAATAGTATTTTATCCTCGTAACCCATGTTTGCTAATTGTAGTATTATAAACTAGAGGAAACCGAGTTCCGTTTAACTATGCATATATTGAATTGAAACTACTTTCAAAACATGAATCCTTTCAATAATCCGTTTAACTATGCATACATTGAATTGAAACTACTTTCAGAGAATATCAATCATTTGACAGGTCGGGATCGTGAAAACACGGAGAAAACGAATTAAGAGACCAGGGAGAAATATGGAATGTAATAATTTCATTATGTTAAATTATTATTTTGTAATGTTTAAAAAAAACTAATATTAATATTAGTTTTTTTATTTATGTTTTGTTTTTTATTGTTGAATTTAAAAAAATATTTGTCTAAATCATTATTCTAATAAATGATTCCAAAGAATGTTACGTGTCATTACCATATTTTCTCTCTTTAAAATCTTTTAATTTTTACTATTTTAAGTAAGTTTTAATTTTTAAATTTAATTATCTTAATGTTTTTTTTTCAGAAAAAATAATATAAAATTAAAATTCTAATTATTAGTTAATTAAGAAAACAAGGATTTTTTTTGTTTTACACATTATTTTAATTTTTTTGTACACATTGTAATTTCATTTTCTTATTAAACAACCCCATGTAACTAGTATAAAATATAAGTAATAATAAATAATTAATGATTAACCCGTGACCTTGAAAAGAAATTAAATGGCTAGTGGTTTGCCAACTCAACTAAGCTGAATGGTGATAATTTTGTGATTATATAATATTTAGAGAATTTTAACCTGGATAACAAAGATATTTTTATATTTTACTATGAAATTATAAATGTATGATTACAAAATCAAATTAAACTATACTTTATTATAAAAGTTTTATATATACTTTCAAGAATTTAAACTTATTATAACGTAATCCGATTCTTAATACCGATCTGACCAACGAACTTCTTTAGTTTACTCTCGAATCATAAAAAGAGCACACCTACACTACACATTTAAAAGATGTTTTTCAAATACCCCTTCCAAATCTATTATGTTCTGGACACTTAATTAACTTTGAATGGGCTAATGGTATTGAAGACTTTTTAAACCCAATATAGTACTTATTTGGCCCATTCACCTAATGGGTTCAAATATATACGCCTTTCATGAAGCCCATTTACCGGTTAAATTTATATAAAAACAAATATGTAATATTATAATTATAATTATTATATACATAGGTTTCCCTACGGCTGCGTTCAATACATCGCCTAAGCCTCATTTGAACCTCACGAAAGCCCTCTGCTATCGAACCCCTTACACTAAATCAACCACCACATCCTGTGCTGTTATCCGACCACCAGTGACGTCGACAACCGCTAGACGATGGATACGTGATTCATTCGTGTTTCGATTCGTTATCCAGGTAACTATTACGTGACAGTAACTGTATCCGTACTGTTTCACTGTTATTTGTTTTGAAAAACTCGGTCAATTTCCATAAATTATTATAAAAACGGTGTCACGTTTGAAGTTTAAATTATTATTATTGTGACGAACATGTTAGATGGAGCCAAAGCAGAATTCTCGTGATCACAAGTTACCTTCCCTGTCTCCAAGGTTTATTGCTCAGAACCTGGAATCCGATACCCAGATTTTTTACACCATAGACAACCCACATTATCGTTATGAGTGTTAAATTAATTAGTTGCATGGTAGACGAATCTGGGCATGTTTCCATGGTTGGGTGATTCTCTCCAACCATCCTGACAGCGTCCTGTGGTCTCTTTGGAACCCGCTCACTTCTAAGTTGATTCGTCTCCCACCTTTGACTTAGAGAGAAAAAGATTCTTACGAATGTTGTTTGTCATCTCCTCCTGATGATCAAGGTTCGGTTTTCCTGTTGCTACCAGATTCAATTCCTACCATTGTTTTTTGTCGGCTAGGCCGTAAAAGCAAGAGATTAAAATGGACTGAAATGTCATATGCTAAACAACTCCGGAGCATAAGCGGTGAAGATGTTTGTTTTCTACAGTGTCCTACTTGTTGCAATGGTAAAGTATATGCCATGATCTTGAGGCCTTCAATGTTTGTCATACAAGTTGACATTGTGGTTAAAGGTAAAGAAGTTGTTATAAGTTTGTTGCAGTTTGTGGAATTTCCTTCCATTGATTTCAACCGTTGTCCTTCCCATAATAATATTCATAAATTCTATGCTTTTTTACAAGGATCTTGTACGGAACTGTTCTACATTTTTGTTGGTTTTAAAGTTGAAATTTGGAAAACTATTGTTGATGTGTGCTTGTTTAAACTGGATATGACTAGTATGATATGGAAGGAAATGGTAGACCTTGAAGATGCTGTATTTTTCCTAGATCTTGCTGATGATTACTCAATATGCTACTATAGTTCTGCGGTTGACTCAAAGTTAGGGGGTTATATACATATTCTTGGTGAGTCATGCAAACTAATAAACTCATTCCATGTCAAAGATAAAACTGTGTCCCTATCTTCTTTGTCTTGTCCAGTACAAGAAAGCCAAGCATCCGCATGGGTGTTGCCTTTTGATCCCGAATCAATACTCAAACGAAGAATAGTGGAATCAGATTCGGGATCAAAAGGCAACAGTGGTATCAGAGCTTCGGTTTAGAGAATCATACTCGCTGCAACAATTGTTTTTGAAATCAGATGTGGTTACAGAAAACAATCGGGGGAAAATCGATTCTTTGATAAGATCGATTAATTGCAGGAAAGATCACAGTCGACGGTGATCGAGACGGAAACGAGAACAGGGACGAACATGGGGACAATTAAAATTTGAGGACTGCAAGTTTGATCAAAGACCTGATCAAGTTGATTGCGGATTGTTAAACACAGGGGCTGTTTGGGAGTGATAACAGTGGCGGGTTTCGGTGAATAGAAAGGGTGCAGAGTTTGTTCAAATACTAGGAACAATTTGCAAAAGGACTACAGAATTGATCGAAGACCAGGATAAACAAAGGCAGGGCTGTTCATACATGGATCAGTAAAAAGTCGCTGGGTTCGGTTAATTGAACATTGCAGGAGACGCCACAAACAGGGACGAATTATGTTGCGGTTTGTTAGGGCTGCTATAAACAGGAGACAAACATAAGGGCAACAGGAACGCAAAGTTCCGTTTAGGATTATCGGGATCAAGAACCGAAACCATTAAAGGACAAATCTAAGGTTAACAGATTTGGGGGTGTTTGGATACGTGGAGTAGGAACAAACGAAAAGGGTGTTTGTTTTGGGAATAGGACTTCACAAGGAGAGCGCACAAAGGCGTAGTGCGGTGCCAAACAAGACCGAGACAAAGGCGTGCTCGGAGGGAAAGACTAAAGGGTTCAAGAACGTGTTACGGTGATGTTGGGAACCAAGTTCAAAGCAATACGTGATCAAAAGGCTGGATCACAAGGACAGTTTTATACGAGAAGTCCAGGTTCTACATTTCAATTCGAACTAAAGCTTAGTCTTAGATTACTATACCTATACGAATTAGGTGTAGAAATTGTTAGTGATTCCTAGATTAGTTAATAAGAACTATTGGAATCGTAGTTGTTTTTTTAGAGAAAACCCGTCTTGCATAAGAACTTGCCCTTAGAGTTTTTTTTTAGAAACTTAGAATTTACCATGCCAGAGACACAACCAGTAGGGACGAGTGGTAAAGAGATTGTAATTCACAAAGAAGCTAGTTCTTTGACCCAGTACCAATGCCCTATATTAAAATCAACAAATTATACAATATGGGCATTACGCATCAAGTTAATACTTGAGGCTAATGGTTTATGGGAAACAATAGAACCTAGTGCCAACACAGAACACGATATCAAGAAGGACAAAGCCACAATGGCTTATCTGTATCAAGCACTACCGGAGGATGTGATATTACAAATCGCAAGTTGCAAGACAACAAAGGAAGTCTGGGATGCGTTAAGGACCAGACTTGTCGGTGTAGACCGAGTGCAGAAGGCACGGTTGCAAATACTCACAGCGGAGTTTGAGTTATTGCAAATGAAGGAAGATGAAACGATAGACTCGTTTACCGGAAAGATGAATAGTATTATCACAAAAGCGAGTTGTTTAGGAACAACATTTGGTCAACCAATGTTAGTACGGAAACTTCTAAATTCTGTACCAGATAGGTTTACCCAAATTGTCGCATCAATCGAACAAGTTACCGATATAGATGAAATAACCCTTGATGAGACAATTGGAAGATTAAAAACCCATGAAGAGAGACTTAGACTGAAAAAAGGAGGCACAGCTGACAATCAAGATAAATTACTATTCATAAAACACGACAACAACTCGAGTCGTGAAAATCGTTTTGAAAACCGCGGACAAGGGAGGTTTAATAAATTCAACACATCACGAGGGAGCTGGCGTGATGGAAAGTCCAAGTAATATGAGAAGGGAGAAAGCTCTTCTCATAAGTCCAAGTATAAGAACTTCAAGAAGTGGAGAAAGCCAGCAGGGGACTTAAGCAAGGTGCAATGTTACGGGTGTAACAAGTTTGGACATGTCAAGAGAAACTGCCCACAACAAGAGCATGCACAAGAACAGTCTAACTTAGTGCAAGAGGATGTTGAACCAACGCTCTTAATGGCAGTTAGTGAAGACAATAAAATAGAAGAGATTTTCTTAAACGAGAAGATTGAACCTAGCAAGTATACGACAGCAGAAGAAAGTCTATGGTACTTAGACAACGGAGCAAGTAACCATATGACAGGTGTACAAGGACATTTTCAAGAATTAGATGAAAATATTACTCGAAATGTTCGGTTTGGAGATGGGTCGTATGTAGAAATAAAAGGCAAAGGCTCAATAGTACTTGAATATAAAAACAAGGAACAAAGGGTGATATCCCAAGTTTATTACATTCCAAGTTTGAAAAGTAACATACTGAGCCTTGGACAGTTAACAGAAAATGGGTGTAAAGTGACTATGGAACGTGACCTGCTACTTCTACATGATCAAGAACAGAAGCTTCTAATGAGAGTCACACGTTCAAGGAATAAACTTTACAACATCAACTTAAAGATTGGTGTACCTATTTGTCTGTTGGGAAGCCTAGAAGATCAAGCATGGCTATGGCATGCAAGGTTAGGTCAATTGAACTTTGATTCAATTAAACAAATGACCCAGAAGAATTTGGTTCAGGGGATTCCTACAAATCTGGGATGCATGTTTATTAGGAAAACACAGTAGAGCTCCATTTCCAAAACAAGCTAAGTTTAAGTCATCGGAAGCATTAGACTTAGTCTATAGAGATCTATATGGCCCTATATCGCCACCAACACATTCAGGAAAGAAGTACATAATTTTGCTAGTAGATGACTGTACACGTTACATGTGGGTGTACTTTCTGAACTCAAAGGGTCAAGCATTTGAAACCTTTAAGGAGTTCAAGCAATGGGTGGAAAACGAAGGAGGAACCAAGTTGAAGATGTTGATAACAGATAGAGGAGGAGAGTGTACTTCTAATGAGTTCTCACAATACTGTAAAGAAAACGGGATAGCAAGACAATTAACAACACCATACTCGCCACAGCAGAATGGAGTGGTTGAGAGAAGGAACAGGACAATGTTGTCTACAACACGAAGCATGTTAAAGACAATGAAGATGCCTCAGAACTTTTAGGGAGAGATAGTAAGACATGTTATCTATGTATTGAACAGAGTATCTACTAAAGCTTTAACGGACAGTACGCCATATGAAGCTATGAAGGGTAGGAAACCAAATTTAGAGTATTTAAGAATATTTAGTTGCGTAGCATATCTAAGGTACCATCACAACATCTAAAGAAATTGGATGATCGAAGCATTCCGATGGTGTACCTAGGAATAGAGGAAGGATCAAAGGCGTGCAGATTATTTGATCCAGAGACAAAACGAATTTGTGTAAGTAGAGATGTGAAATTCATTGAAAAGGATTCATGGAATTGGAAGGAGTATATTGAAGAAGTTGGGAGTGAAGAACCGGAATGGGTAGATTTCACAGTAGCACACAGAGATACTACTAACTCACTAAAAGATATTGAACCCATAAACCTTGATAATGTTTTAGCAGGTGATAGCAGCATACAAGAAACAATGACTCAACCTTGTTGATTGGAGTCACTAGGATTTGAGAAGTGTAACTTAGAACAAGCAGTATACACAAGGAGGAACAAGGACTCAACCTTGTTGATTGAAGTTTATGTTGACGATTTAATAGTGACGGGAACTCCAAAGAAAGAGATAGAACATTTCAAATCTCAAATGGAAGAGAAGTTTGAAATGAGTGACTTAGGGTTGTTAGCATAATATCTTGGCATAGAAGTTACCCAATTAGGGGGAGACTAGCTATATAAACAAGATACTCAAAGAGGCCAACATGATAGATAGTAACGAAGCAAAGATACACATGGACCCAGGAACCAAGCTAACAAAGACCGAAGGAGGAGATTAAGTTGATGAAACAGAATATAGAAGTTTAATTGGTTGTTTGAGATATTTATTGCATACAAGACCAGACCTATGCTACTCAGTTGGATTACTTAGTAGATTTATATAAGAACCAAAGGAACATCATCTGAAGGATATCAATCAAGTGTTGCGTTATATCAAAGGAACAAAGGAGTTCGGTATAACTTATAGGAAATTCGGAGGCTGCAAGATTACAGGTTATAGTGATAGTAGTTATGGAGTTAACACTGAAGAAGGAAAAGGGACTACAGGGATAGTATTTTACTTCGTGAACTCACCTATAACATGGAGCACTCAGAAACAACAGACAGTTGCATTATCATCATGTGAATATGAGTTTATGGCAGCAACAGCAGCAGCATGTCAAGCATTATGGTTAAAGAGACTGCTTAGTGGAATAACAGGCTGGTAGGAAGAAAAGATTACTTTACTAGTTGATAACATATCAGCTATAGCATTAATGAAGAACCCAATATTTCATGGAAGGAGCAAGCATATAGACACTCATTATCATTTCATAAGAGAGTGTGTTGAAGACAACCACATCAATGTAGAACACACCAGTGGGGAGTTGCAAAGGGCAGACATATTGACCAAAGCATTAGCAAGAGTCAAGTTCACTACAACGAGTGAGCTGCTCGGAGTTCAAGACCTGCAACAACGTGATCGTGATTAGGGGTGAATGTGAGTTAATCACGTTCACTTAAGTACAGGGACTACTTATGTAATTAGTTCATTTAATACTATAGGGACTGGAAGTAGCAAATGGGCAAACCCTACATCTCAAACACCGGCCAGATGCGATGCATCAGTAAAGGGACGCGACGGTAGTATACGACGGTTTCACTAAAGGGATGCGATGGTTGATTGAGTGTATAGCGGTTCTCGATCAATAGTCGCGATGGTTCAAAATAGTAGTATAAATAGGAACCGATTGTAATCAAATTTCAATGTACCAGATTTCGTTTATATATATACAAGTTCGATTTACAACAGATTGAATTGTTCGTGTTCTTCGTTTGAGTATTGATTCGGGATCACAAGGCAACAATGGGCAATGCTTGAATGGAGGTATTGAATATAATTATTTTGTGATAATTTCTCATACATATATTTTTTTATTTAAGATGGAAAATGTTTTCATATTATCATATTTTGTGTAGGTTAGAAGTTGATCATGCTAAATCTAAGAAATAAGAAGAGGAGAAGGATATCGAGATGGTTGTAACGTCGGTCAAGGGTGATAAGAGTGAATCTGATAGCACAATAGGTGAGTCGCACCTGCTCAATATGCCGTTGCATATTTTGGAATCTATTATGGAGCTTTGTATTGGTGTCGAATACATGAAGTTTCGTGCTACATGCAAGTATTTTCATTTAGCAGCACCTCCGATCAAATGGAGCAACAAGACTACATTAAGGAGATTGCAGAAGTATTCAGTAGTTTCACCATGGTTGATGGTGTTGGACAATTATCGAGACACTATCATTTTTATAGATCCGGTATGCGGTGACATTTATTTTATAAAAACACCTCAACAACTAAAGGGGGGTTACCAGATATATTGTTCCAAGTATGGTTGGTTGTTGATGTATAAGATTAAAGGACCGTTAGTGTTCTTTAACCCATTCACAAGTGTTAGTGTAGTGGGAAAACAAGAAAGTCAACAATTAAAGTCAATAATTACATTTGAAGTCTAGTTGGTTAATGATCTAAAGTTCAAGGGGCTGTTTGCTTAATGGTCAAAATTTGAGGGACTTAGAGTGTCATTCTTGATTCAAAGTTTGTTAACTTTCTGTTAATTGAACTTGATTAGGGTTATAAATGTTTAGTTCAGTTCTTGTATGAATGATTCTCAATTCGATTTCATTTTTCATTCTATTCTTGTAATTCTCTTCAATTCTAGCAGAATCAAAGTATTAGATTCAATTCCTTCTTCAATTGCTTGGTGTGATTATTCCGCTTATTCATTAACAATTGGTATCAGAGCCTCGGCTCGATTCAAGCAATTCGAACGATTAAAGGTGCAAGATGAGTTCTACAACCAAATTCGACATTGAAAAGTTCAATGGCAAGAACGATTTCAGCCTGTGGAGATTAAAGATGAAGGCACTGTTGGTACACCAAGGTCTGGTAGATGCTCTAAAAGGCGAGGTTGGTTTTCCAGTAGGGGTTTCTGATTCTGATAAGAAACAGATCATGGAAAAGGCACATAGTGCCATTATTCTCAGCCTTGGTGACAGAGTACTGAGAGAAGTCTCAAAAGAAACTACTGCTGCAAGCATCTGGACCAAACTAGAAGGTCTGTATATGACCAAGTCCTTGGCAAATAGACTGTATCTCAAGAAGAGATTGTATACTTTTCAAATGATGTCTGGAAGGTCACTTGAAGACCACACAGATGAGTTTAACAAACTCATTCTAGATCTTGAAAATATTGAGGTGGAGATTGAAGAAGAAGATAGGGCAATAATTTTCTTATCAAGTCTGCCTCAAACTTATGAACATTTTGTGGACACATTAATGTTTGGAAGGGAAAGTCTATCCATGGAGGAAGTACTTGCAGCAATGAACTCAAAAGAACTTAAGAAGAGAGGTGAATCAAAGGAAGATGGAAGTGAAGGACTCTTTGTAAGGGGCAGGGCAGATCAGAAAACTTTTAAGAAAGGTCAGCCAAGAGCTAAGTCAAAGGGGAAGTTGAGATGTTTTGTGTGCAATTCAGACAAACATTTCAAGAAAGATTGTCCTGAATGGAAGAAGAAAAAGGCTGAATATGCCAGAAATAAAAGTCATGCTGGTCATGGAAATAACTCACCTACTGAAGGATCAACAAATGGGTATGAGTCTGCTGATGTTCTTGTGGTTTCAAAGACTGGATCCAAGCTGGAGTGGGTGATGGATTCAGGGTGTTCATACCACATGACACCTTATAAAGATTGTTTTAAAACTCTAAAGATGGAAGATCAAGGTATGGTGCATCTTGGTGATGACAGACCATGTTACATAAAAGGTATTGGAACTGTTACTTTTCAGTTAAACAATGGATCTTTAATTGACCTAAAAGAAGTAAGATACATCCCTGAACTTAAAAGGAATCTAATGTCATTAGGGACCTTTGAGAGTGAAGGGTATGTAGTTAGTATGAAAAATGGAAAGGTCAAAGTGATTAAAGGGTCTATGGTAGTTTTAACTGGATCTAGAAGACAGAATAACATCTATTTACTAGAAGGGGAAGTCAGTACAATTGATGCAAATGTAGTTACTGAGATTGAAACAAAGGCACAGTTATGGCATAAAAGGCTAGGACACATTAGTACACAAGGTTTAATTGAGTTAAACAAGGGCCAGGTGTTTGGTGAACTAAAGGACTGTGATGCTGGTTTTTGTGAAAACTGCATTCTAGGCAAGTCACATAGAGTCAGGTTTAACAAAAGTGTACATGCTACAGGGGGTATACTTGATTACATTCATGCTGACTTATGGGGGCCTGCTAGGGTTCAGTCATTGGGGGGTGCCAAATATTTTTTATCCTTGATAGATGGATATTCTAGAAGGGTTTGGGTGTATGCACTCAAGACAAAGGATGAGACATTTGAAAGGTTTCAAGAATGGAAAGTATTGGTTGAAAATCAGACAGAGAAGAAAGTTAAGAAGTTAAGAACTGATAATGGACTTGAATTCTGCAATAATCTGTTTGATAAATTCTGCAAAAGACATGGTATAGCTAGGCATTTGACAGTTGCAGGGACACCACAGCAGAATGGGCTTGTGGAAAGGATGAATAGAACCCTGCTGAATAAGGTCAGGTGTATGCTGTTTGGGGCAGGTTTGCCCAGAATGTTTTGGGCAGAAGCATTAGCAACAGCTGCTTATCTTGTAAACAGATCTCCTTCATCAGCAATTGATATGAAGACTCCCATGGAAATGTGGTCTGGAAATACACCTAAGTATGATCATTTAAGGGTGTTTGGGTCTGTGGCATATGCTCATGTTAAACAGGGAAAGCTTGACCCTAGGGCACAGAAATGTGTGTTCTTGGGGTACCCTGAGGGAGTAAAAGGCTATAGATTATGGAGACTATCTGACACCAGTCCCAAAGTAGTCATAAGCAGGGATGTTACTTTTAATGAAAGTCTAATGTACAAGGATGTGGTAGGGAGCAGTTCAGGGGAAACTCAAGAAAACAATTCAACAAGTGATGGTATTCAAATTGAGGTGGAGTTACCTGAACAGGTTAATCCTACAGGGTCACAAGATAGTAGACATATTGGGGAGTCAAGTGATGAGTCTATGGGTCATGATATGGGTCATAGTATTGCCAGGGATAGACCAAGAAGGCAGGTTGTACCACCTGCTAGATACAGAACAAATGAAGATATATCAGCTTTTGTGTTCAATGTGGCTGAGGAAGAAAGCAATTATGAGCCATTAACATACCAAGAAGCAATAAATTCAGTGGATAGAGACAAGTGGTTGGTAGCCATGAATGAGGAAATGGATTCTCTAAAGAAGAATCAGACCTGGATACTAGTGAATAAACCAAAGGAACAGAAGCTGGTTTCTTGTAAGTGGATTTTTAAAATCAAGGAGGGCATTTGTGGTGAACCTCCTAGATACAAGGCCAGGCTTGTTGCCAAAGGGTTTACACAAAGAGTATAATGAGATATTCTCACCTGTGGTCAAGCATACTTCTATTAGAGTGATTTTATCTCTAACTGCAGTGAATAATTTGGAATTAGAGCAAATGGATGTCAAGACTGCTTTTTGCATGGTAGTCTTGATGAAAAGATATTCATGAAGCAGCCCACTGGGTTTGAAATAGAGGGGGCAGATGAAAAGGTGTGTTTATTGCAGAGGTCCTTATATGGACTAAAACAGTCTCCTAGGTGCTGGTATGTAAGGTTTGATGATTATGTTGTTTCAAAGGGTTTCAAGAGGTGTAGTTATGATAGTTGTGTATACTATCATGAGTATGATAATGGGAAGTTTGTGTACCTGTTATTATATGTTGATGATATGCTCTTAGCTTGCAGTGATAAGGAACAAATACAGGCTGCAAAAGAAATGTTAAAGTCTGAATTTGAAATGAAAGATTTGGGAGAAGCAAGGAGGATTTTAGGTATGGAGATTGTTAGAAACAGGAAGGCTGGTATTTTGAAGCTTTCTCAAGGTTCATACATAAACAAGGTTCTTGCTAATTACTGGATGGAGCAAAGCAAGTCTGTAGCTACTCCTCTGGCTATGCATTTCAAGTTGTCAAGTCAAGATTGTCCCAAATCTGAGCAAGAAGAGAGTGTTATGTCTAAAGTACCATATGCCAGTGCTGTTGGCAGTTTAATGTACCTAATGATTTGTACCAGACCTGATTTGGGTTTTGTAGTAAGTGTTGTGAGCAGATATTTGAGCAGGCCTGGCAAGCATCATTGGGAAGGTGTAAAGTGGATATTGAGATATCTGAGTGGTACTAAAGATGTAGGGCTGGTTTTTGGTAAGAGAAGTGATCAAGAATCAGTGATTCAGGGTTATGTTGACTCTGCTTTTGCAAAGGATTATGACAAGGGGAGGTCCATTAATGGGTATGTTTTTCAAGTTTTTAATGGAGTGGTCAGTTGGAAGGCTTCACTTCAGCATGTGGTAGCCTTGTCTACAACTGAGGCAGAGTTTATAGCTTTGACTGAAGGAGTTAAGGAGGCTATTTGGTTGAAAGGGTTCTTAACTGAGCTTGGAGTTAGTGTGAGAGAGACTTTGATCAAGTGTGACAACTTGGGAGCTATACAGTTATCTAAACATCAAGTGTTTCATGAAAGGTCTAAACACATAAATGTGAAACTACATTTTGTGAGAGATGTGATCAACTCCAAGGTGGTCAAGGTTTCATATGTTAATACAACTGAAAATCTTGCAGATATGTTAACCAAGTCATTACCAAGTTCCAAGTTTCATTTCTGTTTGAAAGGTCTGCAGATGGGATGATGAAGCTGCAGGGTTTATGATTTGGATTAATTCTTGTTTGTGCACTAAGGTGGAGAATGTTAGTGTAGTGGGAAAACAAGAAAGTCAACAATTAAAGTCAATAATTACATTTGAAGTCTAGTTGGTTAATGATCTAAAGTTCAAGGGGCTGTTTGCTTAATGGTCAAAAGTTGAGGGACTTAGAGTGTCATTCTTGATTCAAAGTTTGTTAACTTTCTGTTAATTGAACTTGATTAGGGTTATAAATGTTTAGTTCAGTTCTTGTATGAATGATTCTCAATTCGATTTCATTTTTCATTCTATTCTTGTAATTCTCTTCAATTCTAGCAGAATCAAAGTATTAGATTCAATTCCTTCTTCAATTGCTTGGTGTGATTATTCCGCTTATTCATTAACAACAAGTAATATCCTTGAGCTTCTGGTGGTGCCTTATTTAGAAATCTTTTGTTTCTCAGCACCACCTACTTCTCCCGACTGTATGGTGGTTGGATTTACAACCCGTGCGCCATGGAATGTATACATCCACTTTGTATCTGGGGAATCAACATGGCATACATATGATTTGAATTTTGGTGGTGATGATCTATATTCTTACCGTTTTCCAGCATTCAATGGTCGAGATATCTATGCCTTGTGTAACGATGAAAGAGTTAAAGCTTGTAGAGATATGACGGATGATGATTTCTCTTGGGAGGTTATTGTAAACAAAACCCCAAGAAGTCGTTGCAGATCTCCGATGCAATATTTTCTGTCAAATTGTGATCAACATTTGTTACTAGTTATCATAAGTGAGTTTGGAGAATCTATTGAGGTTTTCAAATTAAACGAATCTACAGAAGAATGGGAAAAAATAGATGAGTTTGGAAAACATATGATTTATATTTCCGATACATCATGTATCCGCCTCGAAGCCAAATCACCCGAAATGGGGAACAAGATCTACTTTCCAAGATTATTACATGACGAGAACACGAAGATAGTGTTCTATTCTCTTGAAACGTGCAAGTATCGCACATTCGATGACAAAAATATCCAAGAAAGCTTTGGTGCAGATTTATTCGGAACTAAACATCACTCTTACCCTCATACATGGATTGAACCAAGTTGGTCCTAATATAACATGTGGCACAATAGTAATTTTTAAGTTATTTTAATCTTGCTTATGCATCTTTTTAATGCTAAAATATAATTAAATTTCGCTGCTTATGGCACGCTCTCCTTTTTAACTAACACTTTTATTTTACATGTGTCGTTGTTGTTGAAGCATATTCATGAAGATGTTTAATATATAACCTAATAACTATATGGTTTTCTTATATTTATTGATTGCTGAAAATGGTTCTAATAGGTTTTAGATATTGTTGTTTTGTTGTAAAGAAGATGTTTAATGACTATTAGATTAAAGAAATGGTTGAAACTGTAATAATTGGTTGACATTTTCATAATTCTTGATGCAAATGGTATTCTACTACGAATATCGATCCATTTTTATAGACCAAATGTTATATAATAATAAAGAAGAACTTTTAGATAATTTGTAATTTGTAAACATAAAAAAATCTGACTTTTTTTTTAAGTATAACATATGATTTTTATAAAACCTTGTGGATGTAACGTTCTAAATGGGCCCAAACCCTGGAGTTTAGCCCAAACCTAACAGGCCCATAAGGAAGACCCATTAGGGTTAAGTCTTGTCTCATCTATAAATTGAGGGGTCACATCAATAATCAGTTTATATTCTCTCTCTAGCTCACACTCTCTCTACACACATACTATTATGAGGCCCCGACTGACTTGAGCGTCGGAGTGCCCTCGGAGCTACGGCTCTCGGGCCCTCTAACCAGTGTGTTCCTGTGATTGCAGATCTGAGAGGAATGACCCGACTCCACTGACGATATGAGATTTGGCTGTCGTCTCCTTCTCGTTAAGGCATCTTCCCCTAAAACCACCATGGTCAGAATCTGCTTCTTCAAACCTGAAAAATATGTGTTTGTGTACTAGAAATTAGAAAGGGTTTAAAAATTGACATTAAGATGTTTACTTTCTTTTAACAAAACTCATGTTCCTCATAAATATTGGATATGTGAATTAGTAATAGTATTTGACTATTATAAAATATTGATAATAAGGGATGCCTTATAATAATACTCATATAACAACCCAATTTTAATAACTTTCTCTTATTATAGGCGTAGAAAATCGTCCATATTTTTTCAGTAATTCACTTAAAGTATTTACAATGGCTTTGTAATTTTTATTCATATAACTTAACTGAAAAACATACTTATCTTATTAATTTAAAAGTTAAAAAAACACCTTCACATCTGATTTCTTATATTTATCTCTATTCAATTAAATAATACTCTTTTAATCATTTTTATATTATTCTTTTTCTCTCTTCTACTCACAAAAGTATTATAAGCAATATTTTCAGAGTCGGACCTGACATTGAACCGGTCTTCTTACCGGTCCACTGACCGGTCAGACCGGGTGTAAGAACCGGATGACTTTTTAAATATTATAAAAATAAATATGGTAAAATGATGTTAAAAATAAAGGTTAGTTTTGTCATTCAATGATAAAATGTTATTTGTTTAAGTTTTATGTCTTTATTAAGGTTTTATAAGTTGAGGATATATTTGTAAGTTGCTGAACCTCAAGGGCTAAAGTGTATGTTATGATATAAAAGGAAAACGATGGACTTTTGTTTTGTATTAGGGTTTTACACTACTTCTTGAACGGTTGAGCCTCATGATACTCCTAGCATATGCCATCTTCTTCTCCATTGACTATGAAGGTTTCAGACATTCATATCCTCCTTTCCGACGATTCTTCCTCCGTCGTTGACCCACCTTCAACCAACCAATGCTAATCGCCACCGTAGTGGACGGTCTGTCACTTCCCACAAGATGATCCAGGCTGGAAGGGCTTCGATTTGGGGGTTTGTTTGAGAAATCGTGTTTGTTTCTCCCACCGGCCCGACCGCCTCCTTTTACAGGTTTTCTGTCCGACCTCCGAACTCCGGATGTGGATTAGTAATAGTATTTGACTATTATAAATATTTATAATAAGGCATGCCTTATAATAATACTCATATAAGAGCATTCACAACCCATTTGATATAATTATGTGAGTGAGTTTTGTATATTTTAAGGAGTGGTTTAAAGTGGTTGTGAGTGGAGGAGAGAGAAAAGATATAAGGTTTTTGTAGATATAAGGATAAAAGTAGTGGTTTTAGTATAATTATAAGGATAAGGATAAGGAGAGAGAAAAGTTGTAATACCCCAACCCGGACATCCTACAGTTGATTCTCATAACGGGTTGTTTTCATTAAAAACACATTTATTGCAATTCAAACTACAGCGGAAGTCTTTCTAAAAACGTTTATAACCATTTAATGTTATTGGGTTTACCTTACGAATGTCTGCACACCTATCCGAGTAACACCGTTCTCAAGCCAAGATATGTCAATACACTACTTACCTGCAAACAGTCTAACGTACACACAAAGTCAGCTACGCTGAGTGAGTTCTAATAGTTTAAATTAAATAAAAACCATCACACCAAGTTCTTCGGTTTAACTTACCCAGGACCCTCAGGTCCTTATAAAATATAAGTACGTTTTATTAACGAATGACTAAACCTGTGTCACCCCATGACATCCCGTAGCCGTTTACCACTCGAGACTCAACCTGTACTACCAACATACATAATAACAACCTTACAATCACAACCGCATAGGCTCAACATACTATGCTAACAACTCGTATCCAATAATACACATTGACCCGACTCTAGGCTAACACAACCTACCCTAGAACACTAATGCATCCGGCCTTAACCAAGGCTCTCACAAATAACTGACACGACTCTTATACACGTCACGTCACAAGTTCTGACTCAACGGTCAGTCTAACTCTACACGTCACAATCCAACACGTCACAATAACTCAATCTCATACACAGTAAATATAACTAATCATTAGCATGCAAATTAACACTTATATGTACGCATGCAAACACACCTCATCGCTACACCCTCGTCAGGGTGATCAACACACCCCGAGCTCATCATTAACCTGTTAAATAATTGTCACATATGGTGAGTTCCCGAAGGACCCCGTCCTCCACTATCCCGTTTGCCGTGCCATAAGGACAACGAAGCAAACCCGACACTTAAATATAAACACGTAATATCACACATTATATACATCATTAACTACACACGCATCTCACGCCTAACCCTAGAACAACATATTTAATATTATGAATTCATTAGCATTTAATACAAGGCACGACCATTCCCGTTCGGCCCTTAACATGTCACGCATTAACAATCCATATCCTTAACTCACACATAAAATCATAGGCATTTAGCTTAAAGCCCGACTCTCCCCGGTCCACCCTTATTACGTCACATAATAACGACTCAAACCCCCGATCTACCCTTATCACACCATTGACCCTACGACTCTTAAAAATCATTTTATGCTCAAAACATAGCGTGTTAGAACCCGAAGCCCTTAACACAATTAATTATATTAACACCACATGAATGTACGTACGTTAGCCCCAAAACAGTAAAACGTTAAAAAGAGGGGGATTAGAAACTCAATAGTTTGACGATCCTTTCAAGGACTGCAACGCTTCCTCGTACATACCCAAACCTGTTAATGTGTTATCACACAGTCAGTGTACATTCTAATCATGTGTCGTTTCTTATTTAAATATAAACGACTCCGCTTAATCTGGGTTATCCTGAACCCGTTTAGAACCCGCATGCATGTTTACATGACATGCACATGCTAGTCTCGTGGGTCACGAGTACCCAAGCCGAAGCCTCGCCCCATGCACGTCCGAACTTAGCATGCAACACATGCATCTTAGAAATCCTAATCGGGTGTAACCCAATTCCAAGCTATTCCCTGCTCCCCCACCGCGAACCGCCATTGCCGTGCACGGCTACGAGGATTCACTCGCCATGCACCACCGTCGAGATCATCCCCCTCGAATCAGCCTCCTTCTTCCATCACCGTCCAAGCTTTGGTGAGAAACCCTCACCGACTTCCTTCTCTCTTGCCGGACTGCTACGGCCTTGGAGCACCACCACGGTTCTCTTTCGTTCATGCACCATGCTTCCCTAGACGTGATCACCGTTGCCGATCCACCGCGTACTTGCCGCTGTCACAGCCCCGGCCTCTCTCCTCATCCTTGTCGGCTCTCCATCGTCCCTTCACTACTACCCTTCCTATGGCTACCACCGGCATTACCGTTGCTCCACAGCCCGACGTGCCACCATCACATGTCGTCGTCTTCATCCTTGATATCGGGTCAAATCTTAGTCGGCCATCGCCACAAGTTCCGAGCTCCCCCACCACGCACCACAATGCTGTCCCCACGACCACCACAGCGCGCTACCGCTACTGTCTTGACCATCCCCATTACCGACCACTCTGCTCGTTACCGAGCCGCCGCCAATAAGTCTCCACTGTCACTCGTGACCGTCGCTTCCATAGCCGGCCACCCCGTTCCGTCTCCTCTGTCGTTAACCGAGACCACAGCCAACTCTAGCTAGGCTCCTATGAAATAATACGAACAGAAAAGTAAAACAAGGAGTAAGAGGTTTACCTTACACGAAGAGAGGTCCTCTTCCGCTAGACGCCGCCACAAGTCCGTTGTAAGGCCCCAAACCCGGGAACCCGACACGTTGTCATACACATAAGAACAGTAGTAATTGACCTCAAATAAACTCAATTAAATGCAGCGGAAAATCAATCGTCAAACACATGGTCAACAACCTGACCCAACATAATCCAAACTGAGTACTAATATTTAAATGTCTTAACAACAAATAGCAAATAAAAGTCATCACAAACACGCACGGTAACCAATCGTCATCCAGAAGCCGCCAGCTCATTCTTTCACCTTACCTGAAATACATGCTAAAAAGTCAGCTACGTTGAGTGAGTTCTATAGTAATTCGTTAGGGGATATTAAATCCCGAACCTTTATAAAAACGATTTACGTCACAAAGGTTTTCTCAATTCTTTACCGATTAATCAATTATATATTTTATCGACATACACGAAATCACGTCGACTGGTCCAAAGACTCGTACGCTCGTGACTCGTTGACTGATCATCGTCAGTTATAACAACCCACCGACCAACACCGACTTACTATCACGCTTAAGCAACCCATTTCATCCGACTAAGGTCAGACTCAATTCCCGTCGACTAGAGTCGAACCGATAACGATTAATCTGTTAATAACCAAGCACCGCATTAAATACTCGACACCAAATCCTACGCATACATTTATACTATCATTTCATACACAAATAACCCTTATCGTTTTGTGTCCTCACTATAAGACACGTTTCATGTATTCGAGCCCAAAACTACAAAACATTTAAACGTGGGCGATAGAAACTCACCTTTGCTTGGTATGCCTCGATCTCTAGAACCCGCTAACGTCTCGTTCTCGCTCTTCGATCTCGCACCTAACAATTACACAATACACGAGTCAATACACGACTCAACATTCGTCCTTTCGCTCACTCACTCAACCCGACCCGGTGCGTTATCACCCGCGCACGCACGTCGCCATGCATGGCTTGCATGCACGCGTACACACTTCCACGCACCCAACCTGACTTCTCCGACGACCACACTCCTTCCCTTTCGACTTCCGGCAGCCTCCACTTCCACCGCACCACTGCTGTCGAACCATCGGAGCACCGTCTTGGTCACCCGCAAGTCCCACCGTCCTTGTCGCCTCATCACAGCCGCGTCCCGTCGCTCCCCCATGCGTCACCGCTTCTCCCGAGTCTTCATCAGCTGCGAACAACCCCCCGACGAGAGCCGCCGTGACCTGCCAGCGCCGCCGCCTGGCGCCTTGCGCGTTTTCGGCTCCTCCTAACCCTGGCCGGACTCTCGCTATACCCACCCTATCACCTTAGGGTTTTCAGCCGAACCTTGCTAAACCCACACGAGACTCAATTGATAAAATCGAATACACGTAAAGGACTTAGAGATTATACCTATCGGATGGATGACTCGTGTGAATCGAATCATCAATGGAGCTCGTCTTCCTCGACCGGCGCCTCCCTTTGAAACCCGATAACCAAAAACACGTTTTAACAAGGATTCGAGGATCTAGGCACATAAACAACGATTAGGGAATCGAAACTATACCTCCTCTTGATCGCCGACGCAACCAGTGACGTGCTCTCCCTCTTTCTCCTTTCTCGGCAGCCGCAAACACCAAATGGGGACCTCCCCCCATCGCCGTAACCTTTTAGGGTGCAACACCCTTGATCCGGGATTCGGCCCTTGCGGCTTCCCTCTCGGGCTTAGCCTCTCCCGTATCTTTTACAAAAATTTCCCCCAAGTTCCGATATTTACACTCTATACCCGACCATTTGTTTATAGAAACAATATCGCGCAAAACACCCGTCGAGTCTCCTATCTATGTGAACAGTTGGTTACAATAATTACAAACCCGTTTTCTAAATGAAAAGTCGGGATGTTACATCCGCCTCATGACCACCACCGTGCTCCTCTCCTCTCCGACAGCCTCCTCTCGCTCTCTCTCGATGCCTTCTGTCGTCGCACAAGTCCCAAGCCAAATGGCTTAGGGTTTTCTCAATCATTGGATTATATAATTCCTAATGTTACGTTCGGCCCCTTCTAGTTCTAATTCGCGCAGAACGAGCCTCGAGTTAGGGTTACAATGACTAACTGTGTCGTTTAATTCCGTTAACAATTGCCCCGTGCATTACCAATCTCGCTCTTTATTACGTGAAAGAAAGTGGGAATCCGGGTCGCCCACTAACCCGAACCACTGGCCTATGGGTTTTTTTTAGGATGTTACAAAAGTATAGATAAAAGGTAGAAAAAGTAGTGTTTTTTAGTGTAATTATAAGGATAAGGATACGGAATATAAAGAACGGGATGAGAATGCTCTAACAACCCAATTTTGATAACGTGTCTTTTATTATAGGCGTGGAAAATCGTCCATATTTTTTCGGTAATTCACTTAGAGTATTTACAATGGTATTTTTTATTTTTATCCATATAATTTAACTAAAAAACACATTTACTTTATCAATTTAAAAGTTAAAGAAACCTTTCACATCCGATTCATTATATTTATCTCTATTCAATTAAATAATATTATTTTAATTATTTTTATATTATTCTTTCTCTTTCTTCCACTCACAAAAGAATTATAAGAGCGTGCACAATGGGTTTTGTTTATTCATCGTTAAGGAAACATTCAAAATACTCTTTCATCTCATTTCTTAAAACACTCCTAATCTTTAATTTAACAAGAAGCTTATCTGAAACTACATAGAGTGGTAAATATATCAATCTCAATTCATCTCATATACTTATATTTTTAATACTTTTGTGAGTGGAAAAGAGAGAAACAATGGTAAAAATTAATTTAAAAAATATTATTTTAATCAAAAAGAGAAAAATATAAGGAACCGGATATGGGAGGTTTTTTTAAAAATTTTAAATTGATAAAATAAATGTGTTTTTTAGTCAAATTATATGGATAATAATAAATAACAGATTGTGAATGCTCTAACAGATGAATTTTAGTTGGTGAATATAAGTAATTACAATCCAATCTATATATATTATCCTTATAATTGAAGTATAAGCAAAAATATAAAGAATCAGATGAAGCGAGTAATTTAGAAAGTTTTTAAAATTTACCTTAAAATATAAGGATAATGCAAGATTTACAAAACCATTATAAATGCTCTTACAAAGATAAGCATTTACATCAACGTTTAAACTAAACACATCATTTATATAAATATATGTTAAACCTAAACATTTACAACAACGTTTAGTTTAAACGGATCATTTATATAAATATATGTTAAACAAAAGATAAGATTTTGTAATTAAATCCACTTTGGTTTACAAAAGATTGCTTATGGTTAACTTCTTAACGAGAATCAAACCCGATACTTTGATCCGTTCTTCATTGCACTTGAGCTTTACCTACACACATAGATGGAATTACCATAATTCACATTCCGCCTAGAATCATATCGCAATTCTCAAGTTTTAGAAGTTTCTGGGCAAATTTAGGAGCATCAAAAGCTACTCAGAATTATCTAGAAAACGCTAAAAAAATCTGGCATAAGATGGCAACCCTCAAACACCTTGGAAATCTTTAGAAATAAGCTTTAATGGAGGGTTCTAGACCACCCTTGAAGATCCACCCTTGAAGATCCATGGAAATGTAGATAGTATTGATAGAATTCAATGTAAAATATTATGCATGGAGTATTTTAGATTAAGAAAAGAATAGACCATTTGTACCTAGTATAAATAGGGAAGTGGTGGTTCACTTGCAAATCACCCGAGTCACTTCACATCTCACTTGTATCCTTGTAAACACTCAAGTCATACAAGCACTGTTTACTTTGTAACTCACAATCTTACGTTCCCTTTCTAGTCTTCCGTTACACAACACTTAGATTGTTTCTAGAAGGCTTAACTTAGAACAGATCTAAGTCGTTGCACGAGTGTTGGAAATACTTTTCGTGGCAATTAGCTAAGTAAGCTTCCAGGACTAAACCAGGAAGTAAGATACAAACCGAGCCAAGAGAAATTTCAGGACCGACGTATTGTACTCTGGGAGCATACCATACATTACATTTGTTTTTCTTCCTGGATGTTGATAACAACTCTATTAAAACACCAAATAAATCCATACTAAAATGTAAACAACGTATCAACTTTTTTACCATGAGTAAAGTTTTTAATGAGGCGGTTCCGGTGGGTAAGCGGGTGTTGGTGGGGTCGAAGCAAAACCGAACCATCGGAGGAAGCCCTGCCACGCTTCTGATTATTCTTACATTTATTTTTTATCATGGCATGGTAACGCTCCTCCAAAGTTTGTTGTTCCTTGAACTCGTATTTGAAGCGTTTATGATGTGCGAGTACTTTAGCATCGAAAGTTGTGAACCTACATTTGATGCACTTGTCCTTGATACACACCCCTTATGTTGGCTTCTTATACGTCTCGCAATTTCTTCCTAAAATATTAGTGAAAAACTGTTAGGATTATTCAAATTCTGATTCTAGATGGTGGTGGTCAGTTCCTACATAAAGAAACATGGTATAGATAATAGGTGGAACTAAAAGATTAGTAAAAACACTGTTAGAATTAAGTGGGTTGACATTCAACTTTTCAAAGAACCGACTTACCAATTTTTTTTATTCTATATACCCTGAACAATTCTAACAGTCTTTTTTACTAATCTTTTAGTTCCACCTCGTATCTATACTATGTTTCTTTATGTAGGGACTAACCACCACCACTTAGAAACAGAAGTTGAATAATCCTAACAGTTTTTTACTAATATTTTGGGAAGAAAATGCAAGATGTCTAAGAAGCCAACATAAGGGGTGTGTATCTAAGGATAAGTGCAACAAATGTAGGTTCACAACTTTCAACGCAAAAGTACTCGCACATCATAAGCGCTTCAAATACGAGTTCAAGGAACAACAAACTTTGGAGGAGCATTACCATGCCATGAGAAAAATTAAAGGTAAGAATGATCAGAAGCGTCCCCGGGCCTCCTCCAGTGGTTCGGTTTCAACTCCGGCCCCACCGACACCCGCTTCCCCACCAGAACCACCTCAATAAAAACTTTACTCATGGTAAACAAGTTGATACTCTTTTTACATTTTGGTATGGGTCTATTTGGTTTTTTAATAGAGTTGTTATCATCAGCCAGGAGGAAAAACAAGGGCAACGTATGGTATGCTCCTAGAGTACAACACGTCCATACATCCGGCCTGGATTTTCTCTGGGCTCAATTTGTATCTTACTTTCTGGTTTCGTCCTGGAAGTTTACTTAGCAAATTGTCACGGAAAGTATTTTCAACACTCGTGCAACGACTTAGATGTGTTCTAAGTTAAGCCTTGTAGTAGCAATCCAAGTGTTTTGTATACAAGGTCTTCCAGGTAGTGCTTGAAATAGAAACGCGGTTGCAGGCTTGTCTTTCTTGACATCTGGTTGTGTATATGTGGTTGGTTCAATCATCTCCCAAAGTTTGTTTGCTTCAAGTATGGTCTTGATTTGGATAGCCCATACGGTGTAATTTGTAGATTTTAACAAGCGACATTGCACTACTAGAAAAACATGTATATTTTCTACAAGAGTTTCTGACAGGTTGCCAACAAAAAAATTTCCCACAAGTTTGCGGGCAACTTCCGACAAAACAAAAACAAAAAAATAACCACAAGATTTCCTACAATTTTTCCGACAAATTTATCAAGTAACTTAACTTATTTATTTAATACTAGCTTTAACCCCATGTGTTACACGGGGTCAAACATTAAGATTATAATGATAAATATTTTAACACCTCTTTTTATACAAATTTGATATTATATTGGTAATTTTTCCATTTTATTAAATGTTAAGATTATATAGATGAAATAATCAAAACATTAAAAAAATACATGAAAATACAATTCATAAGTGGTGTATTTTTTACAATACATTAAATTATATGTCAAATGAAACCTTACAATGATACTTTACAAATTTGAAAATACTTCATTATATACAACACTAGGTTAGAATCCCGTGTATTACACGGGTTAAATAAAGGTAATGTTAAATACGTAGCAATAAGAAGTTTACGTTTTTAAAACCCGTGTAATACACGGGTTGAATAAAATCTAATGTAATCTATTAACACATACACTCGTCAAAAGGGAACATTGTGAATATATAAATATATGATTAAAATATTTTTATTTGAATCCTATGTTGGTATAAAATTGTTTTCAGTTTGTAGAGTTCATAAAAGTATGATTAAACAAATTAATTGATGATAAACATAATTTTAAATAAAAAATGTAAGATAAAAATTGAAACAAATAATTAATTTAATTGTCTAAAATAGTGGAGTTGATTATTAATAGGAAAAAAAGGCAGAAAAATTAGAATAAGGAGAGCTAGAATTGTGACAAATGTCCAACTAATTTACTTGTTTATTAAGTAGTATAAATATCATTATTATTTAATAAGATACATTTGTATTTATTAGGAGAGAGGAAAACTAATGTGAGAAAGCATAAGGAAGTGACAAGTGTCCCTCTCAAAACCTTTATTTATTAGTATGTATAGATTTGACGTGGTATTGGTAACTTTTCAATGTTTAACACCCACTAAATACAACAAAGAATAGAGTTTCTTTTCCTCAATGACTGAAAACACAAAATAGCCAAAACGGTTCTAAAAAAAGGTCACAAACGGTGCGAACCTGATTGAAGCCAGCAGGGAGTCAAAGAAATCGAAGATAATCAAATTGGTCAACGATTTCCTTGCATACTTTGTTTCTCAATTTTATTAGTTTTTGAAACTCTATCAACTTTTTTATAGAAACTTTAACCTTGATGTTGTAATATATTTACAAATATTTAACTTGTAATTAAATTTATGTATGAAAGTTAAATTAATTATTTTTAAATCTCTCCTATTATACAGAAAATCTTGCTAAATTTTAATATTTAAACTCTCATTTAAAATAAAATAAAAAATACAAAATACAAATAAACTTTAAATTTCAACAATATATCGTGTTTTAAATTCAAATTTTAAAACTCCAAAATTTAAAAATCTAACTCCTTAATATATCCCCACAAGTTAAATTTAAAAATCCAAAATTAATTATGAAAAAAGTTAAAACTAATAATTTAGAATTGAAAACAAACATATTTTTTTTTGAAAAAAAAAATCTCATCATTTAAATAAAAATTAAAGTTTAAAATATAACAAACTTTTAAATATAAATATTTATAAATTTCTTAATTTTAATTAAAAAATAACTATTAAAATTTACAAATCAAAATAAAAAATTTATTTATAAATATCAAACTTAATTAAAAAAACTACAAATTAAATATTGGTAAACTTTATTCTAACACATATTTATTTTTAAAATACAAAAGGAGTATTTTCAAATTTTTATGTAAAATTAAAAAATCTTGCTTTTTTAATAATAAAATTTTAAAAGATCGCTTTTTTAGTAAAGAAAGTTTAAAAACTCGTTTTTTTTAAATCTCCTATTTTTTTATTCTTGATTTTTTTAAATATTCACTTTTGATGATAGTTTTAAAAAAATTGAGTTAATGGTAATAATGATAAATTGATTTGGTAAAATTTTTATTTATATAATTTTTCAAAAAAATTAAGCTAAATATAAAAATATTGAATAGTGGATGTAAATGTGGTTTTGGGGGGAAAATAAGTGTGAGGATAAATGTGATGTTGACAAGTGGCACAATGTTTAGTCTTTTATTAGAATAGGGGTAATCGTCGAAATATTGTCGAAAATTACCGACGAAATGATTTTGCCGCTAATTCGTCGGAAAATTAGTCAGGACTTTGTCGGAAAATACATATTTTACGAGGTTTTTCCCAATAAACATTTTTTGTCATTAATTTGTCACTGGCGGCCAATTCCGACGAATTTCTCACAAAACCCCCGTTGCAAATTTTTCATTTTTTTAGTAGTGTTGGAAATGGGATTAGGGTATTGTATCCAAGTATGTAAATAGATTTCTTGAACTTATAGGATAACTATCTCACATAATTTCCTAATTCAGCGGATCCAAATATTTAGCTTTTGACAATTTTGTGATCTTCAAACGTGATACCAGCTTAGATTGTTTATCCGAATCTTCTTTGAACGAGAATACAACAAGACTTAAACCAAGTCAATTTTTGGTCTTCAATTGGTTTCTCCCTTCTTTAGATTGAAAACGAGACAACAATAAGCCAAAACTTCAAACAAAGATTTCCTTCTTTCGGTCTTTCTTGCCATCGAAACTTGAGAGAAATCAAGAGACTGGAACAGTTTTTGGTGCTCTGCTTTGAACCGTCAGGTTTGATAGGGACGGTTAAAAACGTTTTCAGGAAAAAAAAACGATTTTGATTGCTGGGTTCTTGTTTAATTCCGTGAACTAGGAATATGATTTTTGTAAGATTCGTTTGAAACAGCATTCAAGGAACAATTGTTGTGATTTGATTTCTCAACATAAATCAACGTTCGATTTTTGTTGATAAGATGAAAAACAATTTCAAGTTTCTGGAGATTTGATTGAATGGATTCAAGAACAAAGAATTTGAGTTCAACTGTTCTCGCTCTGATACCGATTATTGCTTAGAATTGTCAAAACATAATCAAAGATTCAACAAAGTGAACAGCAATAATCTTGAATTGCAATTGGGTATTAACATTCAAATGTCATCGGCTTATATATTGCCGATGAACATACCTACCGATCGATTCCCTGTGATCAACACAACCCTACACTAAACAGCGTATAGTTTTACATATTGACACAATGGCCCTCTAACTATTTACAAATACATAAAACACTCCAAACTATAACTAGTAGATAATTACATAATTAACCCAGAACACTTCATTCAAACTTGGGTCAATAATGAAACGTACAATATTTAAACTTGCAAAAGGAAATTAACCACTACCTAACATTTGGGGAATTCATGCATGCTAAAAACGAAAAAATGTGGACATAAATACTGAAATAATGTAGTAACCACGTTTGGATATGATGTGTTGACCAGGAGCAATAATCACACCGGCTATAACAACACCAATAGTTATACATATTAAACCAACCGCAGACCCTATGGTGATCAATAATGAGACATAATCAGCGGGGCATCTTTCCTGACTGTTGTTGTTCTCATGTTCTTGGTCGTCGTTTATGCGGTTGCTATTTAAAAACATGATTTTGCTTCATGCTTGTTTGATTTTTCATATACCTAATTTGTGTTTCAACATTGATCAATTGATCTGAGGAGTGAATTGAAATGGTTGTAAAGTTGTTCGTCAATCTTACTTACTAATGACACAGACTAAAAGATTATATACAAGTCAAAATCTCTATCAATCTATGATAAACTCAGCTTTGTTAAAACAACATAATTTTAATAGGTAACTACTCCTTGTTCATAGAAAGCAAATCAACAAAAAAAACAAATGATCCAAAAGCCAAAGATATGGTGTTTCCTGTTCTTACCTCATCTATCTCCGTAACTGCATCATCCGCCTTCCTCCTCTCTATTTACACCACTTACATTTTTACCCTCCATTACCCTTTGTAAAATTACCCTACTACCCCTCCCATCCAAATGTTTTTAATCCATGTTCTCCATTTCCATCACCAACAGCACATGCATCTTCCGACCACCGCAGTTCACCACCATCAAGCACTGCACCACCGGCCTCAATGTCTCCAGCTAGGATGGATGCCGTGACGGTGCATGGAGACTTGTTTATTGGAGGAAAGCTTTGTTAATCGGGTCAACGCCATACACGTCACAGGGATGTGGTATCTGTGTTGCTGCCAAGTTCTTTGAGTCCAACAGGTCGATTTTGAACGGCGAGCACTCAAACCAGTTATTGGTGGTTTCAGTTTCTTCATTTTTAGGGGGGCAAGCGAATTCAATCAAAATCACCCTTTTTAAGTTTAATGCTTCTGCCTCCCCAAAGCGAATTGCCTAGTTCTACATGTAATTCTTTGAATGGATGATCCTAGGAGGTTATAAATGGTACACATTAAAGGAAGACTTGTGGTCAGCTTTCAACCCGTTTGACCCGTTTATTTTAAGCTAAGCTTGTTTAATTTCACCTCATTGACCCGTTTCCTTTTGTTTACATACCATCTATATAAGGCCAGAAATGTTAGATCTTCTAAGACAGCTTAAAAATGTTAAAGAAATGGACCCCACAACACCCACAGTTACAGTTTATGTCAAACTCCTTATGATATTAAAGTTTTAATCTTGACTGAAATAGATGATACATACAACAAGTGCATATGAAAGATTGTTAATGTGCACATAATAAAATGACAAATATAATAGATGAGAGACAACTTCCATATGATATTAATAAATTAAATCATTATCAAGTGCATATACTAAAGAAGAAAGACAGACAGTAAGCATATGAAGTTCACTAGCTGCAACTCAATTTGGTTAAAAACCTAAAACTCTACAACTAAATATTAAATAAAAGACGAAAAAAATGCCTCCACAGTTAAAGAATGCGGGTTGTCAATGAGTACAGTTTCCAACTAGTCTGTCTATGAGAACGGGTCATCTTGATGAAGCTTAATAATTTGAATAAGGTGAGATCTGGCCCGATTAATTGCAGCAAAACTGAGACACAGGTGTTCTTCAAGATCAGTCAACTGTTTTTGAAAATAAATATTATTCCTTTTCAGCTGTCTTGATACCTCCATGATAGAATGCATATCCTTACCCCTCCATAAACCACTGCGTATGAAACGTTTATTCACCTCAATATCCGAATACAAATGGTTCACAAGGCGTTCAATTGTAATTATATCTTCATGTAGAACATAAGTCCCCCTTTGGGCAGCATCTAACTGTTGAAGAAGATATTGCTCCTTTTTCTCCATTTTTGAAGGAATAAATGCAGCAGGGAGAAACGCGGCTGCAGCAAAAGCAATAAATGCGTGCTTTGCGATAATCACACCAGCTATAACAACACTAATAATTATACTGATTAAACCAACTGCAGACCCTATAGTGATCCAATGAAGAATTTGAATACGGGAGTTTGACTTTTTTCTTAGACTCTCGAGTTGACTATTGAGATCAGAGAAGCAATTGCGCATGCCAAACACGTTGCGGGAACCAGGGCTGGGAAACGGGTTCTCAAGTTGTTCGTATTTTAGAAGAAGATCAAAGGCACTGTTACATTGGGGTGAGGATAATGAGCTGGTTTCAGAGTCTAGCGGTAGAACATGCAGGAGGTCCTGTAAAGGTGCAATCAGGGTGTTGGCCCGTCGAATGGCTTGAGTCAGGTCCAGACACAATCGCGCCTTGTTTTCACTATGGTCAAAGAATGACCATAGTAAGTCGGTTACAAATCCCGGCTTGGCATGCTGCAGAATATCTTCAACAAAGTCCCGGTTTGGGCGAAGAACCTGTGCTAAGAGTTGGTCTTGTGTAATCTCACCGGGTCGTTCGGTTTCTATATCAAGAAACACCCGTATTTCACTATATGAACTCGTTTGTAATGCCGATGCATACTCGTTGGTTACATTGAGTATTGTAGAAGCTTGAGATCCTGAACTTGAAGTTATACCGGATGAGTTCCCTTTATCCATTAACAACCAATCAAACACGTTAGATTAACTCATAAGTTCATAACAAAAAAATGTTTAAATCGTTTAACAAGATTACCCTGAAATGGAAGTCTATGAGAACGCAAATTATCAGCTGTTCCGGGCTGTGATGGACACAGACAATGAAGCATGGTCAACCCTCGAGTCAAAGATTATTTCTATCTGCAATAAGCCAATAAGCTCAGCTATGAATCTCATCATATGAAGATAACAATCAAATACATGCTCTTTCTGGTTATCATGATCCACAAATAATATAACAATACTTTTTGTAGTTATGAAGTTATCATTCATTACACACAACCAATCAATACCTAGAAATGCTATAATACTGGAATAACTTATAGGGCTGTAAACAAACCGAACAGAACGAAATTTGTGTTCATGTTCGTTTGTTAAGGAAATGAATTTGTACGTGTTCGTTTTATAACATCATAAACGAACACAAACAAACAAACAAAAATGAACATCAACGAACATAAATGAACACAAACGGACATATAATAATTTAATTTTAATGGTAAAAAATGTAAAAATACTAAAAACTTGTAACAAACAAATATAAACGAAAAAACATTAACGAACAAATTACCCAACGTTCATTAAAACTATTGAACGAACACGGCCTATGTTCATGTTCGATCATTTAGTTAATCAAAAGGAATTTCTTTGTCCGTGTTCGCTCGTTTATGGAACACAGGAACATAAACGAACTTCCTGTCGAACAGTTCACAAACTGTTCGCTGATTGTTCGGTTCGTTTAACAATTTCTAAAATTAGGGCACAAGATACCTCGATGTGCTTCTCATAAATCTAACTAATCAGATAAATTAAAGATGTATATCGTTCCAATTTATAAACCCTAATTTACAACTTCTAAGTAATCGGATGAATTAAAGTTGTATCAATCGTTCCAATTCACTAAACCCTAATTAACAACAGCAAGTAAATCCTATTTATAAATGTCAATAGGGGAGAAAGTAAAAAGTACCTGAACGAATAAACCGAAAGTGAAGAAGTAATTTAAAAAGTCAATCGTCTTGGAGAAGCTTGCGGAGGCGTGCTTTGACGTAATCGGAACGCGCTTTTGCTCGAGCTTGTTGAGGGGCGATGTTAACGAATGACAGGTAAGCACCGGCGGCGAAGAGTGTCACACCGGTGACGAAGACGATGGCGCTGCCGGCTAGTTGCTTTCGCGTCGGTGGGTACGACCAAAACACCATTTTACGACCCGATATCGCCGTGTCGAGCAAGTGTGCTTCGGTGCGTGAAGGTGTTTGAGAAATTTAATGCTAAATTTTTATACAAGGTTTATCAAATCAAACTATAAGCATTAATTATTATTTGTAAAAATAAAAATACTAGTTCTTTAAAATTTAAAATTTCCTATTAACTCATTTATCAACGTCGGGGGCAATTTGTCACCAATCAAATCTATCCTCCAATTTTACTAAATATCATACCTTTCAACTTTTTAAAATATCACATTCATTCTTTTAAGTTTTTTAAGTTTTGAATTTACCCCTTGTAACATTTATGACTTTTTACATTTATTATTTTATTTCATTTTATGCTTTAATAACATTGTGACTGCCATATTATTTCGATCTCGTTACAACGTACTTGTGCTTTACATCGTACCATATTAATTATTGCATTCAATGTATAACGACTCGGAGTTTTTAATTTTTAAAACTTTATTTCATATTTTCTTTATGCATATTATATATATACATATACATACTTTGTTAAATTAAAAAAATTGTTTATAACCTTTAAATTTTAGAAAATGAAGGTTTTATTTTATAAAAGTTGATGATAAAGCTAAATAATGTTATATATAAGTTTTAAGTTTATTAAAAATAAATCTTATAATTAAATTAAATGGTTCTTTTTATCAAAGAATTAAACCTTGACGCGCCCAAATCAACCTCTAATTTGTTTCAATCCGCATCCAAACCTTCTTTTTTAAAATCCTAAGCATTCAAGACTGATTAATGGTCCCGTATCAAGCTCCAATTTGACGGATTTTGGACCGAAATCGAAGATTTGAAAATCAATTAAGAAAATCACGTAAATGGGTATGAGATTTGTGAAATCATTGAAATCAAGCCCATCCCACGATTCTCGTTCGTTTCTACAGGTGTTAACACGCTCCTAAACGTCCTATAAATACCCGCAATCCATTACATTCGAAAATCACCTCAAATTTTCACTATTTCTTCTCCTCTCGGTTTGATATTGGCGCAAAGAAGGAGAGCCTTCAAACCTACGATTGATTCAAGGCCGACATCAGCAGGGGCGGATTTACTTGTGTCGGAGGGGGTTCACAGGAACCCCCCGAGTTTCGAAATTATAGTGTAACGCTAGGTAAAAAAACTGGGGTGAACCCCATAAAAAATTGTAGGGTGAACCCCCTTACAAAGTATAACAAGTGGTGTAGTGGTTTAGGCTTTGCATTATAACATGGAGGTTATGGGTTTGAATCCCTTTACCAACATTTTTTAAAACTTTTTTTAAGCTTGATTACACCCACTGGGCCAGGCCCTTTAATAGTTTTATTTGTTTTAATTATTTTTGTTGGGCTTGAGTTGAGTTAATCAATTGGGCTACCAGTTTTATTTGTTTTAATTATTTTTGTTGGGCTTGAGTTGAGTTAATCAATTGGGCTACCTTTAATAGTTTTATTTGTTTTTATTTTTTTTGTTTGGCTTAATCAATTGGGCTACCAACCTACCAAATCTGGAAATGGAATACAAATTAGGAAAAAACAACTAAACAAGTCAGAAGACTCAGCAGACATCACACACGCACACACTAGCATCGCCTCTCGCCTTCTGTCGTCGACTACTCAACCGTCGGTGACCGGACCACCTGCACCCACCGGCGTCACCTCTCGCCTGCTCTGGTACTCGCCTGCTCGGTGCTCCCCTGCCCACAGGTTAGATAATTAGATTAAATGTTAATTTGATTGTTTGTTGTTAAGGACTTAGGGTTAATTTTAATGTTTGTTGTTTAATTGTTTGAATGTTAGTTTAAATGTTAGATGTTATTAAGATTTTAGATACTAATTTGAATTTTAGATGTTAGTAGAGAAGGTGATCCGGTTGTGAAACTATAAAACTAAGAACTCTTTCTTGAACTAAATGTGTGTTCTTGAGCATTCATATGATTAGAGGTAAAAATTGATAGAAACAAATGTGTAAATGACTCTTAAATACGAATTAGTTGATTTTGTGAACATTTAAGCATAATTTTCATGTTTTAAAGGGATTTGTTGAAGTAATTTGGGCCTTTTAAGATTAGAAGCTTTAATTACATACTTATAAGTGTTTTAGTATTGGTGTTTTGGTACACATCATTGGTTTTGTAGTCTCTTATTTATCTAAGCATAGGCAGGAAATGTTGTAGAAAGTTTTAATTTACGTTTGAAATTTTTTTCTTTGCTTTAGACCTCCAAAATAGTTGAGCCGCCCCTGCCTGACCCGAACAATCGAACCGAACCAAAAATTTTTATGTCCGGCCCTATGAAATTGGAGCATCTAAAAACAGTGAACCCCCTGGAAAAAATTCTTGGATCCGCCACTGGACATCAGGTATCTATTACTCGTCCTTTTAGTGTTTTCTGGTCTTGATTTCCATTCTTAATCGTTAGGGTCTAAGAGGGAGGAAGCTGGGTTTTTTTGTGACTGTGATGGGGAAGAAGAAGGCAACGACTTAAAATTTTATAAAATTTTATTATGGTTCTGATTTCTTAACAAGTCCTGATACCCAGCTTACTGGTTAAACCATATCCCCCATACAGCTCTGGTCGCGGGTTCAAGCCCGGCCAGGCCTATTTTACTTCGTCTTTTTTTTGTTATTTCTTGTTTACACACACACACCCCCTCATTATATAGTATAGCTATTCTTGTTAAACTTTCATTAATGAACAAACTTTTTTTTATTTTTCAAGAGTTTTATAATTATTGTCCTTTTATAAATAAAAAAAGGGGTATTTATACATATAGGTTTTATTGTTTTCTAAAAATATTTAGACCATGTTTAAATAAGTGTTTCTTTTCGTTACCACTAGTTAAATATATGACGAACGTTAGTGTGTATCATGAACCCTAATATTTTATAAATTAATCGTATCATTTAAATGAAAGGGATTTATATAAGAACGACTCGATCTATAAAATCAATACAATTTAATGTAATAAGTTTTATTAAGCGTTTTATTACTATCAGTATTATTATCATGATTTTTATTATCATTATTATTATTACTATTTCCTGTAACTTGTTTTATACATTCGAATCTTTAATATCTTTCATTCGTTCCAAATCCTATCTTTCCAAATCGTTCCGTTCCGTCTTTATTACTTTCAATCGTTACTATATATTAAAGGATTATTGTATTTTAATAATCCCACCTTTTACCAATTGGCCGATAATAATCCCAACTGAGAATATTCTTACCACCGGTCCCTACTTTCAAACTATTTTTTTACATTGGACTCCTCGTTAAAAAAACTTAACGCCGTTAGAGTTTATATGACATGGACATCTGCAAACCGCCGGAAAGTCGAGCCAAGCTAGCAATGGTCTCGTGTTGGCTTTTGAAATTGGCTTTGGTGGTGTTTAACTGGTCTCGTTAAACACCACCGTTTTCTCTGTTTGGACTTTCCGGACCCACGAGACCAGTTAAACACCACCAGAGCCAATTTCAAAAGCCACCACGAGACCACTGCTAGCTTGGCTCGACTTTCCGGCGGTTTGCAGATGTCCACGTCATATAAACTCTAACGGCGTTAAGTTTTTTTAACGGGGGGTCCAATGTAAAAAAATAGTTTGAAAGTAGGGACCAGTGGTAAGAATATTCTCAGTTGGGATTATTATCGGCCAATTGGTAAAAGGTGGGATTATTAAAATCCAATAATCCTATATTAAATAACATATCATATTTATTTAGGGCATCGTTAAACCGGTTCACCCGATCTAGTTCAAGTTTGAGACTCCATATTCAATCACAAGAAAACCTTGAAACTCTAAATCTTGTCACATTCTTCTCTCTCTAATCATTGAATGACGTATTCTCTCTGAGGGACTCGTTAATAAATGATCACTCTTATGTGGAAACTCTAGTCGGGAGTTAAACAAATTATGGTACTCTTTCTCGATCCACACACAAAAGGAATGACCTATGCAGACTATACGACGATTTAAATGCTTGCGGGTGCACACGTAAGTACGAAAATCAGCGTATAGGAAGACATAGTAAACTCTGTCATGTGCTATGATCCAAGACTTATCGTAAAAGGTAGCCACAGAACTTGGGTACCGTAGCAATCCTTAGACGTAATAGTCTACAAACTCAAATCGTTAAACTATCGTCGAACCCATTCTGAGTTATGCATCTCACTTTAAATCTTGAATGGGAGTTCATCAGTTATCCTCTTAAATACATTTCTGAAAACAAATCTTCATATATTTCAATGAAACTATATGCTTCCTAGGGAAACTCTTGACAATCATATGCTTTGAAAACTTAGAAACTTGAGCGTAATCTTATCCCTATCCTTACAACTCATTTTAAAAAAATCTAAACGTAACCCAGGGTTTACTCGGGAACGTAAAGTATCTTTCTCATTACCCTTGTGCGTATCATAGACTTAGATCCCGATCTAGATCCTTCTACTTTAATTTCGGGACGAAATTTCCTAAAGTAGGGGAGACTGTAATATCCAGGATTTCCCGACCCGTTTAATAAGAATTTATTTAATAAATATACGTCTTTTATACTTGAAACCCATATACATATACAAGTAACAATAAATTCCTATATATATATATATATATATATATAAAAGAATCATTTAAATATAAATAAAACATTTTCGAAACTTTATAAGTTTATAATTATTATAAAAATAATAATAATAATCAATAAATAAATGAAGTCTAAAAAACTAAGGAAATTATTTTATAAAAAAAATCTGAAAACAATAAAACCTACAAAATTGTGAAAGGATTTTATAAAATAAAACTTATATAATTGTTTTATAAAGTCAAGGGACCAAACTGCCATTTAGTGAAACTTACTTCAAACTTAAAACCATGTTTTAAGATAAAATAATACTAGCTGGAAACTACAGGGACTAAAGTTGTAACTCGGCCAAACTCCCAACCCAGAAACTGACCCCGAGTTCGATTCCCCTCATCGACCGGTTTCCACCCTCTTTTTCCAAAAACCGCGTAAACTTCCTAACCAATTGAGCATTTAACACCAAATTGGCTATAAATTCGGATATGAACTCGTAGACGACAGCATCCTCAAGCTCCATGAACTCGAAATCCTTCAAACCTGTACCTGCATTTCCGATTCAAATTCACGACAGCCGAACGTGAAACTCGAACCCGATCTCCCTCATTACGGCATCGTTTCAGGTAATTCTTATGGCCAAGGCTTTCGTTTTCATGTGAGGATCAACAGCCCTCTGTTTAAACGCATAAACCGAGGGTGATTCGATTCGTATTTGAGCGATTTCATTCTAGGGTTCATGAGGATTTGGGGCACGATTTGAACTTGCTTTTTAAATTTCCTTTCCTGTATAAACCATCAGCGAACCCGTAGCCGGGATGGTTAGTGTATGCGTGTATGTCTCGACCCGGTCAGTGACCCGGGTTCGAGCCGGTTTATACCCTTTTCTTTTTAAAACAGTTCCAAACAGATTTTTCGTTTTTAATAATTTTTATAAATTTCCTGATACTTTTATAAACTTAGATTTGATTTTTATTCACACTTTAATATTCCAGAACTATTTTATTTAATTAAAATGTTGTTAAAACTTATAGTATTTAATCATTTGAAAATAGTCTTAAACATCTAAAAATACTTGTAAACTTTTATAAAACTTGTATTTATACGGAAACTATTTATTTAAAAACAATAAAATCAATTTATTATTTACTAAAAGAATTCTTTCGTCCTAACATTTAAAATTTAAACACTTAAACGATTAGAAAGTTTTATATACTTTTGTAAACTCAAAAAGATTTATAAAATGTATATAAACAGAAACTTGAAGTTAATAAATTTATAAACTTGTGCATCTTATATACATTTAAAACCAGAGAAATAAATATGTGTATTTATTTTCCTAAGTGCTTATAAACTAGTAGGCTTTGTGAAATATAAGCTTTATAATATATTCTATTTAAACATATTTGTTAATCTTAAAACTTCAAAACTTATAAATATTTTAAACATTATTTATTTACAAGTTAAATTGTAAAATAGATATTTAACATCTAAATACTTTAATAGATGATTAAACAAAATGATTATTCTTATAAGATAATTATTTTGTTCTTAATAAATATGTATGTTTTGAGTGACTATTATTAAACGGTAACCATTAATGGCACTTTAAATAATTAATTATCCTTATTAATCATTCATCCTTTTATTGAGCTTTGCCTATTCTTTAAATAAATCTTTAATAATTATTATTCTTTAAAATAATTATTATTAGTCTTTAATAATTATTTAGTATTACACTTATCTATTGTTACAACCTCATTTAAAAACGCTTAAAAAACTATTTTGATTATTTATACATAACTTGTGTAACTAATCATTGTGAACCTTTTAAACGATTATTATAAATTCATAATCATTTTACACTACAAACTATCTAAGATTTGATATATAAGTCAGGAGTCATTCATTTCAAAATCCTTGTTTTAAATTTTGAATGAAACTTCATAAGCACAATCATTCCCGTCTCCCATTGGAACCCTAGTCGAATCTTGAAATCCTAGATCTTTTGCCTTAGACTTTTACTTAAATCTTTAGACTTGCATACTTAGGCTTATTGTGAGGATATACTCCCTCAAAGTCTTGCAAATACTTATCCGTGTCGGATACTTTTCATCAATCCATGTGAGTATACTTAGCCCCTTTTTCCTTTCTATGCTTTTGGGGTGAAACATGTTCAAAATTCTTAAACTTATACAATTCTTGTACAACTATGACTACGTGTTTATTCTTAAGTTAAACTTGAGACTTGTATGCTTAGATTAAACTTAAAACTAGCATATTCATTAACTTTGATCAAGCATATCGTAACAATGATAGATCTATTGCATTTGACCAATCCACCTTGATTGATTGACCCTTCGGGGGGAGCCCTTGGTGATTGTTACTAAACCAAACTTTTAAACCTGCGGGTTATGCCTAAACATGGTTGGAGGATTGAATGTGCACAATGTTTAACATGCTTGTTTTCTCATACTTACATTATAGAATGCACAAATCATAGTGAATTGTAATACTTTTCAAATACTTGTTAAACTGTGTCAAAACCTTTGTATCTCACCAACTATTTGTTGTTGACAGATTCTTTCACATGTTTCAGGTTCTACATCATGAGGCTTATCTGTGAATCACATAAGGATGCTTTGGACCTAGTCTACTTATAAAATAAACGTTGTATTTCTTGTTATATTCCTTGTATTGAATCTTAAATTATTATTTAATGAAATATAGAAACTTTAATAGTCAACTTTGTGCTATTGAACAACCGCGTCCGCCCCGACATATAATCCGCCGTCGGTTGGGGTGTGACAGATTGGTATCAGAGCCTTGGTTATAGGGAATTAAGTTATTAGACACATGACCTAGACTATAACTTAGGAGACCCAAACATGAGTTATCTCATGTCCTTTTACTATGAACTTTCTTCTCATTCTATTCTAAATTCTTATACGTGAACGCTTGGAGATTCTACGTTTCTACTTACCTACATGCTATAAGAGGCTACTACATCGAGGACACGTCCTTAGGCTTCGAGCCTAATCCACCACTAAACTCTCGTCAAGAATATTTAAGTTCTAGATAATGTGTGAGAACTTGTGCGGACCGGAAGGGTGAATGCCTGTATTCTGGGAAATTCTGTCAAGGAAAGCATTTCGTATAAATCCAAATCAACCGTTGGAACCGTATGCTTTCTTGGGAATTCTTGGGATGAGTATCCACTTATAGGAATGCACGACTTCTCTAAACATTTGTGAGCTCAAATTTCTCTTGATATGTCAAAGTACTCACTTAGTGATATGCACTAAATTAGTACCATCTCAAATACTATACGCTTCATAAATCCATGATTCAAAAACTTTCCTCTGTAACCTTTACTCTATGATTCTTATGTTCCATCTTGTCGCATGACAGCATGCTTACTCGTCATGACCTGAAGGAGTTACTTTCAAGAAGAAATTCTTACGAGACTATACCTAAAAACTACGTACATAAACTTATATTCATATATATATATATATATATATATATTACCTAATAAACTTCGTGATCATTGTAATACAACCCTTAAAACTATGTATTACTCTGCTATAAACTTCATTATTTTATGAACATAACACTTAAGGGGAAACCTTTGTGTTTTCATCTTATCTTCATCACTCAATCAAACTACTCTAAATAACTCACTCAAACTTTTGCTACACTTTTATACATCTCAAAGTGTTCATACATCCTTAAACTTCATGATCCTTGTAATACCAGCACATTTAAAACTATGTATTGACATACAAGTCTTTTTACAAACTTCATTATTTTATAAACTTGGCACATAAGGGGAAACCCTTGTGTCTCATTTCATTTTCTTCACTCAAGCAAACTTCATTTTATGACTAACTCAAAAACTTTGTTACACTTTTAATCTCAAAACCTTCATACGTCCTTAAAAACCTACACGTCACCGTATCTTGTAAACAAAACTTAAACGTCTTTTAAACCTAAAGTACATTAACAAAGTGATTAGTAACCTGATCGCTTTCCCGCAAGGGAAGGAGCCTACTATAGAATAAACAAGCTCCACGTTTAAGACTCTAAACCCATAATGAACCTTGACATAATACCATAAACCCAAACATCGGTGACAATAACTAAAAAGTTGTATACTCACGAGGAAATTCTGGCTATGGAAATAGGGTACATAAGTGAGTCCTCGTGGCCCACCCATTCTTCCGAGAATTCTCTTCGTCAGCCCATCAACATCAAACCAAAAACCATTTTAATAGTACTGTGATGACTCAGTATTATGAATAAAAACCTTTTGAAAATATTTAATCAACTTACTTACACACTTTAATTTTCCGTTTAAATTGTAAGGGCTAGAAGTCCCAATTGTGAAACATCTAAACGGAAACCATTCTGAACTTTCATTTTGTCATCATTTACTAGTTTAACTTTCCTTTCATCATTGTAAACTTAACACACCTACCCAAACACTTTCGTCAAAAACAACTTACGTTAGTACTTGAAATAATTAACAACGTTGCATTAAACTATAAAAACCCTAAGTGACACGTGTACCTGAGGAATAAATCTTGAACAAATCTTCTAATTCGTAAGCACATTTTCAAAAAAACAACCTGACTTACGAATCATTACCCCAAACAACCATGACCCTTACTTCTTGTATAGACTTAACACTTGTAAACTTGACCAACTTTTCGCTTGACAATCACACCTATCTTTTATAAATCTTACTTGTACTACTTATCGATGCCTAACTCGTCGTTTTTGGACATCTTAATTACATCCTATACAAAAGAAAACTATACTTTCTATTATGAATCAAGATAAATCATTTGTAAACACACTATCATAAACCTTATCAAAACTTTTCCCGTTACCCTATGCTTGGAGACTTTCCTTATTCAACTCTTGTCACGTAAAAGACTTACTATAAATCACAACGGGGACTAAAAGCTTAAATACACGTTGCTAAAACATTAAACTTCGTATACACCACTATAAGGTCAGAGACTTTTGAGTCATGTAAAACTTGTACAAATACTCAATCCCGTATTCTTAAAACTAAACATGATCAATGAAGGATCTGTAAAGCTTAATACTGAAACTTGAAACTCAACTGACTTATCCTTATACTTGGATTCTTAGTCCTGAAAACTTTGTGTGTCCATCTTAACCAAACCCTATAAGACTTGATAAACGCACATTCCATATATACGAGAAAACTTAACTCTTGATACTAGACACTAGCAGGAAGGAGGACATTACTCTCTTTAGCAGAGTACATCCCCTGACTCCTATCTAAACCAAACATCGGGATCCACTAATCTTCTGGACAACTCGGATCTTTTGTGAGAAAGCGTACAACGGTTAATCCTGTTCCAAACGTTTTCCCACACCTCTCTTAAACACTAGAGTATTTAAATAACCACTTTATACTAAAAACGTAATCGTATACTTCTATACACTGAAGCTAAACTAAAAGACTTTAACGCTATTCTATGTTTGACGTATTCTTGATCAAACACAATTTAAACTATTCTAGGTTTGACATATTCTTGTTCAAACACAATTTAAACTATTCTATGTTTGACGTATTCTTGATCAAACACAATTTAAACTATTCTAGGTTTGACATATTCTTGTTCAAACACAATTTAAACTATTCTATGTTTGACGTATTCTTGTTCAAACATGATGAACGTATGAGACTTTAAACTATCCCATGTTTGACGTATGCTTGTTCAAACATGATGAACGTATGAGACTTTAAGCTACTCCATGTTTGACGTATGCTTGTTCAAACACGATGGACGTATAAGACTTTAAACTATTCCATGTTTGACGTATGCTTATTCAAACATGATGAACGTATAAGACTTTTAAACTACTCAAGGTTTGATGTATTATTGATCAAACCCGAGGAAAGTGTAAAGACTTTAAACTACTCAATGATTGAGGTATTCTTATTCAATCACAAGGAAACCTTGAAACTCTAAATCTTGTCACATTCTTCTCTCTCTAATCATTGAATGACGTATTCTCTCTGAGGGACTCGTTAATAAATGATCACTCTTATGTGGAAACTCTAGTCGGGAGTTAAACAAATTATGGTACTCTTTCTCGATCCACACACAAAAGGAAGGACCTATGCAGACTATACGACGATTTAAATGATTGCGGGTGCACACGTAAGTACGAAAATCAGCGTATGGGAAGACATAGTAAACTCTATCATGTGCTATGATCTAAGACTTATCGTAAAAGGTAGCCACGGAACTTGGGTACCGTAGCAATCCTTAGATGTAATAGTCTACAAACTCAAATCGTTAAACTATCGTCGAACCCATTCTGAGTTATGCATCTCACTTTAAATCTTGAATGGGAGTTCATCGGTTATCCTCTTAAATACATTTCTGAAAACAAATCTTCATATATTTCAATGAAACTATATGCTTCCTAGGGAAACTCTTGACAATCATATGCTTTGAAAACTTAGAAACTTGAGCGTAATCTTATCCCTATCCTTACAACTCATTTAAAAAAAATCTAAACGTAACCCAGGGTTTACTTGGGAACGTAAAATATCTTTCTCATTACCCTTGTGCGTATCATAGACTTAGATCCCGATCTAGATCCTTCTACTTTAATTTCGGGACGAAATTTCTAAAGTAGGGGAGACTGTAATATCCAGGATTTCCCGACCCGTTTAATAAGAATTTATTTAATAAATATACGTCTTTTATACTTGAAACCCATATACGTATACAAGTAACAATAAATTCCTAAATATATATATATATATATATATATATATATATATATATAAAAGAATCATTTAAATATAAATAAAACATTTTTGAAACTTTATAAGTTTATAATTATTATAAAAATAATAATAATAATCAATAAATAAATGAAGTCTAAAAAACTAAGGAAATTATTTTATAAAAAAAATCTGAAAACAATAAAACCTACAAAATTGTGAAAGGATTTTATAAAATAAAACTTATATAATTGTTTTATAAAGTCAAGGGACCAAACTGCCATTTAGTGAAACTTACTTCAAACTTAAAACCATGTTTTAAGATAAAATAATACTAGCTGGAAACTACAGGGACTGAAGTTGTAACTCGGCCAAACTCCCAACCCAGAAACTGACCCCGAGTTCGATTCCCCTCATCAACCGGTTTCCACCCTCTTTTTCCAAAAACCGCGTAATCGGCCAGATTCGATGAACCTCGAACTCCGACTCCCGCATGCGACCCTTGCCCGATGCCATTCAATGCTCAATTCCAACGGCATCATCGCGTGGGTTCGAATTCGGCATTTACTTCCTTCAACCGTAAACTCCTTAACCAATTGAGCATTTAACACCAAATTGGCTATAAATTCGGATATGAACTCGTAGACGACAGCATCCTCAAGCTCCATGAACTCGAAATCCTTCAAACCTGTACCTGCATTTCCGATTCAAATTCGCGACAGCCGAACGTGAAACTCGAACCCGATCTCCCTCATTACGGCATCGTTTCAGGTAATTCTTATGGCCAAGGCTTTCGTTTTCATGTGAGGATCAAAAGCCCTCTGTTTAAACGCATAAACAGAGGGTGATTCGATTCGTATTTGAGCGATTTCATTCTAGGGTTCATGAGGATTTGGGGCACGATTTGAACTTGCTTTTTAAATTTCCTTTCCTGTATAAACCATCAGCGAACCCGTAGCCGGGATGGTTAGTGTATGCGTGTATGTCTCGACCCGGTCAGTGACCCGGGTTCGAGCCGGTTTATACCCTTTTCTTTTTAAAACAGTTCCAAACAGATTTTTCGTTTTTAATAATTTTTATAAATTTCCTAATACTTTTATAAACTTAGATTTGATTTTTATTCACACTTTAATATTCCAGAACTATTTTATTTAATTAAAATGTTGTTAAAACTTATAGTATTTAATCATTTGAAAATAGTCTTAAACATCTAAAAATACTTGTAAACTTTTATAAAACTTGTATTTATACGGAAACTATTTATTTAAAAACAATAAACTCAATTTATTATTTACTAAAAGAATTCTTTCGTCCTAACATTTAAAATTTAAACACTTAAACGATTAGAAAATTTTATATACTTTTGTAAACTCAAAAAGATTTATAAAATGTATATAAACAGAAACTTGAAGTTAATAAATTTATAAACTTGTGCATCTTATATACATTTAAAACCAGAGAAATAAATATGTGTATTTATTTTCCTAAGTGCTTATAAACTAGTAGGCTTTGTGAAATATAAGCTTTATAATAAATTCTATTTAAACATATTTGTTAATCTTAAAACTTCAAAACTTATAAATATTTTAAACATTATTTATTTACAAGTTAAATTGTAAAATAGATATTTAACATCTAAATACTTTAATAGATAATTAAACAAAATGATTATTCTTATAAGATAATTATTTTGTTCTTAATAAATATGTATGTTTTGAGTGACTATTATTAAACGGTAACCATTAATGGCACTTTAAATAATTAATTATCCTTATTAATTATTCATCCTTTTATTGAGCTTTGCCTATTCTTTAAATAAATCTTTAATAATTATTATTCTTTAAAATAATTATTATTAGTCTTTAATAATTATTTAGTATTACACTTATCTATTGTTACAACCTCATTTAAAAACGCTTAGAAAACTATTTTGATTATTTATACATAACTTGTGTAACTAATCATTGTGAACCTTTTAAACGATTATTATAAATTCATAATCATTTTACACTACAAACTATCTAAGATTTGATATATAAGTCAGGAGTCATTCATTTCAAAATCCTTGTTTTAAATTTTGAATGAAACTTCATAAGCACAATCATTCCCGTCTCCCATTGGAACCCTAGTCGAATCTTGAAATCCTAGATCTTTTGCCTTAGACTTTTACTTAAATCTTTAGACTTGCATACTTAGGCTTATTGTGAGGATATACTCCCTCAAAGTCTTGCAAATACTTATCCGTGTCGGATACTTTTCATCAATCCATGTGAGTATACTTAGCCCCTTTTTCCTTTCTATGCTTTTGGGGTGAAACATGTTCAAAATTCTTAAACTTATACAATTCTTGTACAACTATGACTACGTGTTTATTCTTATGTTAAACTTGAGACTTGTATGCTTAGATTAAACTTAAAACTAGCATATTCATTAACTTTGATCAAGCATATCGTAACAATGATAGATCTATTGCATTTGACCAATCCACCTTGATTGATTGACCCTTCGGGGGGAGCCCTTGGTGATTGTTACTAAACCAAACTTTCAAACCTGTGGGTTATGCCTAAACATGGTTGGAGGATTGAATGTGCACAATGTCTAACATGCTTGTTTTCTCATACTTACATTATAGAATGCACAAATCATAGTGAATTGTAATACTTTTCAAATACTTGTTAAACTGTGTCAAAACCTTTGTATCTCACCAACTATTTGTTGTTGACAGATTCTTTCACATGTTTCAGGTTCTACATCATGAGGCTTATCTGTGAATCACATAAGGATGCTTTGGACCTAGTCTACTTATAAATTAAACGTTGTATTTCTTGTTATATTCCTTGTATTGAATCTTAAATTATTATTTAATGAAATATAGAAACTTTAATAGTCAACCTTGTGCTATTGAACAAACGCGTCCGCCCCGACATATAATCCGCCGTCGGTTGGGGTGTGACAAATAATTTTTGTGATGACTTAATAATTGTCTTTGTACCGTGTGCTATCAACTATATGTGTGACACCTCGCGTTTCCGCCTCTGGCGGGGTGTGACACCCCTTTAGTATATATAATTGGATTTTTTCTCAATAAATTTTGTTCACTAATTTAAAATAATAATAATAATAATTTGTTGTTGTGTTAAAAAACATTTCTTGACGCCCACGTATAAATTTAGTTAAAAACGGAGTTGTATTCAAAATATGGTATTTTGTAGGTATCATTGGTTATATCGACTGACGGTAACGTACTGGTACCATGAAGAATGATACCGACACCGACTGAATAACACCAGTACCGTTATATAACTACGATCTTCACAACCGAGTCGCTGTAACTTCATAGCTTTCTTTTATGTACTTAACCACGTTTCTTTCTATACTTAGCCACATTAACGTCACCGCTCAACCGTTTAAGGTCCGTCTCCCGCCGCGGAACGCGGACCTAATTTTCTTGTTTTTTAATTAAAATGTAGTTTTTCTTATAAGGTACAAGGAATGGTTTAGGGGTATCTCTTTCAGGATGAAGATTGAGGCGGTACCGCTGACGAGGGGATGGTGTTCCCAATCATCCCGATCCCCTCCATCTCGATCTTTCCTCTTTACTTCACATAACTTCCACCAGATTGTGGTGGTGTTCCCGAGTCCATCCAGATTGAATATTCCAATTGTCTACGTGGCCTCCATCCCGATATCGCTTCCCGCATGCACACCCTTCCCCTTAAACAGGATGTAATATACATGACTATAATCAAGTTATCACTGGCAAATATATTTATTTTCATACTTCGTTTAATTTAATATATTTTTATTAGTATATATATATATTTATATATATATATATATATATATATATATATATATATATATATAATTTATTAAAAAACTAAAATGGTCAAAGTGATAAAGGTTAATAAAGGAATAATGTTGAAGTCTAGATTTTTGTTCTAATTGTATACCTTTATTAACCTTTACAAATAGAAGAAAAAAACTGCAGCCACTTCGTCGGCTATCGCTCTCCTGACAATTGGCTCCAAAACTAAGCCTTCTTCATCCTGTGCTCCGGGGTTACTCGGAGCATCCTCATTAGTAGTATGGATCGACACCGACCCATGAACAGAGAGTTCACTTTCTTCTATTTCAACCCGGTTGACACGGGGCCTGCCCCTACGTCCCGTACCGGCTCCCCCCTTTGCACCTTTCCTTCCAGCCATGACGTTTTCTCACTGCGAACAAGGAGATACTCATGTTATCCTGATAGGTAATTATTTAGAACACCTTGAGTAATGTAAATTACTAATTACAGAGACCGGTATGAAATTACTAATTTACTTTACTTCCTGGGTTCTGAACATTCCTCGTCAGAGTGACGTTTGTACTCAAGTCCAGAGTTTCTACATCAAGGCACCTTCGCTCTACTTTCTATTCTAAGGTATTTGGTGTCTATGTTTCTAAACTAGGACATGGACTACCTTACTATTCTAAGGCCCTTTACTGTTTACTGTTTCTACAGTCACTAATTACTAAGGCCTTACTGTTCTCCTTTCGTGGCTTGGCTGTTCTGACTGACATCCCATTCTTCTGTCCCATTCTCAGTTCAAGTTCAGACATTTTGGCGAATGTCCGAATCTCTCAAACTATGGCTCTGATACCAACTTGAAAGAACCCAAACCGGGTACCTCTCACAGTTGGCAAACATTGCATATACATAGTTCTTAAACTTTGAATCAAACATTAAACTAACAGCGGAAGTCTTTACAAAATTCAGAGTCAATTAAAACTTAAAATTTAAACATAGTTCAACAATCTAAAACTAGCAAATGGGGATGTCAGTCTTCATCAGCAGCAGCCATCCAGCCATTCACTCCTAAGCCCTCGCGGCATCATTTCTTTTCCTTTCCTTTGCTACCTGATGTGCATACTAAAATAGTCAGCTAACGCTGGTGAGTTCAAGTTTTCTTTAGCTTTATATATATATAAAAAGGATTTTCCCTTTTAAATATACGTATTATATTATACACGTAATACAATGAAATCTTTCTTTATTCTTTAAATACATACACATTAAAATATGTCTTCCTTCTTTAAAATACATACGTATAAAAATCTTTCTTTCTTCTTCTATATTCATACGTATTTACTTTGTACTCTTTTCTTTAAGTCATACATTAATGTCTACAATCTGTTCTGTGCCCCCGAGCGGGCTTCTTCGTTCTTACTTCCCGAAGGAACTCTTTCTCGCGGTTATTGTTCCCTAAGGCTCAACGTCCAAAGGCCGATAACCGACTTTCTGTGCCCCCAAGCGGGCTTCTTCATTCTTTCTTAGCGACCGTCGCCGCTAGAGTAACCGTCGTTACTCATCTTAACCAGTTGCAACATCCTCGTTACAATGCCCTGCCGAGCACTGTCCCGATTTCTCTCATGGTACATCATGGACTTGTCCATGACGCAGCATCGGCTTCGGGTAGCACTAGTCTCAAGGACTATACTACTACCTCAAGACTTGCTACTATGCTTAGAGTAGCACTAGCCTCTAGGACTACGCTACTACTCCAAGTCTTTCGTCGTATAAGCATACTCTTACAGATTAGACAATGTATTTGACTTATTATTCTTCTCTTCGTTTATAAAACATATAGTTAAGTAAACCATTCTTTCTTCTCTTTCTCTTGTTTATAAATCATATAGTTAAATAACCCATTCTTTCTTCTCTTTCTCTTGTTTATAAAACATATAGTTAAATAAACCATTCTTCTTTCTTTCTTTCTTTCAAAACGTTCGGTTTAACAACCGTTATCTTTCTTCCTGTCAAAACATTCGGTTTAACAACCGTTATCTTTCTTTCTTACAAAACGTTTAATTAAATAATATACATTTATTTATAAACGTCTAATTCTTGAGTATGCACACCACCCTAAAACAGTAAAATAGGGATCTTGAACTCACCTGATGGGTGGTCTCAGAAATGCTCTCAATTGGTCACTGAGCGTCACTAGGGTTACTCACGATCTGTATAATAAAGTTATATGCATAAGGTATTGCTCCTAAATGACACTAGACATTACTAAGTATAAACCCCGTAGTTTCGAGTCATACCCTTTCTATCGAAACTAGGTAGTTTCGAGTCATACTTTGCCTATCGAAGCTATGTAGTTTCGAGTCATACTTTGTCTATCGAAACTATGTAGTTTCGAGTTATACTTTTGTCTATCGAAACTATGTAGTTTCGAGTGGTACTCTGTCTATCGAAACTATGTAGTTTCGAGTCATACTTTGCCTATCGAAACTATGTAGTTTCGAGTGGTGACTTGTGTAAAATCTTAGTAGTTTAAGTTTAGGGTCTGTATCGAAACTATGTAGTTTCGATGGGTCTGCTACAATCGAAACTCGGTAGTTTCGAGTCATACTTTGTCTATCGAAACTATGTAGTTTCGATGACTCAGTCATCTTCCCCAAACAGAAACCCTAGATCTGACCATTTATTCTAATCGATCAAGCTTTGAACTTTTTACGTTCGAAACGTTCCTTTACTTCCCATGAACCCAAATATGTGGTTTGTTTCAAGTTTCACACGTAAAATCTACCTCTTCACTCGATTTTTACCCTTTAACCCGAAAGTTACAAAAACTCAGATTTAGGTATAGCGATTACCTGTTACTGCTTCTTTCCTGTTTCTTTATGCTCCAGAGGTAGTGAGCAACAAATCTTCGAGACTTTGAGCTTGATCCCGATCTTTCTCTCTCTAGACTGAGCTCTCTCTTTCTCTTTCTAGTCTTGCGCAAATGAGAGGATGGGGAGAGGCTGTGTGCAGATGTAGAAGGGTTTCCTTCTAATATCGGCCCATGGGCCGAAATCTGGGCCAAGCCCACTTGTTCTTTTCCTTTTTATTTACTTTCTATTATTTGGGATGTTACAAGTCTACCCTTCTTATTAGAGGTTTCGCCCTCGAAACCTTTCATGGGTCAAACATCTGAGGGTACAACTCCCTCATTTCCGACTCCGTCTCCCACGTGGCTTCTGATCCTTTTCGATGTTTCCATTGAACTTTGACTAGCGGGATAACTTTATTGCGTAGTCGCTTCTCTTTTCTGTCTAGGATTGCTGTGGGCTCCTCAATATAGTTAAGCTTATTGTCTACTTCGATGTCATCGAGTGACACTTGTGCCGATTCGTCAGCTAGGCACTTTCGCAATTGCGAAACGTGAAAAGTAGGGTGGATTCCACTCAATTTTTCAGGCAGTTCTAGTCGATAAGCCACCTTTCCAACTCGTGCCACAATCTTAAATGGTCCGACAAACCTCGGACTTAGTTTCCCTCTTTTTCGGAATCGAATTATTCCCTTCCACGGAGACACCTTCAATAGTACTTTATCTCCAACCTGGAATTCAAGGTCTCTCCTTCTCTTATCAGCGTAAGACTTTTGCCTATCCTTAGCGGCTTTCATTCGCGCTTTGATTTGGTCAAACTTCTCAGAAGTTGCTTTGACTACGTCAAGGCTTGCGAAATCTTTCTGCCCAATTTCGCCCCAACATACGGGCGTTCTACACTTCCTTCCATATAACATCTCATAAGGCGGCATTCCAATGGTCACATGGTAACTGTTGTTGTAAGAAAACTCCGCCAGTGGTAAGTGACTATCCCAACTACCTCCAAAGTCAATGATACATGCCCGCAGCATGTCCTCTAGAGTTTGGATAGTCCTTTCGGACTGGCCATCGGTTTGCGGGTGGTAAGCTGTACTGATATTAAGTCTCGTACCCATTCCCTCATGGAATTGCCTCCAGAACCTTGATGTGAATCTCGTGTCCCGGTCTGACACAATTGACAATGGCATACCATGTCTGGCCACGATCTCGTTAATGAATAGTTCTGCTAGTTTTTCTGACGAGTAACTCTCACGCATGGGCAAGAAGTGAGCACTCTTCGTCAGTCTATCCACAATTACCCATATAGTATCATGTCCCTTAGCTGTACGCGGTAGCTTGGTTATGAAATCCATGGTAATGTGTTCCCACTTCCATTCAGGAATGAATAGTGGTTGCATCTTTCCGCACGGCTTCTGGTGTTCGGCCTTCACTTGAGAGCAAGTTAGGCATTTGCTCACATAATCGGTTACATCATTTTTCATGCCGGGCCACCAGTATTCCTTCTTCAAATCATGGTACATCTTGTTAGTTCCGGGATGGATAGAGTAACGAGACTTGTGAGCCTCGTCAAGGATTTTGACTCTAAGTTCGCCACCCTTGGGTATCCACATCCTCCCGAACCGAGTTCGTACCCCATAAGCATTGGTTTCTAACTTTTCTTGCTGACCCACTATCCTTTCCCTCTTGACATTTTCCTCTTTCAAGGCTTCATCTTGGGCACGTTCTATTTCTGTCATAAGATCTGGAGTCACGATTAGTTGATAGGATTTCACTTCGATAGGAGTTGTCGCCTCCTTTCGACTCAAGGCGTCGGCCACCACATTCGCCTTTCCGGGGTGGTAAAGGATTTCACAGTCGTAGTCTTTCAATAATTCTAACCATCGCCGCTGCCTCATGTTCAACTCTTTTTGTTCGAAGAAATACTTCAAGCTTTTGTGGTCGGAGTAGATGGTGCATCTGACTCCATAGAGGTAATGTCTCCAAATCTTTAAGGCAAAGACAACGGCCGCGAGTTCAAGGTCGTGAGTCGGGTAGTTGACTTCGTGAGTCTTTAATTGTCGTGATGCATACGCAATCACCTTTCCTCGTTGCATAAGCACACAGCCAAACCCCTGGCCTGAGGCGTCAGAATACACCACTAGGTCCTCGTTACCATCGGGTAGGGTCAGCACCGGTGCTCGGGTTAATCTCTTCTTTAATTCTTCGAAGGCAGTGGTTTGGGCCTGGCCCCATTCATATTTTACGTCCTTACGAGTCAATTTGGTTAGAGGTGAGGCTATCTTAGAGAAGTCTTGTATAAACCTCCGGTAGTAGCCTGCCAAACCTAGAAAACTTCGTACATCCGTTGGTGTTTTCGGAATTTCCCAATTCCACACTGCATCAATCTTTGCTGGGTCTACCATGATGCCTTCAGCGTTAATCACATGACCTAAGAATTGGACTTCCTTTAGCCAGAACGCGCATTTCGTGAACTTAGCATAAAGCTTCTCTGTCTTTAGTGTGTCTAGAACTTCTCGCAGGTGACATGCATGATCACCCTTGCTCTTAGAATATACGAGTATATCGTCGATGAAGACTATCACTGACCGGTCTAACATTGGTCGACACACTCTGTTCATCATATCCATGAAGGCTGCGGGAGCATTTGTAAGCCCAAAGGACATCACTCGGAACTCGTAGTGTCCATATCGCGTTCGGAATGCGGTTTTAGGTATGTCTTCCTCTCTTACCTTTAGTTGATGATAACCTGACCGCAGGTCGATCTTTGAGAACCATTTGGCGCCCTGTAATTGGTCGAATAGATCGTCGATTCTGGGTAGTGGGTACTTATTCTTCACAGTTCTTTTGTTCAATTCTCTGTAGTCGATGCACATTCTCATGGCACCATATTTCTTCTTGACAAACAGCACCGGAGCACCCCATGGTGAAATGCTCGGTCTGATAAATCCCTTTTCCAAAAGTTCTTCCAGTTGGGTCATCAGCTCTTTCATCTCAAGTGGCGCTAGCCGGTAAGGTGCTTTGGCAACGGGCTGGGCACCTGGCATTAAATCTATTTGGAATTCTGTCTCCCGATCAGGCGGCAATCCGGGCAGTTCCTCAGGGAACACTTCCGGATAATGGCACACCACGGGTACTTCGCTTAACTCTTTTACTTTTACGTCTTTATCGATCACGTACGCCAAGTAGGCCTCACACCCACGCCTCATATACTTTTCTGCTTTCATTTGTGAGATTACATTAGTCAACGGAATGTCTCGTTCCCCATAAATTACGACCTCGCTGCCGTCAGGAGCGTTGAGCTGAATCACTTTTCGTTTACACACAATCCGAGCTTCATTGGCAGATAACCAATCCATTCCCAGTACTACATCGAATCCTCCCAAGGCTATAACGAATAATCTAACCGGAAATCTATGGCCCTCTATCTTTATGGTAAGATCGTCTACCAACTCTACCACTTTAGTGTTTCTACCCACTGCAGTCTCAACATTAAAGGCTCTTTCTATCTTGGAAGTTTTGTATTTCAGTCTTTTACAGAACGAGGAGGATATAAAACTTTTACTAGCACCTGAATCAAACAGAACAGAAACAAAGGTGTGGCCAAGGATGAACGTACCTGACACCACGTTGGGATCTCCCCTTGCTTCCTCCTGTGTCAGGGCATAGGCTCTGGTTCTTGCTCCCCCTTTCTCAGCCTCCTTTGCCTTCTCATTGTTTGTTGTTCTTGGTTTACGGCAATCCTTGGAGAAATGTCCTGATCCACCACAGTTGTGGCACTTTCTATTGTTTGCAGAACCGGGAGCGTTGGGACATTCACGAGAGATGTGCCCGGTCTTGCCACAACGGTAACATATGTTCAACCCATACTTGCACTCCCCAAGATGTGGCCTATCACATTTGCTACAGTTGACCCTTTCCTCCGGTCTTGGCTTCTTACTTTTTGAGGCAGACCAATCCCCGCCCGAGCGCTTAGTGGCGTTAGACCATTTCTTTTGAGTTTCAGCGGGGGTTACGCCTTCTGCGGCCACATCATCAAAAATCTTTCCACTCATAGCCACCACCGAGTCAAAGTCTCCAGGGGTGTTGGCATTAATGATTGTGCGAACTCTTGGAGGTAGCTTCTGGATATAGCATTTGATCCTTCTTTCTTCTGTGTTCACCAAGTGGGGAACCAGCTGAGTTAACTCATTAAACCTGGAGGTGAACTGTCGATGAGTCAGGCTACCAGCCCTGAGTTCCACGAAGGCTTCTTCCATCTTATCAATCTCATTTTGGGGACAGAACTTCTGAATAACCAGTGTTTTTAGATCTTCCCACTTCATTCTATCAATATCCCTTTCAGACTTAGCTTTCTTCACATTCTCCCACCAGCTCAGTGCCTCGAAGGCGAAAGAATGAGCGGCAAACCCTACCGCTTGGTCAGCACGGCATTCACTCATCTTAATGACTGCAGTCATGCGGTCAATCCAGTAGTATGCGGCAATAGCATCTTTCTTCCCATCAAAAGTTGGCGGATCACAATTTCGAAAGGACTTGTAGTCGCATCCGCGTTTCTCTTCATAGTCAGAGTCCTCACCTTCAGACTCAGGTTCGATCATATTTCTATCTTCGGCCCGTAAGCCCCTTTCTCTCTCCCCTTCCACAGTCTTCAGGGTTTCAGCGAGTGCTGCAGGTAGAGTATTCTTCAGAAATGCAGCCACTTCGTCGGCTATCGCTCTCCTGACAATTGGCTCCAAAACTAAGCCTTCTTCATCCTGTGCTCCGGGATTACTCGGAGCATCCTCATTAGTAGTATGGATCGACACCGACCCATGAACAGAGAGTTCACTTTCTTCTATTTCAACCCGGTTGACACGGGGCCTGCCCCTACGTCCCGTACCGGCTCCCCCCTTTGCACCTTTCCTTCCAGCCATGACGTTTTCTCACTGCGAACAAGGAGATACTCATGTTATCCTGATAGGTAATTATTTAGAACACCTTGAGTAATGTAAATTACTAATTACAGAGACCGGTATGAAATTACTAATTTACTTTACTTCCTGGGTTCTGAACATTCCTCGTCAGAGTGACGTTTGTACTCAAGTCCAGAGTTTCTACATCAAGGCACCTTCGCTCTACTTTCTATTCTAAGGTATTTGGTGTCTATGTTTCTAAACTAGGACATGGACTACCTTACTATTCTAAGGCCCTTTACTGTTTACTGTTTCTACAGTCACTAATTACTAAGGCCTTACTGTTCTCCTTTCGTGGCTTGGCTGTTCTGACTGACATCCCATTCTTCTGTCCCATTCTCAGTTCAAGTTCAGACATTTTGGCGAATGTCCGAATCTCTCAAACTATGGCTCTGATACCAACTTGAAAGAACCCAAACCGGGTACCTCTCACAGTTGGCAAACATTGCATATACATAGTTCTTAAACTTTGAATCAAACATTAAACTAACAGCGGAAGTCTTTACAAAATTCAGAGTCAATTAAAACTTAAAATTTAAACATAGTTCAACAATCTAAAACTAGCAAATGGGGATGTCAGTCTTCATCAGCAGCAGCCATCCAGCCATTCACTCCTAAGCCCTCGCGGCATCATTTCTTTTCCTTTCCTTTGCTACCTGATGTGCATACTAAAATAGTCAGCTAACGCTGGTGAGTTCAAGTTTTCTTTAGCTTTATATATATATAAAAAGGATTTTCCCTTTTAAATATACGTATTATATTATACACGTAATACAATGAAATCTTTCTTTATTCTTTAAATACATACACATTAAAATATGTCTTCCTTCTTTAAAATACATACGTATAAAAATCTTTCTTTCTTCTTCTATATTCATACGTATTTACTTTGTACTCTTTTCTTTAAGTCATACATTAATGTCTACAATCTGTTCTGTGCCCCCGAGCGGGCTTCTTCGTTCTTACTTCCCGAAGGAACTCTTTCTCGCGGTTATTGTTCCCTAAGGCTCAACGTCCAAAGGCCGATAACCGACTTTCTGTGCCCCCAAGCGGGCTTCTTCATTCTTTCTTAGCGACCGTCGCCGCTAGAGTAACCGTCGTTACTCATCTTAACCAGTTGCAACATCCTCGTTACAATGCCCTGCCGAGCACTGTCCCGATTTCTCTCATGGTACATCATGGACTTGTCCATGACGCAGCATCGGCTTCGGGTAGCACTAGTCTCAAGGACTATACTACTACCTCAAGACTTGCTACTATGCTTAGAGTAGCACTAGCCTCTAGGACTACGCTACTACTCCAAGTCTTTCGTCGTATAAGCATACTCTTACAGATTAGACAATGTATTTGACTTATTATTCTTCTCTTCGTTTATAAAACATATAGTTAAGTAAACCATTCTTTCTTCTCTTTCTCTTGTTTATAAATCATATAGTTAAATAACCCATTCTTTCTTCTCTTTCTCTTGTTTATAAAACATATAGTTAAATAAACCATTCTTCTTTCTTTCTTTCTTTCAAAACGTTCGGTTTAACAACCGTTATCTTTCTTCCTGTCAAAACATTCGGTTTAACAACCGTTATCTTTCTTTCTTACAAAACGTTTAATTAAATAATATACATTTATTTATAAACGTCTAATTCTTGAGTATGCACACCACCCTAAAACAGTAAAATAGGGATCTTGAACTCACCTGATGGGTGGTCTCAGAAATGCTCTCAATTGGTCACTGAGCGTCACTAGGGTTACTCACGATCTGTATAATAAAGTTATATGCATAAGGTATTGCTCCTAAATGACACTAGACATTACTAAGTATAAACCCCGTAGTTTCGAGTCATACCCTTTCTATCGAAACTAGGTAGTTTCGAGTCATACTTTGCCTATCGAAGCTATGTAGTTTCGAGTCATACTTTGTCTATCGAAACTATGTAGTTTCGAGTTATACTTTTGTCTATCGAAACTATGTAGTTTCGAGTGGTACTCTGTCTATCGAAACTATGTAGTTTCGAGTCATACTTTGCCTATCGAAACTATGTAGTTTCGAGTGGTGACTTGTGTAAAATCTTAGTAGTTTAAGTTTAGGGTCTGTATCGAAACTATGTAGTTTCGATGGGTCTGCTACAATCGAAACTCGGTAGTTTCGAGTCATACTTTGTCTATCGAAACTATGTAGTTTCGATGACTCAGTCATCTTCCCCAAACAGAAACCCTAGATCTGACCATTTATTCTAATCGATCAAGCTTTGAACTTTTTACGTTCGAAACGTTCCTTTACTTCCCATGAACCCAAATATGTGGTTTGTTTCAAGTTTCACACGTAAAATCTACCTCTTCACTCGATTTTTACCCTTTAACCCGAAAGTTACAAAAACTCAGATTTAGGTATAGCGATTACCTGTTACTGCTTCTTTCCTGTTTCTTTATGCTCCAGAGGTAGTGAGCAACAAATCTTCGAGACTTTGAGCTTGATCCCGATCTTTCTCTCTCTAGACTGAGCTCTCTCTTTCTCTTTCTAGTCTTGCGCAAATGAGAGGATGGGGAGAGGCTGTGTGCAGATGTAGAAGGGTTTCCTTCTAATATCGGCCCATGGGCCGAAATCTGGGCCAAGCCCACTTGTTCTTTTCCTTTTTATTTACTTTCTATTATTTGGGATGTTACATTTTTTAAGTGAGATTTACTGATTTGTTTGTTTGTTATTCAGGTTTTGCCTCAATTTTAACATTTTCAAGCTATTCGAGCATTTTAATTAATTTATCCAAACCTGGATAGAGAGAAAAATGAGTACATCAAAAACTTGTGTTTGAGTATAACTAAAAATTATGATTCGCGCGTTACGGCGGGGTCGAACATGACATTAATGTGGTTAAATACATAAATAAGTCTGCTCGTTTGTGAATCTCACCACATGTGTTATGGCCGTGACATTAACGTCGTTAAGTACGGTGACATTAGCACCCAACGGGAAGCGGACCTTAGACAGTTGAGGCAGTGACAATAACGTGACTAAGCACAAAAAAAGTGATTAAATACATAAAAGAAATGTATGAAGTTACGGCGACTCGGTTAGCCCAATAGAAAAATGTAAAAAAATCAAAGAAAAAAACGCAAAAAAAAAATTATTGCCCCAAAGATAGGTGACATGTGACGTGGCGGTGGGGAAAACGATTAATTTTGACATTTTACAAAGTTCAGGGGAGAGTTGTGGTAGACACTTGTAAATTAGTATAACAAAATTTATACCGAAACGCCAACAAATCAATATTTTTCTAGAGGTATATTTGAAAAGTTGATGGGTATTATTTGAAAATATAAAAATTGAGAGGTGCATGTAAGAAAAACAAAATGAAAAAAAAAGAAAAAAGAAAAAACGTAATTGGAAGCCGACATTGGTAAATAAGAGTATTAGAGTTAACTAGAAATTTTACCCGCCGCGCGTTGCGGCGATGTCGAAACGTAAACGTAGCCTAACTCGAATTCCCACGATCTGTGACGTGAAACGAATCTTAAACGGTTGAGACGAGTAAAAAAAAAACACAGTTAGGTAAATAAAAAACATATGAGGTTATGTCTACTCGTTTATCCTTAAAAGAAAACGTAAAAAAATAAAATAAAAAAAACAAAGTAAAAAAATGTTTCGCCCTTGACACTAACGTACTTAAGTATATAAAAGAAAAATACAATTTTGAGATGAATCAGTTTTGAAGATCGAACCGTAAATATAAAAATGTATTATGCCTCTAACATTGTGCCTAATAATTAAAAAAAAATTTGAAAGAAAAGAAAAAAAATGTTTGCTATTCACTTGTTTCGAACACATAACCTTAGAGCATTCCCAGCCCGTTCTTTATATTCTATATCCTTATCCTTATAATTATACTAAAAACACTACTTTTTCTACCTTTTATCTCTACTTTTCTCTCACCTTATCTTTATCCTTATAATTATACTAAAAACCACTACTTTTATCCTTATATTTACAAAAACCTTATATCTTTTCTCTCTCATCCACTCACAACCACTTTAAACCACTCCATAAAATATACAAAACACGCTCACATAATTATAAAAAACAGGTTGTGAATACTCTTAGTCTAAGAAAAGAGTTATGCAACTTGCACCAAAACCAGTACACTAGGAGAAACACATGACAAAGTTTTTGAACAATTATCCTTATTATTGAAAAACATTAGCAAATAAATAGTAACAATTATCCTTATTATTGAAAAACATTAGTAAATGAATAGTAACAATTTTTTTATTTAAAAAAATATTTAACGAACAAAAATTGTCATAGAAGACGGTGTTGAGCTCATTGTTAATAAAATTTAAACTAAATAAATGAATAGTAACAAATAGTAACAATTATCTTTATTATTGAAAAACATTAGCAAATGAATAGTGACAATTATCCTTATTATTGAAAAACATTAGCAAATGAATAGTAACAATTTTTTTATTTAAAAAAATACTTAACGAACAAAAATTATCATAGAAGATGGTGTTGAGCTCATCGTTAATAAAATTTAAACGAAAACGTAGGCGAAACAGAAACATAAAACTAAATAATTTTAAAAAATAGGGAAAAAACAAAATAAAAAATTTACCAGTTGGGGTTGTCTAAAACCATAAATCGAGTACCGATACAGGTTCCGATAATACCAATATCGACAATGATGTTGTTCCCCCATAATAGGTTCGGCTCGTCACGGTACCACAACGGTAACAACACTCGCTATAGGCAACGATAAAAAAGTCTAGATTTTGAATACAACTCCGTTTAAAAAAATATTATATTAGAACGTTGACAAAAAAAACTATAAACAGCTGCGCACTCTGTATTTTAAAAAAAGTTAACGAACGAAAGTTATTAAAGGAAAACGGAATTAATAGAAAATGAAACGGGATAAAAACGGCACACTCAATAATCCTTATTTAAATAAATGATTTCAAAAAATGCCACGTGTAATCACCATATTATTTCTCACCATAATCTTCTATATTTTCCTATTTTAAGTAATTTTGAATTTTAAAATTTAAATATGTTAATATTTTTATTTTTCAAAAAATATATATATATATATATAATTTGAATTCTAATTATTACTTACTTAAGAAAACAAAGAATTTTATTTCTTGTTTTATACATTATTTAAAAAAAAATTACATATTATTGTATTTTATTTTTTCTATTAAATAACCACATATAATACATGGGTATATAACCTAGTGAATTAATAATGTAAGGATTAAAAATGAAAATACGCTAAATAATTAGTTAATAATGTAAGAGTTGAAAATGAAAAAGTGGAGGAAAAAAAAAGTGATGTGTCATTGTTATTGTTCCCCATTAATAATAACTAGAAATTATGACCTGTGCGTTGCGGCGAGTTCGTACAGTGATATTAACGTGGTTAACTATATTATTAAGTCTGTGCGTTTGTGAATCTCGCTACACGTGTTGCGGCTTTGACACTAACGTCGTTAAATACAGTGACATTAGCACCCCGCGATCTGCGACGGGAAGCGGACCTTAAACAATTGAGACAGTGACTAACCTGACTAAGCACAAAAAAAATTATTAAGTACATAAAAAAATGTATGAAGTTACGACGACTTGATTAGCCCAATAAAAATAAATGTTAAAAAAACAAAGAAAAAAGCAAAAAAAAATTATGGACCAACAAATAGGTGACATGTGGCGTGAAGTTGGGGAAAACACATAATTTTGATATTTTACAAACTTCACGGGGACTTGTGGTAACACACATGTAAATGAGTAAAACAAAATTTATAACGAGACGTAAAGAAAAATATATTAAACAAAATGAGTAAAACAAAATTTATACCGAGACGCAAAGAAAAAAATATTAAACAAAAAACAAAATAATTATTTGTAGAGGTATATTTAGGTTTTTTAGAAAGTTGAGGGTTATTATTTGAAAATATGAAAATGAAGGGGTGCATATGATATATGAAAAAGAAAAAAATATGATTCGACGCCGAAATTACATTTTGAGTGTTTATGAATTTATACCGGGATGCCAGAAAAAAAAACTAAACATAGTCACAAATTATTATTCTTTTTTTAAAACTAATGAACGAAAGTTATTGAGAAAAAAAATTAGATTATGTATACTACATGGGGTAAACTATAAACTATAGAAACCTATGAGGTTAAAGTTACATTTTATAATATTAATGGGTTAGTTTTGTCAGTTTAACAAAGTTAGGGGTAAGTTTTGATAGGTGAAAAGTAACTTTAAAAACCTGGAAGGGTTAAAATAATATTTTAGAAAGTTAAAGGGTTACTTTTGATAATATGCCAAAGTTCAGGGGTGTGTTTGGTGGGTGGCAACGTTACTAAATGAGTTGGTAAGAATGATAATTGTCTTTGACAAAAATCAATTTTAGATTTTAAAAAAGATGTTTTTTTTCAATATTAATAATTTATCCCCATCTATTTTGTTGTACGTGTTTTAAATCATGTGATATCACTTAGGGTGAAGGGCGCCCTCGGGTAAGGCATTGCAGGTTCACGGATACCACGGGTACACCGTCGCCGACGCTTCGGGTTAAAGATCGGGTAGGGCTTTGCGGGTATATGTACCTGAGATTGAGGGTTTGAAAGATAGCCCATGCTTTGAAGGAATTTATGGTTGAAATAAGAAAAGTCGTCTTCTTCGAGTTGATTGTGGGAGAAAGCTATTGAATTTCATGGATGAATGCAGATAGCCATGAAAACTAGTCCATGTTTTTTTGTGTTTCTTTGGGTGAAAGATAAAGTGGTTAAGAATATAAAGAATTTTTTTTTTTTTGCAAAATATAAATAAATTGGTGGTAAGTTTTAATTTTAAAAAATAAGATTTTTGGAGAATAAATAACAACGAAGTTATTTTTATTAATTTTATAAAGAATTAGTTTAAAAGAAAAAAAAATTCATAGGGTATTAGGGCTGTGTCCCCAACACTTTAGGGTATTAGGGTATTATTTGAATAAAAGTGAGGTGACACTATCATTGGGTATTTTTGTCATCATACTTTTTGAGTGAGGGTTGGGCCCCCTTCCCTGTTAAAAACAAATTTGCATAATAAGTTCTCTTATGTCATCTCTTTTTATACGCATATATATACTATATAATAAATAAAGGTTTTCAATGTCACGTGTCGTCTTCACATTCATTTTTAAAAAAAAATTCCCGTCTATCTCTATTAATAAATGCACTTCCATATTTTCAATAATAATATATTTTTAAATAAATTATTAATTATACTAATAAAACACATTTACTTTAAATTATCTCATATTATAAGAAATTTTAAAATGTAATTACCTATCTTATGTTTTCAATCAAATAATAAATGAAAGTCAAATTACATTAAATAGTATATAATGTATTTTTGAAACACAATTATATATTAATTTTTACATATTTTTTTATTTTGTTTTCTATTGTTACTATATGTATTACATTTTTCCACCTATAAGATATATGTATATATATATATGTATATATATATATATATGTATATATATATATATATATAAATCTTTTAAGAAACTTGTAACATCCCAAAATAAATAAAAACCCAAATAAAAGAAAAAAAAAAAGAAGGTGGGCTTGGCTAGGGGCCGGCCCATGGGCCCGAAAACTGAAAAGAACCCTTCTAATCAACAGTCATTCCTTCATTTCCTTCATTTCTTCCTGCGCAAGGACTTTAGAGAGAGAGAGAGAGATCGTCTAGAGAGAGAAAGCTCGGATCAAGCTCAAAGTCTCGAGGATTGTTGCTCAACATCTCTGGAGCATAAAGGAACGAGAAGGAAGCTGTAACAGGTAATTATTATGCCTAAATCTGAGTTTTTGTAACTTTCGGGTTTCGGGTTAATAATCGAGTAAAGGTTTAGATTTTTACGTGTGAAACTGGAAACAAACCACGGGTTTGGGTTCATGGGGGAAAATGGAACATTTCGAACGTAAAAAGTTCAAAGCTTGATCGATTAGAACAAAGGGACCAGATCTAGGGTTCTGTTTGGGGAAGAAGACTGCACAGTCGAAACTACTAGTTTCGATATGGACGCATCTATCGAAACTACCTAGTTTCGACAGGGGCAGACCCATCGAAACTACCATAGTTTCGATATAGACCCAAGACCTTAACTAAGAATTTATATAAGTCATACGACTCGAAACTACTTAGTTTCGATAAGAAGCAGTGACTCGAAACTACTTAGTTTCGATAAGAAGCAGTGACTCGAAACTACTTAGTTTCGATAAGAAGCAGTGACTCGAAACTACTTAGTTTCGATAAGAAGCCAGGGCTCGAAACTACATAGTTTCGATAAGGAGCCAGGACTCGAAACTACCTAGTGTCGATAATGAAACCATGACCCGAAACATCTGAGTCAAGCCTAGTAATGTCTAAGTGTCCCCTAGGAACACAGCCTTACGCCTATGACTTGATTATACAGATTGTGGGTGACCATAGTGACATTCAGGAACCGGCTAGGTGTAAACAGAAACGATTCATCTGATGAGTTCTTATTGCCCTTTTTCCTAATGGTTTTGGGCTGGCATGCATACTGGTATAGTATTTTATAAAAATGTTATTTTTATAAAATGAAAGGCAAAGTATAGTATTTTATAAAAATGTTATTTTTATAAAATGAAAGGCACAGTATAGTATTTTATAAAAATGTTATTTTTATAAAATGAAAGGCAAAGTATAGTATTTTATAAAAAATGTTATTGTTATAAAATGAAAGATAAAGAACAAAAGAGCATAGTATTATCTTTTAAACAAGTTTTTGAAAGATAACAATGAGCTAAAGAAAGAACGATAAAGGAGCCGTACTTCGGTACAGCTCGACAGTGACAGTGACAGTGACAGTGACAAATACCATGTTATATGCTTATGTGTTAATATGTGTTATTTGTCTATATGAAAGTTATGTGATTGCATTTCTATTTGTGTAATAGTGTAATTGCATTGCATAGTAGTTGCATAGTAGAAAGTCCTGCAGGCATGCTAAAGTAGAAGTCTCACCCTGAGGTGTGAGCAATGCTAAAGGAGTCTTACACTTCGGTGTAAGCAATGCTAAAGGAGTCTTACACTTCGGTGTAAGCAATGCTAAAGGAGTCTTCACTTCGGTGTAAGCGAGAAAGTCTCACCCTGAGGTGTGAGCAATGCTAAAGGAGTCTTGCACTAACGTGCAAGCGAGAAAGAAAGTCCCACCCTGAGGTGTGGGCAGCGCTAAAGTAAAAGTCTTACCCTGAGGTGTAAGCAATATAGGGATCTGGTCCTCGGACCACGATCCATATGTGATAGTTAAAGTATGATAAAGTCACTTGTCAAGTATAAGTGAAATGATAGACAGAGTACAGTGGGACACCCTAACGGGTTTCCTTAAAGATAAAGTTTTAATGACAGATAGTAACGTAACAGATTTATAATTGTAACGTTGTAAAGTTTTAAAGTAATAGTTAAAAGTTTATTTCAAAGAAAGTGAAAGTAAAGCTTATTTTATTTTAATAAAACTAAGCTACCAAAGATAAAGTTTACAGTTTAAAGTAAAGAGAGAACTCACCAGCGTTAGCTGACTTTTAGTATGCATGACAGGTAAAAAGGGTAAAGCTAAAGAAAAGTGAAAGAGCCATGTGGGCTGGATAGCATGGACATCGGGCTGCGGTATTGAAGACTGACATTTCCAATCCTGATATTTCATGTTATAGACAATATTTCATGTTATAGTTTGATGAATGATTTGAATTAAAGACTTCCGCTGTAATAGATTCTGATTTCCGGTTTAAGAACTATGTTTGTTATGTTGTGTGCCAACTATGAGATGTACCCGTCTTGGGGCGTTTCAAAACTTTTGTATTAATATTTTTTCATCCTATGTAGTACACAGGTTATAAACTAGTAAAATAATAAAACAAAAAAGTTATGTCGGGCTATTTTATCTCAAATTCTGGGATATTAATTGGTGAAAGGTTCTAGATCATCAAAATAGAAATTAATTGGTGAAAGGTTTGCCAAAGAGGCTGTGGTGTAGTGGTTGAGGTGAGGACTGAAGTTCCAAGGGACCCGGGTTCAATCCCTGCCACCACCATTATTTTCTGAGGCATGCAAATGAGGCCTAGTTCTTAGGCTGATGCACCAGGGTTTTACCCATGCCGATCCAGGGTTCGAGCCTCGGCTCTCCCTCAAGCCCGGAAGGGGCCGTATTGGGTGAGATTTTTCCTTGGATGCTCTCCAACTCTGACGCCAAGTGGGCCCGGTTAAGACAACATATTGGCCGAAGTTGGACGAGGCTCTCCCATGTGACGGGGGGGGGGATGCGACATCACAACATTCAATGTTCGCCGTTCAAAAAAAAATTGGTGAAAGGTTTAGCAGCATGGTTGAGACTCACATAGATATACCCGTAGGGTCGGACCCAAGCATGTGTGGGGTGGGCCGGTTTTTTTTTTTAGGGTGGGGGGGAATTATAAATGATATATATTACAAAAATATATATTTAATATAAATTGAGTTTAAAAAATAAATTAACTGATGGGTCATTCACAAATTACAAATTACAATTAACTTATAAGTCATATAAACAGAGTTTAAAAACTCATTCAATTTTTTTCTGAAAAACGATCAAACTTCCGCCGCGAAGGAATGGGGTGGGGGGACTAGTTACTATTAAATACACAAAACTCTGGGTTTGTTGGTGCCCTCCGTTGGATGCCGACATTCCATTTTAGGGTTATTAGAAATATAACCTAGTCGAGCTTGAGATCTATCATATCATTTGTTGTCTTCCAAAAAAGAAATAATATTAATAATAAGTGTTGCCCTCATACACAAGTTTTAATTTTTCTTTTCTCAAAGTAAACTTCTTAAAATAACTAGTTTTTACTCTTCGCGTTTCGCGACGGGAGTCCGACCATTATTGGTTTGACTCATTTAATTATGTTAATATTTTTATTTTTAAAAAAATATATATATATATATAATTTGAATTATAATTATTACTTAATTAAGAAAATAAAGAATTTTATTTCTTGTTTTATACATAATTTTAAATTTTTTTACACATTATTGTATTTAATTTTTCTATTAAACAACCTCATATAATACTTGAGTATATATCGTATGAGTTAATAATGTAAGGATTGAAAATGAATACACCTCAATAATGAGTTAATAATGTAAGAGTTGAAAATGAAAACGTGAAGGAAAAAAAAGTGATGTCTCAGTGTTACTATTCCCCATTAATAATAATAATAACTAGTTTTTACCCCCTCCTATTTCGCGGCGGGAGTCTGGTCGTTATTGGTTTGGCTCGTTTGCATGGAATCGCAAACTCGTTATAACGTATGATACCCAAAAACACTCGAAGTTGAATACAACTTTGTCTCCAATAAAATTTAAACCAGAACGTTAACAAAAGAAATTATTAAGAAAACGGCGCATTCCGTTATTTAAAAAAACATAACGAACGAAAGTTATCATAGATAACGTTGTGTGGCCCATCGTTAATAAAATTTAAACAAAAGCATAGGCACAACGGTAAAAATAATGTTAATAGAAATGAAACATAAAACTAAATAATAAAAAAGGGGAAAACAAATTAAAAAAATTACCGGTTCGGTTCGTCGAAAACCATAAGGCGAATCGATAATACCAATATCGACAATGATGTTGTTCGCCCATAATATGTTCGGTTCATCATGGTCCCACAATGGTAACGGCCCTCGATACAGGCAACGATAAAAAAAAATCGATTTTGAATACAACTCCGTTTTAAAACAAATTTATGTCAGAACGTTGACAAAAAAAACAACTGCGCACCCGTATTTTGAAAAAAGTTAACGAACGAAAGTTTATTAAACTTATGTGGCAAATCTATAAAAAAACAGAGTTTTGAGTAAAGAAAAAAAAATTAAAGCATGTTTTGAACTTTAGTGGCCAGTTTATAAAAAAAAAACTTTTGTAAGAAAAATTAAAAAAAAAATTGAAAAAAAAAAACTACTATTCATCCCCATGGGAGGCGAATCGATAATACCAATATCGACAATGATGTTGTTCGCCCATAATATGTTCGGTTCATCATGGTACCACAACGGTAACGGCACTCGATACAGGCAACGATAAAAAAAATCGATTTTGAATACAACTCCGTTTTAAAACAAATTTATGTCAGAACGTTGACAAAAAAAACAACTGCGCACCCGTATTTTGAAAAAAGTTAACGAACGAAAGTTTATTGAACTTATGTGGCAAATCTATAAAAAAACAGAGTTTTGAGTAAAGAAAAAAAAATTAAAGCTTGTTTTGAACTTTAGTGGCCAGTTTATAAAAAAAAACTTTTGTAAGAAAACTGAAAAATAAAAAATAAAAATAACTTTTGTAAGAAAAATAAAAAAAAAAATGAAAAAAAAAATCACTATTCATCCTCATGGGAAATATATACATATATATAATTGTCTTTGACAAAAATCAATTTTAGATTTTAAAAAATGTGTGTTTTTTTTTCAATATTATTAATTTATCCCCATCTATTTTGTTTTATGTGTTTTAAATAATGTGATATTACTTAGGGTGAAGGAGGCGTCCTCGAGTAGGGCTTTGCGGGTTCACGGGTACCATGGGTACGCCGCCGCCGACGCTTCGGGTAAGAGATCGGGTAGGGCTTTGCGGGTATATGTACCCGAGATTGAGGGTTTGAAAGATAGTCCATGCTTTGAAGGAATTCATGGTTGAAATAAGAAAAGTCTTCTTTGAGTTGATTGTGGGAGAAAGCTATTGAACTTCATGTATGAATGTAGATAGCCATGAAATCCAGTCCATGTTTTCTGTGTTTCTTTGGGTGGAAGATAAAGTGGTTAAGAATAAGAATTTTTTTTTTGAAAAAGATAAATAAATTGGTGGTAAGTTTTAATTTTAAAAAAATATGTCTTTGGAGAATAAATAACAACAAAGTTATTTTTATTAATTTTATAAAGAATTAGTTTAAAAGAAAAAAAAATTATTTAGAGTATTAGGGTAGTATTTAAGTAAAAGTGAGGTGGCACACACTCATTAGGTATTTTTGTTTGGGTACATTTTGAGTGAGGGTTATGCCCCCTTCACCCTTGAAAACAAATTTGCATAATAAATTCTATTATGTCATCTCTTTTTATACACATAAAATAATAAAACAAAAATGTTATGTCGGACTATTTTATCTAAAATTCTGGGATATTAATTTTTTTTTGAAAGGCGACTTTCATTTTTTAAGTGGCAGTCGCATCTCTGAAATTCGGAGACCCGTTACCCCTCAACCTGACCACTACGTTGTCTGAACCGGGCCCGCGGGTTCAGAGCGAGAGGCTAGGCTTTCACCGGGAAACCATGGAGCCTGCTGCCACTTGACAGCAGTTGCGCCGCTACACGGCCCAAACCCCACTAGCGAAACGTACTCTGGACTAAAACCCGGTTCGGCTCGGATTCGAACTTGCGTGGACAGGTTGAATCTTCATCGCCTATACCACTGGACCAAAGCCAGTGGTTAATTCTGGGATATTAATTGGTTAAAGGTTCTAGATCATCAAAATAGAAATTAATTAGTGAAAGGTTCAGCAGCATGGTTGAGACTTAGGTAGATATACCCGCAGGGTCGGCCCGAACATGTGTGGGATGGGCTACCGTCTAGGGCCTGGTTTTATCTCAAAGGATGTGTTGAGGTGAAACCTCAATGATAGAATAAATTTCGACTAAAAATATTATTTCTGAAATCCTGATAGTTATCTATCAATACATATATACAAGGTTCGAAAAAATCAGAACTAAACATAAGAACCGTTATATATATGTTCTTTATGTTCTTGAAGCATTTTCTTTTTATCTAAACTCCAACTCTATAAAATTTAACTTGATCTAATTACAAGCCACTTGGATTTTGAAGACTTTAATATTATATAGAGTAAAGTGTCATTGTCGTCACTATGGTTTAGCTATTTTTCGTTTCTTTGTCCACGACTTTTTAAAATCTAACCATTTGCATCTACCTGAATAGCTCCGTCTATATTTTAACGTTAAATCAGGGGTCAGTTTGAAATTCATAGGTTAAAATCTATCTAAAATTGCCTCTGATTTAACGCTAAAATGTAGACGGGGTTAATTAGGTGAATGAAAATGGCTAGATTTAAAAAAATAAGTAACAAAAAAGCTAAAAAGAAATGTTAAATGAAAGTGACTAAAATTGTTAAACCAGAAGAATGAAAAAGATACCTTCCTCTATTATATAACTAGCTTAGAACCTGTGTAATACACAAGGTGAAAAAATATCAAGATATAATTTTTTTTAAATATTTATATGTATCTTATAGGTGGAAAAATGTATTACATATAGTAATAATATATACAAAAATTCAAAAATATGTAAAAAGTAATATATAATTGAGTTTTGAAAATAAATTAATTATTATTCAATGTAATTTGACTTTCATTTATTATTTGGTTGAAAACTTAACCTAAATAATTAAATTTCAAAGTTTCTTATAATAAGAGATAGTTTAAAATAAATATGTTTTATTACTATAATTAATATTTTTTTAAAAATACATATTATTATGGAAAAGATATAGATGTATTTAATAAAAGAGAAAAACTGAAAAAATGATACGAATGAATATGAAGGCGACACATTGCATGAGAAACCTTAGTTTATTATATAGTATAGATATAAATTTATATGGACATGTTCAATTGAGAAACATAATTTTAACGAGAACTAAAAGAACTATGCATTTCTACACAAATGTATACATACATCTTACTTTATACATACAGAAATACATACATGCATTCTTATATTTTTATAAAAATAGGTTCTTTTGGTTTTCTTGTCAAATTGTAATCGAAAATGTCCCGATATTTATATTTAAATATTTATAGATCGAAGAAAGATTCCTTAATGCCATTAGCCTATCAAATTTTGTCCGGATCCCTTTATAATTGTTTTTCATTAAATGTCCGGTCCCATTGCTTTATTATATTTTTTATTTTAATTTTATAAAATATTAAAATTGCATAGTAGTTTCATTTGATGCCGTTTGGTTTGGGTTTAGACTTGTGTTTAGCTCTCGTTATCATCAAAATCATATTATATTCAGATAAAACCATTTATTAGACAAATATAATAATCATTTATTATGTACATATATACGAGAGAGAGCTGGATTAATAGATCTCCACTACACAACTCTTGTATCATCTTCTATTGAAACCAACTCGATCTCTGTGTTATTGAAAGATGATGACAATCCCTACAAGAAGGTTAGTTTTTAATTTTTATGCAGTGATCTATTCAAACTTTTCACTAGATCGAGCCAGAACTAAGATAGGGTTAAAGGGGTCCGTTGACCCTGGTCATTAGAATTTCTCGGCTGAGGTATTTTTTTTTTTTTTTTAAGAAAAACATGAGTTTGATACGCTTTGACTGAAACGTTTTGTCTCCATCTCTACTTTTTATATGTATTTACGTAATTTATTTGAATACACTCGTATGTAGAGCTTTTGATCTTTCTTTTACTTATATTCTTGAGAAAATGGTTGTTCGCTCATGAAAAGCTATAAAAATAACAATGTTTAGAGGATTTTATAACGCAGGAAATAAAATAAAACTATGAATCCGGTTTTATTTAATATTGTTTTTACACTTTATATATATCTCTTATTTTATTTCATTACTTCTTTTTATATATTCGTTTAGGATTAGGTTATATATTAAAAAAAATAATTTAATCTAAAAGTGTAAAAAGTACAATGCATCCTAAATTTAAGGTATGATATTTTTTAATTTTTAGATATGTTCACAAAAGATAAACATGAACACCTTACCTAAAAATTAAGATACCACGTCTTTTTTACATTTTTTAAGCAAAATCTTCTTTTTAATATAACACACCCGTAGTCTTTTATTACTTAGAACACATAAAATAAAATCATTTGAGCGAAACTACGTTTGCGTTGTTCTACAGTTTATAGATATCTCCTATTTATGTCTTAATTAGTTTTTATATATCGCCTTTTATTACTTTTAGACGATTTTAGAACATATCTTGCATAATATAAATCATTTGAGTGAAAACTATGTGTAGACTAGAAGGAAAGGTAGCATTGATAACAGGAGGAGCGAGTGGAATTGGGGAGTGTACCGCAAAACTCTTTGCTGAACATGGAGCAAAAATTGTAATCGCCGATGTACAAGATCAACTTGGTCAATCGGTTTGTGATGCCTTAGGATCATCGAAATCAACATACGTCCATTGCGACGTAACAAATGAAGAACATGTCAAAAACACGGTAGATACTGCAGTTGCAACTTATGGGAAACTCGATATCATGTTTTGTAATGCAGGAATAATTGATCCTAACAAACAACGCATTATTGATAACGAAAAAAGTGATTTTGAATGTGTGCTTAGTGTCAATGTCACGGGTGTCTTTCTAAGCATGAAACATGCTGCAAGAGTAATGGTTCCAGCACGAGCCGGCTCAATAATATCAACGGCTAGCATCTCTTCAAATGTTGGTGGAGCGGCCTCACATGCTTATTGTTGTGCAAAGCATGCCGTAGCTGGCTTGACCAAGAACCTAGCTGTGGAACTTGGACAATTTGGTATTCGAGTCAATTGTCTGTCACCTTATGCTATGGTCACACCGTTAACCATGAATTTTGCTGGAGTTGAAGGCGAGGCGCTAGAAAATGTGATGAACCAACTTGGCAACCTTAAGGGGGTGACACTTAGGACAGATGATGTTGCTAAGGCCGCCCTTTTTCTTGTGAGTGACGAGGCAAAGTATATTAGCGGACAAAATTTGTTTATTGATGGTGGATTTAGCATTGTTAATCCATCTTTCAACATGTTTAAATATCCAGAGGATCTTTAAGTTGAACTTGTCATCTTATTGCATATTTTTAATAAAACAAATTCACATGGTGTGTGTTTTTATTTATAAAGATTTGTACCCTTTAAAGTTGCTATATATTACAAAAGTATAGAAGATTTATACTAATGCATTACTATACCTATGTGTTCTTTTAATACTAAACATCAAATCTATTACAATATATAGAAGTGATATAGTAAATTATAAGATATAGACACATATTTTAACCAATATATCTTAGGTTTTAACTTTTAGATGATCTCAAGGTCCATCAATGTAGCACTACAACTATATTCTATACATGTATATAAACAATAGATAATCTTATAACATATTATTAAAACAAATTTATATGTACATTGATGATCAAGCTATAGTCAGTCTTGACTAGTGTTGGTTGATACTTATAAGGAGGCAACAAACTTACATAAATACGCCAAAGAAGCGTATATATAATCTCGAGCTCAGATGTGGAATACATGTTGTCCGGACCGATGTTGATCCGAACATGTGAAGAACAATAGAGACGGGTAAAGGACATATTCTGGAGGTCGAAGCTTTGAAGGTCAAGATAATCATAACAATCCATAAAAGTGTTATGACACTTTAATGGATTCGAGCATAACACATTACCTAGAGGACCATATACCATGATCCTGACACAAAAAGGCATGTGACAAGGTGCTCCACGTCGTTACATTAAATAGTCGTGTTAAAAAGTGAACGCTACCATAGTTATTGTAGGAATGTGGATCTGTGATGACCTGGATTATCTGATAACTGCGTTAGATTGCTTTTTGATTGAATTATTTCGTTGGTATACAAGAATTTAATCGGATAAGAATAAGAGATTCAAGATAGGATATGTGAAACTGTTAGAATTTTGTATATCTAATACTGACCAAAAGACTTATATTTATTAGGGCCAACCTACGTAATGAAACGTCATGATTGTTGGCTAATAACCATCACAACTGTTAACCGTTTGGAAATTAACTGCTATTTACTCCGGGTGACCAATGGGTAGCAATTCTTGTATTATTAAAGGGGCCACTTCAAAGTATATGATCGTACAAACTAATGACAACCACTAGGAGAAGATTGGTTTATCTTAAAGGGGAAGTATATGATAGTAGCTCTTTAGTATTTGGCTTCCATTTAGAGCTGCTTCAATCCTTTTATTTTACGAAGCCGATGGCAGCCACTTCAAGAAGGTTATCTTTCTAGTCATACAAGTTTTTAATTTAGCGTATTTAATTACCATTATCAATCTTCTATCGTTGAAAATATAAAATTTCTGGATTTCGTATGTTGTTTGTAGGCGTAAAATTTCTAGATTTCATATCTTGTTTGTAGGTGTAGCATACTAGTATTATCTAGTTAGTAGGTTAAAACTCATGTATTAAATGGATTAAATAAATATAACTTGTTATAAAATAACAGTTTGTATAAAGATTTGTATGTTGGATGTTATTAGTATATTACATATACTAAGGATATAAAACAAAATTCAAAATATTTAAAATTAATATATAATTTGGTTTCAAAAATAAGTTAATTACTATTTAATGTAATTTGACTTTCATTTACTATTTGATTAAAAATAAAAGTTATATAATTAAATTTTAAAGTTTTTTATAATAATGGATAATTTAAATAAAATTTGTTTTATTACTATAACTAGGTTAGAATCTCGTTTATTACACGGGGTGAATAAATGCAAAGTTATATATACTTAGTAATAAAAAGTTTATGTCTTTAAAACTTGTGTAATACTCGGATTGAATAAACCCGTGTAATACACGGCTTGAATAAAATATAATGCAATCTGTTAACACATACATTCATCAAAATGGAACAATGTAAGTTTTTTATTTGAATCTTAGCTGACTATAAAATTGTTTTCAGTTTACAGAATTTATAAAAATATAATTGAATAAATTAATTGATGATAAACAAAAATTTAAATTCAAAAATGTGTAGATAAAAATTGAAACAAATAATTAATTTAGTTGCCTAAAATAGTAGAGTTGATTATTAATAGGAGAGAGCCGAAAAAATGAGAATGATGAGGCCTAGAAATGTGACAAGTTTCCTCCTATTTTACTTGTTTATTATATAGTATAGATTAGTGCTTTCTTTAAAACTACATTATTTTTAAAAGATAAAAATGATTTAATAAAAGAGAGAGACGGGAAAAAAAATGATGAGATTGAATAGTATAGGTATAGATATGTAAATCTCTTCACTTAAAAAAATTGTTTTTTTCCTTTTAATACATTTGTTGTAGACTAGAGGGAAATGTAGCATTGATAACCGGGGCAGCAAGTGGTATAGGGGAATGTTTTGCAAAACTCTTTGCTGAACATGGTGCGAAAATTGTCATCGCAGACATTCAAGACCAACTTGGTCAAGCGGTTTGTGAAGCCATAGGTTTATCAAACTCAAAATATGTCCATTGTGATGTAACAAATGAAGAAGATATTAAAAACGCTGTAGATATTGCAGTTGCCACTTTTGGAAAGCTCGACATCATGTTCAATAATGCAGGGATTGTGGATCCTTACAAGGAACGTGTCATCGACAATGAAAAACCCGACTTTGAACGTGTGCTTAATGTTAACGTCACTGGTGTCCTTCTAGGCATGAAACATGCTGCTAGGGTTATGGTTCCGGCACGGAGTGGCTCAATAATATCAATGGCTAGTGTTGCTTCAAATATTGGTGGTGCGGCCACGCATGCTTACACTTGTGCAAAGCATGCTGTAACTGGTTTGACCAAGAGTTTAGCGGTTGAGCTTGGGCAATTCAGCATTCGAGTCAATTGTTTGTCACCTTACGCAATAGCTACACCAATAGCAATAACTTATTTTGGTCTTGATAAGGAAACTTTGGAGAATAAGGCGAACTCACTTGCAAACCTCAAAGGTGTGACACTTAAAACATATGACATTGCGAAAGCAGCCATTTTCTTAGCGAGTGATGAGGCTAAGTACATTAGCGGACAAAACTTGTCCATCGATGGTGGATTTAGTATTGTTAATCCATCATTCAACTTGTTCCAATACCCTGAGAATCTTTGAGTTAGAGATATTAAACGTATGCATATACACATGTGTACGCATGTGCATATGCTTACACATATACATATGTACATCAAGATCTAGAGAAGAAATTCACTAGAGCATCGCTACCAACGAAAATCTTGTAAAATAATACTTTATTCTATATGTACCTTATCATGCGATAATTAAATAGAAAACCTTTTAATAATCATACGCACCCCTCTAAATATGAAATGTTTAATTTAATTTTTATTTTATATTGGCGTCATGTGATATCTCATTTAAAAACTCATTAATTTATATTAGATACAAATGTAATTAATGATAGTTAGAGATAAATTATGTAAACATATGTTTTATATATAACCCCCTCATTGTAAACCTTAATTACAATCTTCTTAATACAACTTTACGCACACACAATGTTTATCTTGGTATAAAAGCCAAGCCACCGTCATCAATCGCTCACCGCCACATCACCGCCGTACGCCGCTGTCAACCACCTTGCTTTTTGATCGCTACAAATTGATCTCCAAGACATCAAGAATGTTTCTATCAACTTTGTTTCTGAACCGGCTCTCGTTTTCTGCTTGAAACATGTGATTTCAGATCTAGGTTTTCGCAAACCTTCATAAAGCAACATTGTTCAGACGACTTTGCTCATCATGTGACACTCTGATTACGTGATGCTCCTGCAGGCGACACTCACTATCGACGACATTCCATTCTTGAACGCAAGTTCATTTTGGCGACATTGCCGGCGACACTACCATTTTAGGCGACACTCTTAATCAGGCGAGGAAACTTACTCAGTAGAGCAAGTTTACTCAAGAAGAGCAATTTTTACTCCGCAGAAGTAAATTGGCCAGCATGATCAAACTGGTCTGGAGGACTATCCTTCAATGGTTTTCACTTCCTTCAATAGCTTAACCCGAGCCAGGTGCGTTGCCACCAAAACTTAATTCCCAACAAGGGTCGGACCCAAGTAGAATACCTGGGTGAAGTGACCCCGAATAATTCTTAGTGTTATTTAGTATCTAAAACTCATTTTTTACGTGTAATATATGAAGAGTTACCGGTTACCTCAAGGATCCATTGAGCCTCTAGTCGACCAAATTTTTATTAATATACGGTTGTTTTTTCTTTAGTAATTTGACCCATCAAATGGCCACTATTAGACTAGTTAAAGATAAAAGAGAAGGGTAAAAACATAACCGGGATATTTTTTCCGGCTAGAAGTGATAGACGACGATGTGAGCCAGTTGATTTATGTGAAAGAGAAAAAGATGAAGATGGAAGAAGAATAGTCATGTTTAAATGGGGCTTTTAGCTATTTTTTTTAACGGCACTTTACACCAATAATTTTATACTACTTCATTGGCTAGGTTTGACCTGGAACCTGCTCTCTGAAAAAATAATATGCCTCTACCAAGTGAGCTATAGCTAATATGACTTTTAGCTATTATATTTAGGAAGATGTTTTTCATGTATTAAAAATAATCGATTTTAGAATAAAATATGAAAAATTTAATTACTTGTTCATATAACCATAATCATTTATTAGCTTCTTGTATTCAGTCGATAAAAAATGAATTCGTGTACATATGTAATGTGAATATAATAGAAGAATTGCGACCCTCCAAATAAAAAATCTTGTTTCGCCACGGAGTGACCATGATATTAGGAATTAGAGTCGGTAACGCGGGGGAAACAAACACGCACACGCACAAACGATTAAAGTACTGAGCAGTAAAAGACACAAGAAGTAACGTGGTTCGGGCAACGTGACCTACGTCCACGGGTGCAACTAGGGTTTTTTTTATAGGTGCTTAAAGATTACATCACATAAGCAGAGTAACACGTTCCATAAACATCAAACTCATTTTTTACGTGTAATATATGAAGAATTACATGTTACCACGGGGATCAGAGGATCCATTAACCCTCCAGTCTACCAACTTTTTAATACGGTACTACCGTAGTTTTTTCTTTTGTAATTTGACCCTTCAAATGGTCACCACTAGACTAGTTGCAGTGAACCACCCCCCCCCACCCCCCACCCCACACACACACACAAAACAAACTAATGACAACCACTAGGAGCAGATTGGTTTATCTTAAAGAGGACCACTAAGGTATATGCTAGTAGCTCTTTAGTCTTTGGCTTCCATTTAGAGCTACTTCAATCCTCTTTATTTTACTTACAAGCCGATGGCAGCCACTTCAAGAAGGTTATCTTTTTAGTCATACAAGTTTTTAATTTATCGTATTTAATTATCATCATCAATCTTCAATCTTTTTAAATATAAAATTTCCAGATTTTTTATAATAATTAAGCATGATCTTTTTCTATAGATCGGGCATCATATTTTGTTTGTAGGTGTAGTATACTAGTTCTGGATTATGATAACATTTAGTATGTAATTTTAAGTTTATGAAATTTGTTTTTTTCCTTTTAATACATTTGTTGTAGACTAGAGGGAAAGGTAGCATTGATAACCGGGGCAGCAAGCGGTATAGGGGAATGTTCTGCAAAACTCTTTGCTGAACATGGTGCGAAAATTGTCATCGCAGACATTCAAGACCAACTTGGTCAAGCGGTTTGTGAAGCCATAGGATTATCAAACTCAAAATATGTCCATTGTGATGTAACTAATGAAGAAGATATTAAAAACATTGTAGATATCGCAGTTGCCACTTTTGGAAAGCTCGACATCGTGTTCAATAATGCAGGGATAATGGATTCTTACATGGAACGTGTCATCGACAATGAAAAAACCGACTTTGAACGTGTGCTTAATGTTAACGTCACTGGTGTCTTTCTAGGGATGAAACATGCTGCTAGGGTTATGGTTCCGGCACAGAGTGGCTCAATAATATCAATGGCTAGTGTTGCTTCAATTATTGGCGGTGTGGCCACACATGCTTACACTTGTGCAAAGCATGTTGTAACTGGTTTGACCAAGAGTTTAGCGGTAGAGCTTGGACAATTCAACATTCGAGTCAATTGTTTGTCACCTTACGCAATTGCTACACCAATGGCCACAAGTTTTCTCGGTCTTGATAAGGAATATGTGGAGAATAAGGTGAACTTTCTTGCAAACCTCAAAGGTGTGACACTTAAAACGGATGACATTGCTAAAGCGGCCCTTTTCTTAGCGAGCGATGAGGCTAAGTACATTAGCGGACACAACTTGTCTATCGATGGTGGATATGGCATTGTTAATCCATCATTCAACTTGTTCCAATACCCGGAGAATCTTTTAATTGAGATGTTAAACATATTATACATATACACATATTTGTACGCATGTGCATATGCTTACACATATACATATGTACATCAAGATCTACAGAAGAAATTCACTAGAGCATCACTACCAACGAAAATCTTGTAAAATAATACTTTATTCTATACTAAACAAGTTGGATATGTACCTTATCATGCGATAGCTTAATAGAACACCTTTTAATAATCATATGCTCCCCTAATATGAAATGTTTAATTTAATTTTATATTAGCTTCATGTGATATCTCATTTAAAAACTCATTAATTTACAAGTATGCACATATAATAGAATCAGTTAAACCAATCTGATCATATTAGTTTATTTGGTTTGATCAATTGTGATGTTCGTCAAGTATTTAGGTTTTATACTTTCTTAACCGATATGTTTGGTCCAATCAACAATTAACATAATTTTTTTTCTTTAGAAATGGGTCATAGGACAACCGTTAATCACCTTAGGGGTTTGTTGCTACAACGATTATGTGATAGGGATTAAGTTTGCTTTATTAATATAATGACTCACTTATCCTTTGGGGTTCCAAGGCTAAGTGGTATAATATAAGATTGATTACAAGTATATGAAATGAGTGAATAGGAAAGGTAGCCAATTACAAGGAAAGGTAAGCGAATACAAGGAGGAGTAGGTAGGAGAGGATAAAGCTATCAAATGGGTTGAATCCTTTAACCATATATATGTCTTTGAATGAAGCCCAAAGTCCGTATTTATAGTGTCTTCAACGGGTTCTTTTTTTTTCTAATTAGTCACATGACTTCTCTAGAAGAGGAAGTTCTCCGAGGGACTTTCTCCTTCTCAGAGTTCTCTCTTTTCTAAATATCTTCAATCATGTAATATGCTAACTTTTCCATTTGGCAGACACCTACCGTTCCTTTTTTCTTTCTTACCGCGTCAACATCTCTTTTGCCTTATTCTTCGGGATTTGATTTATGTGAAAAAGATGCTCCTCGGTTATTGTGTTGTTGTATTACTTGTTCATCGAAAAGAGAGGCCTTATCCTTCTGTTACTTCGGGATGCTAAGGATTCCTTGGCTCCAGCAGAGTCCTCTCTTAACGTAATCTTCAAGTCTTTAAATCTTTTGATTAGGGGGGGGTAATGGGAGATGAATCCTCCCACGTCATCAACCCCCCTAATGGGCTTTTAGTGGAGAGGCCTTCACTGATGGGTCTGACTTTTGGTAGTGGAGACGGAATATCCGACAGTTGTAAGGCCCCTATTCCCGGGTGACCTCACTTGTTGGATTTACTCATAAACATAGTAATTAATTACTGAACTTTTAATTAAAAACATTCAAACACAGCGGAAACATTCAACATTTGAGTACATTACAGCGGAAGTCTTAACATTCAAAACATTAACCATTGTCTAAACAAAACATAAGGTGGGATGTCAGTCACATGTCAGGCAGCCTTCACGCCTTTCGCACGACCCTTTCCTTTGTTACCTGAAATGTATACTAAAAGTCAGCTAACGCTGGTGAGTTCTAGTTTAAAACTATTAAGTATGATCATTCTTTTCTTTATAAGTATACATAAATATATACATACATTTCTACAAATACGTATTCATAGTCTTTACTTTTCTTTCTTCATTCTTATGTGATTACATAGATATGTATTCACCTTTTCTTTCTTTAACATTCATTGGTCATACACATAAGGGTGATCAACCCACCTTACGGTACGTATATCACAAAGACATACGCCCTTGAGCTACCGTCGTAGCCCTTTTACTCGTCCGGTCCTAGAAACCGTCCGCCTTAACTTTAGTCCGGCCAACCTTCGGCCGTCCTTCTTTACCGTCCTACCGTCGTAGTCCGTCATATTCGCCCGTCTGCCCTAAGGCATCCGTTTCCCACGCGAACTATTGTTTATGCAACTGTTATACTATTTTAGCATTTACTTCGACCGCCATTTTATGCTTTTTGTACGTCCTAGCTTGCGAAGGACGTATCTTTCCCGGTTGCAAAATAGTCACGTGGTCGTCCGTCTACAGAAGTAGCCGTTAACTTCGTTTCCGTCCATAACGTATTCTTACATTTATAACATGCAATATAAATAATTATACAGCAAGATTTCATTTATTTACGTTATGCCATTCTTTCCTTCATTCTTTGTAAACATACGTTTCATTCTTTGTTCAAAATTCATTCTTTATATATATATACATAAAATGTATATTAGTACATCACGTATGATCACATTAGCATTCATATCATTCATTCATTTAGTGTATACATTTCAGCCCCAAAACATTTAATAAGATTTGCACATAGCATAGAAGGGGGCACATAGAACTCACCTGATGAGTAGTTTCTGAGATACACTTAGCTGGCTACTGAGCGTCACTAATGTCACTCACGATCTGTATAATAAAGTCATACACGTAAGGTAGTGCTCCTAGATGACACTAGACATTACTATGCTTGAACCTAGTAGTTTCGATGGATTTACTTATATCAAAACTTGGTAGTTTCGATAGGTTGCTTATGTCGAAACTTGGTAGTTTCGATAGGTTGCTTCTGTTTGGAACTTGGTAGTTTCGATAGGTTGCTTCTGTCGAAACTTGGTAGTTTCGATAGGTTGCTTCTGTCGAAACTTGGTAGTTTCGATAGGTTGCTTCTGTCGAAACTTGGTAGTTTCGATAAGTGACTTATGTATTATCTTAGCTTCGGATCGTGGGCATATCGAAACTAGGTAGTTTCGATGGGTCTGTATATATATATATCGAAACTGAGTAGTTTCGATGGGTCTGCGCCTATCGAAACTAAGTAGTTTCGATGGGTCTGCACCTATCGAAACTAAGTAGTTTCAATGGGTCTGCACCTGTCGTCTTCCCCAAGAATCTGAAGTTTTTGCATGCGAGTCTGATCGAGTCAATATCTCAATTTTCTTTGATCAAAACGTTCGGTTTTCATTCTAGATGCTATTCCTAAGTTCATTTTCAAGTTTCATCCGTAAAATCGTTACCTTTTTAGCCAAAACCCGAAACTTCCCAAAACGAACAAAAACTCATAATGTGATCGAATCGTTACCTAGATTGTAATTCTGATTCGGAGGTTTTGCTCACGGACTCAGCTGTAACGTGCTCCTCCAATTTCGTGACGATCCGTCGACTTTCTCTCTCTAGACCCGAGCTCTCCTTTCTCTCTCTAGAAGCTGCGTGAGTGTGGAATGAGCAGGGAAGAGGGCTGCCTTGCCTTATATATATACCTGGGCTTCCCTCGGCCCATTGAAGCCGAGCCCAAGCCCGCTCCTTTTTGTTTAAATATTCCGACTAAATCACCGGTCTCGCTATATTTATTCGTTTTTTTATTTTTGGGATGTTACAAGTCTACCCTCCTTAAAGAGGTTTCGTCCTCGAAACTGTTCATACGTTAAACAATTGAGGGTATAGTCCCCTCATCTCGTCTTCTTTTTCCCACGTAGCTTCCGACCCTTTTCTGTGCTTCCATTGTATCTTGACTAACGGTATCGACTTATTGCGTAGTCGTTTCTCAGCTCGGTCAAGAATGGCTATCGGTTCCTCTACGTAATTTAGACTGTTATCCACTTCGATCTCGTCGTAAGGTATGTGAGCTGTGTCGTCAGCTAGGCACTTGCGTAAGTGCGACACGTGAAACGTAGGGTGTATTCCACTAAGCTCAACGGGTAGGTCGAGTCTGTAAGCAACTTGACCCACTCTTGCTAAAATCTTGAAAGGTCCGACAAACCTTGGACTTAGTTTGCCACTCTTTCTGAATCGGATGGTTCCTTTCCATGGTGATACTTTCAACAGTACCATGTCCCCCACTTGAAACTCTAAATCCCTTCTTCTCTTATCCGCGTATGATTTCTGTCTGTCCTTTGCGGCTTTCATTCGAGCCTTGATTTGATCAAACTTCTCGGAAGTAGCTTTGACCACTTCGAGACTTGCAAAATCCTTCTGTCCAATTTCCCCCCAACAAACCGGGGTCCTACATTTCCTCCCATACAACATTTCAAATGGCGGCATGCCAATAGTCGAGTGATAGCTGTTGTTATATGAGAATTCTGCCAATGGTAGATGGCTGTCCCAGCTCCCACCGAAGTCAATGATACAGGCCCGGAGCATGTCCTCCAAGGTCTGAATTGTCCTTTCCGATTGTCCATCGGTTTGGGGGTGGTAAGCGGTGTTGATGTTCAATCTAGTGCCCATCGCTTCATTGAATTTCTTCCAAAACCTTGATGTAAATCTAGCATCCCTGTCGGACACAATCGACATCGGCATACCATGTCTGCTCACAATTTCCTTGATAAAAATTTCTGCTAGTTTTTCTGACGAAGAGGTATCACGTATTGGCAAGAAGTGAGCACTCTTTGTCAAGCGGTCGACGATCACCCAAATGGTATCATCGCCTTTAGCTGTTCGCGGTAGCTTGGTAATGAAGTCCGTTGTGATCTCCTCCCACTTCCATTCTGGTATTGGTAAAGGTTGCATTTTACCGCATGGTTTCTGGTGTTCGGCCTTAACTAGAGAACACGTTAGGCACTTGCTCACGTATTCTGTCACATCATTCTTCATGCCAGGCCACCAGTATTCTTTCTTCAAGTCTTGATACATTTTGTTTGTCCCGGGGTGGATAGAATAGCGAGACTTATGGGCCTCATCAAGTATTTTGGCTCTAAGCTCGCCAATCTTAGGTATCCACATTCGGCCAAACCTAGTTCGTACACCGTAGGCATTTGCATCCAAATTCCCTTGTTGTCCTACTATTCTTTCCCGTTTTATATTTCCTTCTAATAGCGCTTCGTCTTGTGCCTTTGATATTTCACTCATCAAATCTGGCGTTATAATCAGCTGACACGCTTTGATCCGGATAGGTGTCGATTCTTCCTTTCTACTTAAAGCGTCAGCCACCACGTTTGTCTTGCCTGGATGGTACAGTATCTCACAGTCATAGTCCTTCAGTAGCTCTAACCACCTTCTTTGTCTCATGTTTAATTCCTTTTGCTCGAAAAAGTACTTCAGGCTTTTGTGATCGGAGTAGATGGAGCATTTGACTCCATACAGATAGTGCCTCCATATTTTCAACGCGAAAACTACTGCTGCTAACTCTAAATCGTGTGTTGGGTAATTAACCTCGTGAATCTTTATTTGCCACGATGCGTAAGCAATTACCTTTCCTCGTTGCATAAGTACGCACCCCAAACCCTGCCCCGAAGCGTCCGAATAGACTACCAAGTCTTCATTTCCCTCGGGTAGAGTTAAGACTGGAGCTTGGATTAATCGTGCCTTAAGTTCTTCAAACGCGTTGTTTTGGGTTGGACCCCATTCATATTTCACTTCCTTCCGCGTCAACTTAGTTAGTGGCAAGGCTATTCTTGAAAAATCTTGAATGAACCTTCGATAGTAGCCTGCCAATCCCAGGAAGCTTCATATCTCTGTTGGTGTCTTTGGGATGTTCCATTCCTTTACTATCTCGATCTTTGCAGGATCCACCATGATGCCGTTTGAGTTTATTATATGACCTAGGAATTGGACTTCCCTAAGCCAGAACGCGCATTTGGAGAATTTTGTGTATAACTTTTCCTGCTTTAGCACCTCCAGAACCTCCCTTAGGTGACAGTGGTGATCACCCTCGCTTTTCGAATATACCAGTATGTCGTCTATAAACACTATCACTGATCGATCCAACATGGGTCGACATACTCTATTCATCAAATCCATAAACGCTGCTGGTGCGTTGGTCAATCCGAAAGACATCACAAGAAACTCATAATGCCCATAACGCGTGCGAAACGCGGTCTTTGGTACGTCTGCTTCTCTTACTTTCAACTGATGGTAACCCGACCTAAGATCGATCTTTGAGAACCAACTCGCACCTTGCAGTTGATCAAAAAGGTCGTCTATTCTAGGCAGTGGGTATTTGTTCTTTACTGTTCTCTTGTTCAACTCACGGTAGTCAATGCACATGCGCATGCTGCCGTCTTTCTTCTTTACAAATAGTACCGGAGCGCCCCACGGTGAGATGCTCGGCCTATTAAATCCTTTTTCTGTTAGTTCCTCTAGTTGAGACATTAATTCTTTCATTTCTGACGGCGCCAATCGGTAGGGGGCTTTGGCAACGGGCTCAGCTTCTGGCAATAAGTCAATTTGAAATTCTATTTCCCGATCGGGTGGTAACCCAGGTAAATCCTCAGGGAATACTTCCGGAAAGTTACACACCACGGGTACTTCCTTGAGTTCATTCATTTTCATTCTATCATCAATAACATATGCCAAATAAGCTTCGCAACCGCGCCTCATGTAACTTTCGGCCTTGATCATCGAGATAATGTTCGGCATCGTGCAATTCCAATCCCCATAAACCGTAATTGGATTGCCGCTAGGAGCTTTGAGGTGTATCCTCTTACGTTTACATATGATTTGAGCTTCGTTGGCAGCTAACCAATCCATACCCAATACTATATCGAATCCTCCTAAGGTGAGAAGGAATAATCTAGAAGGAAACTTATGGCCCTCTATTTCTATGATACAATCCTCTGTTACTTGGAATACTGCCGAATTTTTACCCACGGCAGTTTGTACGCTAAAGGCCTTTGCTATGGTGTTGATAGTGCAACCCAGTTTACGACTAAATGCATTTGATATGAAGCTTTTACCGGCACCAGAGTCAAATAAAATAGCAGCATTTTCATCATTTACTAGAAACGTACCTGACACAACATCAGGGTTTCCTCTTGCTTCTTCCTCAATCAGTGCATAGGCTCGAGTCCTAGCCTGCGGCTGTTCCTTTTCCCTCTCTCTTCCAGAACCAGATTGGCCGGCCTTCCTGCAGTTCTTTGTCAGATGTCCAAACAATCCACATACTTGGCACTTGATGTTTCTTACACATTCCCGAGAGAAGTGCCCCGGCTTCCCGCACTTATAGCATGTGGTGGTGCCGATTTTACATTCGCCAAGATGTTGCCTTCCACATTTCCTACATGTTTCATATTCATCCGACCTTGGCTTCTTAGTTTCAGTTGTTACATTCCCTCTTCCGGTGCCTCTAGACGGGTTCTCCCACTTTCTCTTTTGTGTCTCTGTTGGTGGGTCCTCATTGGCATAATCGTCGTAGACGATTCCGCTCAAATTTACTACCGACTCGAAGGTCGAGGGAAGGTTGGCTTTCACGTGGACACGGACCCTTTGAGGTAGGCCCTTCACATAGTACTTGATCATTCGCTCCTCTGTCTCCACCAGGTGGGGTACCAGTTGAGCTAGCTCATTGAACCTAGAAGTATACTGGCGGTGTGTCTTGTTGCCAGCCTTAAAGTTTAGGAATTCATTTTCCACTCGATCAATTTCATTCTGGGGACAAAACTTCTGAATTATTAGCTTCTTTAGGTCTTCCCATGTCATTCTTGCAAGAGCGTTTGGGGACTTTGTCTGCTGGATGTTCCTCCACCAACCTAGTGCTTCATTGGTGAAAGAATGAGCAACATATTTAACCGCCTGGTCCGGTCGACACTCGCTGATGTTGATTACAGTTTTCATCCTCTCAATCCATTCGAGTGTTGCCACTGAATCCTTGCTACCATCAAACTTGGGTGGGTCTCCATCCTTGAAACCTTTGTAAGTACACCCACGACTGCTTGATGCCACCCTTACTTCATCCCCGTCACTGTCATAAATTTTCTCTTCATTGTTCCCTTCATCCTCTTCCTTGCTTTTCTTTAGTGCCTCGGATAGCAGGTCAGGCAATATGTTCTTTAGGGTGAGCACAACTTCACGGGCTATAGCATCTCTGACTTCGGGTTCCAACTGTATAGGCCCTGGATTGTCGTCCCTAGTTGGGGTCACTTCTGTTTCGTGCACACTTTCGGTGTGTTCTGCGTGCACATTCTCTTCTTTTTCAAATCTTTGGTTCAACGGAGGTCTACCTACTCGGGCAGTGCGACCGCCTCGGCGTCCAGTTCTTCCTCCTCCAGCCATAGTTCCTAGTTTTCCTGACGGTCATAAAGGGAATACATCACTGTCATTCTCTCAGATCATAGTCTTGGAACAGTACGAACAAGGTAAATTTTTAATTACAGTGACCGGTTTATGATTAGAAATCTACATTGCTTTTCGGGTTCCAAACTCTTCAAATTGGTCGTGACATTGACATCTATTGGTTCTAGGTTTGAGTATCTATTCTTATCTAAGTGTATTAATCTTAGTACTTACTTACTGTGCTGGCGTTGGCGTTGGCTACCCAGACTGACATCCGTGCGTTGGTCCCATAATCAGCTTGAGTCCAGACATTTAGGGATGTCTGAATCTCTCAAACTATTGCTCTGATACCAACTTGTAAGGCCCCTATTCCCGGGTGACCTCACTTGTTGGATTTACTCATAAACATAGTCATTAATTACTGAACTTTTAATTAAAAACATTCAAACACAGCGGAAACATTCAGCATTTGAGTACATTACAGCGGAAGTCTTAACATTCAAAACATTAACCATTGTCTAAACAAAACATAAGGTGGGATGTCAGTCACATGTCAGGCAGCCTTCACGCCTTTCGCACGACCCTTTCCTTTGTTACCTGAAATGTATACTAAAAGTCAGCTAACGCTGGTGAGTTCTAGTTTAAAACTATTAAGTATGATCATTCTTTTCTTTATAAGTATACATAAATATATACATACATTTCTACAAATACGTATTCATAGTCTTTACTTTTCTTTCTTCATTCTTATGTGATTACATAGATATGTATTCACCTTTTCTTTCTTTAACATTCATTGGTCATACACATAAGGGTGATCAACCCACCTTACGGTACGTATATCACAAAGACATACGCCCTTGAGCTACCGTCGTAGCCCTTTTACTCGTCCGGTCCTAGAAACCGTCCGCCTTAACTTTAGTCCGACCAACCTTCGGCCGTCCTTCTTTACCGTCCTACCGTCGTAGTCCGTCATATTCGCCCGTCTGCCCTAAGGCATCGGTTTCCCACGCGAACTATTGTTTATGCAACCGTTATACTATTTTAGCATTTACTTCGACCGCCATTTTATGCTTTTTGTACGTCCTAGCTTGCGAAGGACGTATCTTTCCCGGTTGCAAAATAGTCACGTGGTCGTCCGTCTACAGAAGTAGCCGTTAACTTCGTTTTCGTCCATAACGTATTCTTACATTTATAACATGCAATATAAATAATTATACAGCAAGATTTCATTTATTTACGTTATGCCATTCTTTCCTTCATTCTTTGTAAACATACGTTTCATTCTTTGTTCAAAATTCATTCTTTATATATATATACATAAAATGTATATTAGTACATCACGTATGATCACATTAGCATTCATATCATTCATTCATTTAGTGTATACATTTCAGCCCCAAAACATTTAATAAGATTTGCACATAGCATAGAAGGGGGCACATAGAACTCACCTGATGAGTAGTTTCTGAGATACACTTAGCTGGCTACTGAGCGTCACTAATGTCACTCACGATCTGTATAATAAAGTCATACACGTAAGGTAGTGCTCCTAGATGACACTAGACATTACTATGCTTGAACCTAGTAATTTCGATGGATTTACTTATATCAAAACTTGGTAGTTTCGATAGGTTGCTTATGTCGAAACTTGGTAGTTTCGATAGGTTGCTTCTGTTTGGAACTTGGTAGTTTCGATAGGTTGCTTCTGTCGAAACTTGGTAGTTTCGATAGGTTGCTTCTGTCGAAACTTGGTAGTTTCGATAAGTGACTTATGTATTATCTTAGCTTCGGATCGTGGGCATATCGAAACTAGGTAGTTTCGATGGGTCTGTATATATATATCGAAACTGAGTAGTTTCGATGGGTCTGCGCCTATCGAAACTAAGTAGTTTCGATGGGTCTGCACCTATCGAAACTAAGTAGTTTCGATGGGTCTGTACCTGTCTTCTTCCCCAAGAATCTGAAGTTTTTGCATGCGAGTCTGATCGAGTCAATATCTCAATTTTCTTAGATCAAAACGTTCGGTTTTCATTCTAGATGCTATTCCTAAGTTCATTTTCAAGTTTCATCCGCAAAATCGTTACCTTTTTAGCCAAAACCCGAAACTTCCCAAAACGAACAAAAACTCATAATGTGATCGAATCGTTACCTGGATTGTAATTCTGATTCGGAGGTTTTGCTCACGGACTCAGTTGTAACGTGCTCCTCCAATTTCGTGACAATCCGTCGACTTTCTCTCTCTAGACCCGAGCTCTCCTTTCTCTCTCTAGAAGCTGCGTGAGTGTGGAATGAGCAGGGAAGAGGGCTGCCTTGCCTTATATATATATACCTGGGCTTCCCTCGGCCCATTGAAGCCGAGCCCAAGCCCGCTCCCTTTTGTTTAAATATTCCGACTAAATCACCGGTCTCGCTATATTTATTCGTTTTATTATTTTTGGGATGTTACAACAGTGGAGATGCTTTCACCGATGGGCAGGACTTCTTCATACAATTTTGACCTTTCTGTGGTTAAGGGTGTGCCAGGGTGTCATGACCTACTTGTCGCCTGTAGCAGGCATCTTTCGGACGTCCCATCACCACACGATTTTTGAGTGGTTTCTTTATTTAAATTCAAAATATCTACACCATTCGTTATTTCTCCTCATTTCTTTCAACTTCGTCGATCTTTGCTTCGATTCACAGGTTAGTTTTTACTCCAATATCCTTTCGATTGTTCATTTCGTTTCAGTTTGTATCGTCACGGGGGCTAAGCATGATATGCATATGCACTACTCGAAACTAAATTGTCGATCCTTGAAACGCCCCAAAACGGGTACATCTCATAGTTGGCACACAACATAACAAACATAGTTCTTAAACCGGAAATCAGAATCTATTACAGCGGAAGTCTTTAATTCAAATCATTCATCAAACTAAAACATGAAATATTGTCTATAACATGAACTATCAGGATTGGAAATGTCAGTCTTCAATACCGCAGCCCGATGTCCATGCTATCCAGCCCACATGGCTCTTTCACTTTTCTTTAGCTTTACCCTTTTTACCTGTCATGCATACTAAAAGTCAGCTAACGCTGGTGAGTTCTCTCTTTACTTTAAACTGTAAACTTTATCTTTGGTAGCTTAGTTTTATTAAAATAAAATAAGCTTTACTTTCACTTTCTTTGAAATAAACTTTTAACTATTACTTTAAAACTTTACAACGTTACAATTATAAATCTGTTACGTTACTATCTGTCATTAAAACTTTATCTTTAAGGAAACCCGTTAGGGTGTCCCACTGTACTCTGTCTATCATTTCACTTATACTTGACAAGTGACTTTATCATACTTTAACTATCACATATGGATCGTGGTCCGAGGACCAGATCCCTATCTTGCTTACACCTCAGGGTAAGACTTTTACTTTAGCGCTGCCCACACCTCAGGGTGGGACTTTCTTTCTCGCTTGCACGTTAGTGCAAGACTCCTTTAGCATTGCTCACACCTCAGGGTGAGACTTTCTCGCTTACACCGAAGTGAAGACTCCTTTAGCATTGCTTACACCGAAGTGTAAGGCTCCTTTAGCATTGCTTACACCGAAGTGTAAGACTCCTTTAGCATTGCTCACACCTCAGGGTGAGACTTCTACTTTAGCATGCCTGCAGGACTTTCTACTATGCAACTACTATGCAATGCAATTACACTATTACACAAATAGAAATGCAATCACATAACTTTCATATAGACAAATAACACATATTAACACATAAGCATATAACATGGTATTTGTCACTGTCACTGTCACTGTCACTGTCGAGCTGTACCGAAGTACGGCTCCTTTATCGTTCTTTCTTTAGCTCATTGTTATCTTTCAAAAACTTGTTTAAAAGATAATACTATGCTCTTTTGTTCTTTATCTTTCATTTTATAAAAATAACATTTTTATAAAATACTATACTTTGCCTTTCATTTTATAAAAATAACATTTTTATAAAATACTATACTTTGCCTTTCATTTTATAAAAATAACATTTTTTATAAAATACTATACCAGTATGCATGCCAGCCCAAAACCATTAGGAAAAAGGGCAATAAGAACTCACCAGATGAATCGTTTCTGTTTACACCTAGCCGGTTCCTGAATGTCACTATGGTCACCCACAATCTGTATAATCAAGTCATAGGCGTAAGGCTGTGTTCCTAGGGGACACTTAGACATTACTAGGCTTGACTCAGATGTTTCGGGTCATGGTTTCATTATCGAAACTAGGTAGTTTCGAGTCCTGGCTCCTTATCGAAACTATGTAGTTTCGAGCCCTGGCTTCTTATCGAAACTAAGTAGTTTCGAGTCACTGCTTCTTATCGAAACTAAGTAGTTTCGAGTCATTGCTTCTTATCGAAACTAAGTAGTTTCGAGTCACTGCTTCTTATCGAAACTAAGTAGTTTCGAGTCATTGCTTCTTATCGAAACTAAGTAGTTTCGAGTCGTATGACTTATATAAATTCTTAGTTAAGGTCTTGGGTCTATATTGAAACTATGGTAGTTTCGATGGGTCTGCCCCTGTCGAAACTAGGTAGTTTCGATAGATGCGTCCATATCGAAACTAGTAGTTTCGACTGTACAGTCTTCTTCCCCAAACAGAACCCTAGATCTGGTCCCTTTGTTCTAATCGATCAAGCTATGAACTTTTTACGTTCGAAATGTTCCATTTTCCCCCATGAACCCAAACCCGTGGTTTGTTTCCAGTTTCACACGTAAAAATCTAAACCTTTACTCGATTATTAACCCGAAACCCGAAAGTTACAAAAACTCAGATTTAGGCATAATAATTACCTGTTATAGCTTCCTTCTCGTTCCTTTATGCTCCAGAGATGTTGAGCAACAATCCTCGAGACTTTGAGCTTGATCCGAGCTTTCTCTCTCTAGACGATCTCTCTCTCTCTCTCTAAGGTTCTTGCGCAGGAAGAAAATGAAGGACACAGGAGGAAATGGCTACTGATTAGAAGGGTTCTTCTCAGTTTTCGGGCCCATGGGCCGGCCCCTAGCCAAGCCCACCTTCCTTTTTCTTTTATTTGGGTTTTTATTTATTTTGGGATGTTACAAGTCTACCCCTCTTACGAAAGGTTTCGTCCTCGAAACCTGTTATAAGTCAAACAGGTGCGGGTACGACTCTTTCATTTCTGTCTCGGTTTCCCATGTAGCTTCTGACCCTTTACGATGCTTCCATTGTACTTTGACTAACTGTATCACTTTATTCCGTAACCGCTTTTCTTTCCTGTCTAGTATGGCGACGGGTTCCTCGATGTAATTGAGGCTATTATCTATCTCGATGTCGTCAAGTGTCACATGCGCTGATTCGTCGGCCAAGCACTTGCGCAAGTGCGACACGTGGAAGGTTGGGTGAATTCCACTAAGCTCATCCGGTAATTCTAACCGGTAAGCGACTTCACCAACTCGCGCTAGTATTTTGAAAGGCCCGACGAATCTTGGGCTTAACTTCCCTCTCTTTCTGAATCGAATGATCCCCTTCCAGGGAGATACTTTCAATAGTACTTGATCCCCGACCTTGAATTCGATTGGTCTTCGCCTTTTATCCGCGTAGGACTTTTGACGGTCCTGTGCAGCTTTCATTCTGGCCTTGATCTGGTCAATCTTTTCAGAGGTTGCTGTGACTACCTCTAAACTTCCCAATTCTTTCTGTCCTACCTCCCCCCAACAGACCGGGGTTCGACATCTTCTACCATACAACATTTCGTAAGGCGGCATACCAATAGTGGTGTGGTGGCTGTTGTTGTAGGAGAACTCTGCCAATGGTATGTGACTATCCCAACTGCCACCAAAGTCTATAATGCATGCGCGGAGCATATCCTCTAACGTCTGGATGGTCCTTTCTGATTGACCATCCGTCTGTGGATGATAAGCCGTGCTGATGTTCAGTCTTGTACCCATTGACTCGTGAAATCTTTTCCAGAACCTCGATGTAAATCGGGTGTCCCGGTCAGATACAATTGATAACGGTACGCCATGTCGAGAGACAATTTCATTGATAAATACTTCTGCCAACTTCTCAGATGAATACGTTTCGCGAATTGGCAAGAAATGTGCACTCTTTGTCAGACGATCCACTATAACCCAAATCGTATCATGGCCTTTTGCTGTGCGGGGCAGCTTTGTAATAAAGTCCATGGTGATACGCTCCCACTTCCATTCGGGTATTTCCAGAGGCTGGATCTTCCCGTACGGTTTCTGATGCTCTGCTTTAACTTGTGAGCAAGTCAGACACTTGCTTACATATCCGGTCACATCATTCTTCATGTTAGGCCACCAATACTCTTTTTTCAAATCCTGGTACATTTTCGTGGTTCCTGGGTGGATGGAATATCGAGACTTATGGGCCTCGTCAAGTACTTTGGCCCTAAGCTCTCCGCCCTTCGGTACCCACATGCGACCACACCTGGTCCTCACTCCATGAGTGTTTAATTCTAACTTTGTCTGTTGACCGACCATTCTTTCTTTCTTTATGTTCTCTTCCTTTAGTGCTTCCTTCTGTGCTGCTTCTAGCTCTGTCATAAAATCTGGGGTTATCACTAACTGGTACGCTTTTACCCTAATAGGAGAACGATTCTCCTTACGACTTAGGGCATCAGCGACCACATTCGCCTTTCCCGGGTGGTATAGGATCTCACAGTCATAGTCTTTCAGCAATTCTAACCACCGCCTTTGCCGCATATTCAGGTCTTTCTGTTCGAAGAAATACTTCAAGCTCTTGTGATCCGAATAAATCGTGCATTTCACCCCGTAGAGGTAATGCCTCCAAATCTTTAACGCAAAAACAACTGCCGCGAGCTCCAAATCGTGAGTCGGGTAGTTAATTTCGTGGATCTTTAGCTGTCGTGACGCATACGCGATCACCTTTCCCCTCTGCATCAAAACACACCCTAACCCTTGTCCCGATGCGTCAGAATATACCACCAGGTCCTCGTTACCGTCGGGTAGTGCTAACACTGGGGCTTGGGTCAACTTCTTCTTTAACTCTTCAAATGCTTTGGACTGAGCCTGACCCCATTCGTACTTTACTTCTTTACGTGTCAACTTTGTCAGTGGCGAAGCTATTCTCGAGAAGTCCTGAATGAACCTTCGATAGTAACCTGCCAATCCCAGAAAACTCCGAATCTCGGTTGGCGTCTTCGGGGTTTCCCATTCCTGTACTGCCTCTATCTTAGCCGGGTCAACCATAATGCCGTCTGCGTTGATAACGTGACCTAAGAATTGGACTTCCTTAAGCCAGAACGCGCATTTGGAGAACTTGGCATACAACTTTTCTTTTTGTAGCGTCTCTAGTACTTCTCGAAGATGACAAGCATGATCACCTTCACTTTTCGAATAAATGAGTATGTCGTCTATAAACACTATCACCGACCTATCTAGCATCGGTCTACACACCTGGTTCATCATACTCATGAATGCTGCCGGAGCGTTCGTCAAGCCGAAAGACATCACGCGAAACTCGTAATGCCCATAACGCGTGCGAAACGCTGTCTTAGGTATGTCCTCTTCTCTTACCTTTAACTGATGATATCCCGACCGCAGATCGATCTTGGAGAACCATCTGGCGCCCTGTAGTTGGTCGAACAGATCATCGATCCTTGGTAGCGGATATTTGTTCTTTACTGTACGCTTGTTCAACTCTCTGTAGTCGATGCACATTCTCATGGCACCATCTTTCTTCTTTACGAACAGAACCGGAGCACCCCATGGAGAAATGCTTGGTCTGATAAATCCTCTATCCAAAAGTTCTTCCAACTGTACCATCAGCTCTTTCATCTCCAGAGGTGCAAGTCGGTACGGTGCTTTAGCCACGGGCTGGGCACCTGGCACTAAGTCTATCTGGAACTCTGTCTCCCGGTCAGGTGGTAACCCAGGCAACTCCTCAGGAAACACCCCCGGAAAATTACATACAACTGGTACGTCTTTTAACTCTCTCACCTTTACATCATTGTCTATCACATAGGCCAGGTAGGCATCGCATCCGCGCCCTATATACTTCTCTGCCTTTATCATTGATATGACGTTCGTTAGTGAACCGTCGCGATCCCCGTACACCAAAACCTCGCCACCGTCTGGAGCTTTGAGCTGAACTATCTTTCGTCTACATATTATCCGGGCTTCGTTGGCAGCTAACCAATCCATACCCAAAACTATATCGAATCCTCCCAAGGTCATAACATACAACCTAACTGGGAATCTATGGCCATGAATCTTTATCGTGCAATTATCTACCAATTCACTTACTATCGTGGTCTTGCCCACTGCGGTTTCCACATTAAAGGCCTGCTCTACTCTAGTAACTTTGCATTTCATTCTTTTACACTTAGAAGATGATATAAAACTCCTACTGGCACCCGAATCAAATAATACTGAAACATAAGTGTGGTCAAGGATGAACGTACCTGACACAACATCTGGGTCTCCCCTAGCCTCCTCCTGTGTCAGTGCATACGCCCGGGTCCTTGCCTTCGGCTTCTCAGGTTCTTTACCCTTCTCGGTGCCCGTAGCCTTGGGTTTCCGACAGTCTTTGGCCATGTGGCCAGGTATCCCGCAGTTATAACAAGACTGTGCCCCGGGACACTCTCGAGAGTAGTGTCCGGTCTTTCCGCACCTATAGCACATATTTAACCCAACTCGGCACTCGCCCGAGTGCTTCCTGCCACACTTAGCACATTCAACCCCATCTTCAATCCTCAGTTTCTTCGTCTCCGGCCCCGCCCACTCTTTAGCTGGCCGTTTAACGGCATTGGTCACTTTCTTCTCAGTAGGCAGTGGGTCTGCGGATTCGAAGTCATCATAAACTATCCCAGCAAGTGATACCACAGATTCAAAACTCGTGGGAGCATTAGCTTTCACGTGCACACGGACTTTCTGTGGTAGTCCCTTGATGTAGTACTTAATCCTCTTTTCCTCAGTGTCCACCAGATGTGGAACCAGCTGAGCCAACTCTTGATATTTGGAGGTATACTGGCGATGAGTCATACTACCAGCACAGAGCCCCAGAAATTCCCTCTCAACTCTGTCAATCTCGTTCTGCGGGCAGAACTTAGTGATTAGCAGCTTTTTCATGTCGTCCCATTTCATCTTTTTCATCTCAGCAGAAGACTTGATTCTTTCGATCGATCTCCACCAGCTTAATGCCTCATTAGTGAATGAGTGAGCGGCAAACTTGACCGCTTGATCATCACGGCACTCACTAATGTTGATCACCCCATTCATTCTCTCTATCCACTCAAAAGTGGCAACAGCATCTTTCCGTCCATCATACTTCGGCGGGTCACACCCCCGAAAGGACTTATAGTTGCAACCCCGGGTTGCCATTTCATAATCAGAATCATCATTGTCAGTGACTCCAAGTCTCTTGCTGCTTTCCTCTTTCGTTTCTTTCTTCCCTATATTAAACTCTTTAAGGGCCTCGCCCAATGCTTCTGGTAGAACTTTCTTCAAGATTGAAGTAACCTCTGCCGCTATAGCTTCTTTCACAATCGGTTCCAACTCAAGCGCCTCATTAGGGGCATCGTTAGGAGCCGACACATGGTTCCCACTATCATTATGCTCCACATGCACCGATTCAGCTTCGTTGCGGGAGTGCTCACTTTCTTCAGGACGGTTCCGGTTACCTGGAGGTCGGCCTCGACGACCAGTACGACCCCCAGTGCGACCTCCTCTCTTTGCTCTAGCCATTTAGTGTCTACTGTGAACAAAGATAGCTCGTGTTATCAAGATAGGTAACAATTTAGAACACCTCGAGTACTGTAAATTACTAATTACAGAGACCGGTATGAAATTACTAATTTACTTTACTACTCGGGTTCTGAACATTTCCTTTCCGAGTAACATTTGCATCCAAGTTCAGAGTTTCTACTATAAGGCACGTACTATCTACTGTCTACTGTCTGTGCTAAGGCATGTACTATGTACTATTTATGCTAAAGCATCTACTTTCTGCTATCTGTACTAAGGCATTATTGTCTATGTTCTATGTAAGGACATTGACTACCTTCTGTCTACTATCTTTCCATGGACGGGCTGCTCCGACTGACATTCCTTTCCTTCCTTTGTTTCGTCCCATTCTCAGTTTAAGTTCAGACATTATCGCAAATGTCTGAATCTCTCAAACTATGGCTCTGATACCAACTTGAAACGCCCCAAAACGGGTACATCTCATAGTTGGCACACAACATAACAAACATAGTTCTTAAACCGGAAATCAGAATCTATTACAGCGGAAGTCTTTAATTCAAATCATTCATCAAACTAAAACATGAAATATTGTCTATAACATGAACTATCAGGATTGGAAATGTCAGTCTTCAATACCGCAGCCCGATGTCCATGCTATCCAGCCCACATGGCTCTTTCACTTTTCTTTAGCTTTACCCTTTTTACCTGTCATGCATACTAAAAGTCAGCTAACGCTGGTGAGTTCTCTCTTTACTTTAAACTGTAAACTTTATCTTTGGTAGCTTAGTTTTATTAAAATAAAATAAGCTTTACTTTCACTTTCTTTGAAATAAACTTTTAACTATTACTTTAAAACTTTACAACGTTACAATTATAAATCTGTTACGTTACTATCTGTCATTAAAACTTTATCTTTAAGGAAACCCGTTAGGGTGTCCCACTGTACTCTGTCTATCATTTCACTTATACTTGACAAGTGACTTTATCATACTTTAACTATCACATATGGATCGTGGTCCGAGGACCAGATCCCTATCTTGCTTACACCTCAGGGTAAGACTTTTACTTTAGCGCTGCCCACACCTCAGGGTGGGACTTTCTTTCTCGCTTGCACGTTAGTGCAAGACTCCTTTAGCATTGCTCACACCTCAGGGTGAGACTTTCTCGCTTACACCGAAGTGAAGACTCCTTTAGCATTGCTTACACCGAAGTGTAAGGCTCCTTTAGCATTGCTTACACCGAAGTGTAAGACTCCTTTAGCATTGCTCACACCTCAGGGTGAGACTTCTACTTTAGCATGCCTGCAGGACTTTCTACTATGCAACTACTATGCAATGCAATTACACTATTACACAAATAGAAATGCAATCACATAACTTTCATATAGACAAATAACACATATTAACACATAAGCATATAACATGGTATTTGTCACTGTCACTGTCACTGTCACTGTCGAGCTGTACCGAAGTACGGCTCCTTTATCGTTCTTTCTTTAGCTCATTGTTATCTTTCAAAAACTTGTTTAAAAGATAATACTATGCTCTTTTGTTCTTTATCTTTCATTTTATAAAAATAACATTTTTATAAAATACTATACTTTGCCTTTCATTTTATAAAATACTATACTTTGCCTTTCATTTTATAAAAATAACATTTTTTATAAAATACTATACCAGTATGCATGCCAGCCCAAAACCATTAGGAAAAAGGGCAATAAGAACTCACCAGATGAATCGTTTCTGTTTACACCTAGCCGGTTCCTGAATGTCACTATGGTCACCCACAATCTGTATAATCAAGTCATAGGCGTAAGGCTGTGTTCCTAGGGGACACTTAGACATTACTAGGCTTGACTCAGATGTTTCGGGTCATGGTTTCATTATCGAAACTAGGTAGTTTCGAGTCCTGGCTCCTTATCGAAACTATGTAGTTTCGAGCCCTGGCTTCTTATCGAAACTAAGTAGTTTCGAGTCACTGCTTCTTATCGAAACTAAGTAGTTTCGAGTCATTGCTTCTTATCGAAACTAAGTAGTTTCGAGTCACTGCTTCTTATCGAAACTAAGTAGTTTCGAGTCATTGCTTCTTATCGAAACTAAGTAGTTTCGAGTCGTATGACTTATATAAATTCTTAGTTAAGGTCTTGGGTCTATATTGAAACTATGGTAGTTTCGATGGGTCTGCCCCTGTCGAAACTAGGTAGTTTCGATAGATGCGTCCATATCGAAACTAGTAGTTTCGACTGTACAGTCTTCTTCCCCAAACAGAACCCTAGATCTGGTCCCTTTGTTCTAATCGATCAAGCTATGAACTTTTTACGTTCGAAATGTTCCATTTTCCCCCATGAACCCAAACCCGTGGTTTGTTTCCAGTTTCACACGTAAAAATCTAAACCTTTACTCGATTATTAACCCGAAACCCGAAAGTTACAAAAACTCAGATTTAGGCATAATAATTACCTGTTATAGCTTCCTTCTCGTTCCTTTATGCTCCAGAGATGTTGAGCAACAATCCTCGAGACTTTGAGCTTGATCCGAGCTTTCTCTCTCTAGACGATCTCTCTCTCTCTCTCTCTAAGGTTCTTGCGCAGGAAGAAAATGAAGGACACAGGAGGAAATGGCTACTGATTAGAAGGGTTCTTCTCAGTTTTCGGGCCCATGGGCCGGCCCCTAGCCAAGCCCACCTTCCTTTTTCTTTTATTTGGGTTTTTATTTATTTTGGGATGTTACAATCCTTGGACGAGCATAGCTTGCGTTACGCATTGAGAGTGAGTTTGGTCCAGTACTCTTATCGGATGATGAGGTGATCAGTAATCTGCCTGTTGGGTACATGGGTCTGTACACCGTCTACATTGAATTTTCAAACCTTCGATTGCCATTCACCTTGTTTTTCCTACAAGTAATCGAGTTCTTAGGGCTTCAAGTTTATCAATTGGTGCCTTATGGTATTAACAAAATCACCCATTTTGAAATGTTGTGTCGTGCCCATGGTGTCGCACTTTTTGTTCCCATGTTTCACCAATTTTTCCGTCTTGCATGCAACGGCGATTGGCTCACCATTGTGATGTTGAAAAATGGGAGTCCTCACCGTTTATATCGTACAAAACTAGCCCTTAAACATTGGAAGGAAAACTTCTTCCGGTGAAAAAGTCTATCGTACCATTCGAGATGCCTGCTCGTGATACATTAGGTCCTCTTGACCTATCTTTCCTTCTGGATTCTTCTTATGATGATGTTGTTTTTGGAAAGCTCCAAGAGTCGCTTACCTATGCTCGGTCTTATGAGGAGCATGTCCTTGTCAATGATGGTGTTAGTCGCCTCTGATCTGCCTCTAATGAGGTTCTAGTGATTATGAGGGGAGGTTTAGGTGAGCGTTGGAAGATTTCGTGTCATTGGGATTTTCCTGTTACTTCTGCTTACTTTTTGTTTTTTAATTTGTTGTAGAGATGAGTTTGCTCGAGACTTTGTTTAACAAGAGCTTGGATGGTGTGGAGTATTCTTCTCGCCCCTTGGTTGAGGGGGAGAAAGCGATGCTTGAGTTGTATGACGTTGCCTTCTTTAATGGTGGAGAGTTTGCTACTATCCTTGTTGGGGTGGACGAAGAGGATCTCCCGAGTCGTCCTGCCGCTAATGTTGTTATTAAGGTTGCTTCTACTGGGGATGCCTCTGCCCCTAGTGGTTCTGTTCCCAAAACTCTTGCCGAAGTGAAGGCTCCTCCTATTGGTTCTACAAAAAGAACGAGCAAAAGGAAGAAACGGGTTGCAAGAGGACACGATATGGAAACTTCCCCACTGTTTGTTCAATTATGCAGCGTTATTTTACCGAAACGCCAACAAATAAATTAGTATAACACATAACCTTTAGTCTAAGATAAGAGTTATGCAATTTGCACCAAAACCACTACACTCGGAGAAACACATGACAAAATTTTTGAACAACTATCCTTATTATTGAAAAACATTAGCAAATAAATAGTAACAATTATCTTTATTATTGAAAAACATTAGCAAATGAATAGTAACAACTTTTTTTATTTAAAAAAAAATACTTAACGAATAAAAATTGTCATAGAAGACGGTGCTAAGCTCATTGTTAATAAAATTTAAACGAAAAAAATGAATAGTAACAAATATCCTTATTATTAAAAAACATTAGCAAATGAATAGTAACAATTTTTTTATTAAAAAAAATACTTAACGAACAAAAATTATCATAGAAGACGGTGTTGAGCTCATCGTTAATAAAATTTAAACGAAAACGTAGGCGAAACAGAAACATAAAACTAAATAATTTAAAAAAATAGGGAAAAAACAAAATAAAAAATTTAACAGTTCGGGTTGTCTAAAACCATAAATTAAGTACCGATACAGGTTCCGATAATACCAATATCAACAATGATGTTGTTCCCCCATAATAGGTTCGGCTCGTCACGGTACCAGAACGGTAACAACACTCGCTATAGGCAACGATAGAAAAGTCTAGATTTTGAATACAACTCCGTTTAAAAAAATATTATATTGGAACGTTGACAAAAAAACTATAAACAGCTGCGCACTCTGTATTTTAAAAAAAGTTAACGAACGAAAGTTATTAAAGGAAAACGGAATTAATAGAAAATGAAACGGGATAAAAACGTATATTATATATATTGTAAGGGTCGAAAATGAAAACATGAAAAAAAGAAGAAAAAAGTGACGTGGCAGTGTTACTGTTTCTCGACACACTCAATATTTCTTATTTAAATAAATGATTTCAAAAAATGTCACGTGTAATCACCATATTATTTCTAACCAAAATCTTCTATATTTTCCTATTTTAAGTAATTTTGAATTTTAAAATTTAAATATGTTAATATTTTTATTTTTCAAAAAAATATATATATATAGAACTTGAATTCTAATTATTACTTACTTAAGAAAACAAAGAATTTTATTTCTTGTTTTATACATTTTTTAAAGAAAATTACACATTATTGTATTTTATTTTTTCTATTAAACAACCACATGTAATACATGGGTATATAACCTAGTTAATTAATAATGTAAGGATTAAAAATGAAAATTCGCTAAATAATGAGTTAATAATGTAAGAGTTGAAAATGAAAAAGTGAACGAAAAAAAAGTGATGTGTCATTGTTATTGTTCCCCATTAATAATAACTAGAAATTATGATATGCGCGTTTCGGCGGGTTCATACAGTAATATTAACGTGGTTAAGTACATAATTAAGTCTGTGCGTATGTGAATCTTGCTACACGTGTTGCGCTTGTGACACTAACGTCGTTAAATACGGTGCGTTAGCACCCCGCGATCTACAACGGGAAGCGGACCATAAACAATTGAGGCAATGACTAACCTGACTAATCACAAAAAAAATTATTAAGTACATAAAAAATGTATGAAATTACGACGACTTGATTAGCCCAATAAAAATAAATGTTAAAAAACAAAGAAAAAAGCAAAAAAAATTATGGACCAACAAATAGGTGACATATGGCGTGACATTGGGGAAAACACATAATTTTGATATTTTACAAACTTCACGGGGACTTGTGGTATCACACATGTAAATGAGTAAAACAAAATTTATAACGATACGCAAAGAAAAAGATATTAAACAAAATGAGTAAAACAAAATTTATATCAGGACGCAAAGAAAAAAATATTAAACAAAAAAACAAAATATTTATTTGTAGAGGTATATTTAGGTTTTTTAGAAAGTTGAGGGTTATCATTTGAAAATATGAAAATGAAGGGGGTGCATATGATATATGAAAAAGAAAAAAAATATGATTCGACGCCGACAGTACATTTTGAGTGTTTATGAATTTATACCGGGATGCCAGAAAAAAAACCAAACATAGTCACAAATTATTATTATTTTTTTAAAACTAATGAACGAAAGTTATTGAGAAAAAATTTGATTATGTATACTATAGGGGGTAAACTATAAACTATAGAAACATAAGAGGTTAAAGTTACATTTTATAATATTAATGAGTTAGTTTTGTCAGTTTAACAAAGTTAGTGATAAGTTTTGATTGGTGAAAAGTAACTTAAAAAACCTGGAAGGGTTAAAATAATATTTTAGAAAGTTAAAGAGTTACTTTTGATAATATGCCAAAGTTCAGGGGTGTGTTTGGTGGGTGGCAACGTTACTAAATGAGTTGGTAAGAATGATAATTGTCTTTGACAAAAATGAATTTTAGATTTTAAAAAGATGTTTTTTTTTTCAATATTAATAATTTATCCCCATCTATTTTGTTTTATGTGTTTTAATTCATGTGATATTATTTAGAGTGAAGGGGGCGTCCTCGGGCAGGGCTTCACGGGTCCACGGGTACACCGTCGTCGACGCTTCGGGTAAGAGATCGGGTAGGGCTTTGCGGGTATATGTACCTGAGATTGAGGGTTTGAAAGATAGCCCATGCTCTGAAGGAATTCATGGTTGAAATAAGAAAAGTCGTCTTCTTCGAGTTGATTGTGGGAGAAAGCTATTGAATTTTATGGATAAATGCAGATAGCCATGAAAACTAGTCCATGTTTTTTTGTGTTTCTTTGGGTTAAAGATAAAGTGGTTAAGAATATAAAGAATATTTTTTTTTTGCAAAAGATAAATAAATTGGTGGTAAGTTTTAATTTTAAAAAATAAGATTTTTGGAGAATAAATAACAACGAAGTTATTTTTATTAATTTTATAAAGAATTAGTTTAAAAGAAAAAAAAATTCTTTAGTGTATTAGGGTTGTGCCCCCAACACTTTAGGTTATTAGGGTATTATTTGAATAAAAGTGAGGTGACACTCTCATTGGGTATTTTTGTTATCATACTTTTTGAATGAGGGCTGTGCCACCTTCCCCGTTAGAAACAAATTTGCATAATAAGTTCTGTTATGTCATCTCTTTTTATACACATATATACTATATAATAAATAAATGTTTTCAATGTCACGTGTCGTCTCCACATTCATTTTTTTTAAATTCCCTCTATCTCTCTTAATAAATGCACTTCCATATTTTCAATAATAATATATTTTTAAATAATATATTAATTATACTAATAAAACACATTTACTTTAAATTATCTCATATTATAAGAAATTTTAAAATATAATTACCTATCTTATGTTTTAAATCAAATAATAATTAAAGTCAAATTACATTGGATATTATATAATATATTTTTAAAACTCAATTATATATTAAATTTTACATATTTTTTATTTTGTTTTCTATTGTTACTATATGTATTATATTTTTCCACCTATAAGATATATATATATATATATATATATATATATATATATATATATATATATATAGGATTAGGTTCAGGTAAAAAAGATTATAATTCTAAGAAGGTTGAGAACGATTTAGAGCCATTAGATCAAATTGTACAAATGATTTAATGGTTTAGATTAAATTGTAGGAGAAAAAATTGTTGGAATGATATTTTAGTCTTGGCCACTTTTGTTGACTTTTTATCAAGTTCTCCCCCTCATTTTTAAACGTTCATAACTTTTACATACGACATTATTTTTTCAAAAAAAATTACACCATAAAAACGAGCGTTTTTTTATCTTTAAAACGAGTATAGTGTCGTAATAAACAAAAAATAAAAAAAATTACGTTTTCCAACTCATTGTGTAATACAAGTTCATTGTGTAATACAAGTTCAATGTGTAATACAAGTTCATTGTGTTATATGTATTTATCATTGTGTTTTACGTTTTTTAGCTCATTGTGTAATACAAGTTCATTGTGTAATACAAGTTTATTGTGTAATAAAAGTTTAATGTGTAATACAAGTCCATTGTGTTATATGTAATTATCATTGTGTTTTACGTTTTCCAGCTCATTGTGTAATACAAGTTCATCATGTAATACAAGTTCATTGTGTAATACAAGTTCATTGTGTAATACAAGTTCATTGTGTAATACAAGTTTATTGTGTAATTAGTCAGGTCATTGTGTAATACAAGTTCATTGTTTCAAATATTTTTCATCATTGTGTTATATGTTTTCATCATTGTGTTTTACGTTTTCCAGCTAATTGTGTAATTCGCTCAAATATATAATATCATTGTGTAATATGTCCATTGTGTATTATCAGTTCATTTTATAATATCAGGTCTGATCATTGTGTAATATCAGACATTGTATTACACATTGACCTGGTGTATTAAACATTGACCATTATGCCCTCCCTTTAAAAATAATAAAATGACACATGTCAAGCTTAGAATGTGTAACATCCCAAAATAAATAAAAATCCAAATAAAAGAAAAAGGAAGGTGGGCTTGGCTAGGGGCCGGCCCATGGGCCCGAAAACTGAGAAGAACCTTTCTAATCAGTAGCCATTTCCTCCTGTGTCCTTCATTTTCTTCCTGCGCAAGAACCTTAGAGAGAGAGAGAGAGAGAGATCGTCTAGAGAGAGAAAGCTCGGATCAAGCTCAAAGTCTCGAGGATTGTTGCTCAACATCTCTGGAGCATAAAGGAACGAGAAGGAAGCTATAACAGGTAATTATTATGCCTAAATCTGAGTTTTTGTAACTTTCGGGTTTAGGGTTAATAATCGAGTAAAGATTTAGATTTTTACGTGTGAAACTGGAAACAAACCACGGGTTTGGGTTCATGGGGGAAAATGGAACATTTCGAACGTAAAAAGTTCATAGCTTGATCGATTAGAACAAAGGGACCAGATCTAGGGTTCTGTTTGGGGAAGAAGACTGCACAGTCGAAACTACTAGTTTCGATATGGACACATCTATCGAAACTACCTAGTTTCGACAGGGGCAGACCCATCGAAACTACCATAGTTTCAATATAGACCCAAGACCTTAACTAAGAATTTATATAAGTCATACGACTCGAAACTACTTAGTTTCGATAAGAAGCAGTGACTCGAAACTACTTAGTTTCGATAAGAAGCAGTGACTCGAAACTACTTAGTTTCGATAAGAAGCAGTGACTCGAAACTACTTAGTTTCGATAAGAAGCAGTGACTCGAAACTATTAGTTTCGATAAGAAGCCAGGGCTCGAAACTACATAGTTTCGATAAGGAGCCAGGACTCGAAACTACCTAGTTTCGATAATGAAACCATGACCCGAAACATCTGAGTCAAGCCTAGTAATGTCTAAGTGTCCCCTAGGAACACAGCCTTACGCCTATGACTTGATTATACAGATTGTGGGTGACCATAGTGACATTCAGGAACCGGCTAGGTGTAAACAGAAACGATTCATCTGGTGAGTTCTTTTTGCCCTTTTTCCTAATGGTTTTGGGCTGGCATGCATACTGGTATAGTATTTTATAAAAATGTTATTTTTATAAAATGAAAGGCAAAGTATAGTATTTTATAAAAATGTTATTTTTATAAAATGAAAGGCAAAGTATAGTATTTTATAAAAATGTTATTTTTATAAAATGAAAGATAAAGAACAAAAGAGCATAGTATTATCTTTTAAACAAGTTTTTGAAAGATAACAATGAGCTAAAGAAAGAATGATAAAGGAGCCGTACTTCGGTACAGCTCGACAGTGACAGTGACAGTGACAGTGACAAATACCATGTTATATGCTTATGTGTTAATATGTGTTATTTGTCTATATGAAAGTTATGTGATTGCATTTCTATTTGTGTAATAGTGTAATTGCATTGCATAGTAGTTGCATAGTAGAAAGTCCTGCAGGCATGCTAAAGTAGAAGTCTCACCCTGAGGTGTGAGCAATGCTAAAGGAGTCTTACACTTCGGTGTAAGCAATGCTAAAGGAGTCTTACACTTCGGTGTAAGCAATGCTAAAGGAGTCTTCACTTCGGTGTAAGCGAGAAAGTCTCACCCTGAGGTGTGAGCAATGCTAAAGGAGTCTTGCACTAACGTGCAAGCGAGAAAGAAAGTCCCACCCTGAGGTGTGGGCAGCGCTAAAGTAAAAGTCTTACCCTGAGGTGTAAGCAAGATAGGGATCTGGTCCTCGGACCACGATCCATATGTGATAGTTAAAGTATGATAAAGTCACTTGTCAAGTATAAGTGAAATGATAGACAGAGTACAGTGGGACACCCTAACGAGTTTCCTTAAAGATAAAGTTTTAATGACAGATAGTAACGTAACAGATTTATAACTGTAACGTTGTAAAGTTTTAAAGTAATAGTTAAAAGTTTATTTCAAAGAAAGTGAAAGTAAAGCTTATTTTATTTTAATAAAACTAAGCTACCAAAGATAAAGTTTACAGTTTAAAGTAAAGAGAGAACTCACCAGCGTTAGCTGACTTTTAGTATGCATGGCAGGTAAAAAGGGTAAAGCTAAAGAAAAGTGAAAGAGCCATGTGGGCTGGATAGCATGGACATCGGGCTGCGGTATTGAAGACTGACATTTCCAATCCTGATAGTTCATGTTATAGACAATATTTCATGTTATAGTTTGATGAATGATTTGAATTAAAGACTTCCGCTGTAATAGATTCTGATTTCCGGTTTAAGAACTATGTTTGTTATGTTGTGTGCCAACTATGAGATGTACCCGTTTTGGGGCGTTTCAGAATGATTCTTACACTTCTTATTTTTAAAACCCTTTTTACTATAACCTAACCCTATATACACACACACACACACACACACATATATATATATATATATATATATATATATATCTTTTAAGAAAACTTATGTATTAATATTTTTTCATCCTGTGTAGTACACAGGTTCTATACTAGTAAAATAATAAAACAAAAAAGTTATGTCGGGCTATTTTATCTCAAATTCTGGGATATTAATTGGTGAAAGGTTCAGCAGCATGGTTGAGACTCACGTAGATATACCAGTAGGGTCAGACCCGAGCATGTGTGGGGTGAGACGGTTTTTTTTTTAGGGGGGGGGGGTGGGGGATTATAAATGATATATATTATAAAAATATATATTTAATATAAATTGAGTTTAAAAAATAAATTAACTGATGGGTTAATCACAAAGAACAAATTACAATTAACAATTAACTTATATGTCATATAAACTGAGTTTAAAAACTCATTCAAATTTTTTACAAAAAAAACGATCAAACTTCCGCCGCGAATGAATGGGGGGGGGGGGGCTAGTTACTATTAAATACACAAAACTCTGGGTTTGTTGGTGCCCTCCGTTGGACGCCGACATTCCATTTTAGGGTTATTAGAAATATAACCTAGTCGAGCTTGAGATCTGTCATATCATTTGTTGTCCTCTAAAAAAGAAATAATATTAATAATAAGTGTTGCCCTCATACACAAGTTTTAATTTTTCTTTTCTCAAAGTAAACAACTTCTTAAAATAACTAGTTTTACTTTCGCGTTTCGTGACGGGAGTCTGACCATTATTGGTTTGACTCATTTAATTATGTTAATATTTTTATTTTAAAAAAAAAAATATATATATATATATATACAATTTGAATTCTAATTATTACTTAATTAAGAAAACAAAGAATTTTATTTCTTGTTTTATACATTATTTTAATTTTTTTTACACATTATTGTATTTTATTTTTTATTAAACAACCTCATATAATACTTGAATATATAACCCAGTGAGTTAATAATGTAAGGATTGAAAATGAAAACACACTCAATAATGAGTTAATAATGTAAGAGTTGAAAATGAAGGAAAAAAAAGTGACGTCTCAGTGTTACTATTCCCCATTAATAATAAATGTTTTCTTTTTCAATGTTATTAATTTATCCCCATCTATTTTGTTTTATGTGTTTTAAATAATGTGATATTACTTAGGGAGAAGGGGGCAACCTCGGGTAGGGCTTTGCGGGTTCACGGGTACCACGGGTACGTCGCCGCCGACGCTTCGGGTAAGAGATCGGGTAGGGCTTTGCGGGTATATGTACCTGATATTGAGGGTTTTAAAGATAGCCCATGCTTTGAAGAAATTCATGGTTGAAATAAGAAAAGTCGTCTTCTTCGAGTTGATAGTGTGAGAAAGCTATTGAACTTCATGTATAAATACAGATAGCCATGAAATCCAGTCCATGTTTTTAGTGTTTCTTAGGTTGGAAGATAAAGTGGTTAATAATAAGATTTTTTTTTAAAGATAAATAAATTGGTGGTAAGTTTTATTTTTTAAAAAATATGTTTTTTGGAGAATAAATAACAAGGAAATTATTTTTATTAATTTTATAAAGAATTAGTTTAAAAGAAAAAAAATTAGGGTATTAAGGTAGTATTTGAATAAAAGTGAGGTGACACCATTTTTGAGTATTTTTGTTTGGATACTTTTTGAGTAAGGGTTATGCCCCTTCACCCTTGAAAACAAATTTGCATAATAAATTCTATTATGTCATCTCTTTTTATACACATAAAATAATAAAACAAAAATGTTATGTCGGACTATTTTATCTCAAATTCTGGGATATTAATTGGTGAAAGGTTCTAGATCATCAAAATAGAAATTAATTGGTGAAAGGTTCAGCAGCATGGTTGAGACTTTGGTAGATATACCCGAAGGGTCGGCTCCGAACATGTGTGGGATGGGCTACCTTCTAGGGCCCGGTTTTATCTCAAAGGATGTGTTGAGGTGAAACCTCAATGATAGAATAAATTTCGACTAAAAATATTATTTCTGAAATCCTGATAGTTATCTATCAATACAAGGTTCGAAAAAATCAGAACTAAACATGAGAACCGTTATATATATGTTCTTTATGTTCTTGGAGCATTTTCTTTTTATCTAAACTCCAACTCTATAAAATTTAACTCGATCAAACTTGTAACAAATTAAAACTCAAGAATCACTTGATCTAATTACAAGCCACTTGGATTTTGAAGACTTTAATATTATATAGAGTAAAGTGTCATTGTCGTCACTATGGTTGGGCTATTTTTAGTTTCTTTGTCCACAACTTTTCAAAATCTAACCATTTGCATCTAACTGAATAGTTTCGTCTATATTTTAACGTTAAATCAGGGGTCAGTTTGAAATTCATAGGTTAAAATCTATCCAAAATTGCCTCTGATTTAACGCTAAAATGTAGACGGGGTTAATTAGGTGAATGAAAATGACTAGATTTAAAAAAACAAGTAACGAAAAAGCTAAAAAAGAAATGTTAAATGAAAGTGACCAAAATTGTTAAACCAGAAGAATGAAAAAGATACCTTCCTCTATTATATAACTAGTTTAGAACCTGTGTAATACATAGGGTGAAAAAATATTAAGATATATTTTTTTTAAATATTTATATTTATCTTATAAGTGAAAAAATGTATTACATATAGTAATAATAGAAAATAAAATTCAAAAATATGTAAAAAGTAATATATAATTGAGTTTCGAAAATAAAATAATTATTATTCAATGTAATTTGACTTTCATTTATTATTTGGTTGAAAACTTAACCTAGGTAATTAAATTTTAAAGTTTCTTATAATAAGAGATAGTTTAAAATAAATATGTTTTATTAGTATAACTAATAATTTTTAAAAAATACATATTATTATAAAAAAGATATAGGTGTATTTAATAAGAGAGAAAAACTAGAAAAAATGATACGAATGAATATGAAGGCGACACATTGAATGAGAAACATTTGTTTATTATATAGTATAGATATAGATTTATAGGGACATGTTCAATTGAGAACCGTAATTTTAACGAGAACCAAAAGAACTATGCATTTCTACACAAATGTATACATGCATCCTTACTATTAAAAACACAAAACTCGTTTTTTGTTGGTGGCCTCTTGTTGGACGCCGACATTCCATTTTAGAGTTATTAGGAATATAACCTAGTCAAGCTTGAGATCTTTCATATCATTTGTTGTCCTCCAAAAAAGAAATAATATTAATAAAAAGTGTTCCCCTCATACACAAGTTTTAATATTTCTTTTCTCAAAGTAAACAACTTATTAAAATAACTAGTTTTTACTTTTCGTGTTTCGCGACGGGAGTCTGACCATTATTGGTTTGACTCATTTAATTATGTTAATGTTTTTATTTAAAAAATATATATATAAATATAATTTGAATTCTAATTTTTACTTAATTAAGAAAATAAAGAATTTTATTTTTTGTTTTATACATTATTTTAAATGTTTTTTTACACATTATTGTATTTTATTTTTCTATTAAACAACTTTATGTAATACATGATTATATAACCTAGTAAGTTAATAATGTAAGGATTAGAAATGAAAACACGTTTAATAAGGAGTTAATAATGTAAGAGTTGAAAATAAAAAAAGTGAAGGAAAAAAAGTGATATCTCAGTGTTAGTGTTCCCCATTAATAATAATAATAATTGTCTTTGACAAAAATCAATTTTAGATTTTAAAAAATGTGTTTTTTTAATATTAATAATTTATCCCCATCTATTTTGTTTTATGTGTTTTAAATCATGTGATATTATTTAGAGGGAAGGGGGCGTCCTCGGGTAGGGCTTTGCGGGTTCGTGGGTTCACGGGTACCACGGGTACACCGCCGCCAACGCTTCGGATAAGAGATCGGGTAGGGCTTTGCGGGTATATGTACCCGAGATTGAGGGTTTGAAAGATAGCCCATGCTTTGAAGAAATTCATGGTTGAAATAAGAAAAGTCGTCTTCTTCGAGTTGATTGTGGGAGAAAGCTATTGAACTTCATGTATGAATGCAGATAGCCATGAAATCGAGTCCATGTTTTCTAGTGTTTCTTTGGGTGGAAGATAAAGTCGTTAAGAATTTTTTTTTGAAAAAGATAAATAAATTGGTGGTAAGTTTTAATTTTTTAAAAATATGATTTTTGGAGAATAAATAACAACGAAGTTATTTTTATTAATTTTATAAAGAATTAGTTTAAAAGAAAAAAAATATTTAGGGTATTAGGGTAGTATTTGAATAAAAGTTAGGTGTCACACCCTCATTAAGTATTTTTGTTTGGGTATTTTTTGAGTGAGGGTTATGCCCCTTCACCCATGAAAACAAATTTGCATAATAAATTCTATTATGTCTTCTCTTTTTATACACATAAAATAATAAAACAAAAATGTTATGTCGGACTATTTTATCTCAAATTCTGGGATATTAATTGGTGAAAGGTTCTAGATCATCAAAATAGAAATTAATTGGTGAAAGGTTCAGCAGCATGGTTGAGACTTTGGTAGATATACCCGAAGGGTCGGCTCCGAACATGTGTGGGATGGGCTACCGTCTAGGGCCCGGTTTTATCTCAAAGGATGTGTTGAGGTGAAACCTCAATGATAGAATAAATTTCGACTAAAAATATTATTTCTGAAATCCTGATAGTTATCTATCAATACAAGGTTCGAAAAAATCAGAACTAAACATGAGAACCGTTATATATATGTTCTTTATGTTCTTGGAGCATTTTCTTTTTATCAAAACTCCAACTCTATAAAATTTAACTCGATCAAACTTGTAACAAATTAAAAGTCAAGAATCACATGATCTAATTAAAAGCCTCTTGGATTTTGAAGACTTTAATATTATATAGAGTAAAGTGTCATTGTCGTCACTATGGTTTGGCTATTTTTAGTTTCTTTGTCCACGACTTTTCAAAATCTAATCATTTGTATCCACCTGAATAGATCCGTCTATATTTTATCGTTAAATCAGGGATCCGTTTGAAATTCATAGGTTAAAATCTATCCAAAATTTTCTGTGATTTAACGCTAAAATGTAGACGGGGTTAATTAGATGAATGAAAATGACTAGATTTAAAAAAATAAGTAACGAAAAAGCTAAAAAAGAAATGCTAAATGAAAGTGACCAAAATTGTTAAACCAGAAGAATGAAAAAGATACCTTCATCTATTATATAACTAGCTTAGAACCTGTACACAGAGTGAAAAAATATCAAAATTTAATTTTTTTAAATATTTATATGTATCTTATAGGTGGAAAATGTATTACATATAGTAATAATAGAAAATAAAATTAAAAAATATGTAAAAAGTAATATATAATTGAGTTTCAAAAATAAATTAATTATTATTCAATATAATTTGACTTTCATTTATTATTTGGTTGGAAACTTAATCTAGGTAATTAAATTTCAAAGTTTCTTATAATAAGAGATAGTTTAAAATAAATATGTTTTATTAGTATAATTAATAATTTTTAAAAAATACATATTATTATGAAAAAGATATAGGTGTATTTAATAAGAGAGAAAAACTAGAAAAAATGATACGAATAAATATGAAGACAACACATTGAATGAGAAACCTTTGTTTATTATATGGTATAGATATAGATTTATAGGGACATGTTCAATTGAGAACCGTAATTTTAATGATAACCAAAAGAACTATGCATTTCTACACAAATGTATATATGCATCCTTACTTTATACATACACAAATACATATATGTATCCTTATATTTTTATAAAAATAGGTTCTTTTGGTTTTCTTGTCAAATTGTAATCGAAAATGTCCCGATATTTATATTTAAATATTTATAGATCGAAGAAAGATTCCTTAATGCCATTAGCCTGTCAAATTTTGTCCGGATCCCTTTATAATTGCTTTTCATTAAATGTCCGGTCCCATTGCTTTATTATATTTTTTATTTAATTTTATAAAATATTAAAATTGCATAGTAGTTTCATTTGATGCCGTTTGGTTACCATTTATTAGACAAATATAATAATCATTTATTATGTACATATATACGAGAGAGAGAGAGAGAGAGAGAAAGAGAGAGAGAGCTGGATTAATAGATCTCCACTACACAACTCTTGTATCATCTTCTATTGAAGCCAACTCGATCTCTGTGTTATTGAAAGATGATGACAATCCCTACAAGAAGGTTAGTTTTTAATTTTTATGCAGTCATCTATTCAAACTTTTCACTGGATCAAGCCAGAACCAAGATAGGGTTAAAGGGGTCCGTTGACCCTGGTCATTAGAATTTCTCGGCTGAGGTAATTTTTTTTTAAAGAAATACACGAGTTTGGTTTTTTTAGTTGTAGTTGTAGTTGTGGTTGATAGAGAAGTGAACTTTAATACTACCCTTTGACTGAAACATTTTGTCTCCATCTCTACTTTTTAAATGTATTTACGTAATTTATTTGAATACACTCGTATGTAGAGCTATTGATCTTTCTTTTACTTATATTCTTGAGAAAAGGGTTGTTCGCTCATGAAAAGCTATAAAAATAACAATGTTTAGAGGATTTTATAACGCTGGAAATAAAATGAAACTATGAATCCGGTTTTATTTAATATTTTTTTACACTTTATAGATATCTCTTATTTTATTTCATTACTTCTTTTTTATATATTCGTTTAGGGTTAGGTTATATACTAAAAAAATAATTTAATCTAAAAAGTGTAAAAAGTACACTGCATCCTAAATTTAAGGTTTGATATTTTTTTAATTTTTAGATATGTTCACAAAAGATAAACATGAACACCTTACCTAAAAATTAAGATACCACGTCTTTTTTACATTTTTTAAGCAAAATCTTCTTTTTAATATAACACACCCGTAGTCTTTTATTACTTAGAACACATAAAATAAAATCATTTGAGCGAAACTATGTTTGCGTTGTTCTACAGTTTATAGATATCTCCTATTTATGTCTTAATTAGTTTTTATATATCGCCTTTTATTACTTTTAGACGATTTTAGAACATATCTTGCATAATATAAATCATTTGAGTGAAAACTATGTGTAGACTAGAAGGAAAGGTAGCATTGATAACAGGAGGAGCGAGTGGAATTGGGGAGTGTACCGCAAAACTCTTTGCTGAACATGGAGCAAAAATTGTAATCGCCGATGTACAAGATCAACTTGGTCTATCAGTTTGTGATGCCTTAGGATCATCGAAATCAATATATGTCCATTGCGACGTAACAAATGAAGAACATGTCAAAAACGCGGTAGATACTGCAGTTGCAACTTATGGGAAACTCGATATCATGTTTTGTAATGCAGGAATAGTTGATCCTAACAAACAACGCATTATTGATAACGAAAAAAGTGATTTTGAACGTGTGCTTAGTGTCAATGTCACAGGTGTCTTTCTAAGCATGAAACATGCTGCAAGAGTTATGGTTCCAGCACGAGCCGGCTCAATAATATCAACGGCTAGCATTTCTTCAAATGTTGGTGGAGCGGCCTCACATGCTTATTGTTGTGCAAAGCATGCCGTAGCTGGCTTGACCAAGAACCTAGCTGTGGAACTTGGACAATTTGGTATTCGAGTCAATTGTTTGTCACCTTATGCTATGGTCACACCTTTAGCGACCAGTTTTGTTGGGGTTGAAGGCGAGGCGTTAGAAAATGTGATGAACCAACTTAGCAACCTTAAGGGGGTGACACTTAGGACAGATGATGTTGCTAAGGCCGCCCTTTTTCTTGTGAGTGACGAGGCAAAGTATATTAGCGGACAAAATTTGTTTATTGATGGTGGATTTAGCATTGTTAATCCATCTTTCAACTTGTTTAAATATCCAGAGGATCTTTAAGTTGAGCATGTCATCTTATTGCGTATTTTTAATAAGACAAATTCACACGGTGTGTGTTTTTATTTATAAAGATCTGTACCCTTTAAAGTTGCTATATATTACAAAAGTAAAGAAGATTTATACTAATGTATTACTATACCTATGCGTTCTTTTAATGCTAAACATCAAATCTATTACAATATATAGAAGTGATTTAGTAAATCTCTCTTCTAACAAAAAACTAAATGGTTTTATCACTTGGCATCACCATATTACATCTCACAATTTTTTACCCCAAAAACCACATTTTTATCCTCCATTTAATACTTTCATATTTAGCTTCTTTTTTTAAAAAAAAATTACATAGATAAACATTTTCATCATTATTACCACTAGCTCATATTTTTTTTAAAATTATCAAAAGTTAATACTTTAAAAAAAATCAAGAATTTAAAAACAAGAGATTTAAAAAAAAAGAGTTTTTAAAGTTTTATTATTAAAAAAAACGATTTTTTAAAATTTCATTATAAAAAAACAAGATTTTTTTAATTTTACATATAAAATTTAAAAATACTATGATTGTATTTTAAACAAATGTGTTGGAATGACCGGTGACCATCAAAACTTTTATTTGATATATAGTATAGTCTAACTTAGAACCCGTGTAATGCACACGAGATGAAAAATATCAATATATAAAATTATTAAATCTTTACATATATAGGAAAAGGTTCAGGTAAAAAAGATTCTAAATATAAGAAAGATGAGAAGGATTTAGGGCAGTTACATCAAATCGTATTAAAGATTTAATGGTTGAGATTAAATTGTAGGAGAAAAAACTGTTGGAAAAATATTTTAGTCTTGGGCACTTTTTTTGACTTTTTTTTTATCAAGTTCCCTCCATTTTTGAACGTTCATAACTTTAACATCGACATTATTTTTTTAAAAAAATTACACCATAAAAACGAGCTTTTTTTAATCTTTAAAATGAGTATTGTGTCGCTATATACAAAAATGAAAAAAAAAAGATTATGTTTTCCAGCTCATTATGTAATTTGTCGGGTCATTGTGTAATATCAGTTCATTGTGTAATATCAGGTCTGGTTATTATGTAATACCAGGTCATTGTATAATGTCAGATCTGGCCATTGTGTCAAATGTTTTTCATCATTGTGTTATATGTATTCATTATTTTGTCAAATATTTTTCATCATTATGCTATATGTATTCATCATTGTGTTTTACGTTTCCCAGCTCATTGTGTAATTTGCTCATTGTGTAATTTGCTCATTATTGTGTAATTTGCTCATTATTGTATAATTCGCTCAAATATGTCAGGTCATTGTGTAATGTAATGTCTGGTTATTGTGTAATTTTCTCATTGTGTAATATCAGTTCATTGTCTAATATCAGGTCTGGTCATTGTGTAATATCATACCTTATATTACACAATGACCATTATGCCGTCCATTTAAAAACAATAAAAAGACACATATCAAGCTCAGAATTCTTCTTACCCTTCTTATTTTTAAAACCCTTTTTTACCATAACCTAACCCTACATATATATTTTACAGGTGTAAAAGTGTATTACATATACTAAGGATAGAAAACAAAATTCAAAATATTTAAAACTAATATATAATTGGTTTCGAAAATAAGTTAATTACTATTTAATGTAATTTGACTTTCATTTACTATTTGATTGAAAATAAAAGTTATATAATTAAATTTTAAAGTTTCTTATAATAAGGGATAATTTAAAATAAATTTGTTTTATTACTATAACTAGTGTTAGAACCCGTGTATTACACGGGATGAATAAATAACAAAATACAAAATGACAAAAAAAAAAACTAAAATAATTCATAAATCTGTTAAAAAATTTCTTTGTATACAACGTTGGATGTTTTATTTGTATTTTTTCCATCCTTATCTAAGATTAAAAGTTTTAACCCGTCTCTGTTTTTAACTCTGCAAGTGCCATATAAAGTTGTCTATGAGTAAAAACCGATTGCCTCAAGAAGTGGATTCTGGTCATACTTCTTTACATATTAAACTTATATTTTCTTAAGAATGTATTAAATATGATTACGAAATACAACCCCATATGAGTTAACAAAATAAGTATACAGAAATGAGTTCTTATAACTACAAATATACATTCACTTGGTATATACACATACAAAATGTATAATGACCTGAACTAAGAATTCTCTTTTTTCATCATCAATCGAATCACTGTTTGCAACCCATATATGTTTCCTCGAGCTATATTTTCTAAACGAACCAAGGCCAATCCAAATTGCAATTGTAAAAGATCTGCTGAACAACTGGACTTTCATAAGTCAAACATCCCTCTTTTAATAAAAGACTAAATGTTTTTGTCACTAGGCATCACCACATTCACTTTTACAAATTTTTTTCCCCATAACCACATTTATATTCTCCATTTAATATTTCCATATTTAGCATTTTTTTTTGAAAAATTACATAAATAAACATTTTATCAAATCAATTTATCATTATTACCATTGGCTTCCATTTTTTTAAAATTAACATCAAAAGTTAATATTTTTAAAAAATCAAGAATTAAAAAATAGGAAATTTTAAATAAATATGTGTTACAATAAAGTTTACTGAAATTTAATTAGTAGTTTTTTTTAAAAAATTGATATTTATAAATAATTTTTTTTATTTTGATTTATAAATTTTAATACTTCGATTTTAATAAAATTAAGAAACTTGCAAATATTTATTTTTAAAAGTGTATTATATTTTAAACGTTAATTTTTTAAATGACAACATATTGTTGAAATTTAAATTTTATTTGTATATTTTTATTATTATTTTTTAATGAGAGATTTAGTATTAAAACTTTAGCGAGATTTTTCGCATACAAGTACAAATAGTATCCGTCAATCAGAGCATCTTGTTGATGATTTTGATGAGAGTTTATAATCTTCTGATTTTCTAAATGGACTTACATTATCAGGTTTGTCAAACCATAAATTAGTTTTAAGTTTCGGTGTTCCAGTCATACTATTAACAAATATTGAACAAAAAATGGTTTAGGCAATGTAACAGTCATGCTATTATGAAATGTATTTTTTGATATTTTGATTAATCTCATCCATATAATCTTAACATGTAACAAAATAAAAAGTTACAAATACAATATCAAATTATTAAAAAAAAGTTGTTAAAATATTTATCAATATAATATTTACATTTCAACCCGTGTAACACACGGGGTTAAAGCTAGTAGGCAAATAAATGCAAGGTTGTTCCAGGAATGAAAACATCTGATTTTACAAATAGAGACATCATGAATACCAAATCATCTTTGCTAACACTTGCAGAATCATAGATAAAAGAAAAGGTTTTTTTTTTCAGGTGTCATGTTTTATCTTTAAAAAACCAAAAATATTTAAGAATTACACACTAACCCAACCCCAACCCATAGCATAATAAGCAGAAAGTGTGTTAGTGGGTTGACCTAACCCAACTCCAACCCATAGCATAAAATTATTTGTTTTGACACATTACTCATCCAACCCATCCTCATACCTTTATGTTTATGTTCTATTTGTGATGTTTTAGTGCCATAAGAATGAGAAACAAATGAATTGAATCTTGAAAGAAAAAAAATGAAGATTTCAAGCATAAAAGAATCAAATAAATCATACCTCGAACCACAGACGGTGTGACGTTGTCGCAATTGGATCAACTCACTTGCTACAACTGAAAAGGCTTTTGTTCCGCTACATGCCTGTCATTTTCTTGAGAATCTGCCTTCAATAATGATTGAAAAAATGAACCGAAATCATGTATGTTCCAAAGTCAGTTAGACATTAGGCAAACATACATAACAAAAAAAAACTGAATTAGATGATAATCATATGCAAACATTGTAATATACGTGCGATTAGAGGCGACTAAATAAAAACTAACCTGAACACGGTTGTGATGTGCAAAATCAGAGTAATGCAGATAACTTAACTACTCAACAATCGACTATTTTAATTTTTACAACCTTGCATATAGTGCAACTTAATTTTTGAAATTTATAAAAAAAAATTGCAATATAAATTATTATGTCTAACATATCAAGATGTGAGTTCAAAATTCAATTATTGAACTTAAAAAATTGCTGCTCGATCATGTTTAGGCTAATGCATAAGTACCGGATGTAAAGTTTTGAATAAAATTTATATTTATGCAATCTTTTTATGATTCCTAAGTTGTGCAATCTTCTTAATTTTTTTAGTATTTTTTTAATTAGTGAATCAAGTTATTATCTAAATCACTGTATGGAACCAAACTAAATCAGATCAAAATCGAGTTAACCCATTAAATCCACAAAGATGCCTTGTTTAACCTTTTCAGTTTATTCCAAAGAAAAATACTTAATAATTCCACTTGTTCTCTAATGCATGTATTCTAATCATAAATGAACTCTATTATTTTTCCGTCATCACATTGCAATATATGAACTTCAATTGGAATTAGTTTAAAACCCGTGTGAAACAAAGAACCTTACCTGAACTAAATCAATGATTCCTTGGATTGTTGAAGTTAAGTAACCTGTAAAGAGCAAACGACGTTAAAAATAATTTGAAATGAACTTATAAAACCGTTAAACTTAAAACCTATAAACGTATATTTTAAACATCTGGGTTGCATTAGATAACATAGAGTGCATGTTAAATTTAATAGCCATAAATTATTAGTAGAAATTGTTGATAAGTCCAACACAGTTGCTTCACTTAGAAATATTTAAAACACAACTAAAAATTTGAAGATGGTTTTTATAAAAAGACTGGATCCAAATCTTTAAAATAAGTACACAAATGGTTCTGAAATGTTATAATGACTAAACTACTCTAATGTGACTCACACGTTACATAACTTAACCCCAAAATATGGCCCCATTAGACTAAATGACATAAACTTTTAAAAAATTTAAACATAAATGATGATTTTTGTTATTTCTTTAGTTTAAGGATAATATCTGAAATATGGTATATATTATAGGACGAAACAAAAACCGTTAGAAAATGTAAACATAAATGATGCTTTTTTTATTTCTTTAGTTTAAGGATAATATTTGAAATATATTATATACTTAAATGACGAAAACAGTAAAGCGTAATTTACTCTATTAATATTATATACTTAAAAGGACGAAAAGAGTAAAGCGTAATTTACTCTATAAGTAAAATATAATAAACTATTAAAACATATGCCAAAAAGTAAAAAGCACGAGCCTTGAAGAATGGTTTTGTGTAAAGTTGGAGGTGCCCTATTCGCAAGAGTAAAAAATATAGGGTTTTTTTTTTGTCAAAATATAGGCTTCGAAATGTCGTCCCACAAGAATCGTCTTCCATATACATGTCATCATAATTCCTCCAAATGGAACTACTCCTACATTACCTTCAATTGCATGCCATTTCTATTTTTTTTTTTGTGTATGCCAATGACAACCATTACAAGAAGGTTCGTTTCTTGATTAATATTAATTAGTTTTTAATTTATCATGATTATATTTCGTTATTGCATGTTACAACTTGCATCCGCAACTCTAAAAATTACTAGTTTTATTAAAAACTATAATGAAATACGTGGTTTTAAAAAGTTTAAGATCTATTAAATAAGCGTAAGATGCAAATTCATCTTCCATAGTTCCATCTCTATCATTGTTTGCTTCCAATAATTTTAACATTAAAATCATCTTCAGGAAATTATCTGTGTAGCCATGGTGTAGGACTTGTACATGGATTTCAATCAAAAGGTTTAATCAGTGGCGGAGCCAGGAATTTTTTCTAGTAGAGTCATTTTTTTATGATCAAATTTCTAAGGTCCCGACTATGATTTTTTTTGGCTAGTTCGTTTCAGGGGATCGAGTCGGGTCGGTAACAAAATAAGATACGATAGAAATAATAAAAAATAAATCGTTATTAGAAAACAAATGGTAAAAATAAAGTGTCGTTAGAAATAATAAAAAAACATTAGACTCTACAGTTGTTCACTGAGTTTTTGACAAGAATTAATAACAACAATCAATTATAAGTAATTCATTAAACAAGAATCAATAATAAGTAATTCATTAAACTATTTTTATGAATCTTACATAAATAAAAAAAATGATTTTGTTCGATTTTCAATTCAAAACATTCATAATACATTTAGAGCCACCATCCCTATGCTAAAAATAGTAGTCTATAACAAACCCTCACTGTAGGGTCTATAGTAGCCAATGTATGCCACCTTAATTAAATAGTTAATTGGTAACGTGGGTCTAGCTTACTCGATCTCTGCTTTTGTTTCTTAGATGAGAGGTCATAGATTCAAACTCAGGCATGAGATGAATTATTTGGTATAATTTAGAAGTAGGAGTAGGAGTATGGTATTTGTCGTTAAAAAAAGTGAATAGTTAATTAAAAATTAATTGATAGTAATTATATGTTATGCATAATTAGAAGTAAATAAAAATCGTAATATTGATAACAATAGTAAAAAATAACTAAAATTTGCTATTTTATTTATATAAGTTGAATGATTCATAAACTTCAAATTTTCTCTATTGAGCTTCAAATTTTGTGAATACGAGCGAAATATTTCAATATGATAGCGTACAACACGATTAATAGGAAATCCAAGTTATCATAAAATTCAAAACCTTCACAAGTGAATTATATGGTTATCGTGTTATTACTTAAAACAGGCATGTATTAAATGTGTGCATAACATAATAAAACTTAATTTTAAGTATAAAAAAGGCGAAAGAAGTTAGGTCAATAAATCTCCGCTTCACTATATAACTCCTAAGTTTCATATTCGCTTGAAACCAATTATAATTCACTTGTAAAGGTTTTGAATTTTATGATAACTTGGATTTCCTATTAATTGTGTTGTACGCTATCATATTGAAATATTTCGCTCGTATTTACAAAATTTGAAGCTCAATAGAGAAAATTTGAAGTTTATGAATCATTCTAACTTATATAAATAAAATAGCAAATTTTAGTTAGTTTTTACTATTATTATCAATATTACGATTTTTATTTACTTCTAATTATGCATATACAAATACACATATAATTACTATCAATTAATTTTTAATTAACTATTCACTTTTTTTAACGACAAATATCATACTCTTACTTCTAAATTATACCAAATAATTCATCTCATGCCTGAGTTTGAATCCATAACCTCTCATCTAAGAAACAAAAACAGAGACCAAGTAAGCTAGACCCACGTTACCAATTAACTATTCAATTAAGGTGGCATACAATGGCTACTATAGACCCTACAGTGAGGGTTTGTTATGGACTACTATTTTTAGCATAGGGATGGTGGCTCTAAATGTATTATGAATGTTCTGAATTGAAAATCGAACAAAATCATTTTTTTTATTTATGTAAGATTCATAAAAATAGTTTAATAAATTACTTATTATTGATTCTTACTTTTAAATTATATCAAATAATTCATCTCATGCCTGAATTTGAATCTATGACCTATCATATAAAAAACAAAAGCAGAGACCAAGTAAGCTAGACCCACGTTACCAATTAACTATTCAATTAAGGTGGCATACAATGGCTACTATAGACCCTACAGTGAGGGTTTGTTATAGACTACTATTTTTAGCATAGGGATGGTGGCTCTAAATGTATTATGAATGTTCTGAATTGAAAATCGAACAAAATCATTTTTTTATTTATGTAAGATTCATAAAAATAGTTTAATGAATTACTTATTATTGATTACCTAAGAAACAAAAACAGAGACCAAGTAAGTTAGACCCACGTTACCAATTAACTATTCAATTAAGGTGGCACACAATGGCTACTATAGACCCTACAGTGAGGGTTTCTTATAGACTACTATTTTTAGCATAGGGATGGTGGCTCTAAATGTATTATGAATTGAAAATCGAACAAAATCATTTTTTTTATTTATGTAAGATTCATAAAAATAGTTTAATGAATTACTTATTACTTATTATTGATTCTTGTTATTAAACTATTTTTATGAATCTTACATAAATAAAAAAAATGATTTTGTTCGATTTTCAATTCAGAACATTCATAATACATTTAGAGCTAGGGGCGGACCTACCTTATGGGTAGGGGTAGCCTCCGCTACCCCTCAACTTTTACCCGCAGTGTAAATTTTTTTTTTTTACGGTTTTATGTATCCGGTTACCCCTGAGAAAAAAATACGTTACCTCTCAAATTTTTTTGAAAGCTTAACACTTCATAAAAAGTCCAAAATTTTATAAAAAACTTAATACTTTATAAAAAATCACTTCATAAAAAGTCCAAAATTTTATTAAAAACCCTAATACTTTATAAAAAAACCCCAGTCCTCCGCCTCGCCAGTCACATATTACCGTAAAAAAAAATTGTTTACATGAAAGTACGGTCAAATTTTTTTTTGTTTTATTTACATGAAAGTACGGTCAATTTTTTTTTCGTTACCCCTGAACTTTTGTTTTACATCCGCAACTGTTTAGAGCCACCATCCCTATGCTAAAAATAGTAGTCTATAACAAACCCTCACTGTAGGGTCTATAGTAGCCATTGTATGCCACCTTAATTGAATAGTTAATTGGTAACGTGGGTTTAGCTTACTTGGTCTCTGCTTTTGTTTTTTAGATGAGAGGTCATAGATTCAAACGCAGGCATGAGATGAATTATTTGGTATAATTTAGAAGTAGGAGTAGGAGTAGGAGTAGGAGTAGGAGTAGGGTATTTGTCGTTAAAAAAAGTGAATAGTTAATTAAAAATTAATTGATAGTAATTATATGTGTATTTGTATATGCATAATTAGAAGTAAATAAAAATCGTAATATTGATAATAATAGTAAAAACTAACTAAAATTTGCTATTTTATTTATATAAGTTGAATGATTCATAAACTTCAAATTTTCTCTATTGAGCTTCAAATTTTGTGAATACAAGCGAAATATTTCAATATGATAGCGTACAACACGATTAATAGGAAATCCAAGTTATCATAAAATTCAAAACCTTCACAAGTGAATTATATGGTTATCGTGTTATTACTTAAAAAAGATGTGTGCATAACATAATAAAACTTAATTTTAAGTATAAAAAAGGCGAAAGAAGTTAGGTCAATAAATCTCCGCTTCACTATATAACTCCTAAGTTTCATATTCGCTTGAAACCAATTAGTCTCTCCCGTCCTCTTTAGAAACAATGGCAACCGCTCTTAAAAGGTTAGTTTTTTTATTGATTAGTTTTCAAAAAATTTATGTGATTTCTCTATTATTAATAAAACTGTTATACTAGAAAATGGTTGTTTCCTGACGGATGTTTATGATAAAAAAAGATCACCCTTAAAAATTATGATTATAAGTAATTTTCATGAGTTAGTGATGGTCATAACACAAGCACACAACTTTTATACAAATCCCATTCTTGGCTAGAGTTGGTTAACATCCATCAAGAATACATATATCCAAAATTAAACTTAACGAATAATTTCTAAACAACGTGTTTCTAAGTTTATGGATGCCTTAAACAATAGCACTTCCCAGAAATTCATTACTTGGGTATAAAACCCAATTAAATTTCTAAAATTAAAAAATAGAGTTGCAAGAAGCTTACCTATGGGGTAGTTCTTGCTTATAATCACTTAGGAGGAAGAGTATAGGTGAGCTTAATTTACATAGTTGACTATTTGAGCCTCAAATTTTAGTGGAAGACTAGTGTGATTTAAAAATATTCATTGATGCAGTTTAAAATACAATCAAATGACCAGAAATACTCAAAAGATTCAAAAGCTTAAAAAACCTCAAAGGTTTATTGAAAAACAATATTTATAAACAATCAACTACCAAAAACAATAATTCTCTAGGTATTTAAAGTCACACCTTAGAGATAATTAAGAAAACATATAAATTTAAAAATGAAACAAAATAAAGATAATCCAATAACTTAAATATGAAATTCAAATAACAAAAATAATCTTCAAATTCCAACCACCAGATAAACACTGCACCATTCATGCTTCTGTTTCTTTTTGCTAAACCAACTCCAAGAAAAGAAAGAAATACATAGGAATGACTTTTAAAATACACACGAGAATATCTATATTCATCTTGATCTCCATTATTAGAGATATATTATATTTTGCACCTCTATAGGATATTCATCTTCATCTTTAAATTTTAGAGTTTAGTAAACAGTGATTCTCTAAATATGAAGATCAATTTTCATCAATCTCTATATTTTCTGTGAGTGTCTAAGAAATAAAAAAAAATAATAAAATAAATTTTTGCGAGTGAGATAGAAATAGAGATGGAGAATGAGATAGAAATATAGATATTAACATCAATATCTATATTCATCTTCATCTACATTTTATTTAAAAACTCGTTTCAAAATATTAACTTCATACCGCTTGGAACTAAGTGAACGTGATGATCTATCTTTTATAAGTTAGTTTGCATTTCAAGATTATATAGATATGAAAGTTCTCTATACTATTGATGTAGGCTAGCGGGAAAGGTAGCATTGATAACCGGAGGAGCAAGCGGTCTTGGAGAGTGTACCGCAAAACTCTTTGCTGAACAGGGAGCAAAAGTCATAGTTGCTGACATCAATGGGGAACTTGGTCAAGTGGTTAGTGCGGCTATAGGCTCAGCAAATTCGAGATTTGTTCATTGTGATGTAAGCAAAGAAGAAGATGTTAAAAACGCTGTAGATATTGCAGTTACAACTTACGGAAAACTTGACATTGTTTTCAATAATGCTGGGATAGTAGATCCTGCCAAGGCAAGCATAACAGACAATAAAAAAGAAGACTTTGATCGTGTGCTTAGTGTTAATGTCGCAGGCGTTTTTCTAGGCATGAAACATGCTGCTAGGGTTATGGTTCCGGCAAGATCAGGGTCAATAATATCAATGTCAAGCATTGCTTCAGAAGTCAGTGGTATCACCCCACATGCTTACACGTGTTCAAAGCATGCTATAGTCGGCCTCACCAAGAATCTGGCAGTAGAGCTTGGACAATTTGGAATCCGAGTCAATTGTTTGTCACCTTATGGAATGTTCACACCAATGGCCTATAATTCCGGTAAGATTGACAGAAAAACTTTTGAAAACATATTAAACTCATATGGGAACCTTAAGGGTGTAACACTCACAACCGATGATGTCGCTAATGCCGCCCTTTTTCTAGCGAGCAATGATGCTAAGTACATTAGTGGACATAATTTACATGTTGACGGTGGATTTTGTCTTGCTTCTACAGCTAACATGTTTAAAAATGAAGAGAATCATGATCCAACCGGTGAAAAATGGTTCCTCTAATTCCTAAAGGTTTAATAGTTCTTATTAGAACCTTACATATACATAAGACACACTTATATGGTGTATGTAACTTTGTGTTTCATCTCTTCCATGAAGTTCTCTCATGCGAATGAAAACCCTTTTTTATTTACTGTTATTATGTATTTGTGTTATGCATCATGTAAAATGTTACGTATTGAAACCATTGCAAGGTTTGAGACTTTTTCCACATTTGTTGTATGAGTAACAAATGTAGGGTTTATATGCCAAACTAGTCATGTTTGGGCTGTAAAATAAAATGTAAGCTTTTATGCACTGTTTTTGTTTCTGCAGCATCTTACAATTTCACCAGTTAAAATTATATCTTTTTTCTTTAGTTTTTCTTGGACACAAAATACATAGCACCCCAGCATATTTCATAAAATCTTCTCATGGGCTGAAGTATTCCTATGGGCTTATGTGCACATTATGTAAAAATATTTTTTTATTCATTACTAGTTTACAAACCCGTGCATTACACGGGGTGATTAATGAAATATTAAACATGTATTAATAAATGGAAAAAACAAATGAAATAGTTGAGAAAAGAAATATTAAATAAATAAAATATTCATAAAGTAAATATTAATAAAGAAGATAATAAATAATTGGGAAACGATAAGTGAAAAAAGCTTCAAGCAGTTACTTATTTATTTGGTATAGCTTGGGGTTCACAAGAAAATAAGCAGGAAAATTTTCAAACGCTTACAAGAATTTTGGCTCACTGAATTGTGATACGTGACTAATTACTTATTTATTAATTATAGCTTAGTGTCAAATATAACTAAAATGTATATTATTCTGATTATAATATAACAATGTAAATATATTTATTTGTATGAAATTTAAACTTAGTGAGACTTTCAACTGATATGTCTTCTCATTTTAGACTACTTTTATTTTATTTTAACCGTTTGACCCGTTAGAGAAAAAACATAACTCAAACCGACCCGTTCATAAGAAAATATGTTGAAGTTGCCACATATACAAAACATAATTAAACACATACAAATAGCTAAAATAAGTAATGATGTAAATCGAAATAGGAAAAAAAGAAAATAATTACTTGAATACTTTCGTCTATAATAATATGACAAAAACATAGTGAGATTTAACAAATCATAACAAATATTAGATCTTTGAATGTGTAAATATATGATTGAATGTTTTTTTTAATTGGATCTTAAATGGCTATAAAAACGTTTTCAGTTTGTAAAAATTATAAAAACCTTATTAATGATAAACAAAATTTTGAATTCAAAAATCTATAGATAAAAATTCAAATGAAAATTGATATAGTTGTCTAAAATAATGGAGTTTATTAAATTGTAAAAACAAACTAATAATATAATAACTTTTCATAATACAAATTTATTTTTCAAAAATGATACATAACGTCATTAACTATAACCATCCATGATTAATTTTATATTAAGTTTATTTAGTTAATATATAATAACTATAAATAATTAAACTTGTTATGTTTCTTAATATAATTATTATTTAATATGAGAGAGAAACAGAAAAAAATGATATTTAATAGGAGAAAGAGACGAGAAAATAAAAATGAGAGGAAACCACAAAATGACATGTGTCATCTCAAACCTTTATTTATTGATAGTATAGATTTTGTTTTGTATATATGTTGTTATATTATATATATATATTTATTTTGTGAAAAAACATATATATCTACACATTTTTTATTTACTTTTGTTATTTATGTATGTTATGTGTTTGCTTGATTGACATTACCTTAGCCACTAACTTATTAAGGACTCCCATAACCAAATCCGTAGTGGAAAAATGTTTCACTTCTCGTAGGCATGATGATTGGATTGGAGGGTTATTGTGACTATAACCTTAACCATGTTGGTGATCAACACATGTCGTTGTCACTAAAATGGATACAAACCTCCTACAACACAAAAATGGATACGCATTGAGTTGTTCATAACTGAGTGAGCGTCTGAGATTGTATAGCGTATCCATTTTTAACCATTTTGCTAACATATATTGAAACGCCCCAAAACGGGTACATCTCATAGTTGGCACACAACATAACAAACATAGTTCTTAAACCGGAAATCAGAATCTATTACAGCGGAAGTCTTTAATTCAAATCATTCATCAAACTATAACATGAAATATTGTCTATAACATGAACTATCAGGATTGGAAATGTCAGTCTTCAATACCGCAGCCCGATGTCCATGCTATCCAGCCCACATGGCTCTTTCACTTTTCTTTAGCTTTACCCTTTCTACCTGTCATGCATACTAAAAGTCAGCTAACGCTGGTGAGTTCTCTCTTTACTTTAAACTGTAAACTTTATCTTTGGTAGCTTAGTTTTATTAAAATAAAATAAGCTTTACTTTCACTTTCTTTGAAATAAACTTTTAACTATTACTTTAAAACTTTACAACGTTACAATTATAAATCTGTTACGTTACTATCTGTCATTAAAACTTTATCTTTAAGGAAACCCGTTAGGGTGTCCCACTGTACTCTGTCTATCATTTCACTTATACTTGACAAGTGACTTTATCATACTTTAACTATCACATATGGATCGTGGTCCGAGGACCAGATCCCTATCTTGCTTACACCTCAGGGTAAGACTTTTACTTTAGCGCTGCCCACACCTCAGGGTGGGACTTTCTTTCTCGCTTGCACGTTAGTGCAAGACTCCTTTAGCATTGCTCACACCTCAGGGTGAGACTTTCTCGCTTACACCGAAGTGAAGACTCCTTTAGCATTGCTTACACCGAAGTGTAAGACTCCTTTAGCATTGCTTACACCGAAGTGTAAGACTCCTTTAGCATTGCTCACACCTCAGGGTGAGACTTCTACTTTAGCATGCCTGCAGGACTTTCTACTATGCAACTACTATGCAATGCAATTACACTAATACACAAGTAGAAATGCAATCACATAACTTTCATATAGACAAATAACACATATTAACACATAAGCATATAACATGGTATTTGTCACTGTCACTGTCACTGTCGAGCTGTACCGAAGTACGGCTCCTTTATCGTTCTTTCTTTAGCTCATTGTTATCTTTCAAAAACTTGTTTAAAAGATAATACTATGCTCTTTTGTTCTTTATCTTTCATTTTATAAAAATAACATTTTTATAAAATACTATACTTTGCCTTTCATTTTATAAAAATAACATTTTTATAAAATACTATACTTTGCCTTTCATTTTATAAAAATAACATTTTTATAAAATACTATACCAGTATGCATGCCAGCCCAAAACCATTAGGAAAAAGGGCAATAAGAACTCACCAGATGAATCGTTTCTGTTTACACCTAGCCGGTTCCTGAATGTCACTATGGTCACCCACAATCTGTATAATCAAGTCATAGGCGTAAGGCTGTGTTCCTAGGGGACACTTAGACATTACTAGGCTTGACTCAGATGTTTGGGTCATGGTTTCATTATCGAAACTAGGTAGTTTCGAGTCCTGGCTCCTTATCGAAACTATGTAGTTTCGAGCCCTGGCTTCTTATCGAAACTAAGTAGTTTCGAGTCACTGCTTCTTATCGAAACTAAGTAGTTTCGAGTCACTGCTTCTTATTGAAACTAAGTAGTTTCGAGTCGTATGACTTATATAAATTCTTAGTTAAGGTCTTGGGTCTATATTGAAACTATGGTAGTTTCGATGGGTCTGCCCCTGTCGAAACTAGGTAGTTTCGATAGATGCGTCCATATCGAAACTAGTAGTTTCGACTGTGCAGTCTTCTTCCCCAAACAGAACCCTAGATCTGGTCCCTTTGTTCTAATCGATCAAGCTATGAACTTTTTACGTTCGAAATGTTCCATTTTCCCCCATGAACCCAAACCCGTGGTTTGTTTCCAGTTTCACACGTAAAAATCTAAACCTTTACTCGATTATTAACCCGAAACCCGAAAGTTACAAAAACTCAGATTTAGGCATAATAATTACCTGTTACAGCTTCCTTCTCGTTCCTTTATGCTCCAGAGATGTTGAGCAACAATACTCGAGACTTTGAGCTTGATCCGAGCTTTCTCTCTCTAGACGATCTCTCTCTCTCTCTCTCTCTCTCTAAGGTTCTTGCGCAGGAAGAAAATGAAGGACACAGGAGGAAATGGCTACTGATTAGAAGGGTTCTTCTCAGTTTTCGGGCCCATGGGCCGGCCCCTAGCCAAGCCCACCTTCCTTTTTTCTTTTATTTGGGTTTTTATTTATTTTGGGATGTTACAAGTCTACCCCTCTTACGAAAGGTTTCGTCCTCGAAACCTGTTATAAGTCAAACAGGTGCGGGTACGACTCTTTCATTTCTGTCTCGATTTCCCATGTAGCTTCTGACCCTTTACGATGCTTCCATTGTACTTTGACTAACTGTATCACTTTATTCCGTAACCGCTTTTCTTTCCTGTCTAGTATGGCGACGGGTTCCTCGATGTAATTGAGGCTATTATCTATCTCGATGTCGTCAAGTGTCACATGCGCTGATTCGTCGGCCAAGCACTTGCGCAAGTGCGACACGTGGAAGGTTGGGTGAATTCCACTAAGCTCATCCGGTAATTCTAACCGGTAAGCGACTTCACCAACTCGCGCTAGTATTTTGAAGGGTCCGACGAATCTTGGGCTTAACTTCCCTCTCTTTCTGAATCGTATGATCCCCTTCCAGGGAGATACCTTCAATAGTACTTGATCCCCGACATTGAATTCGATTGGTCTCCGCCTCCTATCTGCGTAGGACTTTTGACGGTCCTGTGCAGCTTTCATTCTGGCCTTGATCTGGTCAAACTTTACAGAGGTTGCTGTGACTACCTCTAAACTTCCCAATTCTTTCTGTCCTACCTCCTTCCAACAGACCGGGGTTCGACATCTTCTACCATACAACATTTCGTAAGGCAGCATACCAATAGTGGTGTGGTGGCTGTTGTTGTAGGAGAACTCTGCTAATGGTAGGTGACTATCCCAACTGCCACCAAAGTCTATAATGCATGCGCGGAGCATATCCTCCAACGTCTGGATGGTCCTTTCTGATTGCCCATCCGTCTGTGGGTGATAAGCCGTGCTGATGTTTAACCTCGTACCCATTGACTCATGAAATCTTTTCCAGAATCTCGATGTAAATCGCGTGTCCCGGTCAGATACAATTGATAACGGTACGCCATGTCGAGAGACAATTTCATTGATAAATACTTCTGCCAACTTCTCAGATGAATACGTTTCGCGAATTGGCAAGAAATGTGCACTCTTTGTCAGACGATCCACTATAACCCAAATCGTATCATGGCCTTTTGCTGTGCGGGGCAGCTTTGTAATAAAGTCCATGGTGATACGCTCCCACTTCCATTCGGGTATTTCCAGAGGCTGGATCTTCCCGTACGGTTTCTGATGCTCTGCTTTAACTTGTGAGCAAGTCAGACACTTGCTTACATATCCGGTCACATCATTCTTCATGTTAGGCCACCAATACTCTTTTTTCAAATCCTGGTACATTTTCGTGGTTCCTGGGTGGATGGAATATCGAGACTTATGGGCCTCGTCAAGTACTTTGGCCCTAAGCTCTCCGCCCTTCGGTACCCACATGCGACCACACCTGGTCCTCACTCCATGAGTGTTTAATTCCAACTTTGTCTGTTGACCGACCATTCTTTCTTTCTTTATGTTCTCTTCCTTTAGTGCTTCCTTCTGTGCTGCTTCTAGCTCTGTCATAAAATCTGGGGTTATCACTAACTGGTACGCTTTTACCCTAATAGGAGAACGATTCTCCTTACGACTTAGGGCATCAGCGACCACATTCGCCTTTCCCGGGTGGTATAGGATCTCACAGTCATAGTCCTTCAGCAATTCTAACCACCGCCTTTGCCGCATATTCAGGTCTTTCTGTTCGAAGAAATACTTCAAGCTCTTGTGATCCGAATAAATCGTGCATTTCACCCCGTAGAGGTAATGCCTCCAAATCTTTAACGCAAAAACAACTGCCGCGAGCTCCAAATCGTGAGTCGGGTAGTTAATTTCGTGGATCTTTAGCTGTCGTGACGCATACGCGATCACCTTTCCCCTCTGCATCAAAACACACCCTAACCCTTGTCCCGATGCGTCAGAATATACCACCAGGTCCTCGTTACCGTCGGGTAGTGCTAACACTGGGGCTTGGGTCAACTTCTTCTTTAACTCTTCAAATGCTTTGGACTGAGCCTGACCCCATTCGTACTTTACTTCTTTACGTGTCAACTTTGTCAGTGGCGAAGCTATTCTCGAGAAGTCCTGAATGAACCTTCGATAGTAACCTGCCAATCCCAGAAAACTCCGAATCTCGGTTGGCGTCTTCGGGGTTTCCCATTCCTGTACTGCCTCTATCTTAGCCGGGTCAACCATAATGCCGTCTGCGTTGATAACGTGACCTAAGAATTGGACTTCCTTAAGCCAGAACGCGCATTTGGAGAACTTGGCATACAACTTTTCTTTTTGTAGCGTCTCTAGTACTTCTCGAAGATGACAAGCATGATCACCTTCACTTTTCGAATAAATGAGTATGTCGTCTATAAACACTATCACCGACCTATCTAGCATCGGTCTACACACCTGGTTCATCATACTCATGAATGCTGCCGGAGCGTTCGTCAAGCCGAAAGACATCACGCGAAACTCGTAATGCCCATAACGCGTGCGAAACGCTGTCTTAGGTATGTCCTCTTCTCTTACCTTTAACTGATGATATCCCGACCGCAGATCGATCTTGGAGAACCATCTGGCGCCCTGTAGTTGGTCGAACAGATCATCGATCCTTGGTAGCGGATATTTGTTCTTTACTGTACGCTTGTTCAACTCTCTGTAGTCGATGCACATTCTCATGGCACCATCTTTCTTCTTTACGAATAGAACCGGAGCACCCCATGGAGAAATGCTTGGTCTGATAAATCCTCTATCCAAAAGTTCTTCCAACTGTACCATCAGCTCTTTCATCTCCAGAGGTGCAAGTCGGTACGGTGCTTTAGCCACGGGCTGGGCACCTGGCACTAAGTCTATCTGGAACTCTGTCTCCCGGTCAGGTGGTAACCCAGGCAACTCCTCAGGAAACACCCCCGGAAAATTACATACAACTGGTACGTCTTTTAACTCTCTCACCTTTACATCATTGTCTATCACATAGGCCAGGTAGGCCTCGCATCCGCGCCCTATATACTTCTCTGCCTTTATCATTGATATGACGTTCGTTAGTGAACCGTCGCGATCCCCGTACACCAAAACCTCGCCACCGTCTGGAGCTTTGAGCTGAACTATCTTTCGTCTACATATTATCCGGGCTTCGTTGGCAGCTAACCAATCCATACCCAAAACTATATCGAATCCTCCCAAGGTCATAACATACAACCTAACTGGGAATCTATGGCCATGAATCTTTATCGTGCAATTATCTACCAATTCACTTACTATCGTGGTCTTGCCCACTGCGGTTTCCACATTAAAGGCCTGCTCTACTCTAGTAACTTTGCATTTCATTCTTTTACACTTAGAAGATGATATAAAACTCCTACTGGCACCCGAATCATATAATACTGAAACATAAGTGTGGTCAAGGATGAACGTACCTGACACAACATCTGGGTCTCCCCTAGCCTCCTCCTGTGTCAGTGCATACGCCCGGGTCCTTGCCTTCGGCTTCTCAGGTTCTTTACCCTTTTCGGTGCCAGTAGCCTTGGGTTTCCGACAGTCTTTGGCCATGTGGCCAGGTATCCCGCAGTTATAACAAGACTGTGCCCCGGGACACTCTCGAGAGTAGTGTCCGGTCTTTCCGCACCTATAGCACATATTTAACCCAACTCGGCACTCGCCCGAGTGCTTCCTGCCACACTTAGCACATTCAACCCCATCTTCAATCCTCAGTTTCTTCGTCTCCGGCCCCGCCCACTCTTTAGCTGGCCGTTTAACGGCATTGGTCACTTTCTTCTCAGTAGGCAATGGGTCTGCGGATTCGAAGTCATCATAAACTATCCCAGCAAGTGATACCACAGATTCAAAACTCGTGGGAGCATTAGCTTTCACGTGCACACCTTTCTGTGGTAGTCCCTTGATGTAGTACTTAATCCTCTTTTCCTCAGTGTCCACCAGATGTGGAACCAGCTGAGCCAACTCTTGATATTTGGAGGTATACTGGCGATGAGTCATACTACCAGCACAGAGCCCCAGAAATTCCCTCTCAACTCTGTCAATCTCGTTCTGCGGGCAGAACTTAGTGATTAGCAGCTTTTTCATGTCGTCCCATTTCATCTTTTTCATCTCAGCAGAAGACTTGATTCTTTCGATCGATCTCCACCAGCTTAATGCCTCATTAGTGAATGAGTGAGCGGAAAACTTGACCGCTTGATCATCACGGCACTCACTAATGTTGATCACCCCATTCATTCTCTCTATCCACTCAAAAGTGGCAACAGCATCTTTCCGTCCATCATACTTCGGCGGGTCACACCCCCGAAAGGACTTATAGTTGCAACCCCGGGTTGCCATTTCATAATCAGAATCATCACTGTCAGTGACTCCAAGTCTCTTGCTGCTTTCCTCTTTCGTTTCTTTCTTCCCTATATTAAACTCTTTAAGGGCCTCGCCCAATGCTTCTGGTAGAACTTTCTTCAAGGTTGAAGTAACCTCTGCCGCTATAGCTTCTTTCACAATCGGTTCCAACTCAAGCGCCTCATTAGGGGCATCGTTAGGAGCCGACACATGGTTCCCACTATCATTATGCTCCACATGCACCGATTCATCTTCGTTGCGGGAGTGCTCACTTTCTTCAGGACGGTTCCGGTTACCTGGAGGTCGGCCTCGACGACCAGTACGACCCCCAGTGCGACCTCCTCTCTTTGCTCTAGCCATTTAGTGTCTACTGTGAACAAAGATAGCTCGTGTTATCAAGATAGGTAACAATTTAGAACACCTCGAGTACTGTAAATTACTAATTACAGAGACCGGTATGAAATTACTATATTACTTTACTACTCGGGTTCTGAACATTTCCTTTCCGAGTAACATTTGCATCCAAGTTCAGAGTTTCTACTATAAGGCACATACTATCTACTGTCTACTGTCTGTGCTAAGGCATGTACTATGTACTATTTATGCTAAAGCATCTACTTTCTGCTATCTGTACTAAGGCATTATTGTCTATGTTCTATGTAAGGACATTGACTACCTTCTGTCTACTATCTTTCCATGGACGGGCTGCTCCGACTGACATTCCTTTCCTTCCTTTGCTTTGTCCCATTCTCAGTTTAAGTTCAGACATTATCGCAAATGTCTGAATCTCTCAAACTATGGCTCTGATACCAACTTGAAACGCCCCAAAACGGGTACATCTCATAGTTGGCACACAACATAACAAACATAGTTCTTAAACCGGAAATCAGAATCTATTACAGCGGAAGTCTTTAATTCAAATCATTCATCAAACTATAACATGAAATATTGTCTATAACATGAACTATCAGGATTGGAAATGTCAGTCTTCAATACCGCAGCCCGATGTCCATGCTATCCAGCCCACATGGCTCTTTCACTTTTCTTTAGCTTTACCCTTTCTACCTGTCATGCATACTAAAAGTCAGCTAACGCTGGTGAGTTCTCTCTTTACTTTAAACTGTAAACTTTATCTTTGGTAACTTAGTTTTATTAAAATAAAATAAGCTTTACTTTCACTTTCTTTGAAATAAACTTTTAACTATTACTTTAAAACTTTACAACGTTACAATTATAAATCTGTTACGTTACTATCTGTCATTAAAACTTTATCTTTAAGGAAACCCGTTAGGGTGTCCCACTGTACTCTGTCTATCATTTCACTTATACTTGACAAGTGACTTTATCATACTTTAACTATCACATATGGATCGTGGTCCGAGGACCAGATCCCTATCTTGCTTACACCTCAGGGTAAGACTTTTACTTTAGCGCTGCCCACACCTCAGGGTGGGACTTTCTTTCTCGCTTGCACGTTAGTGCAAGACTCCTTTAGCATTGCTCACACCTCAGGGTGAGACTTTCTCGCTTACACCGAAGTGAAGACTCCTTTAGCATTGCTTACACCGAAGTGTAAGACTCCTTTAGCATTGCTTACACCGAAGTGTAAGACTCCTTTAGCATTGCTCACACCTCAGGGTGAGACTTCTACTTTAGCATGCCTGCAGGACTTTCTACTATGCAACTACTATGCAATGCAATTACACTAATACACAAGTAGAAATGCAATCACATAACTTTCATATAGACAAATAACACATATTAACACATAAGCATATAACATGGTATTTGTCACTGTCACTGTCACTGTCGAGCTGTACCGAAGTACGGCTCCTTTATCGTTCTTTCTTTAGCTCATTGTTATCTTTCAAAAACTTGTTTAAAAGATAATACTATGCTCTTTTGTTCTTTATCTTTCATTTTATAAAAATAACATTTTTATAAAATACTATACTTTGCCTTTCATTTTATAAAAATAACATTTTTATAAAATACTATACTTTGCCTTTCATTTTATAAAAATAACATTTTTATAAAATACTATACCAGTATGCATGCCAGCCCAAAACCATTAGGAAAAAGGGCAATAAGAACTCACCAGATGAATCGTTTCTGTTTACACCTAGCCGGTTCCTGAATGTCACTATGGTCACCCACAATCTGTATAATCAAGTCATAGGCGTAAGGCTGTGTTCCTAGGGGACACTTAGACATTACTAGGCTTGACTCAGATGTTTGGGTCATGGTTTCATTATCGAAACTAGGTAGTTTCGAGTCCTGGCTCCTTATCGAAACTATGTAGTTTCGAGCCCTGGCTTCTTATCGAAACTAAGTAGTTTCGAGTCACTGCTTCTTATCGAAACTAAGTAGTTTCGAGTCACTGCTTCTTATTGAAACTAAGTAGTTTCGAGTCGTATGACTTATATAAATTCTTAGTTAAGGTCTTGGGTCTATATTGAAACTATGGTAGTTTCGATGGGTCTGCCCCTGTCGAAACTAGGTAGTTTCGATAGATGCGTCCATATCGAAACTAGTAGTTTCGACTGTGCAGTCTTCTTCCCCAAACAGAACCCTAGATCTGGTCCCTTTGTTCTAATCGATCAAGCTATGAACTTTTTACGTTCGAAATGTTCCATTTTCCCCCATGAACCCAAACCCGTGGTTTGTTTCCAGTTTCACACGTAAAAATCTAAACCTTTACTCGATTATTAACCCGAAACCCGAAAGTTACAAAAACTCAGATTTAGGCATAATAATTACCTGTTACAGCTTCCTTCTCGTTCCTTTATGCTCCAGAGATGTTGAGCAACAATACTCGAGACTTTGAGCTTGATCCGAGCTTTCTCTCTCTAGACGATCTCTCTCTCTCTCTCTCTCTCTAAGGTTCTTGCGCAGGAAGAAAATGAAGGACACAGGAGGAAATGGCTACTGATTAGAAGGGTTCTTCTCAGTTTTCGGGCCCATGGGCCGGCCCCTAGCCAAGCCCACCTTCCTTTTTTCTTTTATTTGGGTTTTTATTTATTTTGGGATGTTACATATATTACACTCTTTGAGATGGTCGAAACATGGGGAAAATCTATCAAAATATAGTGTATCCAATAAAATAACGGATTTTTACCAATCTCACAGCAACCCTACAACCATTAATAAGTTCAACTCGTCATATCTAAACATAGCAACAGCAACCCAATGACCATCAGTACTTGATCAGAACATTATAAACCAATCACCATTATCGATTATCGATCACGTGATTCAAAACGTCTCTAACCACCATCCCCGCAAACCAACCTCTTATCCGTTACCTCTCTTGAAAGAAGGTATTGGAAAGCATATGAACAATATTATCAGCGTCAAATAAGTGAAGACAATACATAAAGAAGTAGATATTGGAATACAATGCAGAGTAGCGGCCTGATGCACGAACTAGTCTAACTGTCCAGCTCACGAACTCTCTTCCACGCCCTTCCTGAATTCGTGTAGCGACCAGGCCGCGAGAACTCATCTTCATAGAAGACAGTCTGAACAAATGAATATTATTGCCATTTGACTACTCATTTAAATCAAATTTCATCATACAATCAACTTGTTAATAAACATTCAAAACATGAAAAGCGTTTCACCATGCTGAGACATTACCAAAACTACCCGTGCAAACGTTACATGTTAAATTTGGGCTGTATAATATTGGCTTTTCTTACCTTGAGAATAATCAGTTGCTTGAATTTGCAATCCCAACCAAATTAAGCATATTACGGTCTTCTTTAAATCTTTCCAGCACTGTGCCTCTCACACCCTCTTGCTTTTCTTGTTGATCTCCCTTCTGTACAATCCCCCAACATTCGATCACTTCCGGGTATATACGGTTGTTTTTCGACAAGCATGGATTAAAGAACGTGGGGCCCGTGAAAGTGTGACCGTTATCAAAGTTTGATGAAATAAATAGGTTGAAATGACCTGCACGCCCCCCAAAACCGATGCCATTCGGGATGCTGTCTGAACTGAAGTTTGCAGCACACTGCAGATCGGAACATAGATTTTTTAACATTGTCATTCACTTCTGAGCAACTCGTGAGCTACTAGAGATTGACTTTCTAAAAGCTCGAATAGATTCGAGCTTAAATAAGCCTGAGCCTAAAAATAAGCCCGTTCAATAAACGAGCCCAAGCTCATATACTGAACTTGGCTAGGCTCGCAAGCTTAAACGAACCGATTATTTATATAAATATAATAATTTTTATTTAATAAAAACAAATATATATTACGTTTTATATATATATATATATATATATATATATATATATATATATATATATATATATATATGGGTATGTTCTTTTGAGAACTAACAATATGTTAAGAACCGTGAGAACCGCATTAACTCTTCCTCTATTTATAATATAAATTGACTATAATTCATATACATTTCAATATGTTTAAGGTTTGGTTTTAAAAGACCTCGAATTTGTGGTCGTTTTTTTAAATGCATATATGTACTCACACTATATGCACAAATGAATGCATATATGCATATTTTTATACTTTTCTTAAAAAAATTCAGGAGAGAGGAGATAAACTCAAACTAAGAGTGGGAAGAGATAAATAAAACATTGTTGTTGAATTTTATTTTTTTCACTAAAGCGATATGTACACGTTTTGTGCGGTTCTTTCGGTTCTCAACATATGGTTGGTTCTCAAAAGAACATGCCCCTATATATATATATATAAATAATATGCATATAAGTAAAATAATTAAACAATTAATGAATAATAAATGAGCCGACCTCGAGCTTAAAATTTTCAGACGAGCCAAGCTAGAGCTTCGGGTAAGAGATCGGGTAGGGTTTTGCGGGTATATATACCCGAGATTGAGGGTTTGAAAGATAGCCCATGCTTTGAAGGAATTCATGGTTGAAATAAGAAAAGTCGTCTTCTTCGAGTTGATTGTGGGAGAAAGCTATTGAACTTCATGTATGAATGCAGATAGCCATGTAATCCGGTCCACGTTTTCTGTATTTCTTTGGGTGGAAGATAAAGTGGTTAAGAATAAGAATTTTTTTTTTGAAAAAGATAAATAAATTGGTGGTAAGTTTTAATTTTTAAAAAATATGATTTTTGGAGAATAAATAACAACGAAGTTATTTTTATTAATTTTATAAAGAATTAGTTTAAAAGAAAAAAAAAATATTTAGGGTATTAAGGTAGTATTTGGGTAAAAGTGAGGTGGCACACCCTCATTAGGTATTTTTGTTTGGATACTTTTTGAGTGAGGGTTGTGCCCCCTCCACTCTTGAAAACAAATTTGCATAATAAATTCTATTATGTCATCCCTTTTTATACACATAAAATAATAAAAAAAAACTGTTATGTCAACTACTGGGCTTTGGTCTAGTGGTTATGGCGATGAAGACTCAACCTGCCCACGCAGGTTCGAGTCCGAGCCAACCCGGGTTTTAGTCCGGAGTGCGTTACGCTAGAGGGGTTTGGCCCGTGTAGCGGCGCAACTATTGTCAAGTGGCAGCAGGCTCCATGGTTTCCCGGTGATAGCCTAAGCCTCTCGTTCTGAACCCGCGGGCCCGGTTCAGACAACGTAGTGGTCAGGTTGAGGGGTAACGGATCTCCGATTCGGAGATGTGACTGCCACTTAAAAATGAAAGTCGCCTATAAAAAAAAACTGTTATGTCGGACTATTTTATCTCAAATTCTGGGATATTAATTGGTGAAAGGTTCTAGATCATCAAAATAGAAATTAATTGGTGAAAGGTTCAGCAGCATGGTTGAGACTTAGGTAGATATACCCGCAGGGTCGGCCCGAACATGTGTGGGATGGGCTACCGTCTTGGGCCCGGTTTTATCTCAAAGGATGTGTTGAGGTGAAACCTCAATGATAGAATAAATTTCGACTAAAAATATTATTTCTGAAATCTTGATAGTTATCTATCAATACATATATACAAGGTTCGAAAAAATCAGAACTAAACATGAGAACCGTTATATATATGTTCTTTATGTTCTTGAAGCATTTTCTTTTTATCTAAACTCCAACTCTATAAAGTTTAACTCGATCAAACTTGTAACAAATTAAAAGTCAAGAATCACTTGATCTAATTACAAGCCACTTGGATTTTGAAGACTTTAATATTATATAGAGTAAAGTGTCATTGTCGTCACTATGGTTTAGCTATTTTTAGTTTCTTTGTCCACGACTTTTTAAAATCTAACCATTTGCATCTACCTGAATAACTCCGTCTATATTTTAACGTTAAATCAGGGGTCAGTTTGAAATTCATAGGTTAAAATCTATCTAAAATTGTCTCTGATTTAACGCTAAAATGTAGACGGGGTTAATGAGGTGAATGAAAATGGCTAGATTTAAAAAAATAAGTAACGAAAAAGCTAAAAAAGAAATGTTAAATGAAAGTGACTAAAATTGTTAAACTAGAAGAATGAAAAAGATACCTTCCTCTATTATATAACTAGCTTAGAACCTGTGTAATACACAGGGTGAAAAAATATCAAGATATAATTTTTTTTAAATATTTATATGTATCTTATAGGTGGAAAAATGTATTACATATAGTAATAATATATAATAAAATTCAAAAATATGTAAAAAGTAATATATAATTGAGTTTCGAAAATAAATTAATTATTATTCAATGTAATTTGACTTTCATTTATTATTTGGTTAAAAACTTAACCTAGATAATTAAATTTCAAAGTTTCTTATAATAAGAGATAGTTTAAAATAAATATGTTTTATTACTATAATTAATAATTTTTTAAAAATACATATTATTATGGAAAAGATATAGATGTATTTAATAAAAGAGAAAAACTGAAAAAAATGATACGAATGAATATGAAGGCGACACATTGCATGAGAAACCTTAGTTTATTATATAGTATAGATATAAATTTATATGGACATGTTCAATTGAAAAACTTAATTTTGACGAGAACTAAAAGAACTATGCATTTCTACACAAATGTATACATACATCTTACTTTATACATACAAAAATACATACATGCATCCTTATATTTTTATAAAAATAGGTTCTTTTGGTTTTCTTGTCAAATTGTGATTCTCAATCGAAAATGTCCCGATATTTATATTTAAATATTTATAGATCGAAGAAAGATTCCTTAATGCCATTAGCCTATCAAATTTTGTCCGGATCCCTTTATAATTGCTTTTCATTAAATGTCCGGTCCCATTGCTTTATTATATTTTTTATTTAATTTTATAAAATATTAAAATTGCATAGTAGTTTCATTTGATGCCGTTTGGTTACCATTTATTAGACAAATATAATAATCATTTATTATGTACATATATACGAGAGAGAGAGAGAGAGAGAGAGAGAAAGAGAAAGAGAGAGAGAGCTGGATTAATAGATCTCCACTACACAACTCTTGTATCATCTTCTATTGAAGCCAACTCGATCTCTGTGTTATTGAAAGATGATGACAATCCCTACAAGAAGGTTAGTTTTTAATTAAATGTGATCGTGGTGGCGAATACAATGGAACATCAACAGTTAGACGTTCAGCTACAAGAAAAACTGGTTGTCGGTTTCAATTGATTGGGAAATACATGAAAGATGTTAATGGTTGGATGTTACTGGTGAAACATGCAAAACATAACCATCCACCAGCTCAACATTTGGAGGGCCATCCATATGCAATGAGATTAACTGATCAAGAAATGCATTTGCTGGAGGACCTCTCAAAGCACGATGTTCAGCCACGTAACATTCTAGCAACACTAAAGGAACAGAACCCTGAAAATGTGTCTTCACTTAAAACCCTATACAATGCACGCCAAAAGATACGTAAAGCCACAGAAATTGGATCAACTCCAATGCAGGTTCTTTTCTCACTCTTGCATTCTAAAGGTTATATTTGGGAACATCAAGAATCTGATGGTTTCTTGGAGCAATTGTTCTTTATACATAAAACCTCGTATAAGATGTGGCGTGCATTCCCACATGTGTTGCTAATAGACGCAACTTACAAAACCAACCGGTACAACATGCCATTTGTTGAGATTGTTGGTGTAACATCCACCAAAAAAACTTATTATGTTGCTTTTGCCTTAATAAGTAAAGAAAAGCAGGATAATTTTATCTGGGTGTTAAATAACCTAAAGGTGGCATTGAATAAGTGTATGGAGCCACGTGTCATAATAACTGATAGAGATCTTGCTCTGATGAATGCTTGTAAACGTGTATTTCAGGATAATTTTAGAACTTAAAAATGTAAAAAGGTCATAAGATTCGTTATCTTTGTGGTCTTTTGTTATGACGAAAATGTTTGTTTGGCTTGGGTTAATCATATTTTATGAACTTAATTTTTTTTTACATATATCATAAAATTTTATGAACTTAAATTTTTTTTACATATGTCGATAACTTTGTAAAAAGGTCATAATGTTTTATCAAGGGAACCTCTATTTAAACAATAAAAAGGTCACAAAGATAACATATATCTTTGTAAAATCCTGTCGATAATTTTAATGGGTGTTTCTAGATTTTTTTAGCTTTTTGTTCATAAAATATAAAAAGCATGTCACGATAATTTTAATGGGTGTTTCTAGATTTTTTTTAGCTTTTTGTTCATAAAATATAAAAAGCATGTCACATCATGTCCCACATCAAGAATTCAGCTTTTTAATGGGTGTTTCTAGAATTTTTTAGCTTTTTGTTGAAAGGGTGTACAAATAGAGCCTCCCTTTATTAGACAAATATAATAATCATTTATTATGTACATATATACGAGAGAGAGAGAGAAAGAGAGAGAGAGCTGGATTAATAGATCTCCACTACACAACTCTTGTATCATCTTCTATTGAAGCCAACTCGATCTCTGTGTTATTGAAAGATGATGACAATCCCTACAAGAAGGTTAGTTTTTAATTTTTATGCAGTCATCTATTCAAACTTTTCACTAGATCAAGCCAGAACCAAGATAGGGTTAAAGGGGTCCGTTAACCCTGGTCTTTAGAATTTCTCGGCTGAGGTAATTTTTTTTAAAGAAAAACACGAGTTTGGCTATTTAGTTGTAGTTGTAGTTGTGGTTGATAGAGAAGTGAACTTTAATACGACCCTTTGACTGAAACATTTTGTCTCCATCTCTACTTTTTAAATGTATTTACGTAATTTATTTGAATACACTCGTATGTAGAGCTATTGATATTTCTTTTACTTATATTATTGAGAAAAGGGTTGTTCGCTCATGAAAAGCTATAAAAATAACAATGTTTAGAGGATTTTATAACGCTGGAAATAAAATAAAACTATGAATCCGGTTTTATTTAATATTTTTTTACACTTTATAGATATCTCTTATTTTATTTCATTACTTCTTTTTATATATTCGTTTAGGGTTAGGTTATATACTAAAAAAAATAATTTAATCTAAAAAGTGTAAAAAGTACAGTGCATCCTAAATTTAAGGTATGATATTTTTTTAATTTTTAGATATGTTCACAAAAGATAAACATGAACACCTTACCTAAAAATTAAGATACCACGTCTTTTTTACATTTTTTAAGCAAAATCTTCTTTTTAATATAACACACCCGTAGTCTTTTATTACTTAGAACACATAAAATAAAATCATTTGAGCGAAACTATGTTTGCGTTGTTCTACAGTTTATAGATATCTCCTATTTATGTCTTAATTAGTTTTTATATATCACCTTTTATTACTTTTAGACGATTTTAGAACATATCTTGCATAATATAAATCATTTGAGTGAAAACTATGTGTAGACTAGAAGGAAAGGTAGCATTGATAACAGGAGGAGCGAGTGGAATTGGGGAGTGTACCGCAAAACTCTTTGCTGAACATGGAGCAAAAATTGTAATCGCCGATGTACAAGATCAACTTGGTCTATCAGTTTGTGATGCCTTAGGATCATCGAAATCAATATACGTCCATTGCGACGTAACAAATGAAGAACATGTCAAAAACGCGGTAGATACTGCGGTTGCAACTTATGGGAAACTCGATATCATGTTTTGTAATGCAGGAATAATTGATCCTAACAAACAACGCATTATTGATAACGAAAAAAGTGATTTTGAACGTGTGCTTAGTGTCAATGTCACATGTGTCTTTCTAAGCATGAAACATGCTGCAAGAGTTATGGTTCCAGCACGAGCCGGCTCAATAATATCAACGGCTAGCATTTCTTCAAATGTTGGTGGAGCGGCCTCACATGCTTATTGTTGTGCAAAGCATGCCGTAGCTGGCTTGACCAAGAACCTAGCTGTGGAACTTGGACAATTTGGTATTCGAGTCAATTGTCTGTCACCTTATGCTATGGTCACACCGTTGGCCACGAGTTTTGTTGGGGTTGAAGGGGAGGCGCTAGAAAATGTGATGAACCAACTTGGCAACCTTAAGGGGGTGACACTTAGGACAGATGATGTTGCTAAGGCCGCCCTTTTTCTTGTGAGTGACGAGGCAAAGTATATTAGCGGACAAAATTTGTTTATTGATGGTGGATTTAGCATTGTTAATCCATCTTTCAACATGTTTAAATATCCAGAGGATCTTTAAGTTGAACTTGTCATCTTATTGCATATTTTTAATAAAACAAATTCACATGGTGTGTGTTTTTATTTATAAAGATTTGTACCCTTTAAAGTTGCTATATATTACAAAAGTATAGATGATTTATACTAATGCATTACTATACATATGTGTTCTTTTAATGCTAAACATCAAATCTATTACAATATATAGAAGTGATATAGTAAATTATAAGATATAGACACATATTTTAACCAATATATCTTAGGTTTTAACTTTTAGATGATCTCAAGGTCGATCAATGTAGCACTACAACTATATTCTATACATGTATATAAACAATAGATAATCTTATAACTTATTATTAAAACAAATTTATATGTACATTGGTGATCAAGCTATAGTCAGTCTTGACTAGTGTTGGTTGATACTTATAAGGAGGCAATAAACTTACATAAATACGCCAAAGAAGCGTATATATAATCTCGAGCTCAGATGTGGAATACATGTTGTCCGGACCAATGTTGATCCGAACATGTGAAGAACAATAGAGACGGGTAAAGGACATATTCTGGAGGTCGAAGCTTTGAAGGTCAAGATAATCATAACAATCCATAAAAGTGTTATGACACTTTAATGGATTCGAGCATAACACAATACCTAGAGGACCATATACCATGATCCTGACACAAAAAGGCATGTGACAAGGTGCTCCACGTCGTTACATTAAATAGTCGTGTTAAAAAGTGAACGCTACCATAGTTATTGTAGGAATGTGGATCTGTGATGACCTGGATTATCTGATAATTGCGTTAGATTGCTTTTTGATTGAATTATTTTGTTTGTATACACGAATTTAATCGGATAAGAATAAGAGATTCAAGATAGGATATGTGAAACTGTTAGAATTTTGTATATCTAATACTGACCAAAAGACTTATATTTATTAGGGCCAACCTACGTAATGAAACGTTATAATTGTTGGCTAATAACCACCACAACTGTCAACCGTTTGGAAATTAACTGCTATTTACTCCGGGTGACCAATGGGTAGCAATTCTTGTATTATTAAAGGGACCACTTCAAGTATATGATCGTACAAACTAATGACAACCACTAGGAGAAGATTGGTTTATCTTAAAGGGGAAGTATATGATAGTAGCTCTTTAGTCTTTGGCTTCCATTTAGAGCTGCTTCAATCCTCTTTATTTTACGAAGCCGATGGCAGCCACTTCAAGAAGGTTATCTTTCTAGTCATACAAGTTTTTAATTTATCGTATTTAGTTACCATTATCAATCTTCTATCGTTGAAAATATAAAATTTCTGGATTTCGTATGTTGTTTGTAAGCGTAAAATTTCTAAATTTCATATGTTGTTTGTAGGTGTAGTATACTAGTATTATCTAGTTAGTAGGTTAAAACTCATGTATTAAATGGATTAAATAAATACAACTTGTTATAAAATAGCAGTTTGTATAAAGATTTGTATGTTGGATGTTATTAGCAATCAATGAAATAAGAAATAATAATGAAGATTTAAGAAATTAAAAATAACAAATAATGAATATTAAAGAATTATAAAGTTATATTTTAAAATAAGATATAATTAAAATTTTCTTATGATTTAGTAATTTTTAATACAATATTAGAATAAATTTTAGATATTTTTTTAATTAACATCATCATTATTTAATAGGAGAGAGAGCCGAAAAACAAAAAAATTAGACTTCAGCAGAAGTCGACACGTAACAAATATAGTTATTCGTTTATTATAATATAAGTTAGAAACACGGTATATTACAAATGGTGAATAAATGCAGTGTTATATATTCTTAGTAATAAAGATTTACATATTATATATTTATAACATATTACATAGTTTGTTAATACAAATTTTAGAAATGTTATAAAGTTATTTTTTGAAAATGTTTTATAAAAGGAATAAAAGAAATGTTCAACTTATAAAAATGTTTTATGAACAAACCTATTTTTTTTATAAAAATATTTTTTTTAAATAATTATAGAAGTTATTATTATTTAATAGGAGAGAGATGCAGGAAACAAAAATTATAAAATTAAAAATTTAAAGAAATTTGTATAGGTAATAGAAAAGAGTGGCAGGAAAAAAATGTTAAGAATGAATATTGGAATTACAAGTGACCATCAAAACTTTTATTTGATATATAGTATAGTCTAACTTGGAACCCGAGTAATACACACAGGGTGAAAAATATTAATATATAAAATTATTAAATCTTTACATATATAGGAAAAGATTCAGGTAAAAAGGATTCTAAATATAAGAAAGATGAGAAGAATTTAGGGCAATTAGATCAAATTGTATAAAAGATCAAATGGTTGAGATTAAATTATAGGAGAAAAAGCTGTTAGAAGATTATTTTAGTCTTGGCCACTTTTGTTGACTTTTTATCAAGTTTCCCCCTTTTTTGAACGTTCATAACTTTTACATACGACATTTTTTTTAAATTACACCACAAAAACGAGCGTTTTTTATCGTTTTTTAATCTTTAAAATGAGTATTGTGTCGCTATATACAAAAACAAAAAAAAAGATTATATTTTCCAGCTCATTGTGTAATTTTTCGGGTAATTGTGTAATATCAGTTCATTATGTAATATCAGATCTGATCATTATGTAATATCAGGTCATTGTATAATGTCAGATCTGGTCATTGTGTCAAATGTTTTTCAACATTGTGTTATATATATTCATCATTTTGTCAAATATTTTTCATCATTGTGTTATATGTATTCATCATTTTGTCAAATATTTTTCAACATTGTGTTATATGTATTCATCATTGTGTTTTACGTTTCCTATTTCATTGTGTAATTTGCTCATTATTGTATAATTCGCTCAAATAAATCAGGTCATTGTGTAATGTAAGGTTTAGTTATTGTGTAATTTTCTCATTGTGTAATATCAGTTCATTGTCTAATATCAGGTCTGGTCATTGTGTAATATCATACCTTATATTACACAATGATCTGGTATATTATACAATGACCATTATGCCCTCCCTTTAAAAACAATAAAAGGACACAGATCAAGCTCAGAATCTTTCTTACCCTTCTTATTTTTAAAACCCTTTTTATCATAACTTAACCCTACATATATATTTTACAAGTGTAAAAGTATATTACATATACTAAGGATAGAAAACAAAATTCAAAATATTTAAAATTAAAATATAACTTGGTTTAAAAAATAAGTTAATTACTATTTAATGTAATTTGACTTTTATTTACTATTTGATTGAAAATAAAAGTTATATAATTAAATTTCAAAGTTTTTTTTATAATAAGGGATAATTTAAAATAAATTTGTTTTATTACTATAACTAGGTTAGAATCCCGTGTATTACATGGGGTGAATAAATGCAATGTTGTATATACTTAGTAATAAAAAAGTTTATGTCTTTAAAACCTGTGTAATACTCTGATTGAATAAACCCGTATAATACACGGCTTGAATAAAATATAATGCATTCTGTTAACACATACATTCGTTAAAATGGAACAATGTAAATATATGATTAAAATTTTTTTATTTGAATCCTAGCTCACTATAAAATTGTTTTCAGTTTACAGAAATTATAAAAATATAATTGAACAAATTAATTGATGATAAACAAAATTTTAAATTCAAAAATGTGTAGATAAAAATTGAAACAAATAATTAATTTAGTTGCCTAAAATAGTGGAGTTGATTATTAGTAGGAGAGAGAGGCGAGAAAATGAGAATGAGGAGGCCTAGAAATATGACAAGTGTCATTCTATTTTACTTGTTTATTATATAGTATAGATTAGTGCTTTCTTTAAAACTATATTATTTTTAAACGATAAAAATGATTTAATGGTGAGATTGAATATGGAGGCGACACGTGGAATGAAAAAACCTTTATTTATTACATAGTATAGGTATAGATATGTAAATCTCTTCACTTAAATATTGTTCTAAATTATGATTACGTTAAGTTTCTCAAGTTTTTTTCATACATTTGTTGTAAACTAGAAGGAATGGTAGCATTGATAACCGGGGCAGCAAGTGGTAGATATTAAAACTCTTTGCAAAACATGGTGCGAAAATTGTCATCGCAGACATTCAACACCAACTTGGTCAAGCGGTTTGTGAAGCCATAGGTTTATCAAACTCAAAATATGTCCATTGTGATGTAACAAATGAAGAAGATATTAAAAACGTTGTAGATATTGCAGTTGCCCCTTTTGGAAAGCTCGACATCATGTTCAATAATGCAGGGATTGTGGATCCTTACAAGGAACGTGTCATCGACAATGAAAAACCCGACTTTGAACGTGTGCTTAATCTTAACGTCATTGGTGTCTTTCTAGGCATGAAACATGCTGCTAGGGTTATGGTTCCGGCACGGAGTGGCTCAATAATATCAATGGCTAGTGTTGCTTCAAATATTGGTGGTGCGGCCACGCATGCTTACACTTGTGCAAAGCATGCTGTAACTGGTTTGACCAAGAGTTTAGCGGTTGAGCTTGGACAATTCAGCATTCGAGTCAATTGTTTGTATAGCTACACCAATAGCAATAACTTATTTTGGTCTTGATAAGGAAACTTTGGAGAATAAGGCGAACTCACTTGCAAACCTCAAAGGTGTGACACTTAAAACATATGACATTGCGAAAGCGGCCCTTTTCTTAGCGAGTGATGAGGCTAAGTACATTAGCGGACAAAACTTTTCCATCGATGGTGGATTTAGTATTGTTAATCCATCATTCAACTTGTTCCAATACCCTGAGAATCTTTGAGTTAGAGATATTAAACGTATACATATACACATACACATGTGTACGCACACATACACATGTGTACGCATGTGCATATGCTTACACATATACATATGTACATCAAGATCTAGAGAAGAAATTCACTAGAGCATCGCTACCAACGAAAATCTTGTAAATTAATACTTTATTCTATATGTACCTTATCATGCGATAGTTTAATAGAAAACCTTTTAATAATCATACGCACCCCTCTAAATATGAAATGTTTAATTTAATTTTTATTTTATATTGGCGTCATGTGATATCTCATTTAAAAACTCATTAATTTATATTAGACACAAATGTAATTAATGATAGTTAGAGATAAATTATGTAAACATAGGTTTTATATATAACCCCCTCATTGTAAACCTTAATTACAATCTTCTTAATACAACTTTACACACACACAGTGTTTATCTTGGTATAAAAGCCAAGCCACCATCATCAATCGCTCACCGCCACATCATCGTCGTACGCCGCTGTCAACCACCTTGCTTTCTACCATTTGATCGCTACAAATTGATCTCCAAGACATCAAGAACGTTTCTATCAACTTTGTTTCTGAACCGGCTCTCGTTTTCTGCTTGAAACATGTGTTTTCAGATCTAGGTTTTCGCAAGCCTTCATAAAGCAACATTGTTCAGACGACTTTGCTCATCATGTGACACTCTGATTACGTGATGCTCCTGCAGGCGACACTCACTATCGACGACATTCCATTCTTGAACGCAAGTTCATTTTGGCGACATTGCCGGCGACACTATCATTTTAGACGACACTCTTAATCAGGCGAGCAAGTTTACTCAAGAAGGGCAATTTTTACTCTGCAGAAGTAAATTGGCCAGCATGATCAAACTGGTCTGGAGGACTATCCTTCAACGGTTTTCACTTCCTTTAATAGCTTAACCCGAGCCAGGTGCGTTGCCACCAAAACTTAATTCCCAACAAGGGTCGGACCCAAGTAGGATACCTGGGTGAAATGACCCCGAATAATTCTTAGTGTTATTTAGTATCTAAAACTCATTTTTTACGTGTAATATATGAAGAGTTACCGGTTACCACGGGGGGTCCGTTGAGCCTCTAGTCGACCAAATTTTTATTAATATACCGTTGTTTTTTCTTTAGTAATTTGACCCATCAAATGGCCACTATTAGACTAGTTAAAGATAAAAGAGAAGGGTACAAACATAACCGGGATATTTTTTCCGGCTAGAAGTGATAGACGACGATGTGAGCCAGTTGATTTATGTGAAAGAGAAAAAGATGAAGATGGAAGAAGAATAGTCATGTTTAAATGGGGCTTTTAGCTATTTTTTTTAACGGCACTTTACACCAATAATTTTATACTACTTCATTGCCTAGGTTTGAACCTGGAACCTGCTCTCTGAAAAAATAATATGCCTCTACCAAGTGACCTATAGTCCATATGACTTTTAGCTATTATATTTAGGAAGATGTTTTTCATGTATTAAAAATAATCGATTTTAGAGTAAAATATGAAAAATTTAATTACTTGTTCATATAACCATAATCATTTATTAGCTTCTTGTATTCAGTCGATAAAAAATGAATTCGTGTACATATGTAATGTGAATATAATAGAAGAATTGCGACCCTCCAAATAAAAAATCTTGTTTCGCCACGGAGTGACCATGATATTAGGAATTAGAGTCGGTAACGCGGGGGAAACAAACACGCACACGCACAAACGATTAAAGTACTGAGCAGTAAAAGACACAAGAAGGTACGTGGTTCCGCCAACGTGACCTACGTCCACGGGTGCAAGTAGGGTTTCTTTTTATAGGTGCATAAAGATACATCACATAAGCAGAGTAACACGTTCCATAAACATCAAACACATTTTTACGTGTAATATATGAAGAATTACATGTTACCACGGGGATCAGAGGATCCATTAACCCTCCGGTCTACCAACTTTTTAATACGGTACTACCGTAGTTTTTTATTTTTGTAATTTGACCCTCCAAATGGTCACCACTAGACTAGTTGCAGTGAACCCCCCCCCCCCCCCCCCAACACACACACACAACAAACTAATGACAACCACTAGGAGAAGATTGGTTTATCTTAAAGAGGACCACTAAGGTATATGCTACACAACAATCTAATGACAACCACAAGGAGAAGATTGGTTTATCTTAAAGAGGACCACTAAGGTATATGCTAGTAGCTCTTTAGTCTTTGGTTTCCATTTAGAGCTACTTCAATCCTCTTTATTTTACTTACAAGCCGATGGCAGCCACTTCAAGAAGGTTATCTTTTTAGTCATACAAGTTTTTAATTTATCGTATTTAATTATCATTATCAATCTTCAATCTTTTTAAATATAAAATTTCCAGATTTTTTATAATAATTAAGCATGATCTTTTTCTATAGATATGGCATCGTATTTTGTTTGTAGGTGTAGTATACTAGTTCTGGATTATGATAACATTTTGTATGTAATTTTAAGTTTATGAAATTTGTTTTTTTCCTTTTAATACATTTGTTGTAGACTAGAGGGAAAGGTAGCATTGATAACCGGGAAAGCAAGCGATATAGAGGAATGTTCTGCAAAACTCTTTGCTGAACATGGTGCGAAAATTGTCATCGCAGACATTCAAGACCAACTTGATCAAGCGGTTTGTGAAGCCATAGGATAATCAAACTCAAAATATGTCCATTGTGATGTAACTAATGAAGAAGATATTAAAAACGCTGTAGATATCGCAGTTGCCACTTTTGGAAAGCTCGACATCGTGTTCAATAATGCAGGGATAATGGATTCTTACATGGAACGTGTCATCGACAATGAAAAAACCGACTTTGAACGTGTGCTTAATGTTAACTCACTGGTGTCTTTCTAGGGATGAAACATGCTGCTAGGGTTATGGTTCCGGCACAGACTGGCTCAATAATATCAATGGCTAGTGTTGCTTCAATTATTGGCGGTGTGGCCACACATGCTTACACTTGTGCAAAGCATGATGTAACTGGTTTGACCAAGAGTTTAGCGGTAGAGCTTGGACAATTCAACATTCGAGTCAATTGTTTGTCACCTTACGCAATTGCTACACCAATGGCCACAAGTTTTCTCGGTCTTGATAAGGAATATGTGGAGAATAAGGTGAACTTTCTTGCAAACCTCAAAGGTGTGACACTTAAAACGGATGACATTGCTAAAGCGGCCCTTTTCTTAGCGAGCGATGAGGCTAAGTACATTAGCGGACACAACTTGTCTATCGATGGTGGATATGGCATTGTTAATCCATCATTCAACTTGTTCCAATACCCGGAGAATCTTTTAATTGAGATGTTAAACATATTATACATATACACATATTTGTACGCATGTGCATGTGCATGTGCATATGCTTACACATATACATATGTACATCAAGATCTAGAGAAGAAATTCACTAGAGCATCACTACCAACGAAAATCTTGTAACATAATACTTTATTCTATACTAAACAAGTTGGATATGTACCTTATCATGCGATAGCTTAATAGAACACCTTTTAATAATCATATGCTCCCCTAATATGAAATGTTTAATTTAATTTTATATTAGCTTCATGTGATATCTCATTTAAAAACTCATTATTTACAAGTATGCACATATAATAGAATCAGTTAAACCAATCTGATCATATTAGTTTATTTGGTTTGATCAATTGTGATGTTCGTCAAGTATTTAGGTTTTATACTTTCTTAACCGATATGTTTGGTCCAATCAACAATTAACAGAATTTTTTTTTTTAGAAATGGGTCATAGGACAACCGTTAATCACCTTAGGGGTTTGTTGCTACAACGATTATGTGATAGGGATTAAGTTTGCTTTATTAATATAATGACTCACTTATCCTTTGGGGTTCCAAGGCTAAGTGGTATAATACAAGATTGAATACAAGTATATGAAATGAGTGAATATAGGAAAGGTAGCCAATTACAAGGAAAGGTAAGCGAATACAAGGAGGAGTAGGTAGGAGAGGATAAAGCTATCAAATGGGTTGAATCCTTTTAACCATATATATGTCTTTGAATGAAGCCCAAAGTCCGTATTTATAGTGTCTTCAACGGGTTCTTTTTTTTTCTAATTAGTCACATGACTTCTCTAGAAGAGGAAGTTCTCCGAGGGACTTTCTCCTTCTCAGAGCTCTCTCTCTTCTAAATATCTTCAATCATGTAATATGCTAACTTTTCCATTTGGCAGACACCTACCTGTAACATCCAAGATTTTTTCCGGTACTACTTGTTTACCTATTCATTTATTTTTACAAAAATGATACTTCATTTTCAAATCCCGTACATATTCAACATTTTTTGATTTTATACCAAATTTCCAATTTCAACTCTACAATAACACATTGTTTTCTATTATATATTTATATAAGCACATACTTATATATACGTTGTTATAAAAAAAATTATGAGTTTCAATTTCGTGTTTTTACATCTCTTTATATATATACTTATGTACTTAATTATAAATATATATATATATATATATATACATATATATATATATATATAGATATAAAGATGACCATTGGTATCAAATAAATCAAATTTTTCCTTAATTCATAATATTATAAAGATGGAATTTCCTATATAAAATAGTTCAAGATAAAATAAATAATAGTTTTGATTTAAAGTTTTATAAAAAAAAACTATTTTATTACAAAACTTCAATTTAAAATTAGTCTTGGACCCCCTCTAAAGCAAAGAACCCTCTCAAATTATCTTTGAACCTCTCTACGTATCCGGACCTTCCAATTTGAGCCGTTACACTCAAACTTGAATTCTTACATGTACTTTGACCTTCTAAAAGTCAACAAGGTTTGCAATTTGACTTAGAGAAGTCAAAAGGACCCAAATTCATCTCTCAAACCATCGATTTCAGGGTGATATAGCCTCTTAATCTCTCAGAGACATTGCATGAACTCTAAACAAATACGTATGAAGAATTAATTCGTCTAACATCGAAGTCAAATGCAAGATCAAGCCTCATCTGTTTAGTTTGACTTTCCAGAGTCAAAGTTAAACAAAATTTGATGTCAATTCTTTCAATCCCTGTAAATCCGGGATTCAAATCCTCCCCAATCAATGTCTAAAACATTTGTGACCGTATGGAACACGTAATCAGCATTATTGAATGAGAATTCAAGATTTTTAAAGTCACATTTAAGAATTCGGTTATGGATTTCAAAACCCACAAATCAAACTTCTAATCCCTCAAATATCGCTCAGTTATAGATGTAAAACGGGTTCTAATCACATACCTTTCGATACCTAATTCGTTTACAACTCGAGATCATCCGCAAGTCCGATTTTCCTTTTATTTCCTTCTCTCTCGGTCTGAACGGCGCAGGAAGGGGGGGGAGGAACCTCTCTAATCGACGACTGAGCAAGCCTCTCCTGGTCCGAATCGTTTACCTCAGGTAACCCTTCTCATTCGTAGTCGCCCCTCTTTGTCTAGGTTCATGAAATCGGATTTAGGGTTAGGGTGTTTACAATCTGAGTATTTGTTTGTAGAAGATGACCCAGACTAAATCGGCTTTTAAAATTTAATTTCGGATTGTAAACTTGAATGTGTCCCTGGTCTAGTGGTTAACTCGCTCAAGTATACCCAGCCAAGGTCATGGGTTCGAAACCCACTGACTTATTTCCTTGCTCTTTTTTTGTGTCTCTTTAACACACTTATAAAACTTTGTTTCCAAAGTTGATTTTTACTAATATAACTTTTAAAAATAAAATGAGGAAATTCTATGTAGTCAAGAAAAAGGAACCACAAACATTTATTTTAAATATTTCCTTTAAAATGTTAATTAAGGTTTAAATATAATTAAACAAATTCTTATATATATATATATATATATATATATATATATAGGGGCATGTTCTTTTGAGAACCAACTATATGTTGAGAACCGAAAGAACCGCACAAAACGTGTACATATCGCTTTAGTGAAAAAAGTAAAATTCAACAACAATGTTTTATTTATCTCTTCCCACTCTTAGTTTGAGTTTATCTCCTCTCTCCTTAATTTTTTTAAGAAAAGTATAAAAATATGCATATATGCATTCATTTGTGCATATAGTGTGAGTGCATATATGCATTTAAAAAAACGACTATAAATTCGAGGTCTTTTAAAACCAAACCTTAAACATATTGAAATGTACATGAATTCTAGTCAATTTATATTATAAATAGAGGAAGAGTTAATGCGGTTTTCACGGTTCTTAACATATTGTTGGTTCTCAAAAGAACATACCCCTATATATATATATATTAATATATATTTTCTTAAATACCCACTTTTAGACACATTATTTAAATAATAGATAAATAAATAAAGAGAACTTACTTATTTAAATTATCTTTTTACATTAACATTTCATTTAGAGTTTAAATTGTGATGTATACTAACATATATATTTACACTATATTTTGACACATAATTATAAATAAATAAAATAAATTTATTTATTTGGATTATAAGTATAATATCACACTAAATTTAAAGACTTACTATTTTTAAAAAAAAAATAAGAGGAATTTATTTATTTAAACATAAACCATAAAGTCAAATATTATTTTTCATATATAGTTCGAACTTACAATTTTATATCAAACTTCTGTCAACTTACATCTTTTGCATAACGCAAACTCTTTTGTACAAATCCCTATACTCAAATCCCGTTGAACCTTAGACCTTACTTTAGACATTGTACATGTCTTTGATTTAAGTTTATACATTTTCACTCTAGGTTAACTTTTTGATTTGCAAAGATCACTATTGCTACCTATTGCTCGTGTTATCTACAAGCTATCCATACAAGGTGAGTTTTACATAGCCCCTTTTTCACTGTTTTACATTTAGGGGTGAAACATGATCACAACATTACAATGATTTACACAAACTACACAATACAAATCCACTTTACAATTTGTGTGCAATTTGAGCTTTATGTTTAAGTGCTAGGTGTGTTAACTGTTTATGTGCAATTACATGTACAATCATTAACTATACAAGCCGACGGTTAACAATGATAGATCTATTGAGTCTGACAAACCCACCCAGATTGGGGTGATTGTTACCGACAACACAATTTTGCATGCTAGTTACAAAGGTTTGATTGTACTCTTGGTTACACAATAGTAACTCCCAATAAACGCCTTATTAATCATGACTTGTATGGATTTGTTTACACATAACACTTTGATGCTATTTAGAGTCAAAACCTATGTATGCTCACCAACTTTTTAGTTGACCTCGTTTTCATCATGTTTCAGGTACAAAAGTTTGAGTTGATCAAGTTGCTACACTTAGGTTGTGGACCTAGTTAATTGAAACAAATGAATATGTTTTGTATTTCAAATATTCTTGTATTGTTGTATTTGGAAATTGTGAATGGAAATGTAACGTTTTAATATATAAAATTTTAGTCAACCATGTGCTCATGAACAGTCTACATGTCCCGCCCCGACGTATTTCGCCGTCGGTTGGGGTGTGACATTTGGTATCAGAGCCTTGGTTATAGGGAATTAGGTTATTTGACACTCTTCACCTAGACTATAACCTTAGGACACCTATACTATGCCATGTTATTACATGTTACATGATTACTTCTTATGTGAATATTTTACATGTTATACTAAGTAATCATAATACATGATACAATATTTAATAATTTATGTGTTACAGTGCATGATAACTTTTATGCTATATTCATGCTATCTATTTGATTCATTTAAGTGTTATCCTAAGTTTTAACACACACTTATACACACTTAGCCTTTCATGCACCCTTAAACTCACACATATTATGTCACCACCTCTTGTGATCTAAATCTAAGCTATCGGGCCTAATGTCCATTATTAATAAACAAGAAGCCCACTTACCCCCCAAGGAGAACAAGCCTACTACATAATATAAGCCTCACTTTCGGGCCTTAAAGCCCAGTCCACAACAATTCTCATCATGACCATGAGCCCAACAATAGTGTTATTAATACATGATGGCTGGAAGAGTGTATAGGCCCATGAGGGATTCTGGCTAAGGAAAGATAGGGTACTTAAGTGTGTCCTAGTGACCCACCCCTCTTTCCTGATAATCCTCCTCAGGGATGCATTGCTTATAGGTCAATTGTATTTCTAAAATACTGTTGTGACAGCTCGGTGTTATGACTAATCAAACTCTAAACCTATGAGAACTCCTATATTTAACACTTAATATTTTATTATCACTTACAACCTTTTCATTGTTTCCTACTAGACATGGACTCCTACTCTCCTCCCCCCCCCCTTATACCGTCCCGGAGAAGAGTCTGATTAGGAAGAAGACATCGGGACACCCATGTATCGGTCACCAACACCCCCGCCGCTAGACCAAGGTTTGATGTAAGGCCAGATTGGATTAGGAACACCGGCCCAAGACTTCGAACACCTGGATCACCCACACTCAGAAACCCGTATCAGACACCCCATCTCACCAATCAGTTACCCCCCCCCCCCCACTAAGAGACCCATATCTAATACCCGACCTGTACCATCCTAACCCTTAGGTAAGGCATACCACGGCACCCACTAGTGTTATGGGAATTCCAACCAATGACATTCACCAATATGTAAGGACCTCAGAATTTGAGAGGCAAAGGATGGTGCATGGGGTAATGCATGACTTGTAAGGACAAGGAATGGATTGCCTAGCAAACCAATTAGGGTACCAAAAGGAGTTAATCTCCATCCTCGAAAAAGAAATACTGGAGCATTGCACGGAGACAGCTAAAGCTGAAGCCAGATCGGCTACCCAAGTGACCATAGTGGTACTCGTCCTGGGAATTATTCTCCTTCTAGTGGAAAGCTACAAGAGACGTTAACTGTAACATCCCAAAATAAATAAAAACCCAAATAAAAGAAAAAAAAAAGAAGGTGGGCTTGGCTAGGGGCCGGCCCATGGGCCCGAAAACTGAAAAGAACCCTTCTAATCAGCAGTCATTCCTCCATTTCCTTCATTTCTTCCTGCGCAAGAACTTTAGAGAGAGAGAGAGAGATCGTCTAGAGAGAGAAAGCTCGGATCAAGCTCAAAGTCTCGAGGATTGTTGCTCAACATCTCTGGAGCATAAAGGAACGAGAAGGAAGCTGTAACAGGTAATTATTATGCCTAAATCTGAGTTTTTGTAACTTTCGGGTTTCGGGTTAATAATCGAGTAAAGGTTTAGATTTTTACGTGTGAAACTGGAAACAAACCACGGGTTTGGGTTCATGGGGGAAAATGGAACATTTCGAACGTAAAAAGTTCAAAGCTTGATCGATTAGAACAAAGGGACCAGATCTAGGGTTCTGTTTGGGGAAGAAGACTGCACAGTCGAAACTACTAGTTTCGATATGGACGCATCTATCGAAACTACCTAGTTTCGACAGGGGCAGACCCATCGATACTACCATAGTTTCGATATAGACCCTAGACCCTAACTAAGAATTTATATAAGTCATACGACTCGAAACTACTTAGTTTCGATAAGAAGCAGTGACTCGAAACTACTTAGTTTCGATAAGAAGCCAGGGCTCGAAACTACATAGTTTCGATAAGAAGCCATGACTCGAAACTACCTAGTTTCGATAAGAAGCCATGACTCGAAACTACCTAGTTTCGATAATGAAACCATGACTCGAAACTACTGAGTCAAGCATAGTAGTGTCTAAGTGTCCCCTAAGGGCACAACCTTATGTCTATGACTTGATTATACAGATTGTGAGAAACTGTAGTGACATCAGGAACCGACTAGGTGTAAACAGAAACGATTCATCTGGTGAGTTCTTATTGCCCTTTTTCCTAATGGTTTTGGGCTGGCATGCATACTGGTATAGTATTTTATAAAAATGTTATTTTTATAAAATGAAAGGCAAAGTATAGTATTTTATAAAAATGTTATTTTTATAAAATGAAAGGCAAAGTATAGTATTTTATAAAAATGTTATTTTTATAAAATGAAAGGCAAAGTATAGTATTTTATAAAAAAATGTTATTGTTATAAAATGAAAGATAAAGAACAAAAGAGCATAGTATTATCTTTTAAACAAGTTTTTGAAAGATAACAATGAGCTAAAGAAAGAACGATAAAGGAGCCGTACTTCGGTACAGCTCGACAGTGACAGTGACAGTGACAGTGACAAATACCATGTTATATGCTTATGTGTTAATATGTGTTATTTGTCTATATGAAAGTTATGTGATTGCATTTCTATTTGTGTAATAGTGTAATTGCATTGCATAGTAGTTGCATAGTAGAAAGTCCTGCATGCATGCTAAAGTAGAAGTCTCACCCTGAGGTGTGAGCAATGCTAAAGGAGTCTTACACTTCGGTGTAAGCAATGCTAAAGGAGTCTTACACTTCGGTGTAAGCAATGCTAAAGGAGTCTTCACTTCGGTGTAAGCGAGAAAGTCTCACCCTGAGGTGTGAGCAATGCTAAAGGAGTCTTGCACTAACGTGCAAGCGAGAAAGAAAGTCCCACCCTGAGGTGTGGGCAGCGCTAAAGTAAAAGTCTTACCCTGAGGTGTAAGCAATATAGGGATCTGGTCCTCGGACCACGATCCATATGTGATAGTTAAAGTATGATAAAGTCACTTGTCAAGTATAAGTGAAATGATAGACAGAGTACAGTGGGACACCCTAACGGGTTTCCTTAAAGATAAAGTTTTAATGACAGATAGTAACGTAACAGATTTATAATTGTAACGTTGTAAAGTTTTAAAGTAATAGTTAAAAGTTTATTTCAAAGAAAGTGAAAGTAAAGCTTATTTTATTTTAATAAAACTAAGCTACCAAAGATAAAGTTTACAGTTTAAAGTAAAGAGAGAACTCACCAGCGTTAGCTGACTTTTAGTATGCATGACAGGTAAAAAGGGTAAAGCTAAAGAAAAGTGAAAGAGCCATGTGGGCTGGATAGCATGGACATCGGGCTGCGGTATTGAAGACTGACATTTCCAATCCTGATAGTTCATGTTATAGACAATATTTCATGTTATAGTTTGATGAATGATTTGAATTAAAGACTTCCGCTGTAATAGATTCTGATTTCCGGTTTAAGAACTATGTTTGTTATGTTGTGTGCCAACTATGAGATGTACCCGTTTTGGGGCGTTTCATTAACAAAATTATTTTTTCATTATTTATTATCTTAAAATTTTCAGTTTGAGAACCATTTCCCTACGTTTTGAGTAAGGTTTAACATTTCAGCATTTAATCAATTTTATATATTCCAACTCTAAAATTACTATTCATTGATTTGACCCGTTGAGTGTGAATTACACCCATCATATTTTCATCAAAATTTCTCAAGTATCACCTTCTTCATTCAATACGATTTAGTACACTACCGACAATCTTCATCGTAAACAAATCATCCTATTATTTGATTTAAACAACCTCGTTATTTTCAAACAAAACGTCTATCAAACTTTTAGATAGTATCAGAAATATGAATTTTCTATAAACACTTTCATCTTGTGAGAAAACCCAATACAACCTGTTTTATAAAGGCATCATTTCAAATTGATAAATAAGTATGATTTTCCTTATTAAAGTAATTATTTCTAAATCCTTACTAAATTAATATACAATTACTATTTAGCCAGTAATTTCTCTTGAAAATATTCTCCTTATAATAATTGAAAAATTAATAAAAAAAGGTTTTTCCCATAGATTGTCTATTTATTTAGATTATTTAACTCAATACTTTCTCTACTTTATATATCTACAACCAAGAAAAATTTAGAATTTCCTATTTTCAAACAAAGATCAGTTATTTACAAACATATTTCCCTGAGTATTTTCAAAACCCCCTCGTTACCTTTCACTTGTCGCTTCAAGAGACGATCCATACCGCGTACACGTTAACCGTCCCCATCAACCTCAACGAGATTTAAAGAACTGGAACCTAACTACCACGTTATACATGAACACCAAACGACACGCTTGTCTGCAACACTCGACTACCTACGAAATTCGATAGTTTATTTACTCAGGAGATCCAATAACTTACAAGCGAACATTCACATGATACATAAAACTTAGTTGTTTACAATATGCAAGATAGTAGGTCAATCACACGATACTTGAAACTTGATATTTTGATACATGATACTAGATTGAACATATTATACACGGTCACATAATACATGAAACTTAGTTGCAATATACATAATGTTACACCGATCACATAATACACAAAACTTGTTTGCAGTATACATTATAGTGGATGGATCATATAACACATGAAACTTAGTTGTTTGTAGAATACATAATACCAAATTGTTCACACTATACGATACACATGATGCTACGTTACTCACATTATACATGAAAGCTTATTTGTTTACAAAATACATGATACTAAGTTGTAAACATCATACATGAAATTCATTTCTTACAATGTACATGATACTAAATTATTTATATTACACATGAAAGCTTACTTGTTTACAAAATACATGATACTAAGTTGTTAACATCATACATGAAACTCATTTCTTACCCTATACATGATGCTAAATTGTTCACGTTACACATGGAACCTATCTGATTACAAGCTACATGACACTAGATCATACATTAAACTTGGATGCTACACTATGCACGAAACTAAATTGCCTACAATTGTTGCAATTGATTTATTTCATTTTACATAAGGTATGGTCATACCCTTTTTTTCACCAAGGTTGAAAACCATAACACATTGAAGCTACTCGGGGTTTGACGTATTCTTGTTCAAACACGAGGAAGCTGTAACACTTTAAAACAGCTTGGTGTTTGACGTATTCTTGTTCAAACATGAGTAAACTATGGAACTTCAAGTTATACTACCTTATTTCTCTTCAGTTGCTAACTTACATCACTATTAGGGACATAGTTACTTATTATCAACTCATATGTGAAAGCAATATACATGAACTAAGTGAATTTGTGCCCCCTCTTGCCCCGCACACAACGGAAGGATCTATACGAACCATGCGATGATTAGAGTAATTACGGGTGCACACGTAATTATAAAAATCAGCGCATGGAAAACATAGCGACTTTTGTCATGTGTTGTGACCTAAAACCTATCATGATATGTAACAAAGAAAAGAATGTGATATGACAAGGGCATGGTGGATACGCCGATGGTACCTCCTATATATAAGTGTCCTGTCATATTATCTGGAGTAGCGTTGTTCGTGTCACGTGAAGTTTTGACCTGCACTGATGTTTGTGTAATCTCTTGTCCACTCACAACTCCTGAGCATATTAGGCCACACCTTAATCAAACCCTGATCATCAAATTCTCATCAAATCCATTCCAAGTAATACATTTCACCCTTTGAACCCAAATTATTATTCGACAGTTTTTCTCCTTAAGATCATCTTAGAACTAAAACCACTGTTACACTTCGTGCCTAACCTTGAGGAACAGACCTCATTCCTTGCATCAGTTATACTCCTCAACTCAACAATCTGAACTCACCTCTCTCCTGGCTCAGTAGCCTCCACTAGTCAAATTTCGGGACGAACTTCCCTTAACATGGGGAGACTGTAACATCCAATATTTTTTCCGGTACTACTTGTTTACCTATTCATTTATTTTTACAAAAATGACACTTCATTTTCAAATCCCGTACATATTCAACATTTTATGATTTTATACCAAATTTCCAATTTCAACTCTACAATAACACATTGTTTTCTATTATATATTTATATAAGCACATACTTATATATACGTTGTTATAAAAAAAAATTATTTGTTTTAATTTCGTGTTTTTACATCTCTTTATATATATATATACTTATGTACTTAATTATAAATATATATATATATACATATATATATATATATATATATATATAAAGATAACCATTGGTATCAAATAAATCAAATTTTTCCTTAATTCATAATTTTATAAAAATGGAATTTCCTATATAAAATAGTTCAAGATAAAATAAATAATAGTTTTGATTTAAAGTTTTATAAAAAAAAACTATTTTATTACAAAACTTCAATTTAAAATTAGTCTTGGACCCCCTCTAAAGCAAAGAACCCTCTCAAATTATCTTTGAACCTCTCTACGTATCCGGACCTTCTAATTTGAACCGTTACACTCAAACTTGAATTCTTACATGTACTTTGACCTTCTAAAAGTCAACAAGGTTTGCAATTTGACTTAGAGAAGTCAAAAGGACCCAAATTCATCTCTCAAACCATCGATTTCAGGGTGATATAGCCTCTTAATCTCTTAGAGACATTGCATGAACTCTAAACAAATACGTATGAAGAATTAATTCGTCTAACATCGAAGTCAAATGCAAGATCAAGCCTCATCTGTTTAGTTTGACTTTCCAGAGTCAAAGTTAAACAAAATTTGATGTCAATTCTTTCAATCCCTGTAAATCCGGGATTCAAATCCTCCCCCAATCAATGTCTAAAACATTTGTGACCGTATGGAACTCGTAATCAGCATTATTGAATGAGAATTCAAGATTTTTAAAGTCACATTTAAGAATTCGGTTATGGATTTCAAAACCCACAAATCAAACTTCTAATCCCTCAAATCTCGCTCAGTTATAGATGTAAAACGCGTTCTAATCTCATACCTTTCGATACCTAGTTCGTTTACAACTCGAGATCATCCGCAAGTCCGACTTTCCTTTTATTTCCTTCTCTCTCGGTCCGAACGGCGCAGGAAGGGGGGGAGGAGCCTCTCTAATCGACGACTGAGCAAGCCTCTCCTGGTACGAATCGTTTACCTCAGGTAACCCTTCTCATTCGTAGTCGCCCCTCTTTGTCTAGGTTCATGAAATCGGATTTAGGGTTAGGGTGTTTACAATCTGAGTATTTGTTTGTAGAAGATGACCCAGACTAAATCGGCTTTTAAAATTTAATTTCGGATTGTAAACTTGAATGTGTCCCTGGTCTAGTGGTTAACTCGCTCAAGTATACCCAGCCAAGGTCATGGGTTCGAAACCCACTGACCTGTTTCCTTGTTCTTTTACTGTGTCTCTTTAACACACTTATAAAACTTTGTTTCCAAAGTTGATTTTTACTAATATAACTTTTAAAAATAAAATGAGAAAATTCTATGTAGTCAAGAAAAAGGAACCACAAACATTTATTTTAAATATTTCCTTAAAAATGCTAATTAAGGTTTAAATATAATTAAACAAATTCTTATATATATATATATATATTAATATATATTTTCTTAAATACCCACTTTTAGACACATTATTTAAATAATAGATAAATAAATAAAGAGAACTTACTTATTTAAATTATCTTTTTACATTAACATTTCATTTAGAGTTTAAATTGTGATGTATACTAACATATATATTTACACTATATTTTGACACATAATTATAAATAAATAAAATGAATTTATTTATTTGGATTATAAGTATAATATCACACTAAATTTAAAGACTTACTATTTTAAAAAATAAATAAATAAGAGAAATTTATTTATTTAAACATAAACCCTAAAGTCAAATATTATTTTTCATATATACTTCGAACTTACAATTTTATATCAAACTTCTGTCAACTTACATCTTTTGCATAACGCAAACTCTTTTGTACAAATCCCTATACTCAAATCCCGTTGAACCTTAGACCTTACTTTAGACATTGTACATGTCTTTGATTTAAGTTCATACATTTTCACTTTAGGTTAACTTTGTGATTTGCAAAGATCACTATTGCTACCTATTGTTCGTGTCATCTATAAGCTATTCATACAAGGTGAGTTTTACATAGCCCCTTTTTCACTGTTTTACATTTAGGGGTGAAACATGATCACAACATTACAATGATTTACACAAACTACACAATACAAATCCACTTTACAATTTGTGTGCAATTTGAGCTTTTTATGTTTGAGTGCTAGGTGTGTTAACTGTTTGTTTGCAATTACATGTACAATCATTAACTATACAAGCCGACGGTTAACAATGATAGATCTATTGAGTCTGACAAACCCACCCAGATTGGGGTGATTGTTACCGACAACGCAATTTTGCATGCTAGTTACAAAGGTTTGATTGTACTCTTGGTTACACAATAGTAACTCCCAATAAATGCCTTATTAATCATGACTTGTATGGATTTGTTTACACATAACACTTTGATGCTATTTAGAGTCAAAACCTATGTATGCTCACCAACTTTTTAGTTGACCTCGTTTTCATCATGTTTCAGGTACAAAAGTTTGAGTTGATCAAGTTGCTACACTTAGGTTATGGACCTAGTTAATTGAAACAAATGAATATGTTTTGTATTTCAAATATTCTTGTATTGTTGTATTTGGAAATTGTGAATGGAAATGTAACGTTTTAATATATAAAATTTTAGTCAACCATGTGCTCATGAACAATCTACATGTCCCGCCCCGACGTATTCCGTCGTCGGTTGGGGTGTGACACTACTGTTCCTTTTTTCTTTCTTACCGCGTCAACATCTCTTTTGCCTCATTCTTCGGGATTTGATTTATATGAACAAGATGCTCCTCGGTTATTGTGTTTTTGTATTACTTGTTCATCGGAAGGAGAGGCCTTATCCTTCTGTTACTTCGGGATGCTAAGGATTCCTTGGCTATAGCAGAGTCCTCTCTTAACATAATCTTCAAGGCTTTAAATCTTTTGATTAGGGGGGAGGGGTAATGGGAGATGAATCATCCCACGTCTTCAACCCCCCTAATGGGCTTTTAGTGGAGAGGCCTTCACTGATGGGTCTGACTTTTGGTAGTGGAGACGGAATATCCGACAGTGGAGATGCTTTCACCGATGGGCAGGACTTCTTCTTACGATTTTGACCTTTCTGTGGTTAAAGGTGTGCCAGGGTGTCATGACCCACTTGCCGCCTGTAGCAGGCATCTTTCGGACGTCCCATCACCACACGATTTTTGAGTGGTTTCTTTATTTAAATTCAAAATATCTACACCATTCGTTATTTCTCCTCATTTCTTTCAACTTCGTCGATCTTTGCTTCGATTCACAGGTTAGTTTTTACTCCAATATCCTTTCGATTGTTCATTTCGGTTCAGTTTGTATCGTCACGGGGGCTAAGCATGATATGCATATGCACTACTCGAAACTAAATTGTCGATCCTTGGACGAGCATAGCTTGCGTTAAGCATTGAGAGTGAGTTTGGTCCAGTACTCTTGTCGGATGATGAGGTGATCAGTAATCCGCCTGTTGGGTACATGGGTCTGTACACCGTCTACATTGAATTTTCAAACCTTCGATTGCCATTCACCTTGTTTTTCCTGCAAGTAATCGAGTTCTTAGGGCTTCAAGTTTATCAATTTGGTACCTTATGGTATTAGCAAAATCACCCATTTTGAAATGTTGTGTCGTGCCCATGGTGTCGCACTTTTTGTTCCCATGTTTCACCAATTTTTCCGTCTTGCATGCAACGGCGATTGGCTCACCATTGTGATGTTGAAAAATGTGAGTCCTCACCGTTTATATCGTACAAAACTAACCCTTAAACATTGGAAGGAAAACTTCTTCCGGTGAAAAAGTCTATCGTACAATTCGAGATGCCTGCTCGTGATACATTAGGTCCTCTTGACCTACCTTTCCTTCTGGATTCTTCTTATGATGATGTTGTTTTTGGAAAGCTCCAAGAGCATATTGTTTTTGGAAAGCTCCAAGAGTCGCTTACCTATGCTCGGTCTTATGAGGAGCATGTCCTTGTCAATGATGGTGTTAGTCGCCTCTTATATGCCTCTAATGAGGTTCTAGTGATTATGAGGGGAGGTTTAGGTGAGCGTTGGAAGATTTCGTGTCATTGGAATTTTCCTGTTACTTCTGCTTACTTTTTGTTTTTTAATTTGTTGTAGAGATGAGTTTGCTCGAGACTTTGTCTAACAAGAGCTTGGATGGTGTGGAGTATTCTTCTCGCCCCTTGGTTGAGGGGGAGAAAGCGATGCTTGAGCTGTATGACGTTGCCTTCTTTAATGGTGGAGAGTTTGCTACTATCCTTGTTGGGGTGGACGAAGAGGATCTCCCGAGTCGTCCTGCCGCTAATGTTGTTATTAAGGTTGCTTCAACTGGGGATGCCTCTGCCCCTAGTGGTTCTGTTCCCAAAACTCTTGCCGAAGTGAAGGCTCCTCCTATTGGTTCTACAAAAAGAACGAGCAAAAGGAAGAAACGGGTTGCAAGAGGACACGATATGGCAACTTCCCCACTGTTTGTTCAATTATGCAGCGTCATTTTAGTTTATTTACTATATCTTTTAATTGTGCATTCTTTCTTTTTTTTTATTCTGCACTTTGTTTTTAGTATGCAGTGTATCTTTCTAAAATCCAACAAATCAATATTTTTCTAGAGGTATATTTGAAAAGTATATTTGAAAAGTTTAGGGTAGAGTTGTGGTAGACACTTGTAAATTAGTATAACAAAATTTATATCGAAACGCCAACAAATCAATATTTTTCTAGAGGTATATTTGAAAAGTTGATGGGTATTATTTGAAAATATAAAAATTGAGAGGTGCATGTAAGAAAAACAAAATGAAAAAAAAAACGTAATTGGAAGCCGACATTGGTAAATAAGAGTATTAGAGTTAACTAGAAATTTTACCCGTCGCGCGTTGCGGCGATGTCGAAACGTAAACGTAGCCTAACTCGAATTCCCACGATCTGTGACGTGAAACTAATCTTAAACGGTTGAGACGAGTAAAAAAGAAACACAGTTAGGTAAATAAAAAACATATGAGGTTATGTCTACTCGTTTATCCTTAAAAGAAAACGTAAAAAAAATAAAATAAAATAAAACAAAGTAAAAAAATGTTTCGCCCTTGACACTAACGTACTTAGGTATATAAAAGTAACATACAATTTTTAGATGAATCAGTTTTAAAGATCAAACCGTAAATATAAAAATATATTATAACTCTCACATTGTGCCTAATAATTAAAAAAAATAAATTAAAAGAAAAGAAAAACAAAAAAAATGTTTGCTATTCACTTGTTTCGAACACATAACTTTAGTCTAAGAAAAGAGTTATGCAACTTGCACCAAAACCAGTACAGTCGGAGAAACACAACAAAATTTTTGAACAATTATCCTTATTATTGAAAAACATTAGTAAATAAATAGTAACAATTATCCTTATTATTGAAAAACATTAGCAAATGAATAATAACAACTTTTTTTATTTAAAAAAATACTTAACGAACAAAAATTATCATAGAAGACGATGCTGAGCTCATTGTTAATTAAATTTAAAGGAAAAAATGAATAGTAACAAATATCCTTATTATTGAAAAACATTAGCAAATGAATAGTAACGAATAGTAACAATTATCCTTATTATTGAAAAACACTAGCAAATGAATAGTAACAAATTTTTTTTATTTAAAAAAATACTTAACGAACAAAAATTATAATAGAAGACGGTGTTGAGCTCATCGTTAATAAAATTTAAACAAAAACGTAGAAGAAACAGAAACATAAAACTAATAATAATTTAAAAAAATAGGGAAAAAACAAAATAAAAAATTTACCAGTTCGGGTTGTCTAAAACCATAAATCGAGTACCGATACAGGTACCGATGATACCAATATCAATAATGATGTTGTTCCCCCATAATAGGTTCGGCTCGTCACGGTACCACAACGGTAACAACACTCACTATAGGCAACGATAGAAAAGTCTAGATTTTGAATACAACTCCGTTTAAAAAAATATTATATTAGAACGTTGACAAAAAAACTATAAACAGCTGCGCACTATGTATTTTAAAAAAAGTTAACGAACGAAAGTTATTAAAGGAAAACGGAATTAATAGAAAATGAAACGGGATAAAAACGTATATTATATATATTGTAAGGGTCGAAAATGAAAACATGAAAAAAAGAAGAAAAAAAAGTGACGTGGCAGTGTTACTGTTTCTCGGCACACTCAATAATTCTTATTTAAATAAATGATTTCAAAAAATGTCACGTGTAATCACCATATTATTTCTCACCAAAATCTTCTATATTTTCCTATTTTAAGTAATTTTAAATTTTAAAATTTAAATATGTTAATATTTTTATTTTTCAAAAATATATATATATATATATATAAAACTTGAATTCTAATTATTACTTACTTAAGAAAACAAAGAATTTTATTTCTTGTTTTATACATTATTTAAAGAAAATTACACGTTATTGTATTTCATTTTTTCTATTAAACAACTACATGTAATACATGGGTATATAACCTAGTTAGTTAATAATGTAAGGATTAAAAATGAAAATACGCTCAATAATGAGTTAATAATGTAAGAGTTGGAAATGAAAAAGTGAAGGAAAAAAAAGTGATGTGTCATTGTTATTATTCCACATTAATAATAACTAGAAATTATGACCTGCGCGTTGCGACGGGTTCATACAGTAATATTAACGTGGTTAACTACATAATTAAGTTTGTGCGTTTATGAATCTCGCTACACGTGTTGCGCTTGTGACACTAACGTCGTTAAATACGGTGACGTTAGCACCCCGCGATCTGCGACGGGAAGCGGACCTTAAACAATTGAGGCAATGACTAACCTGACTAATCACAAAAAAATTATTAAGTACATACAAAAATGTATGAATTTACGACGACTTGATTAGCCCAATAAAAATAAATGTTAAAAAACAAAGAAAACAGCAAAAAAAATTATGGACCAACAAATAGGTGACATGTGGCGTGACGTTGGGGAAAACACATAATTTTGATATTTTACAAACTTCACGGGGACTTGTGGTAACACACATGTAATTGAGTAAAACAAAACTTATAACGATACGCAAAGAAAAAGATATTAAACAAAATGAGTAAAACAAAATTTATATCGGGACGCAAAGAAAAAAAATATTAAACAAAAAAACAAAATATTTATTTGTAGAGGTATATTTAGGTTTTTTAGAAAGTTGAGGGTTATTATTTGAAAATATGAAAATGAAGGGGGTGCATATGATATATGAAAAAGAAAAAAATATGATTCGACGCCGACATTACATTTTGAGTGTTTATGAATTTATACCGGGATGCCAGAAAAAAACTAAACATAGTCACAAATTATTATTATTTTTTTAAAACTAATGAACGAAAGTTATTGAGAAAAAATTTGATTATGTTATATAGGGGGTAGACTATAAACTATAGAAACCTAAGAGTTTAAAGTTACATTTTATAATATTAATGGCTTAGTTTTGTTAGTTTAACAAAGTTAGGGGTTAGTTTTGATTGGTGAAAAGTAACTTTAAAAACCTGGGAGGGTTAAAATAATATTTTAGAAAGTTAAAGGGTTACTTTTGATAATATGCCAAAGTTCAGGGGTGTGTTTGGTGGGTGGCAACGTTACTAAATGAGTTGGTAAGAATGATAATTGTCTTTGACAAAAATCAATTTTAGATTTTAAAAAAGATGTTTTTTTTTCAATATTAATAATTTATCCCCATCTATTTTGTTTTATGTGTTTTAAATCATGTGATATTATTTAGAGTGAAGGGTGCGTCCTCGGGTAGGGCTTTGCGGGTTCACGGGTACCACGGGTACACCGTCGTCCACGCTTCGGGTAAGAGATCGGGTAGGGCTTTGTGGGTATATGTACCTAAGATTGAGGGTTTGAAAGATAGCCCATGCTTTGAAGGAATTCATGGTTGAAATAAGAAAAGTCGTCTTCTTCGAGTTGATTGTGGGAGAAAGCTATTGAATTTTATGGATGAATGCAGATAGCCATGAAAACTAGTCCATGTTTTTTTTTTTGTGTTTCTTTGGGTGAAAGATAAAGTGGTTAAGAATATAAAGAAATTTTTTTTTTTTGCAAAAGATAAATAAATTGGTGGTAAGTTTTAATTTTAAAAAATAAGATTTTTGGAGAATAAATAACAACGAAGTTATTTTTATTAATTTTATAAAGAATTAGTTTAAAAGAAAAAAAAATTTTTTAGTGTATTAGGGTTGTGTCCCCAACACTTTAGGTTGTTAGGTATTATTTTGATAAAAGTGAGGTGACACTCTCATTGGATATTTTTGTTATCATACTTTTTGAATGAGGGTTGTGCCATCTTCCTCGTTAGAAACAAATTTGCATAATAAGTTCTATTATGTCATCTCTTTTTATACACATATATACTATATAATAAATAAATGTTTTCAATGTTACGTGTCGTCTCCACATTCATTTTTTTTAAATTTCCTCTATCTCTCTTAATAAATGCACTTCCATATTTTCAATAATAATATATTTTTAAATAATATATTAATTATACTAATAAAACACGTTTACTTTAAATTATCTCATATTATAAGAAATTTTAAAATATAATTACCTATCTTATGTTTTTAATCAAATAGTAATGAAAGTCAAATTACATTGAATAGTATATAATATATTTTTGAAACTCAATTATATATTAAATTTTACATATTTTTTATTTTATTTTCTATTGTTACTATATGTATTATATTTTTCCACCTATAAGATATATATATATATATATATATATATATATATATAGGATTAGGTTCAGGTAAAAAAGATTCTAATTCTAAGAAGTGTGAGAACGATTTAGAGCCATTAGATCAAATTGTACAAATGATTTAATGGTTTAGATTAAATTGTAGGAGAAAAAGTTGTTGGAATGGTATTTTAGTCTTAACCACTTTTGTTGACTTTTTATCAAGTTCTCCCCCTCATTTTTAAACGTTCATAACTTTTACATACGTTACACCATAAAAACGAGCGTTTTTTTATCTTTAAAACGAGTATAGTGTCGTAATAAACAAAAAAGAAAAAAAAATACGTTTTCCAGCTCATTGTGTAATACAAGTTCATTGTGTTATATGTATTTATCATTGTGTTTTACGTTTTTCAGCTCATTGTGTAATACAAGTTCATTGTGTAATACAAGTTTATTGTGTAATACAAGTTCAATGTGTAATACAAGTTCAATGTGTAATACAAGTTCATTGTGTTATATGTAATTATCATTGTGTTTTACGTTTTCCAGCTCATTGTGTAGTTAGTAAGGTTATTGTGTAATACAAGTTCATCATTTAATACAAGTTCATTGTGTAATACAAGTTCATTGTGTAATACAAGTTCATTGTGTAATACAAGTTTATTGTGTAATTAGTCAGGTCATTGTGTAATACAAGTTCATTGTTTCAAATATTTTTCATCATTGTGTTATATGTTTTCATCATTGTGTTTTACGTTTTCCAGCTCATTGTGTAATTCGCTCAAATATGTCAGATCATTGAGTAATATGTCCATTGTGTAATATCAGTTCATTTTATAATATCAGGTCTGATCATTGTATAATATAAGACATTGTATTACACATTGACCTGGTGTATTACACATTGACCTGGTATATTACACATTGACCATTATGCCCTCCCTTTAAAAACAATAAAATGACACATGTCAAGCTTAGAATCCTTCTTACACTTCTTATTTTTAAAACCCTTTTTTACTATAACCTAACCCTATATATACACACACACACATATATATATATATATATATATATATATATATATATATATATCTTTTAAGAAAACTTATGTATTAATATTTTTTCATCATGTCTAGTACACAGGTTCTAAACTAGTAAAATAATAAAACAAAAAAGTTATGTCAAGCTATTTTATCTCAAATTCTGGGATATTAATTGGTGAAAGGTTCAGCAGCATGGTTGAGACTCACGTAGATATACCACTAGGGTCGGACTCGAGCATGTGTGGGGTGAGACGGTTTTTTTTGGGGGGGGGGTGGGGGGATTATAAATGATATATATTATAAAAAAATATATTTAATATAAATTGAGTTTAAAAAATAAATTAACTGATGGGTCAATCACAAAGAACAAACTACAATTAACAATTAACTTATATGTCATATAAACTGAGTTTAAAAACTCATTCAAATTTTTTTCAAAAAAAACAATCAAACTTCCGCCACGAATGAATGGGGTGGGGGAGGGGGGGCTAGTTACTATTAAATACACAAAACTCTGGGATTGTTGGTGCCCTCCGTTGGACGCCGACATTCCATTTTAGGGTTATTAGAAATATAACCTAGTCGAGCTTGAGATCTGTCATATCATTTGTTGTCCTCCAAAAAAGAAATAATATTAATAATAAGTGTTGCCCTCATACACAAGTTTTAATTTTTCTTTTCTCAAAGTAAACAACTTCTTAAAATAACTAGCTTTACTTTCGCGTTTCATGACGGGAGTCTGACCATTATTGGTTTGACTCATTTGATTATGTTAATATTTTTATTTTAAAAAAAATATATATATATATATAATTTGAATTCTAATTATTACTTAATTAAGAAAACAAAGAATTTTATTTCTTGTTTTATACATTATTTTAAATTTTTTTTACACATTATTATATTTTATTTTTTATTAAACAACCTCATATAATACTTTGATATATAACCCAGTGAATTAATAATGTAAGGATTGAAAATGAAAACTCGCTCAATAATGAGTTAATAATGTAAGAGTTGAAAATGAAAAAAAGTGAAGGAAAAAAAGTGACGTCTCAGTGTTACTATTCTCCATTAATAATAATAATAATAATAATAATAATAATAATTGTCTTTGACAAAAATCAATTTTAGATTTTAAAAAATGTGTTTTTTTTTCAATATTATTAATTTATCCCCCATCTATTTTGTTTTATGTGTTTTAAATAATGTGATATTACTTAGGGTGAAGGGGGCGTCCTCGGATAGGGCTTTGCGGGTTCACGGGTACGCCGCCGTCGACGCTTCGGGTAAGAGATCGGGTAGGGCTTTGCGGGTATATGTACCCGAGATTGAGGGTTTGAAAGATAGCACATGCTTTGAAGGAATTCATGGTTGAAATAAGAAAAGTCGTCTTCTTCGAGTTGATTGTGGGAGAAAGCTATTGAACTTTATGTATGAATGCAGATAGCCATGAAATCCAGTCCATGTTTTCAGTGTTTTTTAGGTTGGAAGATAAAGTGGTTAAGAATAAGATTTTTTTTTTTAAAGATAAATAAATTGGTGGTAAGTTTTAACTTTTTAAAAATATGATTTTTGGAGAATAAATAACAACGAAATTTTTTTTATTAATTTTATAAAGAATTAGTTTAAAAGAAAAAAAAAATTAGGGTATTAGGGTAGTATTTGGATAAAAGTGAGGTGACACATCCTTATTGAGTATTTTTGTTTGGATACTTTTTGAGTAAGGGTTGTGCCCCCTTCACCTTGAAAACAAATTTGCATAATAAATTCTATTATGTCATCTCTTTTTATACACATAAAATAATAAAACAAAAATGTTATGTCGGACTATTTTATCTCAAGTTCTGGGATATTAATTGGTGAAAGGTTCTAGATCATCAAAATAGAAATTAATTGGTGAAAGGTTCAGCAGCATGGTTGAGACTTAGGTAGATATATCCGAAGGGTCGGCTCCGAACATGTGTGGGATGGGCTACCGCCTAGGGTCCGGTTTTATCTCAAAGGATGTGTTGAGGTGAAACCTCAATGATAGAATAAATTTTGACTAAAAATATTATTTCTGAAATCCTAATAGTTATCTATCAATACAAGGTTCGAAAAAATCAGAACTAAACATGAGAACCGTTATATATATGTTCTTTATGTTCTTGGAGCATTTTCTTTTTATCTAAGCTCCAACTCTATAAAATTTAACTCGATCAAACTTGTAACAAATTAAAACTCAAGAATCACTTGATCTAATTACAAGCCACTTGGATTTTGAAGACTTTAATATTATATAGAGTAAAGTGTCATTGTCGTCACTATGTGTAACATCCCAAAAATAATAAAACGAATAAATATAGCAAGACCGGTGATTTAGTTGGAATATTTAAATAAAAAGGGAGCGGGCCTGGGCCCGGCTTCAATGGGCCGAGGGAAGCCCATGCGCATAAGAGGCAAGGCAGCCCTCTTCCCTGCTCATTTCCCCAACTCACGCAGCTTTTAGAGAGAGAGAGGAGAGCTCGGGTCTAGAGAGAGAAAGTGACGGATCAACTCGGGAATTCAGGAGAACGTTGCTGCTGTTCCCGTGAGCAAAACCTCCGAATCAGAATTACAATCCAGGTAACGATTCGATCACATTATGAGTTTTTGTTCGTTTTGGGAAGTTTCGGGTTTTGGCTAAAAGATAACGATTTTACGGATGAAACTTGAAAGTGATCTTAGGTATAGCATCTAGAATGAAAAACGAACGTTTTGATCAAAGAAAATTTAGATATCGACATGACCAGATTCGCATGCAGAACATTCGGATTTTTGGGAAGGCGATAAGTGCAGGTCCATCGAAACTACTTAGTTTCGATATGTGCAGGTCCATCGAAACTACTTAGTTTCGATATGTGCAGACCTATCGAAACTACCCAGTTTCGATATATGCAGACCCAATCGAAACTACTATAGTTTCGATATGAGCCCCCGATCCGAAGCTAAGATAATACATAAGTTACTTATCGAAACTACCTATCGAAACTACCAAGTTTCGACAGGAACAACCTATCGAAACTACCAAGTTTCGACAGGAACAACCTATCGAAACTACCAAGTTTCGATATAAGCTAATCAATCGAAACTACTAGGTTCAAGCATAGTAATGTCTAGTGTCATCTAGGAGCACTACCTTATGTATATGACTTTATTATACAGATTGTGAGTGACATTAGTGAAGCTCAGTAGCCAGCTAAGTGTATTACAGAAACTACTCATCAGGTGAGTTCTATGTGCCCCCTTCTATGTTATGTGCAAATGATTTATAAATGTTTTTGGGCTGAAGTGTATACACTAAATGAATAAATGAAATGAATATCAATGTGATCATACGTGATATATTAAGGTATATGTGTAGATACATATGAATGCGAATAATGATTTACGAACAAAGAACGACACGTATGTTTGCAAAGAATGAATGAATGAATGGTATAACGTAAATAAATGAAACCTTGCTTTATAAATATATATTGCATGCGAAGAATGTAAGTATACGTTATGGACGGAAACGAAGCTAACGACTACTACGGTAGACGGACGACCACTTGACTATTATGCAGCTAGAGAAGGAAGTCTAGAAAGGTAGACTAAATAAAGGCCACTACGGTGGAGTAAGTCGCTAAATCAATATTCGGCTGTATAATTAGTTCAAGTGGGAAACGGATGCCTTATGGCAGACGGGCGAATATGACGGACTACGACGGTAGGACGGTTAAGACGGACGGCCGAAGGTTGGCCGGACGGAAAAGTTAAGGCGGACGGTTTCTAGGACCGGACGAGTAAAAGGGCTACGACGGTAGCTTAAGGGCGTATGTCTTTGTGACATACGCAGTAAAAGGCGGGTTGATCACCCTTATGTGTATGACCAATAAATGGTAAAGAAAGTAAAGGTGAATGCATATCTATGTAATCACGTAAGAAAGATAAGGAAAGAATGTTAAGAAAAGTGAAAGAAAAAGGGTGAACGCATATATATATATATATATATGTAATCACATTAATAAAGAAAAGAAAGATGAAAGAAAAGCAAAAGCTATGAATACGTATTTATATGAATGACTTTATAATAATGCTTACTTATGAAGTAAAGAAAAGAATGTTTATATCTAAACGCATTAAACTAGAACTCACCAGCGTTAGCTGACTTTAGTATACATTTCAGGTAAAGGAAGAAAAGGTCGTGCGAGGGCGTGAAGGTTACCCGACACAAGACTGACATCCCACTTTTGTTTGTTAAGACAATGTTGTGCTTTTAATTGTTAAGACTTCCGCTGTTATGAAATGTAATTGAATGATGAATGTTTTTAATTTAAGTTCAGTATTTATGACTATGTTTATGAGTAAATCCAACAAGTGAGGTTACCCGGGAAAGGGGCCTTACACTATGGTTGGGCTATTTTTAGTTTCTATGTCCACGACTTTTCAAAATCTAACAATTTGCATCTAACTGAATAGTTTCGTCTATATTTTAACGTTAAATCAGGGGTCAGTTTGAAATTCATGGGTTAAAATCTATCCAAAATTGCCTCTGATTTAACCTAAAATGTAGACGGAGTTAATTAGGTGAATGAAAATGACTAAATTTAAAAAAATATGTAACGAAAAAGCTAAAAAAGAAATGTTAAATGAAAGTGACCAAAATTGTTAAACTAGAAGAATGAAAAAGATACCTTCCTCTATTATATAACTAGTTTAGAACCTGTGTAATACACAGGGTGAAAAAATATCAAAATATAATTTTTTTAAATATTTATATGTATCTTATAGCTGAAAAAATATATTACATATAGTAATAATAGAAAATAAAATTCAAAAATATGTAAAAAGTAATATATAATTGAGTTTCGAAAATAAAATAATTATTATTCAATGTAATTTGATTTTCATTTATTATTTGGTTGAAAACTTAACCTAGGTAATTAAATTTCAAAGTTTCTTATAATAAGAGATAGTTTAAAATAAATATGTTTTATTAGTATAATTAATAATTTTTAAAAAATACATATTATTATGAAAAATATATAGGTGTATTTAATAAGAGAGAAAAACTAGAAAAAATGATACGAATGAATATGAAGGCGACACATTGAATGAGAAACCTTTGTTTATTATATAGTATAGATATAGATTTATAGGGACATGTTCAATTGAGAACCGTAATTTTAACGAGAACCAAAAGAACTATGCATTTCTACACAAATGTATACATGCATCCTTACTATTAAAAACACAAAACTCGTTTTTTGTTGGTGGCCTCCTGTTGGACGCCGACATTCTATTTTAGGGTTATTAGGAATATAACCTAGTCGAGCTTGAGATCTTTCATATCATTTGTTGTCCTCCAAAAAAGAAATAATATTAATAAAAAGTGTTGCCCTCATACACAAGTTTTCATATTTCTTTTCTCAAAGTAAACAACTTATTAAAATAACTAGTTTTTACTTTTCGCTTTTCGTGACGGGAGTCTGACCATTATTGGTTTGACTCATTTAATTATGTTAATGTTTTTATTTAAATATATATATATATATATATATATATATATAATTTGAATTCTAATTTTTACTTAATTAAGAAAACAAAGAATTTTTTTTTTTTTTTTACATTATTTTAAATGTTTTTTTACACATTATTGTATTTTATTTTTCTATTAAACAACTATATATAATAGATGATTATATAACCTAGTGAGTTAATAATGTAAGGATTGAAAATGAAAACACGTTTAATAAGGAGTTAATAATGTAAAAGTTGAAAATGAATAAGTGAATGAAAAAAAGTGATGTCTCAGTGTTACTGTTCCCCATTTCCCAAACCCGACAACATCGTATAGGGCACGGGAATTGCTATCTGGACCGGGCTCTATACGCATCGTATAGGGCAATACGATGCGTATAGCCTTCACAATTTCCCAAACCCGACAACATCGTACTCCTAGACATTCCAACCCCTATACGCATCGTATAGGTCAATACGGTGCGGTTTAGGGTACGAGGTGACTTCTGCAACTAGTCATCTATCACATCGCTATACGCCACGTATAGGTCTATACGTGGCGTATAGAGATGTGATGGATGACTAGTTGCAGAAGTCACCTCGTACCCTAAACCGCACCGTATTGACCTATACGATGTTGTCGGTTTGACCAGGAGTCTATACGCATCGTATAGAGCTATACGATGCGTATAGGGGCCAAATTTTGTGTATTTTACCATGCACAATTCTCATTTGAACGTATCGTTCAAAAATTTTCAAACAATTTACGGTTTTCAAAAAGTTATAGCAATGTCTTGGTGGTGGGATGGTAACTACGGTTTTCAGGTATATTCTAACGAGTCGCTGGAAAACAACCCGCAAAGTTCTGGATTTCAAGATGTGAACCGGGAGGAGGACTCGGAGTGGTATGGCCGGTGCTAAAAGCTACGGGAGGTGTGTTTGGGGCCGGGGACGGCGGTGGACTGGGAGCTTCTCCAGGAGGTCCAGGAGGCGGAGCGGGTCAGGGCCATCATAGGCGAGGACACGCCATGGGATCGGCTTTTTGATCTATCATTCACCGAGACCTACCGAGAGGTGGTCGTCGAGTTTCTTTCGACGTTCATCTACTCAGAGGAGGGGCTAGCGCCCGTTCCCGAGGAGGCGCCGGCAGAGGAGCCGGATCAGGTCTCCTTCCGTATTTTTGGCCACCAGTACCGTCTGACCCTCCGTCAGTGGGTCGTCGCGACGGGCTTGTACTTTGAGCCCGAGACGATTTTGCCGGTTTACACCGCGGCGGTGACGGAGGTGGACAAGGAGGTATTCCTTGTTTTTTGGGGTTTGATTTCCGATAGCCCTTGGTTAGGTACCAAGGCGAGGGTTTCGGGGATTAGAGACCCCCTCTATAGATATTTGCACCGGCTTATCTCGACGTCGATCGCACCGCGTCAGAAAAGCCGTGAGTGGTGCACCGATAGAGACCTCTTCTTTCTCTACTGCCTGCTTACAGGCACGGGGTGCGCCCTATCCACATGCCTCGCTGGTTATTTCGCGTCTGCCTATATGCGGCAGAGGCGCGGGCTTTTGTATGGCAGCGCTTTTATCACTCAGGTCATGCGTAGTATTACACCATGGCATGCGCATGAGCCTGAGTTGTTACCGCCCATTCCCCCTGTCAGATTAGACCGCCGCACGGCTAGCGGCATGCGCATCACGCACCGTTTCTCGGGGCTCGGCCTACGGTTTGTAGGGGCCGTCCAGGACCAGGTTTGGGTCCCGGTGCCGTTGCCGCCGATGCCTGGACAGAGGGGCCCGCAGATGCCTGACCCGCCACTAGGTGTGCCGTTGCCGGCGCCGCATCAGCCGCACGTGGAGCCCATCCACGACCATCCGCCACAGCATCCCCGACACGCGCGTCGGTCTGTTAGGCTGGACAGGGCCACCCAGGCATTGCTTGAGACCCTTGTTGCCGAGTCACGGCGACAGGCTCGTCAGAGCGACCGCATGGAGGACCTTATGATGTGGGCGATTGGTAGCCTCGAGGATCTATCACGAGCCGCCGGCATCGAGCTACCACCACTACCACTGCCACGTCATTATCCAGACGACCCCGTTCAGGATGACGGCGGGGCCGGTCAGGATGACGGCGGGGCGGTTCAGGCTTAGTTGTTTTTATTTGTATTTAGTTTGTTTCTTCGGTTATGTATGTAAAAACATTTTGATGTATATATTTAATTTTGTGATGTAATGTATATAGTCTTTTACTTATTTCTTTGGTTGTAATGTTTAATTTTTTGTTTGTTTGTAATGATAAATTATAAATGCAAAAATATAATAAATGTTAACAAAGTTATATAATTTAAATTAAAAAATATAACAAACTTATATTAACAAAGTTATATAAATTAAATTAAAAAAAACAACAAACTTAAATTAATAAAATACCCTATACGTGGCGTATAGGGCAATACGCCACGTATAGAGGTTTTTAAATCGACTTCTGCCAACTTTTGAAGCAAAATTAAAACCCGTGGCCCATACGCTGCGTATAGATCAATACGGCCCGTATTGGACCCGGCCGCCAGACCGTGAATGCGACGTGGCATTCTGTTGGCAGAGACTGAACCCTATACGCCTCGTATTGGCCTATACGAGTGCGTATAGGGCGGCGGCATGTCCAATTAGCAATATTCCGTGTCTTAATAGATTCACCCTAATAATAATTGTCTTTGACAAAATTCAATTTCAGATTTTAAAAAATGTGTTTTTTTTAATATTAATAATTTATCCCATCTATTTTGTTTTATGTGTTTTAAATCATGTGATATTATTTAGAGTGAAGGGGGCGTTCTCGGGTAGGGCTTTGCGGGTTCGCGGGTTCACGGGTACACCTTCGCCAACGCTTCATGTAAGAGATCGGGTAGGGCTTTGCGGGTATATGTACCCGAGATTGAGGGTTTGAAAGATAGCCCATGCTTTGAAGGAATTCATGGTTGAAATAAGAAAAGTCGTCTTCTTCGAGTTGATTGTGGGAGAAAGCTATTGAACTTCATGTATGAATGCAGATAGCCATGAAATCGGGTCCATGTTTTCTGTGTTTCTTTGGGTGGAAGATAAAGTGGTTAAGAATTTTTTTTTGAAAAAGATAAATAAATTGGTGGTAAGTTTTAATTTTTTAAAAATATGATTTTTGGAGAATAAATAACAACGAAGTTATTTTTATTAATTTTATAAAGAATTAGTTTAAAAGAAAAAAAAATATTTAGGGTATTAGGGTAGTATTTGAATAAAAGTGAGGTATCACACCCTCATTAAGTATTTTTGTTTGGGTATTTTTTGAGTGAGGGTTGTGCCCCCTTCACCCTTGAAAACAAATTTGCATAATAAATTCTATTATGTCATCTCTTTTTATACACATAAAATAATAAAACAAAAATGTTATGTCGGACTATTTTATCTCAAATTCTGGGATATTAATTGGTGAAAGGTTCTAGATCATCAAAATAGAAATTAATTGGTGAAAGGTTCATCAGCATGGTTGAGACTTAGGTAGATATACCCGCAGGATCGGCTCCGAACATGTGTGGGATGGGCTACCGCCTAGGGCTCGGTTTTATCTCAAAGGATGTGTCGAGGTGAAACCTCAATGATAGAATAAATTTCGACTAAAAATATTATTTTTGAAATCCTGATAGTTATCTATCAATACAAGGTTTGAAAAAATCAGAACTAAACATGAGAACCGTTATATATATGTTCTTTATGTTCTTGAAGCATTTTCTTTTTATCTAAACTCCAACTCTATAAAATTTAACTCCAAACTTGTAACAAATTAAAAGTCAAGAATCACTTGATCTAATTAAAAGCCTCTTGGATTTTGAAGACTTTAATATTATATAGAGTAAAGTGTTAATGTCGTCACTATGGTTTGGCTATTTTTACTTTCTTTGTCCACGATTTTCAAAATCTAATCATTTGTATCATCCGTCTATATTTTAACGTTAAATCAGGGACCCGTTTGAAATTCAATGGTTAAAATCTATCTAAAATTTTCTCTGATTTAACGCTAAAATGTAGACGGGGTTAATTAGGTGAATGGAAATGACTAGATTTAAAAAAATAAGTAACGAAAAAGCTAAAAAAGAAATGTTAATTGAAAGTGACCAAAATTGTTAAACCAGAAGAATGAAAAATATACCTTCCTCTATTATATAACTAGCTTAGAACCTGTGTAATACACAGGGTGAAAAAATATTAAAATATAATTTTTTTAAATATTTATATGTATCTTATAGGTGGAAAATGTATTACATATAGTAATAATAGAAAATAAAATTAAAAAATATGTAAAAAGTAATATATAATTGAGTTTCAAAAATAAATTAATTATTATTTAATGTAATTTGACTTTCATTTATTATTTAGTTGGAAACTTAATCTAGGTAATTAAATTTTCAAAGTTTCTTATAATAAGAGATAATTTAAAATAAATATGTTTTATTAGTATAATTAATAATTTTAAAAAAATACATATTATTATGAAAAAGATATAGGTGTATTTAATAAGAGAGAAAAACTAGAAAAAATGATACGAATGAATATGAAGGCAACACATTGCATGAGAAACCTTTGTTTATTATATAGTATAGATATAGATTTATAGGGACATGTTCAATTGAGAACCGTAATTTTAACAAGAACCAAAAGAACTATGCATTTCTACACAAATGTATATATGCATCCATACTTTATACATACATAAATACATACATGCATCCTTATATTTTTATAAAAATAGGTTCTTTTGGTTTTCTTGTCAAATTGTAATCGAAAATGTCCCGATATTTATATTTAAATATGGGAAAATTACCAAACTAGCCATTTGATTAATTCAAAAAGCTAAAATAGCCGTTGACTATTTTTTTTACCAAAATGCCAAATTGGCAAAAATTTGCCATAAAATTTCGCCACAAATTTTTTTTTTTTCAAATTTTGTGGGACCGAATGGCGATTGGGTGTGGCGAAAATTTTGAAATTGGCGATATTTTTGAAAATGTCGAAATTTTTGAAAAGTGGCGAATTTTTGAAAAATGGCGAAATTTTATAGAAAATGGCGAAATTTTTGAAAAATGGCGAAATTTTGAAAAATGGCGAATTTTTGAAAAAAGTGGCGAAAATTCAGAGAATCTTGAAAAAAGTGACGAAAATTCAGAGAATCTTGAAAAAGTGGCGAAAATTTCAAAAAAGTGGCGAAAATTTCAGAAAAATGGCGAAAATTCAGAAAATCTTTGAAAACTGGCGAAAATTTCAACTCTGACCGGATTTGACCAAAAGTGGCGAAAATTTGACCAAAAGTGGCGAAAAATCAGAGAATATGGCGAAAATTTAAAGCGAAAATTCAGGGAATCTAGCGTTAGGATTTAACATATTTTCGTCATTTATAGTATAAATTCGCCATTCAAGCCATTCACGCCATTCACTTCAAATTTTCGCCATTCACTCCAAATTTTCGCCACTCACTCCAAATTTTCGCCACTTTCATTTTCGCCAGTATTCTCTCCTCGCAGCTTCATTAAAAATGAATGTTAATGTAAGTTCCCTTTTATTATTAACAGTTATTTTTCTTTATATTTAATATTTGATAAAATCTCATTTAAGTAATTGTATATATATTTGTTTATTTATACAGGAACATTATTATGCCGTCCAGATGGCTATTAGATGTAATATGAAAATTGTTAAAGAAATTCGTGAAAAGTTAAAAAAATATCCAACTGCACTCATTATTTTTAGTAATACATGTTTTGAATATTGGTTAAAATGTGAATCTCTTAACAGTGAAGCATCATTAATTCATTTAATATTTCAAACTCAAATATTAACTGATAATCCAGAAGATGGCATAAACTTTTCAATCGGTGGCCGCACTTTAACTTTTGGTCCTAGAGAATTTTGTTTGATTACTGGTTTTAAATTTGGTGAATTTAAACCTCACATAAATTACCAAAGTCCTCTTTTTTTTAAAGAAATGTTATTTGGTAGTCACAAAGTTAAGTCAGAAGATTTGTTATATATTTTTAAAAATGATTGGCTAACTTTAGAAGAGATGGATGCTGTTCGGGTTTGTTTGTTATTATTGGTTGAGGTCGGATTCAAGGGGTTAGAACCTAAAAATTTGTTGGATCCGTTTCTTTTAAAATTGGTTAATAATCTAGGGGCATGGAACGATTATCCATTGGGTTCTTATATTTGGAAATACACGTACCCACATATTCATAATGCCTTTTTTAAAAATAATAGAGACGATCGAAAACTAAAGCTAACATATAGCATCAAGGGATTTGTATGAGCATTTAAGGTTAGTATTTGTTTATTTTTATATAATGCATTATTTACTTTCATTTTATATTATATTAAGTTAATTAGTTTTATTTTTCTAGATGTGGATATTTGAGATATTTCCGGAGATTGGGATGTTAATTGATAGGGACGGTTTTTTACCCCGTTGCCTTGGATGGAAAAAATCTAGCAGACTCACATGGGAACAAGCAATTGCAATATTAGAGCGTTCTCATTTTGTTAGTTATCATTTACTTTAAATTATATTTTATGTAATGTTATATTCTTAACATTTATATTTTTGTTGTTAAATTTATCAGACTGGCTACGAGCCCATAGTAATTTCTCCTACACAATTAGAAGAACAACAACAATACTGGAAAGAGAGTTTTATCATTTTGGGTGATGGTGTAGATGATGATACATCAAAATATTTTAAAGAAAATCAATCGCCATCGAATGACGTTATCAGGAACATTTTTGACCGTTTACAGGTATATTCTTTTCCATCTAATCTCATTTAATTTTTTTCTTATATAAATTGTTTTTAATTAAATATTATTTTGTCTTATAGAAGGTAGAGACGCTGGTAGGTAAAAATTATAGTAAAAATGATCATGCGGAATCAACGTCAAATAGAAATGATGACGTCTACACAACACCACCTTATGTAAACGTATTTTCTTTATTTTAAATATTTATATCTTTGCTAACTTTGCTGTAATTTTTTTGATTTAAGGCTAACCATATAAATATTCATGAAGAAAAGGTAAGATATTTATGATTTTAATAATTTCAGCTTTTTTGTATTTTTACATATTGTTATAATTAATTATTTTTACAGCCTGTTGGTCTAAACCGGGAAAAAATGATATGCAAGCCATCTGCTGTTTTGATTTCACCTTTCGGGATCATTGAATCGACTCCTAATTTAAAGAAAGGAAAAAGCGCAATTATTAAAAATATTAGGAGTTTTTTATAAAACTGAAAAGTGTTGTGAAACTTCTCTTACTATGCCATCCATTATTGAGCCGTGCTTTTGGAAGATTTTGTTGGTTTTAGATGGGTCTGATGGCTGGCTAGAGTCGAACGTAAGCAATTTCTTAAAGTAAAAAATAATTTTAGCTTTATTAATTTATTAATTTTTTTAAAATTCATTTACTAACAGCATCTTCTGGCTTGGGAGACTTACTTGTACGTTGGTCAATTTTATCTACTGAATTTCATTATCATTTATTAAGAGGCGAGAAGTGTTTCTCATTAGGGGATGGAACATACTCTCCATATCCTGCCAGTTGGACTGTTGATGATGTAATGCATTTTATTTAATAATAATATTATTATTAACAAATTATTAAATATATTTTTCTCTATGTTTGTAGTTTTACATTCCAGTGAATGTAGAAAAATCACATTGGTTCCTAACACATGTGAACACATCAACATGGACTCTAACAGTATATAACAGGTTATAATCTTAAATATTTTTAATTAAGTTTTATTACTTAATAATAAAAAATTGACATTATTTTTTCTACAGTTTGCAAAACATTTATGTTGAAGAGACCGATACATTGTTGGAGCGTTTGCAGTTTCTTATTCCTAGTTGGTTATGGTACACCCAATTTTTCCATAATCGCAATATGACTGAACGACTGATGCCATTGAAGAGGGTAATACCACCTAACGTGCCTCAACAAAGCCCCGGGTCCGGAGATTGTGGTGTTTGGGTGTGTATTTTTATGGAACGGTTAATCAATGGACGCGTCTTAAATCCACAGGAGGACACTCATGAAACTGCAGCAGAATTTCGCAAACAATTAGCAATATTATGTTATAATAATATAACCAAAGAGTTTGTTGTTAAAAAAATAGTTAAATGTAACATTTGTTTGATTTTAATATTATTATGTTTTATTTTTTTTATGCTTGTATTTTAGGTTATAAATATACATCTTGTGCTTCCATTTGGTGGTCATGGCGGATCATAACCACATTCACATTCACTTTACTATTAACATAAATATTCAAGAACATAACCCTCGTCCAAATGATGAAGAACATAACCCTCATCAAAATGATGAAGAACATAACCCTCGTCCAAATGATTAATAACATAACCCTCGTCGAAATGATGAAGAACATAACCCTCGTCCAACCGCTCAACAACATAACACTCCTCTTGTTGTGCAACAACATAACCAAAGTCCAATGCAACAAACAAATCATCCAATTCCGGTACCTGTCCAACCTACAAACCCTCAAGAAACAACCAATTCTTCACCAGATTTTGATGAGGATTGGGATTTTAAATTTAGGGTAAGGCAATTTCGACGTCAACAACGGCGTGAAGAATTTGGTTACTCCTGTTCAGATGACTCCGATTACTTCACTGACTCGGAATAATATTTTCATGTAATTTTATTTATGTTTTATTTTATTATGTTATAATGTATTGTTAGTTTTGTAATTTTAGGTTTAATTAAGTTTTAATCCTACGTTTAATTATGTTTTAATCTTATGTTTGTAATTCAAAGACAAAATTCGTCTCATAAATTTGTAATTCAAGGACAAAATAATTTAAAAAACAGATAAAAATAATATATTTAGTCTGTTGACGATTACATTACAAAAGTTAACATAATACGATAGAACCTCAACTAGTAGGGGGAAACCTCATCTTTTAGGGGGAGAACGTCAACTTTAGGGGGGGGGGGGGGGGGATCCGCAGCTACATGGATGGGAACCACAGCTTCTGGGGGGTGATCCGCAGCTTCATGGGGGGGGATCCGCAGCTTCATGGGGGCGAACCTCAGTTACTTGGAAGCATATCCCAGCTTCAACTACCCTTCAACGAAGTCTGCAGTTTTATTATATTTCCGAGTACACCGATTCCAACGAAGTCTAAAGTAAACAAGTAAATAAATCTGGAGGTTTTTTAGTAGTGTGTGTGTTTTATATATGAAAAAAAAAACAAGTATAAGGCCATGGGTAGTATGATGGTTCATAGTATAGAATATAATGGTTTGGAAATGATGGTTTGGAATATGATTCAGCCTTCTTCATATAGGCATGTTTTTTTTTTAATTTTGTTTTTTTAATAAATTAAAAATAAAATCTACTGTTGTGTACATGGGTAAACATTAAGACAATAATTTCATTAAAACAAAATATTTTTTAACATAACTTGACAACATCACAAGAAATAAACATAATATTAAAACATAAGTTGACAACATCACAAGAAATAACCCTAACGTGGCAAACAACGCCAGAAATAAAACTGATCTGCCATAAACCGTCGGTAAGACTTACATTTCTGTTTAAATTCGCCATTTATATTCAATGGTTTACCGGTTACTAGATGTTCCATTAGCATACAAACAAACACCCCTTCATTTCCAACCAAGTCTTCATGTGACTGAACAAATTCTTCATTAACTTCGTACGACATAACTATTTCAGAGTATCCGGTCTTTTTCCAATAACCAATGTTAACCAATAAAGCTGTGAAATATACTGAGATTTTCATTAGTTTCGGGTGAATTAACCGTAAATATGTATCACCAGAGACGTTTTCACTCCAATACGATACCATATTTAATGTCCTCATATCAACTCGGACAAATAACCATTCTTGATTTTGGATTGGTATAGGAAAATAGACATAGTCTACCTCCCAAAATGGGGTAAAACAGTTTAATTTTCCATTAGCATAAGAAATTACGTTTTTGTTAGGTGAGTCTAGCAGAAAATTATAAAACTGCGGTGGTAATATTGTCCACCGCATTTCGGAGGATACCCCACTGGCGAGTTCCCTATTTCTCCATTTCATCAATCTTCCAACCCAGCCTTCTAAGTGTTGTAAAAAATAATCATATTAGAAAAATAATATTTTCCAAAAAAAATAAGTTATAATAAAATTTAAATTGTTTTTTACTTCTGGTAAGAGATAACCGTTGTTACGAAACCCTAAAAGACTACTCCAAAAACTTTTGTCAAGCTTTGCCTCTCTAAAGAAAACATCAGAATAACAAAACGGTTTGTCCACGTGATTGTAGAAATCAAGAATAGTTTCTGACCAATTATGAGACTCATCGTCTGGAATTGCCCATGTATTTCGTGGACGCTGAAAGTTATCTGGTCGAGCAACAACTGGGTTCTGTTGCTCGGATGATGAAGATCCCTCGGTGTTCTTTGGACGCCTCCATTTATCAAGTATCCAGCTTGACGGTATACGAATTGGTTGAGAATTATATTGATCATCACCCATTATGTGTTGAATGATACTTAGATGTTGAATGAGAGTTATTGGTGAATGATAGTTGGTATTTATAGATGATATTTGAAATTATTTTTTCTTACTACAAGGAATAATAATATAATAACATAAATAGAAATATTTATTTCTTACTGCAATATTCGCATAGCATATAATTCATCAGCCATATATCGTCTATATCTCATACAAGCATCTTGTATATTTATTTCTTGCCACGACAATGACCTATTTATTACCAATCTACGCAATAACATACAAATTACCACCCCAGAATCTGGACCAATATGACCACCATTTGGAGGCCATACACTTTGACCTGACATTGGTAATTCAAGGGGTTCGTTTTCAAGAAATATTTGTTGCCCCGATTGTTCAAAATTTGATATACGTTGTAGAAACCATATAAAGCTATCCACAAATTGCACATAAATTTGGTGGACATGACGATGAATGCACCATGAATCACTGCAGGTGTTTGGACGACATTCATATGGAAAAAATACATGAATCTCTAGTCTCTCCATATTAATCTGAAAAAGATACCAATTTATGTCGTCATCTGTTATCGGTAAGTATACCTGTAAATAATAAAAACAATTAACTTATTGTAAGGCCCCTAAGCCGGGTGACCTCACTTGTTGGATTTACTCATAAACATAGTCATAAATACTGAACTTAAATTAAAAACATTCATCATTCAATTACAAATCATTCGTCGTTCAATTACATAACATAACAGCGGAAGTCTTAACACATATATTAAAGTGGGATGTCAGTCTTGTGTCGAGTAACCTTCACGCCTTCGCACGACCCTTTCCTTTGTTACCTGAAATGTATACTAAAAGTCAGCTAACGCTGGTGAGTTCTAGTTTAAAGACAACCATACATAAAATTTATCTTATCATGAATATAATGTATATATGTATATTCATACTTTTAAATATTCTTTACTTTGCTGTTCTCACATAACATTCATTGAGGGTATATACATATGTACATACATACTTTCTTTGAGAGAACACATATTGGCCATAATCTTAAGGGAGATCAACCCATCATACTTGTCGCGAATGTCACGAAGACATCGCAGTCAGAACTACCGTCGTAGTCCGTTTCATTACCGTCCGGCTCTAGAAAACCGTCCGTCATATCATTAAATCCGTCCGGCAACCTTTGTCCGTCCGCTCTTTACCGTCCTACCGTCGTAGTCCGTCATTTTTGTCCGTCTGCCCTAGGGCATCCGTTTCCCACGTGACCATTATGTATGCAACCATTCTACATTAGTTAAGGCTTGCTTCGACCGTCCATTAATACCTTTTCATACGTCCTAGCTTGCGAAGGAACGTTTTTATCCCGGTTGCAAAATAGTCACGTGGTCGTCCGTCTACCGAAGTAGCCGTTGTCACAGAAGGGTTTATAACGTTTACATTCATTCATAACATGCAATATATATGTAATATAAAGCAAGATTTCATTCTTTTACGTTATGTCCTTCTTTCATTCATTCTTTATAGTCATACGCTTCATTCTTTATTCATAATTCATTTTCATATATAAATATTTATATATATATATATATATACACGTATGATCACATTGACATTTATAACATTTATTCATTTAGTGTATACACTTCAGCCCCAAAACATTTATAAATCATTTGCACATAACATAGAAGGGGGCACATAGAACTCACCTGATGAGTAGTTTCCGAAGTACACTTAGCTTGCTACTGAGCGTCACTAATGTTACTCACGATCTGTGTAATAAAGTCATACTCGTAAGGTAGTGCTCCTAGATGGCATTAGATATTACTATACTTGATCCTAGTAGTTTCGATGGGTTTACTTATATCGAAACTTGATAGTTTCGATAGATTGCCTCTGTCAAAACTTGTAGTTTCGATAGGTTGCTTCTGTCGAAACTTGTAGTTTCGATAGGTTGCTTCTGTCGAAACTTGTAGTTTCGATAGGTAACTTAGGTGTAAACTTAGCTTCGGATCGTGGCTCATATCGAAACTATGGTAGTTTCGATAGGTATGCATATATCGAAACTACTGCACATGTCGAAACTAAGTAGTTTCGATGGGTCTGCACATTGTCTTCCCCAAAATTGCAGTTTCTTTTGCATGCGAGTCTGATCAAGCCAAAATCTCTATTTTTCTTAGATCAAAACGTTTGGTTTTCATTCTAGATGCTATACCTAAGCTCACTTTCAAGTTTCATCCACAAAATCGTTATCTTTTTATCCAAAACCCGAAAACTCCCAAAACGAACAAAAACTCATAATGTGATCGAATCGTTACCTGGATTGGATTTCTGATTCAGAGGATATGATCACGAGAACAGCAGCAACGTTCTCCTGAATTCCCGAGTTGATCAGTCACTTTCTCTCTCTAGACCCGAGCTCTCCTTTCTCTCTCTAAAAGCTGCGTGAGTTGGGGAAATGAGCAGGGAAGAGGGCTGCCTTGCCTCTTATGTGCATGGGCTTCCCTCGGCCCATTGAAGCCGGGCCCAGGCCCGCTCCCTTTTTGTTTAAATATTCCAACTAAATCACCGGTCTCGCTATATTTATTCGTTTTATTATTTTTGGAATGTTACAAGTCTACCCTCCTTAAAGAGGTTTCGTCCTCGAAACTGTTCATACGTTAAACAATTGAGGGTATAGTCCCCTCATCTCGTCTTCCTTTTCCCATGTAGCTTCTGACCCTTTTCTGTGCTTCCATTGTATCTTGACTAACGGTATCGACTTATTGCGTAGTCGTTTTTCAGCTCGGTCAAGAATGGCTATTGGTTCTTCTACATAGTTTAGACTGTTATCCACTTCGATCTCGTCGTAATGTATGTGAGCTGTGTCGTCAGCTAGGCACTTGCGTAAGTGCGACACGTGAAACGTAGGATGTATTCCACTAAGCTCAACGGGTAGGTCGAGTCTGTAAGCAACTTGACCCACTCTTGCTACAATCTTGAAAGGTCCGACAAACCTTGGACTTAGTTTGCCACGCTTTCTGAATCGGATGATTCCTTTCCATGGTGATACTTTCAACAGTACCATGTCCCCCACTTGAAACTCTAAATCCATTCTTCTCTTATCTGCGTATGATTTCTGTCTGTCTTTTGCGGCTTTCATTCTAGCCTTGATTTGATCAAATTTTTCAGAAGTTGCTTTGACCACTTCGAGACTTGCAAAATCCTTCTGCCCAATTTCCCCCAACAAACCGGGGTTCTGCATTTTCTCCCATATAACATTTCAAATGGCGACATGCCAATAGTCGTGTGATAGTTGTTGTTATATGAAAATTCTGCCAATGGTAGATGGCTATCCCAACTCCCACAGAAGTCAATGATACAGGCCCGGAGCATGTCCTCCAAGGTATGAATGGTCCTTTCAGACTGGACATCGGTTTGAGGGTGGTAAGCGGTGCTGATGTTCAGTCTTGAGCCCATCGCTTCGTTGAATTTCTTCCAAAATCTAGATGTGAATCTAGTATCCCTGTCGGACACAATTGACAGCGGCATACCATGTCATTTCCTTGATAAATACTTCTGCTAGCTTTTCAGACGAAGAAGTCTCACGTATTGGCAAGAAGTGAGCACTTTTCGTCAAGTGGTCGACGATCACCCAAATGGTGTCATTGCCTTTAGCTGTTCACGGTAGCTTGGTAATGAAGTCCATTGTGATATCCTCCCATTTCCATTCTGGTATTGGTAAAGGTTGCATTTTACCGCATGGTTTCTGGTGCTCGGCCTTAACTAGTGAACATGTTAGACACTTGTTCACGTATTCGGTCACATCATTCTTCATGCCAGGCCACCAGTACTCTTTCTTCAAGTCTTGATACATTTTGTTTGTCCCGGGGTGGATAGAATAACGAGACTTATGGGCCTCATCAAGTATTTTGGCTCTAAGCTCGCCAATCTTAGGTATCCACATCCGGCCAAACCTGTATGCATTTGTATCTAAGTTCCCTTGTTGTCCTACTATCCTTTCCCGTTTCACATTTCTTTCTAACAGTGCTTCATCTTGTGCCTTTGTTATTTCACCCATCAAATCTGGCGTTATGATCAGCTGACACGCTTTGATCCGGATAGGTGTCGATTCTTCCTTTCTACTTAAAGCGTCAGCCACTACGTTTGCCTTGCCTGGATGGTACAATATCTCACAGTCATAGTCTTTCAGTAGCTCTAACCACCTTCTTTGCCTCATGTTTAGTTCCTTTTGTTCGAAAAAGTATTTCAAGCTTTTGTGATTGGAGTAGATGGTGCATTTAACTCCATACAGGTAGTGCCTCCATATTTTTAACGCGAAAACTACTGCTGCTAATTCTAGATCGTGTGTTGGGTAGTTAACCTCGTGAATCTTTAGTTGTCGTGAAGCATAAGCAATTACATTTCCTCATTGCATAAGTACGCAACCTAAAGTCTGCCCCGAAGCGTCAGAGTAGACTACCAAGTCTTCATTTCCCTCAGGTAGAGTCAAGACTGGGGCTTGGGTTAATCGTGTCTTGAGTTCTTCAAACGCGTTGTTTTGAGTCTGACCCCATTCATACTTTTCTTCTTTCCGTGTCAGTTTAGTCAGTGGTGAGGCTATTCTTGAGAAATCTTGAATAAACCTTCGATAGTAGCCTGCCAATCCTAGAAAACTTCGTATTTCTGTTGGTGTCTTTGGGATGTTCCATTCCTTTACTGTCTCGATCTTTGCAGGATCCACCATGATGCCGTTTGGGTTTATCACATGACCTAGAAATTGGACTTCCCTAAGCCAAAACGCGCATTTGGAGAATTTTGCGTACAACTTTTCCTTCTTTAGCACCTCCAGAACTTCTCTTAGGTGACAGTGATGATCACCCTCGCTTTTTGAATATACCAGTATGTCGTCTATAAAAACTATCACTGATCGATCCAACATTGGTCGACATACTCTATTCATCAAATCCATGAACGCTGCTGGAGCGTTAGTCAATCCGAAGGACATCACGAGGAATTCATAATGTCCATAACGCGTGCGAAACGCGGTCTTTGGTACGTCTTCTTCCCTTACTTTTAACTGATGGTAACCCGACCTAAGATCGATCTTTGAGAACCAACTCGCACCTTGTAGTTGATCAAAAAGGTCGTCTATTCTAGGCAATGGGTATTTGTTCTTTACTGTCCTCTTGTTCAATTCGCGGTAGTCAATGCACATACGCATGCTGCCGTCCTTCTTCTTTACAAAAAGTACCGGAGCGCCCCATGGTGAGATGCTCGGTCTAATAAATCCTTTTTCGGTTAGTTCCTCTAGTTGAGACATCAATTCTTTCATTTCTGACGGAGCCAATCGGTAGGGGGCTTTGGCAACGGGCTCAGCTCCTGGCAGTAAGTCAATCTGAAATTCTATTTCCCGATCGGGTGGCAACCCAGGTAGATCCTCAGGGAATACTTCCGGAAAGTTGCACACCACGGGTACATTCTTGAGTTCTTTCGTTTTCATTCTATCATCAATAACATATGCCAGATAAGCTTCGCAACCGCGCCTCATGTAACTTTCGGCCTTGATCATCGAGATGACGTTTGGCATCGTGCAATTCCAATCCCCATAAACCGTAATTGGACTGCCGCTAGGAGCTTTTAGGTGTATTCTCTTACGTTTACATATGATTTGAGCTTCGTTGGCAGCTAACCAATCCATACCCAATACTATATCGAATCCTCCTAAGGTGAGAAGGAATAATCTAGATGGAAACTTATGTCCCTCTATTTCTATGATGCAATCCTCTGTTACTTGAAATATTTCCGAATTTTTACCCACGGCAGTTTGTACGCTAAAGGCCTTTATTATGGTGTTGATAGTGCAATCCAGTTTACGACAAAATGCATTTGATATGAAGCTTTTACTAGAACCATAATCGAATAAAATAGCAGCACGTTCATCATTAACTAGAAACGTACCTGACACGACATCAGGGTTTCCCCTTGCTTCTTCCTTAGTTAAGGCATAGGCCCGAGTCCTTGCCTTTTGTTGTTCCAGCTCCTTCTCCTTTCCCGAACCGGATTGGCCGGCCTTCCTGTAGTTCTTTGTCAGATGCCCAAACAATCCACATACTTGGCATTTGGCGTCCTTCCAACAATCTCGGGAGTAGTGCCCCGGCCTCCCGCACTTATAACACACGGTAGTGCCGATTCGACACTCGCCACTATGTTGCTTTCCACATTTCTTACACGTTTCATATCCGTCCAACCTCGGTTTCTTAATTTCAGTTGTTTCATTCCCTCTTCCGGTGCCCCTAGACGGATTCTCCCATTTTCTCTTTTGTGTCACAGGTGCCGGGTCCTCGTTGGCATAATCGTCGTAAACGATTCCAGACTGGTTGACTACCGACTCGAAGGTCGAGGGTAGGTTGGCTTTTACATGGACACGGACCCTTTGCGGCAGACCCTTGACATAGTATTTGATCATACGTTCTTCGGTTTCCACCAAGTGTGGTACCAGTTGGGCCAGCTCGTTGAACCTTGAAGTATATTGGCGATGAGTCTTGTCGCCAGCTTTGAAGTTTAGGAACTCGTTCTCCACACGATCAATCTCATTCTGTGGGTAGAACTTTTGGATTACGAGCTTTTTCAAGTCTTCCCATGTCATTCTGGCAAGAGCATGTGGTGACTTTGTTCTTTGAATATTTCTCCACCAACCTAGTGCTTCATTGGTGAAAGAATGAGCAACATATTTAACCGCCTGGTCTGGTCGGCACTCGCTGATGTTGATTACAGCGTTCATTCTCTCAATCCATTCCAAAGTAGCCACCGAATCCTTGCTACCATCAAACTTGGGTGGGTCTCCATCTTTGAAACCTTTATAAGTGCACCCTTTAGTGCTTGACCCCACTTTTATCTCATCCCCGTCGCTGTCATATACTTTTTCTTCGTGGTTTCCTTCATCCTCCTCTTTAATTTTCTTTATTGCCTCGGATAGTAGATCAGGCAATACCTTCTTCAAAGTGAGCACAACTTCACGGGCAATAGCATCCCTGACTTCAGGTTCCAACTGTATAGGCCCTGGACTGTCGTCCCTAATTGGGGTCACTTCTGTTTCGTGCACACTTTCGGTGTGCTCTGCGTGCACACTCTCTTCTTCTTCAAATCTTGGGTTTAACGGAGGTCTACCTCGTCGGCCAGTGCGACCGCCTCGAGGTCCTGTTCTTCCTCCACCAGCCATAGTTCTTAATTTCCTGATAGTTAAAAAGGGAATACATCAATGTCATTTTTTCAGATCATAGTTTGGAACAGTACGAGCAAGGTAAATTTTTAATTACAGTGACCGGTTTGTGATTACTAATTTACATTGCTTTTCGGGTTCGAAACTCTTCAAATCAGTCGTGGCATTAACATCTATTTGTTCTAAGTTAAGGTATCTATTCCTATGCTAGAGCATTAACTTTATGACTTACTTATCGTGCTAGCGTTGGCGTTGGTTACCCATACTGACATCCGTGCGTTGGTCCCATAATCAGTTTGAGTCTAGACATTTAGGGATGTCTAAATCTCTCAAACTAATGCTCTGATACCAACTTGTAAGGCCCCTAAGCCGGGTGACCTCACTTGTTGGATTTACTCATAAACATAGTCATAAATACTGAACTTAAATTAAAAACATTCATCATTCAATTACAAATCATTCGTCATTCAATTACATAACATAACAGCGGAAGTCTTAACACATATATTAAAGTGGGATGTCAGTCTTGTGTTGGGTAACCTTCACGCCTTCGCACGACCCTTTCCTTTGTTACCTGAAATGTATACTAAAAGTCAGCTAACGCTGGTGAGTTCTAGTTTAAAGACAACCATACATAAAATTTATCTTATCATGAATATAATGTATATATGTATATTCGTACTTTTAAATATTCTTTACTTTGCTGTTCTCACATAACATTCATTGAGGGTATATACATATGTACATACATACTTTCTTTGAGAGAACACATATTGGCCATAATCTTAAGGGAGATCAACCCATCATACTTGTCGTGAATGTCACGAAGACATCGCAGTCAGAACTACAGTCGTAGTCCGTTTAATTACCGTCCGGCTATAGAAAACCGTCCGTCATATCATTAAATCCGTCCGGCAACCTTTGTCCGTCCGCTCTTTACCGTCCTACCGTCGTAGTCCGTCATTTTTGTCCGTTTGGCCTAGGGCATCCGTTTCCCACGTGACCATTATGTATGCAACCGTTCTACATTAGTTAAGGCTTGCTTCGACCGTCCATTAATACCTTTTCATACGTCCTAGCTTGCGAAGGAACGTTTTTGTCCCGGTTGCAAAATAGTCACGTGGTCGTCCGTCTACCGAAGTAGCCGTTGTCACAGAAGGGTTTATAACGTTTACATTCATTCATAACATGCAATATATATGTAATATAAAGCAAGATTTCATTCTTTTACGTTATGTCCTTCTTTCATTCATTCTTTATAGTCATATGCTTCATTCTTTATTCATAATTCATTTTCATATATAAGTATTTATATATATATATATATATATACGTATGATCACATTGACATTTATAACATTTATTCATTTAGTGTATACACTTCAGCCCCAAAACATTTATAAATCATTTGCACATAACATAGAAGGGGGCACATAGAACTCACCTGATGAGTAGTTTCCGAAGTACACTTAGCTTGCTACTGAGCGTCACTAATGTTACTCACGATCTGTGTAATAAAGTCATACTCGTAAGGTAGTGCTCCTAGATGGCATTAGATATTACTATACTTGATCCTAGTAGTTTCGATGGGTTTACTTATATCGAAACTTGATAGTTTCGATAGATTGCCTCTGTCAAAACTTGTAGTTTCGATAGGTTGCTTCTTTCGAAACTTGTAGTTTCGATAGGTTGCTTCTGTCGAAACTTGTAGTTTCGATAGGTAACTTAGGTGTAATCTTAGCTTCGGATCGTGGCTCATATCGAAACTATGGTAGTTTCGATAGGTATGCATATATCGAAACTACTGCACATGTCGAAACTAAGTAGTTTCGATGGGTCTGCACATTGTCTTCCCCAAAATTGCAGTTTCTTTTGCATGCGAGTCTGATCATGCAGTTTCTTTCGATAGGTTTATGTTTAAGTTAAAATAGGAGTTTATAAACCCATTAAGGGTGTGTCGGGTTTTATTTATTTATTTTTAGTTTAAAAGAATCAGGTATGCATTTTCTTCTCACTTTCTCACTTTCCTTTTTATTTAATTAGTTAAATAGAGTTTGAAGTGTGTTAGGATTAGGTTTATGTTTAGTTTAAATAGGAGTTTGTAAACCCATTAAAGGTGTGTCACGTTTTATTTATTTATTTTTAGTTTAAAAGAACCGGGTATGCATTTTCTTCTCACTCATTTTCCTTTTAACTACTGTTGTTCAAACTAATATCAACTGATCAATGGGCTTTATCCAAAACTGTGATGGGGTTTTCCACTTTGGTAGCAAAATCTTTTTGTACGGGTGTTACGAGTGTTGACTGTTGAGGTGTATTTAACTATTTGTAGATAATGGCAAACACTGAAATGAGACACAACGCGTGCCGGCGGGAGCCGGAAGGAAGAGCTATATCTACCACTTGTGGCCATATCTTGTGTATCATTAATTTAAAACCTTCTTAGTATTGTATTACATTCAAATACCCGAACTTGGACTAATTTTTTACGTTTTGTATTTAAAAAGGTTGTTTTGTGGTGGAAATGAGCAGGGAAGAGGGCTGCCTTGCCTCTTATGTGCATGGGCTTCCCTCGGCCCATTGAAGCCGGGCCCAGGCCCGCTCCTTTTTTGTTTAAATATTCCAACTAAATCACCGGTCTCGCTATATTTATTCGTTTTATTATTTTTGGGATGTTACACTTATTGTTGTTGAATAGTGTCAATTAAATAAATATTAATTTACTGTATCAACCTCCCATAATGGGGGATATAATCTGTTTGTCCCATTTCCATATTGGAGGGCATCAACCGACCCTTCATAAACTAGGTGATAAAATTCCGACGGTAAGATAGTCCAACGATCAGTTGATGGGGGTAAGGCATCTGTCCTTTGTATTTCATCTAACCTCCAAAACATAAGTCTGTTTGTCCAAGCACGAACATGCTGTAATTTAAAATTTTCCATTAATTAACTTACAAAAAACGTATATACGACAAATATATGTATTAAAAACTTACAATTGACTCTATATAACCGTTTCCAGAATACCCTAAGAGGGTACCCCAAAAATCTCTGTTAAGTACAGTAACGCCCATATAACGAACCCTGCACCATTCTGAATCTCCGTTGTAGAAGAATTGGAAAACATTTCGTGAGCAGTTCAAACCTGTCTGGAAATAATGGTTCTCAACCGGTGACGGAATGTTGTCGGCTATGATCGAATCATTTCAAAATGACTCATTCAAACGTCTTGTGTTTCTTCTACTTCTACTGTTGGTGATGTCTCTTACGTTAGAAGACATGTTATATTCTCAATAGTGTTGTGAAAGAAATAGTCATTTGTGTTGTTGTATTTATAGGGATGCATGTCAAATAATTTACGGGGACAAGAAAACAAAAAATGTCAAACAACCAAATTTAAGCGCTGATAACTCCCCTATATAAACTCCGTTTGGAACACGGGTAGGTTCGTTGAGTAGACCTCACGTGATATTACAGGTACAAGAAAAAAAAAGTATTATTTTAACTTGTAAAATATAATTTTATGACTCCTAAGATAGAGAAAATGTATTTTGAAAAGTAGAATTATCTTCAGTTTTAATGTCAAACCACCAACTTTAAGCGCTGATAACTCCCCTGTATAAACTCCGTTTGGAACACGGATAGGTTCGTTGAGTAGACCTCACGTGATATTACGGGGACAAGAAAACAAAAAGTATTATTTTAACTTGTAAAATATAATTTTATGACTCCTAAGATAGAGAAAATGTGTTTTGAAAAGTAGAATTATCTTGAGTTATAATGTCAAACAACCAACTTTAAGCGCTGATAACTCCCCTGTATAAACTCCGTTTGGAACACGGGTAGATTCGTTGAGTAGACCTCACATGATATTACGGGGACAAGAAAACAAAAAATATTATTTTAACTTGTAAAATATAATTTTATGACTCCAAAGATAGAGAAAATGTGTTTAGTAACATAACATAACACAATCTTAATAATAAAATTTAACAACATTTTCAATAATAATAATACAACATAACATACTTTTTGTCACTAAGGATCATTTAGATCAAAGTCAATTTTTTGTGATCCCTGGCCTGTTGTATCGACGATATAATCATGAAAATTTTCAAGATCGACATAAACATTTGGTTAGGTTTGAGGGTTGTGTCCTCCGGCTCTCCCTCTAGATAATAGTTGTGATGGATTGGGCTAATTAAACTGACACGAGTATGCCCTTCATTACGACATCGGGTGCAAAACGGCGGTGTTACAACCTCTCCAACCGATGGTATACGTCTATTTTCACGTGGTCGACCGGCCTGTCTTTTATTCAGGAGTGGTGGTTGAATTGGAAAATAGTCTTGTGGAATCTCCCATTCTGTTTGATCAGGAAGAGGATTTACTATCTCTTGATACGTCCCACGATAAAACTCTGTTGAAAACCAATTCAAAGCCCAATGACTACAATCTGTTTGATTTAGATATCTCGAAACACAAATTACGTGACCACAAGGTAAACCAGAGAGTTGCCATTGATTACATGTACAAGTTCTATTACCCAAATCGACTACACCTTTTTTCCCTCCGTCATCAACCTCAAACTTGTTTTGATCAATACCACTAACTGTCCATGACCCACTTTTTGAAATTCTTTTACTAATTTTACCCTGACCGTACTGGGTAAGTGGGTGTTGATTGTTAGCTATTAAAAAAAATAAACATAAATTAGTAACTAACAAATATGTTAAAAAAATAAAATAAAAATAAATTAGTAACTAACAAATGATTTAAATAAATTATTACCTCCAACCTGTCGACGATTATAGTACCATTTCTGTAAGCTTTTGTGAAAAAATTCAATAAGTTTAATTATTGGTAGTTTTCGGGCATTAACCGACAAGGCGTTAATTGACTCTGCACTGTTAGATGTCATAACATTATAGCGTTGTCCAGAGCTGTGTGCTCTAGCCCATTTTTCAAAACCAATATTAACAAGAGTATTGTAAATATTTGGACCTGCAGCACATATTAGCCGCATACCCTCATTAAACTCGGAAACTCTGTAAGCTTTACAAGTTTTCCACCATAAACATTCAAATGTTTTTTTGGACCTTGCCTTTGTGTTTAAGTTCATCATAAGATGCCGACAGCAGAGACCATGGTAAGCATGGGGAAAAACGTCCCTAATTGCCTGAGCAATTGATGCAGCCCTATCTGATATGATCGCCAAATTTTGATTTTGGCCAATACAATCCTTAAGTCTTGACAAAAACCACGACCATGATTCACCACTTTCAGTTTTACCAACACCGTATGCAATCGGCAGGATTTGATTGTTCCATCCATGCCGACCGCTAGAAACATAGTGCCCAAAAACTTTCCTTTTAAATGTGCTCCATCAATAATTACCAACGGTCGTAAATAACCGATGAAACTTCGAATCTGTATATAAAAATATTTTTATTAGAACTTTTAAAACAATGAAAAATATTTTTAAAAAATATAATAATTTAAAAAATTCACTTACCGCCACACCAAGGGCAATAAAAAACATTTCAAATCTTCCGGTTGCGTCCGTTAATGCGTGGGTAACTGTACCCGGGTTCGTCTTTTTCAAATTATGACAGTAAACTGGGAGCCTAGCAAACGAATCCTTAGGGGAACCGGTCAATAGTTCAAGCGCAAAAGATTTTGCTCTCCAACCTTGAGAGTAAGATATATATCAATTTTGTATTTCTCTTTAATATCTGTAACGATATCATTCGGCCGGTATATCCTCCCGCTATCTTTGAATTGATCTTTTATCAAGTTACCCAAGACCTTTTTATTGGCTTGACGTATATGAGGATACGTCTGAGTCCTTGAACATGTGTGTTGATCTTTAAAGTATCTCACTTGAAAAACGTCGGTGTTTTCAATCATATACGCCCTTATACGCCACTCACAACCATCATTTAAACATGAAGCCTCAAATCGGGTTTTCGAAGATCTCTCAACTTTATATTCAAAACATTCAGTAATGCAAATTTTACCCAGTTCGAGTTTTAATTCTTCTTTGTTTTTTAAAAATATGACCCTCAGAAATATGTGAAGAGTGTGAGTTAAGAACTTTTACTTCGTTTGTTGTACGATCAAACAATGACTCGGGCATAGACCAAAAAACGTTAGGTACAACATTAGACTCCGAAGAAGACACTGGAATTTTAAAATCAACAGGAGTTTCATTAGACGGAACAGCTGAACTACTACCCACACCAGATTCTTCAGTAACGTACAAAGACAACAATTCATTTGGTTGATTTAAAACAACATTTAAAAAAAATAAAACATCATGATCATCCAATAGATCAATTGGATGTGTGTAAGTAGACATTTTATAAGAAAAACGAATTTCATTGCTAAAACCACATTTTTCACAAATAATATTTTTCAAACCCACGTAACTAATATTACTAGGAACACAAAAAACACGTCGCAAACATTTTTTTTTAAAGGAACATACTCCTCAACACCGTTAACAAAATCCCATTTTCCACCGGTACATAAAATAATATTACAAGACATTACTTAAAAATAAGTTGTAAGTTGATGGATAAAAGGATGAATTTTATAAAGTGGATAAGTAAAGAAAATGTTTAAGTAGATGGAATGTGAAAGAAATGAATGGTAGGGAGGGATATAAATATTTGATGAAGTTTGTTAGATAAGTAGAGAAAAAATCAATGGTAGGGAGGGGTATAAATATTTGATGAAGTTTGTTAGATAAGTGGTGAAAAAATGAATGGTAGGGAGAGGTATAAATATTTTTTGAAAAATAATATTTTATTAAAATTCATTTTTTAAATAAAAATTATATTTTATTATTTTACAAAAATTGAAAAAAATAATAATTGAAAAAAATTTAAATATTAAAAAAGCAAAAATTTAAAATTTTAAAAAAATAATAATTATTTAATATTAAAAATTAAATTATAATTTAATAATAAATGGCGAAAATATCCCATATTTTTTCGCCACTTTTCAAAATGGCGAAAATTCTATATATTCTGATTTTTTTTGGCGAAAAATCAAATTTTTAGCGAAAATTTAGTTCAAATTTTTGCCATTTTGACAAATGACACGACCTGATTGGTTGGCTATTTTGGTAAAAAAAAAGTCAAAAGCTGTTTTTAAAAATGGGATTGGTCAAATGACTATTTTAGTAAATATCCCTTTAAATATTTATAGATCGAAGAAAGATTCCTTAATGCCATTAGCCTGTCAAATTTTGTCCGGATCCCTTTATAATTGCTTTTCATTAAATGTCCGTCCGGTCCCATTGCTTTATTATATTTTTTATTTAATTTTATAAAATATTAAAATTGCATAGTAGTTTCATTTGATGCCGTTTGGTTACCATTTATTAGACAAATATAATAATCATTTATTATGTACATATATACGAGAGAGAGAGAGAAAGAGAGAGAGAGCTGGATTAATAGATCTCCACTACACAACTCTTGTATCATCTTCTATTGAAGCCAACTCGATCTCTGTGTTATTGAAAGATGATGACAATCCCTGCAAGAAGGTTAGTTTTTAATTTTTATGCAGTCATCTATTCAAACTTTTCACTAGATCAAGCCAGAACCAAGATAGGGTTAAAGGGGTCCATTGACCCTGGTCATTAGAATTTCTCGGCTGAGGTAATTTTTTTTTAAAGAAAAACACGAGTTTGGTTATTTAGTTGTAGTTGTAGTTGTGGTTGATAGAGAAGTGAACTTTAATACGACCCTTTGACTGAAACATTTTGTCTCCATCTCTACTTTTTAAATGTATTTACGTAATTTATTTGAATACACTCGTATGTAGAGCTATTGATCTTTCTTTTACTTATATTCTTGAGAAAAGGGTTGTTCGCTCATGAAAAGCTATAAAAATAACAATGTTTAGAGGATTTTATAACCAAAATCAATAATTAAAAAATTGTACTAAAATATAACTTAATTTTGTATTATTTTTACCCGACCTGACCAGGTTCGAAAAATTTGTAACCGAGTGATAGACAACTGGACCTTGAAAATTTCCGACACCTATAAAAAAGTTTTCTGGGTCTGCCACTGGCATTTTCAACAATGCATCATCACTGATTCCTCCACCTCCGACTCCGAATCCAAAACTGAATCATTCTGACGCGGTTCTTGAACCTGCTGGTGTTTTTGTCATTGCTCAACAAGGCCGAGGAGGAATTCGGATTCCAACATCCAGTGGATTAGTCATCCCTTGCGACGTGAATTTCTTAAGGAGGTAGTTTAATATTTTAGAGAGAAACGAGAACGGATTCTCCATGCTCGATTTAGACGATTTCACGGTGACGTTCGCCGATTTGACGATTGATTCTACTACGTATTGTAAAGATGTTAACAAACTCTAACAGCCATAGCTTCACTCCTTTGTTACACAAAGCTAGGGTTTGAAATCTGATTTTGATTTTTCGTCTCCTTTATATTTTGTCAAATTGGGGGTTAGGGTGTACGGTGATGGTTTGGTCGTTGACGACGCGAAGTGCTGGTTGTGTACGTGTTATGTGCCTCTCTCACACACTAATACATGTTGAAGTCTTTTAAGTTATTTCCCAATTATATTTCCATTTTATGTCTTTAGTATTTTCTTTTAGTTTTAATGTATCGTAGGTAGTGGGTGGTTATCCATGATACCAATGTTTCCATGTTTATATAGTTTTTGGTTCATTGTAATCTTTTTAATGAGTTTTGTTTTTATTAATGTCAAGTAAGAAAAAAATTGACTCAAACATCTCTCTAAATTTTTTTAAGGTTTCTTCTATTTTCTTTAGGCCAACGATATTAACCGTTGGAACCACATCAGTGGTATCAGAGCGGTCTTGATCCACTCATATGGACGCTCAAGAATGGAACGATTCGTTGGATCGAATCGAATCATTGATTGTTGAGATGATTGATTTTTTCAAGAACCGACCTCGGTTACCTCCGTCAACCGCTCTGCCACCGCAACAACCCACCGAGTCTGCCGCCTCTACATCGCTACCACCACAAACAGCAGCACCACAACCATATACACCCATATCAGCCCCAAAATCCACCACCGTCAGCCAACACGTCGTTGCGCTGCAACCAGGCCCTGCATCTATACCACCACCTTCTTCTACCATAGTACCACCACTCTCTTTTGCATCCGTGCCACCACCCGCTTATTGATGTCGTCCAGACGGTCTATATATAGCTAACAAAACCTAACCTAGACTCCTAAGTAATAAAAGGAATACCCTCTAACTAAACCGCACTGACAGACAAGTGTACCTATCAAGTGTAGCACAGCTTAATGGTAAACCGAGTTATCGAACCCTAGAGATACTGAATACTAATACTAGACTCTGACTCGTACTAAAGATGATTTGGTTTGGGGGGTTTACTACACTAAAGATTATAACTATTAATTCAATAAACTAAGAACGAATCAACTATCAAGGCAAAGACTAAGGTGAAATCCAGATTAGGAAGAACACTACCTAGGTCGGAATCCTACTTGCAAAGAACAACTTCTATCGTTTCTGGAACTATGATGGATCTGGGTTTCTAAGGATAACTGCTAAAGAGAACCTAGTGGATCCCTAATCACTCTCAGGATGTCACCAACTAAGCTACCTAAAGTGTACTAAACTCACCAGATGGTTGGATCACTTCTCAGCTATTTCCAACAATGATAATGTACCCTGATGAACGGATTACCTCTCAGTCTCACCGCCCACAATACACTCAAAGAATGCATGGGGTAATCCTAGGATAACCACTATGATTCAGACTAGCAACAATCACTAGACACCTAAACCAACTTCCTCTAAGACAATTGACACTCGGATTCCTAATGACGAAGACTAACCGACTAATTCTCACCTCTCGGGTATTGAACTAGGACACACACTCAATTCAAATCAGCAATCAACAAGAATTCCTATGGCTACTACGTCTAGCAAACCACCGAAATCACAAACCCTAAGATCTATGACCTAGATACGCTAATCAAACTTACAGACAACCACAATCAACGCAAGGAATCAATAATTATTCACAAGACCAGATTCAAGCATGCATATACATCACAATTATCATACTATGATTGTTTACAAAATCATAAATTCATCAAACGAGACCAAAACCGATAAAAACTGAAACTTTAACAAGCATTCGTCGTTAACCTAGGCAATATTAATGTTTTAGCCTGGGGTCATTCTCAAAACAACCATGACATAAGTATTTAAGCAAAACATTGGTTCAAACACAGAAATCAATACTAAAGATTCAATCTTGGAATCGAAAACGCTTAAATAAACGAACCCGGTGTCCAAAGTCTTCAACTTTTCACTTCAATTGCTTCCTTTAGTCTCAAAATCGCCTTCAACTCTTCTCTGGACGGCAAGAATACGAACCCCTTGATTATGGCATTACAATTCTATTAAATTAGAAATTAGGGTTTTTTATCGGAATACTGAGCCCTCACGTACTGTGAGATAACATGGCCAGTACGCGAGGGACAAATTAGTCGCGCCCGGTTTCTAGGATCTTCTTTCCATCACGTACCGCGAGAGATGGACTTCAGATCTTCGCGTACCGCGAAGAGTAGACTTTTCCCATTTTTCACTTTTGTTTCTTCGGGCTTCATTCTCGTGCTCGGTTTCTTCATATATTCGCTTGTAATTCTCACGAGCTCCTGTAAACATAACAACGACTCAATACAAACAAAAAACAAATCAAAACGAATACAAAATTAACTAAAACGACACGAAACATGGCGGAAATACACGTGTGATTTGCAACACATCACTTCTACCGACGCATCACCACCTAAGCGAGCCCATTCAATTGCATATTCTGCGTTGAAACCAACACCAAACCTAGCTCCTTCATTCGAACCAACTGCACCGATTTCGGATCCGACATTAATTCAGCCCCTAACAAGATCATTACCGGCCGATTCCGGTACCGTTTAACCAATAAAGTTGGGACCTTACGAGTGGCGACCACCATGGGACTGCCCGACCACCCGTCCGAAGGCCCCCGAGAAAAATGAGTGGAGGCCGCCATGAGATTCGCCAAGGCTCAGTCAGGTTTTGTACCCTTGAGGACAAGGATATTTTAAGGGGAAGGGATTTTATGTCTTTAGTATTTTCCTTTAGTTTATTGCATTGTAGGTAGTGGGTGGTTATCCATGACACCCATGTTTCCATGTTTATGTAGTTTTTGGTTCATTGTAATCCTTTTTAAGGAGTTTTGTTTTTATTAATGTTAAGTAAGAAAATTGACTCAAACATCTCTTTAAATTTCTTTTAGGTTTCTTCTATTTTCTTTAGGCCAACGATATTAACCGTTGGAACCACATCAGTACGGTGGTGTCTAGTCGTTGACGGCCGAGGTGATTTTACTAACTTCTAATAAAAACTGATGACAACGATCTGTTCTGGTTATTAGGATAAAAATAACTAAATAATATACGAATATAAATAAAATCATTATAATAAAAACTGAGCTCGATTTTAGATATAGTTTAATTTAATAGCTTAATCATTAAGTTAAGGCTAATTTAAAAGTAACTTAAAACTGTTCCTTTTGTTGATTAACTATAAACAAATCTCTGAAAATGATAAAATTTATATTTCATACACTAGGCCCAACTTCAGTCCAACAGGCCCAATATCATATATCTATAACCATTATCCTCCAACCGGAAACCCTAATCGTTCTCTCCCGTCCTCCAGTTCCGTCCGCCGCCGTCCTTTTTCGCCGGAAAATGGGTCGAGTTCGCACCAAAACCGTGAAGAAATCATCACGCCAAGTAATCGAGCGTTACTACTCCAAAATGACACTCGATTTCCACACCAACAAGAAGATTCTAGAAGAAGTCGCCATCATTCCGTCAAAGCGCCTCCGGAACAAGATCGCCGGATTCTCAACTCATCTGATGAAACGCATCCAGAAAGGACCGGTGAGAGGCATTTCGCTCAAGCTACAGGAGGAAGAGAGAGAACGACGTATGGACTTTGTTCCAGATGAATCCGCCATCAAAATCGATCACATTGAAGTCGATAAGGAGACTATTGAGTTGCTTGCATCTCTCGGTATGAGCGAGTTTCCCGGAGTTGTGCTTAAGGAGGAGACTCCGATGGTTTCCACAGCGATTCCAGGGGCGTTTGGTGGCGGCGCCGGCGGCCGTGGGAGAAGGTACTGAATTTGTTAGTTTTTTAGGTTATTATTATCGTTTTAATTTAAAGATAAAATTGATGCACTATATTTGTCAGGATTTGTGTTTGGATTTCTTTAATCAAGTTTTGAAGTAATGAATTTGATTATTTCATGTCGTTAATATTATTCTTATATCGTTAATATCGGTTGCCAGAATTAGTAAAATAAAAACCTCTTGTAGTAATATCATTCTATCAACCTAAAAGTTGTGAACGCTAACAACATGTTATATGTTATAGACTGGTACGTTGGTTGGATTGGAGTGTTGATGATCTTAGTTAAAAAAGTAATATTTGTGGCTTGATCAAATTATGTGTTTGGCTCTTAGGATAGAAAATTTGTAAATTTAGTCCTAATGTTTGATATCAGGTTTCATGTTTGTTCCTTGATATTAATCGAGTTAGTTTTTAACGGAAAATTACCTCTTATGAAATCCATGTGAAAGTAATTTAGACTTTTCATTTATAAACTATTACTCAGGAATGGAGAATCGTCCAACTCTAAACCATTTTCTAATTAAATTTAATAAATAATAATAATGATATAAAATTAGTTTAATATAAAATAAATAAACACTTATAAAACAAATTAAAAAAAACATTTCATTAATTTTAAAAAAATAATAGTGTGTTTAAATAAGTTTATCTAAACAAAGTTTCAAAAAAATTTATATAGAAAAAAATATTTGGGGTGTAGTTTCCAAATGTCTTCTTTTTAATATAAAATCAATCAAATACTAGTGATTACCGAAATAGGGGAAGCGGGACAAGAAGTAGCAGGTCATGGGACCGGCGGGAACCCTGCCTCGATACTGCCCAAAAGTTACTTAGGGTGAAGGGGCCACCCTCGGGTAACCCTTTGCGGGTTCACGGGTAACGAGGGTACACCACCGCCGACCCTTCGGGTAGCCACGCGGGTAAGAGTTTTCGGGTATAAGTACCCGTGTTCTTGGGTAGAAGAGCATGCTCATGATTGGATGGATCAAGTGGAGAAGAGGGTTAGGGTATTAGGGTTGTGTCCCCAACCCTTTAGGGTATTGAGGTTGGATTTAGGTAAAAGTGAGGTGAAACACCCTCATTGTGTATTTTTGTTAGGGTAGTTTTTTGGTGATGGTTGTGCCCCCTTTACCATTAGTTTTTGAAAAAAAAATGTTATAGAATTTAACTTAAAAGAATTTATAATTGTCACGTCAAAATATAATTTTTTAAAAACATATTTTGACGAGTGTAAGTGTTAACATATTAAATTATATTTTATTCAACTCGTGTGATATACAGGGTTATTCAAATCGTGTAATACACAAGTTTTTTAAAACATCAATTTTTTTTACCAAGTATATGACATTTATTTAACATGTATAATACATAAGATTTTAACATAGTAAATAAAAATAGACATTGAAGAACTAAATGAACCTTTAAATAAATTTTGAAGGAAAAACTTCAAAATTCAGTATGACCAACCCAGTCCGGTTCACCCTGATAACGCTCCAACGCTCTTCTCACGACCCACCTTGATATCCCTGTAAACCTAACGTGAACGAAAGAAAACAAAAACATGATTGAGCCGATTGCCAAGTGCGAGACAAGAGAAATAACAAAAATAACTGAAAAGTAGAATAACATAAGTATCAAAATATCAACATGAACAAAATAACATAACTAACAGTATAAAAGTAACTGGATATAAGGTTAGATGTAGTGGTTAGTGAGTGTGAGAAGAAAGGTGGTGACACGTATGCAATGGTGGTGTTTACAGTCACACTTACATCCACTAGGTGTGCATTACTAAGTGTGACCGGCTTTTTTTTAATATTTTAGTGTATTTTATTAATTATCATCCGAAATGTCAATCCAGTCACGTCAAAATCATTTACGAGACAAATTTTTTTAAAACAACTACGTTTTCGTTATAATTTATATCAAATAAAACAATGTATTTTGTTTTTTAAAAGCTAACAAATATAAGTTATTTTAGCAAAATAAAAATTGGGATAGGATCTCCCCCCCCCCCACACAATCGGGCGTGAAAGTTTCCTTTCATCCGGCTAAAGTAGGTCAAATAAAGAAAAAGAAAAAGAAAGGAGTTCTCGCTCTCAGATTCTAGTTCTATTTCCAAACTTTCCCTTCAATAAGCGTAGATTATTTTATTTTCTTTTTTTCCCGATCACGAATCATGTGTATTTCTCGTAAGACTGAGAGTAAGGAAAAATAAGACTGAGAGTAATAAAAAAAATCAAATTGCACCATCTATGTAATAGGTAAATGCCTCTTTTTCTCCTTAAGTTGTTGGAATTATTCGTAATAAGATATTGGCTATAATTGAAAAGGTTTTATCAATTCCATTTATCCGCGATCTAGACATAGGTAGCAATCCATTCTATCATTGTTCTCATTACTTCTCGCAAGAAAATGATCTCACATGGAAAAGAATTCTACAGTACGAAATAACATAAAACATATTCATTATCATAAAAAAAAAGATATGGTCTGTCTATTCAATATTCAAAACTGAAATATTTAAATTGTTCTTTTTTACATTACAAGAATTGATAAGAACTAATAAATAAATATGGGAACCGGATTCGATTCCATCTTACTGGAATAGTCTACCAACGAAAGAAACTATTCTTATTTGATTGAAGTTACAACTTTGTCATTACAAAAGTGATGGAAATTTTGGGCATTAAAAGATATTTTTGACTGGTAATTATTCCTAAAAAGACTATCACTTCTGCAACAAAACCACTCATACCCGGTAATGCAAGGGAAGCCATGGAAAAGCTACTAAACATCGTAAATATTTTTGGCATGGGGATAGCTACTCCGCCCATTTCATCGAGATAAACAAGACGTATTCTATCATAACTTGTTCCTGCCAAGAAAAAAAGTGCATAACCAATAAAGCCAAGAGAGATTATTTGTAAAATAGCTCCATTGAGTCCCGTATCTGTTATCGAAGCAATTCTTGTAAGTATGAAATTACTTCCTAGAAAGAAAAGAAGTAACGGGAAATTTATGTCTTAACGATTCACACGTAGAGATATTGATAACACACATAGAGTTAATGGTATTTCATAACTAATTGATTGAGTAGCAGCTTGTAGACCACCTAAAAAAGAATATTTATTATTTGAGCCATATCCTGACATAAGAAGGCCAACAGGAGCAATACTTGAAATAGCAATCTATAAAAAAACACCAATGCTGAGATCGGGTAGAACAAGGTGATAACCAAAAGGAATTACTAAATAACTTAATAAAATTGATATGACTGCGATAGATGGTCCAATACTAAATAAACAAGTATCTCCTCTAGATGGAAGAAGATTCTCTTTGAAATGTAATTTGGTACCATCTGCTAAAGCTTGAAGAATTCCCAAAGATCCTGCGTATTCAGGACCAATACGTTGTTGTACACCCGCATATGTAACCGTCTATGTTTCTCTCCAACTACCTCTGCTTATTTTTATGTACCATGTACGCGATTCCCATAATTCTTAATATATTATTAGTTTTGAAATAAACGTGTCACTTTCAACTATAAATAAACTATTATATTTCATAAACACTAGTAGAAAAAGTTATTTTCCTACTGAGTTTTGAGTTTTCATATAGAAAAGATTAGTTAGAAATTTGTGACAGATTTCTAACAAGGTGTTTATTACTTAGTGATAAATTTTCGACATGAAAAGTTTTTGACACAAAATTTTTCAAAAACTATAACAAAGTTTTTCCTATTTTCAATCTGTAGGAAAGTTTTCATTTTTTTTTTTTCATATATAAATATTTTTTTGAATTAATTACACAGATGGCCCCTGTGGTTTGGCCAAATTACGGTTTTAGCCCCTGGGATTGCTAAACTACAACTTTGACCCGATAGTTTGCACGAAAGTAACACCAATGGCCCCCAACCTGGATGTCCGTCTATTTTAAACGTTAACTCCCCTCACGTGAATCCCACGTGAGGGTAATTAGGTCTTTTCATATGCCCCTTTTCTAGAACAAGTTCCCTCCCATTCCATCCCTCATTCTTCTTCTTCTTCGCTTCCATCGCTCTCATCACTTTCGTTCACCTGCAATCTCTAAGAAACCCTTTGGCTGGAAGTTGCGAAAGGTTCAACGACACTACAATCGAAGATGGTGTGGTGCATTAGAGGTTCTGGTCTTGACATTGATGAGAAAGAAGCTTACAGTACGTATTCAATCTCACTTAAATTTGAATATATTTTTACAAAATTGAAACAAGGTTTGATTTTTTTTCATTATAATCTCTTTTAAATTTGAATTTTTTTTCATTATAATGACAGGGGTTCCCCAAACTTTTTTTCTTTAAGAATTCATCATAGTGGATCGTTTAGGAACTTCCCTGGGAGGAGATATGCTTATGGTAGGTTATCATATGTTGATCTATATGACATCGATGAGTTTTCAGTACATGAAATAGACTGGATGATGAGGGAGTTACGGTTGTGGGAGGAAAATATAGAAATGTATTATCATTTTATGATCCCTGGCACAGACTTGGATTTTGGTTTAGCGGCATTAGGTAATGATAGTGATGTGTTACATTTGGCTAGGTATGTGAAGGATCACAAGCTTATTGATGTGTATATTGAACGTGGTGAAACCAAATTGAAAACTTACTTCACATCCCCACAAAGTTCAAAAGTAGTGATCGAGGAGCTGGAGGATGTAGGAAGCCATAATTTTAGAAAGCCAAAACCTTTTAGGGCAAAGAAGTTGTTTTTAGGATGGCATGGGGGGGTTGACAAGAATGTTGTGAATGAAACTGAGGGTGTTGACAAGGGAACTGAGGTTGTTAACAATGAACCTGATGGTGTTGTGAATGAAAAGGAGGCTGTTGGGAAGGAAACAGACGCTGTCCAACAGCAAACAGAGACTGTTGTGAATGAAACTGAGGGTGTTGACAAGGGAACTGAGGTTGTTAACAATGAACCTGATGGTGTTGTGAATGAAAAGGAGGCTGTTGGGAAGGAAACAGACGATGTCCAACAGCAAACAGAGACTGTTGTGAATGAAACTGAGGGTGTTGACAAGGGAACTGAGGTTGTTAACAATGAACCTGATGGTGTTGTGAATGAAATGGAGGCTGTTGGGAAGGAAACAGACGCTGTCCAACAGCAAACAGAGACTGTTGTGAATGAAACTGAGAAGGAAGTAGATGTAAACTTGAATGCTTTTGAATATGATTTTGATAATGTTGAATTTGACAGAGATTTTCCTATGCCTGATGTAGCTAATGTTGATCATAGTGATGATAGTGACTACATAGTTGACAAAGATAATGAGGTGGATGAGGTTGAAGTAGACATGAGAGATTTTGGTGACAATGTATCTGAAGGAGAAGAGTATGTGGCTGGCTTCAGTGATGGGTCACTTGACAGTGGCACTGAAGAGTCATCTGATGACTTTGAATCAACAAGAAGCAAAATGTTGAGGGAAATAAGGAAAAAAAAGAAAAAAGATAAAACTGCTGGGGTTCAAGCAGTAAGATTTTATGTGGGCCAGATTTTTGGTACCAAACAGGAGTTGAAAGATTTAATCAAAAGGCATGCCATTGAAACCAGGAGGGACTTGGCATTATTTAGAAATGAGGCTAGAAGAGTAAGGGCAATATGTAAAGGGGACTTGGCATCATTCTTCAATGTGTGGCTGATGATCTGGAGAAAGACGAAAGATGTAATTTTACCTTCATCTCTGATAGGCAAAAGGTATGTTTACTATTATACTTATTGATGTGTATATGTTAGATAACTGGTTAACAAAATGGCTAATTTAGGGATTACTTTTATTACACAGGGACTTATACCTGCATTAGCCAAAGTATTTCCTTCTGCTGAACATAGATTTTGCCTAAGGCATTTGCATCAAAACATGAAGCTGAGGTGGAGGGGGAAAGCATTCAAGGATCTGTTATGGGGTTGTGCTACTACTACAACTGTCCAAGAATTCAGATCTAAGATGGAGGAACTTAGGACTTTCAATACTGAAGCTCACAAGTGGTTGTCAAGTATCCCACCACAACATTGGACAAGATCCCATTTCACAGGTAATTAATAGATAAGTTTATTTATAAATTTATTTCTTTGTGCTACTACTACAACTGTCCAAGAATTCAGATATAAGTTCATTTAAAAGTTTATTTCTTTGTATAGGAAGAGCAAAAACAGATGTTTTACTGAATAACATGTGTGAGGTCTTAAATGGGAAGCTTGTTGAAGCAAGAGACCAACCAATCATCTCTGCCCTGGAATTTATAAGGAGTATCTTGCCAAAAGAATTGTCAATGTAATTAAGGTTATTGAGAAGAGCGATGGGCTACTGACACCAACTGCAACAAAGCTTATAGAGGGTATAAAGACAGAGGCTGCCAAGTATACTGTGATGTGGCATGGTGGATCAAAATACCAAGTAAGTGGTCCTTGGGGTGAACAAGTGGTTGTTAATGTTAATGATAGGAACTGTACATGTAGAAGGTGGGACTTAACAGGCTTGCCATGTAAACATGTTGTAGCTGTAAACTGGAATATGGCACTGAATGGCCAACAGGTGGTACCACCAGAATGTTGGGCACATTCTAGTTACAAACTGTCAACATGGAAAAAAGTTTACTCTTACAAGATTGCCCCACTGAATGGGAAGAACATGTGGCCTAAGTCTGACAGTCCAACCACTCTCACCCCTCCATTGCATAACAACCCAATTGGCAGGCCAAAAAAGAAGAGGAGAAAAAATCAAGCTGAAATTCAGGATGACTTGGAACAAGCTGACAAGAAGCTATAAATCTGTGACGTGTTCTAAGTGCAAGAATTATGGCCACAATGCAAGAAGTTGCAAAGGACAGGGAGATCCTCCGCCTACTGATTGAATCTGGTTTAGGAAATGCACTTAATGTTTGCTATGTACTATGAATATGGTTTATGTCTTTTGGTATGTTTTAGACAATGTTTGGTTTGGATTTGTTTGTTAATGTCTTTTGTTATGGTTTGGATTTGTTTAGACAATGGTATTATCAGTTTGGGTCTGTAATATTATTGAATTATGCTATATTAGTTTTGTAATGGTATCATCAGTTTGGTGCATTTTGTAATGGTGTCATCAACAGGTTAAGAGTGCATTTTGGTCTACTTTTGGTATGCATTTTGGTCAGGAATGGTATGCTTTTGGAATGGTATGTTTTTGGTCTGCATTTGTTCTGCTTTTGGAACACTAGGTCTTAAAAAAGCATACCATTTTAGCCTAGTTGTATGGCTGCATTTGGTCTGTAATTTTATATGTATGCAGATAAACAGTTCTGCTGGATTTTTGTCTGAAATTTTGAACACAAATATTACAAAACATCATGAATTACAAAACATCAAGCATTCCCATTTCATTGATTCAAGCATTCCCATTACATGATTGAAATACTTTACAAAAGAAAAGCAACGATCACAATTAATAAGCCTAACCCTAAGAACATGAATACATTTTGACTTTTCTTCTTATGAAGTTCAGCTTCCAACACCTTCACCTCCCTCTCAAGTTTGTTTTTTGACTTCAGGAGGTCGGGAATAATCTGAACAGAACGTGGACACATTGGTGGATCAAACCAACAGATAAATCGGCACTTGGAATTCTACATAAAAAACCCAAAATCTAAAAAAAACATAGATTTCTTAAGGAACAAGAAGAAATCGATGAACTTACCGGTAGGGGACAAGAGTAGAACCGTCGACCAGGATTCTGATCAGTCCAAGAGGTGCGAATGATTGCCCTTCTTCCACAGTAGCATAAAGCCATGGAGATGTACGCTTCGTAGGTAAGGATTTCTCAAAATAAGAAGATGATGAATCTAGGTCAGGGAGAAGAAGATGAATCTTGGTCAGGGAGAAGAAGATGAACATAGGTTTGGGTTTAGGAAATAGAACAAGTCACGTGGGTTTAATAGGGGATTTTAAATGCAATTTAAAAGGGGCATATGAAAAGACCTAATTACCCTCACGTGGGATTCACGTGAGGGGAGTTAACGTTTAAAATAGACGGACATCCAGGTTGGGGGCCATTGGTGTTACTTTCGTGCAAACTATTGGGTCAAAGTTGTAATTTAGCAATCCCAGGGGCTAAAACCGTAATTTGGCCAAACCACAGGGGCCATCTGTGTAATTAATTCTATTTTTTTTATATAACTTAAAATTAACGGCAAGAAGTACCAAAATTACAAACTAATGGCAGGTAGACGGGCAACAAGCTGCGCCGCTACCCCCTTCTGAATAGCAAATTCTACTTTACTAAACACAAAGTTCCCCCCATAAATATATGCGGTGTTACTGCTGACCACCCGCTGAACCCGCTTAAGGAACCGCACCGCATCAGGGGCGAGAGCGCCAAAGGTGTCAAAGGCAAACGGTACGAACACGTGCTGATTCACAAGGCAAGCTTTAGAAAGGTTTCAACACGGGGACTTCCCGTGGGGCCACCCATCCTAGTACTACTCTCGCCCAAGCACGCTTAGCTGCGGAGTTCTGATGGGATCCGGTGTTTTCATTTTGTTTATATTCTTGCAATAATTCTATTAGAAATAAGCTGGAAACGCGTTATATAGAGAGAGAATTCTACAAAACTCAATTTTCTCTCTTGAAACATCTTTTGAGTCAAGTCTCATGTTTGGTTATAGAAAATATCATTATTTTCTGTATTTAAACGCACAATAAACATATTGTTTTCAATCAACATGAATACTTTTTAGTTGATCTATGTATATTTTAATTTAGAGTAAATTACAGAAATCGTCATTTATGTTTATATCATTTTTCACTTTATGTCCTTTACCCCAAAAAATGTCAGAGATCATCCTTTACGTTTATTTTTTTTTGCAGTTTACCTCCTTTAGCCTAACATGCATTAACTTTTTCAGTTAAATCCAGTCATATGCTTTGCACATGAGGGTGCTTTGATCTTTTTACTCACAAAAAAAAAATCTGAAATTAAAAAGAATATATATAAAGATAACCTCTTCTCTCTCTTTCAACTCCCTCTTTCTCTCTACCCTTTCTCCACCACCAGCAGCCAACCACCACCCAACCTCCGACAACCACGAGTGTCACACCCCAACCGACGGCGGATTATACGTCGGTGCGGACGCGGTTGTTCAATAGCACAAGGTTGACTATTAAAGTTTCGATATTTCATTAATAATAGATTCAAAGGTTCAATACAAAGAAAATAATAAGTATACAACATTTATTTAATAAGTAGTCTAGGTCCAAAGCGTCCTATGTGATCACAAACAAGTCTCATGATGTAGAACCTGAAACATGTGAAAGAATCTGTCAACTACAAAATAGTTGGTGAGATACAAAGGTTTTGACACAGTTTAACAAGTATTTGGAAAGAATTACAATTCACTATGATATATGCATTCTATAATGTAAGTATGAGAACAAGTATCTTAAACATTGTGCACTTCAACCCTCCAACCAAGTTTAGGCATAACCCGCAGGTTACCCTTATAAGTCTCAAGTTTAAAGTTTAATTCAGTAACAATCACCAAGGGCTCCCCCCCTCCCCGAAGGGGTCAATCAATCAAGGTGGATTGGTCAAATGCAATAGATCTATCATTGTTACTATAGGCTTGATCAAAGTTAATGAATGTGCTAGTTTTAAGTTTAATCTAAGCATACAAGTCTCAAGTTTAACATAAGAATAAGCATCTAGTCATAGTTGTACAAGAATTGTATAAGTTTAAAGTTTTTGGAACATGTTTCACCCCAAAAGTATAGAAAGGAAAAAGGGGCTAAGTATACTCACTTGGATTGATGAAGAGTATCCGACACGGATAAGTATTTGCAAGACTTTGAGGGAGAATATCCTCACAATAAGCCTAAGAATGCGAGTCTAAAGATTTAAGTTTGCTTCTACAAGTCTAAGGCAAAAGATCTAGAATTTCATGATTCGACTAGGGTTCCAAATGGGATGAGATTGATTGTGTTTACGAAGTTTTAAATCAAAGTTTCAATTAAAGGTTTTGAATGAATGATACAAGACTTGTATGTCAAAGTTTAAATAGATTTATAGATTAGAATAATTAAAGTAATTATCCAAAAGTTTTACGACTATAATTTTCATAAGTAAGTGATAAAGATAAATAACTACTATAGTTAAATGATCATTTATAAGAATAAATATTTCTATAAATGTAGATCATTAAGATTTTAAAGTATTTAAGTGTCACGTGTTTATCTTACAATTTATCTTGAAAATAAATAACGTTTACAATGTAGTTATAAGTTCAATTGAATAATACGTAATTATAAGTTTATAAAAGGTTAAATAGGATTTTCTATTAAACTTATATTTTTAATTATAAGTTCATAGATTTTTTTTTTTAAATTTAAATGAAAGCATAAGTCTATAAAGCCTTAAATGATAAGTTTATAAAGTTCTAAGTTTTTAAATTATAAGTTTATAAATATCCTAGAGTGTAAATATAACCATAAGTTTATAAAGTCCTAAATTATAAGTTTATAAGTATTCTAAGTTCATATATAAGTTTATAAATGTTTTTAATATTAAAGCTTTTATTTAAGTTTTTATAAAGTTTATAAATTTAGAAAATATTTGTTTATGGATGAATACAAGTTTTCAGTTTTCTATAAAACATGGATTTTATAAAATGTACAAGTTTCTAATTTAATGAAACATCTCTTGTTTAGACATAAGTGTTTATAAAGTTTAAAAAAAAAAATTAAACTTTTTAAATATTTAGTACTATTCTTATTATAAACTCAATTGAATTTTATTTAATTTCAACAAAATGCAGGACATCAAGGTATAAATAAAATTCATTTTTGAGTTTATAAAGGTTTTAAATCATTTATAAAAATTAATAGGATTTTTAGAATTAATTAAAAAGTACAAAAAAAATGCAAATTAAAAACTGGGGCGCGACTGGATCGAACCCGGGTCACTGACCGGGTCGGCTCCTGCAACCACGCACTAACCATCCCGGCTACGGGCTCGCTGTTAGTTTAACCGGAAAAGAAAAGTTAAATACACAATCCCGAAATCGCCCCCAAATCATATGAACCCTAGAAACGAAATCGTCCCAATACGTATCGAATCACCCTCTGTTTATGAAATTAAACAGGGGGCTTTCGACCCTCACTTGAAAACGAAGATCTTGGATATAAGGATTACCTGAAACGGTGGCAAGTCGAGTGAGAACGAGATGGATTTTGGATCGGTTGTGACGGGAACCAAATTGCGAAATGCAGGTGATGGTCGACTGAATTGAAAGCTTAAGGAGTATGAGGATGATGTCGTTGAGGTGTATGGGTTAGTATTTATAGCCAATTTCGGCATTAAAGGCGTGAACGGTTAGTGGGTGAGTGGTTGAGCCGGTCGGAGTTAATTCCGACTCCATGCGCGGCCTCGATCGAAAATGGGCATTGATTGCCACAGGGTTAGGGTCACACGCCGAAGGCGAGACCCGAGGTTCGTCGAATGTGGACGTTTTCGCGGTTTTAAGTAAAAAGGGGGTGAAAACCGGTCTCAGAGGGATTCGAACCTGAGACCGTTTTCTGATCTGAGAGTTTGGGTTAATTACAGAACAGGCCCCTAATGTTTCTAGGTTTTGCCATTTATGTATAAATTTAAGTTTAAGTATTAAAATAAGTTTCCCTAATGACAGTTTCGGTCCCTGGGCTTTATTTATAAAAATAAATATGTTTTATTTTTATAAAACCAAGTAAGTCTTATAAGTTTTGTCATCTTTTATCTTATAATTTTATAAAATAATTTATAGAATTTATAGTCTACATGTTTAAGTATTAGAAGTAAGTTTATAAATTATATAATTTATACAATTATAAATCTATAATGTTTTAAGAATTTAATATCTTTTATCCATAAGGTACATATATATATATATATATATATATATGTTAAAATAAGTTTCAATTATATATATATAAGCATATAAATCAGATAAATATAGGTTCTAAATATTTGTATTTATAACGGATTTAGGAAAGAAATTTCGTTGGGAAAATCTTGGATATTACAACGAGCACCACCACCCCAACCTTTGGCAACCACGAGCACCACCACCATCTTCGCAACCACCATCCGACCACCATCTTCGACTCCGTCGTTCAGATCTGATCCGGATTTTCGGTGGTTGTCGTCGGCGAGATAATGGAGTTCGATCTGGAGTCACGGGCGTTCAGATCTGATCTATCCGGTGACAGGTGTGTGGCGGTGGAAGTGGTTGTCATTGGCCAGAAAAACTAGGGTTTAGATTTGGGGATGGCGTGGTTGGTGGGTGTGGTGGTGAACGACAGTGAAGGTGAGAGGGGAGGGGGCTGGAGTGTGGCGAACTGGTGGTGGTGGTCGATTAAGGAAGCTAGGGTTTCGTGGTGGTCGATTAAGGAAGCTAGGGTTACTCTTTAATTTATTTATCGATATAAAGTTTATTTAAGAACTTGATTCAAAATATTAGATTTATGTACTTGGAACTAATTGAACCTAATTCTGTATTTTTTTTAAGTTAGTTTGCATTAAAATAATACAACCTAATATGAAAACCTTGGATACTATTGGTGTAGGCTAGCGGGAAAGGTAGCATTGATAACCGGAGCAGCAAGCGGTGTTGGAGAGTGTACTGCAAAACTCTTTGATGAACATGGAGCAAAAGTCATAGTTGTCAACATCGATGGGGAACTTGGTCAAGTGGTTAGTGAGGCTATAAGCCCAGCAAACTCAAGGTATGTTCATTGTGATGTAAGCAAGGAAGAACATGTCAAGAACGTTGTAGATATTGCAGTTACAACTTACGGAGAACTTGGCATTATGTTCAATAATGCTGGGGTAATAGACCCTTTCAAGGAAAGCATCACCGACAACAACAAAATAGACTTTGATTGTGTGCTTAGTGTTAACGTCACAGGCGTTTTTCTATGAATGAAACGTGATGCTAGGGTTATGGTTCTGGCGATAGGGGATGCTTAAATTATAGGTTAAATTGTGGATGATTAAAAAGTGCGAGTAAAAAAGATGAGGAATTGAAAAAATATGTAAAAGGACTGAAATGTCTCTTATTTAACTGAGAAAAATGGATGATGTTAGTTGATTGGATGAAAGTGGCAAGATTTTAAAACCACGAGGACCCAGATACAAGAAAACAAACTATTTGATGAAAGTGACAATTTTGATCAAACCACAGGGACGAAAATGACAGTTTACTCTAATAAAACTTAATTTTAAGTATATAAAGAAAGACCAAAGAAGTTAGGTCAATAAATCTCCGCTTCACTATATAACTAAGTTTCATATTCGCTTGAAGCCAATTTAGTCTCTCCCGTCCTCTTTAGAAACAATGGCAACCGCTCTTAATAGGTAAGTTTTTTTATTGATTAGTTTTCAAAAAATTTATGTGATTTCGTTATTATTAATAAAGTACACAACTTCTATACAAATCCCATTCTAGGCTAGAGTTGGTTAACATCCATCAAGAATACATATATCCAAAATTAAACTTAACCAATAATTTCTAAACAACGCGTTTCTAAGTTTATGGATGCCTTAAACAAAAACACTTCCCAGAAATTCATTATTACTTGGGTATAAAACCCAATTAAATTTCTAAAATTAAAAAAATAAAGTTGGAAGAAGCTTACCTATGGGGTAGTTCTTGCTTATAATCACTTAGGAGGAAGAGTATAAGTGAGCTTAATTTACATATTTGACTATTTGAGCCTCAAAATTTTAGCGGAAGACTAGTGTGATTTAAACATATTCATTGATGTAGTTTCGAAAGCAATCAAATCGTCAGAAATACTTAAAGGATTTAAAAGCTTAAAAAACTCTCAAAGGTTTATCGAAAAACAATATTCATAAACAATCAACTAACGAAAACAATAATTCTCTAGGTATTTAAAGGGGAAAATTACCAAAATTGATATTCGACCAGTCAAACTTACCAAAATGAACAAACTTTTTCAGTCTACTTCGATATGGTCATTTAGGCAAAAACCCGGGTGAAGTAGGCTAGTTCGGCCGACTTAAAATTTAGTGCCAAAATAGCTTTTGTCAAATTTTCAACTAACCAGAAACTGACACGTGAGGGTGCTGATTCCCAAGGCGGCTAAAGCCCACTTCTAAGCAGGCTTAGTCGGCGTGTTTTTTTAGTCTGCTATATGACTTTCCTTAGCTCACTTGATTTTAGTCTGCTATATGACTTTCCTTAGCCGGCTATTTGCCTTTGTGTAGCCCACTTGAATACATAAAAATAGTATGACTTTGCTATATGAATTTCCTTAATCCACTTGATTTTAGCTTTGCTATATGATTTTGCTAAGGAAAGTCATCTAAACATGTTCTCGTCACTAAAATGGATACAAACCATGTCGGTGACCATTAATAAGTACAGCATTTTCCTTAACATATCTAAACATGTCAACAGCAACCCAATGACCATCAATACTTGACCAGAACATTATAAACCAATCACCATTTGCGATTATCGATCTCGTGGTTCGAAACATCTCTAACCACCATCCCCGCAAACCAACCTCTCATCTGTTACCTCTCTTAAATGAGTTTAAACGACTATGTTTTGCTGACATCGATTGATTAAAATTCGTGTCCTTAAATACACAATGACTTGACATAAGGTATTGGAAAGCATATGAACAATCACTTGAATAATATAAGCTTCAAATGAGTGAAGACAATACATTAAGAAGTAGATATTGGAATACAATGCAGAGTAGCGACCTGATGCAAGAACTAGTCTGACAGTCCAGCTCACGAACTCCTCTTCCACGCCCTTCTTGAATTCGTGTAGTGACCAGGCCGCGAGAACTTATCTTCATAGCGGACAGTCTGACAAATGAATATTATCGCCATTTGACTCTACTTGTTTAAATCAAAATCAACTTATTTCACAAATAAACATTCAAAAAACGAAAACTGTTTCACCATGCTGAGACATTACAAAAACTACCCTTGCAAACGTTACATGTTAAATTTGGGCTATATAATATTGGCTTTTCTTACCTTGAGAATAATCAGTTGCTTGAATTTGCAATCCCAACCAAATTAAGCATATTACGGTCTTCTTTAAATCTTTCCAGCACTGTGCCTCTCACACCCTCTTGCTTTTCTTGTTGGGCTCCCTTCTGTACAATCCCCCAACATTCGATCACTTCCGGGTATATACGGTTGTTTTTCGACAAGCACGGATTATTGAACGTGGGGCCCGTGAAAGTGTGACCGTTATCAAAGTTTGATGAAATAAATTGGTTGAAATGACCTGCACGCCCTCCAAAACCGATGCCATTCGGGATACTGTCTGAACTGAAGTTTGCAGCACACTGCAGATAGGAACAAGAATTTTGTAACATTGTCATTCACTTCTGAGCTGCTCGTGAGCTACTCGAGATCGGTTTTCTAAAAACTCGAATAAAGTTGAGCTTAAATAGTCTTGAGCCTAAAAATAAGCCCGTTCAATAAACAAGCCCAAGCTCATATACCGAGCTCGGCTAGGCTCGCAAGCTTAAACGAACCTATTATTTATCTAAATATAATGACTTTTATTTAATAAAACAAATATATATTATGTTATATGTATACACACACACACACAAATATATATATATATATATATATTAGAATACTTAATATGCATATAACATAATTAAACAACTAAAATAATAAATGAGCCGAGCTCGAGCTTAAAAGTTTCAGATGAGCCAAGCTCGAGCTTTGGATGTAGAGCTCAAAATCGAGCTCGGCTCGTTTACACCCCTTAGAAGTAACATTTTCCTCCATTATTATAGAGCATTTTATCAGTAACATCAACAAAGAATATAGACTGACCCATTGTATATTGTTGTTGGCACCAGTGGGTCGATATATAGATGCTTTAGGGTATAACTGAAATAAGAAAGATTTCATGTCACCATAAAAGTCGGCATGTCTTTCCCAAGGCTGAGAAGCATAGCCTCCATATGTATAGCCTTCCTTGTCCTTAATAATTAACACAGTTGGCCCTTCAGCATTTCTGCAAATCGGGACATAAAACTTTGTAATCACAGAAAATATTTTATAATTTAATAGAAATGAATTTGAGCAAGTAAGCTACCCAAGAAATATTGCCCAAAAATGTGTTGAAACTTAATCCATTAAGTGAACTATGATACAAAAGTTTCCATTCGCTAGATTCCAGATGTGAAAGAGCTCCTCCTATGTGCCAAGCATATTCCTCTTTTAGTAGCAGTATGTTAGAATCGACGTCCTCTTGGTGGGTCAGATTAGGAACTTGACAACCTGATAAACAGATGTATTGAGAATAACAATGATTAGAGGTGTAAAAATCAGCAGTTCAGGTGGGTTCGGTGACATGTGAAAACGGGGGTTGAAATGAGTCATTTTTTAGTATGGTCCAAAACGGGTCGGGTTGTCTTCTTGACCCACACACATTGTTTTGTCCAATTGTAAAATTTACTTTATAAATAATTATGATTACAAAAAAAAATATTATTACAAGAAAAATCTAAATCTTTGAATAGAGAAAACTTATAATGTATACATTAAAAATAGACTTTGAGACTTTCAACCTGTTTGACCTAAATTATTTTATTAGACCAGTGAGATACCAAATTGGTACATTCATAAGTAAATGGATCAAAATTTGCCACCTCCAACAATGATGATATATCAGTAAACATTAAACAATATGTAGTTACTGAAAAGTACATACTTGGAGAAGAGGGTTTCAACAAGCTTGCAAGAAACTTTCTGGCAGATGGAATAAGATGACACCAGCTTCTGAAATCCTCAAAAGACATACTTTTTTCAGAATTTCCTTCATTATCTTTTGTAAAATTGGCAGCATCAAGGAATATGCTAATCGGCTTAAGATTGGAAGCTGATGAAGATTCAGCTTCTTTCTGAGAAGATATATTATCTAGTATGCCACTTATAACATCTTCCAAGTCAGACCTGCAAGTCAATGCAGAAATGTAATGCATTTTTTAAAACAAGAAAGCAAACCGGAAATTACCTATGGTTTAGATGTAGTCAACTTGGTTTTAAAAAGTGCGAGGCGCTTAGGTCCTTAAAGATGAGGCATGAGGCAGCTTCACATACGCAAATCGTTGCTCTATATGTACAACCAAAAGTTGCATTTGTCTTATCTATTTTACATATCTGCCTTTTTATCACGTAAACCATTCATAATCCCTTCATCTCTTTGGTTGTTTTTACATATCAGCCTCCTAAATACCCTAATTTTGATCAATTTTGACCCAAATGTGCATGAACCGCCGCCACAAGCTGATCGCCACACGAGGTGCGCTTTTAAAACCAAAGTAGTCATGTAGACACAGTTTAGAAGTAGTTTGCAATACTTAAGTATGTCACAGTTGACGAATGGTCAAGTTTATACTATTGCACAAGAACATTCATAAAGAACAATACGACTTGAATTCGTCCGTTTACCTCACTAAATTGCCATCACCATCAATATCACATAGTTGATAGATAAATTCATCAATCTCATCTCTAGTTCCCTTTTCATAAGTTCCCTGAATTATAGACCAATCTGTAAATACAAGTGAACTTGAACAACCAAACAACAGGAGCTGAAATTCTTTTTAACTACCAAAGTCTTGTCATCAAATCCATTAGAAGTTAACTAGTTTACTATACCATACCAGTATACCACACTAGATTAAATCTAAGGTGAAATAGAACAATGATCCAGTATAGACATACAGATTTCCTACTTTAGATACACTAATCTGAGATCAAACAAGACTGTGATAATGAGTTCCATACAAACACTTAATTAATTGCTTTGTGTGATAAAATTTGAGACAAAATTCGAATCACAAAGGCAGTTATACAGAGCAATAACTTACTTTAGCAATTACAAGGTCTTCAAAGGTGAGTTTCTGATCTTTCCGATTCTGTGTAACTAAATCATACAGTCTGTCTCCAAGAGGACCTCTAATTCCAGTATACACCTAACAAAACGTAATCGATTCGTAAAAATCCTAATCGGAAGATATTTTTCAGAATCTAACAATCAAATAACACCGATGAAATTCGCAAAGTAAATGAAACCTTGAATACGGAGAGCGAGATGAATTTACCGCCGCTTTGAGACTGAGCGGCGAGAGATGCGAACAACGATTTTAGGTCATCCAGCTCCTTCTGAGAGAAAAGCCTGCAAATGGAAGAAGATTTGACTCGGTGATGTGTTGTCGCTCGAACAAAAGTGCGTGTATCAAGTAATAACAAACCTGGTGGCGGAAGTAAAACGAGGATCGGCGGCAGGTGACTGAGCGTTTCCCATATCTCCGGCAGTTGCCGGTGATTGACGGTTACGGAAGGTGTTTATAGAATCGAAGTTGGCTCATCGGCTTACGAACCGGTGTTTTTAGGAAAAATCCTTTTTCAGATCTAAAATTGCTACATGTAATATTGTAATGATAATAATGTGTTGTTTATAAGTGTATTTTATGCATTAAGAATCATACTCTGCTCTGGATTTGTTAAATTTTCACTTGATAAAAAATAAAGTCTTCTTTTGTTAGTTGCCTTGCTGGCATAGTTACAGGATTAGTCCCTCATTAATGTGATACTTCCAATACGCATTCTAAACTTCTACATATTTTTTTGAACGGCAAACTTTGGATGTAGATTTTGATATATTGATTAGCTAGCATTATTTAATGGTGATGAGCGTTTAAACTTTTTATATTGTTTTCTTTCTTAGAAAAGAGACCGTTTCTAATTTTTTAGAGTTTAAACAAACACAAACATGCCCTAGTTATAAATTTTGTATTTTAAAAGGTAAAAAAGTAACAAAAAAGTCACTTTGAGAAATTTTTTGTTATTCAACATATTTTTCCTCATATCTGTATAAATAAAATTTAATGTATACTGATTTTATTAATTACATGATTTTAAAAGAAAATGGTTAAATAGACTAATGACTTTTTACTTAGAAAGTAGTTGATTACAAGATCACGTGTTGCGCGGGATTGTATTGTCTCAGTCGCGTGTTGCGGCGTGAATTTTTCCATGATCCCAAATAACAAGATCGTGCGTTACGAAGAACCTAAGTGTCCCAATACAAACAAAAAAAAGTTCAAAACAGTTAAAAAATAATAAGTAAATGAGAAAACGAAAAAGGGGAAAAAGAGGCAAAAATCAGCGTGCGGGAAGGGGGAAGAGATTTGAACCCGGGGCACCAAGGGAGGCGCAAGCGCGCTTAACCATCTTAACCAAAGTCCATCTTGTTTCAGTTTCGTAGAAAATTATATATATAAAAAATCAGAATTAAAAAAACTAACTGATAGTAGATTGCCACATATCAAGCGACCCAATTGCAATGAAGAATAGTTCCTAAAATGGTGTACTTTAAACTACTACTAGTAGTTGTATGTAATGTCATTTAGTATAAAAAAAGAGAGAGAAAAAAAGATTAATTAAGTATTGTAACAAATGAAACTTTCGGACTAAACGTGTAAAATATTTTAGACAACATTTTTTTATAAATGTCCATGACATCCAAATACAAAAAAATAAATAAATAAAAACTTCCCCTTTATACGACCAAAGCAGTCTCCGAGCACTCACTCACCGTTACGCTCAATTCACAACGATCCGACATCATCTGGCTTTCTATCTTCGAAGTTTGATCCACACAGTTATATATCCTCTACAGCTCAATTCATCGTTTTCAGAGGTATTCCTCTTTTTTACAGTTTAATCTGATTTTATTTCAATCGCAATTTACGCGTACCTCCATGGATGATGTTCAGCACACTTCCAGTTACATTTTGTGTTGATTTGATATAGTTATTTGCTATAATCTCATGAAATTGTATGAATATGATGCCATCCGTTTCCTAGGGCTTCTGATTCAGATTGTTTAGCTTTGCTTGTAACCATCGCAATGAGTTGATATGAAATCATCGCTGTTTCCTCCTGGTTTTATACATCGTAAATAGAATAGTAAGTTGTGGAATTAATCAATATTATGCTTTGGATTTTTGTTCGTGTAAGAAGAGAGACCGGTAGATCACTTACAATCCAGTTGCTATAACTTAAATAGTTAGGGTTTATATGATTAAGGAGATATAGATGAATTATTTCCATGTTTTGATTTCTTAGGGTTCTTGACAGCTAGGATTCGTAGAATAATTTGTTTGAGGTGTTGGATTTTCTAATTTAGCTACGTTGAATCTTTGTTTTGTTTACAGGAAGTTACGTTTGGTGATGTCGAGGCCAGTTGTATTGGTTTCATTGCTATTGTTAATGGTGTTCACTTCTCAGTTTGAATGGAATCAACTCATTGTAAATGAGGTTGAAGCAAGGCCATTGGCTCTTTCGCAAATATTAGAAAAGGAAGAATCTGTCAAAGAGAAGGCAAGTCCTCTTCCTGAATTATGTCTTGGTTAAGAATTTTTTTTACTTTGATTGCTAAACTAGTGTAGTTTTAGGTTTTCGTTAATTGATAGCTATGCATAACGTATATCAAAAGGTATTGCAGCTGATTGTGAGTGTTAAATGTAATGCTCACTGTAGTTTTAACCTCACTGCTTCAAGATACATGGTAGCTCCAAAATAATAAGTGCTACTGGACCAAACAAATGATTGGGACAAGAAACATCTGCCTAGCCAAGCATAAAATGGACTAAGTTATGCTCCAAATGTAATGCCCTAGTTTTCTTGAAAAGAGCAGCATAAAGTTTAGATGCAAATATACCATAATATAAAATAATTCCCTGACATAAGTGCGTAACTTAATGAGGCAGTAAAAACAATCTAGACTTTTACAATGTCTTTAGATAATCTCCGGTGTTATCAATTTCCAAAATATAGCTATAGGATCTCACATGTTCAGTGGTCTTTATTAATAGTTGTGACATTCCTTAAGATGTAGAACCATGTACTCCGAAATGATCTTCAAGCCTTCATGGCCCGGCACCTAAGCTCCCTAACCTCTCTTGTGGGTACCACTCAGGTCTCCTTTGCTGTTATCTTGGAAGATACATCCCATGACAAACCTTATGCCTAGTGAGTTCATGGGGTCAGAGCACGAAAACAGTTGGATAAACAATAACTAAAACATGCTAACTTTAAACAACCGTCTTACTTGAATAAGCATGCTATTCTAAACTGTTATCCAGTGAAAGCCTCCTTTTATTATCAAAATTGGTACCATCTAATCGACATTGTGTCTCCTAACTAGCACCTGATAATCGATATTCATGTGTTTATAAAATACCGTCTAAGTTTCTAAAGCACCATTTCAAGTTCGTTAGGACTTATATTGCAACCCTCGTAGGAGCGACCTGTGATGTTTGCAATCCGGAGTAATTATCTATGTTTAAGGGCACTAGTTTTTATAAGAAACGTTTACTCCAATTAGGCACCTAGATTCTTAAGAACGTGTTTGCTTAATCCCATAATGGTCTACAAAACCAAATTTGTTAAGATAGATCATGCATCATTAAGCATGCAATAATTTGTATAAACATGCATCAACAATTATATGCAAACAACATCTAACAACTAAAACTATTTGCATGCATAAAATCCCATTTGATGCATATCCGGTTTTGGTACATCCTAACTTGTACTAGTAGAATGCATGATGTGATATCCTAATCAGTTTCTAACTAGGTCTTACTAGTTCTGACTAGATACTAGGTAACAACCCATAACAATTCCCATTATGAAAACCCTCAAATACATGTTATACCAAGTCCCACTAGACATTAGGTAACGACCCAAAACATTACATGTGACAAAATTTTACACTTGCTTTTCCGCGAAAAGAGAATTTCACATGTAGCTCCCCTTCAACCTTTTCACTATTTCTCTGATTTTTCTCGCATTGAAGCCTAAAATCTGACTTTGTAAGCTTCCAAACTCTAAACAAGATGTTTTAACATAATTGCATGTACTAAACATATTTCATGACTCTAGACACATTATTAACATCCCCAAACATACATTCAATTCTTAGATCCGGAAATCTACCATTAAAGCACAAAACTCACAACACACCGTTAATCATCTTAGGTGCAATGTTCATCCACCTCTATAGACACTTCCTAATATGTAGGGGTGAGCAAAAAACCGAAATAACCGAACCGAAACCGAATTAACCGAAAAACCGAACCGAACTAAAACCGACGGTTTTGGTTTTGTATTTTTTGAAAACCGAAAATTACGGTTTGGTTTCGGTTTTGTATCTTTTGAAAACCGAACCGAACATATACATATGCTTAAATTATATATTATATTCATAATATATAGTATATTGTGTTGTGTGCTTGTATGTTAAAAGTGTATACATATTTGTGTTACACGTATTTGCATTTATAGTAGATTATTATTTATATTTATTGAATTTATATACTATAATGTTTTTTTATGTTGAGTATTTTTTAAGAAACTAGTAATTTTTGTAGTCTAAAATATTTAGTCTCAAATGTGTGATAATCATTAGTTAATAAAAATAATTTAGGTCCAAAATTTCAAACCAAGTTCATGGGTTATTTTTCTTTTACCCCCAAAAAAATTCAAGCCCAATTGGTTTTAAACCCGAAACCGAAACCGAAAAAACCAAAACCGAACTTTTGGTTTTTGGTTTGGTTTTACCCCAAAACCGACCCAAACCGACCCACGCACACCCCTACTAATATGTTATTTAAAGCCTAAAGGAACCAACCAATGCACCCAAAATCACCTCAAACTATATAAAAGTTAATAAAAATGAAATAACCAAGTAAAGCCATCCTTCAACTTCAGCTATATGGCACATGTGGTCCCTTCATTTGCCAGCACACAAAACTCCAATACCAGCCCTTGTAACCTTTCGCCAAATACAGCCCCAAATGTCCACATATTACTTGTTACCATCGTTTAAAAAAACGGTCGAGGCGTACACCTCGAGGCGAGGCGGTAGAAAAACGAGTCTGAGGCGACGCCTCACAGGGTGTTTTTGTACGTGCCTCTAAAGGGATGAGGTGGTCGAGGCTGGCTGATGCGGTAGAAATGGAAAAAAAATTGACTGTTGACCGGACTTTTGACTCATTTGAGTTGTGTATTTCGTTCTTAAGCGGGTAAATAGTACATGTGTTGAGCTACCAAAGAAGTAATAACCCCTAAAGAAGCTAGAGCAAGGCCTAATTGAAAATGAATCGAATTATTAATTGTGTCATAAAGGCCCTTTCCCAATCGCCCTCCTGGAGGGATATGTGCATCTAAAAGATCTTTCATACTTTGCCCAATCCCAAAATTAGTTCTATACGTATGCCCATCAATAAGAAAAATAAATGCAATAGCTAAATGATGATGAGCCATATCAGTCAGCCATAAACGAGACGTCTAGACGATAAAAAATTTTCAGGAACAAGCAAATCAGAATTATTTTTGTCTCTATTTAGAGTTTTATGTCTTGGAATGGATTCATCAAAATTATTCTTAGCAACATTTCTTGGGTCTCAGTATCTTTGATTACTTTGGTGCTTACTTTTATGAACCAATGAAATACCTATTATTTGATACATAAAAAACTGTCTGTCATTTTTTTACAGATAGACGGGCAGGTTAACGAAATACACATGAGTCAAAAGTCCATAATGCGCATCTAGTTCTCCTTAATTTTTTTTTTAACGGCAACACCTTAATATTCTAGGATAATTGGGTTTCCCCGGGGCAACACCTAAAACATCTAGGGCAGCCCACCACAGGAGGAACCCCCAACTAGGTAAACCCCCTGACCTGGCCACAGACCCTTTTTTTGTTGTTGCCAGGATTCGAACCCAAGACCTCCACTATGGGAAGTCTTGGGGCTACCATTGCACCAAATGGCCAACGGTGGTTCTCCTTAATTTGACCTATTTTCTCATTCTTCTCCTTAATTTGACCTAATTTCTCATTCTTCTCCCACACATCACACCTGGGAAAGGTTTGGAAGGGGCTGATGTAGTCAACAAACAAGATACAAACATTGTTTGATGTTTAGTATTTTATTTTTTGTAAGATATATAATTTTTATATTTATTTTTTAATTCCACCTCGGGATTACGCCTCGGGATTACGCCTCGGTTCGCCTTGAGGCTTACGCCTCGTGAGGCGAAGGGAAAACACCTTGAGGTGCGATTCCGTTCTTTTAAACTTTGCTTGTTACTAAATAGCTTTTATCTTTACAATATCTAAATTATAGATGTTACACCAAATTTGTCACAACTAATGAGATGTATAGCCTTATGCATTTCATGTCACGTTACTTCTCATTTCTCAGCCATATCTATATGCTTTAGCTCATCATATATGACATGAGTTAGAGCCTCTTCTCTTTTGACTTTTTGATGCTGATTTTATGTTTAGAAGAGACAAATAGTCCTGCATACCAGTTTCATAATATCATATTTATTCTTCCAAAACACTAACATTTTCATATTTGGCAATTTAAATAGTAAATAAAATAAAAGCAGTTACCTATAACTACTCGTCACTGAATAAACGAAACACTATGCACTGAGATGATTCATAGTAATAATGTTTTTCTCGTATTTGTTTACCCGGTGGAACAGACTGTTATAAGTAAAAGGGCCGGCGAACCCGGTCCTTGATTTAGCTCCTGCATTTGCGCAGGGTCCAGGGAGGGGCCGGATCGCTTCGTGATCTGATGTAAGCAGCCTTACCCTACACTTTGTGTAAGAGGATGTTTCCACGGCTTGAACCCATGACCTCAAGGTCACAAAGCAGCAACCTTACCAGTTGCTCGAAGGCCCACCCTCATACTATTATAAGTAACTGATTTAATAAATACGAAAATTATAGTATTTTGAAAAGGTAATGATATTAGGGGAATTGGAGTGGTAAACACGATTTTTAGAATTTTATGGTGTTTACTTTTTATTTTATTTTTGTATTATCTTCCTATTTTCATTATTTTCTAGATATCTAACTAATTATTTATCTTCTCATTGCAGATAATCCTTTCCCAAGAGAAGCAAATTCAGAAACTTAAAACACTTGTGCAGAGTCTTCAAGAACAGTTACTGGTTTGCAAGGGCAAAGATGACTTTGTGAATGACACTACAGGATCTTTAACCGAAATATTAAACGAACTAAATCATCACCAAATCATGGAGTAATCGACGTCGCTTTCTGTTTGTAAGTAATATTCTTTTATTTCCCGTGACAGATTTCTTGTGATTATTTCTAATTTAACCTTGTGCATAAACAGGTAGTAATGGAAGGAATTAGAGCTGTTTCTCAACTTGATAAACATGTACCTTGAGAACAGGTTAGTCATCTAAACCTTAGTGAGCTTTAATTACATCAACCATAGCTCATAAATTGTAATATTAACACTATATAAATATTAATAGTTGCCAGTCTGACTCCTGTGTGTATTTAAGAGCTTTGAAACAACATATGCACATTAATGAATTGACACTCTATGCTTCCATCTATCTTTGTAAAAAATTCCAAAAAAATCCCAAAAATAAAATTTACAAATTTTGCAAGTTAAAACGTATGATGTATATACGTTTCAAGCCGTTCTAACCAGCGTTGGTAACGTGTACCACGTTACCATCATATTATCATTATTATGTATTTATCTGTCGTGTGGCAACCACGCACATATCTCCATTGTATCTATATTGATCCGTAGTTAAGGGTCATTTAAAGAATATCTTTCAACTTGTTTCTGGTATGAGAATGAGAGTAATCAACACCAATGTTGTTAAAACTGGACCGGCTGGTCGGCCCGAGAACTAGACGGTTGACACGGGTTAACCAGTGCGTTAACCAGCACTGGTTGGACCGGCCAATTTTTGGTTAAGTGGTTGGAGCTGTAACTTTTTTCTTACCAAAATATTTCTTTTGGTTTTGGTAGATTATAAGATTTAAACTTGGCACTTCTTATGCACATATAAAAGTATTTGTTAACAAATCTATGAAAATGATGCTGTTGTACTTCGGGGAAGCTAAATTAAATGCTCTCATACACAAAATCTCTTTATTATTATTTTTTTCTCTTTTTTAGCTCATAAAAACAATATATTTCTTTTTTTATTTTAAATATTAACATCATAACAATATATTATTTAACTTTTACGTAATGTATACATATTTTTTTAAGTTAATTAAGAAATCATCCCGTTTTTTGTGTACGGTTCAACCTACCCGACCAATTTACCAGTAGCTTAGTGAGTTCGATGACCCGGTTCGGTTTAAAATGTTGATCACCATTGTCATTACCAAAATGTTTTTGACTATTTTACCCTTCACTTTCCTTTACCATTAAAGAAATATAAATTAGTCAAAACCATTTAAGAAGTTGGGTAGAGAATGAAGAGACTAGAGAGTACCCAACAACAAATGAGGTTGATGAATATTGATGGCGTTTTGGTACTTTCCTTACCAAGCAGGGAAAACCCTAGTTTTGTTGTTTGTTTGGATGAATTGTAAGTATATGTGTTGTCAGTGATAAAGGGACCTAAGATGTATAGATAGACAGAGCTCAGGTAAATTGATGAGTTATTATAATGTTTATATTTTGTTACATAAAATAGACACTATTAATACTCTATTGTTTTGGTGTAAAAGAACATATTTTTGAAATATGCTTGCTCTAAGTTTATTTCAATTCCAAATAATTGCACCACTTTTTTTAATTACCTTTTTTACACTAGATAGTTTAGATTTACATATGAAGTTGTTTTAATTAAATAATTTTATAATTGAAATAAAAAAAATAGTTTTATTTTGATCTTAGGTTTATAATATTGGGACTAATTAATATCAATTATAAATCCTTATTCTAATAAACGATTCCATAAAATACCACGTGTCATTATCATAATTTTTCTCATTAAATTTTTTTAATTTTCTCTATTTAATGTAAGCTTAAAATTTTGAAATCTAATTATGTTAAAAAAAAATTATAACTATTACTTAATTAAGTAAATAAAGATTTTTATCTATTGTACTTTCAATTTAATATCAAACAACCTCATGTAATACATGGGTATATAACCTGGTGAAATAATAAAAAAAGTTCATTGTCATTATTGAGGTAGCATATTATGGTCAATTGTTCAAGTGGGTGTTGCTGGAGTGAAAGCGTACTTGATTGTGTATTTCTATTGTTCAAGTGTTTGATTGTATGTTTGTAGTGTGTATGTACGTGTGTTTTTACTTTTTAGGTATGTGTGTTTGAAAATGATGGTGTGCGGTAGTAGATAGTGGGTGGTTTTGATGGTAAAGAACATTGATGAGTGATGACCATTAAGAGCATGTGGTATATCCGTGTGATTGTGGTGTTGTGTGATAATAAAGTGCACGTCACGTGGCGCCACGTCACTACCCTTATTATCACACCATCCATCACTTGGCCAGGGGTATACCCGTGTGATTGAGGTGGTGTGATAATTAAATGAGTATGTGAGTGTAGTGTGTGGTTTGTGTGTGAGAGAGAAGGTAACAAACCATGAAATGCTAGTGCTTTTCTCCCATGAAAAAAATCACGCACCTTGATCACGCCATGATATATTTATCAACGGGGCGGTGTTTGCTTGATCATCACGCCGTGATTCTTATGCCACATAGGATCACGCCACAATCACTCTTGGTATACCGGATAACCTAAGAATGTTCTTTTAAGGATAAAATGGTTTTTTTTTTACATATAATGACTAATTCACACACCATTTAATTCTAATCCTGAATTAACACATTTGTCCATCATGGAACTAGAACTCTTAAATACTCGGAGAAAGGAACACTATTATCTACACATCTTGATATCATTAGGCTACAAATTCTTTGATAGATACAACAACTAAATAGCATACGAGAATCTTTAAAAATAATCTAAAAATGTTACATTATTTTAGAAATCTATATTGTAACGAACCAAAATCCGGGTTTCGTTTTCAAATAAATAAATATTTAATAAATATTATGGTAAAAATAATATTTATGAAATAAGTTAAAACAAGTGGGTTTCAAGTTAGTAATGGGGTTATACTAGTTTTTAACTAGTTTTGGAATGAAAGTGGATGAAATGAAAATTGAAGGGCTAAACTTGTAAATATGGCAAATCTGCCATATTTGACATTTAGAAGTCAAAATTGAGCTATTTTGTTGGTGTGGGTCGTTCATCTCAAGAGAGCAAAAAGAGAAATCAAGTTTGAAGCTCAAATCATGCAATTGAGGCTTGTTTTGTGAAGGTTTTGGCTCACACAACACCTTCATAACATCAAGTAAGTGATTCTCTTCCTCTTGATTCCACCATGTATGTGTTCTTGGTGGGTTTTAGGTGAAACCCGAAATTTTGTATGCATGTGATGAAATGGTGTTAGATTATTGATAATCTAGCTAAATTAAAGTTAAAGAATGATGGTAAACATCCTAGAACCCTTTAATTTTGATTATGAGAAGTTAGGGTTCATATGGTGAAAATTGGGGGTGTTTGGATCATAATACTAGAATGTTGAATTATTGATGATTAGGTGTTTTTATGATGTTAGACACATAAACAAACCCCAAATTAACTTAAAGAACTAATTTGATGAAAAATTAGTGTCAAGGTATTGGAAGGAAAATTCAAGAGGTTGAGTTCTTGGTTTTAAGGGGGTGTTTGGATGTGGGAATAACCCAAACGGGTCATTTTGGGTGGAAATGGAAATTGGGTTGTGAACTCAGTTTTAAAGTGATTTTTATGTATGTTTAGATTACTAAACTAGGTGTATATGTTTAGGTAATCAAATTGCTAAACTAGAAGGGGTGCGGGATCTTCAAATCCGCAAGGTAAGTGCCTTTGCACTTACTTAGTAATGTGATATGTGATGTATGTGTTATGTTGTGCATAGTATGAATGATACATGAATTGATTATGCATAAGTGTATGTATGAATGTGATATGGTTATAATACTATATCTAATATGCGGAGGTTATGATCAAAGAATCATAATGGAAAATGGGAGGTTATGATCAAAGAATCATAATGGAAAAGTGGAGGTTATGATCAAAGAATCATAATGGAAAAGGGGAGGTTATGGTCAAAGAACCATAATGAAAATGTGGTAAGATCTTGGTCTATGTACCAAGATGAAGAATGGAAAGAAAGTTATGACCTTTGTGTCATAAATGAAATGATAATGTAAAGAGTAAATAAAACTTGTAGGTGAAATACAAGTGGTATGCAATCAAATATCAATTTGAATGTTAACGGGTCAAAAGGTTTAAATGGGTGAAAATGACCGTAGTCGCTAATTCGATAAGATGATATGCACTATTAAATGTTGTGAAGATGTTATGTTAATTAAAGAATGGAACTTGCAAGGTGTAATGCAAGTGTTTGCACCCAAATGCATCTTTGGGCGCAAACGGGTCAAAATGGGTGAATGGGTGAAATAAGTAGAAATTACTTATTGTTATGATATATATCTCATTACTAATGGTGATATGTTTATGTGGTTGTAGGAAAAGCTCCGAAGTAGTCCAAGTCAAGTCCAAGGTGATCGCGGGTTCTCGTATATGTTTTAGGTGCAAATGTTTGAAGTAATTTGACTTTCCCGTAAAGGATGTAAATTTTGAATCTAGGAATCATGTTTTTGGTGTTAAATTGGTGGTATAAGTGTGTGTTTAAATGCCCAAGTGTTTGGGATTTTATGTATAGATGTTTTGGTGAAAAAGGTTGGAAAAAAATGGTTAAGTGTGAAAACTGCAAAAATGGAAACTTTCTGGAAATTGGACTCCCTCGCGTATCGCGAGGGAGGGAGGGAGTTTTCTCGCGCTACGCGAGAGTGTAAAAAAATAAAAAATAAAAAATATTCCATGGGTTAAGACTTTCGCGCGTTAAAGTTTCGTTCTTTTAAAAAGTGGTGTGTTTCAACTTGGTATCAGAGCAATAGTTTGAGGGATTTGGTGTGCGAGACACTAAACTCAAACCGGAGCTTGACTAAGACTCGGAGCTTTCGGAAATGAAAGGTTAGTAATGATTTAATAAGTGATTATGTATATATGTTGTAAATGCATATGATTGATTGAATGACAAAGTGTTATGTGTGCCGAAACTTGTCTTGTGAATTGTTATATGCATATGATAATTACACTTGGGCATAACGTATTATTAAACATGTCTGGCCAATATGATTAATAAGACGAGATGTGCAAGAGCTTTTATGATAACCATATGACAATGAACATTTGCAAGGATTAGGTGAAGATGATCGTATATGTATGTGTATAAGTAGGTAAATATACATATATATATATATATATATATATATATACCCTAGGTGATTTGAAGGTATAGGAATGTTAAGGTGTTTTTGGCACTATTTCTCAGTTAAGAGATGACGGACGAGGGTGACCACCACGAAAATGTTGATGTGAACGAAGAACCGTTGGATCCAAGGATCCAAGATATGATAAAGGAAGAATTGGCCAAGGCCTTTGAGCAAGCCACAAATCTGTTGATGGAAGAAATGAGGGGGACTATTAAACTCTCTCTCGAGGAGATCATGAAAGAGAAAGATAAGGAACCTCGGGGTTGTACACTGAAGGATTTCATGGTGATCAAGCCCAAGGAATATAACGGGCAAGTAGACCCGATTCTGAGCCACAGATGGGTGGTAGACATGGAGTCAAATTTTGAGACGACAAGGTGTAAGCCCGAGGATAGAGTGATGTTTAGCGTGCCACTTTTGATTGGGCGGGCTAAGGAGTGGCTGCTAAATCTCCGAAAGGAGAGGGGTGAAAGAGGGGTGACCTCCATGTCATGGGAGGAGTTTAAAGCGGCATTCCTAAAGTACCATTGCCCACAGGCCGCTATTGACAGGATGACCGAGGAGTTTCTCCTCATGAGGCAGACGACAGAGACTATTGATGAATTAGCTGGACTTTCCTCGATCGGGCCAAGTTATGTCCAGATGTGGTGTCGACCGAGAAAGCTAAGATTGACAGGTTCTATGCTATGCTGACGGTGGAGTTCAGGGATAGCATATCTCCATCCTCATTTACCACACTTGTAGACTTAATAAACAGGTGTCGGGAAAAAGAAGTGGAGTTGAGGAGGCAAGAAGCTAGGGGAGAAAAGAGGAAACGTGAAATAGTGGATCAAGTGGTGAGTAAGATAAAGGGCAGGAGCCCTAGTAAGAAGCAGTTCATCAAGCCTTCGTCGCGGGGGTGCAAAATTTGTGGAAAGGAGCACATTGGGGAGTGCCGGAAGGGATCTCAAAACTGCTATAAATGTGGAAAACGGGGGCATTTTGCTCATCAGTGTTCAAGCCAAGTGCATATATGCTACAATTGTTATAAACCCGGGCACAATAGGGCGGAATGTCCCGAGTTAAAGCAAGGTGGAAGCGGAAAGAAAGTGGAGACGCCAAAGCCAAAAGGAAGAGCCTTCCACATTTCTGCGGAAGAGGCAAAGAACAACTCGGAGGTGGTGTCAGAGATTGTAAGTTGAGAGCGGGGGGCGAAACTTTCTTTATTGATTTGATTCCTATGGCTATGGGAGATTTTGATGTTATTGTGGGGATGGATTGGTTGTCAAAGAATAAGGCGAGTATTTTATGTGGACCAAAGGCGATCCAACTTGTTTCCCCATCGGGAGAGTCCATCTACATAGAAGGTGATAAAAAGGGTAAAGTAAAGTTGTGCACTTATGTGAAGGCGACCAAGTACATGGCGCGTGGGTGCAAGGCGTTCATGGCTTGTGTCGCGGATGTGAATGAAAGAGTAAAGGAGATTCACGATGTACCGGTCGTGAACCAATTCGTAGATGTGTTTCCTGACGAGTTACCGGGGATTCCGCCGGATAGGGAGATAGAGTTTGGAATTGACTTGATGCCGGGTGCTAAACCGGTAGCTAAAGAGCCTTATAGATTGGCACCGCCAGAAATGAAAGAACTCATGGAGCAATTACAAGAGTTACTTGACAAAGGTTTCATACGCCCAAGTGTTTCACCTTGGGGTGCGCCCGTTCTCTTCGTCAAAAAGAAGGATGGGAGCATGAGAATGTGTATGGATTACCGGGAGTTGAACAAGTTGACAGTGAAGAATAGGTACCCATTGCCTAGGATTGACGATCTTTTCGACCAATTGCAAGGGGCGTCATGGTTTTCTAAGATTAACTTGAAGTCCGGGTATCATCAGTTGAAAGTGAAGGAAGAGGATGTTCATAAGACAGCTTTTCGCACTCGTTACGGTCACTATGAGTTTACGGTTATGCCTTTCGGTTTGACCAACGCACCTGCGGTTTTCATGGATCTCATGAACCAGGTGTGTAGACCGTTCCTTGATCGTTCGGTCATTGTGTTTATTGACGATCTTCTCATCTATTCAAGGAGCGAGGGTGATCACGCTTGTCATTTGCGTGAGATTCTTGAAGTCTTGCAAAAGGAGAAGCTTTATGCTAAATTCTCCAAGTGCGCATTTTGGATGCGCGAGATCCAATTCTTGGGTCATGTGATTAATGAAAGAGGAATTACCGTTGACCCATCCAAGATTATGGCGGTTAAAGAATGGTCATCACCGAAGACGCCTTCGGAGATTAGAAGTTTCTTGGGGTTAGCGGGTTATTATCGGAGGTTCATCGAAAACTTCTCTCAGATTGCTTTGCCGATGACGAAGTTGACTCGTAAGGAGACAAAGTTTGTTTGGAGTCCCGAGCAAGAATCTGCCTTTCAACTCTTGAAAGAAAAGTTGACTAAGGCGCCTGTTTTATCCTTGCCGGACGGGACCGAGGATTTTGTTGTTTATTCGGATGCCTCGCATTCGGGGTTGGGGTGTGTTTTGATGCAAAGGGGGAAAGTGATTGCCTATGCATCTAGGCAATTAAAGACTCACGAGGTGAATTACCCAACCCATGATTTAGAGCTTGCAGCCGTGGTTTTCGCGCTCAAAATTTGGAGGCATTACTTGTATGGTGCTAAGTGTATGATCTACACGGATCACAAAAGTCTCAAATATTTCTTTGACCAAAAGGACCTCAATATGAGGCAAAGACGGTGGCTTGAATTGGTTAAGGATTATGATTGTGAGATACTTTATCATCCGGGTAAAGCGAATGTTGTGGCGGATGCGCTTAGTAGAAAGTCAAGTCATTCACCTATCAAGGTGAAGTCATTTAAGATGACAATTTCATCATCTCTTATTGATGAAATCCGGGAGGCCCAAGTGTTAGCACTTGGTGGTGACTTGAAGAAAGAACGGATGATTGCTTATGTTGATAAGCTTGGTGAAAATAGCATGGGTTTGAAGACATGCTTTGATAGAATTTAGATACCTAGGTTGTCAAGTGTCTTGACAACTATTCTTGACGAGGCGCATAAATCCAAATATTCTATCCATCCGGGGGCCACGAAGATGTTTTATGATTTGAGGTGTCATTTTTGGTGGCCGGGTATGAGGCGTGATATTGTTAAGTATGTGGAGAGGTGTCTCACATGCTTAAGGGTTAAGGCGGAGCATCAAAAGCCGTATGGAAAGCTGCAACCGCTCGAAATACCGCTTTGGAAGTGGGAAAATGTAACCATGGATTTGATCACTAAACTACCAAAGACTCGAAAAGGTTATGATGCAATATGGGTAGTAGTGGATCGGTTGACAAAGAGTGCACATTTCCTCCCAATAAAGGAAACGTACTCGTCGGATAGACTAGCGGAAATCTATGTGAAAGAAATTGTGTCACGCCATGGGGTGCCGGTGTCAATTATTTCGGACCGGGATACGAGATTCACTTCTCGTTTTTGGAAGAAATTCCATGAGGATATGGGGACAAGGTTGAACCTTAGCACCGCTTATCATCCGCAAACGGATGGGCAAAGCGAGCGTACGATTCAAACGCTCGAGGATATGTTACGCGCGTGTGCTTTGGATTTTGGAGGTAGTTGGGACGACCATTTACCGTTGGCGGAATTTGCATACAATAATAGTTACCATTCTAGCATTGGTATGCCGCCTTTTGAGGCATTGTATGGAAGGAAATGTAGAACACCCGTATGTTGGGGTGAAATTGGTCAACGGGAACTTGGCAGCAAGGAAGTGGTCATGGAAACGAATGATAGTATTGACCAAATAAAGGCTCGCTTAAAGGCGGCGCAAGATCGCCAAAAATCTTATGCGGATAATAGGAAGCGGGCGATTGAGTTTCAAGTGGGGGACTTTGTGCTATTGAAAGTCTCTCCTTAGAAAGGGGTGATAAGGTTTAGGAAACGGGGGAAGTTAAGCCCACGTTTCATTGGACCGTTTAAAGTGATGGCAAGGGTGGGTGCGGTAGCTTATCGATTGGAGTTACCGGAGGGACTAAGTAGACTTCATAACACGTTCCATGTGTCTCATTTGTGAAAATGTTTAGCGGATGAATCTACTTTTGTTCCATTGGATGATATAGAAATTGATGAAAAATTGAACTATGTGGAAGAACCGATGGCAATCTTAGATAGGAAAGTGAAGCGGTTGCGAAATAAAGAGATTAGCCAAGTGTTGGTTCGATGGAAGCATAGAAAGGGAGCGGAAATGACTTGGGAAACCGAGGAAGAAATGCTCAAATTCTACCTGAATCTTTTTATGTGAAGTCGGGTTTCGGGGACGAAACCCAAATAAGGGGAGGTGATTTGTAACGAACCAAAATCCGGGTTTCGTTTTCAAATAAATAAATATTTAATAAATATTATGGTGAAAATAATATTTATGAAATAAGTTGAAACAAGTGGGTTTCAAGTTAGTAATGGGGTTATACTAGTTTTTAACTAGTTTTGGAATGAAAGTGAATGAAATGAAAATTGAAGGGCTAAACTTGTAAATATGGCAAATCTGCCATATTTGACATTTAGAAGTCAAAATTGAGCTATTTTGTTGGTGTGGGTCGTTCATCTCAAGAGAGCAAAAAGAGAAATCAAGTTTGAAGCTCAAATCGTGCAATTGAGGCTTGTTTTGTGAAGGTTTTGGCTCACACAACACCTTCATAACATCAAGTAAGTGATTCTCTTCCTCTTGATTCCACCATGTATGTGTTCTTGGTGGGTTTTAGGTGAAACCCGAAATTTTGTATGCATGAGATGAAATGGTGTTAGATTATTGATAATCTAGCTAAACTAAAGTTAAAGAATGATGGTAAACATCCTAGAACCCTTTAATTTTGATTATGAGAAGTTAGGGTTCATATGGTGAAAATTGGGGGTGTTTGGATCATAATGCTAGAATGTTGAATTATTGATGATTAGGTGTTTTTATGATGTTAGACAAATAAACAAACCCCAAATTAACTTAAAGAACTAATTTGATGAAAAATTAGTGTCAAGGTATTGGAAGGAAAATTCAAGAGGTTGAGTTCTTGGTTTTAAGGGGGTGTTTGGATGTGGGAATAACCCAAACGGGTCATTTTGGGTGGAAATGGAAATTGGGTTGTGAACTCAGTTTTAAAGTGATTTTTATGTATGTTTAGATTACTAAACTAGGTGTATATGTTTAGGTAATCAAATTGCTAAACTAGAAGGGGGTGCGGGATCTTCAAATCCGCAAGGTAAGTGCCTTTGCACTTACTTAGTTATGTGATATGTGATGTATGTGTTATGTTGTGCATAGTATGAATGATACATGAATTGATTATGCATAAGTGTATGTATGAATGTGATATGGTTATAATACTATATCTAATATGCGGAGGTTATGATCAAAGAATCATAATGAAAAATGGGAGGTTATGATCAAAGAATCATAATGGAAAAGTGGAGGTTATGATCAAAGAATCATAATGGAAAAGGGGAGGTTATGGTCAAAGAACCATAATGAAAATGTGGTAAGATCTTGGTCTATGTACCAAGATGAAGAATGGAAAGAAAGTTATGACCTTTGTGTCATAAATGAAATGATAATGTAAAGAGTAAATAAAACTTGTAGGTGAAATACAAGTGGTATGCAATCAAATATCAATTTGAATGTTAACGGGTCAAAAGGTTTAAATGGGTGAAAATGACCGTAGTCGCTAATTCGATAAGATGATATGCACTATTAAATGTTGTGAAGATGTTATGTTAAGTAAAGAATGGAACTTGCAAGGTGTAATGCAAGTGTTTGCACCCAAATGCATCTTTGGGCGCAAACGGGTCAAAATGGGTGAATGGGTGAAATAAGTAGAAATTACTTATTGTTATGATATATATCTCATTACTAATGGTGATATGTTTATGTGGTTGTAGGAAAAGCTCCGAAGTAGTCCAAGTCAAGTCCAAGGTGATCGCGGGTTCTCGTATATGTTTTAGGTGCAAATGTTTGAAGTAATTTGACTTTCCCGTAAAGGATGTAAATTTTGAATCTAGGAATCATGTTTTTGGTGTTAAATTGGTGGTATAAGTGTGTGTTTAAATGCCCAAGTGTTTGGGATTTTATGTATAGATGTTTTGGTGAAAAAGGTTGGAAAAAAATGGTTAAGTGTGAAAACTGCAAAAATGGAAACTTTCTGGAAATTGGACTCCCTCGCGTATCGCGAGGGAGGGAGGGAGTTTTCTCGCGCTACGCGAGAGTGTAAAAAAAAAATAAATAAAAAATATTCCATGGGTTAAGACTTCCGCGCGTTAAATTTTCGTTCTTTTAAAAAGTGGTGTGTTTCATATATCTCATGAATAAGTAACTGGTCTTATTACGTGTCATAATTGTATGAGCTTAAGAATTTTTTTCCTTAACTACTAACTATTTAATATTTCATTTACTAATTTATAAGGGTTAGGTTATAGTAAAAAGGGTTTTAAAAATAAGAAGGGTAAGAAGAATTCTAAGCTTGACATGTATCATTTTATTGTTTTTAAAGGGATGACATAATGGTCAATGTGTAATATACCAGGTCAATGTGTAATACACCAGGTCAATGTGTAATACAAGGTCTGATATTACACAATGAAGTGATATTACACAATAAGCATATTACACAATGACCTGACATATTTGAGCGAATTACACAATAATGAGCGAATTACACAATGAGCTGGAAAACGTAACACAATGATGAAAACATATAACACAATGATGAAAAATATTTGACACAATGAACTTGTATTAGACAATGAATTTGTATTACACAATGACCTGACTAATTACACAATGAACTTGTATTACACAATGACCAGATATTACACAATGACCAGGCGTGGTATTACACAATGAACTTGTATTACACAATGACCAGATATTACACAATGACCATACGTGGTATTACACAATGAACTTGTATTACACGATGAACTGGTATTACACGATGAACTTGTATTACACGATGAACTTGTAATACACAATGACCTGACTAACTACACAATGAGCTGGAAAACGTAAAACACAATGATAAATACATATAACACAATGAACTTGTATCAAACATTGAACTTGTATTACACAATGAACTTGTATTACATAGCGACCTGACTAATTACACAATTAACTTGCATTACACAATGACCAGACGTGTTATTACACAGTGAACATGTATTACACAATGAACTTGTATTACACGATGAACTTGTATTACACAATGACCTGACTAACTACACAATGAGCTGAAAAACGTAAAACACAATGATAAATACATATAACACAATGAACTAGTATTACACAATAACCAGACGTGATATTACACAATGAACTTGTATTACACAATGAACTTGTATTACACATTGAACTTGTATTACACAATGAGCTTGTATTACACAATGAGCTTGTATTACACATTGACCTGACTAATTACACAATGAGCTGGAAAACGTAAAAAAAATTCGTTTTTGTTTATAACGACACTATACTCGTTTTAAAGATAAAAAAATGCTCGTTTTTATGGTGTAATTTTTTTGAAAAAATAATGTCGTATTAAAAGTTATGAACGTTTAAAAATGAGGGGAGAACTTGATAAAAAGTCAACAAAAGTGGCCAAGACTAAAATACTCTTCCAACAACTTTTTCTCCTACAACTTAATCTCAACCATTAAATTTTTTCTACAATTTAATCTAATGACCTTAAATCCTTCTCACCTTTCTTACAATTAAAATCTTTTTTACCTGAACCTAATCCAATTTATAAATCTTCATTATTATTTAATATTTCCTTGATAATTTATAAATCTTCGTTACTAACTATGTAATATTTTTTTATCCCAACACATTAAAACACGGGTTCTAAGGTAGTATATAAATTAATACAAAACAAGGATGTTCTGTAAGTTAGAATTTCATATCTGGTTTCAACATTAACGAAATGACCTATTTGGTCCCAACTATTTACTCACGGTCACACTTTTAGCCCTTGGAATGTTGGGCGTTTGTATTTTGCGTTAGTTTTTTTAATGATCATTTTACTAGTGCTCTAGAAAACAAAACAAAATACCAAAACACTCTCTTTCTCTACTTCATAGATCCAACAATTCAGGTAGGTTTGACCGCCGACGTACCCCTCCCATGCCCGCTCTAGTTAGGGTTGTGATTGACAAGTCAGGTTCTGTTTGTCTTGTTGGCATGTGTAGTATGATCGTCAAAAAAATGCAAAAGGGGGTTGAGGTTCCAAAGGCCAAGAGGTGGAGTTCCAGAAGAAAAAGGAAGCCGATCGAATTCATAGATGGATTCCATAATCCCGACTTTGCTGGTGGGGTGGTCATCGGGCGAGACTCACGCATTAGAAAGTCGATCGAAGGGCAAGATAGTAGGGAGGGAGGGAAGCTGGGTGGGGAGTTCAAACAAAAAAAAATGGATGGGATTGGGAACTTAATTATTATTTTTAATTTTTTAAATGTTACGTTATTTTTTCTAATATTAAGGATAAAATGGTAAATTTTTCACGATTTTAATAGAACTTTATATGAACATCTACACTAGGAACCAAAAGAGTAACAGGTAAATAAATACTTAGAAGAAATAGGTAACCAAATTTTTTATTTTAACTTACAAGGACCATCTACGTAGTTTACCCTAATTAACACACATTTTTAGCTAAAACAATTCTTCGTATAAAATATATGTGTGCACGTGCACGTGTAAGAGAGAGTTACGTCAATTAAGGGTTTTTAGTACATAAAGGGTGTAATTGGAACAAAAAAATTTTAGTTTAAATCTTTCACATTTTTCAATCAACAAAAACCTTTAAAAATTGTTACGTTAAGAGCAAGGGGTATACCCTTCTTTTCTACGGCGTGATCTGATGGACACCCTCATCACGGTGTGATCTTGAGGGAACACCGCCCCCTTATCGCGTGAAGAGGGGGCGTGAATCATGTCGTGTTTTTTTTCACGGGGTGCTATCCAGTGGCGGACCTAGTAATTTTTTCCATGGGGGTAGGAAATTTTGCGGTCGGTTGTCTATCATTAAATATTAATTGTTTTCAGTCCGGTTCAAGCCGGGTCGGGTTGGCTTGGCTCGGCTCACTTAGTACACATATTATCACTAATTACAATTAGCAAATAGTACATATGGCATAGCTTGTAACAAAATAATACGATAAGCAAAATTCAAAACTTAGAGAAAAATTAAAAAAAGTTGCATGAAATCGTGAGGAGGCAACGGCGCAAGGCTGTGAATAGTGAATCAACTAGTAGGGCTAGAATCGTAAATTCGTGATTAGCGAAGATGTTTGAATTCGTGAAGAGACATGGCGAGAATCATGATTTACAAATTGTTGTTCTTCATATTGCGTGAAGCGTGAATATGAAATTTCGAGTTAGATTTTTTATCAGGTTAAATTTTTAAAAAATTTAAACGGGTAATGGGTTAAATAAATATGAGCTTAATTGTCTAAATGGATAATGGATTAGTTAAATGTGAGTTTAATTATTTAAATGGCTAAGTTTTTAGTCCAATATATTACAAATGTCCAATTATATTATTAGTTTAAATGGATGTCGGTGTTAAAAAAATAATTTTCTTGAGGTCGGTGTTAAAAAATATTTCTTTTGGGGGGTCGGTCTAAATTTTATGGGGGTCGGTGTCAAAATTCCATAAATGTCGGTCAAGATCATATCACATATATAACAAATCGAAAAAAAATTCAACGGGGTCGGCCCACCTAGCAAAGGCTAGGTACGCCTCTGGTGCTATCATGGTTTATCTGTATAAAAAAAGAAATTAAAAGGAAATCAAGTTTGTGGTTTATTATTTAATTGCATATTTAAAAAAAACATTTAATGATCACACTAGGCCTGTCGAAAATAACCGTAACCGAATAAACCGACCGACCCGATGTTGATTCGGGTATAACGGGTCGGTTAGATCGGGTTTCGGGTTAGGCATCTTCGGGTATTCGGTTAACCCGATTTTTCTCGGATCGGGTAATGGATATGAAATCGCAAATCGGGTAACCCGATTAAACCGATTATGAATTTTTTTGCTTTTTCATACTTCATTAAATGAAGTTCATTTCATAGGGTGGTTGATAGCCTGATGATATGATTCAGTTTCAACTTTTAAGATATTTCAACTTTCAAGGGATTTGACTTTTCAAAAAACCCAAGGACCTCAAGCCATTTTCGACAGAGGTTTGAGACTTTGAGAGCTTCACTCACTGAGACTGTGTCGTCGCTGCCATTGATCGCCGATCAAGCCATCAAGGACCTCTCAAGCCTCAAGGTATGTAACAGATTTAGCAGTTCTAGCCTTCTAGGTTTAAACTTTCTTGATCTTTTAGGGAAACTTTAAGCTTGTATTGTGTCGTCGCTGCCATTGATCGCCGATCAAATCGTCGCTGCCACTGATCGCCGATCAAATCATTGATCGTCGCTGCCATTGATCGCCTGATATGGTTTTCCTATGTTATTTATGATCTAAATCCTAATGCTAAAAAATGGTTTCCATGGCTTTAATATTAATATCAGCATCTTCATATAGTAAATTTTGGTTTCCATTGCTTTGACTTTCATACCAATTTCATAAAGATCAATTTTCATACATATAAATCTTCATACAGTAAATTTTGTATCTCATGACAATGGTTTCATGTATGTTATGATAATGAGTTTCTCTTTGATAGATGTCTAGAACTCACGATTCGGTTGAAGGGGAGGCGATTGACCTCGAAAGCAATGAAGAAACTACACAAACGGAAGAGAAGAAAACCAAACAATACGAACCAAGATCAATAGTTTGGAAGCATTTCGTAAAGTTTATAGACACCAAGGGTGTTGAAAGAGCGAGATGTAATTATTGTGCTTCCGTCTACAAGTGTGCATCAAAATCTTACGGTACGAGTAATCTTAATCTTCACTTAACGAAATGTACTCCTTACTTGGCTAAAGTTAGTGCTGGTCAAACACAATTAGCTTTTCAATATGGAGATGAAAATAAATTGACATCTTGGAAATTTGATCAAAAAGCGATTAGGAAGGCTTTAGCCCACATGATAATTGTTGACGAACTTCCATTTAATTTTGTGGAAGGTGCGGGCTTTAGGTATTACATGAGTGTTTCTCAACCATCGTTTAAAGTTCCATGTAGAAGTACAATTACAAAAGACGTCTACCGTTTGTTTGTAGAAGAAAAAGAAAAAGTCAGTGATTTTATTAAAAATAACATTGGTAGGATTTGTTTGACTACGGATACTTGGACTTCTAGTCAACAATCTAGTTACATGTGTCTCACCGCCCACTTTGTAGATAACGAGTGGAAATTGAAAAAAAAAGTGTTGAGTTTTTATCCTCAAGAGAATCACCGTGGGATTGATATCGGGAAAACGATTGAGAAGTGTTTAATAGATTGGGGAATAGAAAATGTTTTGACAGTTTCCGTTGACAACGCAAGTGCTAATGATGTGGCAATTGACTTTTTGAAAAAAAGATTTTAAAGTTCCAACAAGTGCCTCTTAGATGGAAAATGGACACACATTCGATGTTTTGCCCACATTTTAAACTTAGTAGTGCAAGACGGTATTAAAAAAGTTGATAGGTCGGTTGAGATAGTTCGATGGGCGGTTAGGTGGATTAGGCAATCACCTTCTAGAATTGACAAATTTAACAACTTTGCTACGGTTGTTAATTGTGGTACAACAAAACACTTGATTAGAAATGTTCCAACAAGATGGAACTCCACTTACCATATGTTGGAAATTGCCCAAGCTTATGAAAAAACTTTTGAGAGATATGATCTTAAGGAATGTGATTTTAAAACCGACATTGAAAAGACGGGTTTTTCAGTACCTTCACCAACCGATTGGCAAAAGGTTAGGGTTTTATGCCATTTTTTAAAACCCTTTTATGATGTTACTTTGAGGGTTTCCGGGACACATTATGTGACATCGAACACGTGCATAGAAGATATTTATTCCATTCGCACGATCTTGGATGATGCTATTTCTAATGCTAGTCTTTGTGATATTGCAAAGGCTATGAAGGTAAAGTTTGATAAGTATTTTGGCAACATGGAGAAAATGAACGTATTGTTATATTTTGCATTGATTCTTGACCCAAGGAACAAAGTAAAGTTTTTGGTTATACTACTCGAAGACCGTTATGAGGAAAATGTGGTGAATGAGAAAAAAGAATTACATCATGAATTCTATGCATGAATTATATAATGATTATATTAGAATTCACTCTCCAAGTTCTACTTCTAGTACTACCGAGTCTACCACTTCATCGTCGATACTAGGAAAGCGGAAAAACCCGGATGTTATGGCACCAAAACCACAATTGAGAAATAAACTAAGAGAAAAGATGAAAATAAATATAGTTGAATCCATTGGAGAGTTATAAAAGTATTTGAAAGAAGATGTTGAAGAGGATTCGACAATATTTAATATTTTAGAATGGTGGAAAGTGAATAGTCCTAGATTCCTTATTTTATCTTTAATGGCTAGAGATTTGTTAGCCATTCCTGTGTCAACGGTGGCTTCAGAATCTGTTTTTAGCACTAGTGGGAGGGTTTTGGACCCGTTCAGAAGTTCTTTAACTCCCAGGATTGTTGAAAGTTTAATTTGTACACAAGACTGGCTTCGGGGTAGTTTGAATGACAAACCCGAGTGTGAAGAAGATTTGGAAACGATACAAGAAATTGATAAAGGTACTTGTTTATTGATAAATAATTTAATGCATTTACATGTTATATCTTACTCTTTTAATGCTCATTTTATTTGTCTCTTTTATATAGAACTGGATAGGGATAAACAGACATGAAGACGGTAATATTATGAAGGTGCAAGAAGAATGCTTTTGGAAGTTAATTCGTTTGATTTTAGTTGTACTTTATGTTTTTGGAACTTGCTAGTTGGTACGTTTGATTTTGGAACTTGATTATTGGTGCGTTTTGTTTTGGAACTTAATATGTTTTATTTTAGAACTTAAAGCATTTTACTTTAAGAACTTGATAGTTGGTACGCTTGATTATGAAAAGTTAGTATTGTTGGAAAGAATTATTATGATCAAGCTAATATTTTACCTAAAATTGTTAAGCAAATTTGTTACGCAAAATTGTATGCTTTCAAAAACTTAAGAAACAAATAATTTTATATAAAATAAATACTCTTGATATAAAACGTATATTTAATTATTAATATACTCTTCGAACTGTCAAATGTGGACAAGTCCTTTACGTGGATCAACAACACATTTTTTTTTCGTATGCATTTTACCAGCACGAAACTTTAGTAGAACATCCAGAAAACAAATGATCATATATGTTTTTTAAATCCTTATCATGGCCCATTTCCTTACAATACATACAAAAGCCCATCATCACCTTTTAATAAATTTGTCTAAACCGAACTACCCGAATAACCCGACCCAAGAATACCCGATAACCGAACAACCCGAACCCGACTAACCGAATGTACTACGGATCGGGTATCGGATGCAATATCCTACACACGAAACCCGAATAACCCGACCCGAACTACCCGAAACCCGAGAAATATATCCAAACAACACCCCTAGATCACACCACCTCAAATTAACGATAAAAAAATACTCGATTTTTATAATCCTATTTTTTGAAAGAAAAGAAACGTATAAAAAAGTTATTAATTTTTAAAAAGAGAGAAACTTGATAAAAGTCAATAATTGTGGTTTTTCCCATTACCCCTATAAATAACTAAAATAATTAATTATAAATTTATACGGGGAGAGGTTCAGCTGAGGACGATCATGAATTAGATGAGGGGTATAATTAAGAGTTTAAAAAAATACATTTAAAAAATAAAAAAAAATACTTCTCTTTTAACGTTAAAATAGATGGGATTAACCAATTAAATAAAAATAACAAGTTTTGGAAAGCAGGAAGATACGCAAAAAAATAAATATTTTAAATAAACCGACGGAAATTACATTTTAGTTCTTAATTTATAAAACATAGATATTAATTAATGTGACGCTGAAAAACATATGTTGGAAAATGCAACATATTTGTTGTTGGGTAAAGTTGTTTGCTATTAAACACCATCTATTTAAGTTTATTTATTGATATTTTAATTATACATTTATTCTTACCTATTAAGACAATGTATTAGGGATGAGATCGGTATCGTATCCGTATCGAACTGGTACCGGTACCGAAAGTATCGGTCCCGAATTTTGTTGAAAAACGGGTACCGATACCGGTACCGAAAATGTAGAATCGGTATCTGTACCAGTACCGGTACCTGTATTTCGGTACCCAGTACCCGTTTGGTACCTGAACACAGATTTTCATAAATTATTGGTTTTCATAAAACTAGGTTTTGTGTAGAAGATGAAAATGGTTTTATCGATGTAAAAACCAACGTGTGGAACACAAAAAACTCAAATGAAGTTGAATAAATGGTTATTGAAAATGGGGTTTTCTAAAAAAAAATTTCCAACAATGGAGATCGATAGAGCACTGATGTGGATGGAAATAGTTTTTTTTTTTACTTAAAATTAATTTTATTTTATTTTAAACAAAACGACGTAGTTTTGATAGATTTCGCATACAATCTTAAATGTGTAACATCACCATATTCAGTTTCCTCTTTCTATAATTCTATCAAACAAAAATTAATCAATCCAGAATTTTGATTGGGGTTGGGGATGACGGTTCGTTCAGATTAGCGAGTGAGGTTTTGGAAACTGGAAAGGTGATAGATATAGTGAAATTATGGTATTACAAAATAACAAATTTCGTAAAAAGGACCCCTCGTATTTTCGGGACTAAAGGGGTATTTTTCGATAAGTACAGGTACCGGTACCGACACCGAAATCAGAGAAAATCAAGCTCCGGTACCGGTACCCGTTTTGATTTTTTGATACCGGTACAGTACGGGTACCGGTACAGGTACTGGGTACCAAAAGCTCATCCCTACAATGTATAACAAAATTACATTAAAACGGTTAATATTATCATTGAAGTACTTAAAAATATGCGGGTGTGTTTCTTCTTTGATCATTATCTAGGCATTATGTTCAAATTCGAATTAAATTTGATCAATGAATTGAAGTCTTAGAGATATGTCAAAAGACGGGAGATATTTGTATTCAAAAGATGTGTGAAATGAGTAAAGCCAATATGGATCAAAATAAATTCACACTTTTTGTTCACTTATACGTCGTATATATTTTTGATATACTATTATGGGCCAAAATGAGTTCACCCTTATAAATTAGTTTACTATGTTTTAAGCATTTAAAACACCTTCTAGGGTTTACATTAGTGGTGGATCAAGTTTTTTTTATCGGGGTCGGTTTTTTCGGTTGCGTATGTGTCTTTTAACTCGACGTTCAAGTTTCCGGTTTAGGTCAGGTCGAGTCACATAAATAATTATAATTTGTCGTTGCAACCGGTACAACTTAGAGCTACAATGAGATTTTTTAAGATAATCATGACGTCCAAAAGGTAATGAACAGTTCAATAATCGTTTACAAAGAAATAATTGAAGTATTTCATCGAATTAGATATTCGTATTTTTGTTTCACTTTGTTTTTTAATTGCAACATGTTTTCCAAGTTTAAAGTTTAGGGGATTGCGCTCAAAAATCTCGGGGGTGGATCGAAAAACCGTAATAAACGTTACATATCCCAAGTTAAAAACATTTACTCGTTTGAGATATGTACCGTAACAAAACAACACACCGGTCATTTGTAATAAATAAATGGAAAAACGTTAACATCTTAGTTTACTCACCTTGGATATCTTAATAGAAAATAAAGATCATAGTACATAAAAAGAGTAATGGCAGAAGACACTTGAATGAATTAATAATTGCAAAGCCAGAGAGGGTTTGAATTCCTAGGGGGTCCTTTTTTATGGAGTTTGGTTACTTAAGAATGGATCCCTTATTGTGTGTTTAAACGCATTTGAATCTTAAATGTGTGGGGAGGTCGGTAATACCGATTGAATCGGGTTTTGGTCATTGACCAGGTAAGTTTGAGCCCAGTAATTTGAAAAAGCGGTTTGTAAGTTGTACCGCCAATATTACCGGTAATACCGGGTTATACCGTTGTACCAATTTTAAGTTTGAATTTTAAAACAAAAAAAAATCATATCCTTTTAAAAAAAGTTAACGACCCAGTTTAGAAATAAAAAATTGTGTAACCATAATTATTCTGCTTGCGGTTAAATAATTGTTCGGTTACCTAAGACCCATTTTAGAAAAAAAAATTGTACACTTTTAAAAAAATAAAAACTTTGTTGTAAATTAAGTGCTTTTGGATTATTATTTTTTATTATAGATTAACTTTAGATTATTTTTTATTAGGGGGAATTGCGTATATCCCTCTCTAAACTTGTAAAATTTCCACTTTACTATGAAATCATGTACTTTAAGATTTTTTTTTGAGTTGAATTTGTATTTTTATGGAATTATAGGGTTAACTAGTCTACCCGGTTGAACCGCCCGGTGTACCGGTTGAACCATTTCTGAGTCCAACTCGGTAAGATTTAAAAACCGTTTTTTTTATAAAAAAAACTTAGAAAACCACATCTAAGTCCTTGTTGATATCTTAATCCTTGTTGACATATTCGGTACATTGGTTGTGGGTTTCAAACCACCAAACCTTCCGTCGAAACCAAATTGGTAAGGTTAAGATAAAGACTCGATAAATGAATGATGGTTGCGACTTTGAAACATTGGTATAACTATATAAAAATATGATCATTGATGTCACACTTCCAACGATAGCAATTACAAACTATATAGAATGATTGGTTAGAGTTGTGTTGGTTCTTAATTGGGAATAATCAAGCTTACAATTTGTTGTCACTTTTGCATAGATATTAATCTATGTGTGAGGGCTAAATGACCCATGTATAGAGTCTCGTTGAGCTTTAGATATGGATCGTAAGATATAACATGTTACATATCTAACACCATACACTACGGTGCAAACCAACCAAGTTCATGTCATAACAACCTTGTGGTTTGAAAGTGACGACTAGAGTTTCCGGTGGTTGTTATGAGCAATGGTGGAGGCTAGTGTTTAGAAGGGTAGGCCGCGATCTGGAACTAATCTTGAACAAGAACAAAAAAGAAGTAGAGCCGGAACTTGAAAGAATCGGGGACATGGCGGCGACTATCTAGGGTTTATGGGGTTGGCGCGGCTAGGTAGGTTAACTTGGCTCTTATACCAACTTAAACCAGGAAGAATAAATTGTATATTGATTGTGTGGATAATAGGCTTACATGCGATCTCTATATATAGAGAATAATATTACACATGGATACCCTCTAGTCTATGATGATTATATAACTAATCTAATAGAGCTCAAGCTTAGGCGAGGTTGGGCTCGACGCTCGCTTACACCCCTAAGAGAGACATTGGGAAGAAGATCGAAAATAATCATTTTAATAGGAGTACGTATCTTGTCAAAATAGGTTGTTAGAAAGACATATTGTTTACTTTATGTGTTCTCTGATCAATACCTATTTCTTTCGGTAAAACAAACAATAAATTCATAAATATAGGTGAAATGACCTTTTTGTCCCTACGAATGCATACCTTCAACTACGCCACTTGACTTTGACGGCCTCTATGACCCGTTATTACTTTTGTTAATGGGTATCATTTATACCAACTTTCATCATTATACTAGTACAACTTGCAATATAACTCGTCTAGTTTATTTATATGTCAATTAATTAGAAATTTTAACTTTAAATGTAAAAACTATTCAACATAACTCGTCTAGTTTATTAATTTGAAAGGAACCTTGTTGTAGAAGTCATCATGTGAGATGTTGACAATAAAATAAGAGTTATGGTCAGAGAAGCAAGTATCCATTCGAGCACAATCATAAGATTTGACATTTTAAAAGAACCAATTACGTAGTTGTTGAAATTTTAATGTGGGAGATCATCTAACGTGCAACAACAAAATTACTTTGCCTTGTGATTTAGTCTTAAAAAAATTCCTTTTATACTAGCTAATATTACAATAAAATTTGTATTAAAATATTGAAATATTGAATTGATATTATTTGTTTGTCTTACGATATATATAGAGATCGGATCGGAAGGAAACCCTAAATACCTAATTGGGCCCGTGGGCTCAATAGTGATAAACCTTATCTATATTTCAATACTCCCCACAGTCTGAGCGGAAGGAAATCGAAAGATCATATTGGAAAACAATAAAAAAAAAAGATAAAAACATTTCTTCAATCTCGGTCCATTCCTCGTAAGTCGAAAACATTGACAAAAGTTCACAATCTGCTTGATTTTACCGACAAACCATAATTTATAATGTCAATGATCCTATAGTCCTTTTCCCACAAGCGGCGCGGCGGATGAATGTAGTCCTACAAATAAGCCGCGGCGCGGCGGAGGAATGTAGTCCTATAAAAGAGCGGTGACGACAGAGAAGAGCCAGGGGACCGTAGTCCTACAAGGTTGCGACTCGGCGCGGCTAGTAGGCAGCATGCAATGTGATAGAGGAGCGGAATCAAAGAGACTATCTCCAACATCTTTTACATAATCTGCTACGAATTGCATCTTTGACGGTGAATGAGATCAGAGTGTAAACATAAATCCGGCTCGAAAAAAAAAATTCGCCGTAAAGAAACCAACAAGATAAAACTGTGTGTAATCAGATTCCGAGCAAATTGAAACAAACACGGTTGAAAAAAGTCAATGGGCGCGCCCTCACGCTCTGGTTAAAGGAAGCATGTGGCGGCGATTGGCAGAATTAACCGTTCGGTTCGGTTTTCGACTTTTCAGTTATAACCGAATTTAATCAAAATTAATTTTATGTCCGAATTTAAAATCGATTCATGGGTTGTCTTCAACTAGATGTAGACAGAAAAGAAGAAAGAATGATTTAGTAATTTACGATTGTATGGATGTAGATGGAAGAGAATAATAAGTGATCTAAGGCTTCACTTCGGACCTCTGGATTGTCGAATGTCGATTGATGTCTTGATGGATAATTGATTGTATAAATTGTGTGCCAAGTGAATATGGGTTTATAAAACAAATGGACTCATATAGAATTATAAAACTATACTAAACAAAGGTTAAAAGTTCTAGGTTTATGATTTAATCGGTTAACTGAATTACCAATTTAGTAATCACTAATGCCATTGCCCATAGATATAGCCACATTTTCTTTCAATAATGTTTTGCCTTTGGATTTGAATTTTGGTAAGCGGAAATGCAAAACAGGTCGCATGAAAAACGTGTCAGTCCGTCAGAAAAGAAGGTGTGGGGGTTAATTTTATTTTATTTTTTATTTTTTTTAACTAAGAGGTAACTTTTTCTAATTTAACATGTAAAACAAAAGCCTATTCTGTCTTAGGGACCAAATATGTGACGGGTGAGTGAACAATTGAGACTTAGAGACCAAATAAGTAATTTCTTAAAACTACTACGAAATGAAATTTTGATTTACCTTTGGTAACATCTGTGAAATTTACGCAATAAATTATTATATTGTTTTTCAAAACGTGTTAATGTCTTAAAACGTCATTAATCTAATAAAATACAAAGCATTTTTGTAACATAAAAATATTGTTGATCGAATATATAAAGCATATCACAAACAAGTATATTTTTTATTAATGATACGTCAATCTAATTCTACTCTTAAATCTATATTATTTTCATCATGAGATTAGAATTTGGAACCCCACATTTAGATACCGTTGTTATAATTAGCAATGAATGAAGGGGTTCATCTATTTTTTTGTAAATGCAATATTTCATAGCAATTTTATCTTTTCCACCGATTTTGGGATTTTTCTAACAATTAATTCATTTATGGTCCTACCCCCCACCCCCACCACCACCCCCTCTTCGAATTCCTATATATATATATGGTGTTTGACGCTCCAAACCTAACATCCCTATATCACCACTACTCTCTCTTCCCGGAGGAGCTTCAATTGCAATCCGAAGGTGAGCATATAACATGATTGTTATTAACATATATCATCTTATGATACATCTATAATTCCTAAATTTGACTTTTTTATCTTGTGTTTTTAGGAAAGTTGACTTTTTTCAATATACTTTTTCTTTAAGATACATCGATAAGAAAAAATATGAGTCGGAGAAACGGTGGTGGTGGCGGTACAAACCCGAAGCTTGACTTGAAGTTGCATCTTTCACCACCAAGAGCTCATCAACCGATGATCGGATCACAAAACCATTTGGTATCTCCTACAAGCTCTTGTTTATCTTCAGAGCTTGTTTTTGATGATACGAGCCTCCGGTACTCAACGAGCCCAGAGGCCACAACTATGATGTTGGTTGGATGTCCTCGATGCCTTATGTATATCATGCTTGCTGAGGATTATCTAAAGTGTCCTAAATGTAAAAGCACAGTTTTACTTGACGTTGTTCATGACAACGTCAGCAAAACAAATAAGAGTTAGGAAAGGTTTTAGAAGTTAGTAGGAAATTATGTTGTATTTTTATTTTTATTTTTATTTTTTGGTACTTTTTTTAATTAATAGGTAATGTTATTCACTTGGTACTTCATGTGGGATATTTATGTTACACGGATGGATTCAAATTAACCATACCCAACTTCCTCTGATTTTATTATTTAATATTTACTACAGATTTAGAATTAATTGGTGGGTTACCAGAGTTATATTAGTACTTTCACCTTGTAAAAGGGTAATTAATTTTCAATTTTCTTTGGAAAGTATATGTTTAAAGATTACTTTGGTACAACTTTCATTGCATTAATTACAACGTAAAATAAGTTCAACTTTGACCACTTTGACATTAAACGAAATTAAAGTCGTCTGGTAGTCCTAAACTTCAACGTTTTTAAGTTTTAATTCTTGTAAATTTAATGTACTTAGTTGTATTAATATTTTTTTCCCCAAATTCTATATAGAACTCATGTATTTATATATGATTATCATGCAAGTTGGCTCGTTGAGTGACGAGATGGCTCATTAAGAGTTCTCGATCCTAGAAAAGTTGTCTCGTTTAACTTAAAGCCCGGGCTCGATCTAAAGCTTGCTCAGTTTGGTTCGCTCGTTAAGCAAGGCGACGAAGTTGATTCAGTTAAGATATTTGCCTCCTCCCTTTTCATACGGGTTATTTTCTAGATCGGACTGATCAGTTAAACCGATGAAGCGTTGCAATTCGTAGGTTTAACTATAGGTCCATTTTTTCAAACATTACTTTGAGAAACAAAAAAAACAGCTAAATTACATAATATGGTAATAAGAAAAAATAAGTTTGGTTGTAGTAAAATGAACTTTACCTAACATGGTACACATTATTGTAATTATAAATATGAATATTATTACCACGATGGTGACAATCAACTGTTAGGATGCCACGTTAAGTAGTTCCATGTTTGACAAAAAGATAGTCAATCCTATGACTTTGACCAATAAATATATGAAAACATATGATAAACATTTAACTCAAACGATGTGAAAAAAACGATCAATTATTAATTTACATGAAGCTAAATAAAGAAATTAGTTGTGCTCACATGCACATGCATTAAACATAACTCATACGTATACAGGTTACAAGTACACTGATATATAAATATATAAATATATATACACACATATATATAATTATAAATTCCAACAGATTTCATTTAATATATCATACCAATAATACTTTAAATTAATATGACGATAAATTATTATTATCATTATTAATTCACCTGAAGTTAGTGATCTTTACCTCGAGGGTTGTCTATTAAAGATAACAAATATTTATAATACTTGCAGAACATCAATTATTCAAAAAGATTATTATTATTAATATGTTTAAAGTTCAAATACGAATATAAAACAAATTTACAAATCAATTATTTAAAGTTAAATATGTTTTTTTACAAACAATTGGTTCAACCAGAAAAATTATAAACCATGTCATGCCCTTGGTTAGTTGGTGGCCCATAAGATATGAACCGAACTATCATGATGATATTTTTTCGGTCTGACCAGTCAGTCAAATCTGTTTTCTAAAATAATACAACTTGTATCAGAGTTCGGTTAGTAAGAGCAAGCAAAAAATTTTACTTGTCCGATCTTCTTCAAATTTACTCGATGATAAAATTCGATTCTAAAGAAAATAAATACGCACCATACAAAATCCAATTTCATTTTAAATTTGTTATTTTAGTTTTTATTCGACCTAATAAGCTTTATCATAATTTGTTAATAATTAGTTGTTAAATTTATAATATTTATTTTTACTTTAAATAACATATTAATTTACTGCGGTAATAAATAATAATGAGAAAATAATGGAATATTTGCCATTTGCAAACCATTAAAATAAATAAATGCAAAGAATTAATGGAGACAGTTGGAAATAATGAGCGTATTACGTCACCTTGATAAATACAAATTTAATTTTCCTTCAAATGTATTAAAATTTCCTTTTCCATGTTTATCCTTATATATGCAAAATTATTTGAAAAATAAAACATTGAATTTAAATATAAAAAGAAAGACTTTGAATGTTAAAAAACTTATTATTTAAATAAAAACAAAAGAAAGTTATGATTCTACTAAATCATGACTTTGTTAAACATATATGAAATCTTTTTTTTTAATTGTTTACTGAAAAATTAAAATGATTTTTACAAATAGTCCCAAAAAGTATATGTACATCTATGCTACATCATGAAATCATAAAAAGCAAAAATAAGTTTGATAAAATGATAGTTTTGCCTATATGACTCTTAACTAATACGTAATACCTTTCACAAGTATTAAATGATGATGATGATATTTGTTTGAATATATTTATAAATAATTAATGAATAAAGATATTATAAAAAAGAGTAAGCTAGCTATAAATATAAATAGATAACTTTCTTCAAAAAAATGATTTAAGATCAAGTGAATTTGGCATATTTACTTGAGTTTTTTTTATTATTGGTTGCAAGTTTGTTCCTTCTTTTCTTGGACCATCTCATGTAAAAGCGTTCTATCATGTTAGTTTTAGTGTTTTTAATTAATAAAAAAAATCATCTGTTAAAAAATAGTTTATCATGGTTGTGACTGTATAACAATGTATACAAAACAAATATATTAAAATGTATTTCTTCATATGCACAACTACATGTAGACATTTAATGTGATTTTACACCCATAATAGTGTAATAACTAAATAATAAAAACAAATGTAAATAGTTGATCAATTTGGTCTAGTGGTCCTTCGGTGGGGAATTTTCATCGGCTTAAGGGTATCTATCATATATAATAAACAAGTAAAACTTAGTGCCACATGTCAGCACCACGTTTCACCTCATATTTTTCCCCCAAAACCAAAATAAGCGTTAAATAGGTCAACACGCGGGTCAAGAACCGGGTCAAATTAACACCCGTTTAATTACACTATAAAAACCCTTTTAACCCGGAACAAACCTTTCAGCCGCTATATTGAAGAACACAAAAAACCCTAATCGCCTCTTCAGAACGACGACTCTCTTTCATCTTCAATAACATTCAAAATCAAATCATATTCGGTATGTAATCTATACTCTTGATCTAGCATTTCAATTTTACTTTGATTCTTTCAAAGAAAATGTTCGAATCTTAGCTTTAACCTGACCGATTATTATTTACTTTTGAAATCTATGTTTCCCCAATCAATCGTGTTTTTTTTAATTATACAGTACGATTTTGAACACCTCAGGCTTACAACGTTCAAAGTTCGACAATGATGGCACCAGGGCGGGATTCGAATGATAACAGATATTTCAGCTCCGGTCCTACTGGTTCAATTCTCACATCTATCGCTTTTTTATTTAGGGTTAAGGTTTACAACGTTTTTAGTAGATATGTTGTGTTATTGTATTGTGCAAATTTACTCGTATGATTCTGGGTGTTGTTATAATTCTGCACAAATTGGGTGTGAATAATTTGTGTTTTATGAATCGATTTCATGTGCCATATGGGTCGACACTATGCAAAACATGAAAATTGTCAAAATGGGCCATGGTTAATTTATATTTTCAGTTGTTAGCAGCTAATTTTTAAATTAAGTTTTAAAGATTAAATTATTATTTTAGTTCAACTTTTGGTTTGCTCATAAAGATATAGCTTATATTTCATTCAGTTGGTTAACCGAAGCATGATTCAATGCGAACACCATTGTTCTTATTTTTTTCAAAGTTTGTTTTTATGATCCTTAGTTTGTAAGTTTTTTTTGGAGATGCACAAGTTAAGACATGACAAACGTGGAGCCTAACGAATTTGTGATTTTAAGTACTCTGCATTCATGTAGCATTTTTAATTGATTTGGATACATAAGCATGATCATGATGGAGGTTGTTGTATTTTGAATCTGGAAACTGTTTGAATTTAGATGTTGATGTAGATGTTGGGAGTAGTTTGGTATGGTCTTATTTCTCAAAAAAAAATGAATTAATCTGAAAATCATACGCACTTAGTGGAAAAATGGTTATGATGAAGGCGCACGAAGATTTGCAATGTCGTATGAAGAATGGCTAGGAAGCTATTTGCAGGAAGAACGGATGTGAGTTCAATTTATTTTAACACATTCAAAAGCTTTTATTTTCCATTAATTGACATGCTTTGGTTATTGAACTTTTGCAATTTAAAACATATCAATGGCACCACTCTATCCAAAATTGATTAAATAAAAAGACTCCAAGAAACATTAATCTTTCTGTTATACAACCCTGTGTAATACAATGGTGAGTTTAAATTGAATAATTTCAAGAATGGTATTCTATTTTATGCTTCAAGGATGAAACTCCCGGACTAACATGCATTTGTCTTAATTAATCCCAATTGTTCATTAATCAAGTTCTTTTTGTGATAATTGCAGATATATGCAATTATGTCTCCATTTGTGAATATTGTTAATATTAGATCTGATAGAATCTCATGCAAATGTGATGGTATGAATAATGAATTTACTTCTTTTGTAAGTAGTACTATGCGTGTTGTGAAGCATCCCATGGAAGTGTGACTTCGGGAAATGTGTTCTTTTGAAGCATCTCATGGCAGGTTAGGAACTATCTCAGTATCTTTAAATTGTTCTAATGGTTTCATATTTATTTTGCATGAACTTGATGAACGGCTTCTTTTGTGATCGAATAAAGGTGTAGCAAACATCCAACTTTCATGGGCTGCAAACCAAGCTTTCATATCCGTTTTTAGTACTTTCACCAACGTAAGTAATCGAGTGTGCAACTGTTATGTCTACATTAACCGTTGACAGTTGAAATCAAACACCAAGACTGACTTACTAGAAGGTCGGAAATACGTGACATCTTATTATTATCATGTCCAAAAGACGACCATTTGATTATTTTTTGCATACAATCTGCGCACAAGCATAATCGACTTGTATTGTTGAACTTTTTCTCTCCTAAGCAGATTTCTTTTTTTTATTTTATGTTTAAATTATGTTCTATTTGACATCTTAATTTACAGTAGGGTCCAAATATTCACTTGATAATTTTAGATAGATGATTACCTTTATATTTATGTGCAGGCTGCTCAAGTTATATGGCCAAGAGAATAACATTAAGTTGATTACTAAAGACCTAAAACCTTTCGAAGATGTTGGACCACAAAAGTGCCTAGCCTTTAGCACCGGTGGATCTAAATTTGCTGCTAGAGGGTGGTATATTAGACGAGGTTGTATAATAGAATATCATTCTCACCATTAATCGACATGCTTTGGTTTTGGTACCTAGCCATTAGAACCGGTGGATCTAAATTTGCTGCTAAAGGGTGGTAAGCATTTTTTTATATTGATAACTTGATTATGTTGCAAATTTAGCATGATTATAATTTCATCAGCTAATTGAATGATGGGCATATCAAAATCAGCTTCTCATGACCTTACAGAAAATTTACAGTCACTTGGATTTGAATCTGACTGGTTTAAAACTGGGATACCAGCTAGAGGGTGGTAAGTACCTTGACACGCTGCTAAAACTTATTTGAACTATTTATTACAACCATACAACTTTACATTGCATCAACACTAGAATTCTCTGCAATTTCATTTCAGATTCTTCATTATCTTGGTTTGGATCACGTTGGACATCTTCGTGTGCGCAGTAGGTACGTATCTTAACCTTACCCAACTCATAAATAAAAAAATTTTAAAAAATGTTTTTTTAGATTACGAATTCACTATTAAATAAAAATTTTATCTTGGTGGGTACAGTAGGCAGGTAACTGTTGAATGTTGATGAAATTCACGTATTATACAAAAATTTACGTTTTTTTTCTTGGCGTAAATTTGGGGATTTAATTCCTTTTTTAGTTATTGTGATTATTACTTAATTTCTATCAAGTTGTTCTGCTTGGTGTTCACTTATATGCGAAAATCCAATGGATGAAAATTAGGTTTATGGTGGTAAGGTTACTAGATTATGTTGATTGTCAGCTTTATGTGAATGCTTTCTGTTTATAGTCTGTGATTTGGCACAGAACTTTTGACTTACTACTTAATAGCATTTTATTGGTTTCGATTTAAAGATGCTTTGCATAAATTTGAGTTATTTGGCACAGTAACACTACTCCTATGAACTACGCCTCGCTGCGAGGTTCGTAATCTCATCCTTTCCTCTATATGTTTAAACTGTCTAAGGTCGGTTGCCTGATTTAAGTTTTCAATCGTTTCGTTCCGTTTCACATTTATAAAGTCAATGTCAAAGCACAGATACTTCGGCTCATGAGCTGGCATAAACTGATTAAATTTATAAATGTAAGAAATCTGGCAACATTGCATAGGAGAACTGCTTCAGATGTTGAATCTAATATCAAAACACATATACTTGAAGCCATCATGGTACTAGACCTGTCAACTGCATCCTCTGATTAACCACAAATTAGTTAACATAAAAAAACCTTATTTGGGATCAAGGACATTTTGATGAATAAAAAGATAAGTGTGAATATGCACAGACGCATACGCATATACATGTAATGGGTCAGTTTTTTGAAACGGATCAAACATGTCAATTTTATTAACTGGTCAATTTTGAACTAATTATCCTGTGAGAACCTTAGTTGCTTTGAACATACTAAAAATTTGAAGGGACTTATAGCAATTGAGATTTGTGTTCCATTATCTTTTTAGCCGCTTCTTTTAAAAAAAATACCCATTAGAGATAAAATATGACATTATGACCCGACACGACCAGTTCATAAGTGGATCGAAATTACCACCTATTTATATTTTGTTTTTCTTTCAAGAGGTCAACTAGATATAAATCTCACTGTATTATATTATACATGTTTGACAACTCATTTCTTTCTTTTTCCCTACAACGCACTCTTTAATTTTTGTATAAGGGACAATTAAATGAAGTTTTGCTGAATGAAATGGACAACATCAGTAAGGTATGGTTTTTTTATTCATGTTTATCGTTTTAAAATATTTTGATTTCATGGTATTAAAATGTGGTGGTGGCTTTTTCAGGCGCACATTTTATTTGCCACCTGTTACGTCTATTGTGGTGCAAAATAGGCATCATACGCCCTTCTTCCCTGATAGGTACGGTGATAAGGACACCATAGACAGGAGTGGCGATATTCTTCCTGGTTTGTAATTTCTGTTTTTGATAAATTCTATATTTTTTGGTTTGTAATTTATTCTTACTTTCATTTGGATTAAATTTGTAAGGAACTGTTGTTGATACAAAGATCTGTCACCTAACTGAACTTGACTTCTATCTGTGTGTAGTCAAGCTTGACTTCAGGTGAACTGCAATATTAGATTTGTCATTAAATAAGTTTATAGAGAGTACAAACTAGAGGTATCAAAAAGTGTATTATGAATTTTCAAATGTATTATACGAGGTATTTACAAATTTCTGAATTTCATCATTTTTAGTACTTAATCCCGTGTATTACACGAGTCTCTAACCTAGATCTCGTGTTCCTTGGTGAACAAAAAGAATATCTAAGTTCATATAGCATATGCCAATCAGAACAGTTGAACGATAATTTCCAATAAAGTTTATACTCGCCAGATGTTTTTAATGGTCTTCAACTTTTAGGATTGCTAAATCATAGTTTAGTTTTGAAGGTAAATGTGCCTGTAATGTTGTTGAGAAATGTTGATCATAAAAATGGGTTATGTAATGGAACTAGATTACAAGTCAAATCTCTTGGTAATCGTGTTATCTAGGCGGAGATCATTTCTGGAAGCAATATTGGAACTCGCACATTTAATCCAAGAATAAATTTGACGCCTTCAGACAAAAAAATCCCTTTCAAGCTACAAAGAAGACAGTTTTTACTCTCGGTTTGTTTCGCCATGACAATAAATAAGAGCCAGGTCAGTCACTATCAAGTGTTAGATTGTTTTTTAGGCAACCGGTTTTCACTCATGGTCAATTATATGTTGCACTTTCAAGAGTTAAAAGAAAAGACGGGTTAAAAATTTTAGCCTTAGACAAGGATGGAAAAATTTCAAACAAAACATTCAACGTTGTATACAAAGAAATATTTACTGAATTATGAATTGTATTCATCATATTTTTAGTCTCAAATTGTATTTTGTTTTAAATTTATTTTATTTATAACCCCGTGTAATACACTGGTTCTAACACTAGTTTGTTTAATATTTACAAATTATTATCCCTCCTATATTTTAATAAAAATTGTAACATCTTCTAATTTCATTTTAAAGAGAAAATTAAAACTTTAGAAAATTCTATATTGTACATGTAAAAGTGTTCATTATTCGAATCTCATTCACATAATCTAAAATTCAATTCAAACTGAATTCGAATCAAATACATAAGTCATCAGTTATAACTAGACATGTTTAAAATTGAGTGACTTGAGTTGTAAACGGTTTGTAAAAATGTTGAATGGGTTGTAAGTTATTAGACGAGTTGAATACATAAATTATACTTTTTATAAAGTTTTTGAAATTCCAATTTTATATGAGTTGATAGCGGACCCATTATTATTTCTAGCCCACTAAAGCTCCACAAGGAGATTGGTGCGACACTCGTATGATTGTCTGCATCAATTAAACTCGAATATTCGACCTTCACATTGCAGGAGCTTATCCGAAATTCCAAACCCTTTGATGTTTAAAAGCAAAGTCTTTAAATTTGTTATTGCATATTTTTATTTATTTAATTATAACCCAACAAAAATTTAAGTCTAACAATTTTTAAAATTTAATCATAGAAATATAAGTTTTTATTTTATTTTTACAAGTTAAATGTCAGCGATATATATTATAGAGTTTATTGTATAAATTTTACCATAGTTATAAGATATAACTTGATTAGTTTTCATTTCTAACTATCCTTATTGTAGTTCTATTGATCGGTAATACATAGTACCTTACATGGTTTTATTATTCTACTAGGTTATATATCCGTGTATTACACGGGTTGTATAAATAAAAGCAATATAATTCATTAATCTTTACATATTTCTTATAAATGAAAACTCCGTGTAAAGTAAGACCACGTGTGACTTTAATAAATAGTAAGGGTGATCGACATGTTTTCTGAAACATCTTTATCATACACACAAATATCATACTTATGTAATTCTAGCAAATCCAAGTAGAAATACACATAAACGTCATGTTTGTCTCATAAACTGCCCTACATACGTTTTACAAAATTTTGTAGCTCCTTTCAAGGTGATTCCTATGAATGTGTTCACCTTGAAGCAAACAAAAGTAAACTTGATCAAAGCTCTCAAATTTGAACATGATGGCAAGTTAATTGTACAAAAGATACGGAAATTGTGCAAGTTTAAATAAGTAGCATGGATACATACTTTTGTATTTAGTACAAAAATCGTGCAAGTTCAATTGTACCTGTTATATTAAATTAAGGGTAACATAAGAAAATGAGTAGATAACAATTATTTACTTCTAATAGATAATTAAGGGCAGGATTTTAAATTGTACCTGTTATCTTAATTCATCAAAAACAAATTTAATTAAAACATGCATATAGTACATTCACAGAACCGGCTCCTTTACTTTTGAATTTATCAATTTGAGTTATGTTTTATCTCTATTAGGTCAAATAGATAAATTAAAAAAAAGACTGAAATGAAAAGGGTTAGAGCTGTCAACGGTTAGCCAAATTGCACTTTTAAAGCATAAATTTCCTAAATCATTTTTTCATTCCCTCGATCCCAATTTTATATTCCATAAACAAAATAAAGATAGTATGTGCAGTTAATGACACTCTTGGTTAATTGAATGTCAATTTTCCACTTACTACATTCAAGAAATCATATACTCCAAAGATTTTGATTAAGGTAATTTAGAGAGTTTTGAAATTCATAATTAAGAGAAATTCGTTTAGACTCGAAAACTGCTTGATTGATTTTACTTATGAAAACTGTTTTATGATTAAGAACAAAACAGTGTATAAAGTGCTAGGGTAAATCTCAACCCAGACCGTGTTTTAATCCCACAAAACCAGAGTCAACCACATTAAAACCATTGAGCACCACAGTGTCTAAATCTACAAAGTCCACAAATTTCTCGCATAAAGGGTGGACTTTATGATGCATAAAAGCTAAAATTAAACACACAGAGACGTCATACAATAATCATGGCTAACAAAACCTAAGTTTCCATGGTATACAAAGGGTTTACATTCATCAAGTTCGCTCCTTTTATAATTCCCTTGTTCATCGTTGTTCATATTAACGAGAACTGATTCATGTGATGTAGAGTATATTTCCGCTACAATAGTACACAAGGAGAAGTTAAGATTCGAGTTTAAAGGGAACAAGCCTGATTTTAAATTGTTTCGATTGAGCTTACACGGGATATCAGATTCTCCACTAGATCGAGGTTGACAACCAACCTAATTAACTTCATGAATCACTTCAATTTGAGGTCGGGACACCTTAAAATTTGTTTTTAACTAAAAGACGCTTATTTTTTCAATTTGTTTTAATTAAAAGGGCATAAGAGTAAAGACAAGTTGGTCATTTTGTAAAAAATAATATAAAATCTATCTGCAGTTAGTGAAAAATACGTAAAGTGTTACAACCTTATTCCAGAAACAACATCTAGTATAATTTTTAAAATGTTACAAGCCTAATACCTTTTTTTTAACGACAAGTTTCTTTACTTAGTGGGACTTGAACCAATAACCATTAATGGGGTGTATGGGATTACTTATTAAACTTATTACTTTTTGTAATAAGTCAATAAGTTATAAGTGTGTTTGGGTATGGTAAAAGTACTTTTCAAAATAACTTTTAGAAAAGTGATAATAAGTCCTTTTGAAGAAGTTACAATTTTTAACTTTTCATTTCTCCTTATTACTTTTAGTGAGTAATTTCCCATTAATAAGTCATTTTCCATTAATAAGTCAAACCAAACACTTTTTAAAAAACAACTTATTAATTTTCTCCATCACATAAGTTAATCCAAACACTTTTTTTAAAAACTTATTTTCAAAAAGTAATAAGTTAATAAATTATTTTGACAAAAAGAACTTTTAGGGTTAATAAGTAATCCCAAACACCCCCTAAGTCTTTTAGATATTTAAGAGTATTTGCTTATACCGTTGCGTAACGCTGTGTTCCCGAGTTTAATAAAGGAAAGAATCCCTTCTTTTCCCTTTTTTTCTTTTCTATCCAATTCTCTCCATTTTGAAAGGATACAAATAAGTCTTATTTTCCTTCCATTTTCCTCCTTAAAAAAATCTCTGGAACACACATCTCACCATTTTTTTTCTTTTTCCCCTTTAAAAAAAACTCTGGAACAAGGTTTCCTTCCCCTTTTCATTTCTTTTTTCTTCTTTTCTCTTATTTAATGAGACTCGAGAAAACAGCGTAAAAGAGAAGGTTTGTAATGTACTCTTAATAAATAATAATAATAAATATTATTTGTGTTAAATATTCTATCATTTTTCGTTCCCTCTTTATCCTTTCTCCATCCTTTGCCCTCGTTTAGATTCTGCGTTCATCTCTCCATCAGATCGATCTTCGCATATCGCAATTCGTGTACTCAACTCATGACGCTCGGCTCAGGTGGATCAAGTGTAGTCGGTGAGTTTCTCAAATCACGTTTACTTCCGTATTCGATCTTCCGTTTTCTGCAAAACCTGCTCTTCATTCGCCAAATTCGTGTTCGTCTGATATATAATTGTTAATCTGTTTAATTGTTTTGCGTAATTCATTACTTAATTGGAACATCGGATGAAACCCTGAACTAAATCAAAGCTAGGTCAAACTAAATGTTGCGAGTTCGATTTCACTATTTGGGGATTTTTGTAATCTATTCTTTGATTATTGTTCTGTAGTAGGTCTTGAATCTTGATTTTATTTTCTAGCAGATTAGTGTTTGATTATACATCGTGTTAGGGTTTGACTAGGGTTGGGTCAAACGATTATGATTTAGACTTGATACTATTGGACGGATGATGGGGGTTTACTTTAGGGACCAGTAGAATTTCTTGTTGGTCTAGAAGAGGGTGAGTTTACCCTTCATTTTGGATAGCAATTTATTGGAAAATTAAAAAAAAGTCAAATATAGTGATTGACTTTTTAAACTTTGGTATTTCCATTGCAAATACATATCGATTCTTGTGCTATTTCTGGTGTCCTCGAGTCTTTCGAAAGAACTCTAGTTGTTGATAAAGTCAACCACTCGGGTGAAAGTGGTGTCCGATTTAGAGAGATTAGATTATTAATGCAAGTTGTTTGATGAGTTTCAATGTTTGCATTTGTATGATTGGGTTCTTATGCAGTCATTCTTGAACTTGTAGGCTTTTGTCATGATGTTTTTAAGGGGATGATAGTTTTATGTTATGTGACGTTTGAGGTGTAGTCTTTTTAAGTTTTTGACCAAATTTCATTTGCAGTTCCAAGAGACGATGAATTTCTAATTCACTTTCTTCAATGACAAGTTTTCTGTTTGACAGTTAGATTTATAACCAAATAATGCTTCATATTGGAGTTTTAGGACCCTAATTCATGTTTATTTGTGTACAAAATGAGTTCATATGCAGATTTTGATTATTTTTAGTGGTACATATATTTCAAGTTGTTATTGGTTGACGTCTACTCGTTAGATCAGCAACCATTCAAGTTCTTTTGATTAGTAAGATTTGTAACCAAATAATGCTTCATATTGGAGTTTTAGGACCCTAATTCATGTCTATTTTTTTTACAAAATGAGTTCATATACAGATTTTGATTAGTTTTAGTGGTACATTTGTTTCAAGTTGTTACGGGTTCACATCTACTCGTTAGATCAACAACCATACAAGTTCTTTTTTAATACGTTAAACTCCCTAAGTTGTTGTGTTCAAAGATTTATCTCATTGATGGTAATGTGAACGCATTTAACGAGTCAGAATTTTTTTTCTTGATTAAAGGAGGCTCAAGTTAAATGGATAAAACGGGTTGAAAACCACACAAAGTCTATTCTATGCGTACAACCTCTTAAATGTTTTTATTCAAAAATTTAAATTGTTATTGTAATAATATTGGTTTTTGTAATCATAATTAACTAATATATTTTTTATAAGCTTATAAAAAAGTGGAACAAGTGTTAGCGGGTCCACCTAACCGGATGCATATCAATCCCTACTAAAAATGACCTGCTTCAATACGAACCTGTTTTAGTCGTTACCCAATGTGTCTGTGCAACCAAACTTACCGTCTCTAATTCCAATATTAGAGTCTTAACACATGTGAGGCTTCATTCATTTATACAAAGACAAATAAAACCTACGGTTAGAGTCGTCTTAAGGGTCTCTTACATGTATGTCAATTATAGCTTTAATTATGAATACATCACGAAACATATGCAAGTCATCAATTAGATTGTGTAACGTATTCCCAACCTTCGAAGTAATAACATATTTAAAGGTGTTGGTTGCTCCAACTTCTAAATCTTTTTGCAGTACCTAGGAATTTCAGATTGTTGGAGGAACTTGAGCGTGGAGAAAAAGGTATTGGAGATGGTACTGTGAGTTATGGAATGGATGATGGGGATGACATTTATATGCGTTCTTGGACAGGCACCATTATTGGGCCCCACAATGTAAGTTTTACTTATTGCATAACTTGAGTTTTACTTTGAACATGGAAAAATAGACAGATCATGGGCCAGCTTCAACCCGTTAGGATCATACATAAGTTGCTTCAGCTCATTCACAAGGAAATCGGTCGAAATTCTCCCCAGTTGCAAATTTTGTAAAAAATAAATATTACACGTGACTATTGATTTGTAAACACGAGTGCACTATGTTATTTACATTTAATGATCACGTATGACTTATTTAGTATGCATGTGAAAAATATCAAATTGAGCTTTAATTTCCCCATTGAAGGGAGCGATGAAATTAATCTTGCGTTATAAGACCACTTAAATACTAAATTGATCCTCCAAAATAATCTTCCCATTTTGTGGATCCCACTTGTGCAGTGTGTGATTGTGTTATTTTCAATAAAATGCTTATGGGACCTACAAAGTTTAGAGTGTGGGAAGATGGTGATGGAGTATTACTTGTCACTTGCAAGACATTTTATTTAAATTATACGTTTCTTTTGTTATGTCTAATAACATTTTTGTGGTGTTTTTCAGTCTGTACATGAAGGTCGGATTTATCAATTGAAGCTATTTTGTGACAAAGATTACCCAGAGAAGCCTCCTACTGTCCGTTTTCATTCTCGGGTCAACATGACTTGTGTCAACCATGAGACTGGAGTGGTATGAGTATTAAAATTTGCAGCTAATTTTCTTTTTTACCTCTTTCGTCTTAGAAAAGAGTTCAGTTTTGACTTTTGCGTGCAAAATGCGTTTCATTTTGTTTCCAATATCAATAAAATCTTACGTTACATTCATTGTGAGTTATGTTAATAGATTTGAAAGTATATAAGTAGATTTTTTAGGAATGCAACAATGCTCAATGTTGCATACAATCATATAAGACCTATGAAAAAACAATTACCCTTTTCATGTTAAGATGTAGTCAAAATGGCTTTAAAAAGTCAAATCTTGACTTTCTTGGAGAAGGGAATTAGGGGTTTATTTGAGAGTCCATTTTTAACTTAGAATGCTGTACATGTGTCTTGAAAATGCATGAAAAAACATCGTTTTTATGAATTCAAACCTTTAAAGATTCCAGGCTGCGGGTCAAAAGTTCTTGTTTGACCAAACCATTTTGCAGGTGGAACCAAAGAAGTTTGGGATACTAGCCAATTGGCAGAGAGAGTACACAATGGAAGATATACTGACGCAACTGAAGAAAGAAATGGCAGCCCCACACAACCGAAAGCTTGTTCAGCCACCGGAAGGTACGTTTTTCTAGGTGGTATAATAGATATGATAGTTGCATATTTCTATATGCAAAAGTAATGGTTTTAATGTAGAAGATGATGCTTTGAAGAAGTCTTCTCTCTATTGTTGTGACTCTCATGGTGGTTGTTTGATTCATGGGATTCTTGTTTGTGTCAAATGTTTAATATGTGTAATTCCATTTAGTAACCTTTTCTGGTCTTGATTGAGATTGTGTTATCGTGCAATGTCTGCCGCCACCATAAAACACCTCCTTCCATCATTAGATTTACGGTGTTTGGATTCGTCAGTTTTGTTTCATAATACTTTTATGGTTTTCACAGATTTTTATGTGCCGAGTTTTGCACACTTCTGTTTGCTATAACAATACCAGTATAAATTGGGAAGAATAGAAAACCGTGGGTGATACGGTAACAACTTAGGGGTATTCATGGTAAGGCTTGGTCGGTTAAAAAAAAATCTAGGCCAAACATCTAACTAGAGTTTAAGAAAATGACTAACCAGACCTACCGGGTTGGGTGAGTTGGCCAGGACAAAAGATGAAATTTCATCCGATTACAGTTGAACAACCAAAATGTAGTTAGATGTTTTGAATCGTTTTTTTTTTTTTCAAAATCCTTTGTATTAATTTATTTTAATGATAAAACGATTTTTATAAATATGGTGTCTGTATATATAATGACATATACAAAAATAATCTTAAGGGGCTAAACGGTCGGTTTGGTGTAAGCAATTAGTTTTAGGTTCTAAACAGTTAGCCTGACGGTAACCGTCAAAATCTAACAGTATAATCATAGATCAGTCAAATAGTCCGACTTGCTTTGGTGGTTCATTTGATTTTAATGATTTATGAACCTTCCTAGGTAACATCAGAGCAATCCCAGTCGAGTTTTTATCGTTATTCTTATAATTACATTAAAAATCAGTATTTTTTCTTTCACATTGTTAATTAAATAATATTTTTTAAACCTTTATCATTATCTTTTGTCTCTGTTACACTCACAACCACTTTTAAAAAAATATTAAAAAATTAATATAGATGAGCTGTGTTTTCACAAATATACAGATGAACAGAAATATTTTTTTTCTTCATCACTCACAATCACTTTAAACCACTCTCTAAAATATACAGAATCCACTCATAAACATATAAAGAACCTGTAGTGAATGCTCTCATCCATGAGTCGTATTTTACATGCCTAAAATCAATCAAGTATTCGTCACGGAAAAGAAACAGAAAGTGAAAATCGTCTTGTAACCAAAGAAATCAAAAACCAACTTGTCCAAGCAAAAACAAAAATGGATTTTTCTACCCAAAAGGGCATGTTTCACGAATTTTTTGTTCTTGTTCATAAAGCGGATCATTAGAAACAGGACAACTATAAAGCAAAATACCTGACCTCACTCATTGTTTAAAAGAATTGCTTTTGTAAATTGGAGGTTTGTATTGAAACTTGTATTTAAAAATTGTTCTAAAATAGAAAAACTTAATAGGTATGAAGAGACGGAGGAGCGTGTGAGAGAGGAATACAGAAAAAGTAATAAAAGTATTGTGTGTGAGAGACCGAATTAAGTTTTACAAAACCTATCATGGTGTGCTTTTCTAAAAGTGTAAAGAAAAGTTTGTTCAAGTTTGGCTAGTTTAAATCTTTGAGGGTTAAAAATTTGATCACTTTCGAGTTTTATGCATAAAGCTCGAGCTCATGTCGTAATAACTTTTGATATAATTTTTCCCTTCTTAATTTGTTGTAAACATTATACGATTTAACATACAAATTTATTTTTCAATGCACAAATCAACTTTCATTCAAGAAATACATAATCATAATTATATAATTATATAATTAAAAAATATAATATTATTGTCACTAAAAGTGTGGAGTTACTATATAGATTTTCAATGTATAAATCACCAACACAAAACTCTCTGTAATAAAAAAAAATATAATTAAATATCTACATTTATATATATGTTAAAAGGCTCCAATTATAAAAAACCAAATGCATTTTCACCCTTTCTAGAAAATAGCCATAAAAATCTAATAACATGTTTAGTTATAAAAGTATTATGTTAGAAACCCGTATATTAAATGAGTTGAATAAAAAATATATTAAATAGTTAGTAATAAATAATAAATAAATAAAATATTAAATAATTAATTAAAAGAAATATTGAATAGTTAAGGAGTTATAATAAAAAAAATCTTAAACTCACGTAATTATTAACGTGACACAATTATTCAAAATCAAATTATATCCTCTAACACTACACTCAATAAAAAATTCTTTAAATATCATATTTACTTGTTAAAAGAAATATATAAAGGTTGAAATTAAACGGGTAATGAATACATATAAAAATAGATCAAATACAAAATAAGTATAAAGTTTTATATTAAAATAAGTTTAAAAATAGATCAAACGACTTAAATATTAAAATAGAAAAGTTTAAAATGATGAGGATGAAAATGATAGAAAACAATCTAGAACCAACCCGGCCCAAACCCGAAAACCATATGAAAAACCGGGACAGAAACAGTACAAACACTAAAGCACTATGTACAACACTATAGTACAATTCAATTCCCGTATTTCATTTCTCTCCCACTCACTCAACAACACGACCTTTTTTTCACCTGTTTCTCTCTCTTTCTTTCACAATCGTTTATAAATTAGCACGAACCCTAAACCAAACCACCATTAGCGTCCGCCGATCACCGCCATTGTAGATCGTCACACACCGATCTCTCCAAAATCACATGATCTGGAGATCCGGCGGTCGTTGTCATGTCGATCAAGGCCTGTTCATCACCATCGCCGCCGATTGTGATCCGATCTGTGTGGGCGTATAACCTAGAACCGGAGTTTCGTCTAATCGCGTCAATCATCGACGATTTCCCTTACGTTTCGATGGACACAGAGTTCCCCGGCGTCGTCGTCCGTCCGAACGCCGGTTACGACTACCTCCGCCACCAGAACGCTTCTGACCACTACCTTCTCCTCAAATCGAATGTCGATGTGTTGAAACTTATTCAGGTTGGTCTCACCTTCACCGATGCGAACGGAAATTTACCGGATCTCGGCGAATCTGACGCGCGTTACATTTGGGAGTTCAATTTCAAGGATTTCGACCCGGCGCGTGACCAGCACGCGTCTGAATCGATCGATCTGTTGAAACGGCAAGGGATTGATTTTCAGAAGAATCACGATTACGGAATTGATACGGTGAAATTCGCTCAGCTGATGATGTCATCGGGGTTGGTCTGTAATGAGGTTGTGTTACGAAATAAACGATAGTCATTAGTTCAGGGATGTATTCTGTAATTCTGTGATAGTACAAGGGTCGAAATGGAAGTAGTAACGAACCGACTTACACTATTACAGAATGCACCCTCGACTAATAACCTTTGTTTAATATTTACATTTCGACCCTTACACTATTACAAATTACAGAATACACCCTCAACTTGTTTGTTTGGTAACAGGTTGTGAGCTGGGTGACTTTTCATAGCGCGTATGACTTCGGCTACTTGGTTAAGATCCTGACGGGGAAGGTGTTGCCGGGTGAGCTGAGCCGGTTTGTTGATCTGTTAAGAACTTTCTTTGGTGATAAGGTGTTTGATGTTAAGCATCTGATGAGGTACTGTGAAGGTCTGTTTGGTGGTCTGGACCGGGTGGCTAAGACGCTTGAGTTGGAGCGGACGGTTGGAAAATGTCACCAGGCCGGGTCAGACAGCTTGCTGACGTGGCACACGTTTCAGAAGATTAGGGATCTTTGCAGCGGTGGACCGGAGAAGTATTCCGGCGTTCTGTATGGGTTAGAAGTTTTATGAAATTTTTTCTGTGGTGGTAGATAGTAGAATTTCCCCCTTTCTATCCTATTATTAGCAAATCAATCAACATCTGTAAATTTGTGGGCTTTTAATATCAATTTCCTTTCGATATCTCATTTATCTGTGTTCTGTGTTTATATCATTAGCATGCTTAATCTACTACCATATATGTTTATACACACATATGCAATTGGTGTTTTAGCTGTTCACAGTATAGAGGAACTCTTGTGTTCATTGTTCTTTAGGGTATGTGATTAAAATGATTTTGTTGGAGATGGTGTTTTGAAGGTGTTACTGTGTCTTGTAAGTGTATTATATGGTTTCTGGTTGATGTTGAACAATGGATATTCAAGTTTGAGGTTAAAGTTGAGCTTGACAGTTGGGAGGGGAGTAACCTTTTTCTAATGTGAAAATTTACAAATTATCATCTCTGTGCATGGTATGCTAGCTCCTTTTTTCTAAATCATAACTGTGGTTTATGTAGTGTTTTTTTTGACACATTGAGGTAAGTTGCAGACTTTGTGGTTAGTAAAGCACTCTTCTTTATAACATAAACAAGGCTTGTGATATTTTATCTAGGTAGTCAAAGGGTGAGCCTGGGCCTGCCGTCCGAGACAAGCAAGGCGCACATGTGTTCCAACTTCCAATCTATTTTTAGCCTTTTTACACATATTTTTGGTTGGTTCAGACTGTTTTAGATATGTTTTAGTCTGGTTTAGGCTAGTTTAGACTGTTTTAGACTATTTTAGGCAGGTTCATACGGTTTTTTTTGCAGATTCAAGCCTGTTTACTTGAACTTTTTTTGCGCCACACAAGGTGGGTTTTGCTGAGCCTTGCCTCACCTGGGCGCCGCACACTTTTGGTGCCTTTGACTAAATAGTATTATATGTAGGATGGAGGTAATATCAAACTGTCATACATAGATAAATTCATTGTAACTTGGAGTCTCTTAAAAATTTTCCACCAAAAGTAGAGGTACATATTTATCAGTTTATTTAAGGTTCTTTGATTCTTTATTAGTGTTTCTTTTCGCTACAAGAAAAGATTGATTAGAGTATGTTTTTCAGGGAAAAGTTTTATTTCCATGTGATGATTTTTTTTAAGATAATTCATTCGTTGGTTAGTATTACAGATTGTATTTATAATTATGTTTCTTCTCTTTCTCATTTTGAGTTTCATAAAGCATTGTAATCGAACAAAAATGGTAGCAATGAGTGTGATAGAGGTTGCAGGTAAAGGAACTCATATGATAGCATGGAGAACATCTAAGCTAGTCATATGATAATGCAACCGCAACAAGTCAGATGTTTCTAGGTATCAAATTGATCTTGGATGCATATCAATTACTCCTTGTCTATGTTGTTAAGGTAATGTTCTCTCTGATTGTTGTTTTTATTTCTAAAAATATAAGATGTGTATATAGTTTTTAGTTTTGAAATAGACAACCTTAAAAGTGATCTTGTGTGACCCTATTATGAGAGGGTTCAGTTTAACCCTCTGACTTTTTTTTAATTTATAATTTTGGTATAATTTTTAAAGAACCTGCTGATTGTGATTTAATGTTATAGAGATATTTTCTTTCCAAACACACTGAAGTTTTTGAAATTTATTTTTTGCAATGGTAAATATAGTTTATATGAAATTTTGCTGGAATTGCTGATGTATATATACATCTGGAGGTAAAAGTGTAAAACCAAGAAATTGAACAAAATCCAAGGATTACAGATGACCCTCGGTGTGGTTTAACTGAGCCTTTTGGCGCCAGGGGCCATGCTGGCAGTGATTCAGAGGTGGTGAGGCGAGGCGTTTACATGAACGGCCTGAGGCGGTGCTTCAGAGGCAAAGGCGTGAGGCGTCCTGAGGCCGTCAAACAATTCTTGGGTTTGGGAATCTAGTGGTAATTTTAGCCTCCTGGATTAGTGTTGGTACAATAGCACCTAGCCTGGCAGTCTGCTGGTTTCAAATTTCAAATTGATCTAATTGTTCTATTAGCACCTGTTGCTATGTATTAGTGTTGGGCACAATCAGATAAAAACAAAATCAGAAAGCTCAAAAACAGACTTTTTTGGGCTGACTCTTTTCTGTATTTTATTAAATCAAAACCACACTTTAAACTCTAACAATGACCCTCTTTTATACTAATCCTAACCTTAATTACTAAGAAATCACAGCTCAAACACAGCTGGAATGACAGCCCATTCACAGCAAAAAATAAACACTCAATACCGTAAATAAAAAAACTAAATCAATCTATCTTTAGACTCATTACGATTTCCCCCCCGAACTTTCACATATGAACCACATTAGGATTAAAAAAACTCACAATTAGAACCCCTGTTGCTGTGCTATAAGTAACTAGGTTAGAACCCGTGTATTACACGGGTGGTCGAATAAAGAAAAAAGTATAAAAAAAGGAAGCTAACACCAATATCTCAAAGTATTTAAGAAAAAATAAACATAAAATACAATGGCAATAATAATTAACAACTCAAGTGCATACATATTAAGATCTCACACCATGAGTGTGCTTCTTATGATTAAATGTTTGAGCTCCTCCCTAAATAGATGAAACGACCAAAAATGGCATTGATAATAGTATAGACGGTTTTTTAAATTGAAACACAAGTCTTTCAAATTTCAAAGAAGGTTACAGGGTGAAGTAAGTAATCTTATTTCACCCTTGAAAATGAGTTATGCCAGACTTCATATGGTATCAAACTAATGATCTGATCCTAAATAATCAGATAATAAGAACTTTATCCAAACAATAAAAACCGGTTATTGCAGTAATCGGAGCACAAATTCCAAACACAAATCCAAACATCACCTGAAAATGTTAAGGCGAAATACCAAGGAATAGTCATGAATATTAGACAATAAGGTAGGATAGAAGAAAAAGAAATTAAGATTTTGCCATACTTGTATCGCCAAATATAAATAAGAACTTTATCCAAACAATAAAAACCGGTTATTGCAGTAATCGGAGCACAAATTCCAAACACAAATCCAAACATCACCTGAAAATGTTAAGGCGAAATACCAAGGAATAGTCATGAATATTAGACAATAAGGTAGGATAGAAGAAAAAGAAATTAAGATTTTGCCTTACTTGTATCGCCAAATATAAATACAAATGAAGCAATTATGGGTTTCAAAATAAAAAATAACAAATAGATTTTGCCATACTTGTATCGCCAAATATAAATACAAATGAAGCAACCTTGGGCAGACTTTGTAACTGATGGACACCGGATATCCCACATGTGCATGTATCAGTCATCCCCACATGCTACATCTTCAACAACACCTTCATGAGCCTGTTGAGCATTTTCTTATGGAAGTTAAAATCATGGTAAAAGGGTCATAAAAGTTAACCAAATTGTAAGATAATCTGAACGAACTCAACAAAGTGTTTAAATCTCGTTTCGTGAAAATAAAATCAATGTATCTAGTATGATAATAGATGACAATTCTATAACATATAAAGTTACCTTACATATTTGCATAGCATCCAAAGACTTATATTTGGGAGTTGCATTCTTTTAGCATAGCTAGTAAAAGGGATGCAAAAGAGGTAAACAAATTGTCACATTCAGCATCACCACAATTATAAAACTTATAATTTGGAGTATGAAATATTATTGCTTTTTGAGAGTACCTATTTCAACAGCTGATGGGCCTGGTAGATTGAAGGTTTTTGTGAACCTTTTAATAACATGCTCTTACTCTCCATGAATTTCTTGCTAATGCAAGAAAGTAACTTGCAATTACTTTCACAATCATACACTCCCATCACTTCCACTGCCTATAAAAGAAAAGAAAAAATAAAGAAATAATATACTCTTATTGCAAATTATAAATAAAACTAAGTGTTTCAGACCAAATCAAACCGACCCGCCAATTTTCCACCTCTATCCAACATGTCCAAACCACCCACTTAGCCACCTCTTTTAAAAGATAACAAAGTGGAAACTATTCCTAAAGAAACTTTCATCAAGCTAATTTCAGGATTAATTTGATTACAAAACAATCAATGCATCATAATGTGAAACAACAAACCCCAAGTCTAAACACCCTCTAATCAGAAACTTCCAATGCATACAAATTATGATACAATACAAACTTCCCCAAATTAAAAGAACAATAAGAAAAAAAAAGATGAATGTTCTAGTAATCCAGTACCTTAGCGAATGTAAAAACCCTATCGATTTGCTTCCCATCGATATTCTGCGGAACAATGATTTATCTCTGTTGGTCATTACAAGTTACTACATGTGCTTCCTCAACTCATCATCACTAAACGACCTAATAAGCATCAAACAACCACATCAAACAGAATCATATTATCATCACAGGATCTCCAAATAGATGTTGGAATTACGAATATTAAGAAAAATCAAATTGTACCAAACAGAAACCCTAACAAATTATTTTCTTAACCAACAAAATTCACAGTACCTGCAACGAAGGACATGAACATTAACACCTTTTTCATGTCAACAGACATTTTTACACACAGTTACTGTGTGTTGTAAGATGGAGAGATTACTTCTCGCTAGTGATGTACCTCTATTTGCTTGGATAGAACGTTGTGTGTTGTTTCTCTCAAAATGAAATGGAAAGCCGCGGAATGAATCGGAGTTTTTTGAAAAAAATTAGGGCCGCTCTCTCATATTAACTGGCAGAATCATCATCTGTGTTTTTACTCTTCAAGCGATAGGGTTGCGCCTTTTCGAATTCTTCTGCGAGGGAGGGAAGTGGTGTGGCGGCGACGGCGGTTGTGGTGGCTAGGGTTCTGGGAGTGATGGAGATGAAGAATTAGGGGGGGGGGGGGTGGTGGGGAGGGAGACGGAAGGTTGTGGTGGTGGAGATGTAGAAGTGGTTGAGAGATCTGGTTGTGGATTGAAGATGAAGAGAGCAATATGATTAGATTAGGGTTTCAATAATTTGAAACGGGTCATAAAAGGATCCGCGTGTTTTATCAATCCGGTCAACCCCGAGTTTAAGCGGGAAAAAGAAACCAAGGTTAAAGGACAGAGCGACACATGTCCTAATTTATTTTGCTTTATTAGTATAGATGTTTTTGTGTTTAATGATTAACAAGTAGAAAATGCCATGTATGATTATTATTTTAAAGTTTTTTAATACCAAGTGTCTCGCATAAGTGAAGGCTCTTGCTTCACGTCTAGAGCCTCGTGCGTTTTGAAACCAAAGCCCTTGATAAGAACAATAATCGATTGGATTAAAACAGGAAACAAAGGGATAGTTGGCCTGATTCGAGATAGGCTAATCTCCGATTACAAGGTTAAGAACCCTAAATTCTTATAATAAACATCCACCCTAATCTAATTGCAGGAAACAGACTTTAATACTAATTATTTGGTTGACTTTGAGGGTTCCTCCCATTTCATGATTTTTTGAATCCCTTCCCTCCATCCATCAGCGACTGTGTCTGCCCTGACCCGGTATTGGGTTCGTATCAGCCCTCTATAACAAAAAATAAAAAGCACTTATTAACATTTGTTCTCAATCTCATACATAGATTGTAATGCATTTGCAGGAGGGACTCAGATTTGAAATTATGTTTTTGTGGAGCAGAATATAAATGCAATGCAAATTTATATATGTTTGCAACTCATGCTGATGGATAGAGGTGGTAAATGGTAAGAGAGTAAGAGGTCAAAACCCTAGTTATTGTAAGTGTTAAAACGGGTTGGGTGGGGTTGATAGGGAACACATTTTGTCTAAATTGGTATCCCACACACACTTCTGTTGAAGACTTGAAGTTCCATTACCTATATTTAATCTAAGATATTTCTTTTAATCTTCTACAAAGTGTTATTTACCAGTCTTGTTTCTGTTTTAGTTTGCTTGATTGTCTATTTTTCTGGTTGTTTGGTTTCAGTTATAGTCTTAGTTCTCTGTTATGGGGCATCATTGAGGTTTATAGTAGATGGGCTCCTGGTTTCAGTAGCAAGTAAATGATGGTTGTTATCTTCTGCATACATATTCTATACATGCTTACTTGATCGTTAGAGGGAAATTTGATATATTTACTTGAAGAAGTTGTTGAAAGATCAGCTTAGCAGTGAATTTGAGATGACGGATTTGGAGGTTCAACAAGATTGAAAGGTGCGTAAACTTACATTATCTCAAATAGATTCTATTAATAAAGTATTAAAGTGCTCAAGAGATTCAAGATAAGCAACTGTAAACATGTACCTACTCCATTGAAATCTCACCAGAGGTTGTCTTTAGATCAATGCTTGGTTTCAAAAAGTACAAGGCACACCGATGCGATAGAGTCTCTGAGAGCAAAGGCACAAAGCGCCCACATCACGTACGCGGGGCACGAGGTATTTATATAACTCTTTTTTATATTTATCATAGGTTTCTATCATCAAGTATAAAATTCATATATAAATAACCTCTATATTTGGTTTAATATATAAGCAACCTCTATGTTTCTAATGCACAAAATATGCCTATATACAAAAGGCGCGCCTCATGGCTGCACCTGATGCACAAAAGTATCTTTCCTTGCATATAGAAACTTATGGTTTCACCATCAATTGTTATTCATCTTTGCAGGCTATAAGCAGTCTTGTCAAGTACTGAGGCAAAGTGTATTTCAACTACCAAGGGAATGAAAGTGGCTCCGAGGACTGGTGAACGAACTTGGTCTACCTCAATATATGCTTGTTATGCATTGTGATAATCAAAGTGCGGTTAGTTTGACTAGGAACACGAAGTTCATTTTGAATACTAAGATGCAAGTCATCATTTTATTTTTAGTTATCACTAAAACGCGAGCGTTTTTGCTGACATGTTGATTAAAGTTCTTCCTAGCACTAAGTTTAAACATTCGTTGGACGTGGTTGTTATTAGTGTTTGATACCAGTAACAAGTTTGATTGGTCGTGGGTTGTGGCCTGTTACTGGAGCCCCTGGATCCTGGGCACGACTGGTGAAGTCCTAGTGTCACCGAGCCAATTTGTCTCGGCGTTGTAACAAGGAAATTTGGTACGATAAGTTACTTTTTCGAACCAAAATGTGAAATCCGTTAAACTTAATACTATGTCATTTTTATATATTTTTGATATATTGATGCATCTATTATTTTATCGAAATTATTTATTGAAAATGTTTTAAAAAGAAATAGAATACTTCAACAAAGTAATGTCGGTGGCAATTTATCACAAATCAAATTTATCCCCGACTTCGGCTAATGTCACAACTCACCCCTCAATTTTGTAAAAATCACTTTATTCTCTTCGAGTTTTTAAAGTTTTGGTTTTACCCCTTTAATATATATCTACTCTATTTTTTTTCAATAAATTTTGTTCGTTAATTTAAAAAAAATAAATAATTGTGGTTGTGTTTACTTTTTTTCTTGACGTCCAGGTATAAATTTAGTTAAAAACGGAGTTGTATTCAAAATAGGGTATTATGTAGGTATTATGCGTTATATCGACTGAAGGTAATATGTTGGTACCGTGAAAAATGACACCGACACCGACTGAAGAACATCGGTAACCGTTTCCGTTATATAACTTCGATCTTCACTAACGTTGCCGTAACTTCATACGTTTCTTTTATGTACTTAACCACGTTTCTTTTTGTGTTTAGTCACGTTAACGTCGTCGCTCAACCGTTTAAGGTCCTTCTCCCGTCACGGAGCGCAGCCTAGTTTTCTCGTTTATTTTACATAAATTATCCAAATTCAAAATTTTTATTCACGTCTAAAATGATTTATATATAATACTCATAGCTAGGTGTGTGATTAAGTAAAAAGAGTGCTAAAAAGAAAAAAAAGAGAATGGGTGGATGTTACTAGCTAAACACTCCCTCGGTTTCCTTCTCTCTACAATCTACATATTAACATGTCATTTTCACATTCCATCCTTTATACCACAACTTATTTTTTTTATCCACAAACTCTTTTTTTTTTAATAATCGCTAACCTTGTTATAAAGATAGACGATTTTAAGCCCATTCTACTGTTTATGGACTTTAGGGTTTCGTAATGTATGAGTATTATATATATGATGCATGTGATGAATGGAATGAAAAGAATTAGATTTCCGCTACTTTCTGTCTTGTTTATCTCAAACCTATACATATCAGTCTACTTTTTTTTTAATTTCTATCTATTTGGAATTCGGACTGATTTGTTCAATGTCTAAATTTGTTGTACTTCTTTTATTTCTACTTATCTTGATATGTGCGTTATGTTGATTGCTTTCAATTTGTTCATCAGTTACACTATTGAAATACTTAATACACATGAGTTGAGAAGTAAGTTCCTCCGATATGGAAAAAGAACCTCACTTATGCTTGTGTTAAAAGTTCAATTTTGCAGATCACATGTCTAATGTAATTTGTGAGACTACGATTTACCATATCTCGTTAATTAGTAGAGTATTAAGAAGTTTCGTAAATTTATTTTTAATTCCACCCTATGACAGCATGACCACAATCAAAGCTCCTATCTCCACCTCGTCCACCACTGCTAAACCCTTTCCCTCCACCTCGCCCACCATCGCCACACATCGCGACCCCTTCATCTCCACCTCTCGCCGGAAACTCGCTGACCGTGTTCTCGCCAGAAACTTGCCGGGCTAATCTATGCCATTTTGAATCAATAGAGTGGCTCAGATTCTTCGGGTTCCGATGGGTTTTATATCAAAATACCTTCTTTGATCTCCCATGGTGTTTGCGCCCGCAAGGTGTTCGATGAAATGCTCGGAATAAGTTTTCAATGAGCTCGGGTTCAAAAAGCCTTTGAATCATCGGGTGTTAGGTTTCTTTCGTTTTTCCTTCTCGTTGGGAGGTGGAGACATTGCCTAAGTGTCTTGGTGGATGTTGTTCGCTAGTTGGTTTCCTTTTTAGGCCATGTCCAATGGTTTTTGGCCTTGCCCCTTCAAGGGGTTCCATTGTTGCCCCGATGGTGTGGCTGGGTCTAAGGGGATCCGAAGACTCATTGCTCATTTTAAAAGTCACCATTTTGGTTCGGATGATAGGAAAGATACCTTGAGGCGTGCTATTGCTGAAGACCCTAATCTTTTTACCTCTACTTGTGAAGCCCTGAGGTTATCTGATCAATGGTTGTGTTGGGAGTGCATGCGCCTTCATTCCTTCAGTCGGTCGTGTCACCATGAAGATCAGGCTATTCGGTCTATGCCAAGGGAAGGGGGTGAGAAGGATTTTATTGTGGGAGTCCCTAGACCGTGTGTCGCTACGGAGGCTTCCTCGTCTGGAGAGGTATGTGTTGATGTTGCTCTTCTTGACCGGGTTTTTTCTCTCCCTGTTAAAACGGTTAAGAGCATCCCCTTTAGTTGTCGCATGGCGTATGCCCAAGCCTTGACCACAGCTTTGGATAATGTGGTGGCTATGCCTGATTCGGTTGATGCTTGGATTAGACTTCTACTATTACCTCGGTGTATTTTACGTGTATTTACGCCGGTCAGCCGCCAAGATAAGAGGTCGGGCAACAGGAAGAACGGTCAATGTCTCAGCATACAGCGGGCGCTGGCTCAATGGGGTGACCGTGAGGGGTTTGACACTCTCATTCAGTCTTTGTTTGCTCAGCCTGTGAAGGAAGGTTGTGAGGGTTTTAAGAAAGGGCCTGATAAAAATAAAACCGAGGATACGAGTTCTATCAAGCAGTGTTTACGTAAGGTTGCCGATGGTCATTTTACCGCTGCAGTTAAGGTTCTATGTTCTTCGGGGGTCGCACCACTCGATAAGAAAACTTCGAAGGCTCTCGAGGATAAGCACCCGTGTATGCCCCCGCCTACCATGCCAGCTTTCTTACCGACCGACCGACCGACCCTCCCCTTTTCGTAGAGACTGACAGTGTGCTAGTGTGTATCAAATCTTTCCCTAAAGGTACGTCATGTGGGAGAGATGGTTTGAGGGCTCAGCACCTTTTGGACGCCCTTTGTGGGGAAGGGTCCGTGATTGCGGCTAGTCTACTCAGGGCGATTGCAGCTATGGTTAACTTATGTTTGAGGGGGGTTGCCCAAGGAGTTTGGCGGAATTCGTTGCATCTGCTCCCCTTACGCCCCTTCTCAAGCCCGATAATGGGATCCGACCTATTGCAGTGGGTTCAATCAGGAGGAGAGTAGTCTCCAAGGTTGCTATGAAGGGGGTGGGGAGGGATATGGCCAAATACCTTGGCGACTTCCAGTTTGGGGTCGAGGTTCCAAACAGGGCTGAGGCGGTTCTTCATAGTGCGAACAGGTTCGTGAATGTGCACCACCGAGACGGGTCGCTGGCTATGCTTACCGTCGATTTCTCGAATGCCTTTAATCTTGTGGATAGAACTGCTCTTTTAAATGAGGTGAGGAAAATGTGTCCATCTATCTCTGCTTGGGTTGATTTCTTATATGGCCAGCCATCTAGACTTTATGTGGGGAATGATTATATTTGGTCCTCCACGGGGGTTCAGCAGGGGGATCCCTTAGGGCCTCTCCTTTTTGCGCTTGTTTTACACCCCCTTGTCCTCCGGATCAGAGATCGCTGCAAGCTTCTTTTCCACGCATGGTACCTGGATGATGGGACCCTTATTGGAGATGCTACTCAGGTTGCCAAGGCTTTAGACATCATTAGAGTGGAGGGCCCCTCTTTGGGCTTCCTTGTCAACATCAAAAAAACTGAAGTTTTTTGGCCTACATGCGACGGGGTGAAGACTCGAGAGAGCTTATTTCCGCGGGAAATTGGTAGGCCGGTGCATGGGGTGAAACTCTTAGGTGGTGCTGTCAGCAGAGATGGGGAGTTTATTAGTGGTTTGGCCCTCAAAAGAGCCAAACGTGCGGCTGACCTGATGGGATGCCTCAAACGCCTTCGGAACCCTTAAAGCGAACTCCTCCTGCTTCGTTCGTGCATGGGGGTTGCTAAACTGCTGTTTGGGCTCAGGACTTGTCAGCCTTCTTATGTCGGGGAAGCCGTCTCTGTTTTTGACACAGGTCTTTGGAAAACGATTGAGGACATTGTTGTTTGTGGGGGTGCCTTTTTTGGGGACCTCCAATGGAGGTTAGCTTCCCTCCCGACCCGCTTTGGGGGTCTTGGGATTTGCTCGGCTGGGGACGCCTCTTCCTACGCTTTTGTGGCTTCAAGGGCCCAATCTTGGGTTCTTCAAGACCACATTCTTCGTGAATGTGGTGGTGGGTTGTTTGACTCTGATTACAGGGGTGCGTTGGACACTCTGCATAGTTCTCTTCCTGATCTTGATATTGACGGTTTCTATATTAAAGACACCGCCCCTCTTAAAGCCCAAAAAATTTTGACGAATGCTTTATATAGTGAAATTGTCAAGACATTTGAAGAGAAGTTCACTTTGTCCCCGCGGCAGCGAGCCGTGCTCGAGTGTTTGCGAGCCCCCCATGCTCAGGATTTCCTGTCAGTTGTTCCCATCGAAGGTTTAGGGCAATGTATGTCGCCAGTTGAATATCGGGCTATCCTCAAATACCGGCTGATGGTACCCCTTTTCCCGGTTGATGACCCGTGTCCCGTTTGTCGGAAGGCTTGCTTGGATTCTTTTGGGGAGCATGCTGTCCATTGCAGAGAATTACCGGGCTTCAAATACCGACATGACCTAGTTCGAGATGTGCTTTTTGATGTCCTTAAGCGAGCATGGATCTCGGCTAAAAAGGAAGCCCCGGTGAACTTCTTGACCGACCCATTAGATGGGAGATCAACCCTTCGGCCCGCTGACATTCTTGTTTTTTGATGGAAAGGAGGGAAACACGCATGTGTTGATTTGACATGTGTGTCCCCCCTAGTTGGGATAAGGGACTATGGGTTTAAGGCGGGTCAGACGATAAACAAGGCAGAGGTGGGTAAAGTAGCTAAGCACGAAAAAGCTTGCCTTGTGAATCAGCACGTGTTCGTACCGTTTGCCTTTGACACCTTTGGCGCTCTCGCCCCTGATGCGGTGCGGTTCCTTAAGCGGGTTCAGCAGGTGGTCAGCAGTAACACCGCATATATTTATGGGGGGAACTTTGTGTTTAGTAGAGTAAGATTTGTTATTCAGAAGGGGGTAGCGGCACAGCTTTTTGCCCGTCTACCTGTCATTAGTTTGTAATTTTGATACTTCTTACCGTTAATCTCAATGGAACAAACAGAGAAAAAAAAAATAATATTAATTATAGCGGATTGATTCTCATCAAATTAAACCAACTCCATCCAAAAACTCCTTACATAAAATAAAATAAATGAGTATATTCATGGAAAAATGATAACAAACTCAAATCCACTAGTAAAAGTAGCCAACTTAATATACTAATAATCATTTTATACTTTTTCAAAGCTATCTACTTTGCTTCCTAATCATGCAAAATATTAATATACTACTTTCCAAATTAAAAACGGTAATCTCCATTCCACAAGCATATATATATATACCCCACTTCACCCCTCTCTCTCTCTCTCTCACACACACACACACACACACACAGTCGCCATTGTTGCTTCCACTGATCTCCTCCAATTCCGTGAAAGCATCAACGAATCCGATCCTATTTTTCTAAGGTAAATATTCTTCCTGCTTATCAAGATTCCGAAATAAAGATCCATTCATCATATTTACATCAAAACGGGTTTAACTGAAGAACACCCACCAATCGTTTTTGAAGTTAATTAGTACCAATTTCAAATTCAAATTCGATTCGAAAGATTCGATCTGTTATGGATTGCTGATTGATTTCTCACTGGTGGGTACTTTCTCTAAAGATCAAAGTTAAAAAAAAAATCATCCCTTTATATATTATCCTCTTACTGTTCAAATGAATTCAATCCATTAGCAGATTTAAAAAAAAATAAAATGAAATAATAATCTGTTATTTTTCTTGAATTGACTTGGGTTTTAATCCAATTAGGTTAATTCTTGCTTAAATGTTCATAAAAAAAAATAATAATATCCTATTAAAATTAATTTTTCTTTCTTTTTTGCTGTAAATTTGGCAGGATTTTGGAAGAAGATGCTGGGTGAACTTATTACAAACAGTCTTGTGTAAGTAATTTCTGTTTATTAATCTCAATTTCTTCAGTAATTTAATCAAGATGTATTTTGGGGGAATTGGTTTAGTGATGTTTGGTTATGGGTTTAGGTTAATTCTTGGATATGCTTATCCAGCTTTCGAGTGTTTCAAAACCATTGAGAAGCATGGTGTTGGAAATGCAGAATTGAGATTTTGGTGTCAATATTGGTAAATTTTCTTCCTCAATTTTAGGAATTTTAAGTTGACCATGTTGGGTGTTTGGTCAACTATTATTTTAGGATTAAATCATACCCGTCTTGTTGTGATGAGTGTGACATTCATGTGTCATTTTAGATTTTTAGTTGCTTCTTGATGTCTTAATCTTATAAATAGAATAATCAAACACATCCTTTTCAAAGCAAAATCTTGGTCAAACTTGTACTTTTGAAAAGGTCAAACCTTTTTTTTCCATCAAATTCATAGTAATAATGCTCTAATGACTTGTATCTTGTGTAGTTAAAGTTGTACATTTTTTGTTGGATTATGTTACCATTGCTTTCATATTCAAGTTGATGACTTGGTCTAAACAAATATGATAAGGAAACAATTTGGATTGTAGAATTTTGCAGAAACTTTTCAAAGGTGTAAAAACAGTCAATTCCTAGGTAGTAATGCTGTTTTGACTTGTACATTATCATATGAAAGTTGTACATCCAAAATGTCAATTTGATTCCTATCTCAATAACCGAATCTTGATTGTTAGTTATGATTTCATCTCAGGGTCATCATCGCGGTTCTTACAGTTTTCGAAAGAATCGGTGATATGTTCATTTCGTGGTATGTATAAAAAACTGTCTATACTAATCGCGTTTGATGTAATCTATGTATGTTTTCACATGAAAAATGGTTTGTAGGGTACCAATGTATGGAGAAATGAAGCTAGCACTCATTATCTACTTATGGTATCCTAAAACTAAGGTAAAAGATGACATTTTTAATTCTATGAAATATTACTGTTTTTGGTTTCTAAAAATGGAAAGTTTACGGGTCATTCAGGGAACGGGGTATGTATATAATGCTATGTTGAGGCCATTTGTAGCGCGACATGAGACCGATATAGAAAGAAGTTTAAAGGAATTGAGGGCAAAAGCATGGGATGTGGCGATTTACTATTGGCACAATTCATCAGAACTCGGACAAACTAGATTTTTTGAAATCTTTCAGTACTTGACTTCAAGACCTTCGAGGCCAAGATCCGAGGTACCATTTTTTTCTTTCTCGTTTTCAAAGAAAACCGCTAAACAAAAACCAAAGAAGATGATATGGTGATACCGCGTTTTTTGAGGCTTCTTTGTGTATATTGAACTTCTTTTTAACCCTTTGAAATATATTGGAGAGTTTTGTTGCAATAGATTGTGAATGAATCTTGAATCCGTATACGACAATAGAAGATCCTAGATGATTTTAACGACCCTACAATCGTAATCAATTAATCATAGTTCTTGTTTGTTGAAGCCGGTTGGATGGAAATCATCCAATCAGATGCCAGAAATTGTGCTTTTTTTCAACTCATTTTGCCATTAGTAGAACCAGTTAGAGTTCATCCAACTGGTTGTTATTAATCAATGTTTGTTTTGTGAATGAGTAGTCTCAACCGAATGAAATTCATCCAACCAAGCTAGACAATCATGTTTTTGGTTTGCTCATTTTTGACATGTTATTTTGTACATTAAAAGTTGTAGGTCTCACATTCATCCCACATACATAGGGTTATACCGTATAACATAATATTACAAAGTGTGACGACAAATATGACTCCAAATAACTTGAATTTTTAGGGTTTGGCTCAAGAGTATCGGTCTAACTCGAATTTAGGCCATATGTCGTAAATGTGAGGTTACGAGCCATGTGGTAAACCCCCAAGATACCTATTCTTTAAATAGTAAACCATCGTTTAAATGTTTAAAGTTGTGGACAATATAAGAAAATACCATATACAAGAATTGCATAATGTTATTTTTACCGCAACAAAGAGAGGTGAAATCAATGATATTTTTTTTACTTTTTACACTTTATAACACGACATAAGTGGCTTTGTCCCTATCAATATCACATGACATAAGTTGTGTGGACCATCTTTTTTTTTGTTACATTGTATATTTTTTATTAAATCCATGTCGCTTAGGCCCTACCGAGGCCCATATCACCGTGTTTCAAACGGGTCTTGTAACTGAATTGTCAATTCAATTAAAAAAAAACTGAATTGTCAACGGGTCTCTTGTAGGTTTGACTTTTGAGATGTGAGACCATAAACTTTCATTTGGGACCAAAATCTTTAAACAATTTATTTCTTTTTTTTAAATGATCAAAACACTAATTAATCTATGTTTGTTATAGGTATCACAAAACCAACAAAGTTCCGAGCAGGGACGTCCTCAAAACCATCATAACCCTGGGGAGGGACGTCCTCCGCCACCTCCCACGGTTGCTTCATTATTGGGTCCTCAACCAGATCAGGTTGGGGACATGTGGGTGCCTAATGCTCCGCCACTACCAGACATTAGCCACCGTCGACCGGTATACCCAGAAGAGTTGCATATCCCAAGATCACCGAGAAGATCCGATTCGAATCTGGTCCAGAGAGAACCCGTTTGGCTAAGGTTCAAACGTTCGAGGGGACTATGATTAATTTAATAACTAAATTGCACATTGTTTATTGTAGTTACAATCTTTGTGATATTAATAATTAGAAACTTAACTCTTGAGAGGTAAGCACTTAAAATAACAATTAAGTCACCTAAATCTAAAAATTAAGTTATCACATAATTAGTGCATCTATCATAAGTCATTTATTTATTAAACGTAAAAAATAATGTTTATATAAAGTTACCATATCATGTGACAGTCTTCAATAACACTTTTTAGGTAAACATTCTCACATATTCACTTCAAATAGCGTATGTTTAATTTTTGATAGTCTAAACATATCATATTATATTTTTATTTAATATAATAAAATCACACTAACAGTTAATATGTATATATTTATATGTATAATTTAAAGTTCTTAATATATAAAGTAATTAATTAATCTATATCTAATAAATAAGTAACTGGTTGCGTCACGTGTCACAATTATGTGAGTCTAAGATATTTTTTCTGCTTATTTTTTCTTCTTTGTTAATTATTTAATATTTTTTTATTAATTCTTAAATCTTCATTAGTATTTAATATTTTATTTATAATTCTTAAATCTTAATCATCAACTATTTAATATTTAATTTATTTAACCCGTATAAAAATGAGTTTCTAACATACTTAGAGCATTCACATCAGGTTCCCCATATATTTGTGAGTGAGTTTCCCTATATTTTAGGAGTGGTTTAAAATGGTTGTGAGTGGATAAGAAAGAAAATGTATAAATTTTTTTCATCAGTTTTCCTATCTCCATCTCTATAATTACACTAAAAATCACTACATTTTCTATCTCATTTTCATTAAATAATAATTTTTTATACATTTATCATTACCCTTTCTCTCTCCTCCACTCACAACACTTTCAAAAAATATTAAAAAATTTATGCAGGTGAACAGTGTTTCCTTCCAAATATACAAAAAATTTATACATTTTCTCTATCACACACTCACAACCACTTTAAACCACTCCCTAAAATATAGGAAACCCCACTCACAAACATATGAGGACACTGCTGTGAATGCTCTTAGTTTCCTTATCCCCATCTATATAATTACACTAAAAATCACTATCTTTTCTCTCTCATTTTCAATTAAATAACACTTTTTATACATTTATCATTACCTTTTCTCTTCTTCATTCACAACATTTTCAAAAATATTAAAAAATTTATACATGTAAACAGTATTTTCTCAAATATACAAAACATTTTTACATTTTCTCTCTCCTCCACTTTAAGTTGACCATGTTGGGTGTTTGGTCAACTATTATTTTAGGATTAAATCATCCCCGTCTTGTTGTGATGAGTGTGACATTCATGTGTCATTTTAGATTTTTAGTTGCTTCTTGATGTCTTAATCTTATAAATAGAATAATCAAACACATCCTTTTCAAAGCAAAATCTTGGTCAAACTTGTACTTTTGAAACGGTCAAACCTTTTTTTTCCATCAAATTCATAGTAATAATGCTCTAATGACTTGTATCTTGTGTAGTTAAAGTTGTACATTTTTTGTTGGATTATGTTACCATTGCTTTCATATTCAAGTTGATGACTTGGTCTAAACAAATATGATAAGGAAACAATTTGGATTGTAGAATTTTGCAGAAACTTTTCAAAGGTGTAAAAACAGTCAATTCCTAGGTAGTAATGCTGTTTTGACTTGTACATTATCATATGAAAGTTGTACATCCAAAATGTCAATTTGATTCCTATCTCAATAACCGAATCTTGATTGTTAGTTATGATTTCATCTCAGGGTCATCATCGCGGTTCTTACAGTTTTCGAAAGAATCGGTGATATGTTCATTTCATGGTATGTATAAAAATTGTCTATACTAATCGCGTTTGATGCAATCTATGTATGTTTTCACATGAAAAATGGTTTGTAGGGTACCAATGTATGGAGAAATGAAGCTAGCACTCATCATCTACTTATGGTATCCTAAAACTAAGGTAAAAGATGACATTTTTAATTCTATGAAATATTACTGTTTTTGGTTTCTAAGAATGGAAAGTTTACGGGTCATTCAGGGAACGGGGTATGTATATAATGCTATGTTGAGGCCATTCGTAGCGCGACATGAGACCGATATAGAAAGAAGTTTAAAGGAACTGAGGGCAAAAGCATGGGATGTGGCGATTTACTATTGGCACAATTCATCAGAACTCGGACAAACTAGATTTTTTGAAATCTTTCAGTACTTGACTTCAAGACCTGCGAGGCCAAGATCCGAGGTAACATTTTTTTCTCTCTCGTTTTCAAAGAAAACCGCTAAGCAAAAACCAAAGAAGATGCCATGGTGATACCGCGTTTTTTGAGGCTTCTTTGTGTATATTGAACTTTTTAACCCTTTGAAATACATTGGAGAGTTTTCTTGCGAGAGATTGTGAATGAATCTTGAATCTGTCTACGACAATGGAAGATCCTAGATGATTTTAACCGACCCTACAATCGTAATCATAATTCTTGTTGGCTGGAGCCGATTGGATGGAAATCATCCAATAGGATGCTAGAAATTGTGATTTTTCCTTCTCGTTTTGCTATTAGTAAAACCAGTTGGATGAGCTCTTTTAGAGATCATCCAACTGGTTGTTATTAATCAAAGTTTGTTTGTTTTGTGAATGAGTAGTCTCAATTGAATGAAATTCATCCAACCAAGCTAGACAATCATGTTTTTGGTTTGCTCATTTTTGACATGTTATTTTGTGCTTTAAAAGTTGTATGCCTCACATTCATCCCACATACATAGGGTTATACCGTATAACATAATATTATAAAATGTGACGGCAAATATGACTCCAAATAACTTGAATTTTTAGGGTTTGGCTCAAGAGTATCGGTCTAACTCGAATTTAGGCCATATGTCGTAAATGTGAGGTTACGGGCCATGTGGTTAACCCCCAAGATATCTATTCTTTAAATGGTAAACCATCATATAAATTTAAATGTTTAAAGTCGTCGACAATATAAGAAAATGTCATATACAAGAATTGCATAATGTCATTTTTACCGCAACAAAGATAGGTGAAATCAATGATTTTTTTTTATTATTTTTTTAAAAAACTTTTTACACTTTATAACACGACACAAGTCACAAGTGGGTTTGTCCCTATCAATATCACATGACATAAGTTGTGTGGACCATCTTTTTTTCGTTACATTGTATATTTTGATTAAATCCATGTCGCTTAGGCCCTACCGAGGCCCATATCACCGTGTTTCAAATGGGTCTTGTAACTGAATTGTCAACGGTCTCTTAACTTGTAGGCTTGACTTTTGAGATGTGAGACCATAAACTTTCATTTGGGACCAAAATCTTTAAACAATTTATTTATCTTTTTTTAAATGACCAAAACCCTAATTATTACGTTTTTTTATAGGTATCGCAAAACCAACAAAGTTCCGGGGAGGGACGTCCTCAAAGCCATCATAACTCTGGGGAGGGACGTCCTCCGCCACCTCCCACGGTTGCTCCATCATTGGGTCCTCAACCAGGTCAGGTTGGAGACATGTGGGTGCCTAATGCTCCGCCACTACCAGACATTAGCCACTGTCGACCGGTATACCCAGAAGAGTTGCATATCCCAGGATCACCGAGAAGATCCGATTCGAATCCGGGCCAGAGAGAACCCGTTTGGCTAAGGTTCAAACGTTCGAGAGGACTATGATTAGTTTAATAACTAAATTGCACATTGTTTATTGTAGTTACAATCTTTGTGATATTAGTAATTTGAAACCTAACTCTTGAGAGCTAAGCGCTTAAAATAACAATTAAGTCACCTAAATCTAAAAACTAAGTTATCACATAATAAGTGCATCTATCATAAGTCATTTATTTATTAAACGTAAAAAAATAATGTTTATATAAAGTTACCATATCATGTAACAGTCTTCATTAACACTTTTTAGGTAAACATTCTCACATATTCACTTCAAATAACGTATATTTAATTTTTGATAGTCTAAACATATCATATTATATTTTTATTTAATATACTAAATTCACACTAACAGTTAATATGTATATATTTATAATATATAATTTAAAGTTCTTAATAAATAAAGTAATTAATTAATCTATATCTAATAAATAAGTAACCGTTTGCGTCACGTGTCATAATTATGTCAGTCCAAGATATTTTTTCCGCTTATGTTTTCTTCATTGTTAATTATTTAATATTTTCTTTATTAATTCTTAAATCTTCAACTATTTAATATTTTCTTTATTAATTCTTAAATCTTCAACTATTTAATATTTTATTTATTAATTCTTAAATATTTATTAATACTTAATATTTTATTTATAATTCTTAAATCTTAATCATCAACTATTTAATATTTAATTTATTTAACCCGTATAAAAATGTATTTCTCACGTACTTGCATTATATAGTTATAACCATAAAATTACAGTGGACCTAAAAATAGGTTTCTAACCTACTTACATTATATAGTTATTATAAGTGAAAAAATCATTGTATAGTAACCAAGTTTGAGAAGTATTTCAATTAAGTTACTCTAACTTTTTTGTACCTTAAAACCACTTAACTTTCAACGTGTGTTTCAATCTTGTGGAAAATGAAATCTTTTATAGGTTAGTGATGATGTGTCTTGTTTTTTTTATTTTTTTTTAGTTAAATACAATATGACATGAAAATTAAAAGTGATTAGGTGGCTTTTAACATATAAAAAAATATAAAAAAGCCATAATATTTGAAAGGGAAAAAGAATCTTAAATTGAAAAAAGAACGATAATCATTATATATTTTTTTATTAAAAAATAAAAAAATCAATAAAATTCATAATTGAAACAAGCCAACTAAAGGTGGGATTAGATTTTATTTTGATTTTTTTTTTATTTTTTTATGTAAAAGAAATAAAAACCATTCTGATGTGATCCAAAATTACGTCTAAGAAAATGGTATAACCAACGCCATTTGTGCATTTTTCGAGTTCAACAAAGAAATGGGTATAACCAAAATAAAAAAAAATTTCAGCATCAAAATAGAAAAAAATAACCGGCATTCTTTAGTTTTTGTCAACATTAAAACAAGAAAAAAAGGGTTTAAACCAATATTTTTCTTGTAAGTTAAAAGTCACCTAATCACTTTTAATTTCCATGTCATATTGTATTTAATTAAAAAAAACATGACACATCATCACTAACTTATAAAAGATTCTATTTTTCACAAGATTGGAACACAAGTTGAAAGTTAAGTGATTTTTGAGGTACAAAAAAAATTAGAGTGACTTAATTGAAACACTTATCAAACTTGGTTACTATTCTATTATTTTTTCCCTTATTATAACCATAAAATTAGACTGGACCTAAACTTTGAAACCTATAATTCTATAAATATTATGTTGGGCTTAAACCCTAAAACACTGGACCCAAACCACAAAAATGTATTCATAACATAAACAATTTTGTTTGACCTAAAGTCAACAACAAATATCCAATCTCTCTTACTATTTTGACCTAAAATCTGCGGTACCAAGTCACCAGCTACCAAAAGGAGATCCAAATCCCATTATCTTTGATATTTCACTCCATGATTCTTTAGCATTTCATGTCTTTAGTGACACTATCTAATCTAAACTCTGATTAGTTGGAAATAAGGCGCCATACCTGGAAGCAAAAGCTGTTTTTATCAAGAAATCATCAAGGTAATTTAAGTTATTTGTGCCTTGCTTTCATATTTGTTGATAGAATTAGTCACAATATTTTTCAAAGAACCCACAACTTCTTTTTTTAATTTTATGAACTATGCAATTACAGGTTAAGCTCTCTGATTATATTGGAAAGAAATGTCATTCTCTTCTTGACTTTACTTTTGTTTGTCCAAGTGGTGACTATTTCTTTTTTGGAAAATTACCAAAATGGATATTTGAGCAGTTGAAATTTTCAAAATGTACATTGACTTTTAGCCGGCTAAAACATGGTTATCAAGACCAATAGCCGGCTAAAAATTCCTTGCACGATTGGAATCTGTCAGATTCAACACCAATCAGACGGTGACACGTGTCATCATGAAAATAGATGCCGGCTATAGCCGTCTATTTAGACGGCTTAGCCAACGCTTTTCCCCCCGGCTTGGTTCGATGGTAGCCGGCTAGGCTCCTTTTACCCGGCTTGCTTGTCTTAGTCGGCGCTGACCCATTTGTCACACCTATTAGTCGTCTCCGGTTTTTTTTCAATATTTTCTTTTATTTTCCATAACACCTTTTGTGGTTTAATTTTCATAAGTCACTCAAACGTTTTGGTATTAACTTTTGTAGTTTCTTTTCCATTACAATGTCTATGGACATTGTAATCTATAGCGGTGGCAGATGGGATATTGTTGACGGTGCTATTGAATACGTTCCATTCGATTGTGTAAAGCGTGGTATAAGGTTATCTACAAATGTTACTTACACTGGTTTATTATCTATGATTTCGAATGTTTGTGGCGAGAATATTACTAGGTTATCTTATAAAATGTCAGCATTTACAGATCCAATCGACATATACGATGATAGTGATATTGCCTTTCTTATTGATATAGTTGAAAAAAATCCGTTTGAAATATATAAGTTGTATGTTATCCAAGAAGATGGTGTGGGTTCATCTACCCAGAAACCTGTGTCTATTGGTTCGTCTAACCGGTTTCGTGTGTCACCTGGTTCTAGCAGATTACCCGTTTATTTACTGAGCACTAGTTCTCAACCCACGACAAAAGAAGATGAATTTAAGTTCTCGTTTGATTTAAATGTTTCAGCAGATAAGTATGAGGCAGATACTTACGATCCATGTAATTTTGAGCCAAATATTTTTAAGTTTTATTCAAATCCTAGTGAGACAACTTCTACAGAAAGTAATCCGTTTCCGATTAGTTAAACAATTTGAGCCTACCAATGTCGATGAAGAAAAAATCCGTCAATATGTGTATGAGTCAACCACACAAAGGTTCGATTATGATTTGAATGATCACTAGCTGTAGTGACTCTTGTATTTATTTCAAGACATTAGTTTAATATTGTATTTGATCACTACGTTTTAGTTGATTGTTGTATTTATTTTCAGACATTAAACTTTTATTGTATTTGAGTAATTATGATATGATTGTTGTGTTTATTTTAAGTAGCCTTGTACACTGAAATACCCGGCTAAATATTCAATATAGTCAAAATAGTGAAGTATCCTAAGGCTATGTGCACGCGTATAGCCGGCTATGTATATTAGGAAAAGTCAAATAGACGGCTAATAACATTATGTGAAGTAAATACATAAGTACCCGACTAAAAATAGTCAAGTAGCCTAAGACTATGTACACTCAAATAGCAGGCTAACATATCTTTTTTTGTCGATGTTGATACCAATATACGTATCATCGAAACCTAGCTTTACAGATTTTATCTACATTGTTTAGAACTGAAACGCCACTACGGGTTTCTAAATTAACTTTGTACAATACAAAATTTTCTTAAGAATTTCAAATTTGTTATTTGTTTTTAGTCATTCAAACGAATCTTTTTAACGTCTTCGTTTTTTTTTATCTAAACTCTCTGTTACTATTTTGGGCTATAATTTTATCTAAACTCTCTGTTAAAAATATGTCACGTAACGTATCGTTCTTTTTTCACGATGTTAATTTGAAACCCGGGCGTTACAAATTTTATCTATGTTGTTCATAATCCATCTGTCTCCGTGCGACCCGCCGCAACGCGCGGATACTTTTTACTAGTTTGTATTAAATGGACAAGTACCCGATTAAAAATAGTCAAGTAGCCTAAGGCTATGTACACTCAAATAGCAGGCTAAATATTCAATATAATCAAAATAGTCAAGTAGCCAAATGCTATGTGCACGCGTATAGCCGGCTATATATACATTCTAATAACCGGCTAAGGAAAATCAAATAGCCGGCTAATAACATACTTTGTGGTGAATAGACAAGTACTCGACTAAAAATGGTCAAGTAGCCTAAGGCTATGTACACTCAAATAGCAGGCTAATTATTCAATATAATCAAAATAGTCTAGTAGCCTAATGCTATGTGCACGCGTATAGCCGTCTATATACATTCTAATAGCAGGCTAAAGAAAGTCAAATAGCCGGCTAATAACATTCTTTGTAGTAATAGACAAGTACCCGTTAAAAATAGTCAAGTAGCCTAAGGCTATCTACACTCAAATAGCAAGCTAAATATTCAATATAATCAAAATAGTCAAGTATCCTAAGGCTATGTGCACGCGTATAGATGTCTATGTACATTCTAGTAGCCGGCTAAGGAAAGTCAAATTGCCGGCTAATAACATTCTGTGTAGTAAATAGACAAGTACTCGGCTAAAAATAGTCAAGTAGCCTAAGGCTATGTACACTCAAATAACAGGCTATGGACACTCAAATAGAAGGCTAAATATTTAATATAGTCATAAACTACTATGGCCAAAACAACCATCAAGTAATGTACATAGAAACCCATAAAATGTCATTACCACAACTACTCTGGTCAAAATAGTCATTACCGTTACCAAGTTTGTTCCCTTACCAAGTCAAAAGAAACCCATAAAATGTTTACAATCAACCTAAAATGTTTAATCTGCTCCATCCTCAAGAAGATGATCATAACATATTTCGGCGAAACGAGCGCGAAACAGCTTCTGATTTGATCAATCTCTCGAGGAAGATGCACACCCCAGCGCCACAATCTCCTACTCCATCCTTGGAGGATTGTTGAGGACAATCAATGAACTCTCTTGTAAACAGAATAGGCGGCCGGAAAACAGAACTCCAACATCTTTAAAATAACCCACCAAATGTAACCATACGCTGAAAGCATATTCTATGAACTCCAATAATTCACCTGCTTGTTTACCAAAAGCCAAACCCGAAGGAGAACGAAGACTGTTATATATCAATTAAAGACTGTTAAACATCTATTATATTAAAGGCGATTTAGAATCGATTATGACTATTTAGTAATACATGTCATATATTCTCATGGTGTCAGCAATGAGGTCAAAGGCGACTAAAAACCAGTGTAGCTTTTCCATGTTCATCGGAATATAAACCTGAAAAAGTGGTTTTTGTCAAATATAAAATTGGCAATATTTTATTAAAAAGATAAACTTACAGTATCTACTGTTTTAATCGACGGATATGGTGCATAGTCCCCGCTAGCTAAAGAATATATTGAAACTCTAGTTTCGACAATCCTGGTACAAACCAAGGTGGCAAAATAGTCGATCTCGCCTTCGTTGGTCTCGAGTAATAAAGATGCGTCATCCACGCCCATATATGTTGTTCAAAACAGTTAAAATATTTATATGAAGTTAAATATATGTATAAACACTTAAATAGGGCTGTTCAAAAAGCCCGCGGCTCGTGGCTCGCTCGAAGTTCGCTCGAAAAAAGCTCGGCTCTGGAAAAGCTCGGTTTTAAACGAGCCGAGCCGAGCTGGCTCGAATTCTAAACAAGCCGAGCTCGAGCTAGGGTTGGCTCGGCTCGTCTAAATAACTAATATATATATATATATATATATATATATATATATATATGTTATATATGTGTTATATTTGAAATATAATGTTTTAATTTTTTAAGTTAATTTGTTTTCAAGAACTCTGAGTTTTGGACTAAAATTTTACTTTATCTACAATTGTATTTACTCTCTACTTTGTAAGTTTTGGGTTATCTATGTTTTTTTTTTGTATTTTATATATTGTCCCTTCCATCTATTTAGTTTTTTGAAGACAATCAACTTCAAACCGAGAATAAAATATTTTTGTTGTTGTTTATATATATATATATATATATATTAATATGTAAAAAAAAAAAAACGAGCTGGCTCGAGCTTTTTACGAGCTGAACTCGAGCTCAACTTTTCAGCTCGGAAAAAAAATCGAGCCGAGCCGAGCTGGCTCGAGCCAAGACTGGCTCGGCTCGGCTCGACTCGTTTACAGCCCTACACTTAAATGATACATACGTCCGTCTCAAACCATCCGTTCGACCCATCTAATGCCAAAAGGTCTCTCCAAAATTCTGTCCTTAATGGTGATATAGTGGTGAGTGCTATTTTGAACTCCTTCTTCGATGCATACGGGTCCTTGACTTTTTTCAAATCCCAAGTATCAGTTCACGCTTTACAGGGTTTGTTCTTATTATAAACGATGAAAGGTGACAACACCTCTGAAGATGCCTTCCTCACTCGTCCTCCAACTCTTTTCAGAATCTCCTAAACCGTGTCGCTACCAATAACCTCGACAATAGGACTGGTTGTACCATAAGTTGCATCATAATCACCATAACAATCCTACAAAGGAAACATTAAGATAACAAATTTAGCATGCTAAGATTACAAATATAGCAGGCTAAGATAACAATTTTAGAAGGCTAACATACATCTTTCCCGTGGTCGATATTAACTTCTTCTTCTTCAGAGATGGTTTGCTGATCCTCATCAAACTTTCTTTTTTTATTTCCCTCCATTAATATACTATATATAGTTGGTGTCAATGGTTAAAAATTATATGTTTACCTCAAAATGTTTTATTTAGAAAATCAAAATGTTTACCTCAAAATGGGTTTGTTTCGACACAACTTCTTGCACTAGCTCTAAGAGTTTATCAAGCTTCTCACCCTCATCAATGGTTGACTTTGGTTTGCTCTGAATCATCGGTTCAGAAACTGGAATCCACTTGCTTTGAAGCGTGTGTCACTCCTCAACTTTTGTTGTTTAGTAAGATACTCCAAACTTGTGTTGGAAATCAGGCCCCAAACACACAAACTTTTAATCTTAAAGATCAACTCTTTATTAATATTGAAAATCAAAAACCACATTTACAATTAATCCCTAACCATTTATTTATAATAAACATTATACTAATCCTAACCCAACTTAAACTCAATTAAATAATTAAATAAATAAACAAACTCAATCATACTCTAATACGAACTAAACCCAAACAATTAATAAGCAAATACTAATAATTATCTACAATCAAGATTAATTCTTTATTTTCCTCCTTAATCTTGATTTGTACATCCAAATCGCTTGGGTCTTCCATGCCACTTCCGAAATCATCCTTCACGGGTTTCTTCTACACAAGCATCGCACCTTCATCCGCAATTTGAATCACTCAAATTCTTCACCCCGTTCACATGGTCTTTAATCCTGTTTCACACAGAACGTTCTTGATATATCACAAATCTTCTTTCATACAGCTCTCACAACCTTTTGAACAATCTCTCACAGATTGAATGTATTCTTCACTTCGTTTAAACCGCTCACAGGTTCTAATATACCTTTACCGGTATCACATCGTATCACCCTGAATCACACAGGTAAACACTTTGCAGATCCCTACACCCTTCGCAGGTGATTGATCATTCACTCAATCTGAATCGCTCAGATCGATATCTTCCTTGGTTAATTCACACAACCCTTCGTTGCTTGGCTGTCACAATCGCTACTCACCACCGGTGACCGTCCGTCACCATCGGACATACAGTTAACACCACCTCAACTTCTCACTTATTATGCATATCAATCTAACTTCAATACCCCATCCACATTAGTATTAGACTAAGAACTCTAGCCCACTGCCACATGATCGTTTATCACCAACCACTATTATCATCAAATTCACACACCCATAATATCTAAATATTTTCATATCAAGCAACTTACTTTATTATTCTCCCACTGGTTTAATTTAATAATCTCTAACTCAGCAAATCCAATTCCAAAGCAACTCACAATAATTCCATGTCAACTTGAAGATGACGTCGACTTCCAATACCACCTCCTTTTTTCACAATCAATTGCCGCCTTCTATTGTTTACTCTTGCAAACCCTTCGACCTTTGTTGTTGCGATCTCAACCCAGAGACCAACAAACCATTTGATTGTTGCTGCAATCATCATACGATCGTGATGCACACTTGCAGCCTAGACCAACATAAACACAGAAAAAAAAACATGAACACCTCTTGGTCGTCCTTTTCTACCCAGCCCCACAGCTACATGGGGCTGCTCCCCTTGCTCGAAAAAGACTCTCAAAACCGCATAAACTTTAACTAAGATCTGATACCAGTTGTTAGAAATCAGGCCCCAAACACACGAACTTTTAATCTCAAAGATCAACTCTTTATTAATATTGAAAATCAAAAACCACATTTACAATTAATCCCTAACCATCTATTTATAATAAACCCTATACTAATCCTAACCCAACTCAAACTCAATTAAATAATTAAATAAATAAACAAACTCAATCCTACTCTAATACGAACTAAACCCAAACAATTAATAAACTAATATTAATAATTATCTACAATCAAGATTAATCCTTTAATTTGTAACCCACCATTCCAATTCTTTCTCCTTCTCGTTAGGCTTGAGTGCAACCGACCTATACCTTGGCTAAATAAAAAAATTACTTAAAGTTATAAGTTATCAAATTTAGCAGGCTAAGTATACTCAAATAGCAGGCTAAGTATAGTCAAATATATAATGCTTGGTCATCAAAGTTAGCAGGCTAAGATAACAAATTTAGTAGCCTTATAGTCAAATATTGAAGGCTTTGTCATTGATAGCGTGTTTTAGTGTAGATAAAATGTACATATAAATATGTCCCTTGTATTGGATCGAAAAACTTGATGCCAAATACGAGATATATAATATACATATTATTAATGTTCAGTTTAGAGTTACACAAAATCATATTTTAAATTTATAAATTAAAATAATAAATATTTCAACTAAACACACACACAATAGACAACTGTACCTATGGCAGCGTAGTATAGTCTGGCTAAAAACCAAGTATCGAACCATGGACACGAACCCCGTACTCAACTCTCGCTATTGTCTGAGTAGGATAACAAGTTGGAAAATAGGTTTTGTTTAAAAGAAAGTAAAAATAATAAGAAATGTAATTAGAGATATTATCTAATTAAGTAAAAATAACAAAACTCATTCTTTCAACCATGGACACGCCGGTCATTGGAAATCCTAGTCCAAATAATGAATCACGGGATAAACGACGGACTTGAGACCCCTTCTAGGGTCCCGAGATTTATTAGGAACAGTTGGCCGACCGTATCCATTGTGGATTACAACATAACTAAAAAACATAAATTAAAAGATTACAAGAAAACTCAGGAATGGATCCCAAGTAAATAAACTAATTTATGGACTCCAACGGGCGTCTTCTTCAGTTGGGTCGTCTTCGAATGGATCTCAAGTAGGACTCCAACCACTGTCGTCATTTTTGAGTTCATTAATAGCAGCCCAGTCTTCATAATAATCATATAAATCATCATTAACGTTATCCGGATCGTCAACATGAGGGTTATCTGGTTCGTTAATGGGAGGGTTATCTAGTTCGTCAACGGGAGGGTATCCGGTTTGTCAACAGGAGGTTATCCGGTTTGTCAAAGGGAGGGTTATCCGGTTCATCAACGGGAGGGTTATCGTCAAGCAAATGTTTTTCCAGAACGTATTCCAAAGGAGTCTTGGGCTCGTTTTTCATTTTCAAAACGCATTTTTCTTTAACCAAAGTCTACTTTATATTTATAAAAAATTGAAGACGACTAATTAGCCATCTATGGCCGGCTAATAGGTGTTACTAAAGGTTTAGGGCCGGCTAAGACAAGCCAAGCCGAGTAAAAGGAGCCTAGCCGGCTACAATCGAGCCAGGCCGGGGAAGGAAAAGAAAAAGCGCCGGTTATAACCGTCTATTTATTTCCATATTGTCACGTGTCACCGTCTGATTGGTGTTGCCTCTGACAAATTCTAATCGGGCACGGAATTTTTAGCCGGCTAAGTCTAGTCGGTTTAACCGGCTAAAAGTCAATGTTCATTTTGGAAAAGTCAACCGATCAAATGTCCATTTTGGTAATTTTCCCTTCTTTTTTTTCACTTACATCATTTTAGTAAACAATATTCTTATTTCAGTCATTTTAATTATGATATACAGAAATAGTGGGGGTTTAGTTAGGATTAAACACACACGAAATCAAACGAAAGCAATAAACGACACGGGGATTTAATGTGGCTCGGTCTAAACTAACCTACGTTCACGGACAGTAACTAGGTTATTCTTTTGTTTATGAGGTGGTAGTAGATTAAAAGTAAAGGAAATAAATATATAGTGATTACAATCAGAGTTTACTAATAAGATATAAACGGGTTCAACAGACAGAAAATCCTGGGGTCTTATTTCTGATGTAACCAAGTCAATTTCAAAAGCATCAATTTGTTTGCTAAAGTTATTATTTTTTTTATGTAAAAAGAATGAGTAAACACAACTATAGAAATGGTGGAATTTGTTGCTTGCGTTTCTGGAACAAGATAGATGATCGATATATGAACATGATATGTGATGTGGATATGTTATTCTTGTAACCTAAGTTGTAAGAATACTGGATTTATGAGAGTATTATATTTTAAAACTTTACTCCCAAATATTGTTGAGGTTTTGGCATAATAAAGTGATGCTTCTCAACAAGCGGTTGTATTATAGCTATTCTAATAAAAAACTAAATTTTTTTGTCACTTGTCACTCTTACATTTGTAATATCCAGGGTTTTCCGACGTACCGTTGTTATCTTAAGATTCTAATTCCCGTTGTAACCCGTATGTTTCAAGAATGAATAAACGTATTTTGTGAGTTCGATTTTAATATACGAATATGTGTACAGTTTATAATGATAAATAAATTTGATACATCTTAAATATTTAAAAATATCAGTATAATAAAATTTATAAAATTTAAGATTTTATGAAATCATTTTACAAAGTCAAGGGACTAAATCTGCCAATTCTAAAACTGGGTTTTATCAAAAACCAAAGTTTTAACATAAAGTGATAAACTTTGGAAAACCCAGGGACCTGTTATACAAATATTCCAAACTCTCAGAACCCCCCCCCCCCCCCCGATCACGAGTTCGAATCAACGCAGCCCCGGTTTTTCCCCTTTTCACGCGAAAATCGCGATTTCGTCCAGGTTCACTGGACCTCGGGCTCGTTCTCTCGCGTGCGACCCGTCCCCAAGACGCCATGATGATAAACTTCGACCGAGGCTTTGCGTGGAGTGTGAATTAACTCCGATCGGTCCAACCACCTCCCTTGACCCGTTCGCGCATTTAATGCCAAAATTGGCTATAAATACCGAACCCCATACACCAACAACATCACCCCTAACCTCCCTCCACTATCTATCTCGTCGATCCGGAGATGCATTGCCGGATTTGAAATCGCGACCGCCGACTCCAAGCCCAGACCCAATCTCCCTCAAATCGACACCAAATCAGGTAATTTTGGGGTCCATCACGATCGTCTTCGCGAGAGGATAAAAAGCCTCTGTTTAATTTCATAAACAGAGGGTGATTCGATTCGAATTTGGGATCTAAGGAATTAGGGTTCATACGGAATTGGGGGGGGGGGGGACTTGGGGTTTATGTTTAAAAATTTATTGTTCTGAGTTATACCTCAGCGAGGCCCGTAGCCGGGTGGTTAAACCGTGTGTGCATGAACTGGGCGACCCGGGTTCGAATCCGGGCGACCCCAGTTTTGTGTTTTTTTTATTTTCTGCCACTGTTAATCAAAATTAATTTTTTTATAAAATCTGTTGAAACTTTATACACTTGAAAATGATTTTTATTTTTATTTTAGTTTCAGAAAACATTTTAACTAAATAAAAATCAAATTAAAAACTATAAAAGTTATTACTTAGGAATTGTTTTTAATACAAAAAAATACCTATAAAAATTTCTTAAGTTTTATGAAACTTAAATACTCGACAGAAATTTTATTAGATATTATTTTTAAATAGACAAAAGCCATTTTGGTTTAAATTTCAAATAATAATAATCAAACTTTGTATATATAAATAAGAATTATACATTTATACTTACGTTAGAAACTTATTAATTTGTAATTAAAACCCAATACTTCACTTATTTATTTGAGAAAATAAATGCATTTTAATTACAAATTCGGAGCTCGTAAACTAGGAAAAACTATATAAAAGAATTTAAAATGTTATAAAACGCAACTTGTATATATATATTTTTTTAAAGGAAGCCGTCTTTTCCTTTTTAAAAATAAATTTAGTTAAAACTTCTAAGAACATCATTACAATTATTATTTAGAACAATTACAAATTGTGATAAAGTTTTAAAACAAATAAATATTTAAGAGTATTTATTTCTTTAAAACAATTATCTCCCCTTTTAACTATTTACTACTTATACTTAATAATTGTCTAAGGAAACTAATATTTTCTTTTCTTTTTTTTTAAACCCTACTATGTAAATGTTTACTAAGTTAAAATACTTGTTTACTTTACACTCAATGCTATAAACACGATACACGGGAAACTATTTAGGAATCTATTGCCTAACTCATGTAAACAATTATTTATTTTAAAACTTCAAACTAAACAAACCTCATAAGAGTATCTAAAACTTGTTACGAATATAAACTTTATATTTCAAATGCACCCACTTCTCATTCCGGAAACCTTAGTAAACCCCAAATTCTTAAAATCCTTGTCCTAAGGATTTCTATGATCAAATCTTAAATTTTAGACTTGTTATTTAGGCTTATTGTGAGAATATCTTTCCTCGAAGCTTTCACTACAATTAATCCTTGTTGAGTACTCTTACATTCCACTCAAGGTGAGTATACTTAGCCCCTTTTTGGTTTGTTTTTATTTTATAAACTTGGGGTGGAACATGTTCAAACTTTTTAGACTTATACAATTCAAACTTAACTATGTTTACATGTCTTCTAGACTTGCATGCTTAAATTAAACTTCCTTCTAGCATTTTATTAACTTTGGCCGAGCCTATAGTAACAGTGATAGATCTATTGTATTTGACCAATCCACCTTGATTGATTGACCCTTCGGGGGGAGCCCTTGGTGATTGTTACTGAAACTTATACTTGAAACTTATAAGGGTAACCTTCGGGTTATGCCTAAACTTGGTTGGAGGTTTGACGTGCACAATGTTTAACTTGCTTGATTCTCACATTTATACTTAGATGCATTAATCACAGTGAATTGTAAAACTTTTAAAGACTTTGTTAAACGGTGTCAAAACCTTCGTATCTCACCAACTATTTTAGTTGACGGTTACTTAACATGTTTCAGGTGCACAAGAGTGAAGCTTATCTATGAAAACGTAGGATGCTTGGACTTAGAAAGACCATCAAGGATTAAACTTATGTTACTTTTCATGTTTGAACATTATGTTATTTTTGCCATGTTGAACCCTTTAATTTATTAATGAAATATCTCAACTTTATTAGTCAACCTTGTGCTTTTGAACAACCGCGTCCGCCCCGACGTATAATCCGCCGTCGGTTGGGGTGTGACAGATTGGTATCAGAGCCTTGGTTATAGGGAATTAGGTTATTAGACACATGACCTACACTATAACTTAGGATTCCCCGTGACATGAGTCATCTCATGTACTTATTAGGAATCACTCCTCTATTCTACTCTCTAAACCCTACACATACTTATACTTGGAAAACTTACTACTACATCAAGTCTATATACTTAGGTTTCCAAACTAACTCTCGTCTAAAGTAGTTGGGTTCTAAATAATGTATGAGAACTTGTGCGGACCGGAAGGGTGGATGCCTGTATTCTAGGAAATTCTGTCAAGGAAAGCATTTCGTACAAATCCAGATCAACCGTTGGACCCGTATGTTTTCCTGGGAATTCTTGGGATGAGTGTCCACTTATAGGAATGCGCGACTTCCCTAACATTTGAGAATTTAAACTACCTTTGATATGTCAAGGTACCTGTTTAGTAACATGAACTAAGTAGGCACCATCTAAAATCCTTGTACTTCATAACCTCATCCTATGATCCTTACCCTATTATTCTTACGTCCAAACTTTTTCATTTTATAGTATGCCTCCCCGTCGCAGCCGAAGCAGAGTCATGGCAACACTCATTGCTCAGCAGATGGCTAAGATCCTACCTACCCTAGTCACTGAACTAAACCAAGCAGCAGCCAACAACAGTGCTAACTCTGGATCTCTCCAGTCAGGTTCAAACCCTCCGTGCACTTTCAAGCATTTCAACTCTTGCAATCCCGCCAAGTTCTTTGGGACTGAGGGAGCCACTAGCCTCCTCCAATGGTTTGAAAGCATGGAGAGCACATTTCTGAACAGTGACTTACCGGATAACCTCAGGGTTCGTCATGCATCAAGTGTCCTACAAAAGAGGGCATTAACCTGGTGGAACAGAGAGAAACGAAATAGAGGTGTTGACGCTGCTTTGTCACTGACCTGGGAAGAATTCAAGGAGCTAATGATCGAAGAATTTTGCCCGAGAAATTAAATGAAGAAACTCGAGGCTGAATTCTGGGATCTTGCCCAGGACAGTGGAGAGAATTTGGTGTATACAACCCGTTTCCATGAACTGAGTCTGCTAGTGCCACATATGGTTACCCCTCTGTCTCGATGTATCGAAAAGTATATCAGTGGGCTACCGATGAAGATTCAGGACACGGTGTGGGGTCGGAACCCTGCCACCCTGGAAGACGCTATCCGTCTCTCTGCTACCTTGACGGATAATCACGTGAAGGCTGGAACCCTATTCAAAAAGGGCTCCAAGAAGCTCGTTGATACCTCTACTCCCGAGCCTCTCAAGACAGTTAAGACTGAACCCTCATTCAATAAAAAGCGAAAGGTCAGGAACTATGCGGTAGTCACACCGGCAACACCTTTGGCACAAGTTGCTCCTGTTAAGAAGCCCTATGGGGAAGCACATCCCCAATGTAACACCTGCAAGTTCCATCATCCGACCACCTTGCCATGCCGATTGTGCACCCTTTGTGGTCGTTATGGACATTTGTCTACTACTTGCTTCGCCAACAAACCTCCAATGGCTCAGGGAAATCGTCCCAATGTCCCGGCACTACCTGTTGTGGCAAATGGTCGAGCGTGTTTTGGATGTGGTGATCCAACCCATTTCCGTAACCAGTGCCCAAGGCTCGCAAATCCAAACCCAAACCCGGGAGCACGGGGACGTGCCTTTAACATCAACGCTAATGAAGCTCAAGCCAATGCAGAAGTGGTCAACGGTACGTTTCTAGTAAATCAACATTATGCTTCCGTTTTATTTGATACTGGTGCCGATAAGAGTTTCGTCTCTTTGGAATTTGAGATATTACTGGCTAAAAACCGCTCTAAATTAGAAAAATCCATTACGGTAGAAGTAGCTGATGGAAATCCTGTAACTATTGACTCTGTTATCCGTGACTGCGTTCTTAACCTTAACGATCATGACTTTCAAATTAATCTCATCCCAATGCGTCTTGGAAGCTTCGACGTAATAATAGGCATGGATTGGTTAGTCGAACATCATGCAGAAATCATATGCTTTGAAAAATGCATCCGTATTCCCTTATCGTCCGGAAGCACGTTGCAAATCTATGGTGAAAAACCATCAAGCGGTCTAAAACTCATGTCTTGTACCACAGCCCGTAAGTATCTACGGAAGAATTACGTGGCATTTCTAGCAAACGTCGTGGAAAAGAAAGGGAAGGGAAAGAACATCCAAGACATCTCTGTCATCCGTGAATTTCCCGAAGTGTTTCCTGAAGACTTACCAGGCCTTCCTCCCATGCGTCAAGTTGAATTCAGGATCGATCTCATTCCAGGGGCAAACCCTGTAGCTAAATCACCGTACCGCCTTGCACCTTCGGAGATGCAAGAGCTAGCAAGTCAACTTCAAGAGCTTTCTGAAAAAGGATTTATTCGTCCTAGCGTCTCCCCTTGGGGAGCACCTATCCTGTTCGTCAATAAGAAGGATGGATCATTTCGTATGTGCATTGATTATCGTGAGCTTAATAAGCTTACCGTCAAAAATCGTTACCCATTACCCAGAATTGACGACCTTTTTGATCAACTCCAAGGTTCTACATGCTTTTCCAAAATCGACCTCCGTTCTGGCTACCATCAACTTCGTGTCCTTGAGGAGGATATTCCAAAAACAGCCTTTCGTACAAGATATGGCCACTATGAGTTTATGGTTATGCCTTTCGTCTTAACTAATGCACCCGCGGTATTCATGGACTTAATGAACCGTGTGTGTAGGCCGTACCTGGACAAATTCGTAATTGTTTTCATCGACGACATCTTAATCTACTCAAAAACTAAAAAGGATCACGAGGAACACCTACGGTTAGTGTTAGACCTCTTAAAGAAGGAGGCCTTGTTCGCCAAATTTTCCAAGTGTGAGTTTTGGCTAAATGAAGTCCAATTCTTGGGTCATATAGTCAATGAGAAAGGAATTCATGTAGATCCTGCAAAGATAGAAGCAGTGAAAAACTGGAAAGCTCCAAAGACCCCTACTGAAGTCCGTTCATTCCTTGGCCTAGCCGGCTACTATCGTCGTTTCATTTCTAACTTCTCGAAAATTGCAGTGCCCCTCACAGCCTTAACCCATAAAGGAAAGCCTTACGAGTGGGGACCAAAACAAGAAGAAGTCTTTCAGACTCTCAAACAAAAACTTTGTGATGCTCCAATCTTGACCCTTCCTGAGGGTAATGATGATTTCGTAGTTTATTGTGATGCATCCAACCAAGGTCTCGGTTGTGTCCTTATGCAACGAGGCAAGGTTATTGCTTATGCGTCAAGACAACTCAAAATTCATGAAAAGAATTACACAACGCACGACCTCGAGTTAGGTGCAGTTGTCTTCGCTCTCAAGATCTGGCGACACTACCTCTATGGTACAAAGTGTGTGGTTTTCACAGACCACAAAAGCCTTCAACACATTTTTAATCAGAAGGAACTCAACATGAGGCAACGTCGTTGGGTAGAACTACTTAACGACTACGACTGCGACATTCGTTATCATCCTGGAAAGGCGAATGTTGTAGCCGATGCCTTGAGTCGGAAGGAACACACCATGTTACATTGTGTGAGAGTTCAAAACGATATCCAAATCCGCATCCTCGAAGCACAACACCTTTCGATCACCGAAGGGAAGATGTACGAAGAAATGGCGTGCGGAGCTGAGCTCCAATTAGAGACTAAGCCCAACGGCTTACTCTATTTCTTGAACCGTATCTGGATTCCTGATCGTGATGACCTTCGTACTATCATTATGAACGAAGCTCATAAAACCCGCTATTCGGTCCATCCTGGTGCAGACAAAATGCACAAAGATCTTCGTCACCAATACTGGTGGCCCGGTATGAAGAAAGACATTGCGTTATACGTAGCAAAGTGTCTCACTTGCTCCAAGGTTAAAGCCGAGCACCAACGTCCGTCTGGCCTTCTAGAACAACCCGAGATTCCCGTATGGAAGTGGGAGTGTATAGCGATGGATTTCATTACCAAACTACCTCGTACCACTCACGGTCATGACAGCATCTGGGTAATCGTTGACCGACTAACTAAATCCGCACACTTCTTGCCTATCCGTGAGGATTATGGAGTCGAGAAGTTAGCTCGGATTTACATTAATGAAATAGTTAGTCGTCACGGTGTGCCTCTCAACATTATCTCTGATCGTGACAGTCGTTTCACTTCCCGTTTCTAGCAATCCTTACAACCTGCTCTTGGCACTCAATTAAATCTCAGCACAACTTACCACCCTCAAACCGATGGTCAATCCGAAAGAACCATACAGACTTTGGAGGACATGCTTAGGGCATGCGTCATTGACTTCGGTGGTAACTGGGATTCGCATCTACCGTTGATTGAAATCTCTTACAACAATAGTTACCATACTAGCATCAACATGGCACCTTTTGAAGCCCTTTATGGTCGTAAGTGTCGTTCCCCTGTTTGTTGGAACGAGATTGGTGAATCACAAATCACTGGACCTGAACTAATCCAAGAGACATCAGACAAGGTCCTTCGTATTCGTGATAATCTTCTAGCAGCCAGAAGTCGACAAAAGAGTTATGCCGACAAGCGTCGAAAGCCTCTAGAGTTTCAAGTCGGTGATCTCGTACTCCTCAAGGTATCACCTTGGAAAGGAGTAGTTCATTTCGGAAAGAAAGAAAAACTAGCCCCTCGTTTTGTGGGTCCTTTTAAAATCCTCAAAAGGACAGGAAAGGTGGCCTACAAACTTGAACTACCTGAAAGCCTTAGCAATGTTCATCCAACTTTCCACGTCTCTAACCTCAAGAAATGTCTCGTGAACGAGAACCTCCACATACCTCTCGACGAAGTACGCATCAACGAAACTATGCACTTCGTAGAGAAACCCGTGGAGATCATGGATCGTGAAGTCAAGCAGCTCAAGCATAGTCGTATTCCTATAGTCAAAGTACGTTGGGAGTCCAAACGTGGCCCAGAGTTTACTTGGGAACGCGAAGACCAGATGAAAGTCAAGTACCCGCACCTTTTCTCTAGGCCCTCCTCTTAAATTTCGGGACGAAATTTCCTAAAGTAGGGGAGACTGTAATATCCAGGGTTTTCTGACGTACCGTTGTTATCTTAAGATTCTAATTACCGTTGTAACCCGTCTGTTTCAAGAATGAATAAACGTATTTTGTGAGTTCGATTTTAATATACGAATATGTGTACAGTTTAAAATGATAAATAAATTTGATACATCTTAAATATTTAAAAATATCAGTATAATAAAATTTATAAAATTTAAGATTTTATGAAATCATTTTATAAAGTCAAGGGACTAAATCTGCCAATTCTAAAACTGGGTTTTATCAAAAACCAAAGTTTTAACATAAAGTGATAAACTTTGGAAAACCCAGGGACCTGTTATACAAATATTCCAAACTCTCAGAACCCCCCCATCACGAGTTCGAATCCCCGCAGCCCCGGTTTTTCCCCTTTTTCACGCGAAAATCGCGATTTCGTCCAGGTTCACTGAACCTCGGGCTCGTTCTCTCACGTGCGACCCGTCCCCAAGACGCCATGATGATAAACTTCGACCGAGTCTTTGCGTGGAGTGTGAATTAACTCCGATCGGTCCAACCACCTCCCTCAACCCGTTCGCTCATTTAATGCCAAAATTGGCTATAAATACCGAACCCCATACACCAACAACATCACCCCTAACCTCCCTCCACTATCTATCTCGTCGATCCGGAGCTGCATTGCCGGATTTGAAATTGCGACCGCCGACTCCAAGCCCAGACCCAATCTCCCTCAAATCGACACCAAATCAGGTAATTTCGGGGTCCATCACGATCGTCTTCGTGAGAGGATTAAAAGCCCTCTGTTTAATTTCATAAACAGAGGGTGATTCGATTCGAATTTGGGATCTAAGGAATTAGGGTTCATACGGAATTGGGGGGGGGGGGAACTTGGGGTTTATGTTTAAAAATTTATTGTTCTGAGTTATACCTCAGCGAGGCCCGTAGCCGGGTGGTTAAACCGTGTGTGCATGAACTGGGCGACCCGGGTTCGAATCCGGGCGACCCCAGTTTTGTGTTTTTTTTATTTTCTGCCACTGTTAATCAAAATTAATTTTTTTATAAAATCTGTTGAAACTTTATACACTTGAAAATGATTTTTATTTTTATTTTAGTTTCAGAAAACATTTTAACTAAATAAAAATCAAATTAAAAACTATAAAAGTTATTACTTAGGAATTGTTTTTAATACAAAAAAATACCTATAAAAATTTCTTAAGTTTTATGAAACTTAAATACTCGACAGAAATTTTATTAGATATTATTTTTAAATAGACAAAAGCCATTTTGGTTTAAATTTCAAATAATAATAATCAAACTTTGTATATATAAATAAGAATTATACATTTATACTTACGTTAGAAACTTATTAATTTGTAATTAAAACCCAATACTTCACTTATTTATTTGAGAAAATAAATGCATTTTAATTACAAATTCGGAGCTCGTAAACTAGGAAAAACTATATAAAAGAATTTAAAATGTTATAAAACGCAACTTGTATATATATATTTTTTTAAAGGAAGCCGTCTTTTCCTTTTTAAAAATAAATTTAGTTAAAACTTCTAAGAACATCATTACAATTATTATTTAGAACAATTACAAATTGTGATAAAGTTTTAAAACAAATAAATATTTAAGAGTATTTATTTCTTTAAAACAATTATCTCCCCTTTTAACTATTTACTACTTATACTTAATAATTGTCTAAGGAAACTAATATTTTTTTTTAAACCCTACTATGTAAATGTTTACTAAGTTAAAATACTTGTTTACTTTACACTCAATGCTATAAACACGATACACGGGAAACTATTTAGGAATCTATTATCTAACTCATGTAAACAATTATTTATTTTAAAACTTCAAACTAAACAAACCTTATAAGAGCATCTAAAACTTGTTACGAATATAAACTTTATATTTCAAATGCACCCACTTCTCATTCCGGAAACCCTAGTAAACCCCAAATTCTAAAAATCCTTGTCCTAAGGATTTCTATGATCAAATCTTAAACTTTAGACTTGTCATTTAGGCTTATTGTGAGGATATCTTTCCTCGAAGCTTTCACAACAATTAATCCTTGTTGAGTACTCTTACATTCCACTCAAGGTGAGTATACTTAGCCCCTTTTTGGTTTGTTTTTATTTTATAAACTTGGGGTGGAACATGTTCAAACTTTTTAGACTTATACAATTCAAACTTAACTATGTTTACATGTCTTCTACGTGTTTGAATGCTTTGAGACTTGCATGCTTAAATTAAACTTCATTCTAGCATGTTCATTAACTTTGGTCGAGCCTATAGTAACAGTGATAAATCTATTGTGTTTGACCAATCCACCTTGATTGATTGACCCTTCGGGGGGAGCCCTTGGTGATTGTTACTGAAACTTATACTTGAAACTTATAAGGGTAACCTTCGGGTTATGCCTAAACTTGGTTGGAGGTTTGACGTGCACAATGTTTAACTTGCTTGATTCTCACATTTATACTTAGATGCATTAATCATAGTGAATTGTAAAACCTTTAAAGACTTTGTTAAACGGTGTCAAAACCTTCGTATCTCACCAACTATTTTAGTTGACGGTTACTTAACATGTTTCAGGTGCACAAGAGTGAAGCTTATCTATGAAAACGTAGGATGTTTGGACTTAGAAAGACCATCAAGGATTAAACTTATGTTACTTTTCATGTTTGAACATTATGTTATTTTTGCCATGTTGAACCCTTTAATTTATTAATGAAATATCTCAACTTTATTAGTCAACCTTGTGCTTTTGAACAACCGCGTCCGCCCCGACGTATAATCCGCCGTCGGTTGGGGTGTGACAACATTCAACCTCACACATTTTTCCCGTCTCTCTCTTATTAAATACATCTCTCTTTTTTTTAATAATGATTTATATTTAAATACAAATATTAATTATATTAATAAAACACATTTACTTTAAATTATCTCTTATTTTAAGAAACTTTAAAATTTAATTATATAACTTTTGTTTGTAACTAAATAGTGATGTAAATCAAATTATAAAAATTAATGTATTAACCCCGTGTAATATACGGGTTTTAAAAATATAAACATTTTATTACTAAGTATATAGCGTTATATTTTATCAATCCGTGTAATACACGGGTTTTTTAAAATATAATTTTTTTATTACTAAATATATAAAATTATATTTTATCAAACCGTGTAATACACGAGATTTTAACCTAGTTTTATAATAAACTAGGTTAAAATCCCGTGTATTACACGGGTTAAATAAATGTAATATTATATATTGAGTAATAAAAAATTTAATTTTTAAAAACTCGAATTTTACACGGGTTAGAATAAACCCGTGGAATATAATATAATCTGTTAACACATACACTCGTCAAAATATGCAGGAGATTTATTAATATAAATATTAGTATTTTCTTTAAAAACATATTATTATTAAAAGATAGAGGTGTATTTAATAAGAGAGAGACGGAAAAAAATGATAAGAATAAATATGGAGGCGACACGTGGCATGAAAAACCCTTATTTATTATATAGTATAGATTCAAATGTGAAGAATTCTACAAAAGTTGAGAATTCCTTTATTTATGTTATTGAGTTTGAGACCTAATAAAATAAAATAAAAAGCTTAAAATAATAGTATATTTAAGAAGAGTATACTTGTCATTAAGTTATGTTTATTATAGAAGGATATATTTGATATTTAAAGTTTGGTTCGGATATATATAATATTAGGTTATAATCCCGTGTATTACACGAGATTGTATATAAATTTGTATTTTTCGAGATATATAAAATGAAAATGTGTGTGTATATAACAAATTAGTATTTTTCTTTAATTAGTTATATTTTGATTTCCTATTATATATTCTTATTTAATATAATTAGTATGTTTTCTTTAATAATATCGTTATTATTTAATAAGATAGATGCGCATTTATTAGGAGAGGGAGGCGGGATAACTAATGTGAGAAGACACGAGGAAGTGACAAGTGTCCACATTAAACCTTTATTTATTAGTATAGATTCATTACCAACGTAGAGAGTGTTAATTTTGGGAAATTTCATCCCAAAACATTAATTGCAAAATTATACAAACACATGTTACCACTTATTTTCACTAGGGGTGTTAATCATATCTGGTTGACGGGTTGATGACTTTCGGGTTTACGGGTTGAACTATTATACTTGGGCATCACCCGTATATTTATTTATGTAAAAAATATGAACACCAACTTGAACACGACCCCTTTAACCTATTTATCTAAAGGGAAAACTTTATCAAATAGTAACCAATTTTTTCAAGTGTTCCATTTAAGTCACTCAAAGTTTCTTTGTCCCTCTAAAGTCACTCAACTTTCACCAAGTGTTCCAATCCTACGTAATATTTTTATAAATATTTAAATTTTTTAAAATTGAATGAGGCAAACAAAATATGTATAAATATTAGTTACCGATAAGTGAAAATTTTATTCCAATTAATTTAAAATATGAGGTAATAATGAAGAAAAAAATTCACCAAATAATAAAGCAAGTTTCAAAATTGTTATATTCAAGTCGAATTGAAAAAAAAATTGCTAAATAGTAAACAAGATTCATATATGTTTCATTTATTTCATTCAATTTTAAAAAAAATTAAACATTTATAAAAATATTACATAGGAGTGGAACACTTGGTGAAAGTTGAGTGATTTTAGAGGGACAAAAAAAATTTGAGTGACTTAAATGGAACACTTGACAAACTTGGTTACTATTGTGTAAAGTTACCCCTTATCTAAACAAGTTATAATAAAGTTGTGAACGTGTTAAACATGTTAATGGGCTGTAAACGGGTTGATGTATTGATCTACTTATAAGTTAAATGGGTTAGCATGTCAACATGTTTAGTTAAATGGGTTCAATTTAAACACGAACCCGTTTAAATATATAACCCAAATGTGACCCTTAAATACCTAATTCTCATTTTCCTTAAAATAATATTCCAAAACCCTCACCCGTCAAATTCTTATCTCTTTGCCGGTCTCTGTTTTTATTTTTATAAATGTAATTGTTGCAACATATGCCTTATCGATATTTGTTGATTACGATCAATTTTTCTCCGCGTTTCGTGGCGGGATGCGGACCTTAAACGGTTGAGACGGTGACATTGCTAAGAAAAAAAGTGGTTAAATACATAAAAGAAACGTATGAAGTTACAACGACTCTGTTATGGAGATCGAAACACAGATAAAAGACCGTTATATAGCGGTAACAATGTTTTTCAGTCGGTATCGATTTCATTCTTCACGGTACCAGCACTTTACCGTCAGTCGATATAGCCTACGATACTTAAATTTGAATACACTTACATTTTTAACAAAATTTATCCCAGGAAGTCAAGAAAAAAAACGAAACAAACAAATGAAAATTATTAAGAAAAAATCAGATCATATATACTACAAGTGGTAAACTTTTAAATTTAGAAACTTGAGGAGGTCAAAATGATATTTTACAAAGTTGAGTGGTGAGTTTTGAAGTTTTTTTAAAGTTGAGGGGTAGAAGGTGTCGGTGATAAAGGCCACCGACACTTGCTATTAAGAGTAATGAAATCGAGTATATCATTTGGTTCTTCTCTTTTAATCTAGTATACCAAAATGAACCTTTTTAAACCGTCATGTCTTGACTTGAACGTGGTATGACCCGTTTTACCATACTTAATAAGGTTATTCTTATTTTGTGGTAAATGTATTCGTAAATATATTAAATTAATTCCCTAAATCCTTTATTTAAGATGTATCCTACTTTGTTAACTTTTTTTTTATCGGCGAACATTGAATGTGCGACGTCGCACCCCCATTACATGGGAGAGCCTAGTCTAACTCCGGCCAATATGTTGTCTTAACCGGGCCCACTTGGCGTCAGAGTTGGAGAGCATCCAAGGAAAAATCTCACCCAATACGGCACCTTCCGGGCTTGAGGGAGAGCCGAGGCTCGAACCATGGATCGGCGTGGGTAAAACCCTGGTGCATCAGCCTAAGAACTAGACCTCATTTGCATGTCTTAGAAATTAATGGTGGTGGCAGAGATTGAACTCGGGTCCCTTGGGACTTAAGACCTCACCTCAACCACTACACCACAACCTCTTTTGGCATCCTACTTTGTTAACTTGATATTTTAATCAACTATTTTATTGGAATTTTTTTTGATAATTTATATTGATAATTTATTAAGGTATAATCAACTAGATAATGGATTAAGAGTAGTAAAATATATTAACCCAAATTTGGTTTAACTCTTAGGCCCCTACTCTCTTCAATTACTTTCATTGTAAGAGGCCCTCTCCCATTTATATTCCATTTAATGTTCGAAGAGCAACAATTAAATAACCACGTGTTACGGGTTTCGTATATACTGACCGTAAATATCTAATCACCTTAAGTTTGATGATAAGTCTTTTCAAAGCGATTAACAACTAAAAGTAAGTTAGAGTTTTGACTTTTAATTTTATAATAGGGAAAAATACAAAAATGGACATTTGACCAAATTTTTTATCAAAAATGACATCCTTATTTAGCCTATTGATTCATGGACATTACACTTAACAGTCGGCAAATGCCGGCTAACTAGCTGGCATAAAATTCCGTGACAACATTCCAATTGTAAGAGTACGAACCAATAAGAATTTGACATGTGTCATTCTTAGCCGTGTAATAGCCGGCTAAATACAGGTTTAGCCGTCTTTTTGATTTAGCCGGCTATAGCCATCTAATAGACGGCTTAGCCTCCGAATTTTTTCAAAAATTGTTTTGGCTTGAGCCGGCTCCGTTCACGGCTTGGCTTTTTGGCTTCTTAGCCGGCTTGTGTTTTTTTTTTTTTTATAAACTTTATATATAAATCATAGTTTGACATCTTAAAATTTTTTGTTGTTTCATATCTTAAAATTTTACAAATGGGAAATGTTCCTAACACTCTTCCAGAGTACATTTTTTAGAAGAATTTTGTCGATGAACCGAACACTCCTCCTGCCGAAGATGTGCCGAATAACGTTGACGAAACAATGAATCCTCCTACCGAATATGTACCGAATAATGTTGACGATCATCAAAATAACGTTGTAGATCACTCTGCGTCTAAACAACAAGAAACTGTTAGAGTTGACGACTTATACGATTACGACGAAGATTGGGCGGCGATGAATGAATTGAATGAAGCACAAGATGGAGGCAGTCGTTTTACTCCTACTTGGGATCCATTTGAAGACGATACGACCGATTTAGACGCCCGTTGGAGTCCTTAAAATTAATTTGTATTTTAATTTACTTTTATTGTAAACATTAAAATTAATTTGTATTTTAATTTACTTTTATTGTAAACCTTTATTTTATGTTTTTAATTGAATTTTATGTTTTAAAATGTTATACAAGTATTTAACTGATTGAGCCTACTGTTTTAATAGATTAAACCGACTGTTTTAATTGATTTAGCCTATTGTTTTAATAGATTAAGCCTATTGTTATACAAGTATTTAAGAAAATACATCATAAAATTTTAATAATTATATAAACAATCGATACAACAACAAAATGATCCAAAATATATTAATTGTTAAACGAAAATACATAACTTAACGAAAATATTACTCTAAGTTTCAGTTACGATAGTAGGAACACAACGGCAGGTATAAATTCTATCTGCCATAAATTGCCGATATTTCTCAACATTGTCCCAAAAATCTCCATCTAAATTTAACGGCTTCGTCAGAGTTAAATGTTCCATTACCATACAAACTAGAACCCCCCGAATTTTCAAGTAGGTAACGGTGATTGCTTTGAATGAATTTTTCAGTGGTTGAAAATGTGAACTTTTTCTCTTGTTTACCTGTTTTTCTCCAGTAATGAATGTTCACTAACAAAGCTCCAAAGTGAACCGCAAATCTTTAAGTTGATCTTTAATCAATTCACCAACTACCTGTTTATTTGCTTTTCTTAAACAAGGGTACGTCTGCATTCGTGAACACGTGTGCTGGTTATTAAAATACCTCACATGAAACACACTAGACTCACCATAGCTATATGCCCTAATACGCCACTCACAATCAGGCTTAACACACGATGTATCAAACCTTTTCGGTTTAGATATATTAACTTTGAAATCAAAACACTCTTTCAGACACAGTTTCGAAAGCTCCAACTTTAAATGATCCTTATCTTTAAAACACATACCTACACAAACATCACGCGATTTATCATCTGGCACACTTTTACTATCTGTAACGAATTGATCGGGGGTTGGGTCACGAAGCAAATCTGGCTTATATGATGGTTCAAATGATGGCTGAAACCAAGGCTCTTGGGTCTCTTCAATCGAGAAAAGATTACCTCCTAAAAACTTTAGCTCTAAATAAAACTTGTATTTATCAGGCTCGTAATTATCTAGCACACATTTATCTGGATCATGACTATCTGCTGGAACATTTAAATCAAACGGTAATTCTAATTTAGTTATTGGTGAAGAGCTTGAGATTGGCAATCTACTAGAACCAATTGACCCACGAAGTTTGTTAGACGAACCATTAGAAACAGGTTTCCTTTTAGATGAACCAACACCATCTTCTTGAACTACATACAACTTAAATATTTCATATGGATTTTTTCCAACTATACGCAAAAAAACGAAATATCACCGTCGTCAAATATGTCGATTGGATCAGTAAATGTTGACATTTTATACGATAATCTACTAATATTCTTAGGACCACAAACTTTTGAAAGCATACCTAAAAATGAAGAGTAAGTACCATCAGTGTATAACGTTAAACCACGTATTCAATGGCAACCCCAACAATATCCTAGTTACCACCGCTATAAATTACAATGTTCACAGACATTTTGCATATATTACAAAACTGAATCAAAAAGAAAAAAAATAATGGTAAACACTGATATGGATTAATGTAAATGGTAAATACTAAAACAAAAGGAGAAAAAAAAAAGAAGGCTAAGTCTACTTTTAGCCGCCTAAAATGATGAAAAATCGAAAGGAGACGGCTAAAAAGCCAAAAAGCCAAGCCGTGAACGGAGCCGGCTCAAGCCAAAACAATTTTTGAAAAAATTCGAAGGCTAAGCCGTCTGCTAAATCAAAAGGACGACTAAACCTGTATTTAGTCGGCTATTATACGGCTAGGAATGACACGTGTCAAATTCTTATTGGTTCGTACTCTTACAATTGGAATGTTGGCACATAATTTTATGCCGGTTAACTTAGCTGGCTTTAGCTGTCTGTTAAGTGCAATGTCCATGAAACAATAGGCTAAATAAGGATGTACATTTTTGATAAAAATCTTGGTCAAATGTCCATTTTTGTATTTTTTCCTTTATAATAAGTTTTGGTGTTAAGACTTGATGCTATTTGGTAGTCTTTTAATAATTTTATTAAGAGGTTATATCTGAATTGTTCAAAGGTAAGAGGTGTTTATTTCGCTAAAATTCATATCTTAATGGTTCATTTTACTTTTTAATGGTTCAGCTGTAAAACCATACTGAACTCTTAATGGTTCAACACTTGTCAAATAACCTCTAACTTCCATTCGTTTTGAGATGAAATGACCAAAATACCCTTTTACTTTTAAACCTTTAGTAGTCAAACACGCATAAAACCTAAAGATGTTATTTTAAACCATTAATACCAAAACTCGTTACATTTTCTCAACCACAAATGAAGTATTTGTGTGATTAAATCTACTATATGATCCATGTGCATGTGGTCTCTTTTAAGTCTTTTTATCATCCGCCAACAGAATTCAAATTTGCAACAGGTGACAAAGATAAAAACCGGTAACTCTCCGGTAGCCGGTTTCCAACCCTCCGGCTACAAAAAACATTTCATAATTTCCATTTTTAGTTAAACATCCCAAAATGAGTATAGCCAAGCTCGTCACTGTTCTAACTATAATCTTCGTCGTCTCCGTCGTGTTTCTCATCGCCGAACTCCTTTTCATCCTCCGGCGCCGCCGTTTCTTCCCTCCACAATCCACCCAACCTCCCATCTCCGGCGACGACCAAAACCCCACTAAATTGCTCTATTTCTTCGGCTTGAAATCCGAGACACGTGTCGAGCCATCGGAAGCTCTGGAAGATCCTGTGATCGACGTTTTTAAGCTGTTGGAAGCAAATGGGCGGTCGAGGGTTCTTTGTACGATTAAAGAAGATGATATAGAAGAGGTTGAGTCAACTTCTTTGCCCGTCGTTGACTCTGTCGAGATAGTGTCGTCGGCGACGGAGAAAGTGTCGTTGCAAGCGTGTTTTGAGTCGGAGGAGGCGGCGGAGAGAGTGTTCTCCTCGCCGTGTGATTCGCCGATGTTTTTTACTCCGATGGGATCTCCGGCACGAGATGGTGTGAGTTCAGAGATTGTTTCGCCGGTGTCAGGGAACAGCTGTGCTACTGCTGGTGGCTGGTGAACGACAGTTATGGCCGGTGAACACGTACTAGTGTTGTACTATTTGCTTCTTAATATGTTTGATCTTCAAGTATGCCTGTAGCTATTTTTTATTACTTTTTTATTTTTTATAATTAACTCGTTTAAAAAAGCCCCTCTTATGCGTACACCACCCGCCGTCGTCTATACGACTCGTATAGATGACATATGTGTGTCAGATTTGTCTTGCGGCTGGGTATATCGTATGTGTTGCGTACACCACCTGTCGTCGTCTAAAACGGTTCAAACTTTTAACCAGAAATAATATATCGATTTTCAAAACCTCTTAAACAATTTGAAAGTTTCATACATTTTTTTAAAGGAAAACACAAGATTTGCTTAAAATTAAAAGATTTTGTTTATTTTCTATACTAATCCTGAATTGTTTATTAAAGCTGTTTTACTCTAAAAGGGATTTAACTTTTTTAATTACAAGTTGTTTTAACCTAGAGCGGTTCCAATCACCAAGTTAAGTATGAGCTCACACAGTAATACTGTTTATGAATAGTGACTGTATGTGCACCTAGTGACTTTGTAAAGTAGTTTTTCTGAAAAGAAGTTTAATATCGTTACATCAAATTGTAAATTTTATACTTCGTTATATGTAATGACAAGCGATGATAGTTTATTACATTCTCATTAATTTAACCCAGATGAACAATAATGTTTTATAGTAAGTTTAAAAATGGTTAGTTTATAAATTATAATATAATACTAAAAGTTAATTACACAAATGGTTCATGTGATTATAGTTACATTTTTGTTGTCTAAGTCTCAAAACGTATATGTATAAGTTATTTGGTTTTAGTATTGAAGGATACTTGAGTTTGTCATAATTGTACAATTTCTAGGTGTAACATTAACTTTAGTTAAAAATTTTAAATGGTTGGGTTGAAATGATATCTTTTTACCATTGTTCAAACTAGAGGGACCGGCTATGTGACTTATTGAAAATAAAAAGTCAGCAATTGTTGGTCCTCGATTGCTCCGGCAAATAGGGGTGTTCAAAGTCGGATATCCGAAATTTTAGGATAATGGATTTCACTATCCGAATCCGAATCCGAAATTTCGGATATCCGAAAATTCGGATACGGATTCGGATAGTGAAACGGATATCCGAAAATATAAAAAAATATAAAAATATATAAAAATAATATTTTTAAATTACAAAAACAATTAAAAACCTTACATTAAAAAATATACATATAAAAATATATAAATATAATATATCGGGTTTTGATTCAAATTTTCTTATTTTTAAATAATAAAAATAATTAAAAAATATATATAAATATAATATTTCGGATATTCGGATATCCGAATTATCCGAAAATCACTATCCGAATTTCGGATATCCGAATTTTCGGATAATTCGGATTCGGATTCGGATTTTCGGATTCGGAATTTTTTGAACACCCCTACCGGCAACCCACCCATAATCTAACCTTATGTTGGACTTAATCTTTTGTTTGTTCACGTGAGAAGTTTAAACTTGGAGTGAAAATGTCATTTTTAAAAGGTAAAAAAGTTGAAAGCGTGATTCGAAAAAGTTTGATTATTAGTATTTAATTAAGGAGTTTGAGTATGAATATAATTAGTTTGAATTAGTTAGTTAGAGTTACTAAGTGATTAGTATTGTTTAGCATTTATCTAGTAAGTTTAAGATAATTCTAAGAATATTTGGATTGTCATTTGAGTCAAAGTAGGTTTAGATCTGTTAGACTATATATATAAGGATCATTGTAATCACTAAATTAATAACGGAGATTGTATAATTTAAAAGATATCTGAATTTAAAACCTCCTTTAGCTATGTACCATCCTTTGTCGACTTTGCCCTTCATCCCTTTCATTACCATGCATTACCGACATTGGCTTCTAGGCTAGCATAGTACAATACAAAAGACCGAACTACATCTCCCCCAATTCATATCATCATCCATTGATGGAACCACCGGTAAGCTTATAGGATTTTCTAAAACAAACGTGAAAGGAAGTTATTGTTACATAAATGGAATTAACTTTATTACTAACGGTTTTTATTTTAAACTTGTTTAAACCTTTGTTTTATATTTTAGTTTTTAAAATTTAGTTTATGCTTTTCAAATTTAATACATAAATGGTTCTATGGGTTTAATATTTTTTTAAACAAACTTAAAAAAAAAGTTTAAAGGAAGTTAGTGATAGACCTCCACCTTATTATAAAATTAAACCAATAACTAAAATATGCAACTTTTGAAACTTTAATACATAAGATGGTCCTATGGTGTCTTTGTAATTCTCGTATACATAAGAAGTTTTTTAGTTAGATATGTTGATGTTCTTCTTAATCATTGTTCTAAGACGAGTAGATAATCCGAAAGTATTGATTCAATTTAACTAGAAATGTTGCTCCGCGCTCTATGGCGGGAGGTAACCTAAAACGGTTGAGACAGGTGACATTAACTTGGCTAAACAAAAAGGAAACGTGATTAAATAAATTTTTAGTCGACAGGAGGCAAAACCCTAAACGATTGAGGTGGTGATATTAACGTGACTAAGCACAAAAATAAACGTGGTCAGATACATAAAAGAAATGTATGAAGTTACGACGACTTAGTTGTGGATATCGAAATATAGACAAAAGACAGTTATATAACGGAACCGATGTTTTTTAGTCGGTGTCTATCTTATTCTTCACGGTACCAGCATGTCACCGTCAGTCGATATAACCCACTATACCTAAAAAATACTCTATTTTGAATACGACTTCGTTTTTAACAAAATTTATACCGGGACGTTAAAAAACAAACAAACGAAAATTATTAAGTAAAAGTCAGATTATATATAATACAGGGGTAAACTTGAAACTTAAAAAAACCTGAGATGAGCAAAATAATATTTTATAAAGTTAAGTAACAAAGAGGAAGGGTTTATCAAAGTGACGTAATAACACTTGCTATTAAGTGTTATTATAATTTCACATATCACAAAAACAAACCCCTCAAAACTTTTGTAGTTTTTTAGCACGCAACCAACTGAAAATAAATTTAAAAAGGAATATTTCATTAACTAATAATCAATAATCTTTAGTGTTTCACTTAAATTACGAGTCATTTATATCTCTTTCCTAAATTTCTTTATTACATACTAGTTTTAAACCATGGGGTGAAACGTTAACACTATATTGATAAATATCCTAACACATTTTTTAATACAAATTTGATATCAAACTTAATTAAAAAACTTCTAATTAAATATTAGCAAACTTTATTCTAACACATATTTATTTAGAATACAAAAGTAGAATTTTCAAATTTTATATATAAAATTAAAATATTGGTTTTTTATTGATAAAATTTTAAAAACTCGCTTTTAGATAATAAACTTTAAAAACTCGTTTTTTTAAAATATTCACGTTTGATAATAAATTTAAAAAAAATGTGTGTCAATGGTTATAATGATGAAATTGATTTAGTAAAATGCTTATTTATGTAATCTTTTTTAAAAAATGAGTTAAATATGAAATTATTGGATGGAAGATGTAAATGTGGTTTTGGGGGAAAATGGATGCGAGGATGAATATAGTGTTGACAAGTGACACAAAATTTAGTTTTTTATTATAATAGAGATTTACCCAACCTTAAAATTTAATTACATATTTTCTCTTTCTAAAACCTATATATTACATATTTATCCAATTCATTTAAAATAACTTATTTTATTACCAATATTTACCCTTAATGAACCAATTAAAGTACTATTTACATATATCTCTTTCCTAAATATTTGTGTGGGGCATTTGGATAATTTTAAGTTAATTGGAGAAATATGTAATTAAAGTTAGGAGTTGAGAATATATGTACTTTAGAAGTTTAATAGAGGAAATATGTAAAAAAAACCAAATTATTTATAAGATAGTGTAATAACAAAAACCGCTCAAGTTTTAAAATTGTTTTATTATTATGAAAGTTTACATAAACATTTTTTTTATAAATTAAATGACCTAAAACATATATGAAAGTTTGTTAAAATTTAGTCTTTTGTTTTTCAAGTTTAACTTGAAGTAGAAACAAGAAAGTAATCGTGTAGAAAAAATACACTTAATAAAAACCAAGTTTCAAACCTTTTAATATATAAAACAACCTTTTTAAAAAAAAATGCCAATGTGTTGTGCGTATAACATGCGTGATTATTCGTATAAGATGCATTATTATAATTTTAAAACACGTGTTATTATCATTCTAGAACAAACGTTATTGTTATTATTCATATAACATCGTTATTATCATTTTAAAACACGCGTTATTATCATTTAAAAAAAAGTTATAATAAAACATTCGTTATTATTATATAACGTGCGTTATTATTATTATGTAGACTCATTTATCCCTCGTCCCAATGACACATGTCGCGTACCGCTAAAAACCTTTTATATCAAATTATCAATAACCGGTCTATATATACATAGGTTATAAAAAAGTGTGTTTTTATATTCAAACTAAAGTTAAAGATAAAATGATAAATTGCTCCACTTAGCTTTCTTTTAAAATTGATTACCACTAAAACCCGGGCACTAAGTGGGTCGCCCTTTGAAGTTTGAACAACATCTATCTTTTATATTTTTCTTTAAACATATATTTTTAGAAGTAGGGCTCGTTTGGAGTCATGCATTATAATAGGGGCTTGTTCTTAATCTAGTTTCATAAGGGGAGTCATTCGTCATTGTCAAAGGCGATTTCTTCCCCACCTCTAGTTATGTCAGTTAGTAGCTAGGGAAAATATATGCGCTTCCCAAGCATCATTATTGGCATTAACGATTTCTCAAGCCATCGTGTTCCGATCAAGAAGGCAAGAATGTTTCAAGTATTAGAACTTTAATTATAGCATTTTGTTGTTGAATAATTATTGAAAACTAAGGTGACTCAAGTTCATTCGAGGTTTTGATGGTGTATATCGTTTTACGATGAGTTTTTAATTTAATCAAACTAGTAAAAACATTGAGCTACAACAATGATACAATACGTTGCGATTGGGAGCTTTGCAAGTGTGGGGGTGAAAATGATTATAAAAGTCACAAAGATTACAAAATACTTAATATGCGAGTTGTATTTGATGTTGTGTTAAGTAACTTTAGTGACCTATTGGTTATGAGAAACCTCTTTCTTAGGTCCTGTTTAGTTCGTGAAATTCAATAAATTAAAAAAGTTTTCATCAAAAATTGTATTTGATCGTTCAAAGTTACAAAACTTTCATTCAAATTCCTCTTGGTGATGGAAATCAACAATCCTTTCACATGGTAAATGAATGTTTTAAATCAAATAGTGTAATCATTCCAACACCGGTTGATTCATAACATTTACGAAAATGTGAGGATTCAAAAAACGGTTGAAGAACGTGACAAAATCGATTACCAAACCAAGGAATCGATTGAACATGTTTCAAGGAACGTGACAGAGCAATCGAGTAGGTTTTAGGCAGAGGGAGAGTGACATATCGATTGAAGATAAATGATATTCTTAGTTTCGATACTTCCGAATCATTTTACGAATCAAATGAGAGCATTCACAGCAATTTCCCCATATGTTTGTGAGTGAGGTTTCTTATATTTTAGGGAGTAGTTTAAAGTGGTTGTGAGTGAAGGATAGAGAAAATGTATAAATTGTTTGTATATTTGGGGAAAACATTGTTCACCTGCATAAATTTTTTAATATTTTTTAAAAGTGTTGTAAGTGGAGAAGAGAGAAAAGTTAATAATAAATGTATAAAAAATATTATTTAATTAAAAATTAGAGAGAAAATGTAGTGATTTTTAATGTAATTATAGATATGAGGATAAAGAAACTGATGAGAATGCTCTTACCCTTACTCTATTCGTTTGTTATGATATTTTAAAACATAAAACAAGTAGTTAATTAAAAAGTGTCTTATTCCTCCCCTCTAATTTTTATTGTTCACAAACAAAAGAAAAATTCATTTTAAGATTTGTGAAACAAGATAGTTTTAAGTTAATATTATTTTTATCATTATATGTTAAATTCTGATGTCAATAACTAAATGGAGGTTAAATAGAAAACGTGCAAATCATTTATGTTTTTTAAAATAATAAATTAATTTATAATTTACTAAACAGGTGATAAAAACAAGACAAAGTATTCAAATCTATGGCCAATTTTGAACTCAACGGCTATGTAGCAAGTCATTTAATGCGTAACAAACAAATTTTAGGATCATGGGTTGAGATTTAGTAAGAACCTTAATTTGGAAAATGGTATTTGATTACTTTTTTAAAGTTTTTTTTTAAAGTATACGTCAGGATTCTCTTGGTAGATAGATGTTATCTAAATCCGGTCCAACTACCCCATCAATTCGGATCGAACCCCCAACCCAGGCGACAACCCAGAAATGGGAAAACCTTCTGGCTCAACCCAAATAATTCTTTTAGATGTGACTCAAACCCAAAACCTCCACTATTGAAAGTCTTGGGGGGCCAACGATATTTTTTTATAAGGATTATATCACACTTTATTATAAAGATCTGGGAGTAGGTTCCCGAGATAATCTTTCAGTATTAGGTATTATTTGACTGTTACTTAAAAAATTATGTTTATATAAATGTTTTTGAGTAAAAAAATTAATTTTTAAGTAAAAACCTATAAGAATTGTATAAATACTTGATTTTTTTAACAACAATCATTTACTTCTAAATACCACCTAAACCTCCACTTATAGGATTTGAACTCACATCAATTTATGAGGGTAATCATCAATGTCAATATGCTAAAAGTTCATGGGCAATATAAATACTTGTATATATTGTTTTAATCATGATATATAAAACGGTTATGTAACATGTCTCGTAATTCTTTCCTTAAAGTTGGTTTACGCAAAAGCTACCAGGATCATATTTAGACCAATTAAACAGAGGCAAAGTGGTTACTATTGTTATAACAACTTTCTCTAAAAAGTATTTATGTTATTATTTGTGCTTCCATTATGTATTAAAAGAAAGGGAAAAGAAAACTTATTACATTATGAAAGTAAGGTAAGGTTCAAATGTTAAACAATTTTTATGTGATAACCATGATAATCACTCTCAAACATAGTGTTACGTATATGTATCAATTATCATTATGTTAATGTTACATATATGTAAACACTATGTATCACGTATATGTCACATTATTTGGTACGTATACGTAAGACTCATCATTTCCGTATTTACGTTCAAAATATTTATTCAAGATACTTAAATACTATTTTAACAATTAAAATAAAAAATAATTTATAAATTATGTGATTGTTTTATAGTGGTTAACACAGTTATCACGTAAAAACATTTGAATCCTTCCCTATGAAAGTAAACTCGTAAATTTAAAGACACTAATTATGAAAATTTTTGAATATTAAAGTCATGCGTTATTTCATCTTCTTCGTCCTAAGAGGATCCGCAACGAAGAAGGGCTGTAGACTTCTCCCTCCCTCCCCCTCTCTCCCCCCCCCTATTGACTTCTTCAAACCTCCCTCAAGTCCTCGACGTCTCTTAGTTTTTCCCGTTTCTCATCCGTGGTCGTCCGTGGCCATGAACATCCGCTATTGATCAGTGTTCATAGGTACGGATGACCAATTGACCTGGTTTTAATCATATTACTTTATAACTTTATCATGAAGTGGTGAAAGAATGTTTCGAATGTTAAACTAAAGTATCAATTATTCATTATTATATCTATATTTAAATATGATAATCTAAAAAGAAGTTTCATCTTCACCTTATATGAAAAAAGAAAAAGGTAGCTTTAAGATGAGCCAAGAAGATCACATGATTCCATGGGTCCCATTTTCCATATCTTAACGTTTAAAAACCAAACACAAAATTCAAAACTTAAATTCATAATCTTCAAAAACAATATCCAGAAATCAATTGATAACCTAATCACTGTATTAAACAAAACAGATTAAAGAATCATAATCATAATCATCATCAAACTCATCTTCTCTACCAATCGAAATCACATTTGGTTCTCTCAAATTTCACAGACGAAACCTTACCTTTAGAACTCAACGGAACCTTCAAATCACACTCGAATTTAGGTTTAAATTTGGGCGTTTTCGCCCACCACACTTTAAATCTGATCTTCAATCTCAACTTCAAATCAATTTTGTAAACATCATCATTCTTCTCCGAATCATACTTCGATTTCTCACCGTTACCAAACCCTAACACCTGCTCGCCTTTAAACACAACACTCACATTATTCTCCTTCTTATGCCCTAAATAAAACCCTTGCACATCCGCCGTCGAAAATCTCCGGCCGTGATAAATCGCGTTGGCCTCGATGTGATCGTAGTAGATCCCTAACCGCCGGTTAGGGTTCCGGAACGTCATGTTGACGGAGAGGTTGTAGTAGAGAGTATCGTTGGTAGGGGAGAGGGTAAATCGGGTGAGCGTGACGTCATCGACGTGAAATTTGGGGACGTTAGGGCGGAAGATGAACCAGAAGATTAATCCGATGATGGCGAGGATGACTGCGATGGTGATTAGGATCTGGCAGATGAGATTGAAGATGCAACTGCAGATGCAACTGAAACAGCAGGTTAAGGGGTTGCAGGTGCCGCCACCTCCGCGGCGGCCGGGGCGGTTGTAGGATTTGGTTTTTGGTTGGATCGGAGGGCCGTAGAAGGCTCCGTTGAGGTGAGGTTGTTGCGGCGTCGGCGGCATTATCGGAATCGGAGAGGGTTTGCAGATGGGTTGTGAATTGTGGAGATGTGAGTTTTTTCGGGTATAAAAGGGTTTTTTTCAAGGAGTGGGGAGCTAAAAACACGATGGAGTATAATGTAACGGGTGACGAGAGGAGTTATTATCGGTTGAAAAGTGAATATGGTGCTCTTAAGCATCTAATTTAGACAGGGTCAGTCTTGAGGATTTAAACGTCTCGGTCGAGACGGATTAAAAGGCTCATACGAACAAAATATGTAAACTAATTTGTTTAAACGACGATTAACGTTATAACAATAAATATAAAAAAAAGGCACAGCAGCAATTCACCTTTAAAAAAAAATTTTGATATTGGATTTTAAGTTTAAAACTAGAAATTTTGACCCGCGCTTCACTGCGAAAGACAAACCTTAAATGGTTGAGACGATGTCATTAACGTGGCTAAATAAAAGAAAAAAAATTCGTGGTTAAATACATAAAAGAAATGTATTAAGTTACGACAGCTTGGTTGTGGAGATTGAAACATATATAAAAAACAGTTATATAACGGTATTGATGTTTTTCAATCGGTGTCGGTCTCGGTCTCATTCTTCACGATACTCGCACGTTACGGTGGGGCGGGGCGATTAAAAGAAACGTATGAAGTTACGACGGATCGGTTATGGAGATTAAAACATTTATAGAATATATTATTATGTTTCAAACGTCGTGGTTTAAGAATTTTAAAAAGGTAATTTAATAGAATAAAAGTCAAAAGGAAAAAAATGGGTATGAGAAGGGGATGGAAACATTGACCTCCAACTTCAATAATATAGCACTTTTCAATTCCTCTAACGCAATCTTTTTGTTTTAATATGAGTATAAAAACATTTAAACACTAAGGGTGAAGGGGCGTATGTGGGTAAGGCAATCGGGTAAGAGAACCCACGCGGGTACACCGTCGCCGACGCCTAACCTAGTTAAAATGCTGGCTTTTGCGGGTATATTTACCCGAGTATGAAGACACAAATATAGCCGTTGTAAATAATTAATTTTGGGTATTAGGGTATTAGGGTTGTGCCCCCATCAATTTTGAATATTAGGGTAGCATTTGGGTAAAAATGAGGTGACACACCCTCATTGGATATTTTGTTAAGGTAGTTTTTTGGATGAGGGTTCTAATGCTTTCCAGAAAAAGAAAAAAAAATTCACTGGAACACTAGTAATGAGCCACGTGGCCTGTGATGGGAGGCTCACCGACCATGCAAAATGTGGTTTAGTAAATAAGTCCAACCATTATAAAGATTAAAAGTGTCCAACCATTGATATTGGGTTTTAAGTTTAAATATGTCAAACCATTATAAAGATTAAAAGGGCTCAACCATTATAAAAATTAAAATGTCCCAACCATTATAAAAAAGGGCCCAATATATTTTTAAGTTTTTATAAAAAAAGACCAAATATATAAACGGTATTTAAAATTTTATAAAAAAACATATATATACACAAACCTCGTAAAAATTTTAGGCCCCCGAAAAAACGGGCCCTGGCTGGCCAGCCCGGCTTGGCCTACCCCAGGGCCGACCCTGAACTTAGATACAAAACTCATCAAAACGACGCAGTTTTGATTAAAATTTTTGTAAACCCTTACAACTAATTCACAACTTCTAAAAAAAAGTCTCTGCTATCTTCTATTTAGATGAATGAATAAACAAATTAATTTTAACATGCCCATCATTTATCAAGTCTTCTAAACATTTACTACCAAATTAACTGGTACCAAATGAATAAACAATTGATACTGTTTGGATTCAGACGAGGCGATGGCTAGCATAGAATTCCAAAATAAATAAAACTGAACTTCGATGAATGAATATAAATCACTATCAAATTAATTTCAATTGGAACAGCTATATGAAGTGATTTTATGGACGAACGATAGTACTCTATCATTGGACGAATGATAGCATGGACTAATTTTGCGAAGCTGCGTATTTTAAATGATTTAACTAAGAGGGTTTATGAAAATTTTAATCAAAACTACTTCGTTTTGATGGGCTTCGCATCTAAGTTAGATGTTTAACAGCATCATATTCACTTTTAGAGGATTCACAACAGTTTCCTCATTTATTTGAGAGTGGTGTTCCCCATATTTTAGGGAATGGTTTAAAGTGGAAGAGGAAGAAAATGTATAATTTTTTTGTATATTTGAGAAAAACACTGTTCACCTGCATAAATTTTTTAATATTTTTTAAAAGTGTTGTGAGTGGAGAAGAGAGAAAATGTAATGATAAATGTATAAAAAACTATTATTTAATTAAAAATGAGAAAGAAAAGCTAGTGATTTGTAGTGTAATTATAGAGATGGAGATGGATAAACTGATTAGAATGCTCTTACTTATATTCAAAGATAACATAATAAATATTATTTAATTATTTTTAGCATAATTTTTATATAAAGTTTGGGCTCAAGCTCATTTATTAAACAAGTCATGATAAAAGCTCGAGCTCGATTAAAACTCATTTAAGTTTGGCAGCTGATCACAGGTGGATCGACTCGTTCTCACCTCTAATATAGGGTGTCAGGCGAGTTCAATACAAAACCACTTTTAAAGAGAGGATGATAAGAACTGTATAAATGTTTGTACGAAATGCATGAAAGGTAATAACATATCATCAATAAGAAAATTAAACACTTAAGATACCATCTTATTTTTCATATTTAAAACAATAACTATAATTGTATATATAGTTCTATATTTTAAATTGAATAAATTGCAGTTTTCATCCCTGATGTATGATGGTTTTAACAGGTTTAGTACACCCCTAACACTTTGAGTCCCTGAAGTTACATTTCTTAACGCTTTTGGTCCAATTTCGTTAACTTCGTTAAGTTTTTCAGTTAAATCATGTTAAATGACCAAAATACCCTCTTCATCCCCATTCCACCACCACCGGCCGACCACCACCTGCCACCACTCCCACCCACGTGTCGCCCTCTCTTCTGGCAGCCCCTCTCTAGCGGCCAACCACCACCTGCCACCACCCACAAACGGCTTGTTAGCCAACGTCAGTTATATATACAGAAAATTTATATCTTTTTTCAAAAAATATTAAACACATAACTAAGTAATAACCCTCAATTTTTTCAATGTAGTTTTGATTAAATCTCAATAAATCACAACCACTTTAAAAAAATATTAAAAAATTGTGTGGTTGAACAGTGTTTTCCCTCAAATATACAGAAAATTTTTAACTTTTTTCTCTTCTCTACTCACAACTACTTTGAACTACCCCCTAAAATATAGGGAACTCACTCACATAAATATACAGAACCGTCTGTGAATGCTCTAAACAAACCAAAAAAATGAAGAGATGGTGAACGACCGGTCCCTAGAGGTGTTTAAAAAAACAGGTTAGGACCCGGTAAACCGAACCCGACCCGCCCAGTGTCCAAACCGACTTGAGGCAAATCAGCCCGGAGCCGACCCAACCCGTATATTTTTTTCTAAACCACCGACTTCAACCCCGACCCAGTGTGGTTTGGAAGGTGAAACCGGTTTAGAACCCGACCTGGTGCAGTTTGGCTATGAAACCGGTTTATAACGTTTGTAAATAAAAAGAGTCGTTAATATAACCCCTTTTTGACCGTTTTTTCTAAAAAAAATTAATAATTTCGCCTCCCAATGTTGGTATATAATTAGTTATTGGTTGTATTTTGACCTCATCGAAGTTTATTAGTTTTTAATTAGGAGTATCGACGGCTATTTTTTTGTAACGTATTTCAATTTATGTTTTTTGTATTTTTTTTAATATTTAATAAAAAAAATGAAGTTTATTTTGTTTTATTTGTATTTTAATAATTAAAATAAATTTTTATTTTGAAAAACCTAGTTCAACCCGACCCGTGTCGGTCCAAGCCCGACCCACTTCGCCTCGGATAGAGTCGTTTCATCCTACCCCAAACCGACCTTGACCCAAACCGGTCCCATGGAGGGGGAAATCCATCGGGTTTAGGACGCAATCGGAAAAGACAATAATTCTCTTTTTTTTTATTTAATTAAAATTTATATATATTTTAAAATATAGATCTAAAAATTCTCATTATTGTTTTGTAAGAGTTGGTCTACACTCTACAGAAATGGATGGATATTCATAATAGAATGTCATTTGCATCAATTAACTAAGAATTATGAGAATATCAAGCAATTATTACAGTTTACATTAGTTTCAATCATTCCTTTAATCTGATAGTCATTAAAAATATACTTTACAACCAAACAACAATATCAAAACCAATTTTAACCATATTTCAACCATTACGTAAATACAAGTAAACCATATAGTTATTAGATTACTACAACTAGGCAACAAGTAAAATAAAAGGGTTAGCTAAACAAGAGACCGAGTCATATATAGTACGGTTTATCTTTGGACCAACTTGGTTCAATCCATGTATGAGGGTAACAATGATGTGTAGTTCCGAATAAATCTACACCGAAACTTTCTTGGATATTTTTGTCATTGAATGTGATACTTGCGTGTTTCGAGAGAATAAAACACTATCTTCGTGCCCTCATTATGCAATAACCTTGGAAAATAGATCTTATTCTCCATTTCTGGTGATTTGGCTTCAACGCAGATACATGATGTATTTGAAATATAAATCATGTGTTTTCCCAAGCCATCTGTTTTCTCCCATTCTTCCGTAGACTCGTTTATTTTGAACACCTCAACCGATTCTCCAAACCCGCCCACAATAACTAGAAAAAGATGTTGATCACAATTTGCTAGAAATTATTGTCACAGAGATCTACAGCTACTTATTGGGGCTTTGTCTACATCAACCTCCCAAGAGTAATCATCTTCAGTCATGTCTCTAAAAACATCAAGTCCTTTATTGTTACACAAGGCATAAACATCTCGACCATTGAATGTTGGGAAGTGATGAGAATATGGATCATCACCACCAAAATTCAAACGAAATTCATGTTGATTCCCGAGATACAAAGTGGATGAATACAGGCCATTGCCCAGATGTTGTAAACCCAACAACCATACAATCAGGGGAAGTAGGTGGCGCTGAGAAACAAAAGTGAAGGGGATTAGGCATTCAAAGCAAGAAACCAACCCTGCCGCGGCTCAAGGGTGTCACGGCCAGAATGTAGGAAATCGAACGATCAAGAGGTCAAGGACAATCCAGCCGCGGCTCAAGCCCTGCCGCGGCTCACGCATATCAAGTCCGAGAATTCCTAGCTAGAAGGAACGAATGTGGAAATCAAAAGAGTACCCCAGCCGCGGCTCACGAATATCAAATCCGGAAGTTCCTAGCTAGAAGGAACGAGTGGGAATCAAAGAACATCCAGCCGCGGCTTATGCCCTGCCGCGGCTCAAAAGTACCAAGGCCGAAGGTTTGGTTCGTTTGACGTCGGACGACATCTCCCACTCAACACTTAGAGAATACCAAAGAAGTTAAAACAGGAAACAATCTCATACCAGAAAATAATACTAAATAGCTGAGATAACGTCTCATTGGGCATAAGAGTCAACTATAAAGACAACACCAATGGGGAAACCTGAACCCATGATAGAAAGAGATCAGGAAAGAACCAGTAACACAAAAAGGGAAGTCAGCTAACAAGACAAGATATGTCAGGGGCAGAACCTGTACACAGGGAACACGGGTCAACTATACAGACAAAGATAATTAAATACACCCTGAACTCCTTAAGCACCAATGAGGAAATAACAGTCATATTAGCAGAAGTAGGGAGAGATGTTTGACTGCATACAACCTACAATGGATGCCCAGTCCAAACATCTTGACCATGGATACCTTATAAATAGTCGGGCCGATTTCAAAGGTAGGACTCATGTTTTAACACACAGATTCACAATATCATAATTTACTCATCTCTTTTTTCTCACCTTTTACCTCCTACTATACACATACTTATTCTCACGCCGGAGGGTGGTCACGAGGAGAAAACCCCTTCTACTCGTGGCGAGGCTCACGGTGTTTCCTGTTTTGCAGAACATCCTTTCAAGACCTGGAGATCCCGTTCGTTCTTCCAAACCCAAGCCCAGAAGTTCCGGCTTAACTTGTACGTCCAGCACTGCTTCAAGACCTCCACCCCTAGGTGGTAAGTTTTGTAGCAACATTTGGCGCCATCCCGTGCTCTAAAACAAAAAAAAAGGCACCTTGAACAATATATATGGTAATCACCAATTTGATACATCAACAACCGGAATATTACTTGTGAATGGTTTAAAAAACACTATGGGTCCATCAATTTGATACATCAACAACCAGCCATACCTTGAACAATATATATGGTAATCACCCTTCAGTTGTTTAGGTTTTTTAATAAAATACCTGTCAGTGTGTGTCTGATCTATTAAAGTGATAATGCCTCGATAATTGTCTAACACCATCAACAATGGTGAAATTAACGAGTGCAACTGCAATCTCCTTAATGTTGTTTTGCTGCTCCATTGAATCGGAGGTGCTGCTAAATAACAATGTCACGAAACCTGATGTATTCGCTACCAACACAGAGCTCCATAATCATTTCCAAAATATCAACCGGAATATTGAGTAGGTGTGACTCACCTGTTGTGATATCAAATTCAGTCTTATCAACCTTGGCTAGTCTTACATCAATATCCTTGTCCTCTTCTTCTTGCTTAGATTCAACATTTTCAAATTCTAACCTACACAAAATATGATAATAAGAAAACATTTTCCATCCAAAATAAATACCTAAATAATTATATGCAATACCTCCAATCAAGCATTGCCGATGCAGACACTTGACTTTCTTGTAACAAGGGATAGAAGATATGGTCATGGTTCTATATTTGGCATAGAATGAGTATATTATTTTCCCTGATTCACCAAGAATATGTACATAAGCCCCCAACTTTGAGTCAACTGCAGAACTATAGTAACATGTTGAGTAATCACTGTCAAGTTCTAGAAAAAATATAGCACCTTTGAGGTTTACCATTTCCTCCCACATCATACTAGCAATATCCAGTTTAAACAAATACACGTCGCTAATCATCGTTTCATCTTTAAAACATACAACAATGTAAAACAGTTCTGTACAGGATCCTTTCAAGAAAGGATGAATGTTGTGAAAACTACTAGTGGAAGGACAACGATTGTAACAAGGAGAAGGGAGTTCAATAAACGGCAGTAGACTTATCACAACTTCTTTACGTTTAACCACGATGTCAACCTCTATGACAAACCTGTTATAAGGCCCCAAGGTCATGGCATATACTTTATCATTGCAACAAGTTGGACATTCTAGAAAACAATTTACATTGCTTATGCTCCTGAGTTGTTTAGCATATGACATTTCAGTCCACTATAATCTCTTTCTTTTACAATCTAGCCAACAAAAAACAATGGTAGGAATTTTGGCCGTTGTTAGGAGAAAAACGGAACCTTGATCGCCAGGAGGAGATGACAAACAACATCCGTAACAATCTGTTTCTCTATGAGTCAAAGGCGGGAGGCGAATTAATTTAGAGGTGAGTGGGTTCCAGAGAGACCACAGGACGTTGTCCGGATGGTTGGAGAGGATCACCCAACCATGGAAACATGCACGGATTCGTCTCCCATGCAACTCATTGATTCGACACTGATGATAATGATCCTGCTTGTTGCCTATGGTGTAAAGAATCTGGTTTCCGGATTCCAGGTTCTGAGCAATAAACAACGGGTATGTTGCAGACAGGGAAGGTAACTTCTTATCGCAAGAATGATTCCATCTAAGATGTTCATCATAATAATAATAATTCAAACTCCATTAAACCAACACTAACTATAACTATTTAAATGTTCACACGCAATAAAAAAAAAAAAAGATTTTGACATCCAAATTTGTGAGGAAAATGTAGGATCGTGAAAGTACAAGACGGTTCTGTTCTTAGTTGAAATTGGCGGAAACAATAACAACTACACAAGTATAATCGAGTAAACAGAAAGAATACTTATAAGAACATTGTTGTATTAAGCTTTTGCAAATAAACGATTACAAATTAATACTCAATCAAAAAGCACACATACAATGAAGTGTTTACACAGTATTTATACTAACTTAGAATCAAGACAGACCATTGATTCTAAGGATCGGATCTAACACAGACCGTTGATCTTTTGTATAAAGCTAACTATTACAAGTTTAGTATAACTAGCTAACTTTATTGAAGCGTCTTTTTTTTTTTTTAATAAGAACACTGTTGTATTAAGCTTTTGTGAATAAACGATTACAAATGAAAACTCAATCAAAAAGCACACATACAATGAAGTGTTTACACATTATTTATACTAACTTAGAATCAAGACAGACCCTTGATTCTAAGGATCAGATCTAACACAGACCGTTGATCTTTTGTATAAAACTAACTATTACAAGTTTAGTCTAACTAGCTAACTTTATTGAAGCGTCTTCTTTATACATCATTACTTGCATGCTTGGAGAAGAGCATCGTTGTCCGTCATTGGTTGCACCATTGAGGTTCCTTCTGCTTTGAGTGTGTCAGTAGCTTTTGCAGAAAGTTGTCAGTGACGCTTGGCATGGATAGTCAGCTGCAACGATTTATCTTCAAGGCACAAGGCTGTCAGCAGCAAAGATGAGAATCAGCAGCAAGATGTGACCATCCAAAGCTACTGATGATTTGCCTATCAGCAGCATCAAATGTTGATGCTGCTGAGAAGCCTATCCGCAGCAACTCTGGACTTCAGCAGATAAGGCTATCCGTAGCAGATTTGTTCTTCAGCAGAAGAACAAGTATCCGCTGCAGATAAGCTTGTTCGTAGCAGTTTGTTGGTCAGCAGCAAACTCTGAGATCAGCAGCATTTGTACTTAGAGAATTTTGTAGATATCAGTCTTTATTTCTACAAACTCCCCCTCAAATAACAATGGCAGACATCAATAACCTTGACGATAAGTTCTCCCCATACCATAACCTTACAGCATACCTTACCAAGGGGAAAAAAATCTGAAGGTTTCAATGATATGATCGACTTCTTATGTCGATCAAAGATCTACTTTGCCCTCACAACCAACCCTACCATATATATCCCTCATATGGAGGATTTCTGGAGTACCGTCGTCTACTCAACCGAACAGGGGATTCCCCAAATTAAAGCCAAAGTAGACGGCAAGGATATCACCATCTCTGAAGCCACACTCAGAAAACATCTCAAGCTTCAAGATGAGGGAGCAGCCATCTCATACTCAAAGGACGAGTACATGAGGACCTTTGTATCCATAAGGTACACTGGAAATCAAAATAAGTATACAGTTAAGAAGGCGCTGATGGGCCCTCCATGGAAGTATCTCTGCCACACTCTTCTCCAATGCATATCTCAGAAGAGGAGTGGATGACATCAGGTGAGCTTCGCACTTGCCTCCGCCTTCCATGGTATGGTCACTAACCTAGGCTTCAACTTTGCACACCTCATCTTTGAGGGTTTGAGATATAACCTTCAAGAGGGTGCAAAGCAACAATTTTTTATGTACCCAAGATTCTTGCAAGAGGTTTTCAATCAAGAACTAAAAGAACTTTCAAAACCTGCAAGAATCTACATCATGTTGGGACATAAAAATAATATTTTTCAAAGCATGAGAACTGTTTCCAAAAAGTTCTCATGGGTTAATGTTCCATTGTTATCTACAATGCTGAACATACAAAGTACCTCGGGTGACAGTTCAGCAATCCCAGCTGATACTGACCCCACACCCTCCACCTCACATCCTGAACAACAGTCTGCTTCCACCATTCGAACCCCTGTGCATACTACTAAGGATGCATAGGTACAAAAATTACTTACACCTGTTTTGAATGTTATCGTTCAACCGGAACACAGGGGCGCGGTTGCAATGACATATACCAGAAAAAGGGGCAAGAGAACTCCTTCTCTTGCCTCCAAGGCCCAAACCCAACCTAACAGTCCTCACTCAGAATCACAACATTCTGGTGAGAATATCATAAGGGACAACCACATTATTAGGGATACTCCTTCGGATGTCTCTCTATTAGGATCAGGATCACTTCCTGGATCCATATAACAGCCCCCTGAGCCACTCCTCTCTCTTCTGAACTTAAGTGTTGAGGAACTTGATCAAGATGATGTACCTTCTCCAACTACCACTATCTCGGAGGTACTGATTGATCTTGCTTCCAACACACCCATCCCAAGTTCTTCTACCGTGAAGGTCCACTCTAGGAGTTATGAAAGAGTGGATGTGGAAGAGGCTGTCACTACTGCTGGTCCATCAAATGACCAGGAGGACAGTGACAACATCGCTAAGACCTCAACCATGGCAACTCACAGTGAGGATGCTTCCTTGGAAACTCCCCTCACTGAGAGGAATCCCAGGCGCCAAGAAACCATGGGTGATGGGGATGCAGAGGCCAGGCCTAAGGCCCCATCTAGATCCAAGGATTCCACAACTGTGGATGAGGACAGACTGAAACTTCATAACTTGGAATTGACGGCCAGGGTGGTTATGCTAGAGGCTGAAGTGTCCAAACTAAGACACCAAGTCTCTATGCATGAAGCCCATCAATGCCCAACTGTGCTACTCCCTCTCTTGTATCAGTGGGCACCCAAACTGATGCTTATTTGTCCACTGATGCAACCAAAAAGGGGGAGATGGTCCCAATGGAGGAAGATTCAGACAGTCTTGACGACTGGATTCAAGAGCAGGCTGAATTTCAAAGCACACTTTTCAAGCCAGCTTTTGTACAGGTTCATGACTTGCCAGCTTCAGATGACGAAGAAGAAGAGACATCTGAAGACTGGAAGTTAGTCGTCAGGGCTGTTGATGAGATGCTGACTGATGCTGAAGACATAGAACAAACATATACATCTTTCAGCATCATCCCTGAAGCAGCAGCCATCATAAGTCAATCCACTGCCCCCCAATTTTCACTGACTTCAACACAGCTAGAGTTTGACACAATACTAGCTTGGGGTATGATGGAAAGTCTGAGAGGTTCTGGATTGGTTGGGAGTTTGGCGGAGTAGAAGAGCTAAACTGGGATTTTCTCAACAGCATCCAAGTCCTTCACCTATACCATCTACAATGCATTAACAACTCTACGGACCTCTCAGCAGAAATTGCTATTGGCAGGTTCTATGACTTGATGGAGGATAATCTACCCAACTTTGAAAGACAAATACAAGCAGCAAAAAGGGTAGCCTATCCTGAATCTTCAACAGCAGCAGAAAGAACACTGACTCCTAGAAGACTTGAAATAATAAGGAGCAGTCTTCTCACTAAAGAAGAAGTTCTGTGCTGGAGAAGATTCCTGTACAATAGAATGGTCAGGGATGTCGACGTGCAAGGATGGATAAGCACTGAATCCCATGACTTCACCTTCTTCCTGAACAATGGATCTTCTCTATCAATCAACATAAAAGAGATCTTGCTCCTGCCTTTAGCCTTCCTGCACAAGGTCTTTGAGCTCAGATCACACATCTTCAATGTCAACTCCTTAGAAAGTCAAGAAATGATCAAAATCATCAAGGCTTCTCTTTATAAGGAGGAATCTGGATCTGACTCAGAATTATCCTTTCTCTCTTCTCCAACAGTCAGACTAAACACAGAAGAAGAATCAAAAAGAAGAGAAGAGGAAAAGATGAAAGAGGCATGGAAGGATGTGACAGGTATGGAATGGGAAGAAGATGAAGTAAGTTCCCCTCCCTTATCCATTCCCCAAAATGCCAATGAAGCTAAGGCTGAGATTCCAACAGCAGCACCATCATCTGCTGTTGTGATCAGTGAAGCCGAAGCAGAGGCATCTAACAAAGATAAGGGAAAGGGAATTATGACCAAAGAAGATGAAGAGAGGTTGCTAAGAGAGAAGAAAGAGAAGGAAGAAAGAAGAAGAAGAAGAAGAAGAAGAAGAGAAGAAGAGGATATGGATGAAATAAAGAAAACTCAAGATAGACTCACAGCCATTCTCCTCAGAGAACAACAGATCCAACTGTATGCAAAACAGCTGGATGATCTGAAGGTAAAGATTCCTGCAGTTTATCAAATTGAAGAGGATGAAGCTCTTGCCCTTCAACTACAGGAACAATTTGATAAAGAAGAAGAAGAAATTCAAAAGAAGAAGAAGAAAGAGGCTAAGTTCGGAGTAACTGATTCTGAACTAGCCAAAGAAATGAGAGAGGAGTGGGTAAAAGCTCTGATTTCTCAAGGTGAGGATGTAGACTACCTTGAGAAACTATCCAATAAAGAAATCTACAGAGCCTTCATGGGTCAGCAGGGTCAATTGACAAAGAAGAAAAAGGCTGAAGAAGAAGAAAAAGCCAAACAAAAGTCCAAAAAGACCATTGCCTTGAATCAAAGAACCCATGAAGAAAGAAAGATCATGATTGACTTCCTTAAGGCTAGAGGAGAGAGTGGAAAGAGGCTAGGTCCCATGAATTTCATGAACCTGCAAGCCCTCTATCTTAAAGTCAAGAAGGATGAGGAAGAAAGATTGGAGAAGAAAGGCTCCAAGAAAAGGGTAATCATTCAAGAAGAAAGGAAAACAAAGAAACCCAAGCCTTCTCTCTCACCCAACACTTCCTCAATCCAGCAACCCTCCACTCTCCATACTAGACCTCCCTCCTCTCCTCCCTCAAAGTCCAAATCCTCACACCCAGCTCCTACTCATCAACAACCTCCCAAAAAGAAAAACAAACCCACTTCCAAACCAGAAGACTCAAGAGAAATAATCAGATGGTCATACAGCCCTCAAGACCAGTGGTTTGAAGTGTTCAGGGGGAGGACAAAAGCTAAAAGATCAATTTATACATCTGTTGATGAGGTACTACAGCTTCCAGATTCCGATCTAAGAAGAATGATGGAGCTGGGTGAAGCCAATGAGCCTGAGAATGAAGGTGGGAGACATCTATTAGCAAAGATGAAATCATTGATGTCAAACCTCTCCAATCCCACTCTCCATTCATCAGCTGGTCCTTCAATGCTGAAAAGAATGAATTCACACTGACAGATGTTAAAGGACAGAAGATGAGGTGTTCAAGCAAGGCCATCTTCAAAATGGCAAGCAAAGACATCAAGACTCTATCTGAGCTTCCTCTTAACAATCCCAACATGGACCAAAGAGGATATGAGGTTGAAAGGATAGTCAGCAACATGCAAAAGCTTTAGCAACAAAAGCAGTAAGAGAGTTTTGGTAGCATCAGTCTAGGGGGAGTTTGTAGAAATAAAGACGGATGGCTACAAAATTCTCTAAGTACAAATGCTGTTGATCTCAGAGTTTGCTGCTGACCAACAAATTGCTGCGGACAAGCTTATCTGCAGCGGGTACTTGTTCTTCTGTTGAAAAACAAATCTGTTGCGGATAGCCTTATCTGCTGAAGTCCAGTGTTGCTGCGGATAGGCTTCTCAGCAGCATCAACATTTGATGCTGCTGATAGGCAAATCATCAGCAGCTTTGGATGGTCACATCTTGCTGCTGATTCTCATCTTTGCTGCTAACAGCCTTGTGCCTTGAAGATAAATCGTTGCAGCTGACTATCCATGCCAAGCGTCACTGACAACTTTCTGCAAAAGCTACTGACACACTCAAAGCAGAAGGAACCTCAATGGTGCAACCAATGACGGACAACAATGCTCTTCTCCAAGCATGCAAGTAATGATGCATAAAGAAGACCCTTCAATAAAGTTAGCTAGTTAGACTAAACTTGTAATAGTTAGCTTTATACAAAAGATCAACGGTCTGTGTTAGATCTGATCCTTAGAATCAAGGGTCTGTCTTGATTCTAAGTTAGTATAAATATTGTGTAAACACTTCATTGTATGTGTGCTTTTTGATTGAGTTTTTATTTGTAATCGTTTATTCACAAAATCTTAATACAACAGTGTTCTTATTGGTATTCTTTCTGTTTACTCGATTATACTTGTGTAGTTGCTATTGTTTCCGCCAATTTCAACTAAGAACAGAACCATCTTGTACTTTCACGATTCTACAGAAAATGCTTGCAAAATAAATCTTTCGGAAAGATTAAAAAAAACATCCTTTTTGACCAATTTGTCAAAAAAGACTGTGTTCTTTTATAATAATTTGTGGAAATCGACACTTAAAATCGGTTAATAGTGACACGGTACCGATAATGTATGGGTTCGACCTTAGTTACATGTATACCGGGAAACACGAAAATTGAACGACAGAAGCAAATCGAATCACGTAGGTCTAAGATTCTCTGTTTTCGTCAACGTTGGTGGTGGTCGGATAACAGCGCAACAGTGACGACACTTTTTTTGAACTGCGAACATTGAATGTTGTGACGTCGCACCCCCCGTCACATGGGAGAGCCTCGTTCAACTCCGGCCAATATGCTGTCTTAACCGGGCCCACTTGACGTTAGAGTTGGATAGCATCCAAGGATAAATCCCACCCAATACAGCCTCTTCCGGACTTGAGGGAGAGCCGAGGCTCGAACCCTGGATCGGCGTGAGTAAAACCCTGGTGCATCAGCCTAAGAACTAGGCCTCATTTGCATGCCTCAGAAATTAATGGTGGTGGCAGGGATTGAACCCAGGTCCCTTGGGACTTCAGGACTCACCTCAACCACTACACCACAACCTCTTTAGCAACAGCGACGGCACTTGATGTGGTGGTTGATTTATTGTAAGGGGCTTTCATGAGGTTAAATAAAAAAGGCAGCCGCAGGAAAACCTAAAATCTTTGATATATATATATATATATATTTATATATATATATATATATATTTATATATATATATATATACTAGCTTAGAACCTGTGTACAACACAGGTTGAAAAATATCAATACATAAAATTCTTAAATCCTTATATATGTATCTTATAGGTGAAAAAATATATTACATATACTAATAATATAAAAAAATATGTAAAAATTAATATATAATTGAGTTTGAATATAAATTATATATTATTTAATGTAATTTAACTTTCATTTCCAAATTGATTGAAAACATAAGCTAAATAAATAAATTTTAAAATTTCTTATAATATGAGATAATTAGAATAAATGTGTTTTATCAGTATAATTAATAATTTGTTTAAAAATATATTATTATTAAAAATATGAAAATGTATTTATTATGAGAGAGAGGCGGAAAATTTTTTTATAAGGATATGGAATGAAAAATTAGCGTCAAGGATTTGGAAAGGATATGGTGTTAGACACTTGAATGAACACCACATTAACTTAATGAAAAATATGGAATGAAAAATTAGTGTCAAGGAATTGGAAAGAAAACTCAAGTAGGTGAGTTTGGATTGAAAGAGGGTGTTTGGATATGGGAATAACCCAAACGGGTCAGTTTAGGTTGGAAATAGAAATTTAGGTTGTGAACCCAATTATAATATGATTTTGATGTATGATTAGATTACTAAACTAGGTGAATGTGTTTAGGTAATCAAATTGCAAAACTTGAAGGGGGAGCGGGATCTTCTAACCCGAAAGGTAGCCTTTGCACTTACTTAGTATTGATGATAATGGATAGTATATGTGTTATGTTGTTGAATTGAATGTGAATGAACTAGTATGTGTAAATAAATGAATGTAGTTATAGTTGTAATACTATAATGGATATGTGTAAACGAATGAATGCAGTTATAGTTGTAATACTATAATTGATATGTGTAAATGAGGTTATGATCTAAATATCATAATGGAAATGAGGTTATGGTTTACATACCATAATGAAAATGAGGTTATGATCTAAGTATCATAATGAAAATGAGGTTATGGTTTAAATACCATAATGAAAATGAGGTTATGGTCTAAGAACCATAATGGAAATGGATATGAGGTTATGATCTAAGTATCATAATGGAAATGAGGTTATGGTCTATGTGCCATAATGGAAATGGAAAAGTGTAATCAAAATGTTAATTATGATTGACTAATGAAAAGAAAGGAACTTGTAAGGTGAAATACAAGTTAATTGTAGTCTAATGACAAATTGGGTGCAAACGGGTCAAATGAGTGAAAACAAGTTGTATTTACCTGTTTGATATGTTTATCTTCATTACTAATGGTTGATACATGTGGTGTTATGTAGGAAAAGCTCCGATGTAGTCCGAGTCAAGTCCATTTGGCGAAAGGAGGATTCTCGTATGCATTTTGTGAATTTGGGATGTAAATTGATATCCTCGTAAGGGATGTAAATTTGAAACAAGAATTTATGTTTTTGGGTGTGCACAAATGATGTTTGAATGTTGGTCAAATACTCAAGTGTTAGGAATTTTTAGTGTCATGTTGATTTGGTGTAAAATGTAAAAAATTAGCTAAGTATTGGAACTGGGCAAGAAAACTAAATTTTCTGTTTACTGGGTTCCTCTGCGGTATGCGAGAGACCTGGCTCTCAGATAGGCAAAATTGGACTCCCTCGCGATACGCGAAGGGAGGGGTTCAGTTTCTCGCGGTACGCAAGAGTTTAAAAAAAATTTAGGATAAATGCTTCTGCGTGTGTTTAATGATTTAATAATTGGTGTTCCAATTATGGGTGTTACAGTAAACTTTAATATTACACTGATAAATATATGAACATGTCTTCTTATACAAAATTTGATGATGTATTAGTAATTTTTTTATATTATCAAACTATAATAATATATTGATGAGAGTAATGAAAACATTAAAAAAATTAATGAAAATAAATTTCGTAAATGATGTTATTCGAATATGAAAGATTAAATTACATGTTATATGATTCAGGAGGTACATTCTTGTATTACACAGTGCTGAATAAAGGATATAATGTGAAATGGACGTATATTTTGCCTTCACCCTCTTTCGATCCACCACCACTTTTTCAGATTCATCGTCGTCTTCGTCGTCATCATCATCCATCATATATGTCATTTGACATTATAAACAGTAAAAGAACTTAGGTACAAATGTAGGCAAGTAACAATGATCTAATGTGATCATGATCTTAGACTTGGTATAAATTGATTAATCAAATATTAAAAACAAAAATTGCCTTCAATCACACACATCAATAAGAATCTTACCATTATCATCATCTACATCAGTTCCTTCAGCTTGAAGACCACTAAAATCCTCTCTATCATCTTCCTTTTCATACGCCTTATTCCATTCGACAAATTGTTTTACTACATGTTAAACAAAAGAAGTAAAATGTAAGTAAATGAAATGATATAACCTCATATGTTATCCCCGTGAATGTTTAAGTTGTTTGTTATGATAATAATGGATGGATTTATATAAAAATGTTTTATTTTATTTTTTGATTACTCAACTAAATATTAAATTTAATTTAAAAACCGCCAATTTACGATTATTTTTTGAAAATTTCAATTATTTAAAAATAAAAGCCATCTTCTGTAACATTACATATATGTATATATAATTTATAAATGGGAGAGTGAATATGTGATTGTTAAGCATCTAACTTAGATGCGAAACTCAGCAAAGCGATGTGGTTTTGATTAAAATAAATTAAAATTAATTTAGTTCCCCGTTTCTTCTCTTAATCTGTTCATTAATTTCACTTCCTGCAAAGATTTTGTCAAAAAATAATTATTGCTCTTCGAACCTATCTACGTCCTTGGTTTCCCAAAAATTGACTTCTCTCATTTCTTTTGTTCTTTCATTCGATTGATTTCACCCATTCTAACACTTTTTTTCCATTAATTTTCCAGTATTACTAATTCTTTTCAAGCTTTGAGTTATATTCCATTAATTTTCCTTTGACTATTTATTTGTAATTTCCCAGTATTACTAATTTTTCTTCTCCGAATTGAGAAGTGGAGTTACTATTCCTACAAAGATGATTGAAATTGTCTTCATGCATGTTACTTGATTACTATTCCTGCAGTTTATATGATACAATGAAATTTTCTTATATGTACACTTCTTTTGGTCTTATGCAATTGCTTGTTGATCCTTGCTTATAGTGAAATTGATGAACCGATTGGGAGAGGAAACAAGGAATTAAAATTAATTTTAATTTTGTTTTAATCAAAACTACGTCGTTTTGATGGGTTTCACATCTAAGTTAGATGATTAACAGCTCCATATTCACTTTCCCCATTTATAAATCATCCTTTTAGACAACTTTTAATAAGTCGAATTAATTTGAGACATTAAGTTGAAACTTTAAATAATTAGTGAAGCTTTAATTAAAGAAAACACATTTCTTACTATAATACATTTCCCTTCGAATCCGATTCCCATTTTTTCTCCTATAATTTCGACCTGCAAAAGAGTAAATAATTTGACTTTTTAAAATTCAAAGGTAAATAGTCATCATGCAAAAGAATAAATAATTTGACTTTTTAAAATTCAAAGGTAAATAGTCATCAGTAATTAATAGTTATCTGAAATGCCATACACAAAACTTTCAATATTATATCTCCCTATTACATCTATCCAACAATATAATACATAGAGAGTTACAATAATAATTAACTTATGTAAAATTGATTCTGTAATGAGATGTACAATAAACCAATCATATCTGAAATGCACCACACGATTAATCAAACGAAATGCATCCTCAGTTCCTCACCACCACACGATTAATCAAACGAAATGCATCCTCAGTTCCTCACCACCACACGATTAATCAAACGAAATGCATCCTCAGTTCCTCACCGTATACCACGCTATACCAGAGCACTCCCTCTATACGTACAAACCAGCGAACATTCGCGAAAGAGAAAATCAAATCGAAACATCCACGCTCCCAGAAGCATCTAGAATCTCGATCAAAAAAATGTAACCGACGGCGAAAGCCTCTTTTTCACCGGCCGAGAAACTGGTCCCGCCGGTGACCGGAATCCCCCTACAACAACCTCATCATAAACGCACAAGTGAAACTCACCTATCCTCCCCTGTTTTTGTGCTACTGTACAATCTTCGCACAACGGCCGATTCGGATTGCTCTGAACCCTAGGGTACGCATCTTCGATCCTCGGAAAATTCATATTCAAAGATGAATCGAATCCGTAACTCGAATTCAGAATCAATTTCATGTAATTCTCTCTCTGCATCAATAAATCGTGAAATCGATCGTCGTAAAAGTAAGGATTAGGATCAGACATGTGCGCATCGATCAAATCATGATGAGGATTCCAGTTAACAGGTTTCCGGCGACGGTCTCTTCTCGACCGTTTCAACACCACAAGGAAATAACAGTTCGTCTCTTTAACTATAACAGCAAAATTAGCCTTGCCGGTGATCAGAATCTTCCGCCGGTCCGGAGAAATCTTCGATTTCATGCTATCGACTAAGTAAGTAGTTAAATTATTGTACGAGATACCTATCATTTTGCTCAAGGTTACCTGAAACTCCTTGAAGACGAGATCTGGATGAATCTTAATGTTGCCTACGTCCGTCTCGCGCTCGCCGTCGTATAGAACAACCGGAAATACGGTCGCCGTTGCCGGCGAATCGTCATCTGCTTCCAACATATTCACCAATCGAGTTTCGAGATAGAAGAAACGTTCTAGAGATTGCGTGTAGATGTACGAAGGTACGTATTTAACTATTTATATTAGAGGTGGGTTTTGGGGTTGGGTCGGTTATTAGATGAAAATATCGGGGTTATTTTAGTAATTTCGGTTTGGGTTTGCTTGGGGCCGAAGTATACTGGGTACGAGTCGGGCTATAATTCCGTTTTGTGGGTTTTTCTTATGAATAAATGCCCTTATTTATCGCTTGCTGGAAAAGATGATATTATCCTTATATTTTGCGAGAAACTCGTGAAAATTTGTCCGGAAATCGTAATTTCGTATGCCGTGTATAAAAGGATATTAAATCTATACTATATAATAAATAAAGGTTTTAGTTGACACGTGTCGCCTCTATATTCATTCTTATAATTTTTTCCCGCATCTCTCTTATTAAATGCAATTTTATCTTTTAATAATAATATATATTTAAAGAAAATATTAATTATACTAATAAAACACATTTATTTTAAATTATCCCTTTATTAAAACTTTGAAATCTGGTTATTTAACTTTTATTTTCAATCAATAAATAAATGAAAATCAAATTACATTAAATAGTACTTAACGTATTTTCGAAACTCAATTATATATTAATTTTTACATATTTTGCATTTTGTTTTCTATCCTTACTATATGATACATTTTTACACTTGTAAAATATACACATAAAGATTTAAGAGTTTTATGTATTGACATTTTTCACCCCGTGTGTAGTACACGGGATCTAAGCTAGTAACTAATAATAATAAAATAAACAGAATTTTTCTTTTTTCATATAATTTTGACAAATGCTTAGCCAGTTACTTAAGTATAGATTATTTATTATTGAAAGAGTAACATTTTATACATAATTATTTAATTTAAATTTTAGAGTTAAATACAATTTTAACATTTTATCGGATCGCTCGACTCTGGATGGGCCTCTGATGGTGAATGAGTTGCTTTCTTGGATCAAGCACTCGAAGAGGAAAGCGCTATTTCTAAAAATCGATTTTGAAAAAGCTTATGACAATGTCAACTGGGATTTTGTCATTAGCATCTTGCAGCAAATGGGGTTCTCGGAGTTGTGGTGTAAATGGGTGTATGGTATTCTCGCCTCTGCTAGGTCTTCGGTATTAGTGAATGGCTCTCTGACGTTTGAATTTAAATGTCACAAAGGTATGCGCCAAGGCGATACGTTATCTCCCTTCTTATTTATTTTAGTGATGGAAGCCTTCTCGTGTATGATTAATAAGGCGTGTGAGGTGGGGGTTTTTAACGGGATTCAAACCCTGGGGGGCCGTTGATTTCCCATTTTCTGTATGCGGATGATGTAATAATTATGGGGGGCTGGTCTATGTTTAATGCGAAGAATGTTGCTAGGATGCTTAGATGTTTTCACTTATGCTCGGGACTTGAGATAAATCTTTAAAAGTCTGATCTTTTTGGGTGCGGGGTCGATTCGAGTGAGGTGGAGGATATGGCCGCCATCTTGGGGTGTTCTCTGGGTCGTTTTCCTTTCAACTATCTAGGTCTTATGGTGGGGGCTAATATGAATAGGATTTGCAATTGGGACCCGGTTATTGCTACCTTTCAGAAGTGCTTGGCGATGTGGAAAGCATCCTCTCTATCGATTGGTGGGAGGGTGACTCTTATTCGTTCCGTCCTCGAATGTCTCCCCTCGTATTACTTGTCTTTGTATAAAGCTCCGAGTAAAGTTATCGATCGTTTGGAAGGTATGATGAAAAGGTTTTTATGGGGTGGATCTGAGGTAAATGGTAAGATGCACTGGGTGGCATGGGAGAGGGTGGCTTTGCCTAAACATTTGGGTGGGTTGGGAATAAACAGAATTGGCAGTATTAATCAAGCTTTGTTATCGAAATGGGCTTGGAGGTTCAAAACGGAGAAAAGAAGCCTATGGAGGAGGGTCATTGACGCTTTTCACGGGAGAAGTGCGGGCTGGGGTGTTGTCCCTTTCAACAAATATTACTCCGGGGTTTGGAGGAATATGGGGTTTGGAGGAATATAGGGGCCTTGTTATCTAAAATTAAGTTAGTAGAGGTTAACTTTGTGAAGTTCTTTAGAGGTATACATGGAAATGGGGAAGACACTAATTTTTGGGTGGATGTTTGGAATGGGGATTCGCCTCTTCGTGAGAAGTTCCCAAATTTGTTTAGATTGGAGAAAAATAAGTGTTGCAAAATCAATGAAAGGATAAAATGGAGAGAAAATTATGTCGAATGGTCTTGGGAGTGGTCGCGCGAGCCTGAGTCGAGGGTTGAGTTAGAAGAGTGGGAAACTCTTTTCGGTGTCTTAAGCTCAGCCCGGGGTAATGGTGGCAGAGACGGCTGGAAATGGAGGGGGGATGAGTCGGGGTTGTTCTCGGTTGCCTTGGTAAAAAATTTGTTGCTCTATGATTTGGATGTGAGTAACAGGCACGTGATGGAGTGGTGTAAGTGGATTCCAAGCAAATGTAGTATCTTCATGTGGAGAGCCTTGATAAATCGTCTTCCGACCCTAGAGGCTCTTAGTTCTCGTCACATTCAGGTGGATGCGATCTCTTGTGTTCTGTGTGGTGAAGTGGATGAGTCAGTTGATCACCTGTTTTCAGCTTGCGGGGTGGCTTCGGTGGTGTGGCAGGGGATAAGCAGGTGGTGCTCGATGCCGCAGATTTATGCCTGCTGTGTTCGGGACATTGTGGAGGTGCATCAGTATAGTGGTTTGTACAACAGAGCTAAGGAGGCCTTCCAAGGTATCGTGGTTATTACATGTTGGCGGTTATGGAAGGCTCGAAACGAAAAAAGATTTGTAAATAAGGAAGCTGAGATCCATGTGATAATTGTAGATGTTAAAGTTTTAAGTTTTCTGTGGTATAGCAACAGATCTAAGCATAAATCGACTGCTTGGTCGGATTGGTTAGCTTTTAGATTTGTGTAATGTAGTGCTGGTGGTTGTTTCGGGTTGCCCGGTCTTGTTGGGCGGTCTGGTGTTTGTTTTATTCTTGTGTTATAAAATTTGCCTTCAAAAAAAAAATAACACTTTTAGTCAATTAGTTTTAATTGGGCTTTTTTTAATTCATTAGTTTCGTTTTCGTATCAATTAAAGCCACATCATTAATGTCCAGGGGCGGATCCATAGAGGGGTGAGAGGGGGCAAAGGCACCCGCCGAAGAAAGTGTTTTTAGTATAAAATTGGGTTACAAAATTTTTAGACACCAAGATATTTTGTCAAAAACCTTTTAAAAGACACCCAAAAGTAATTGAAGTGAAAATAAAAGAAGAAAATGAAAAAAATGTTCAATCGGAAACTCTCCCGAAGTTACGGTGGCTAGTAGAAAATTGGGGAAGAGGATCTCTTTTAATTAGATTTAGTGCTTTTCAATTTACTATTATTTATTAATTTTCCTTTGAAAAGACTCCATACTTGTACTTTTTTTTTCATGTTATTTAAAACCTTCATTTTTTTTAAGTGAACCATTATTCATACACATCTATATTAAATATTTTATATCATTTGAGTTGGCATTTGAGTTGACTTAATTGTTTTTACCCATAATGATCAATCAATGAATTTTGGTTTCTTTTTTTTATGACTCATGGTTAAAAATTGTTTTATAAAGAATAATGAGTTTTTTTTTCAAAAGAGTGTTGTAAAAAACTTATTTATTAAAATGGTTGATTTGAAAATTATTTAATAAAATGGGTGTTTTTCGAAAATCTCTTTTTTCTCACTCCTTATCTCATTAGATAAAAAACATTTCTATTTGAAAAAAAATTAATGAAAAAGTTTCTAATAAAATAAAAAAAAATTGTTGGGTCATGATATTTTATAAAAACTTTTTTAATATTTTATAATTCTTTTATAAAAGTTTCTTTAACTTTTTTTTCTAAAATGTTTTCTAGGATAGACATGTTTTTAGTATTTCATAAAAAAAAATTATTGATTTCGTTTTTATGTAATAACTTTTACTTATTTACTTTTTTTTTAAAACGGGCTGTGCGGCTGTCTTTAGTTTTTTTTTGCCGGTATCGGTGTTGGCTTTTTTTTTAAACGGAGTTAAATTGAGTTTTTATTTTGTATCGTAGGCTATAGCGGATGCTAGGTTATGAACGAATAACATCGTTGTCGTCATTGGTATTATCAGAGCCGGTATTGGTATTGACTTTTTTGCTTTTGACGAGCCAAAAATAACATCATTGCTGGTTTTGGTATTATCAGAACGAGTATCAGTATGCGCTTCTACAGTTTTTGACGGTCTGCATTACCCCTAGTCTATATCTATACTATATAATAAATAAAGGTTTTATTTGAACACTTGTTACTAACATATGTATCCTCAACATTTTTTGACGTCTCCCTCTCCTATTAATTATACCAATTTCTTTACATTTTTGTTTTCACATCTCTCTCTCTTATTAAATAATAATAATAATTTCTATAATTACTTTTATAAAATGTTTTTTCTTTAAAAAGAATAGGTTTCTTCAAAAAAAACATTTTTGTAATTTGAACATTTCTTCATTCTTTTTTAAAACATTATTAAAAAATAACTATATAACATTTTTAGAATTTACAAATCTTCATAAAAACTGATATTTTATAATAACTTACATTTATTCAATCCATGTATTACATGAGTTTTAACGAGTTTTTTTCTAAAAGATTGTTGGGGGAAAAAATATTTACCAAAATGGTGTTCTTTCAAAACTATTTACCAAAATAGTGTTTTTAAAAAAATTGTTTATATCTCTCTCCTAATTTCATTGAATAACCTATATTTTAAATAAAATAAGATCTATTTTGAAAGAAAGAATATTTTATTTTTCAAAAAAGGTATTATTATTTTTTTTTAGAAATTAGTTATATTTTTATAAATTTTAAAATACAGGTTTAGTTTTTCTAAATAGTTTTTTTTATCTTAAAAATATTAAAAATGAACGATTTAAAAAAAAGATGTCTAGAAAAATTGAACAGTTTAAAAAAACGTTCAGACAAAACGAACGGTTTTAAAAAAATGTTTAGAAAAAAAAAACGAACAGTTTTGAAAATGACGTTTAAAAAAATCTGAATGTTTTGAAAAGAATGTTTAAAAAACCGAACGGTTTTGAAAAGAAAGTTTAAAAAACCGAACGATGTTAAAAAAAATTGAACGATTTTATAAATTATGTTTTGAAGAAAAAAAATTAGTTATTTAGCTAAAAATAAAGAAAAACACTCATTTTGGTAAATAAGTTTCCAACTACACCTATTTTATAAATATTTTTTCAAACTACACTCTTTTGAAAAAAAAAACTCGATTATTCAATGTGACTAGGAGAGAGAACAAATTTTTCACACATGAATGATTAGAGAAAGAATATATATAAAAAGGTGAAATTAATGTGGTGTATAAAATTTAAGGGTGTACTAATCTCATATCCTTTTTTAATTAAAGGTATAATATATATGTAATGATGATAAAAAGAAATTTAAAGTATATTTACGTAATGTATTTATAGTTTTAGTTTATTTGATTTAACTAATTTTTATTCGTTTATTGAAATATATATTCAACTACAGTTCCTAAAGTATAAAACTAAAATTTTATTTACTACTTTTTCTTTATTTATTTTTTTTACAATAGTTTATTTAATTAATTTTGTTTAAAATATCAATATTTTTATATTTTATTTGATAGCTTTAATTATTTATCATTTTATATAATGTTGGTTTAATCACGTATGGTATAAATAAATCAAGCCGAGCTTGGCTCCTGAGCAGGTTTCAAGCCCGGACTCGAGCTCGTATATAAAAATGAGCTCCAATATAAGCTCGACATTCTCCTTATCCTTGTAGGTCCTTGTCCCTATCTTTGTTTAAAATTTTAATGGGTTTATTTTTATCCTTTTTTTTCTACCCGCTGAGTAAAAATGCTGGATCCGCCATTGTTAACGTCGTTCATTTTTCTTTTAAGTTTATATAAAATGCGCCTGTTATTAAACAAAAAGACTTCAAAATATAGAAATACATAAAAAAAATCCAAAACCACTCTCACTCACCTCTTCTTTAAAAACCTTCATCTTCTCTCTCCCTCTATTGGGATGTGAGTAAAGACGGATTTCCTACCACTTGGTAAAGGTACCGAATATCTAAGTTGCTACGGAGGTAGAGTTAGTACCGACGTGTCGCGAGTCAAAGATTCTGAAGACTAAAAAAGTGAAGATTATGGGATATTATCTTGGATTGTTTCCTTTTGTATGTAAGTATTATCATGTAATTATAGCGTAGTTTGTTACGTTTTGGCTACATCTTCAAAAGGAAAAAAAATAAGATGGTTATTGTTGATGACCCTCTAACTGATGACTGATATTCTTAAATGTGTCATTAATCTCTTGCTAGGGGACATTCTGAGTATTTTCCTACCTTACAAAGATTAAATCAAATCATCTATTGGAAAAAGAAATGTGCACAAGATGTTAGAGAATTTGTAAGGAATTGCTCAACATGCCATAGGACAAAGTATGAAAGTGTGGCTAATCCTGGTCAATTGCAAACCATACAAAGATATTTTCATCCGACGAGTTGCTCGCCAGGGAAAACACATCTTGATAGAGAAGGTATCCACCCCTTATAAGAAAGGTTTCGTTCTCCCCCTCAACCGATGTGGGATATTACATGAATGATCCATTTGCAGTGGCCAAAGTGGCTCACTTTAGTCGAAGCCTTGTATGATTACCCTTATGTTTTGCGAGAAGCTCATGGAAATTTGTCCTGAAATCGTAGTTTCGTCTATTGTGTATATATCTACTTTTTTAAGGTAGACATGTCTTCATTTGATCTAAAGAAATTGTGTGGGATTAAAACATTAGGTTATATCATAATACACAAAACGTACAATTGTCTGTAGTATTTTACTATTACCGTAAATATTATACTTGCTTATGCACACACACAATTCTCCGTCGCAACGCGCGGCCACATATTCTAGTTGAATAAGATAGTTGAAGTATTTCATTTGTACCAGCATAAACGTGCCAATAATATTAATGCTTTCAAATCCACACATAACACAAAAAAAAACACAAACCCGAAATCATAAGCCAACATTATAATGTCTTCTGTCATCCTAATTCAAATGACTACTCCAAGACGGCTAAAGCTCGTCATACAAGTTAATATCATCATCAACACGAACATCTTCCACCCGATTAAGCGACACCAATTTAGCCAAAGCCAGTTTCATCATCTCCGCATTATTATCCCCAAACATAGCATTTGATACATCCACCACACCCGGGTTTTGAGCATTAAACACCGAGTAAATAATAGCCTCATCAAATCCAGAATTCAAGTAATAATGCAACAACCCTTTAGGGAAAACAAACACTCCACCTTCCCTCAAAACACTTTGAAACAATTGGTTTTTCGTGTCAAGAAATCCAGCTATCACAACGCCTTTTGACACAAAGATCATTTCAGTTGCTCTAGGGTGAGTATGAGGCATCACTAGCCCATCAACTTCTAAGTCGGTTCTAGCCGTGGCTAACCCCAAGGTGTTGAGACCAGGGAACTCAGCAGCCGTGACTATTGTGACCGACGAGCGTAGGAACTCGTCCGTGCTACCCGGTTGGCTTAATAACAAGTTTTTGAAATCAGAGGTTGTGACATTTGATGGGTTTTTGCATGGGAAGCCATTGATGAATATGGTTTCATCAGGGGATATGTAGGTTGGACATATGTCCTGGAGGTTATCAGAGTATGTAGGTAAGCATGTTAACAAGAGAATTGCAAAGACAAAAAGAAGATTTGAGCTCAACATTTTTTAATGTGATTTGAGTTAATTTGGTATATCTTACTTTTAGAATATAAATTGGAGTATTTATAAATGTTAAGGTTGCATCCAAGGGAAGAAACACTCTAGAGTTGGAGTTAGCTTTACTTATGGTCTTCATGTTTGATTAAGTTTCAAGAATATATGTATTGCTATCAAGAAAGATGTGATATCACAATTACATCAAAGAAATGACCCATATCGAACCAGTTTAAACAGTCATGTTCGAGTTTACCTCTTTAATTAAATAGGTCGTGTTTAGGTTCAGTAAATATGTAATTACATGCGAAATTATATTTTTATTTAGTTAAGTTAGTCTTTAAATTATTTACATTCTTAAGATAATTGATGTGAATATTATTAACTTTTTGGTTTTTTTTAATTATTAATTAGTGTAAATGTTTGGTTTTTAATTTTTTATTATTAATCAGTGTATAATACAATGGTTGTAATCAACTAATATAAAATTCATTAACCTTCGATTTGTAAGAATTAAAAAGGTATAGATTTTTTTTTAATTTATATGCCCTTATAATTATTTTTATATATATTTATTATTATAAATTTATATAACGTAATATATATATTATTTAATTAGTTGTTATCATAATTATATATATAATTATAGTTATTGTGTAACACTACTACAAAAAACAAAGCTTTTAAAACGGTATTTTTAGTATTTAAAACGGTTAGTGAACCGTTTTAAATAGGTGCGTTTTAAATGATGGTTTTGTCTTTTAAAACGGTTCGTGACTGCCTTAAATGATTTTGTTTAATTCACATATTAGTATAAATAAAGCGGTTGCTAAATAATAAGACCGCTTTAAATGAGTTATAACGATCGTTTTAAATGAATTATTTGATGTTTACAAACCGTTTTAAATGATACATTGCAAACGTTTTAAATGATACTACAGTCCAAACATTTTAAATGATACTATAGACCGTTTTAAATGGACTATTCGCTTTAAATGAAATTATTTAAAAGGGAAAAATCCACAGGTGAAATTAATAATGAAAAAATTCAAATTAAAATGCCTCTATGAATTCACAAATAACAATACAGCTCAAATGTAGGTGAAATTGATAACGAAGTAAACCCAAATCAGCTTTGAACTCAACATTCAACATTTGTTTCTGGAATACAAGTTTCAAAAATAACCATATGTCTGCAAACAGAAATATTTTCTAAGGTTTGAAGTCCACCAAGTGAAGTAATAGTTTTTCTTCTATATCTCTGTCATTCACAAAACTCTATCATCCTTTCTCAATCCAGAAAAAGCTAAAATTTCACCATCAGCCAAGTGCATTTAGGAGCAATTTTTTTCTGAGTAAAAATAACACAAATTAAAGAAGTTAAAACCACATACAAAAGTATAATTTTTCAAGTTGATATGAAAAGAAATTAAAGTAAAATTTTATTTTATTATAAATGTGTTATGTAATTTTCATTTCATTCCATGATGGAAGATAAAAAAAAACAATCATTGGTTATGGAATAAAAATTGAAATCAAGTGGGAAGGAATCACATATCCATTCACCATTCCATCCATAGGATTTGGTCATTTACCAAACACTGGCCAAATCAAATATATTTGGTTAAGTTTGAGAACTTAAGAAATAAATTCAAGAAAAGTAATTGGGATAGCTATGACTTTTACCTGTCACAAGTCTTGAATTTGAACTTAAACCAGTGACGAAAGAGAACATATAGAGATAAAGCTCTCTAATACATGCTCTACAAATTGGTTAATTTCAAGTTGACTAAGTGTTCTATTGTTGTGCATCATCTAAAACAGATAAAAGTTATATTACAATTCAATATATAAATATATATATATATATATATATATGAATATATATAACGTATAAATATACATAAATATTAGAATATATAATATACTTACAAGATGTTCATCGCATTCCATCACAAATTCATACATGGCGTTCATTACGTAATATCCACATTCCCAGGTACTTGATTGTTGATGGCACTAAATACATTAAATTAATAATTTATTAAATATTTTACTAAATTAAACAAATAATAATGCGAGAAAAAGAAAACTTACATTAACCATTTTCCATAAAATACTCTTTCCAATAGCCTTTTCTAGTAAATTAGCAATTGTGTAACACTTGGCACTCTTTCCTTTGTTAATTGAGTCAATAATATGTCCATACAATTTATGATCCGTGTGATTGTTATGGATCAAAATCAACGACCAATGGCCTTTACAAAAATGAAAAAAAAATCAGAACATTAATATTTTAGTATTATAATAAATTAAACAAATATAGTATAAGCAAAATAGAAAATATAGATATAATACTCGGCTAGATACGGTGCCATAAAATATCGCTTGTCTTTGTGATACTCCATAACAGCTTTAATATGATCGATGACAAAATTACTATCACTATTGCAGTAACTAAGTCCGATCATTCGAGGATTGAAATATGCCGTATTACCTCCACCCACTGTATATAAATACCTAAAATATAAAAAATAGATAAAGTTAATAACACTCGGTTATACTTAAGAAATATGTTACCATAAAATATTTATAAAAAAATAATTAAACTTACATTGTATACAAATGCAAAACTCCGACATCCGCCCAGTCATTGACACATAACTTCAACACCGACTCTACTTCAACATTCTCAGTACAATTTGACATATACATCCCGCTCGGTGAATTAACTGTTACTGAGATGGTTTGGCTATATATATGCTCAAGTTTTTTCGCTAGCCTATATATTTTTTTAGGTCTTGACTTTGCTAAAGTCAAGAGTGGAGCTATATTTTTAGGATCAGGAAGAACCTCAGTAGACTTAGGATCATGAACATGCTCAGTATGAGTCGTTTGATGATCAGTAACATGCTCAGTATGAGTAACATGCTCAGTATGAGTAACATCCTCGGTATGATGCGATCCTATGGGAAACTGGTCATTCAACTACATCAACAAATGGAATTAGCAAACCATTTAGTATACCATATTAATATATATATATATATATATGTGTGTCTGTGTGTGTGCGTGTGTGTGTCTATATATATATATATATACTATATAGAATAGATTGATTACCATATCCAAAAAAGTCAAATCATTGTTTCCTTCTCCTTGAAACGTCATGGGTCCTTCATCACGCTACATTGGCGAAAACAAATTTATTTTTATTTCAACTAAATATAAATTGCAAAAGAAAAAATACCAAATTACCTGTACTGGCCTATAATATCCAGAATGTTGGGGCGATTGTTGATGTTGGGGAATTGATTGCCGTGAAGAATCAGAGTTTAAAAGCTATGCATTACCAAAAAAATATTAATATAATAAAACGGTAATATACGGTTATTGATTATATAAAAATACCTTTATTGCTTTTCTAGGCCACTGAATAAATTGTGTTCGTGTGCTTTCCATATCAGCTACTTTCTCATGCTTTGTGTATGGCGGGACAGGGTAATATTTACAAGATTCATTTACGTAATCTACATGGACTTTCACGTAATCATCAGGTATCGGGTTTCCATGTAAAATCCTAATAGAAGTAGGATAAACTTGACCATGTCCTAAAACCAAATCTGGAAAACTATCGTCGAATGGCCATATAAGGTCACACCTACTCATTGACTGCAAACAAGTAAACATTTTTACGAAACATAATTTAAAAAAAAATAGTAAATATATTACCTCGATTTCTGGTAGACAAATAGCCGAGCTCGCCTGAGTCGCTGCAGCAACTCGATACTGGTCTCTCTCCAAAGCATCTATCTCCTCTCCTTAAGTGTATCCGCCTGCTTAGTTGTTTTCTTTTTCTTTCCATAAACAAAGATTTTTGTAGCACCAATCACATCGGAAACTAACAGTGTACGCCCCCCGTGTTGACGTCCCTTCCCGACTACCTCGGTAACTACATCTTTTCCTTCCACATAATAAGTACCATTTTCCTTCATCTCTATCTCTTTACAATACTATTAAAACAATATATAATATATAATTAATTGATTAATATAAATATATATATATATATAACAATTATATAAAATGAATATAAATATTACTAATTCGTGAAGTCTTCATGTCAATACACCTTCTGATAATAGGTGTGGTCCAAGTTCAAATAACTTTGTGACAGGATTGCAAATCGCTCTGCTAACGGTATATATTCTTGAACGTCTATCTTCCATATGAGCTAGATGTGGGTAGCGTAAGACAAGTTGATTCCATCTATCTTCCCATACTTTCTCCAATCCTACAAATCCCCGACGCCCTACACGAGCAGGATCAATGTTTTTTCCCGCACTAATCTTGGCCTTTTGACTTGTTTTCTTCAAAAAAAAAATTAAGTAAATACTTTTAATACTAATTACAACATTTAATAATAAGTAATCAAAAAATACCTCAAACTCTTCGGATAAAGCTTTTGAAACAAAAGAATCCCAATGACTCATGTCCAAATCTTCGTATTCTTCGATAGGAGATTTATTTTTTTTAGCGTATTTATTTACAAGAGTATATCTGAAGTTTCTCATCGCGACTTTTCCTTGTTTGATAATTGTACTTTTTGCATCATCGTTAGGTATTTTCCGGTCTTTCTACATATTTAAAAAAATTAAACATAAAAAGTAACAAATATACAATTTAAAAGTAAAACAAAAAAGATACAATACCTTAAGGGAATCACATACATCATTGTATAGTTGTTTGTCTATGTCTTTAACTAGTTGATAATAATGAATCTTTTTCCTAAACGCTTTACCAACCCATGACATGAAAAACGCTGCAGTTTCTCCAATCGCTAAACCATTGCTATCGAATTCAATTTTAAAATCTTTCGGATCTTTAATCATCTTCAAACATTTTGCGGGTCCTCGCTTGCGCTTAGGTGGCATTTTTACTAAACAACAAAAAAATTAAGAAACAAGTTTTAGAGACACTAACAAGTTAAATTATAACATATACAAAACATGACCCACAATTCCTAACCAAAGAATCTAGTGTTTCAGATACAAATGGGGGCACTGCATCAAAACATCAGCAACAAAATTTAAAGAAATTCACTATCATTTTACATTGGATACAAAATGGGTGGAAGCTCATACCATCCATTCCCTACCTTCAATTTACTAATGATGAAATAAAAAAGAAATGTGTAAAGGTAGTGCAATCTGACATGTTTTAAAATCACCACAATGAAAGGACTTTAATCCAAAATCCATGCATTCTTTCAAAGTCTTTGTTTGTTAACCATATGATAATTTATTCATAACCTGATCAATAACGCATAGTAACAACACAAAAAATAAACCTATGTACCTGAGTGTAAAACTATTATTTTTAAGAAAACTTATAAATAAACCCTAGAACTATTCTGCATTCATACTTTAGTGAAAAGGAAAAAAAAATTAAAGGAAACAATGCAGATACTGAAAAATAATATAAAATATGTTTCACAATTCACAAATCAATTTCAAACCTGTGATTCTATGAAGAGAACTAGGGCAATTTCAAAGGGGAAAAAGTGAACCAAAACAATCGCGTCTAGATTTCAAGACAACTTTGATTTATGATTTCAACGCAAATTCGATTCCGATTTCAACTGTGAAGAGGAACAATCGAACAAGGCTTGCTCTTCCTATTTCGACATCAACCTAAGAGACCTGTTGCGATTAAGCGAATACAAATGGCGGTGGGTTAATTTTGATTACCCCGACTTCAACGTACAAGAGCTGTAAACAATGGAGGAGAGTGTAATTTTGAATGGTTATACGAAAAACCCTATTTGGAATGGCGAGGGAGGTGAAAAATAAGCGGGGAAGGATAGATTTTTGGGGTTTCTACGGCGGTTATAGGATTGTAAATGTGGGCCTGGTATTTTGTTTTTAAAACGGTTTGTTTATTTAGAATTGAAGTGGGCCAGTATAATATTAAAGTGATCTCATAAGCAAAAGGTGTTGGTATACGATGAAACAAATAAATTAATGTTATCTTGAAGCATAATATCTGTCTATAGTCAAAACTATTTGTTATTTACGTGAAAAAATAAAATTCCTAATAAGTTGTAAGTAAAAATTTACAAGTTTACTAATGACATGTACAATGCAACTAGTCATTATACTAAGTTAATTGGGAAGTATTGAATTTTTTTAATTAAGAAAATAAATTTTGAAATTTAATTAATAAAGGATACTAAATTAATCAAGGAAAATGCGCGCACCGCACTATCTACTTAACAAACATATATTTTAATTTTTAAATAAACATATTTTCCAACAAAACTTAAAAAAAAAATCGTCCGTCTTCTTCAATCTTTATGTTGGGTTTCGATTATTCCTGCAAAAAATAATACTTTATTAATAAGCTAGCTTTAAAAATGTACAAATAAATAAAAATATAGATATATCATACCAACCTTTATTATTTAACTTTACGTGTTTTCTCAACATATATTCCTTCATCATGGTCGGATCGTAAGTATGTGGTGCCATCAGTTTCAGAGTCGTTTATCGATTGAATACCGACAGAAAATGGTGGTAACTCGTCAAACTGGTCATATTCTTCCTCGTCAACAACATGATCAACACTGAGAATACGTCGTTTACCTTGCAATACTATGTGGTACCTTGGTTTGCTCGGGTCATTAACAAAAAACACTTGTGTGGCTTGACTTGCGAGAATGAATGGTTCTGATTTATACCCATCTGTTGTAAGGTCGACAAGTGTAAAACCATATTCGTCGACTTTAACACTGGTATGATTATTGACCCACTTACATTTGAACAAAGGTATAGTGAATTCACAATAATTTAACTCCCATATTTCTTCTATGACACCATAATATGAGGCTCTAGCGATTCTTAATCTTGTGTCGGGATTCATTCTGTCGAATTCCGTACTTGAGGCTATTATTGTAACTCCGCTATTTTGCGTTGCACTTTTTTCATCTTGACTCTTAGTGTAAAATGTATAACCATTGATATCATAGCCTTGGTAAGATCTTACCCTAAAATTTGGCCCCTGCCCCAACTTTTCCACGGTTTTATCGACATTTGGTTGACCATAAGTTTCCGCAACCTTATTCTTCATCCATTCAGAAAACTCCTCGTTGTGTTTCGTTTTATACCATTTTTCTGTCTTTTGCAAATGTGTCGACCGTAATTCTTTCATGTGTTTTTCAACATACGAAGTTAGGCATGTCATATGCTGTAGAACAACAAAGTGTGCGAGTTGTAGATTCTTATCATCTGGGACCATTAATTTCATACCAGTTACTCCCACACCTGCAAGTCGACCTGAATGACGAGTTGCAGGAACACCGATACTTTTGACACCTTCCAAATAACCTGTGAATAAATCAATTATTACATTGTAAATTATATTTAACAAAATTATATTATATTATAAATGTTATTACCTGTGCAGAACTCAGTCACCTCTTCAGAAGTATATCCTTCAACAATACTGCCCTCGGGTCGATAACGGTTTCTTACATAACCTTTTAAGAAACCCATATATCTTTCAAAAGGGTACATGTAACGTAGGAATACAGGACCACAAAACTTAATCTCTTGTACGATATGAGATATTAGGTGAACCATTATATCAAAAAAGGACGGCGGAAAGTACATCTCTAGCTCACAAAGGGTAATGATAATTTCCTTTTGCCATTCATCCAATTCTTCGGGATCAATAACCTTTGAGTGAATCTTATTAAAAAACAAACAAAGTTTTGTGATTGTATGTCGGATGTTCTTCGGTAACAATCCACGAACTGCAATAGGAATCATGTGTGTCATCAAAACATGACAATCATGAGACTTCATACCAAGCAATTTACAGTCTTTCATCGACACCAACCTTTTAATGTTTGCAGAATAGTTAGATGGAACTTTAATATCGTGTAAACATTTACAAAACTTTGTTTTCTCTGCTTTTGACATGGTATAACACGCCGGTGGCAGATAAATACCATTGACTCTCTCAACAGGGGCAAGCTCTTTACGTATTCCCATCTCTTCCATATCTTTACGAACTTTAATCCCATCTTTAGTTTTCCCGGAAATGTTTAACAACAAGCCTAACAAACTATCACATACATTTTTTTCAATATGCATAACATCTAGGCAATGTCGAACGTCCAAACATTTCCAGTTAGGTAAATCCCAAAAAATTGACCGCTTTTTCCAACTTCCTCCTTTCTCATTACGAGTTCTTTTTCCCAACACGATATTTATGTTTTCAACTCTTGAAAATGCATCAAAACCTCTCCTAACCCTTCTCAGCTCGGTTTTTCCGTCAAACTCTTTCGTTTTTCTTCGATAACGGTGATTATTCGAAAGAAATCGTCGATGTCCCATATATACTGTTTTTTTGCAATTATTTAACCATATCGAACTTGTTTCATCTTCACACACAGGGCAAGCTTGTTTACCTTTCGTACTATATCCTGACAAATTGGCGTACGCTGGAAAATCACTTATGGTGCAAAAAACCATGGCTCTCAAATTAAAGTTCTCCTTTTTATAAGCATCATAAACGCTTACGCCTGTAGTCCATAGTGTTTTCAAGTCATCAATCAGTGGAGATAAATAAACGTCAATGTCATTACCAGGTTGTTTTGGACCCTGAATCAATAATGACATCATTATATATTTTCGTTTCATGCATAACCATGGCGGAAGGTTGTAGATACATAGAAGAACCGGCCAAGTACTATGACGACTACTCATATTTCCAAAAGGATTGATACCGTCAGAACTAAGACCAAACCGTATATTTCTAATCTCGTTACCAAAATCTGGAAATTTATAATCAATATTTCTCCACTGAGGTGAATCCGCCACATGTCTTAAATTTCCATCATTTTTACGCTCATCAGAATGCCAACGCAGTAATTTTGATTCCTTAGCATTAGCAAATAAACGTTTCAGTCTCGGTATAATGGGCAAATACCATAATAATTTAGCCGGTGGTCCATTTTTCGTCACATCGTCATCATATTCATCAGTTTCATTTTTCCGCTTGTACCTCAATTCACCACATGTAACACATTTATGACATTTTTCAAACTCATTTCTATATAGCATACAATCATTCGGACATGCATGTATTCTTTTAACTTTCAATCCCATTGGACACATCAATTTTTTAGCTTGGTATAAGGATATGGGTAACTCGTTGTCTTTGGGAAGCATGTCATGCAAAAGCACTAATAGACTTGTAAAACTCTTATCGCTCCATCCGTTGTTCGACTTTAAGTTAAACAGTTTCAACACAGCACTGAGTTTAGAAAAGTTCTCACAACCATCATATAACGGTTTTTCCGAATCAGCAAATACTTGTTGCAGTTTTTCTTGATCATTGTCACCGATATTAGTTTCCAAATCATTGATCATGTCATTTAAATTAGGATTATTGGATTTTAATAATCCCACCTTTTACCAATTGGCCGATAATAATCCCAACTGAGAATATTCTTACCACTGGTCCCTACTTTCAAACTATTTTTTTACATTGGACCCCCCGTTAAAAAAACTTAACGCCGTTAGAGTTTATATGGCGTGGACATCTGCAAACCGCCGGAAAGTCGAGCCAAGCTAGCAGTGGTCTCGTGGTGGCTTTTGAAATTGGCTCTGGTGGTGTTTAACTGGTCTCGTGGGTCCGGAAAGTCCAAACAGAGAAAACGGTGGTGTTTAACGAGACCAGTTAAACACCACCAAAGCCAATTTCAAAAGCCAACACGAGACCATTGCTAGCTTGGCTCGACTTTCCGGCGGTTTGCAGATGTCCATGTCATATAAACTCTAACGGCGTTAAGTTTTTTTAACGAGGAGTCCAATGTAAAAAAATAGTTTGAAAGTAGGGACCGGTGGTAAGAATATTCTCAGTTGGGATTATTATCGGCCAATTGGTAAAAGGTGGGATTATTAAAATACAATAATCCTTTAAATTATCATTGTCCTCATTTAGATTGTTATGATCATCACTAATGTACGTATCATTGTTCTCATAATTATTACCGACTAAATTACTCGGCGTTGCCATACGATTAGCAAGTGACTCCCCATGTTTTGACCAACAAGTATAATTATACATAAAACCGTGTCTAAACAAATGATACTCAATATCTTTTTTTTCCTTAAATTCGGTAAAATTTTTGCATTCCATACTAGGACACAGAATGGATTCATTTCCTTTTATCACACGATCATCTTCAGCAACCTTAAGAAAACTTTGCACGCCGCTCAAATATGTTGGGTGACAACGTCCAATTTTGTACATCCAATGACTACGATGATCCATCTGAAAATTTTAAATAAAAAAACGATATAAATGCATATATATGATGTGAGTGAAAAAACCTAAAGTAATCTAAGGCGGTGGATCCTAACCCACTTTTTGATTATTGTATCTCATATATATACGTTTTAACGGGTTGATTATTTAAAAAAATCGACAGCATTTTCCTTTAACTCCTCAAGTATGCATATAAAAAGCATACTCGATAGAGTATAAAGAGAAACTTATCAATTTTTTTTAAACAATCAAACCGTTAAACGTATATATCCTAAATGAGATAGAATAATCAAAAAGTAGTCCCAAAGGGGACATTCTAAAATTAATCTCTAATAGATTAATTTTAGACTGGTATAATCTAAAAGGTTTGTAAATCTAGATGATTATTATAAATATATAGATCCAAATTTACATAAAATAATGATAGCAACATAAATAATCAAAGTAAATGAAAAGAAAAGAATAAGGTTTACTGAGTTATTCAGAATTATTCTTTAATAAATGAAGAATATGAGTTCACCTGATCTTATAATTTTCAATAAACAATAAAGAGTTAATCACAAGCAATGATCACATAACAATACATAAATAATCTAAATAAAAGTAAAATTAGAAAAGAAAGAATATTACCTTGAGAATTTGCTAAATCAATCTGAAATCAAAGTATCATCTTATAATAGATCATTAAATTTTTAATAATGATCTAATAACAAACTTGAATGAATGAAAAATTCATGAATTGGTTGTGACGGCAAAGATGAAGCAGAGAAAAAGAAAAAGATGGTTGTAAATTTATGAATTAGGTTAAGTATTATAGGTGGCTAAGTATTACAGGCAAACAAATCTCTATAAATTCAAATAACATTTAAAATATATATTAGGATAATTTTGAAATTAAATTAATAAGAAAAAAAACTAAAGTTTATATTAGGATAGTTATAGGATATATATATTAGTATATTATGAGAGATATATATATTTTTAAAACACAGAATCATATTAAGAAAAACAACAACAGGAATTACGATGTATATTACAATATGTATATCACAATATATATATCGTAAATAATAAAATAAATTAAAATATATATTAGGATACAGGTTATAAAAGATAATATTAATTTAAATTTAAACCGCTTTAAATGCTTTATATCAAATAAAGAGGTCAACCCTTTAAAAGGTTTTAAATGATTACAAATACAGCGGTTATAAAAAATAATATTAATTTAAATCTAAAAATAGTTTTAAATGGTTTATATCAAATACAGCGGTGAACTTTAAAACGTTTTAAATGATCACAAAGCAATTAAACTGAATTTTCTTCAAATTTAAAAAGCCGTTTTAAATAAGGAAACCGCTTTATATGATTGCCTTAAATATTCCGTAAAATCCTACTAACGAATTTAAAGCGGTCATTTTCATTTTTAATGCGGTTTAATGTAAAACCGTTTTAAATTAAACATTTTAACCGTTTTAATTGAACATTTCTGTAGTAGTGTAAATATATTAAATAAAATTAAAATATGCTCGTTTAGACTCCCGAGCTTAGTCTAAACTCGATATGTGAAACTCAGGCTCGAGTTTATTTATTAAACTAGCTTATACCCCGTGTACTACACACGGGGTGAAAAATATCGATATATAAAACACTTAAGTTTTTGTGTAAGTATTTTTCATGTGTAAAAATGTATTAGATATACCAAGGATAGAAAATAAAATTTAAAATATGTAAAAAGTAATATATAATTGGGTTTTAAAATTATATTAATTACTATTTAATTCAATTTGACTTTCATTGATATTTGATTTAAAATAAAAGTTACATAATTAGATTTTAAATTTTTTTATAATAACGGATAATTTAAAATAAATGTGTTTTATTAGTATTTTTTTAAATATATTATTATTATTAAAATATGAAAGTGTATTTAATAAGAGAGAGACGCGGAAAAAAAATGATGAGAATGAATATGGAGATGACACGTGATATTAAAAATATTTATTTATTAGATTGTATAGATAAGGCTCAATAAAAGCTCGAGTCAGTTCCAACTTCTAGCGAGTCAATATTGAGTAATTTATGAACCTCTTGGCTCGTTTACACCTTTAAAAATGACCCTTAAACACCGAGATTGAAACATTCTAGATGATTTCTATCATGGGTTTTTACACAGGAAGGTTAGAATTACATATTCAGGTAAACCTAGTTTTGAGTTCGTTGATTGTTCGTTTAGTAGGCCAAGGGCCAGCCATTTCGTGGTTGAAGAAATCGAAGAAAAAAGCTTTTATCCTTAAAATCGATTTTGAGAAGGCGTACGACAGCGTAAATTGGAATTTCCTTTCTTCCATGATGGGTCAAATCGGGTTTCCGGAGAGGTGGTGCAAATGGATTATGGGGGTTGTACACTCGGCCAGATCTTCGGTGCTTGTAAATGGGTCGCCGACTTTCGAATTTCAATGCGAGAAAGGTCTTAGGCAAGGCGACCCGCTCTCTCCCTTTCTGTTCACTATAGTGATGGAGGCTTTATCTAACATGTTACAACAAGCCTGTGATTGTGGTATTATTAAAGGGATTAAATTCCCAAAGGATGGGCCGCTACTTTCGCATTTGTTCTTCGCGGACGATGCCATCATCATTGGTGAGTGGTCGACTGATAATGTTAGAAATGTCATGAGGGTCCTGCGATGCTTTTATATTGTTTCTGGATTGCGAATCAACGTGGCAAAGTCTAGTCTCATGGGGGTGGGAGTGGATCATGTAGAAGTTGTGCAGGTGGCTGAAACTCTGGGGTGTAAGGAGGATAAAATCCCTTTCGTGTACTTGGGGTTAAAGGTGGGTGCTAATATGAATCGAATTGAAAGTTGGAGGCCGGTAATTGATACTTTTCATAAAAGATTGGCTATGTGGAAAGGAAATCTTCTATCGATTGGGGGGAGAGTTGTGCTCATCAAGTCGGTGTTGGAGAGTCTTCCGTCTTACTATCTTTCCCTTTATAAGGCTCCGGTAACGGTGCTAAAGGAGTTAGAGGCGATCATGCGGAAGTTCTTGTGGGGTGGTTCGATGGAGTTTAGGAAAAATTGTTGGGTGGTGTGGGACCGTATTACGAGACCCAAACACCTAGGCGGAATCGGTTTGTGTAACTTGAAGGCTGTGAACATCGCGCTTTTATGTAAATGGGGTTGGAGATTAAAGGAGAAAGGGTCGGATATTTGGAAGCAGGTTATATTTTCTTTACATTTCTCAAAAACTTGTTTGGAATTCTTTCCTTACAGGAATGCGATGGGGGGAGTCTGGTGTTGTATGGCAAAGATAATGAACTCTTTGAAGGTGCATGGTGATCACTGGAGGGATTCTTTTGTGGCAAAGGTTGGAGATGGTGGGTATTTTAGATTTTGGTTGGACCCTTGGTGTGGTAGCATCATTCTCAAGGACCGGTTCCCGTGTCTTTTCCGGTTGGAAAAGGACAAATGGGCGTCGGTTAAAGATAGGATGGGCGCTGTTGGTTCTCGGTTCAACTGGGATTGGAGGGTCAATCCGGGATCGGATGAGGAAAGGATTGAGCTGGTTTCGTTGGATAGCTTGCTTCCCCAATATGTCAGCTCGGACCAGAGGGATTGTTGGGAGTGGAGGTACGGGCCCTCCAAAAGTTTCTCGGTGAGAGATGTTAAGGATTTTCTTATGAAGGATCAACTGACAAGTAGCACATATGTTTTGAGATGGTGTAAGTGGGTTCCCATAAAGTGTAACATTTTTATGTGGAGGGCGGAGATGGGCAGAATTCAGACCGCGGTTGCTTTGAAGGAAAGAAAAGTTAATTTTCAGTCGGTTATGTGTCTGGTCTGTGGGAGCATTGAAGAGACGGTGGATCATCTTTTTCCGCTTGTGGCTTTGCTCAGGAAGTGTGGCAGTGGGTGAGCTTTTGGTGCAGGATTGATGATTTCTTTGTTTTTTCCTTTAGGGATCTTGTTGAGCTTCATAATCATGTGAGGTTGGACGAGCCTTATAAGAGTGTTTTTCATGGTATTGTTGTCGTCTCCGCGTGGTGCATTTGGAAAGCCAGGAATGAGCTCAAGTTCTCCAACAAGAGGATTAAAGTGGAAGATATCATAAGGGAGGTTAGGTCGGTGAGTTATTTTTGGATTTATAATAGATCGAAGATAAAGCCTAGTTCATGGGCGAATTGATGTAAATTTTCTCTTTTGTAATCTTGTTTGTGTTGTGGCGCCCCTACTTGGGGTTTTGCCGGTTAGTGAAGTTTGACCTTTCAAAAAAAATAATAATAATAATAATTGAACAATGGAGCTTTTATTGGACAATGCGGTTTAGTTAGCCCAAACACTCACTTTTTAAGAAATCTAATTTCATATCATTGACCCAGGATTAAACAACATAAAAGCTTTGTGTTTGTTTTTCTATATCCATTATCTAATATCTAACGTTCAATTGGGAACATGAGTGTTTATCAAATTGGTTTTCGAGTAATTTTGTAATTTTAATCAGGATATTCGAATTTAAAAACTTTAAAACTTAATTTTAATTTGTGTTTATGCGAAAAACCAAACTATGAGCAAAAATAAATAAATAATATACATATATAATTTAAATAAAATATATGTAATTTTTTTTTATAAAAATAATACACACATATATAGACACATCCTCTTATTTTCGAATACTCGGTGGAATTGATTCGAAAATCACAAATTCACATGATTTATAAATCGTATTCGAAATTTTGTTTGAATGCTAACCCGAATTTTTTTTATAGGTATTAAGTTTCGGGCCCCCTGATAGGAAAAAAAAATTCTGTCCGCTGCGTTTTTTTTCAAGCTTCGCCACCGGTTAATAAAAAATGTGTATGACCGAGATGAGGGCTGACTCTACAGTAGAATCAACTAAAGCAACCGCTGCTTAGGCCCCCAAATTTTAAGGGCCCCAAAAATTGAAAAACTACTTTAGTATATATTTTAACGTAAAATGTATGTGACAACTTATTAACTTTTGTGTTTGTAGAGAGCAAAAATAATATGTCAACTTTTATGTTAACATTATACGTATTGATGTTCGTTTTAGGCCCCAAAATATGTTGAGCCGCCCCTGGTCAAGATGGTCAACGATCTCCTCAAACCCCCTTATTAAGGCTGAGGGGAGTACCTACGTGGAGAGTGGCGTGGTGATGACATGGCTGGCATGGAACCGTGGAACACCGCACCCCATGCGCGTGGTCCACGGTCGTGGAGAGTTTCCGTGGTGATTTCCACGGTGTGGAGAAGGGAAAGGTGAAAGAGGTGGGGCCAAGGAGTGGGGTCAAAACCAATGGTTTTTAAACACTTGTATTTTTCAGGTGGGTGAAAAGCGGAACACCATGCCCCCAAATGTGGATACCGTATGGAAATGATGTGGTGCTGACGTGGAGGGGTGTGGAGGTGTGGAAATGTGGAACCACTCCCCTTAGCCTATTAGTGAACGTGTATGATCGAAATGGTCAACGGTCCCCAGACCCTCATCTAGTTCCGCTAATGTCTACGTTTAGAACTTATTCAAAATTAACCAAAGGGAGAACAAATAAGGTAAAAGCCAATAAAATGAATATATTACAATAAACTAAAATTAGTTAGAATTATTCTTAATTTTGTTTGATTTAAATGGTTCGTTGTGCTTGAGCACAATTCGAATGTGGACAAGTAATAGAATGTGCATATCCCAATGCAAGGTACAATCACAGCTGCACCAAGTACAAGCTTACAAAGCTCGGGTTTTAACTTATAAATACAACCCATATCAACCATCCATCTCCATAGGCTAGTCTAACATTCAAATTAACCGATTTATAAATCTTGAAAATCATGGGTGTTTTGACGTATACCGACGAACACACTTCACAGGTCCATCCGGCTAGAATTTTCAAGGCCTCAATAACCGACTCGCACAATTTGATGCCAAAACTCTTGCCGGATGCTATTAAAAGCATCGAGTTTATCGAAGGTGATGGTGGGGCCGGAAGCATTAAGCAAATTAACTTTGCTGGAGGTAACGTTATATTTATTCTAATACTTACAGTTAGAGGTGGCTAGATGGACACATATATGAGTTATGTAACATGTCAAAATAGGTCTGTGTTGAAACACTTCATTTTTTAGTTAGGGTCAAAATAAGATGATGTGTTGATTCGTGTTGCTACAACAAGTTCTGGTCCAGGTCTTGTTGTTAGGTTGGACCATGCCTGGCGTGCCGAGCCTATCCGCAGTCCAGCTCTAAGCTATAATACGTTGGAAAACTGGTTAGAAGTTGACGGTAAAGTCAGTATGCTATATTATGTGTGGACACTTGTTTGATTAAATTCTTTTATGTAGGTTTTGTGAAGCACAAAATAGACGAACTCGATGAGAAGACATTCACATACAAGTACACTTTAATCGAAGGAAATGGCATATCAGACAAGATTGAAAAGGTAACTTATGATATTAAGTTTGAAGGTTCACCTGATGGTGGGACCATCTCCAAGATGACCACAACTATTTACACACATGGTGAGTTTGAGATCAAGGAAGAGGAACTAAAAGCCGGCAAAGAAAAGGTTTTAGGGCTTTACAAGGTCGTGGAAGCCTATCTCGTCAAAAACCCCGACGCTTATGTTTAAGGATTCCATTGTAACTTGTGTTGTAGCGAAATTTGGCATTTTAAGATTCATGTTGTTTTCTTTAAATAATCATCACATCATAAATAAAGTTTGACTTAATATATGGTATCTTAATATATAATGAAGAGTATATAATGTGTAACTTAATATGCATATTTGGTTGGTCGTAAGAGTAGAGATATTTTAGGAAAAACTGATAGTGGAAGTGTATGTGACTAGTTGTGACTCGGTGACCCCAATTGTGTCCACAAAATATTCCTCTAAGGTTAGAAAGTTTACAAAATTGGGTAACCAATTAAGTCCTCACAATTCGTATATTACATCACATGATATCACTCGAAATAAGTTAAAGGTTATGTTATCGTGACAATTGAAGGTCAAACTATACAAAAAAAACTCTAAATACTACTATTAATAAAAATTAAATAGAAAATTTGAATGACCGAATTTCAGACGGTTCACCCAACAAATTATTATAATACTAGGTTATATACTCATGTATTACATGAGATTGTTTAATAGAAAAATAAAAACATTAACATAATTAATTTTTAAAATTCAAACTTATTTAAAATAGAAAAAATTAGAAGATTTTTGTAAGAAATAATATGGTGATGACACGTGGCATTTTTTTGAATCGTTTATTAGAGTAAGGATGTGTAGCAACTAAATTCATAGTTTAATTGAATGTGTTTATATACAAAGAATAAATGTATACATAGAGCTTGTAAAATGTGTCATGTTGTGTTGATCCGGTCATCACTTTCTAACACAACTAGTGAACCTGAACAATATACTTTAAACTAAACGTGTGATTTTCTTAAACAATAACATTGATGTGTTTAATTAGCTAGTTACATGACACATTTTACACGATTAAATCTAACCAGTTCAATAACACGAATGAGACGACACGACACGTTTAACACGGTTAAATATAAGTAGTTCAATAACACAAATGACACGACACATTTAACACGGTAATGAAATGATAATATAAAACTAGCGCAATAAAATAAAATTTAATAAAAGATACAACCAGTATTTAATTATTTAAAAGAATATGCCGTTTTGATAAATTGTTCATAAAAGTGTTGTGTTAGCCTGTTAACTTATTTAACATAATAAGTTAAACGCAGTCGTAACTCATGTAGACGTGTTTTTTATCGTGTCATTAACTTGCCAACCCGTTTTTGACCTAAACATGTTTACCGCAAACATTAATCCATTTAATTTCATGTTGAGTCATGTAATGTTCACGAACTTTTTTTTATTAATGGGCTCACAATTTTTTGTTGCTTCACATGAGGGTCGATCTCCAAAACATTTTCACATGGGTGTCACACCCCAACCGACGACGGATTATACATCGGGGCGGACGCGGTTGTTCACAAGCGCAAGGTTGACTATTAAAGTTTAAATAGTTTTCATTAATACTTTCAAGTTTACAATACAAGTAAAGAACAAAGCATAACAAGATATAAAGTTTAATTTGATAAGAATCTAGGTCCAAAGCATCCTATGTGATCACAATAAAGCTTCATGCTTGTAACCCTGAAACATGTTGAGTAAACTGTCAACTAAAAATAGTTGGTGAGATACGAAGGTTTTAACATAGTTTAACAAAGTCTTTGAAAAGTTTTACAATTCACTATGTCATGCATTCTATAGTATAAGTGTGAGAGCAAACATGTTAAACATTGTGCATATCAATCCTTCAACCAAGTTTAGGCATAACCCGAACCCTTAGGAGTTTAAAGTTTAAATTCAGTAACAATCATCATGGGCTCCCCCCGAATGGTCAATCAATCTAGGTGGATTGGTCAAATACAATAGACCTATCATTGTTACTATATGCTTGATCAAAGTTAATGGATATGCTAGTATTAAGTTTAATTTAAGCATGCAAGTCTCAAGCATAATAACACAAGAATAAGCATGTAGGCATAGTTGTACAATAATTGTATAAGTTTGGAAGTTTGATACATGTTCCACCCCAAGTTTATAAATAAAGTAAAACGAAAAGAGGCTAAGTATACTCACTTTGAATGATGAGAGAGTGTCCAACAAGGGTTAAGAGTAGCAACGTTTTGAGGGAGAATATCCTCACAACAAACCTAAGAACACAAGTCTAAAGTTTCAAGTTTTGATCCTATAAGTCTATGGCAACGAGTCTAGTATTCTAAGATTAACTAAGGTTTCAAATGAGAGACGAGAATAATTGTGTTTATAAAGTTCAAATAAGGGTTTTGAATAAATGACACAAGACTTGGATATTAAAGTTTGATAAGTTTATAATCTAGAATAATTATTAATTAAAATAATTATTTAGAAAGCTTTATAATTATTAATTACACAAAATGGGTAAACAATAATCTAAGATGGTTTTCTAAGAAATTGTAAGTGGAGTTGTAATAGTTAAGCGAGGGGTTAAATAATTATTAAAGGTTAATAATAATTATTTAAGGAATAGATAATGGTTAAAGATTTACTACAATTATCTCAGGAATAAAATAATCATTAAATACGAAGTATTAAAGTATAAATGATGATTTAGAATTAATAGTAATTATTTAAAGAGTGAATAGTTATTAAGGATAAATAATTATCTAAAAGAATAATTATTTTGCTAATATAAATCATTTAAGATTTATTAAAGTATTTAAGTATTAAATATTTATCTTATAAATTATCTTGTAGTTTAAATAATGTTATATGTTAGAATGAAAGTAACATGTAAGTATAAGCTTATAAAAATGTTAAATAGCATTTCTTATAAAGTTTATATCTTGATTATAAATTTATAAATATTTTTAAAGTTTAAATGAAATTATAAGTTTATAAAGGTTTTAAATAATGCATCTTATAAGTATAAATTTTACTAGTTTACAAGCGTTTTAAAGTTTCTACTTTATAAAGTTTATAACCATTTAGAAAAATAAAGTAAATTTATTTCTCTTATTTAAAAAAAACAACTAAATTTCTGTTTATAAAATATAAGTTTTGTAAAATATATAAGTTTGTAGTTTTTATAAAGTTACAGTTTCTGTTTTATAAAATTTAAGATTTTATAAATGTTTTAACCTTATATAAAAATGTATATTTATTCTTTTGTTTTATTTAAATAGATAAACAAGTTTCGAGTTAGCACATTTTGTATAAAAAAATGTATAAGTTTATAAAATTTTATGATTTTATAAATATTATTTAAGTTTTCTATTTTATTTAAGTTTTCTATTTTAATAAGGTTTTCAACACAAATGATTTTATTTATTTCAAGAAATAATAATAAATTGGATTCCTGATTTTTATAAAATAGTTTCTGTTTCAAATATAAGTTTTATAAAAGTCTGAAGGTATATATTTTTAAGTGTTTAAAACTATTTTAAAGATTTAACTATTATAATTTTTTATCTAAGTTTAAATTAATTAAAATAGTTCTGAAATATAAATATCAAATTAAAATTCAATTTCAAGTTTACAAAGGTTTAACAGATTATATAAAAATTATTAAAAATATTAAATATGTTTAAAAAAAGTTTTAAAAAATTAATAAGGGCAAAACTTGGGTTGGCCGGCTCAAACCCGGGCCAATCGAGTCACACACACACACGCCTAACCACCCGACTACGGGCCTCGTTAGGTTTAATCTCTAGAAATTAAATAGATAAACACATTCTCAATTTAACCCTAATTTCCGTATGAACCCTAGAAATCGAAATCCCGTAAATTCGAACTGGTAATCCCTCTGTCATTGTAAATTGACAGAGAGCAAATGATTATGGAACGAAAACTATGAGAAAGGGCATTCAAATTACATGTTTTAGTGTCGAAATGAGGAAGAACGGATATGGGCTTCTAGTCGGCTGCCACAGCTTTCAAATTGGCAAATGTAGGTATGATTCGAAGGAATTGGGATAGTAGGGAGTTGAAGTGTGGTGTCGCTAGTGTTTTTCAGCTGATATTTATAACCAATTCCAGCTTTAATTACTCGAACGGTTGGGAAGCATATCGAGGATGAAAACGAATTCGGATTTGAATCCCCCGCGTGTTTAACATTGAATCGTGCATTCAATGGCCTCGGGCGAAGGTCACATGCTCGAAAGTCATTGAATTTTCCACCTGTATCGAGCCGAAAATGCTTTTTTGATAAATCGAGGTGAAAATCGACCCTTACGGGGATCGAACTCGTGAACGGTTTTGGATTCTGGGAGTTTGGTGTATTTGCACTTTTAGTCCCTGAATGTTATAAGCTTTGTTATTTTATGTTAAAACTTGAGTTTTAGTTTTAAAATATGTTTCAAGAATGACTGTTTAGTCCCTGAAGTTTATAAAGTAATTATGTTTTTATTTTTATAAAAAAACATGAGTTTTATTGTTTTATAATTCTATAAAATAATTTATAAAATTTATTAGTTTAAAAGTTTAAGTATTTAAAATAAGCTTATTAATTATATATTTTATATAATTTCAAACTTATAAAGTTTTAAGAATTTTAACACATTTTTATTTACAATATATATATACTTTTAACTATATCTTATATATATGTGCATATATCACAAGCATAATTATTTTCTTAAATATATATATCCATTCACTACAAGAAAACTAGGCAGATTCAACGACCTTTCTCGACGACATGTCGTCGAGGAAGGCTATTTCGACGACATGTCGTCGATAATGCTTCGTCGGCAAAGCTTCGTCGAGACTGCTTGAAAAGTCATCGAGAAAACGTCGTCGAGATAGATTATCCTTTTCTCGAGACATGTCGTCGATATTTCCCCGTCGGTAATAACTTTTCACTTAAAAAAAAAGATTAAATAAAAATTAAATAGACCAATCTCGACGACATGTCGTCGAGAAAGGCTATTTAATTTTTATTTAATCTTTTTTTTTTTAAATCTGGAAACCTCAATCTCGACGACATGTCGTCGAGACTGAGTTATTTTTTTTAAAAAAGTTTTTTTTGAATTTTAAAAATTTTCAGTAATTTAATACACAAAATATCAAAACCTGTCAAACCTGTTGCAAATCGGTCAAATAATACATTTCACACAAATATATTACATAAAACATCTAACAAAAGTATACAAAATGTATAAGTTATTACAAATCGTTCAAATAAAAGTTACAACCAAGTTTATTCATCTTCATCGTCGTCATTTTGGTTGCCGGATTGGTTGCGGTCCTTTTGCATCTGTTTCACGGTCTCATTCAGTTCACGAATTTGTTCTTTTAATTCGTTGAATTGAGACTCGGAGAGAGCCAAAACATTAGTGGGCATGTTTCTAACTTTTCTTCCAACTCCTCGGCTCCAACCGCGTCTCTCGCCAAGGGCACGTTTTAGGACCTCTTCCTCATCAACATCTCCGCCGTCTTGTTGCATCCGGGTCAATTCTTCTTGAATTGTATTCTGTAATAAACAAAAAATACACATATCAATAAAAATTTAAAAATGCGACAGCATAACGACTGCAAAATTGATAGCCAACCTACTTAACAATACTCAATAAACATAATAATTCAACAAAACTCAATAAAAACCTATATTAACACCAACAATAACCAATATGATTAATATTCTAGTGTATTTCCCAAACTTGGAATTCCCTCATCGATATATATACTTACCCAATCGTTTTGTGCCCGATCGTTGACCTATGTGCCGTGAGACGTATGCATACGTCTCCAACCATCAATCAGACTGACGGTTCCACCTTGTTGTACCTATAAACAACAAAAATAATGTTACTAATATTTGACTAACTTATGAATTCATTTTTAGAATAATATTAACAACTTTTGTTACCTCCTCATATCGCCGTTGAGCAAATGACTTGCTTCCACTAGTATTGGTGTATGGTTGTTTAGCTCGGTTTGAAGAATTTTGATTGCAGCGTGCAATATATGTGGGATCAAGGTACAATATGTCGATGAAGGAATTCCAATTGCCGGAACTGATGGACTCATGAGGATGATTCCTTGCTTCTTCCACATCCTCGTAACCACCAACCGATTCAAAATGTCTCTTTAAAACAGACTTGCGGTCACGAAATCTACGGGCACAATCATCATGAATGCCCGCAGATATTTGTGGCCACTGCGGTGTGTTACTCCAGCTTTCTAAATCAAAGTAATTCTGTAAAAAAAGGTAATTAGGAAACACTTAATAATTATGAGTGTTAAAAAATTACATTTTATACTTACATGAAGATTGCGAAATACGGTGTTTTGATGCTCCCTAGGAATAAACTCCCAACTAAAATAGTGTGATGGGATTTTCTCTAGAGCAATAGTTATTTGTCGAACAAACCATCGACCGTTCGGACCGACAAACTTGTATGTCTCATGGGTTGGATCAAGCTCAAGTGGAAGTGGCTTGTTGCCATTTTGGGCGAACGCCTCCAGCATATCAAGGTTTCTTCCACGGCCCCTTACTTTTTTTGAGGAAGCTGTTACATGAATTTAAGACTCGCAGATGTTATATGAATTTGAAGAATTATCAAACTAAAATAAGTAACTTACAAGACTCGCAGATGTTACATGAATTTGAAGAATTAGCAAACTAAAACAAGTAACTTACAAGACTCGCAATCTGTAGGGAGCCTCCTAGAATTCCCCCGCGGATCACGACCCCCACCGTCACCACCATGTGAACGAGCATAAGTCGCCATATATACCTACATAAAATTGAAGTCAATAAAATGTCAGTGTCTAGATACATCAATAAAATATAAGTGTCGATAATAGTCAGATTATCCTTTTTAATTATACGGCCGTTACCCAACGCGTTGAACCATTTACAAAGAAAGACTACAACCGAGTAATTACTTAAATAATTCAACTCTATGATACTCTCAAGTTCACCTTAATATGGTGTATCATCTTCTTCGAATGAAACAACACCACTGTTTTGGGTAGTGCGTCCGAGATCACGACTGTGTACCACAAATCTAACACCATTAACGATACAAGCAGTGTAAGAATATGCACTCAACGGACCATGTGCCAATGCCCTGAGTTCGTCAAAAAATAATGCATACAAGTATTTGAGTCAAAACAAGTGAAAGGTTCGTGTTCTAATTACTAACATCTATACATGCACATATTCATCTATACTCATACAAACCATACATACATAACACAACCAATAATACATTTCACAAACATATAAATACCCAAATAAATAATACATACAAACTATAGATTAAAAAAATAACATCATACAAATAATATATACATAACACAACCAATAATACATTTCATAAATACATACAAAGACCCAAATAAATAATACATACAAACTATACATTACAAAAAATAAATAACATCATACAATTCATACAAATAATATATACATAACACCACCAATAATAAATCTATACAAACCTACAATTCACCAATTTCACAAATAATTCATACATTTATATACTTATACATCTATATAAACCATACAAACTCTACATCTTTATAAATAAACTATCAATTTCACAACATTAACTATCAATAAAAAAAATAAACCAATTTCACCAACATACTATACATCTATATAAATTAAGCATCAATTTCACAAAATAATAGATATATTCAACTATATTATTCAAATAAAAAAACAATCAAAACATTTATACAAAACTAAATTTCTCAAATCTAAACCTATTACCAAAATACTAAACAAATATTTATAAATATATATAAAACTACCCAAATACACCTATAAACACAAAAAATATACATATTACCTCCGGAATTTTTTGGAAACGACGACACGTCGTCGGAAAAACCCTCAATCTAGCTTTCAATCCGTCCACTTAGCCAAAAACTTCACATACACAAGATTTATATTAAAAATTTACAATAATAAAGAAAAATTTTTAAAAAAAGTCAAAATCGGGTCTAACCACTTGATTAAGAAGAGTAATGGTGGAGGAGGAGGTAGAAAACGGTGGAAATTGAAGTAAAATGGCCGGATTTGTGGGTATAAGTCGATAGGGAGGTTGAGAGAAAAAAGAGGGGAAAAATGAGGAGAAGGGTTTCTGCGTGGGTTAATACCAGGTAGGACCAGTCTCGACGACATGTCGTCGATATTGGGTCCTTTTATTTTAATTATTAAATAAAAATATTTTTTATTATATACCAATCTCGACGACATGTCGTCGAGATTAGGTATTTTCTTTAAAATTAATTTTTTTAAATATTTTACTAGGTAAAAAAAAGGAAAAAAAAATTAAAAATACCAATCTCGACGACATGTCGTCGAGACTAGTATCAGGTAGGCGCCAAAAGTTTTCACCTTCTCCCGGTTAAGCATCGCCGACGACGTGTCGTCGAGAAAAGTCGAAAAAAAATGAATTTTTTTAGACGATCTCCGACGACATGTCGTCGTATTTGGTCCACCTATATCGACGACATGTGTCGTCGAGATTGCCTCGTCGAAACTACTTAAATTTCTAGTAGTGATTGGATTAATATTTATCTTTTAAGAAAATAGATTTTTAATAGGTTTTCAGGATTTAAGTTTAAAATACTTGTAAGGAATTAGAAAATGTCTGTAGAAAAATCCTGGATACTACAATTTGAGGGCAAGTCGTCACTGGCAATGGCGATAAAGGTCTCTCCATAGGCTTGTCAGCTGCCAATTCTGAACGGTACTACAATTTACACGAACCTCGTCTTTGTCTTTTTTTCTTCAAGAAACTCATCATTAGTAATAGCAATGTGTCATTATCTTGTCTAGTCCCTGCAAAAGTAAACGAAAGTTTAATGTTCTTTGTCTTTTTCCTCCATTTGCGTCCTAAATAAATTTATAACACTTAGACGGATGGTTGTGGGGCTTTATTGAGAGTGGATTCATCCTCTAATATCACGCCATGTGACGCTGACTGGATGCTGACTAAGCAGTGGATAAAGCCCCTGTTGAAGCACTTGAGGGTGTTGTGGTGCAGGTGAGCGGGGGCTTTATCGAATTAATTTTTTGTTCCTTCCAACGGCTCCTTCTCCCGCTACCACACCCACGCCCACCCCCTAGCGCCCCATAGCGCCCCCAGCCACTTGACACCCTTGCGGTGTTCGCCACCAAGGTGGCTCGCGCCCACCCCTTGCGCCCCCAACAACGGGCCACAACCATCAGCCTTATAAACAAAGTTAGGTCTTGAGATTGACTTTTTGATTTAAAAAATAGAAGCTTTAAGGTTTTGGAATATAAAAGATTGATGATATTTTTTCACCTAAGCACATAGATTGTTACTTAATTTCTAAGTTTACAAAAAAAGTTATTTTCTTTTATCTCTACCCAAACTTATACTCATATTACCAAACTTATACTCATATTATAAGTATAGCATATCCTTATTTAATTGGAATTTAAAAATAAAATTTCTCTATTTTTTTATTAATTTACATGTATAAGATGGAAATAATAAAATATATTCATTTCTATATTTTTTTTGAACGGCGACTTTCATTCTGAGTGGCAGTTGCATCTTCGACAAGTCGGAGACCCATCACCCCTCATTACATGACCACTACGTTGTCTGAACCGGGCCCGCGGGTTCAGAGCGAGGGGTTAGGCGTTCCCCGGAAAACCATGGAGCCTGCTGCCACTTGACAACAGTTGCGCCGCTACACGGGCCAAGACCCGCTAGCGTAACGCACTCCGGACTAAAACCCGGTTGGGCTCGGGTTTGAACTTGTGTGGCTTCGTTCAAATACACACGACTACTCACTCTTAGTAATTTATTATTAAAGATAAAGAAAATTAATATTTCTTCTGCTTTTCTAGGGGACTAGACAAGACAATGAGATATTTTCATTGCCAATGGTGAGTTTCTTGAAGAAAAAAAAGACAAAGCTACGGGTTTCTTGGAGGAAAAAAAGACAAAGCTATAGCACATCGCCATTGCCAATGACGAGGCTCCTGTGAATTGTACTACGAGTCGGAAGTGTCAGCTGACAAGCCTATGGAGAGACCTTCATCGCCATTGCCACATGCCCCCAGGGCCGGCCCAATAGTGTTAACGGGTAAAGCATCCGCTTTAGGCCCCAAATATTTGAGGCCTCAATTTAAAAAAAAAAGTATTTTATATGTATGTATATTGCATCAAAAACAAACAAAATTCAAGCTAAAAGAACTGGTAAGCGCTTCTCTTCCTAATAAAGAGGTTATGTGTTCAATACTCTTTATACACATCATTTACTCCTTTTTATTTTTTCTGTTTTCTGAATAATGCTTGCGTCTTGTATCTGCCCAATTTGGCCCATTTATTGGTTCACTTTTGATAAACTAATTTGATCAAAAAACTCTTAAAAAGTTTACTATGTTTTACTTAGTTAAGTTTAATACATAAAACAATAAATTAATAGATTATTAAAATTAAATGCATATTAAACACTTTACAAATATTATGTTATTTTTTTTATCGTTTCAAAGTAATTTCTAAGGTATTTTATGATTTATAAACATATACAATAGAGTAAATTACAAATTGTGTCCTTTATCTATTGTTTGAATTACATGTATTGTCCTTTGGCTTCAATAATTACACTGTACGTCCTTATTTTGAAACCTTTGCACACTTTAAGTCCTTTCCACTAACCCCCATCCAAAAATTCTGTTAGGTCAAGTCATGTGCCCCTCACATGAGGGGCATTTTCGTCTTTTTAAACCCCTACTTTATTGATAAAAAAACTAATATGGATAAATTAAATAAAAATCAAAGAGATTGCAAATAGATGGTAAAATTGATCCAAACAATCGTGGATCTGAAGACCTCCACCGCCTCCGACCACCACCGCCTCCGCCCACCACCTCTTCAGCCGCAACACCTTTCTCGGGTGGACCTGCACATCGGTTGCAAATCGATCCAAACGATCGTGGATCTGAAGACGAACCCAACCAGCATAAAAGGTAGAGTAAATTACAAATCGTTTGGTAATTTGGGGGTGCATTTCAATTGTTGTTTTCCAAATCAGCCGCTTTTTCTTTTTTTCCTAGAATCTACAATTGATTTTGAAACATTCATATGTTGCAGAAACTTATGGCTAATATATTCCTCTTCCTTGAATAACTTCTTCTCCATTTATTTTTGAAGCTTCTCGACAACGACTTTTTCTCCATATAGTTGTAATTGTTGTGGTGACGTTTGAGTCGGTGGTGTTAATGGTGGAACAGAGATTGAATGTCAGTGGTGGAACGGAGATTGAATGACCACCATCAACCACCACCAGATGCAATTACCCAGCAGATGAACCAATCACCTACCACCGTCAACTGCAAACCTTTTTTTAACCAAAGACCTCTCTACAGTAAGAAATTCATCATCGTCCTTTTTTTAACCTACGAGATTTGGGGGTAGAGTTGTAGTCGAAACCCAATTGGGTGTTTTAGTGGGGTTTGATTTGGGGGTAGGGTTGCAGTAAAAAAGCTTTCGGCTTTTGTTGGTGGTGTTAATGGTGGAGGTCACCAGGTTGCAACGATGAGGAGGACGATGGTGGCGAGTTTAGGGTTGTCGGCTACTTCAAGGAGTGGTGGTGGTGCTGCACAGAGAGAGAGAGAGAGAGAGAGAGAGAGATGGAGTGTGTGTGTGGAGAGAGTAGGTGTTTGGGTTTAAAATGATTAAATTCATTTATTTTTTAAATTACATATTTTAGATATAAAAAAGGTAAAAAGACGAAAATGCCCCTCATGTGAGGGGCACATGACTTGACCTAACAGAATTTTTGGATGGGGGTCAGTGGAAAGGACTTAAAGTGTGCAAAGGTTTCAAAATAAGGACGTACAGTGTAATTATTGAAGCCAAAGGACAATACATGTAATTCAAACAATAGTTAAAGGACATAATTTGTAATTTACTCTATACAATAATAAATAATTGACGTATTTCATGATTTCAAATAAATGTTTGCGTAACTGAGACTTAGTTGTTTAGTTGGCTAATTTATTAGTTGTCTAGTTAAAAAGCCCGAATTCGAAAAAAAGAGCCCCAAAAATTTTATTCGCTTTAAGCCTTCAAAATGATTGAGCCGCCCCTGCATGTCCCATGTGAAAATGTTTTAGGAATCAGCTCTTATGTGAAGTAACAAAAAAAATTAGGCCTGTTTATAAAAAAAATATCCATCTTAACAGATCATGTAATAAATTGCTAGCCATGTTTCTATAAATAGTTGACTTAACTACTATTTCATTAACATCAATCAACCACCCAAACTGTTTTATAGATCATCAAAAGACGGTTCATATTTCACTTCTATTAAATTCAGTAAAATCATGTTGAATGTTGAATATAAGTTTAAATTTTTTGAAACATAAGAAAAGTATTTGTTATATTTGTATATTATAAAGTAAAAGAAAATCCTAATTATATGTAGCTAAATGTGAGATGCACAAGGACTGTAATTTACTCATAAAAATTATATAATTTACAAAAATTAATGAACTTCCTAGTTATGTATAAAAGATTAGGTTCAGGTAAAAAAATTCTAATTCTATGAAAAGTGAGAAGGATTTAGAGCCGTTAGATCAAATTGTAAAAAAAAATTAATGGTTGAGACTAAATTGTAGGAGAAAAAGTTGTTGGAATGTTATTTTAGTCTTGACCACTTTTGTTGACTTTTTATCAAGTCCCCCCCTCATTTTTAAACGTTCATAACTTTTACATACGACATTATTTTTTTCAAAAAAATTACACCATAAAAACAAGCGTTTTTTTATCTTTAAAACGAGTATAGTGTCGTTATAAACAAAAAAGAAAAAAAAATACGTTTTCCAGCTCAATGTGTAATACAAGTTTATTGTGTAATACAAGTTTATTGTGTAATACAAGTTCAATGTCTAATACAAGTTCATTGTGTTATATGTGTTTATCATTGTGTTCATTGTGTAATTAGTCAGGTCATTGTGTAATACAAGTTCAACGTGTAATACAAGTTCATTGTGTAATACAAGTTCAATGTGTAATACAAGTTTATTGTGTTATATATATTTATCATTGTGTTTTACGTTTTTCAGCTCATTCTGTAATTAGTCGGGTCATTGTGTAATACAAGTTCATCGTGTAATACAAGTTCATCGTGTAATACAAGTTCATTGTGTAATACAAGTTCCATGTGTAATACAAGTTCATTGTGTTATATGTATTTATCATTGTGTTTTACGTTTTTCAGCTCATTGTGTAATACAAGTTCATTGTGTAATACAAGTTTATTGTGTAATACCACGTCTGATCATTGTGTAATATCTGGTTATTGCGTAATTAGTTAGGTCATTGTGTAATACAAGTTCACTGTGTAATACAAGTTCACTGTGTAATACAAGTTCATTGTGTTATATGTATTTATCATTGTGTTTTACGTTTTTCAGCTCATTGTGTAATTAGCCAAGTCATCGTGTAATACAAGTTCATTGTGTAATACCACATATGGTCATTGTGTAATTAGTCAGGTCATTGTGTAATACAAGTTCTTTGTGTAATACAAGTTCATTGTGTTATATGTATTTATCATTGTGTTTTACGTTTTTCAGCTCATTGTGTAATACAATTCATCGTGTAATACAAGTTCATTGTGTAATACCACGTCTGGTCATTGTGTAATATCTGGTCATTGTGTAATTAGTCAGGTCATTGTGTAATACAAGTTCATTGTGTTATATATATTTATCATTGTGTTTTATGTTTTCCAGCTCATTGTGTAGTTAGTAAGGTCATTGTGTAATACAAGTTAATCATGTAATACAAGTTTGTGTAATACAAGTTCATTGTGTAATACCACGTCTGGTCATTGAGTAATACAAGTTCATTGTGTAATTAGTCAAGTCATTGTGTAATACAAGTTCATTGTGTAATTAGTCAGGTCATTGTGTAATACAAGTTTATTGTGTCAAATATTTTTCATCATTGTGTTATATGTTTTCATCATTGTGTTTTACGTTTTCCAGCTCATTGTGTAATTCGCTTAAATATGTCAGGTCATTGTGTAATATCAGTTCATTGTGTAATATTAGGTCTGATCATTGTGTATATCAGACCTTGTATTACACATTGACCATTATGCCCTCTCTTTAAAAACAATAAAATGATACATGTCAAGCTTAGAATCCTTCTTACCCTTCTTATTTTTAAAACCCTTTTTACTATAACCTAAACCTATGTATAAAATCATGAAGTTAGAACTTATGTTCGTCTGATTGTAATCCACCGAAAAAGCTTTGTAGGAGTAATGGGCATAATGTCATCATCCATACCATCTCAATATCCATATCTTAATCAACATAACTTTTAATTTCACCTAATTATATTATTTTAATATATAATAAACATTTTATTTTGAACGTGGCAGGCTTAGCCGTCTAAATAAACAGTTTTAGCCGTCTAAATAAACAGTTATAGCCGCCTATTAGACGGCTTAGCCTCCGAAAACATTTTTTGAAAATTTTCGGAGGCTTAGCCGTCTAATTGACGGCTATAACTGTTTATTTATATGGCTAAAACTGTTTATTTAGACGGCTATTGCCGTCTACGGCTAAGCCTGTCACGTGTTACATGTTTATTGGCTCGTACTCTGACAAATGAAATTTTGACACGGAAATTTTAGCCGGCTAGCTTAGCCGTCTTTAGCCTTTTCGCAAGAACAATGTCCATGAAACAGTAGGCTAAATAAAGATATCAATTTTTGAGTATTTTCTTAGTCAAATATCCATTTTCGTATTTTCCCTTTTGAAATTTTATATGTTGGGTATAAGTTTATAAAAATATATGCAACGGACAAAATTTTATATATTTTCTTAATAAAAATATATGTGTGTGGAATGGGGTATTTATAGGTAACAAATTTTTTTTTTAAACCACCCAACCCACCCCCCCACCAACGGCTACTCAAACGGTCACAAATGCAACGGACAGATCGAGTAAATATACTCGAATTCACCTACACGTCACCCCTACTCGGGTATACCCGAGTCGATGGGGGTGGTGTTCCATTTACTCGCTTACTCGGATGACCTACTCGATCACGTTCGAGTCTTCCGCCCCGTATATCCTAAGGACGACAATAAGGCTCGATATGGAGAAAAAAACAAACAGCGGATGAAAGGCTTGGGAATGTTGGTGGCTGTGCAAGGGTTGACCGTGAAAAGTAAAAAAGGATGAGTAATGGTCAGTGGATGGAAATAATGGCGGCGGAATAATGACGAAAAGGATAAGTAACTTGCATAACTACTCGTTTAGATGTAAAAGGACAAAACTAGCCTTCCATTTATCAGAAAAAATTAGTGACTTTAACTAAATGGACTTAAATGCAAGGTCGGATCTGACCATGAAAAAGGTAGGCGACCGTCCAAGGCCCGCTCTTCTGTGGCCAAATTTTTGTATTTTGTTTATATTATATATATAAATATAATTTTTTTTAAATATATTTAGATAAAATTGATTTTGACACGAGAAGAAAAAATGATGGGCATAAGAATTTTTTTTTCGTTTGGAGCATATATTTCTAACTCGTCCCGGATCCCTAAATCCTCATCTCCGAGCCTCCTCAAATGGTTATAAAAAACAGAAGTCAGGCCACAAACCGTTAAAAAAAGAGCAGGGACTCAGATAGTTAAAAGTGGTAAACCTCGGGAACTCAAACAATAAGTTACCAAGTTTTCAATATATTCTAGTCTTCTTTAGTGTATTTTTGAATAACATCATAAAGAAAACTTGTATAAATTGAATATAAGATTTGTTGTAAAGTCTCCTTTGGTTTCTTAGAAGAAATACACAACTCGATCGAGAAATAAATGACACTTTGTATTATTTATACGGGCAATTATATATATCCTTCTAAAAACGTGTGATTACCCAAAAATGAGAGAGAGAAAGTAGGGAGGGTTGGCGAAAAACCTCCACACCTTCACCTTCAGTGAAGACACCGACTTTCCCCATCTCTGTCGTCTAGCTAGCCGGTTTATGATGTTTAGAAGTAGTGGATGACTGGTGGTGACCTAGTGATGGGAAGTGGTGATGACCAAGGTGTGGTGTGAGAAACCAAGAAGAAGATGAGGAGGTTTTAAATCTTATTCTTTAATTTTTTTTTATTAAAAGGGTATATTTGTCAATTAACAAAAAGTTAACATAAATATTTAACGGTATTAGAGACGCGTAGTTAATTAGGACAATTAACAAACCACAATAACTCAAGAAGTAAAATTGAAACTATTGAAATTAAATCGTTATTGTAAGCAAACCACACGAACTAAAACTAAAATTTATATTATTTTCATGTAACTGATAACTAATCAGTATTAACTCATGTTTTTCATATTGCTTAACTAAGTAAAATATCATACTATAATTTTAAATGTTTCATGTTTTCAATATGTTATTCATTAACTAATAATTAATTTTTTAATAATAACAATCGTAATAAAATAATAACTAGGTTGTTATCAACTCGCGCTCTGCGACGGGTGTCGGGCTAATCGTTAATAAAACTTAAATAAAAACGTAGGTGTAACGTTAAAAATAATGTTAATAAAAAAGAAACATAAACTAAATGATAAAAAAAGAAAAATAAATAAATTTTTTTACTGGTTCGAGTCGTCGAAAACCATAAAAACGAAGATCGATACAGGTTCCGATAATACTAGTACCGACAATGATGGTGTTAGATCATAATAGGTTCGGCTCGTCACAGTACTAAAAAAATACAAAAAAATCTCGATTTTGAATACAACTCTGTTTTAAAAAAAAATTATAACGGAATGTTTAAAAAATAACTAAAAACAGCCGCGCACTCCGTATTTTAAAAATGGTTAACAAACGAAAGTTATTAAAAGAAAACAAAATTAATATAAAATTAAATGAAGAAAAAACATATATTATATAGTATAAGGGTTAAATATGAAAATTAAAAAAAAATGTAACTTGTGAACTATTTCAAAATCTAACACTCATGTGGCAAAATCATAAAGAAAAAAAAGTTACTATTCCCCCCACACGGAAAATTATTAGTTAATAATAATACTAGTTATGATTATATTTAAATATTAATATTTTAAAATTCAAAATAAATCTCACCTGATTTAGATGATATTTGGGTTTATTATCGACCACATATTCAATTGCCGCGTTTATTTCAGTGGATTGACTAACACGCACCGTCGACTATATATACAACCACACCCACACACCAAACCCTAATTTCTTCAAATTGCTTCTAAACTTCCCCCAATTTCTTCCAGCTTTTTGTGACGTAGCGCACACGAAATCCATAAGTACTCTCGATTTTTATGATACTTGATCAGAAGATGATCGCCGGAGCAGCAGATATGATGTACGATCAATTCAATCCAAGTCTTCTACAACTCGCCGCTGTTTCACCTGAATCCACCTCCGTCTCGATTTCTGAAAATTTGGTAAATTCTTCGTTATTTTTCAACCATGGTTTCCTGATTCATTATATTTGTGTCTTACTTTTCACATAGGTCATGTTTCTGGTTTTGATTTGAATCAATATGATTGAAATCATGGGATCTGTGATTTGGTGTTTGGGAAATTTAATTGAGAATTGAGATCAATCACCTTACTAGACATGACAGTGTTCATCATGTGTTAAAATTAAAAGGTGTTACAGTTTCTCCCAAAAGTGTAGATAGATTCTTAATTTGCAGGTTTAGTCTGTTTCCCCCTTTATGAGCTTCATATTCAAGCTCTGTATATAATGGTTAGGTCTGTTCAGTTGTTAGTTATTTACAAAAACCATATATGTTTCCTTATGTTAGAGGGGCGGGTGATTTTGTTTTGCTTGGTGTTATATTTTATTTGGATGCATCTATGTTGCACGGTATTTGTAACGCCTCAGGCAAGTCTTTATCAAGTATAGACTAGATAGATGTTTGGTTCATAAGAATGTCCTACTTCAAATACCATCAACGAGTTTTGGGCGTATTCGCTATGTATAGTTTTTAATTGTATTTGATAGTTGGATCAACCTAAACTATGAGAGTCAGTGGATTACTTTTTTGGTTGTTTTATATGGTTTATTGACGGTGTTTACGTATTATTATTTGTTCCATGTATAATGTGCATGACTGCTTGTAGTAACATTTGTTTGTTTTATAGGTAGTAAGCCTCCTTAAGAGTACTACGGTTGTGGGGTCTACTACAAGGAAGTCGAGTCCAGCAAGCATCAAGTCAGGAAGTCACACAGACATCGGAACACGCAGATTAAATGAAGACCAACATATCATAATCGATGATCTATCAAAGCATCTAGGTGATGCTTACAAGTGGGGTCTCCCGAGTTCCTTCTATGCTATATTTGATGGTCATGGCGGGTCGGAGGCAGCATCTTATATTAAAGAACATGCCTTGAGATTGTTCTTTGAGGACTCTGATCTACCACAAGCAGCACCAGCTGGTGCTTCCGATTCAGATGATGTTGTAGATAATGATTTGTTTTTAAAACAAGTGGAAGAGTCTCATCACAAGGCGTTTTTACAGGCTGACCAAGCCCTAGCTGATGAATGCAGTGTGAGCGGTTATTGTGGAACGACAGCTTTAACTGTTTTGATCATGGGAAGACGTATAATAATAGCCAATGCTGGTGACTGTCGTGCGGTCCTCTGTAGGAATGGATCTGCAATGCAGATTACTGAAGACCACAGGGGGTCGACTTGTTTACACGAGAAGGAAAGATGTGAGCGGTTAGGTGGTTACTTTGATGAGGATGGGTACCTCAATGGTCAACTTGGTGTGACCCGAGCTCTTGGAGACTGGCACATGAAGAAGGAGAAGCTGCTGATTGCTGAACCAGATGTGAGACAAATGGTGTTGACTGATGATGATGAATTTATGATCATCGCGTGTGACGGGATTTGGGATGTCTTTGCAAATCAAGAAGCAGTGTCTCTTGTGCGGCGTCAACTAAGGCAGCATAACGACCCGCAAAACTGTGCTAAAGAGCTCATTAATCAAGCCTTACGCCTTCACGCAACTGATAATCTCACTGTTATTGTGGTTTGCTTCTCATCTCACACTTGCACTCCAACTGCTCAGCCTCGGTTTCCAAATTCTAGGCTTTTCAGGAAGAAGCCCTTGAATATCTTTCAAGGCGATGTAAAACTCGATCAAGTGGTTACTTAGGAGAGATGTGAATACGATTTGATTCATTTATGGATGTGATGATTATTGTGTTTTTCTAGGCTCTCTCTGTTTTTTGGAGTGCTTAAGATGAGTTAGAGTAGGCACATTGCCTCAAAGTTTTGTACTAGAATCAATCAATGAATATTAACCAACCTGTTTTTTTCAATTCTATGTATGACCTTAATTCTCTTTGCTTGTTTTAAGCATTTTTCTGCAACTTTTTTGTTATTTCTTGCTGTAAGAAATATATATCAAGGATAATGATATCAATGCATATGTATAATCTTTGGTTTTAAAAAACACGGGGCGCATAGGTCTCAAAAGCTGAGGCACGAGCATGTCTCGAAAGCTTAAACACGAGGAAAGCTTCATGTATGCAACGTATATAATATTTATAAATTAATTCTAAATATTATTTATCACATCGTTAACTAATAAATACCAAAAAGTGGGATAATAAAAAGAGTTAGGGTACTATTTTTTGTGTACGACAAAAAAAAAATTGTATAACCAAATAAGCTCATAAATAACAAGTTAAACTCTATTTACAATAAAAGAAGTTCAATAATAATAAAAATAATAATTAAATCAGAAAGAAAAACAAAAAAAACGTTTAAAAGAATATAAATAAATAGAAACAAATAAATAAATAATAAAAATTTTGTGTTCATTAATATAAGAGTTGTTCTTAGTTATACTGAAACCGATTGCAACAACCAACCAACCCACGCAATTTTGCCGTTTACTCTATCGTAGGGTCAGATCGACCAAGGATGTCGGATTGTTATTGTCTAAAATATTATCGATTTATTCAGTTAGTAAGATCAAAATACATATTGTACAAAAGCTTCTAATTTTTCTCACACCATGAATCAAAATTCAGTTATGATTATAACATTCAGCTTTTCATATCAACTAACATTATATGTTTCTATCACACTTAACTATAAAGGTCTTTTCTCGTCCACATTTCAAGACACCCAGAACATATTTATATTTGAAATTTAGGATTCCTTATGAGTTATGACCATGTGAGATTTAACTAAGATGTCACAGTTAAATCTTTATTTCCTCTCACATCATGTACAGACCAACAAATTGACAATAAAAACTCGTCGAATCAAATAAATGATAGCATATCACTGAGGCTAGAGCAGAATTACAAATGCGGCATGAATCATATCGGTTTGAGGTAACAAATATTTTGTTTTTAGATGATAAATGACATGTTTCCATTGTCATCAGAAAAGTTCAAACAATTCCCACTATTTGAAGCTTATGTTAGTGATTTGACTAATGAAATTGCTGTTGCTGCTGCCCGCATTCTTTCATGATCATAACAGGTGGCTATTTAGACTATATACTTATGAATGGATCGATTTAGGTAAAGCCTTACCTCAAACAGGTCACATAAAAAGTTTAGCTAAACTAGAAATGAATCAAATGGGTTGAAAATCACCAAACCTATGTACTTTTAATGCATACAACCTCCTAAATTGTATTTATACAAAAATCCAGACTGAAGTTGTAATAATGTAGTTTTTGTAATCATGTTTAACGCATTACTTATTTATAAAAAGTTCTAACGAATGACCAAAAAGTGTTTGTGGCTAGAGCTTACGTGTAGCAAAGACTGCCTATTTTGACATGTTACCCAACCCCAGATCCACTCATTTCGATGCTTCTAATTTGTTGCTGCAGGAAGTAGAGGCGTTCATGCATCCAAAGTGCAAAACCAAAAAGAAACTCCTTCAAGCAGACACCCGAGGTGCGATTCTTTAAATAAACATTGCATTCTCACTAAAGTTTGACTAAAAAAATTGTTTCCGGATATAATGTTCAAGTAATGAATTAAAGATTTGGGTGTTCAATGTCTTACACTGAATTTGTAGTGTAGATCAAGAAAGATTCAGTGTTGGTGTAACTGGTTGCTAACAACTTCCCTGCATTGGTTGGCTGCGAGAAAGCGATTTGACTGTGTTCAAGGATCGAACCCAAGCAGAAACTTTTCCTACATTTATGTTAAAGGTTTCGAAGTTAGAATATTAAACATACACAAGTTGCAAGATAACTTAGAGGTTGTGATTTCAACTCATTTACTTAATGAAAGGATTGATTCAGGTTATGTTAATGGCTAAAAATGCATAAAAACCTATTAATTTTATGAAATATAAGTATTATTGATATAAAATGTTCTTTTCTTTGTAACTGCACGCACTAGTTGGATATAAAGTGTCTGGGTCAAACCGAACCACCATGTTCCAACCTGCAAAAGAAACTAACCGACTCGTTACCCAACCCACCCGACCCGTCCATTTTAAGTTTTAACACCTCTACAAGATACTTATGGAAATCACAACTACCTTGTAGCCTCAAGTAAATGAGTAGCAACATGCTTTCTTCTGTTAGAAGGTGTGACCCAAATTGCGCGTATGCCACATACAGCCGGCACTGCATCTTTTTCACAGATGATGGTTCCAAGAAGATTGTCTTCTGATTTTCTTTTATTTTTAGTTGGCGGTTTTTTTCTCATAATTTCTCTTTGGAAACTAATGCCACCAAATTGGAGGGTGGTTGAAGTCAACTTTCCCTCCTTCCTTGTGATGCTTACGTCAGATTTTTCATCTGAGTTTGAAATTAACCGATACGCCTTTTTAATCGGCTCTGCAACAAGACAGCCAGCAACCCTATGGGAGGAAATATAAAGATAAACCTACAAGTATGAAACAGAAAAAACGGTCAACTACTATGGAATGGAACATCTATATGAAAGGAAAAGTCAACAAACCAAATCAAGAACAAATTGAAGTGAAATAGGCACCTTGCACTGTTTATGAAAAATCCATCCATCACCAAGCTCCATCTCCATCATCTTAATAACCTCCTCAACCTGTCATCACAAGTTCATTTAGAAGGATCATCAATATTATTATCCTAATATCAAGAAAACATTTCATCATTTAACAAAAGACACTTGTACCTTTTTAAGATGAGCAGGAGGATCATCATTCAGTACCAAAATAACACGCCCATTTTCCAACGAGTGTGTATCGATAACCCTTTCATTACGCCAGCCCTTATGTAATGAAATCCATTAATGACTATAAAAGCAAGATAAGTAAATATCATATACTGCTACAAATGGAAGATATGATGTATACCTTTAATCCAATTCCATGAGTGTAATTCTTGTGAAATTCTTTGTGAAGCTTCGTATCTTCTTCGTCTCCAGGCACAAACTTCAATCCACAAGTTTTACAATTACGAAACATAAAATCAGATTGACCCAAATCCAGATGAAACTGTGCATACTTTCTCTTCTTGTTTAACACAGTTTTGGAATTCACTGCCACCAACTGTTCTTCATAGTCAAATTTGTTCTGATCATCCCCTTCAAGCACACCATCATTCTCCCTGCATAGACGCTTCATTTTTTTATATCAATTTTAAAGTTAAAAAGTAAATCATCTAAAGTTATCTTCCAATGTTTTCAGAAAACCGGACGGACACGGAACCGGACATCAACCAGTCACCTTACCGGGACACTGGTCGGACTAGTCTGACAGGATTTAAGAACCAGATAATGTCACAAATATTATAAAATTTTAAATAATGTATTTCTAACTTAAAACAAAATACAAAAATATCTTATGTTGATTGTAGTTATCAATTTTTCCTACACATATGAGAATAACTTGTCATCTTGAAGTTAAAATTAAATCATCTAATATCCAAAATCAATTTCACACAAATTAATCAATAACCGATTTCTGCGATAAAACTGAAATTGCTCCAACAAAATTAAGAATTGAAATTTACGAAATAAAATGGAAACATGCCTATCGGTTTTTGGAGGTCGCCGCGTGTATATAATCGGAATTTCAGGTTCTCTGGTGAAGTCTTCTTCTTCTTCATCGGACAGATTATCCAACAGATCTATGGCGTGTTTTTGCAATGCCGGAGAAGAATCGGGTTTGAAGAATGAATTAATTCTAGATTGCATTGCTTGGGAGAACAGCTTGAACTTGTTGAAATTTGCTCAAAGTAGGGCTTCGTTGTCTTCTTTCGTAGTGGATTCTTTCGTTCCAGTTTGATGTATTTCGATTTCCCGCCTAGACAAATAAACCCTAATTCTGCCCCCCATTGAAATATTTAAACGGGTGAAGATTAACTTACTTTACTAACGTATGAATTAAATATTTTAGTTTGATGAAAATAAATCTTTTTAATTTAATTTTTTCTGTAATATTTTTATGAAAAAATAAAAATGTCCTTTTTATTAAAACATAAAATATATATAAATTAAAAACTTATATATTTTATATATATATATAGGGAAGGGTTCAAATGATAACCAACTTTTTATGTGATAATCATTCTTAAACAATCACATAACTTATAAACAATTTTTTCTTTAAATTGTTAAAAGATTATTTAATTATCTTGAAAACATATATCTTGAACATAAAAATAAAAATAACGAGTCTTACATATACGTACAAGATAATGTTACATTTACGTGACACATAGTGTTTACGTATAAGTAATACTGATAGAATGACAATTGTTACATATACGTACCATTATATTTGATAGTAGTTTTCATTGTTATCACATAAATATTGGATATCATTTACACAAAACGAATGACTAATTGCACAAAACGAAACATATGAAATACATCAAGATCGTTTTGTCTCAAATTTAAAAACATAGATAAAAGACAGTTGCACAAAACGAAACGTATGAAACATAGTAATCTAACCAATGACTAATTGCACAAAACGAAACGTATGAAATTACGGCGACTCTGTTGTGCATGTTGAAACATAGATAAAAGACAGTTAGATTATTGTACCGATGTTTTTCAGTCGGTCTCGGTCTCATTCTTCACATTTGTAAGTCGATATAACCAACGATACTTAAAAAAATACTCTACTATGAATATGACTACTTTTTAACAAAATTTACACCGGGATGTCGAAAAAAATAATAAACAAACAAACGTGAAAGTTATTAAGGAAAAATCAAATTATATATTAAGAAGGTAAACTCAAAACTTGAAAAACTTGAGAAGCTCAAAGTTAAATTTTACAAAGTAGAGGGTGAGTTTTGCTATTTGTTCAAGGTCAAGGGAAGAAGTCGTCGATGACAAAAAACCACCGACACACTTCTAATTGAGTTAATTGTAATTTAAAAAATCATAAACAAATACGAATTTGAATATTAAAATTACGTTACCTATAAATGGAAGATTATATACTTAAGTTATCTTTAGTTATATAAAAGTTAAACTTGGTTAAATTTCCTGTTTTACTCAGCTGACATAAATTCGTTTTACACCCCTAAAATAATATTAATTTGCAACAGCAGCAGCCAAATAATAATAATAATAATAAAATCTAAATAACTTAATCAAATAAACGAAAACAATAAATAATACAAAATATATTTTATAAATTCAATAAGTTAGATTAATTAATTAATAACATTTTCAAACAAAGTTATAAAATAAAAGTGTAAAAAAGAATAAAATAAAAGAAAAGAAATAAGAGAAAGAGTAAACTTCAGTTTTTATCCCTGAGGTTTGAACCAAACTTCAGGTTTCGTCCCCCTATAACACATATCATCACTGACGTTTTATGTTTTAACATTTTTCGTCCATGGTCCTTAACATCGTTAAAATTACTGTTAGTTTTTATATAAAATTACTAATATGCCCCTCCATCTTCTTTTTCTTCATCCTTAACCACTGACGGATTTTGGAGTTGGAGTTGTTATAGGGTTTTCCAGTAAAACAAGCAAATAGATCCATACAAGACTTCAATCTTGTCACTCAACTACTCTAAATTAAAACCCCAGTTAGGGCACAGAAATCACAGTAAATAATGCAAGATTAGAGAGATTTCAGAAAAAAAAAATCATGAATCCCTTGAGAAATTAGGGTCAGCAAGTTTGCTTGTTTGTAACGATTCAGATGTAGATTTCACTGGGGACTTTCGTCGAACAGGTGGAAGACATGGAGCAGATAAAAAAGAAAAGGGGAGTTGGGTCAGACCCAGGAGCATATGTGCATTTCTCTCTCTAAAACTCATATATTCTCTCTCGTCTCATCAGACTCAAATCTACATTAAATCTGGCTCAACTAACCATTGTTGTTGAACTTGAATTACTTCCAGCCGGAGAACTAGGTTCGTTTGCTGGTGGGTTTTGTCGACCGTTCAAATCTGTTTGGCCTTTTAAGTTGATGAAGAAACATATTTTCGGTTGTTTACCGGTGGGTTTTTTTTTAATCAAGATACATCTGTTTCTTTTCTTTTAATCTGTTTCTTTTCCAAATTACTTTTAAATCTGTTTTTTTAGTTTCGTTTACCGGCCGTTTACAGGTGGTTTTCTTTTCCATAAAGATAATTAGTTTAAATCTTCATCAACTGAACTGAAAAAGATCTTCTCCACAATTCTAGGTTCGAAAGCGTTTATGCTAGATTCTATATCCGGTCAAGGTGGGCTCATGTGATAACAAGGAAGGTAATTTTGGGGGAAATGATGAAACAGATAAAAGTGGTGCTGGTGGCGGCGGCGACCACGAAAACAACTCCAACTCCAACTTTCGTCGGTAGTGGTGGGTTAAGGATGAAGAAGAAGATGAAGGGGTATATTAGTAATTTCATATAAATACTAACAGAAATCTTAACGGAGTTAAGGACCAGGGACGGAAATTGTTAAAACATAAAACATTAGGGATGATATGTGTTACAGGAGGATGAAACCTGAAGTTTTGTTCAAACCTCAGGGACAAAAACGGAAGTTTACTCTAAGAGAAAATATAAAAAGTAAATAACATATTATGTTCTTTAAAGGTAAAAGGACAAAACTATCCTCATATGCAAAACACATTGATTAATTTAACTGAAAACGTTAACTCCGGTTAGTGAAAAGTACTAAATGTGTGTAAAAGTTTTAAATAAAAGACATACACTGTAATTATTGAAGTCAAATGACACAATCTGTAATTTACTATATAACTAAAAGACATAATCTGTAATTTACTCCAATAAAATAAAATCAATCAAAAAGAAAATATAAAGACACATTTATAATTAAAAATAAGAGTAAATTACATTTTACGTCTTATATATATTTATCAAATTTCAGTTTACGTCATTTAACCAGTGTTTAGAAAAATTTGCAGGTTTCACCCTTTAACCTAACGTCCATCATTTTTTGATGTCAAGTATGGTCAAGTGCCCCTCACATGAGGGTATAATCGTATTTTTATCATTAATAAAAGAACAAGTTACACTTTCCATCCTTTATATTTATACCAAATTTCAGACTTTGTATTTAAACTAAAGTAATACCAGAAATTGTCCTTTATGTTTAAATTTGTTTACACATTTCGTCATTTACACTAACACTCATCTATTTTTGGCGTTAAATGAAGCAACGTGTCTCTTACCAAAGACGAGGAATTGCGGGTAGTACCCCTCCTCGCTGTCTCCGGTCAAATGAAAACGGAGTTTTGTTTTGCTCCAACGATTGAAAATATTTAAAAAAAAAAGTTTTGATTGAACATTTAAGTAAGCGCATTCATAATATATATTTACTCTGGCGATTGGATTTCTAGGTTTTATGAATAATACAAGTCTTGTGTTTGCTTTCTTTTTTACCATAAACCGTCTGTTACCTAGAGGGGTAAATCTGTCACAACGGTTTACTTAAGTATTCAATCAAAACCTACATTTTTTTCTATTTCCAATTGAAGCAAATCATAACCCCCTTTCTATCTGACCGGATACGACGGATAGGGATGTTGGCCAACAATTACTCGTCTTTGGTGAGGGGCACGTGACTTCATTTAACGCCAAAAATAGATGGGTGTTAATATAAAGGATGAAATGCGCAAACAACTTTAAACATAAAGGACAAGTTCTGGTATTACCTTAGTTTAAGGACGAAATTTGAAATTGGTATAAATATAAAGAAGTAAAAGTGCAATTTGTTCTTTTATTACCAACAAAAGACGATTTTGCTCTCACGTGAGGGGCACATAACCACACTTAATGTCTGAATTTAACGGACTTTAGCCTAAAGGGAAGAAACATGCAAACTTTTATAAGCACAAAGGACAAAATCTTTAATTTTTTTAGTTAAAGGACGTAAATTAAAATTTGGTCAATACTTAAAGGAAATAAAATGTAATTTAATCTAAAAATAAAAACACCCTCAGTTAAAACATAACCCCACAACCTAACACAATGTTCTTCATCTACACAACCGGTGACTCCTCCATCCGGTTGCCTCATCGGAATCGCGGCCCTCCTAGTCTCTAACGAAGGGGGGCGTAGATGAGTTCACACCAACACCAGCCAGAGGTTTCGTCTTCATAGCCAATTATTTTTAGGATGTTTTCTCTTTGTTGTCATCCAGTCTCAAAGCAACCGGGTGGAGATGAGTTCATACCAACACCAGCCAGAGGTTTCGTCTTCATAGCCGATTTCTTTTAGCATGTTTTGTCTTTGTCGCCACTCAGTCCCAAAGCAAACCGGATATGCAAATTGAACCCCTAAATGCACAAATATTGCTTCTGTCTTCTCCGGTCGGAGGTTACGGGGCTTTAAACTTTGATTAAAAGTTTGGTCTTTGTTAGGGGTGTGCAAAAATATCCGAATCCGAAACCGAACCCGAATTATCCGAACCCGAAATATCCGAAAATTCGGATAGCGATTTTCAAAATTTTTGGATAGTTCGGATATCTGAATATCCGAAACTTTAAATTTATATATATATATTTTTAATTTTAAAAATAGTTTTGAAAAACCCTAGTCTTATTTAGATGATGCGCAGCCCCTAATTTATCCACCTACCACAATTGTCGTCGTTCCGCAGCCCCTAATTCCTCACATACCAGTCGACCACACCACCGTTCAAACTTCCCACCGCACCACCACCGATAGTCCGCTGCTTCTCCACTCCAGCCTCCAGGTCTCGGTTGCAACCTCTCTTTCCGTTGCAAGGATGGTTGTCGCTACCACCAATACAGTCGGTAAATTATTAACAAATAGAGCAAAATCAGAGGCCTGGGACCGGACTATGAATCAACATTTGGATGCAATATTTTGAAAGTGTTGTGCGCGGATGTAATTATTATGGAAGGAAGATACGGAATCTCTGATGATATATTTTTTTTTGAACCGCAACACCTAGATATTTTAGAATAGTTTGGTTTCCAGGGGACAACACTTAGAACATTCAGGGCAACACTTAGAACATCTAGGGCAGCACATCACAAGAGGAAACCCTAACAAAGTAAAACCCCTTACCTGACCACATACCTTTTTTTTTTTTCTGTGGTCAGAATTCGAACCCAAAACCTCCACTATAAATGGTCAACGATCTCTAATGAATTTACTAGTTACCGAATATTTTTCAGGTTCCCTTCATTCCAATAATCTATCTATTTCTTCATATTATAATTACATCCCGTTGACTACTGTTTAGAAAACCCATGTGGGGTTATCATTGTTTCCTTATTAGAAAAACATATGCATCATGGATTATGAATTTGATTCCCTAACTTAATTTATATTTTATTCATTTTGAAGAAGTTTGTTTTCAATACAACTTTCTTTATAAACTCGGAATGTTTATATTGCAAATTACGAATTTGTTTTGGGTTTGTTCTCATTTGGTTATATATGTCCAACAGTGATTTTTTTTGGCTAAATTGTACTGAAATTTCGGATATCTGTTTAAATATTTGAATCCGTATCCGAAATTCGGATATCCAAGTTTTCGAATATCCGACTTTAAACACCCCTAGTCTTTGTGTGGCCCGACATTAGAGGTTAAAACGAGTGAAGTCGAGCAAACAATATCTATAATATCTATATCTACATGTTCTTAATATTCCTTCTATTCAGTTATTTGTTGTGAATCTCCCAATTTTGATGATCATTTGCAGAATTATGGTTCTTATGATAGGGGGCGTGGATATGACGATCATGATTAAACTGTAATTTTGTATTTGTAATTTTAATTTTTTGAGCAAATGAGAAAACTACTCCCTTCGGTTATAAAAGTTATAAAAAATATATCTAAATATAAATGAATATGTTTGATGATAAAATTTTTAGTGAACAACATTTTTTACACCTAATCAAGATACATATGCAAGGATTTGAACTCACGTCATATTTGTAGCAGACAGTCATCAATGCTACTAGGCCAATTATTTAACTTATGTTTGTGTATATACAGTTTAATGAAAAAACACAAAAAAACATAATAAATTTTGACGAGTTTTACAAGTGAAAAATAATAATTCTAAACTTTTTTCATATTCCCGCTTTTTGGAATACCCGCCTATATAATAGACTCTCCTTAGTTTTCAGACCTATCTTTTCAATCAAGTCAATCCCATCACAATTCACCATGTCTGGAGAGTGGAGATGTCGTAGTTGTGATTACTGGGGCACGTTTCAACATGTAAAGCACCATGAGAAGAGTGACTATCTAGTCGTACTTCTGAAAGCAATGTAGGTTGCGGAACTGTTGAAGAAAATGAGAGAAGATGGACTCCAAACAATCAGGAGCATCCCGTTCTGTTGCAAAAGTACCGTCAGCAGCTTCCGATCACGATCATGCACCGGCAGCAGTTTCGGATCCTGATCTTGATCACACACTGGCACCGACTCTACCTTCCAAACCTGCTTATTTGTACAACAAACAAAAATCGACGAAAGACAAAAGAAAGCGAAATGATCAGGATCTAGTTTCGCTGCCACTCCCGCTCCTGCTCTCGCCCCGACACCAGTTTTTGATCCGGAATCGGACCCCCCCTTCCGCACCTACTACTCTATGAAATTCATATGTTGTTCTGTATTATTTCTTCAATTGCTTCTACCTTTTATGTTTACACATAGTGGTTCACAATTTCAATAATTTATAAAGCATGTCACGCCTTAGCTAACATGTTTAGTGTTTAGACTTTTACGTATTCTTCTATGAATCAATATGCTGTTTTTCTTTGTTATGTTTCGACTACTTCAAAACTTCTATAGACCCAATGGGTTTAGTGTTTTCTATGAATTGTTCGATTACATATTCTAGTAGTGTTATTTTATGAATCTAGATTGATCACGGCGTGATTTTAGAGTTTGTTGATTGCTATTTTACATATACAAATTAATGTAGTTCATTCCGAGCAATGATTTGTAAATATCAGATTTTATTTCTTAGTGAGATCGCATTTGAATATGCTCTCTGAATTGGTGTAAATCTGCTTTGCTACTTCTCGATCTGGTTTCTGTTTGTATTCCGTTTTCGATTGCATGTTGTTTTTCATATGCTACTAGTAGATTTTAGAGTTTGCTGATTGTTATTTGAATATATACACGCGATTTATATACATTATATATTTACATATATTTTAATAGTTTATATCATGGGTAGAAATTTTAAGAACTATATTGTCACGGAGTAAACTCTTGACTCACATGTGGCACTTAGATTCCGATCTAAGTTCAACCTTTTATCCCACCTACATAGTGATTTAGAAGAGAACAAAAGTGAGAGAACAAGAATTGTAATAAAGTAATACTTTATTGATTACAAGAATAATGTCCTAAGGAGCTTATAAGCCTTTATAAGGTGAATTTGTGGAATTTTGGAGGTGTAGATCACAAACCACCAACCTCCTATTTATAGTAGCAAGCCTAACATCCTAGCTCAATCTAGAAGTTTTCATCTCTAGAAAATTCTATACAAGTGGGTTAAGTTATATACACTATTTACATGATTTATCTAGTCTTTTTGTAGACATAACCATGGAAAGATCTATACAAGTGAACTACGTTCTATACACTATTCACATGATTTATCTAGATCTTTTTAAGGAAAGATGTTGCTTGAAGTTTTCGCATTATTCCATAATTTTCACATGTCTTGAAGTCTCATGAACGCTCTAGAAAATTCTAGAACCCTAACATAGCGACTTGAAATTTAGGTGGGTCATGACATTCTCCCCCACCTAAACCCATGATGTCCTCATCGTGTTTGCCTTGCTGCCTTTGGGTTCATCATCCATGCCTTCCTCAGACAAAGTATACTTTGAAAACTGATCAACCACCACAATAATGCTTCTGAAACCTTCATCCCTGCACTTGCCGATGTCACCGTTGCTGAAACGGCAAGGCTATTTTTCAAGCATGTTGTAAGGTATTGCATAAAACAACTGAGTTTAGGAACTATGAGATAAAGATGGTGAAAATGGTAATCTTGTAGACTTGGAAGTACTACACACATGGCAATGACTATGTAAGGGTTTACGAGGAATGTGAAGAAACAAAAGATGAAGGGATATATTTGCAATATCAGAAACATCAAGAGATATTGTGTATAATGACTAAAGATTAAGGGCTACTATGTAAATCTGCACTAGGGTTTCTTTAGGGGGTGTGTGTCGTCCTTAACATCCCTCTCATCCCTAACACACTCTTTTCCACATAAACACGTGGACCCGTGTCCACTTGAATTACCTCAATAAGAGTTTGTTTGAGTTAGTAGTGATGCACGCGACGGACCCGTGTCCGCTTGAATCACCTCAATAGGAGTCCGTTTGAGTTAGTTTCGAGCTACTCGTATATGCCCGCGCAGAAAGATACACCCGCGCACTATGATATTTTAATTCTCTATTGTTGGACGATTGGTCAAGATCATGATGATGCATAGATAATGAACATATTGTAGTAGTTCGGTAGTAGGACCCAAAGAGTTGGATATAAAAGTAACGCTTTATAGGAGATATCAAGTCCGTTTGTTAAGAATTCATGAATGATTATAAAAGCAACCAAATAAGCCCTAAGTGTTGATTCTGGCGGATTTGCTAATAAAATGCCTAAAATGAGGTACAATATATTAACATTATACACTTCTATCATTCAAAAAATCTATACTTGGTAAACCTTAATTTTATTCAAAATAAGGAACGACACATGTTTACCTTGCTAAAGCAATGATTTCTAAGTCCTTAGAACACTTGCAAATGGTGATTTCTAAATCCTTAGAACACTTGCAAATGATGTGTAGAATCGCCATTAAACCTTGCATGCAACGGATTTAGGTTATCCTTTAGTTTCCCTTGAATTGTAAGAACACACCACACATTCGCACACATTTAAAGGGTGTCTTTCAAATACCTCTTCCAAATCTCTTTTCCAAGTTACTATTTCAAATGAAGTATTTGCTTTAGTTTAGTCATCACTTGACGTATAAGTAAGATATGATAACATGATAATGTAAAATAGTAGGTCTAATGCTAATTTACTTATATATTTCATTAATTCATACAAAATTATGATTTCAAGTTTTAACGTGTTACGAAGAACATATTTTTAAAAGCGGATATTCTAAACCCAAGGATAGTAGTAAAAAAACGTGTCCAAGGCTATTTGGTCCATTCAATTAATTAATGGGTTTAAATATATACACCAAGCAAAGGGTATCTTGCTTAGGCTATCTGTAGTGGGCTCACACCTTACGTCTACTACCAACTCACACATTTTGGGCGTCAAACACGCCCTCTAGGGTAGGGGTGTTCAAATTCGGATATCTGGAATTTTCGGACAGTGGATTTCACTATCCGGAAAAAAAAAATCCCCTATATAGGTTAAGGTTTTTAGGGTGTGGGGTGGTGGTTTTAGGCTTTTTGGGTTGGGGTTGGAGGGGGGGGTTTAGGTTTTGGGGGTGCGGGTGGAGGGGGTTTTAGGTTTTTGGGTCCGGATTAGAGTTCGATGAGACGGTTCCAACGCCGCTCGAATGAGCTCAATCGGAGTTCGTTTGACCCACTTCTTTGCGTTTCTTAGCGAAAAACCACTTCTTAGTGGAACCTTCCCCTATATATATATATATATATATATATTTATTTTTAACTCTCATACTATATATAATATACGATTTTAACCCGTCTATTTTTATAATAATTTTGTTTCTCTGCAATAACTTCCGTTCTTTAACTTTGTTATAAAAAATGGAAAGCGCATCTTAGTTTTGTATATTTTTTTTAAAGTAAAGTGTCATTTTCGTTCATGTGGTTTGACCATTTTAGCCACTTTCATTCAAATTTTTTTTTTTTAATTTTTCCGTCCCTGACTTTTCAAAATCTAGACATTTTCATCCAACTGACTAACTCCGTTAAATCAGGGGATATTGGTCTTTCAAAAATTATTTTTTAACCAATTTTTTATTCCCTTTTATTCCCCTGCCTTTTCAAAACCCAAAGGCCTAAACCGATCGTCTTCTCCGTCCTCGAATAGTTGTCTTATCCCTTTTCAAATCGATCATCCCTGAACATCATCGTCTTCTTCGAAATCAACCATGGTTCTATGCTCCGGTTGATCTAGAAGCTGGACGCGTTCGTCTGACCCCTGCAGTTAACGGTACGGCTCCGCCGGCGCCAGCGCCGGCTAATGCGGAGAGCAGGGGCAATCAGATAAAGATCAGTCGTTTGATTTTTGTTGGCATTAATTGTCAGCATGTTATTTATGTTTTGATTATAGTAGAATTACCTTCTTTTAAGCAAGACTATATGCATTTTGACAGTATAGCTACGATTGAATTATTGTTGAATTGGGGTTCGGAAAGGTACAAAAAAAGGATAAAGGAGTTAAATTTTTGGTGATCTGGTGAGTCCAGGTATGAACTATGGGAGGAGTTTTCCATTCCCTCCTTATGGAAATAAGGAATCATGGATTGCAGGGAAGGTTATTGCACCAGAGAATGGTGTTGGGCAGAATCAGAGTTCTCGGACTGCAGCCATGTTTGGATGACACTTTCCACAAGGGGGTGAAGGTTCAGGTGAGATTCCAAGAAGGGGGATTGTAACAGATGAGGGACTTATGTCTGCAAGTGAATTTGATAAACATCGTAGTTTTGTATAATTTACGGTTTTAACATGATGATTTGTTGCGAAATGGGAGGGGGTGGGGGAGGAAATAAAGGGGAATAAAAAAATGGGTTCAAAAATAATTTTTGAAAAGATCAAATTGCCCCTGATTTAACGTTAAAATTTTAAAGAATTTGTCAGTTGGATGAAAATGGCTAGACTTTGAAAAGTCAGGGACGGAAAAGTAAACAAAAAATTTTTGGATGAAAGTGTCTAAAATGTCAAACCACATGGACGAAAAGGATACTTTACTATATTTTTTATTTACTTTTTTATTTTTTAAGCTTTGCTTGAGTTTAAATTTTAAGGTAGTGTTTGGTATGCATGAATGAAAGGTGGAATGGAATGGGTCATTACGTTGGAATGAAATAAAACATGTTTGGTATCACATAGAAATGAAATGGACCATTACGTAAGGATTGTGATTCTTCCATTTTTAATGATTTTCATTCCTTGGGGATGGGTGTTTTTTTTTCATTCCTTCAAGGAATGAAATTATTTTGTTTAATTAATAACCGATCCATGACCCGAACCAAAGACCGACCCATGACTCGAACCTTGACCAGTCTCGTGACCCGACCCATGACCCTAACCTGGGACGACCCATGACTCGAACCATGACCCGACCCATGACTCGAACCATGACTCGAGCCATGACCCGACCCATGACCCGACCCAGGCCCGTACCCATGACATGAACCATGACCCGTCCCAAGGCCCGAACCATGACCCAAACCATGACCCGACCCGTGACCCGTCCCGTGACCCGACTCATGACCCGAACCATGGACCAACCATGATCCGACCCATGGCTCGACATGTGACTTGACCCATGCCCGTACCCGTGACCCGTCCCAAGGCCCGGACCATGTCTCGAACCATCACCCGTGCCATGACCCGACCCATGACCCAACCTATGCCCTGACCCATGACACGTCCTAAGGTCCGAACCATGTCTCGAACCATCACTCGTGCCGTGACCCGACCCATGACCCAACCTATGCCCTGACCCATGATCCAAACCATGAAACGTCCCATGACCCGACTCATAGTATAAATTTATTAATTACAAATATTTTATTTTTCATAATATATTTTACTATTACCAAACAACTTGAATTAATGATTTATTTCATTCTCACAGGGTAACCAAACATGACAAAGGAATGGAATGGTCCATTTCTTTCCCTTGTCCATTCCATTCACTCGTCCATTCCATTCCTTAGTTCATTCCATTAACTCATACCAAACAGACCCTAAGGTCCCGTTATACGCATTTTGATTTAATTTTTTTAAGATCCGGTATACGCGTTTAGATATTTGGGATCATGACGGAATTCCTGGTATATATAACGTTCCGGTATAAATTTTATTGAAAACGGAGTTATATTCAAAATCGAGTATTTTTTATCGTACACTATAGCGAGTGTACGTAGGTTTTAAACCCGCAAACAAGACAAACCGATAACGACCATGTCCCTGCCGCTATGCGAGGGGGAATCGTTTTAGCCCTTTATACTATATATAATATAAGCTTTTAACCCGTTTAGTTTTCGATTAATTTCATTTTTCTTTGGTAACTTTCCCGTTAACTTTTTTTTTAAAACGGAATGTGCGGCCTTCTTGAACATTTTTTTTTGTCAACGTTAATGTATAACTTTTGTTAAAAGCAGAGTTATATTCAAATTTGATTTTTTTTGCTATCATACACCAACCCGATGACGACCAGACTCCTTCAGTAAATCGCCGAAGAAAAAAGAATATAGTTCGATTTACTACAGAACTTTTATTAAAATATATATAATAACAAATAATGAACATAAATTTGAGCGGAAAGATGAAAAGAAACCTCCGTGAGATTTTAGGTTTTCCTTTTGTTATTTAACCTCATGAAAGCCCTCTCTGCTATCGATTGCGATGATGTTCAGTTCGAAGCCCCTTACACTAAATCAACCACCACATCAAGTGCCGTCACTGTTATCCGACCACCACCGACGTTGACGACGACGGAGAATTTGGTTATGCATCTTTTTATGCTAAAATATAATTAAACTAGTTTAGATCCCGTGTCTACACACGAGGTGAAAATTATCAATATTTAAAATTTTTAAATCTTTATGTATATATATTTCACAGGTGTAAAAATATATTACATGTATTACGGATATAAACAAACTCAAAATATGTAAAAACTAATATATAATTAGGTTTCGAAACTACATTAATTACTATTTAATGTAATTTCAATTACTATTTGATTGGAATAAAAGTTACGTAATTAAATTTTAAATTTTCTTATAATAAATGATAATTTAAAATAAATGTGTTTTATTAATATAATTAGTATTTTCTTTAAATATATATTATTATTTAAATTGGTGTAATGATTAATTTTAATATGCACATTTTTATTTATCTCTTAATTCAATGTATGGAGTTTGATCTTTATTTTTTGTGAATAAAAAATGAACATCTTGTTCATTTTAGTAGAGGGAAAATAGTAGCAAAACTTTCACAATTTAGAGAAATGAGATAACATCTTGGCCTTAAAAAGTTTCATAGAATTGAGAGATAAGTTTTCTTTAATTTTTCACCATCTCATACTTCATCTTTTTCTTACATTGGGCGTGTGGACATCTCTGGCAGTACACGTACTGTTCCGGTTGTTGTACTCTGGGAGACAAACGCGTTCGTCTAAGAGGATGCGTGAAATCTGTTTTAGGGGACCCGTGTTGAACACGAATCCTCAACCAAAACCGCCAACATTTTTAGTGTGTTAGTTGTTACAGTCAAGGAGCATAGTTGAAGACTAAACATGGTGAAGAATCGAGTCAATAATATTCAAGAAGACGTTCGTTGGAGTACCCGCTAATGACATCGGTTGAATGAATTTTGACATATATAAATTGTATCTTATATCTATTTCCATTCGGTTTTGTATACAACATTGTACTATTTATTTCCCATCATTAACGAGAGTATCGTTAATATTATTTTATTATTATTTTAATAATAAAAAGTGACCCAGATTCCTACACCGGTTTCATCGCCAAACCGCACCAGGTCGGGTTCCAAACTGGTTTCACCTTTCAAACCGCACCGGGTCGGGTTTGAAGTAGGTGGTTTATAAAAAATAAGAAACCTATCCTAAACCTACGGGTTAGGTCAACCTATCCTAAACCTACGGGTTAGGTCGGGTTCTAGACTGGTTTACCTCAAGTGGGTTTGGACACGGGTCAGGTCGTGTTTAAACCCGGTTAACCGGGCCCCTACCGGTTTTTTTAACACCTCTAGGGACAGGTCGTTCACCAACTCTTCATTTTTTTGGTTTTCTTAGGCCTTGCAATTTGCCACGACTTCTGCCCACATGAGTTGGAAACAATTAACAACCTACGACTCCATCCCACACTTTGGTCCAAAAGTTGTCGTCAAGAATCCACATGACGACGTTGTAAGGTTTTACTAACCTCAGATCAAGTTATTGTAATTCTTTGAATTTTATAGAATAAAATTTCCACTTACGGGTTGAAAGTTTTATGAATTTTTATTGGTTTTCTAGATGTTTTCTTTTACAAAATATTATACATTTAACCGTATATGAAAGTTTGTTTTTTTTATAACATGAACCGAGTATAGAACTATGAGTTGTCGTTTTAATTGCTTATATTATTATTATATATAAAACATCATGTGTAGATTGACGTTTAAGTATAAAACAACATGTGTAACATGTTAAAAAATACCGTGTACATGGATGTTAAATTTAACATCACAGTTGTAATACATAATGAAAAACTAATCTTTATGTTGAAATTTGACATTATGAGTGTAAAACACCATAATAAAAGAAAAATGTCATAAAGAAAAAAGGTTAAACGTCATGTACATGTGTTTAATTTTTTTTGTAAATGGATGTTACATTAACATCACTGTTGTAATACATAATAAAAAACTAATCGTCATATTGAAATTTTGAACGACTAGAGGGGTGAATGGCATAGCGACGAGAGGGGAAGGGGTGTTTTATGAGGATGTGAAAGAAAACAAACTGAAAAGAAGACGAACTATTAATTTTTGAGTTGTTATTCACGACAACTTTGTTGTGTTTTTAATAGAGGAGATGAATTTTTAGAGACTGATCTGGATTTTTTTAGAGAGGGAGAGAGAGAGAGATCAGGTTAAGAGAGAGAGTGAAAATGACAATATTACCCCTAAAGCTTTTATGTAATCCAAAAAATAAGAAAATAAAATAAGTGGAAGAATATAATACATTATTAATTTTAATTAATTACTTTTTGATATGATTATATTAATCAACTACCCGCGCGCTGCTGCGGTTCACTTTTAGTCATATAAATCACAAGAGAATATATATAGTTAAAATGTAGTATTATATACCATTAACATATAAGATGAAAATGCAAAAGCACAGTAGAATAAGCTCTCCAACTCTAAACACTGCCCTTTGCAGTTGAATCTTTGATACATGCTACTGTGACTTGTGTATCTACCTTACCCTGTTCACATCCTTCTCAGAGCATTCCCAGCCCGTTTTTTATATTCCGTATCCTTATCCTTATAATTACACTAAAAACACTACCTTTTATCTCTTCTTATCCTTATAATTATACTAAAAACCACTACTTTTATCTTTATATTTACAAAAACCTTATATCTTTTCTCTCTCCTCCACTCACAACCACTTTAAACCACTCCTTAAAATATACAAAACTCACTCACATAATTATACCAAACGGGTTGTGAATGCTCTCAGATGTCTTGCTATGAGAATTCCCACTGTACTCCAATAATAATACCATCCATACTCAACATGATTTCTCAAGCACAGAACTTATCATTAAATAGAAATAGAGGAGGGAAATTGGGTGAGTTGGGTAAGGGTAGAAACAGATAATTTTTGGTCAGGGTAAAAAAAGTAACTTTGGAGGTTTAAAACTTTATATTGTCATAAATACACGTCTAGTAACTTTGAACCCATAAATTTTGTTTTTGTCACGCAACAAAGCTGAAAAGAGCAACAACGTTAGCTGTTTACCTACAAAGGCGACGTCATGCCTAAAAGAAAAGGAGTATTAACAACCAATTTCCAAATGTGATACTAAAGTCATAATAATGTATTAACAGAAGATTTTTTACAAAAAAATGATACTTCATACATACATTAATGTAAATTTGAATATAACTTTGGTTTATGGTTGCAATTAAATTTGAATATAACTTTGGGGAAGTAGAAAAGGGCAAAGGTAGATTACATACTGAACGACGGTTCGATGGTGGCAACCGCCACATGATGTTTCAGCTGTGGGCGGCAACCGCCACATGAGGTGTGAGATGAGAACAGAGAGAATAAGCGTTTGTTGAGAGAGAAGGTAGGGGGTGAAGAACGTGGGAAGTTAAAAGGGGTTATTTGCAAATGGATCAAAGTTCTGTGGCTAATGTAAGAAAACACAAAAAAGAACTACAGAAACCGACCTGCATTGCATTTATTATTAGGAGTAATAATAATTTCGGTCGAGTAATATTCTCTGTTCTCCCACATGGATATGTTGTCTCTTCAGTTTATTTTCAAATTTATTTCTAATTAGTTGCCACCTGATTTCTTTATTTTTACATCTCAGTAATATATACAAATCATAATTGGGGGTAGAGGTGCACAAAAAAACCGGTTTGGATTTTCAAACCGGTTCGGAACCGAAACCCGAACCGCCCTAGAACCGGTTTTTGGTGAGCCGGTTTCAAACCGGTAGGAACCGCCGGTTTATAACCGGTTTAAGTATTTTGCACGACAAGCGGTTTACAACCGGTTTTTTGTGAACCGGTTTGACGAACCGGTTTGGTAAACCGGTTTGAACCGGTTTAACGGTAATATTTCGAAACTAGCCGTTGGAAAACGGCTATATAGCCGTTAGAACCAATTTTTGACCCATTTTAACCCCCAAACACATTATAAATAGGTAGGGGGTGTTTTGGTTAAATCACACTTCTCAAACCCGCTCTCTATACTCTCGTTTATAAAAAAAAACTCTCAAAAAAACGCTATGGCCGATTCAAGTTTTGGTGTTTCCTCTAACGAAGTTAGCGTTGTGAAAATCATACCAACAACGAGAAACCCCGCAATTTGGTCAAACTACGATCTATGTGAGATGTCTAACGGGTTGGAACGTGCTCGTTGCAAAATTTGTGGTGGTTTTTTTAAAAAGGAATCAAATTCTACTCTAAAAACTCATATGGAAAAACCGGTTAAATGTTTATTTTTTAATTTAACTTAATAATTTTTTTTAAAAAAAAAAACCGGTTTAAACCGGTTCACCAACCCGAACCGGTCCAGAACCGAACTGAACCGGTTCAACAGGTTCGAGATTTTATACTTAATAAACCGGTTTAACCCGAACCGGTTTAGTCAAAACCGGTTTAACGTTAGCGTTGACCAAACCGATTCGGGCCGGTTTGGAACCGGTTCAGTTCAAAAAACCCGGTTTGTGCACCTCTAATTGGGGGTAACAAATGCTACACAATAATGCTACCAGGGCCGGCCCAATGGGCTTAGACACTTTCTTAGGGCCCTCGTTTAAAAGAAACATTCTTAGAATTAATTACACAGATGGCCCCTGTGGTTTGGTCAAATTATGGTTTTGGCCCCTAGGAATGGGAAACTACAATTTTGGCCCAAAAGTTTGCACGATTGTAACACATTTAGCCCCTGAAATGGATGCCAGTTAAGTTTTTCAGTTAAGTGTATGTGAAATGACTAAAATACCCTTACATAATAAAATAACAAAAACAAAAATATATATACACATATATACTTATGATCTTGAGAGGACCACTGCCGCCGCCGCCGACCACTGCCGCCGCCGTCGTCCACCACCGCCGCCGCCGTCCACAACCAGCAGCACCACCACCGACTGTTCTTGCTCGAAAACGTCGAGGCTCTGGAGCTTCGTTGAGAAATTTTGCTCGTCTGAGGTGGATGAGTTAGGGTTAGGGTCTAGGGTTTCGTCTGTGACGATCTCGGAGGACGTCGATGCGGAAGGAGAAGACGAGTAGCACAACGGCCTGGTCACTACCGGAAGCGGCGGTGTATCCGGAATGTTCGCGATCACCGATTCTTCTGAACTCGATGAGTAGAAACGATGATGAACAGATCGAGGATTCAATTGAGTCGCTGCGTGCGCTAAAATAACCGGCGGCTTCTCCGCCACTCCTTTAAGCAAATCCTTTTCTGAATCCCTAAACCTAGAATCACCTTCACCTTGACTCGAATTAGACATCAATTTCCGAACGGAATCCTTAATCGAGCTATAATCCGGTGCATCGAAAGGTAAATCCGCTCCGGTAGACTTACACCAGTTGCTAATCGCTGTTTTCAAAGCTAAATTAGGGATCACAGTTGAAAAATCAGGCTTCAAACCCTCGGCTAGAACCGGAACAAAATCAGGCTTCAAACCGACCACTGCTCTCGACATACCTCCTGACCGCGGCGGTGGTGGTGCTGGTTGTGGACGGCGGCGGCGGCAGTGGTCCTCTCAAGATTATAAGTATATATGTGTATATGTGTGTATATATATTTTTGTTTTTATTATTTTATTATGTAAGGGTATTTTAGTCATTTCACATACACTTAACTGAAAAACTTAACTGGCATCCACTTCAGGGGCCAAATGTGTTACAATCGTGCAAACTATTTGGCCAAAATTGTAGTTTTCCATTCCCAGGGGTCAAAACCATAATTTGACCAAACCACAGGGACCATCTGTGTAATTAATTCAAATTCTTATATATATATTATAGGTATTTGGGCTTGGGCTTCTTTGTATCATGGGTTAAGAAAAAGTCAGTAAGGAATCAATGGAAAGGGGAAAAAAACATGCTCTCTTTAATGTTTCCATTCATAATCGAACAAAAAGTTAGGTCGCAAAAGAATGAAGGAACCAAATCGTCAGCCTCTTTTCTGGTGTTCTTGAACAATGAAACGGCAATTTAATCCATTGGAGACGGTTAAATCATCAAATTACCTGCACTTTCGTTCGCTTCTGTCTTCTATATTCAACGAATTCACCTGCACGGCTGCGCTCGAATTACCTGAATTGCATGCTTGCGCTTGAAATCGGTTCGAATTTTGGGAGTTGGGGCGGCCGTCGGACTACTAGAGGTAATTGTTCCATATTCATTATTCGATTAGTTCCAAGCAGATTCATCACGCATTCGAGTTTGTGGAGTTGCCAAGCAGATTCATCACACATTCATGGCTTCACCATTGATCTTATATATTAATACAACTGAAAGTTTTTAGATTCTCTTAGTAAAAGAACTTAATTAGAACCGGTTGGCTACATTTTTTCAGGTATGTTCAACGGAGATATTGGGTGGTTTGCTCGTGCAACCTTCATCTCTACATGATTATGAACATGATGACCCTTTTGTGCATTGTGCACTTGGTCAACGATTTTGACTTTTATGTCAGGTATGCATATGTTTTGGCCTCTGCTTTGCATGGTGTGAAGCACATTTTAAGAGCAGATCATGGAGGTACCCATCTCTTGCTTCCTTTAAAACATGTAAGTAATTTAATCCAATCTACAAACATGATTTTTTGGAGCTGAGGGGTCTCAGCGGGACCTTGGGATATAGGTAAAATTGGTTCTCATCACCCCTTATTAGACCCTACCAATAACTTTACTATGAACACGATTTGAAGTTTTGCATTGTTTAGAAACTGATTATTGTATTTCCAAGTGGTAGATAATCCAAGTTTAGGGCTTGGGTATGGTGATGATCAAATGAACGTATCTTAGGGTTGTCTTTTATAATCAAGTTTAAATAATTTAATAATTAAAACTAATTTTCTGTTAGAATTTTGCTAGATTTATGTCAAACTTATTTATCTTTAAACGTGTTTATTTGATGCTCCAGTTATTACATCGGTGGTCGCATATATGCTAATACACTTTAGGACACTGTCACAGAACTATTTCATCAAGGTATCTCTTAATTCATATAAGTTATTATTATATTGGGTAAAATCTTTTATTTAAGTTATTTTGGGCAGATATGTTCGAACAAGTGATCAGTCTCCGTAAGAAGGTGAAAGAAATATTACAAAACTCAGATGATTATCAGACATATTTAAAGTGCATTATGCATTATTGCACAGAGAATATTACTCGACCGAACTGCAATCGGTTGTAAAGTTATGTTTATATTACCAAATGATCGATGTTCATTAAATAAATTCGCATATCGCTCGCCTTTTGTTTTTCCTTCTTAATTTTGAGCTTCCTCTCGGATATCACGTTGAACTTGGCCATCCGGTCGGATATAGTGTTTAAACTCTCCTTGTACTCGTTGGTTTGGGTTGATGACGATGATGCGGCTCGTTTTGCTCTGTCTCTTCCGATAGGGCGGTCGGCTTCTTCCGGAAACTCGTCGCCCTACTCGTTGAGATTAATTCTCCGCCTACTAGAATTAGATTGGCTAATGTCATGGTCGGATGAGCTTTTTGATCGTTTAGACGACGATTGTCCCATTAACGAGACTGGTTCAAACTTCGTGCACTTTCTCAATAGTTACCAAAGTGGAACCATTTTAAACACCGAACCATTATTATCGTCTTTATATGCTTGTAACGCTTCTTGAAAGATATCAAGGTCACTTTGACCACTCCGGCGGTTGTTTAACTTGTTTTTGTAGTTTCTCGAAAACTTGCCAACTTTCAAACGGATATCCCTCCACTTGCCGCTTACCATGTCATCCGTCCGGTATCCGCCTTGACCCATTGCTTCACGAAATTGTTCATATATTATTTTTTCAAAAAATTCTGGCTTTTTGGTTACGTCCTATAAAATTAAATAACATAACATTTAATAATAAAATAAACATTACAAAAGTAATAATACGGTTATAATAATAATATGTACAAATTATTGGATCCTCTGAGACGTTGATCCACGCTTTCACCAAAGCTAACTTCTCCTCCGACGACCACTTTTCCGCACGGACTTTAATCGTACCCGCTTCGGGTGTAGAAGTAGTGGCTTTCTTTTTATGTGTTTTTCTTTTCGTTTGTCGTGGTGGTTGAGTCTCCGGTACACTTTCGGGGGAGGGTTGAGTCTCGGGTACAATGTCGGGTGACGGTTGGGAGGTTACGTAGTTTTGTATATAGTCGGATAAAAAATCGGGTGTAGAAGGATTTGAAGTAGGGTAATTAGTCGGGTAATGACTCCAATTTGCAAACGTTAACAACGGGTTCGTGTTGTCTAGGGGTTGTGGAACGTCCCCCCCCCCCCCCCCCCCCCCGCGGTTATTCGTGTTGTTCGGCCGGTTCGGGTTGTTTACCAATTGCCATGGAAACATTGTATAAAAAATTGTTGAACTTGGTAGAAATTATTATAGATAGGAGAATGAAGAAAATATTGTGTATAAAATTTGTTGTTTAGGTTAGTATTTATATAGGTTAAATTAAAAAAAAAAGTAATTGCTTCAACCCCCTCCCATGTCGTGAACACCATCACCCAGCCCCACCACTAGGGCTGTTCACGAACTGAACCGAACCGAACCGAGCGGACCTTTTCTCGTGCTCGGTTCATTTACAAACCGAACCGATCCGATTGGCTCGTTTACAACCGAGCGAAAAATCGAACAAGCATTAATTTTCCGAGAAAAATTCGAGCGAGCGACGAGCGATTTGGACAACCCTACTATCTAGTGTATCCTTCGAATTGCAGAGCCGCAAAAGTTTCCCGTCGCTCGACGTCGTTGATCATGAGCAACAAAGGCTGATTGGCTAACCAAGAGGGAGAGACGATTTAATATTTGAATCGCATAGTTGCAAAGGCTGCCTGTGAGGGCATCGTCCGATTAGGGTTAAGAATTTTAGGCAGAGATGATTTGAGATTTGAATTGATGAGAGAGCTCTCATGGTGAAGTAGTAAAATAACGTAATTACTTAAAAAAATTTCATGGGTGTCGAGCAACCCAACCCACAAAGGGTGGGTATACCACTACTTAAGGTAGAAAAATGTTATTATAGAAGATTTAGAAAACCATACACTAGTACAAAACTCATTTTTTGAGGAAATGGATTTGATTTTATAAAGCGGTTTTAGACCACTCCAAAAAAATATCACCTCAAAAATCAATTTATTTTTGAAGCGGATTGTAAAACTGCTCTAAAAATGGTTTACAACCGCTCTATATGATTAGAGCCAATTCAAAAAAAATGTCGGATATGACAACCTAATCGTCGGAGACTATCACATGTGAATTCTATCTTTGTTGTCTTTTACGATGAACTCATAATCAATTTAATTTTTGTTCTTGTCTTCTCCGGTAAACTCATAAACAAGGAAACAAGTTCCTTGTTCTTGTTTTCTCCTTGCGATGTCTTCTTCTTCATGGTATTCACGCCTGTCAAAATTATCAAAAGAAATACCAACTTTATTTGCGAGTCAAACAACAAGATCAAACCCTATAGATAGAAAAATAGATTGACAATGAAGTAGCAATATGATACCAACCAGATGAGGCGAACACCATAAGATACGAGAGAGACGGTCTTCTGTTTGTCATCGTACCACCATAACACCACCGATATGTTCATCATCTGTCGTCGGAGGAGAACCTAACCCCCATAACCATCATCATCGCACCCATTTTTTGAGGCGGTTTCTTAAAACCGCACCAAATGACCTTTTTTGTGGTGATTCTTTGAACTGATTTTTTTAGTTACATTATTTGAGGCAGCTTTTCTTAAAACCGGTCAAAAAAAAACTTTATGGACCACCTCTAAAAATGGGTTTTATATTAGTGTTAAATGCTACAAAGGCCCTTGGAGCATTTAGGGGCGAAGATTAACCACATGCAATTCCATATGGGATATTGTTTGTAAAGGAGTGATTTTATGTGTTAAAACTTTATGATCACTATGATTTAGTTTTAGCATGGATTCGAGGCCAATATATATATGCAACCTATATTAGTGCAAGGGCAGTGGCATCATTGTTATAGCGAAAGGTTATCGGCATTGACAGATTACCGTGGGGTCTAAAGAATTTAGTACTTGCCGACCGACGGGTGTTAATAATTCAGTTATTTAAAAAAATTAATTTTAAAATTTCTAATACTTGAGTTTTAAAAATTTAATTTAAAAACAAATTATTAAGCGCAAGTAAATGAAAAGTATATAAAGATTGTATTTTTAATATTCCCATATCTTTTGGAGATTTTTCTCGGTTACTAGTTTAGTTATAAAATTGAGTATGAATAATGAATTAAATTTGAGTTTAAGAATGTAAAATTAACGTAGTACATATAAGAATGCTTGATACGAAGATTTGATTATTTTTTAAATGAATGAATATGTGATATCTTGGGGTACATTACATATATAATACGAACTTGGTTAAAGCCCATGTTTTACATAAGTTGAATGAATATAACTTGTTATAAAACAGTATTTTCTATGAAGATTTGTATGTTTGGTGTTATTAGTCATATGTGAAATAAGAAATAATTGAATTTTTCTTATGATTTAGTAGTTTTTAATAAAATATTAGAATATATGTTAGATATTTAATTATTAACATCATCATTATTTAATAGGAGAGAAAGATGAAAAACAAAAATATAAATTTTATCAGAAGTCGACATGTAGCCAGTATAGTTATTCGTTTATTATAATATATGTTAGAAACCTTTTATATTATACAGAGTGAATAAATTCAGTGTTATATATACTTAGTAATAAAGATCTAATATTACATATTTTTGACATATTACATAATTTTTTAATATAAATTTTAGAAACGTTATATAGTTATTTTTTAAAATGTTTTATAAAAAGAATGAAAGAAATGTTCAAACTATAAAAATGTTCTATGAACAAAGCTATTTTTTTAATTATAAAATGTTTTATAAAAATAGTTATAAAAATCATTATTATTTAACAGGAGAGAGAGGTGAAAAACAAAAATTATAATAGTTTTTATAGAAAATTGTATCATTAAATAGGAGAGAGAGACGAGAAAAAAATGCTGAGGATGAACATAAGAATGACATATGGCACCCCAAAACCTTTATTTATTAGTATATAGATTTGGTTTATTATTCTTATTATTATTTTTTTGTAATCATACAAAAGTTATAACTTGGAAAATATATTATATTATATTTAATTAAGGAATGGATTTTGAAATTTATATATGGTAAGAAAATCCGGTGGTGACATGCGCTGCTAGAAAATTCTCTATAAATAATCATTCAATTCAATTAAAAAAAATCAAGAACCAAGAATGGAGGTGGTAAGAAAGCGGTTAGGATGCAAAAGCAAATCCAAGGTAACCAACCCCGGCTTATTATTATATGATTTTAATATACCTGAAACTAATTATATTAAAATCATACGTACGTAGTGTGAGAATGGGCACGGGGCATCATGCAACGATTGTTATATCAAGTCAGGTCGTATATGTGGATTATGCCTCCTTCTGCTTCGTCGAGAAGGTGAACTTGATGTATTACACGATTTGAATAAATGTACTGTTATATACTTAGTAATAAAAAATTTATGTTTTTAAAACCCGTGATGTAATCTATTAACACATACACTCGTCAAAATAGAATAACGTGAATATGTAAATATATGATTAAAAGTTTTTATTTGATTCCTAGTTTTAATACAAAAATTCTTTTCAGTTTATAGAATTCATAAAAATATGATTGAAAAATTAATTGATATTAAACAAAATTTTAAATTTAAAAATGTGTAAAAAAAATTAAAACAAATAATTAATTGGTTGCCTAAAATAGTGAAGTTGATCATTAATAGGAGAGATGCGAGAAAATAAGAATGAGAAGGCCTAAAAATTTGATAAGTGTCATTCTCTTTTACTTGTTTATTATATAGTATCGATATAGATATAGATTAGTATTTTAGTTAAAAATATATTATTATTAAAAGATATATGTGTATTTAATAAGAGAGAGATGTGAGAAAAAATTGATGAAAGTGAATATAGAAGTGACACGTAGCAAGAAAAACCTTTATTTATTATATAGAAAAATGTTGCATCATAAAAAGGTTGCAATTGAATAAAATACATGCAACTCTTTTAAAAAAGGTTGACAAAAAAGTTGCTTTAGGTCTAATGCAACTCCGCCTAATGCAGCCCTTGGTAAAAGGTTGCTTTAGACATAATGCAACCTTTTCAAGGCCTAATACAACATTTTTGTAAGGTTGCAATAGCTTCATTTGTACAAGGTTGGGCGGAAAATGTCTATTATGCACGTGGGGTTACAACAAAGCCAAAGCCTGAGCCATGGGGACTCTAGTAAAGAAAACCAAAGTTGAATGCAAAAACAAAAGTTTTGGATGCACCGAAACATTGATCCACAGTAGGAAAGCCCATCACGAAATAAGATGTGCTCACACCCTATACTTTTGTCCAGCATGCGATGCCTTTGCTGATTCTTCCCACAAACTATACGATCATGTCAAGAGCTACCATAAAGTTTCTGTTACTTCATTACCTACGGTGGCACCTTCTCTGTCCGTATCGACCACACGCGTGTGATTCTTCAAGAAGAGAATGAAGGTGTGATCTTCGTCCTTAACCATGGGGTGCTTCAAGATCACACCGCAAGAGTTTTTAGTGTCCAATGCATTGGGCCACCAACGCTAAACAACCTGAGATACAAGCAGGGACGTTTCTCACTCAAGTCTGTACCGGAGGCCTATACAAAACCAAAACCGGATCACAACCTAATCATTCCATCCAGCATTTGCATTGGTGATCAATTCCTTGTTCAACTACGCATAGACAAGGCTTCATGATAAATATATTACCATTCCAACTACTTTTCTTTTTCACATAGCGTTACCTAGATATTTATTTATGAATTACATTTCAAGCAAATTCTATTTATTATTCAAATTGATCAAAATTACTTAAAAAAACGATATCTCTTTGCATACGATGTTTGCTCTTTGCCTTTTGCAAGTAACTACCACCCGGCGCATTACGGCGGGTCGGTTTAAAACAAAATCAGATTATATTTGGAGGTGAGCATTGAATGGTTTAAAAAACCAAACGGTTTAAAACAAATGATCGGTTGAAAAATGATGTTATGAAAATTAACATAGATAAAAGTAGGCAGACACGTCGCAACATCAAATTCAATTTTGAATGCATTCACAATTAAATGTCTTCGCTCTGTCACCCAAAAATCAGATTTGTTTTTGTTGATGCTTAAAGTCAAATGGAGGCTATCGTGGTAACATAAAAGTTTTGGTTGTTTTCTAACATTTGAAAGTTGGAGGACTTATTGTGTCGGTTAGTTTGTTATTATGCCTATAATATAATCAGCTTGATTAGGAATTAATGGTTAGGGGTTGTTAATTTTCAGCTTCATTCTTGATTGGTATATTTTTCTTCCCAAATTGCTTGCTCCAATTTCTTCCTTTGTAATTGTTTGAGTGTTATCGCAGCAAATTCACTCTTTTATTTGATTCCATTCTCTAATATGATTTCAATTTGTTATTCTTTGGTGTTGTTTGATTCAATTTCTGCTATAATATTCAACAATTGGTAGCACAGCTACGGCTTGAATTATTCGAAGAGAATGCTAAATTTGACCTAGAGAAGTTTAATGAAAAAACGAACTAATAAATTGAAACATGTTGGATAATTAGATCAAACTCGAACGATAAAACACCGACAATATTGATCACAAAGATCGACTCCTTTTATTAATATCAAAGACCACACTTTACAATGAATCATAACCATCTATTTATAATAAAACTATACCAATCCTAACCAAACTCAAACTCAATTAAATAATCAATAAACAAACCAACTCAATCCTACTCTAATACGAACCCATTCAAACAATTAATAAACTAATAATAATAATTATCAAGATTAAACCTTCATTCTCCCCCTTAATCTTGATTTTGTACCTCCTAGATCCTTGATTCGTAATAATACCCGCATCTCTTTAATTTTGATTCTTGGACTACCTTCTTTACTTTTATCTTTCCGTTTCATGTGCTTGATATGCACCTCCGCCCCACTATCTCCAATCTTTCCATTACCACATGATTTATTTGGCATGTCTCGCGGCTCATCATGAAACAAATTATCAGCTTGGTTATTCTTCACATGCCCAATACTTTGGCCTTTAGCATCCAACTCTTTATTTACGTCAATATAATCTACTTTTTGAACCGACGAGATTTTGACATTATTTTCCATCACAACCGTCGTCTCATTCTCTTTTTCGTCACTTACCTCATCTGATTGGAAAAACAATTTTTCACAAGTCTCAAACACTTGCGATTTGACTTCCGCCTTAGCCGAATCTTCTCCGACAAACATATTACCACAATTGGTGGTCGCAACATCATCACTAGTAGCCACTGGAATACTCATAGCCACCATTACACCATCCATAGCCATTGAAATACCAATCATCTTCATTCGGCCTCTTTGGTTGATACCCTTCAATCGTAGCACCTGTAATACCCATTGTGCCACCGGTAACCATCGTCTCATATCCTTCTCTACCATGTTTATTTTTCACACAGAAATTTTTCTACCCCTTCTTCGTTCCACCGAATCACACAGATTCCTTTATCTTTTGTTCACACAGAACCCGCTCACGCAGAATACCTTTTTTTTCTTTGGTCTCCTCTTATCAATCGATTCACGCAGAATCTTTGTTCACGCAGAACTCTTCTTTCTTAGTTCACACAGAACTCTTCTACTTAGTTCACACAGAACTCCTTCCCTTGGCTCACACAGAACTCGATCTTCTTGGCTCACACAGAACTCTCAAAACCCTGGCTCACACAGAACTCTCAAAACCCTGGCTCACTCAGAACCCTGGCTCACACAGAACCTCCTTTGATCTCCTTTTTCGATGAAGAAACAACAAAAATAACTAATGACTCACATGCTTGCTAGGTTGCTTAGTTAATTCACGTGTATGTGTGTGAGCTTCTTTTCTTCTGGATAACAATATCGGTGAAATAACTCACGTGTGCTTCAATTCTTTTCTTCTTTTAATATTTCTCCACGACAGAAACAATCTCGCCAACTCCAACTTCGTGACTTGCTTCGTTCTTCGATTTTTCTCCCTTCTGTCGGCTTCTCCCTGCTTGCTTATCAATTCTTCGATGATCACCAAACAACTTTCTTTTACTTACTGTCACGACTTTCTTCTCTGATACGAGCCTGATGCTCTGATACCAATTGTTGGATAATTAGATCAAACTCGAACGATAAAACACCGACAATATTGATCACAAAGATCGACTCCTTTTATTAATATCAAAGACCACACTTTACAATGAATCCTAACCATCTATTTATAATAAAACTATACCAATCCTAACCAAACTCAAACTCAATTAAATAATCAATAAACAAACCAACTCAATCCTACTCTAATACGAACCCATTCAAACAATTAATAAACTAATAATAATAATTATCAAGATTAAACCTTCAAAACACCGACAAACTCCAACTCAATTTGACCTTAAAAATTTATGCTTGAATCTCGAAGAGAGTCGAGTCAAGCGTTCATTTCTAAGAGTGATCTTAATAAGCAATAAGTAAAATGGAGTTAGGCTCGATATATTATTAGTAATAAAAAAACAACAATAATAATAATAATCGAGTTGATATTTGATTCAACTATGGTATTTGCAACGGAAAAATAAAAGTAGTATTAATGAAGGTGGAGTTATACTTAAAGGTAGAAAAACAGGGGGGGGAGGGGGGGGGGGTGGTGAGTTCGGGTGACGAGATAAATTAGGTTACGATCAAACATGCGTTTTAAAAATATATGAATTTGATTAAAATTTTGAAGTTAGCACGGGAGGTATGAGGATTCCGTATAATCAAGAATATATATATAAACTAGATATTAAAACTCGCGTTACGCGGCGGGACGTATTGTATAGTAAATCAAAACCTTCATCTGTACGAAAGGAAACAAAAAAATTTAAAAAAAGGAAGGTAAAAAAAGCAGATACAAAAAATACAAAGACACCGTGCTTCGCGGGGGGAGCGTGGTCGTTTCTTCCCCATACCACTGCATGAGTTTGGTCGTTATCGTGTCTGCTCGTCGAAAACCATAAAAGAGAATATAGATACCGGTTACGATAAACCAAAAATAGCAACAACGATGTTGTTCGTTTATAAGCGGTTGGGTTTGTCACGATACCGTAATGGTAACGTCGCTCGCTATATGATCGAAAAAAGTACTCAATTTTGAATACTACTCCGTTTAAATAAAAGACCGGAACATTAAATAAAAAAAAATCAATTACTTTTTAGTATGAACTAGAAGGAGGTCCTGTGCGTTATGGCGGCTTCTGGGCGAGAATGCTAGCTTTTACTCACGCACGTTGCGACGTTTTAAACCGTAAAAGAAGTTAACGTCCTCGAAAACTTATAAAAGAAACCTAAAACCTTTAAATAAACTCACCATGCGTGACAAAAAAAGCGTATAAAGTTTATAGTTATAAATTAAACCAGAAGAAAAAAAGAAAAAAAAATAACATGAAAAAAAGAAAAAGCATGGAACTAAAAAAACCGGCAAAAAGACCTGCGGGTTTGAACCCGCGTCACTTGTTTTAACTTCCTCCTTGCATATACAACCAAGACCACTAAGTTAAACCAATTGTTTAGTTTCCTTTTGCTGTGGAAAGTTTATAAATAATACATTAGCTTGAGCTAAAGAAATAAAAAAGCAAAAAACACGCATCTTTGACTTGTACAGTTTGCCAAGAAATGTGTATATCTTCTACAGTGATTTCCTCACACATAGAAATCTTACCTTTTAATATTAACTAGAATTATACCCCACATAGGGTGGCGCGTTGTGACGATTCAAAACGAAACGTAGGTAGAAATAAACACGTCTCACATGTTGCGGCGGAAATTAACGTGCTCGCAAGATTATAAGATAAAACAAAAAAATTTACGTGAACTCACCCTGCGCGAGAAGAGCGTATAAAATTAAACGTAAGAAAAAAAGAAAATAACATGAAAAAAGCTTTAAAAAGAACTGTAATTGCATCAAGGTGGTGGTTTGTAGGATTTGAACCCAAATCCCTTGAATAATTCTAAACCAAACCTACCACTCTTTCAAACACACATTTCTGGTTTGTATTTCCTTAAGAAATCTTTTAAACAAATGTGAATGAGAAAATAAAAAAATAAACACAAAAAACATGCATAACATGCTTGCATATTATGCATAATAACATGTAAAATTTGAATAGTGATTTTCACTCATAGTTTTAACTTGTTTTTTAATATTTATATATATAATATAATATATTATATTAATTAAATAATAAAAAAAGTATGATACATCCACGTGAAAGAAATGAGGTGGGACAATTATGTAGTTATCGATTCGTAAGTTACGCCCTTAAGTTATATTTACAAAAAGAAAAAAAGAAAATTAGAAATTATGTGCTTTAATTATATATGAATTTGTAGATATTGTATTTTGACTTTAATAATTACACTGTATGTCCTTTTTTTTGAAACTTTTGCACACATTTAATCCTTTCTACTAACTAGGGTTAACCTTTTCTGTTAAATACAACCATTTGTTTTGCACATGAGGGCAATATGGTCTTTTTAATATCTAAAGGACATAAGATGTAATTTTTTAAAAATAAATATGAACCCCTTTATTATATATCATATATAATAAACAAGTAAAATATTGTGTCACTTGTCAGCACCACGTTTCACCTCAGCTTTTTTTTTTCACCCAAAAACCATATGGACCTAAAACAGGTTTACATGCGGGTCTAAAAGCGGGTTAAAAACCACCCGAATTAATACCCTATAGAAACCTTATAAACCCGGTCAGACCTTTATCCCATCACGTGAAAGAAATGAGGTGGGACGATTAAAGCAAGTGGATCGAGTAAGACGATCGAGATCAAAGGAGGTTCTGCGTGAGCCAGGGTTCTGAGTGAGCCAAAGATCGAGACCAAGAAGAGGTTCTGTGTGAGCCAAGAAGATCGAGTTCTGTGTGAGCCAAAGGAAGGAGTTCTGTGTGAGCCAAGGGAATGAGTTCTATGTGAACTAAGGAAAAAGAGTTCTGTGTGAACAAAGATTCTGCGTGAATCGATTGAGAAGAGGAGACAAAAAAAGGCGTTTTGCGTGAGCGGGTTCTGTGTGAACAAAGAGAAAGGAATCTGTGTGATTCAGTGGAACGAAGAAGGGTGGGTAAAGAATTTTTGTGTGAAAAAAAAATAAACATGTCAGAAAAGGATGTGAGACGTTGGTTTCCGTTGGCACAATGGGTATTACAGGTGCTACGATTGAAGGGTTTCAACCAAAGAGGCCGAATGAAGATGATCGGTATTTCAGTGGCTATGGATGGTGTAATGGTGGCTATCAGTAATCCAGTGGCTACCGGGGTTGATGTTGCGACCACCAACAGTGGTAATATGTTTGTCGGGGAAGATTTGTGTAACATCTCAAAAAAATAAAACGACAGTTAAAATGACGAAATAAACGAACGAGGCATGTCAGGTCGGGTCGGGCCGGATGGGCCGGCGGGTCTCCATCATTTCTCTTATTTGCAAGTTCTAGAGAGAGAAAACGTAGAGAGAGAAAGTTGGCGGATCGACCCGAGATTTCAGCAAAGTGTTGCTCCATAGCTTGTGAGAAGAACCTCCGGATCAGAAACTAGATTCAGGTAACGATCGGGCCTAAATCTGAGTTTTTGTTCGTTTTTGGGTTTTTCGGGTTTTGGGTGAAAAGGTAACGTTTTCACGGATAAAACTGAAAGATAAACATAGATTTGAGTTCCTTAATGGAAAACGAACGTTTTGAATGTAAACAGGTTCGGGATCTTGACGTGATCAGACCTGAATGTGAAAGTTAGGGTTTTGAGAAGAAACAGATCGTGCGTACTTATCAAGTACGCACGGAGCAGGTCCAACGTACTTATCAAGTACGCAGGAAGAGGGCACTGCGTACTTATCAAGTACGCAGGAAGAGGATCCTGCGTACTTATCAAGTACGCAGGAAGCAGGGTCTGCGCACTTGCTAAGTGCGCAGGCATCAGGTTGTTTAAGTAAAGTTAGTATGTTTAGAATGGTTAAACCGTTAAAGGCAGGATTGGGTTTGATGTGTATTTAACTATCAAATTCAGATCGGAAGTGACGTAGTGAGACCTTTGTTTAGGGCAACCCAGATTAGCTTATCAGGTGAGTTCTAGAAGCCCTCTTTTAAATATTTTATATAATGTTTTCGGGCTGGTGTGCATACATATGAAATGATGTTTTTACGAAACGATGTTTATGAAACTATGTTTATAAAATGATGCTTATGAAACTATGTTTACGAAATGAAATGATTTGGGATGAACGGTTTATGGAAAGAAAGTTTTATGAATGGAATGTTTACGAACGAAATGTTTATAAAGAAATGGTTTAAACTAAAGGTAAAGGGTTTTAAAAATGAATGAAAGGTTTTATGAAAAGAAAAGAAAAAGGGCAAAGGTTTTAAAGAAGTCATTACAAATCTAATCTGTCGAATGAATGGAATTGACGAATGAAGTCTGGGAATGTAATTCCCAGCCTTGTGGTAGATTATGGACAGCGAGCCATAGTTGCCATAAGATCAACAGGGGCAGTGTCTTGGTGGCCTGCCAATGGTTTGATGTTGTACAACTGGTAGGGAGTAACGACGGTTACTCAGGGGTTAACGTGACCCTATGTAAGGTTAAATTATGATCCGACGGTGTTATGGCCGTGAGCCATAGCCGTCGATGGAGGTTGTCGGTCTATGGACATGAGATCCATAGGGGCAACTGAATGGGTATTGTCGGTCCTCGTGCAGTTAAGCCTTGGGGGCAATACAAAAAGGAAATTGACGGAATGTATGGTATTGTGGCAATGACGGCGATACGTAACGGTTGTCCACGACATGCAAGGTTCCTTTGGGGACACAGAGACGCTTAAAGAAAGATACAGATTGTAGATAGTAATGTATGACTTAAATGAATGTTAAATGTTTTAAACAAATGATCCGTTCAATGTGTTTATGATGAGGAAAAATGTTTGAAGGTTTTCAATGATAAATGAAAGACCTTGTTTTCTTATACGTGATGTTAAACCCTAATGAATGTTATGAATGATGAACCATTTCTTAAATCGAACGAAAACTAGAACTCACCAGCGTAGCTGACTTTATAGTATGCACATTCAGGTTAAGGCAGGTATGGATGCTGGACGGTGATGCTTGGTAAGCGAGAAGAGTTACCCGGTTGATCATGAAGACTGGCATCCCGTTATGATTAGATTATGATATGTTTATGTAATAGGCAATGTTACGCTTCCGTTGTTAAACAATGTAACGATTATGTTTTATTGAAGTATTTTCAGCTGCGTTATTTGATAATCAAGTTTAAGAACTGTTTGTGAATGAGTAAATCCAACAAGTGAGGCCTCCCAGGTTTGGGGCCTTACAAGTTGTATCAGAGCAATAGTTTGAGAGATTCGGACACTCCCAGTGTCTGAACTTACACTGTGAATGGGACCGAAAGCGGATGCCAGTACGGGTAACTCGAGCCACAGCATCAGGTATGAAGGTAGTATATATTTACATATATAGTATGTCTTAGAAAGGGTTAGGTAAGGACTCGTGTTCTGATGGAAATCACAAAGGTGGTCAAATATAAATCGAAAGGTAGTGTAATGGTTAATTGCAGATGGCCAGTGTATATTAATATCTTACAGTGCTTATTGAATTTTATTTGTTAACTAGCGTGATGACATTGGATTTCTTGTCTTATAGAACAAAATGGCAAGAAGAGGAAACAGAAGGCGTGGTGGGGGCCGTACCGGTGGTCGTAACATCGGTCGCGGCAGGACCCCTGCGCGCCAAGAATATAGTGAAGAAGGAAGTGTTCACACTGAACCGGCGGTTGGTGTGCATGGAACCGAGCAGACACAGGTTGAAGAACAACCTTTCACTTTTGAACCATAAGTGAGAGCAGCCATAGCTCGAGAGTTCACAGAATTGATGAAAGTTTCTTTGCCAGGACTGTTGGCAGAAGCATTAAAGAAGGATAATGAGACGGGTGGGTCTAACACGGCGGTTGATACCCCGAACACTGAGGCAATCAACGCACCGCTTAAACGTGGTTGCGACTATAAGTCCTTCAAGGCATGTGACCCGCCAGTCTTGACTGGGAAGAAAGACGCGGTAGCTACGTTTGATTGGGTGATTCGTATGGAGGCTGCCATTCGTCTGAGCGAATGTCGAACGGATCAAGTTGTGAAATTTGCTGCTAACTCCTTAAGAGAGGAAGCGTCCCATTGGTGGGAAGGTGTACGTCAAGCAAAAGGGAGCGAGGTTGTGGATGCGATGATGTGGGCTGACTTGAAAACTTTGGTGATCAAGAATTTCTGCCCAAGGAACGAGATTGAGAAGGTAGAGAGGGAATTTCTGGGTTTGAAGGCCGGGAGCATGACGTACCGGCAGTACACAACTCGATTCAATGAACTGGCACGTCTGGTGCCACACCTTATCATGACTGAGGAAAGAAAGATTTCTTGTTACATTCAAGGGCTGCCGGACCAGGTCTGCACCTATGTTAAGGCAAACGCCCCTACTACCTATGATTCGGTAGTAGAACTGAGCGGCGTGGTATTTGATGATCTGGCGTTGAATGTCGTTGCCATTGAGGAACCGAAGAAGAGACCGAGCTTCTCAAACAAGCGAACTGGTGGAAAGATGTTTGGGACTCGTGATAAGAGGGCTCGGGTGGATGAGGCGACTGTTTGTAAGAAGTGTGGAAGGGAGCATACTTGTGAATGTAGACTGGGATCTAACTTGTGCTTCAAGTGTGGCAAGACCGGGCACTACTCTCGTGAGTGCCCACAACACTTCAAGTGCTATAATTATGGGGATGTCGGTCATCTGAGTAGGGAATGCCCGAAACCGAGAATGGGTGAAGTCAGGAAAGGGAAAGACCCAGAAAGGAAAGAAGAGAGGCCCCGAGCAAAGACTCGTGCTTACGCACTGACGCAAGACCAAGCCAGGGCAGACCCCGATGTGGCGTCAGGTACGTTCATCCTTGACAACACTTTTGTTTCTGTGTTATTTGATTCGGGTGCAAGTAAGAGTTTTATATTTGCGACTTTTTGTAAACGAGTGAAGTACACTGTCAGTAAGCTAGCAAGGGCCTTTAGCGTAGAAACCGCTGAGGGAAGAACTGCGAGAGTGACCGATGTAGTTGACAACTCCACGATAAAAATAGAAGGTCATAGGTTCCCTGTCAGATTGTTTGTTATGGTTTTGGGAGGGTTCGATGTCGTGTTAGGTATGGATTGGCTAACTGCCAATGAAGCGCAAATTATATGCAAACGAAAGATAATCCGACTCAAGGCTTCGGACGGTAGCAAAGTCGAGGTTCTAGGAGATCGTGATGCCCCGATGCCAAACATCATCTCGATGATTAAGGCAACAAATTACTTGAGGCGCGGATGCGAGGCTTATCTGGTGTACGTGATCGACAAGTGTAAGGAAGTGAAGGAACTAGATGATGTACCCATGGTACGCGAGTACCCGGAGGTGTTTCCAGAGGATTTGCCTGGGATACCACCCGACAGAGAGATCGAATTTCGAATCGACTTAGTACCAGATGCCCATCCCGTGGCTAAGGCTCCATATCGACTAGCACTAGTGGAGATGAAAGAGTTAATGGCACAATTAGATGAGTTACTTGAGAAGGGATTTATCCAACCGAGCATCTCGCCGTGGGGTGCTCCGGTGTTGTTTGTGAAGAAGAAAGACGGTTCGATGAGAATGTGTATTGATTATCGCGAGTTGAACAAACGTACGGTGAAGAACAAGTACCCTTTACCAAGGATCGACGACCTGTTCGATCAATTACAGGGCGCAAGTTGGTTCTCAAAAATCGACCTTCGATCCGGGTACCATCAGTTGAAGGTGAGGGAAGAAGACATACCGAAAACCGCATTTCGCACGCGTTATGGACATTTCGAGTTCCGCGTGATGTCTTTTGGATTGACGAACGCCCCCGCAACGTTCATGAATTTAATGAATAGGGTGTGTCGACCGATGCTGGACCGATCGGTAATTGTGTTCATCGATGATATCCTCATCTACTCCAAGAATGAGGGTGATCACGCATGTCACTTAAAGGAGGTGTTGGAGGCTATGCAAAAGGAAAAGTTGTATGCTAAGTTCTCCAAATGCGCGTTCTCCAAATGCACGTTCTGGCTTAGGGAAGTCCAATTCCTAGGTCACGTCATTAACTCGAACGACATTATGGTTGACCCAGCAAAGATAGTGACGGTAAAGGAATGGAATATTCCTAAGACGCCAACTGAAGTCTGTAGTTTCTTGGTATTGGCAGGCTACTATCCGGAGGTTCTCCCAGAATTTCTCAAAAATAGCTTCGCCATTGACAAAGTTGACTCGGAAGGAGGTAAAGTACGAATGGGGTTCGACCCAGGACGAGGCGTTTAAGGAATTGAAGGAGAAACTAACCCAAGCTCCAGTCTTGGCCCTTCCCGAGGGCAATGAAGACTTAGTGGTATACTCTGACGCTTCGAGTCAGGGATTGGGATGTGTGTTGATGCAACGCGGAAGAGTGATCGCGTATGCGTCACGAGAGTTGAAGATTCACGAAGCTAATTATCCAACCCACGATTTGGAACTTGCTGCTGTCGTATTCGCATTGAAAATCTGGAGGCACTACCTGTACGGGGTGAAGTTTACTATTTACTCTGACCACAAAAGTTTGAAGTACTTCTTCGAACAAAGAGAGCTTAATATGAGGCAGAGACGATGGTTGGAACTCCTGAAGGATTATGACTGTGAGATCATGTACCATCCTGGAAAGGCAAACGTGGTGGCTGACGCTCTAAGCCGAAAGGATGTGCCTGCTCCTATTAGAGTGAAAGCTTGCCAGTTAGTGGTAACATCAGATGTGATGAGGGAAATTGAAAGAGCTCAAGATGAAGCACTTAAGGAAGAAAACATTAAGAAGGAAAGGATGGTTGGCCAACAGGACAAGTTGGAATATAACACCCTGGGTGTTAGGACACGTTTTGGACGGGTATGGATACCTATGGGTGGCGAGCTTAGAACCAAAATCTTGGATGAGGCTCATAAGTCTCGGTACTGTATCCATCCTGGTACCAATAAAATATACCAAGATCTAAGGAAGGAATACTGGTGGCCTAGAATGAAGCATGAAGTGACAAAGTACGTAAGCAAGTGCTTGAATTGCTCGCAAGTAAAGGCCGAACACCAAAAACCGTATGGAAAGATTCAACCACTTGATATACCGGAATGGAAGTGGAACACATTACCATGGACTTCATAACCAAGCTACCTCGCACAGCTAAAGGTCATGATACCATTTGGGTAATTGTGGACCGTTTAACGAAGAGTGCTCATTTCCTACCTATTCGCGAGACGTTCTCGTCGGAAAGGTTAGCGGAAGTATTTATTAACGAAGTAGTAGCACGGCATGGGATGCCTTTGACGATCGTATCTGACCAGGACACACGATTCACATCGAGGTTCTGGAAAATATTTCACGAGGCGATGAGCACGAGGCTTAATATCAGCACGGCATACCACCCACAAACGGATGGTCAGTCCGAAAGGACCATTCAGACATTGGAGGATATGCTTCGTGCTTGTATTATCGATTTTGGCGACAGTTGGGACAGTCATCTGCCGTTAGCCGAATTCTCCTACAACAATAGTCATCACACGACTATAGGCATGCCGCCTTACGAAATAAATGGGAGGAGATGCAGGACCCCGATTTGCTGGGGTGAGATTGGACAAAAGGAATTAGGGAGTCTTGAAGTAGTAAGAGAAACGTCAGAAAGGTTTGATCAAATCAAAGCACGAATGAAGGCCACACAAGATCGTCAGAAATCCTATGCGGACAAACGACGAAGGCCTATTGAGTTTGATGTTGGGGACAGAGTAATGTTGAAAGTGTCACCCTGGAAGGGAATCATACGATTCAGGAAGAGAGGAAAGTTAAGTCTGAGGTTTGTCGGACCATTCCGGATAATGGCACGGGTTGGTGTGGTCGCTTATCGGTTAGAGTTGCCTGATGAGTTAAGTGGGATTCATCCTACCTTCCATGTATCACACTTGCGAAAGTGTTTGGCGGATGAATTAGCTCACGTACCACTTACTGACATCGAGGTCGACAACAGCCTTAACTACATCGAAGAACCCGTGGCCATCTTAAACAGAAAGGAGAAGCGTTTGCGTAATAAGATTACTCAATTGGTTAAAGTCCAATGGAAGCATCGAAGGGGATCAAAAGCCACTTGGGAAACAGAGAAGGAAATGAGGGAGTCGTACCCTTATCTATTTGACTTATGATAGGTTTCGGGGACGAAACCTATTGTAAGGGGGGTAGACTTGTAACATCCCAAAAAAATAAAACGATAGTTAAAATGACGAAATAAACGAACGAGGCATGTCGGGTCGGGCCGGATGGGCCGGCGGGCTAGAAGGGGAGCCTCCCTTATAAATAGCTTAGACCTCCATCATTTCTCTCATTTGCAAGTTCTAAAGAGAGAAACCAAAGAGAGAGAAAGTTGGCGGATCGACCCGAGATTTCAGCAAAGTGTTGCTCCATAGCTCGTGAGAAGAACCTCCGGATCAGAAACTAGATTCAGGTAACGATCGGGCCTAAATCTGGGTTTTGGTCGTTTTTAGGTTTTTCGGGTTTTGGGTGAAAAAGTAACGTTTTCACGGATAAAACTGAAAGATAAACATATATTTGAGTTCTTTAATGGAAAACGAACGTTTTGAATCTAAACAGGTTCGGGATCTTGACGTGAACAGACCTGAATGCGAAAGTTAGGGTTTTGCGAAGAAACAGATCGTGCGTACTTATCAAGTACGCACGGAGCAGGTCCTGCGTACTTATCAAGTACGCAGGAAGAGGATCATGCGTACTTATCAAGTACGCAGGAAGCAGGGTCTGCGCACTTGCTAAGTGCGCAGGCATCAGGTTGTTTAAGTAAAGTTAGTTTGTTTAGAATGGTTAAACCGTTAGAGGCAGGATTAGGTTTGATGTGTATTTAACTATCAAATTCAGATCGGAAGTGACGTAGTGGGACCTTTGTTTAGGGCAACCCAGATTAGCTTATCAGGTGAGTTCTAGAAGCCCTCTTTTAAATGTTTTATATAATGTTTTCGGGCTGGTGTGCATACATATGAAATGATGTTTTTACGAAACGATGTTTATGAAACTATGTTTATAAAATGATGCTTATGAAACTATGTTTACGAAATGAAATGATTTGGGATGAACGGTTTTTGGAAAGAAAGTTTTATGAATGGAATGTTTACGAACGAAATGTTTATAAAGAAATGGTTTAAACTAAAGGTAAAGGGTTTTAAAAATGAATGAAAGGTTTTATGAAAAGAAAAGAAAAAGGGCAAAGGTTTTAAAGAAGTCATTACAAATCTAATCTGTCGAATGAATGGAATTGACGAATGAAGTCTGGGAATGTAATTCCCAGCCTTGTGGTAGATTATGGACAGCGAGCCATAGTTGCCATAAGAGCAACAGGGGCAGTGTCTTGGTGGCCTGCCAATGGTTTGATGTTGTACAACTGGTAGGGAGTAACGACGGTTACTCAGGGGTTAACGTGACCCTATGTTAGGTTAAATTATGATCCGACGGTGTTATGGCCATGAGCCATAGCCGTCGATGGAGGTTGTCGGTCTATGGACATGAGATCCATAAGGGCAACTGAATGGGTATTGTCGGTCCTCGTGCAGTTAAGCCTTAGGGGCAATACAAAAAGGAAATTGACGGAATGTATGGTATTGTGGCAATGACGGCGATACGTAACGGTTGTCCACGACATGCAAGGTTCCTTCGGGGACACAGAGATGCTGAAAGAAAGATACAGATTGTAGATAGTATTGTATGACTTAAATGAATGTTAAATGTTTTAAACAAATGATCCGTTCAATGTGTTTATGATGAGGAAAAATGTTTGAAGGTTTTCAATGATGAATGAAAGACCCTGTTTTCTTATACGTGATGTTAAACCCTAATGAATGTTATGAATGATGAACCATTTCTTAAATCGAATGAAAACTAGAACTCACCAGCGTAGCTGACTTTTTAGTATGCACATTCAGGTTAAGGCAGGTATGGATGCTGGACGGTGATGCATGGTAAGCGAGAAGAGTTACCCGGTTGATCATGAAGACTGACATCCCGTTATGATTAGATTATGATATGTTTATGTAATAGGAAATGTTACGCTTCCGTTGTTAAACAATGTAATGATTATGTTTTATTGAAGTATTTTCCGCTGCGTTATTTGATAATCAAGTTTAAGAACTGTTTGTGAATGAGTAAATCCAACAAGTGAGGCCTCCCGGGTTTGGGGCCTTACAATTTGGCAAAGGTGGAAGTCAAATCGCATGTGTTTAAGTCTTCTAAAAAATTAGTTTTCCAATCAGATGAGGTAAGTGACGAAAAAGAGAATGAGGCGACGGTTGTGATGAAAAATAATGTCAAAATCTCGTTGGTTCAAAAAGTAGATTATATTAACGTAAATAAAGAGTTGGATGCTAAAGGTCAAAGTATTAGGCGTGTGAAAAATAACCAAGCTGATAATTTGTTTCATGATGAGTCGCGAGACATGCCAAATAAATCAGGTGGTAATGAAAAAAATTAGAGATAGTGGGTCGGGTGTGCATGTCAAGTACATGAAACGGAAAGAAAAGCAAGGAAGATAGTGCAAGAATCAAAATTAAAGAGATGCGAATATTATTACGTATCGAGGATCTAGGAGGTACAAATTCATAATTAAGGGAGAGAATGAAGGTTTAATCTTGATTAAATATATATTTATTAATATTAGTTTGTTAATTATTTTGTTGAGTTCGTATTAGAGTATGATTGAGTCTATTTATTTATTTGTATATTTAATTGAGTTTGAGTTTGGTTAGAATTAGTATAAGTTTATTATAAATAGATGGTTATATTTCATGTAATAGGTGTGGTCTTTGATTTTAATAAAGTGAGTCGATCTTTGTGATCAATATTTTCGGTGTTTTATTGTTTGAGTTTGATCCAATTATCCAACATAATTAACCAACAAACAGTTAAAATTGCACTAAAGGAGGAAACATGGGGATGATGGTATTCATGGCAACATGCAGTGGCGGACCTAGGAATTTTTTTCAGAGGGGTCGGAAATTTTTGCGGTCCGTTGTCTATCATTAAATATTATTATTTTTTTCAGTCCGGTTGAAGACGGGTCGGGCCAGGTCACTTAGTACACATATTATCACTAATTACAATTAGCAAATAGTACATATGACATAGCTTATAACAAAATAATATGATAAGCAAAATTCAAAACTTATAGGAAAATTTAAAAAAAAGTTACCTGAAATCATGAGGAGGCAACGACGCAAGGCTGTGAATAATGAATCGACTAGTAGGGCTAGAATCATAAATTTGTGATTAGCGGAGAGGTTTGAAGTCGTGAAGAGGCATGTCGAGAATCGTGATTAGCAAATTGTTGTTCTTCAGATTGCGTGAAACGTGAATATGAAATGTCGAGACATTGATGGATCAGGATTGTCGCTGCTTAGATTTATTATCAGGTTAAATTGTTAAGAAATTTAAAGGTTAATAGGTTAACTAAATATGGGCTTAACTGTTTAAATGGGTAATGAGTTAATTAAATGTGAGTTTAATTGTTTAAATGACTAAGTTTTTAGTTAAGTTAATTCCAAATGTCCAATTAAGTTATTAATTTAAATGGAGGTCGATGTTAAAAATTAAATTTTCTTGGGGTCGGTGTTAAAAAATATTTCTTTTGGGGGGTGGGTAAAAATTTGATGGGGGTCGGTGTTAAAATTCCAGGGGGTCGGTCAAGATTATATCGCATATATAACAAATAGAAAAAAATTCATCGGGGTCGGCTGACCCACCTAGCAAAGGCTAGGTACGCCCCTGGCTACATGACATGGAGAATATAGGGATGAGGTCATATGGGTACGTATCAAAACTAATACCATAATTTGGTTTTTTATATGCAGATTTATAATTGATTGGTGATGAATAACCTTATGGGACTGTTAACATTGTTGATTACCGTGTATATGAAGGGATTATCTATATAAAAAGGTGAAGAAACGGAACCACAGTTCCAGAAGAAAAAAACTTCGATATATGATTAAAAAACTTTATTTCATTTGATCGAGTTTTATTCAAACATTCATTGCAAAACAAAAGGCTTTCTGCATGTGTTAGGCTAAAGGAACTACTTCCACATTTCCACACCCCTCTACGTTAGCGTCACATCAGATTTTACAGTTTTTTCACAATCTTCACATTTGAGGGAAATGGTTTCACATTTCCACACTGTCACATCATTTTCTATTTTCTAATTTAAATAATTTTATATAACAATTTAAATAAAAATAAAAAATAACATAAAATTTTAAAAACATTAAATTTAAAAAACTAAAAAATATTATATTTAAAATAATAAAAAATATAACAATTTAAAAAACTAAAAAACTAACATAAAAACTTGAAAGCTTATTTTTCCCTCATCTCGATGTTTTTCCTCAGCTTGTTTTTCCTAATCTTGATATTTTTGTAAACAAACAATTCATTTTAGATTAGTTCTTTTTATGTTTGGAATTTAATTTGATCAAAATAATTGAAAATAAATTAAATAAATTTATTTAATGGAATAGGTTTGCATTTATTTAAAATTCAAAAAGGAACACGCAACCTGCTTTTTGTACATATTTAATAATTAAAATATAATAAAAAACTTAAATTAAAATACATTAAAAAAGAAAAGAAAAAATGACCTTCTCCACGTCATATGGATATCTCCACAAAAATGCTCCACACGCGTGGACCACATCAGGGGGCGTGGTGTTCCACGCCGGTCACGCTGTCATGTCACCCTCCATGGAGCTTTCACGGGGGTACTCCCCTCAGCCTTAGTGATCCCTCAATGAAAAGAAGAGCCGCCGGTAATCTGCCGCATGTATGCATGTGAAATTTCTATGCCAACCAACATGAGCACACATGTAGAAGTGTACTCTACCAAGCAGATGAAAAACATCGATACCGTTATCTAATTGTCTTTTATCTATATTTCGATCTCCACAACCAAGTGTCCGTAACTTTATACGTTTTCAATAATGTACATAACCACGTTTCTTTTTGTGTTTAGACACATTAATGTTACGACCTCAACCCTTTAAGGTCCGCTTCCCGCCGTGAAGCGCGGGGCTAATTTTCGCATTATTATTTAAATAAAACAAATTAAGAAACTGAGTGAAAAAATTTCTCCATATTTAGCTTTTCGTTAAGGTTAAACTTGAAAAACAAAACAAAATAACTACATATAGACACACATATAAAGGGGAATAAAAAAAAATGTTGTAACGGCACGTTTTGAAAAATAAAACAAAATAACTACTAAATATTAGTCAGGTTTGAAATATATACACACACATATATGTTTGGGCTCGTTTTGACCGAATTAAACACCAACTCATTTCTAGCTTTTCATATAAATCAAAACGAAACGTTTAAGGTCGTATGTAAGCGACTTCACAGTGAATTGATTTGAATAATCACCTGTCCAAATCCAATTATCTTCCTTGGGTTGAAAATTGAAGCTTTCCTTCATGGTTCAGAGATTCTAATTAAGGGCCTGTTTTGGTCGATAGAAATTTATGTAATTTTAATGAAATTTAAATTTAAAATTTTCTCTTTTACATGTTTGGTTGACTAAGAGAATGAATTGTAATTGTAATAAATTCCAACCAAATCACTCAACTAATTCAATTCAAAATCTCTCCCCATTTCAGTGGAATTCAGAATCACTAGACATTTTGAAGAGTAATTTTGTATTTTAGGTATTTTTACATTAGAATTTCATTAACAAATATGCTAAACAAACACATTATGGATTTCAAATAAACCATTTAAATTCCAATTCCAACGAATTTCACAAGCCAAACATCTCCTAAATATTCATTTTTTCTTCATGGGATAACCTTTTTTTCTTCCTCCAACACCAAACTAAAGAAACTAGCATGCGTGGTTAGTAATGTAAAATGAAACGTATGAGGCTACAACAGCTCGGTTTTAAATATCTAGTGGGATATACCACGCGTTGTGGAGGCTCGGTAATGATCATCTGATAAAAAACCATGTCGCGACGGTATATACGAAACAATGAAAAAGTTAGGTAGTTGTAAAAATGAATGTTAAGAAAAACGAAAGCGATCGAAACATGGATAATAAGCACGTCGCAATGGTATTTGATTATTTTCAAAAATCAAGAAAAATGTAACATCGTTGTAAAATTGAGCGCTAAGAAATACAAAAACATATTTAACAGAAGGAACTAAAAATATATCATAATTCTAAACATCCAAACTTAGATAAAAGTAAATCAAAATTATGAATTAAAATGATGTTTCGAAGAAGAAGTGTTTACATTAATCGAGAAGTGGTCTTTAGAAACAAAGTTTTGAACTAATATGAATTAAAATATGTGATTCTTGCTATATAATCATGCTTTATCATAAAAATATAAAATTAACTGTAATAATAGTTGATTAAATAGAAATTAAGGCATCGTTAAATAACCCATGCGGAAACGACAAAGTAATGATATATTTCATGAATATACTCCTCCATGTCAATGGTTTCAAATTTCAATTGTTGTGTTTTAATGAAAAAAACAAAAATAGTGGTGCAGGTGGCCGGACGATTGTACGGAATGTAAATGAAAAAAACAAACAAAAAAAAAATAGTGGGTGCAGGTGATTGTACGTTACAGAAAACGGCTAGGTTTAAAAAGGAGACGCGCGTGGGGAACACCTTGCTAATTAGTCATTTTGTTAATTTACATAAATATATAAAATTAACAATTTACCGTATTATTTATTTGATTTAATCGTAGTTATATATTTAGTAACATTTCATTTCATTCAATCATAGGTTCCCAAATGTTCACCATGTCCTCAATAGTGAGATCTCCGGCGTTGATTTTACCTGCGAGAGGTTTTTGCTCCGGTAAATCAAATGAATCAATCAGTGAGAAATTTCATAACTTTCTTTTCAAAAAACAAAGGAAAGAAAGTTTGAATGTAGGAAATTTGAAAGCTACAATCACCACAGATGGTGATGGTGCCAAGGTAAAGGGTAAGACTAAAGTTTTCTACCACCAAAAAGAGTAATTTATTCCATTTTTTTCGTTTTTTTTTTCGATTTTTGTTAAAATCTTGAACCGTTTTCTTTTTTTCTTGGTTATAGTAACCCATGACTCAGAGGATAAAGAGAGAGAGGTCACCTTGGGAACACAGCCCAATTGGTTTGGGAGACTAAGGGCTACACGGCCGGAAAAATGAATATCGGAGGTAAGATTTTTTCTCTTCTGTTGGGTTTAATGGTTAGGATTAGTTGTGAAAAAGGAAGATCGAATTTGTGTGTGTCTAAGAACTAATGTTGGATATGGATGCAAGCATGAAGCCGTAATTTTCCATGGATGGATAAGGATTGTTTTCCATGGTGATTTTCGCACAACGTGGTTTAGCCAAGCTAGTGGTTACCCATTACAAAGACAGGCTCCAGACGTTCACTGGAGCAACCAACAAGAGAGAGTAGACAAAAATTAGGATTTAGTAATCAAAATTGGATTTAGGATTCAATTGATTCAGTCTCATTATTTGTTTCTGTTTTTATGAGGATATTATCTCTTAGGCTTTATTGGATAGCTTTATGATTTGTTACAAGTATTATCTTCTCTCTGGTGTATTTTTCGTTTACTTTTTAAATCAAGCTTTAAATGCGGAAATTAGTTGATGTCTTTTTAAATCAAACTTGTATGCAGTTATTTGACAAACAGTAAGGTTCTGGCTAGGAAAGACGGGGTTCTGATCCGGCCAACTTTTTCTGGTAACTTTTCTGTTGGAGGTGCTACTCTAAGACGATAAACACTTTAGTATACGACAACCACTTTCATCTAATTTCTCCTACAACCCCTCCACAATTCTATAAACTAACTCAAACTCGAACTTATTTAGGGAGTTCTTAAAGCATCTCCTAAACCAAGTTACTTCAGCAAAAGATCAACCCACCTGCTGCAAGGTGAGTTTTGCATTGCCCCTTTTCCTTTTTACATTTTTGGAGTGAAACATAATTACACAACAAATATTATTTGCAATTACACACGTACAATTCTACTATATGATCATATGTGTTTATTTGTGTTTTATGCTTGAATGCTATTTGTTAAGACTACATATACATGACATACTGGTGCAATCATTAACACATTATATCAGGATAATATTTGTTGTTATGCCCTACGTCAGGATAACATGTGTTGTTATATCACACCCCGCCTTAGGCACCCCCTGGACGTGTGCGAGCCCGATTGGTATCGCTTGGTTACTTGATTTTAGAGTTTTTATAAAACACAGCGGAAGTCTTTTTTCAAAGATCGTTTCATCATTTGTCTCAACCTCAAGGGTTGTAATTGTAAATACCAAAACTCAATTTGGAAAACAAAAGCCTTGTATTGATTTATAAACATAGGATTTCAATACCCTTCTCATTTGATTACAAAACATTGTTTGAAATCAAATACATGATGTGCCACTGGAAATAGGTCCAACACAGGGTTGATCGGTTCTCTGATCCTATATCCTTTCTTTAGGATTTCCCTTTACACGAGGTCTGAGAATCCTATGTGCATTCCATCCTTTTTCCTGGGTCAGATCTTATGTCTACAAGTAAACATCTCTCATCATATTTTAATCATTACCTGGAAAACATTTTGAAAATAAAACGTCAGCGCGAACGCTGGTGAATACAATATCTTGACATAAAATTATTTTGACACAAACAAGTATTAATTTCATAATCACAATTTCATGTTCAATCTACACACTCAGCAGGCCCATCCTGTTCAATGGCATCACAGTATACAATGGCAGTACGTCTTTATAACTAGAACTCCATGTCCCTCAATTGTTATAAAGGGAAGCACCAGCCGCAATTCGAGAATTTCACCCGAGACTCGTGTCTCCCTTGCAAGTTTTAGGTATACCTATGGCCTGAATGCTTGTTCGTAGAAGAACGTTGAGCATTACTTCATTAACCTTTATTTGACCATTTTCGCAAATAAAATATTTGACACAAGTTTTGAAAGAGTTAAAGTAATCACCTTGTTTGTAGGAATGAGCCTCTAAAGTCCAAAGCTTAGCTTCTAGCTTCTTAACCTGATTTTTCTAGTGTCTCGAGCTTTCTACGAGCGTTTCTTCTTAAACCGAGCACTACGAGGAAGGAGAATCGAACTAGGATCGTCGGGGATCGTCTATAGGAGCTCTGGATCGATTTTTAGAAGTGAAGGACGAGTTGTTGTGTGATAAAACGATCAAGATCGTCCAACTATTTATAGGGGTGAAATCTGGTCCGTAGCGGACCGTTATGCTCGGGCGTAGCGGTCCGCTATCGCCCTTGCATGCGTCAGCCCTACACGTCTCAATCTGATTGGACCGAACCTAAGTTTGCAGCTAGCAGACTGTTACCGCTAGGCGTAGAGTTCCGCCGCCGGTACGTGTGGCAGATTTTGGTGATTTTGCGGCTGGCGGACCGTTACCACCAAGCGTGGCGGTCCGCCATGAATATGCGTGGCAAGATATTCGACCATTAGTCACTATACACGTGCCATCACCGGATTGTTTGCTTAACCAACAAGTAGCGGACCGTTATCTCCTATTTTGGCGGTCCGCCACCTAAACCAGCATCTATAGCGAACCGTTATGGGTAACCTTAGCGGTCCGCTAAGGTCTAAATTTCCATCTTTTTTCAATTTAAACCTTGAACTTTAAGGTAATTACACTTATAGTCCCTAGGGTTTATCTTTCGTCAAATCTTGGACATTTTTGTGGCAGGTGTTACATGTTATGCCCTACATTTACAACAGGATAACATGTGTTGTTATGCCCTACATTTACATCAGGATAACATGTGTTGTTATGCCCTACATTAGGATAACATGTGTTGTTATGCTATTCAGTTACAAGGTTTGATTTGTGCAATTAGATTAACTTAGATTCTCCATAAATGCTTTATAAACCATGTATCATATGATTTGTACACAAAACATTTAAACTTTACTTGTGGTGTCAAAACCTATGTATGCTCACCAACTATTTGTAGTTGACCCTCTCATTTTATCATGTTTCAGATACGAATATTTAAGTTAAGATTCAAGTTGCTTCACTTAGGATTGAGGATATAGTTTCAAAGTTAATAAAGATATTCATATATTTGTAACTCTTGTAAATGTTGTAATTGATAACTTGAGCTATGAAATGAAATTGATTGTTTAATTATACTTTTATACTATATAATAAATAAACGTTTGAGAGAGACACTTATCAACCTCCTATGCATCCTCATTCTTTTTTTCCGCATCTCTCTCCTATTAATTATATAAATTTTCTTTAATTGTAATTTTTTATTATTTTTTGTTTGGCGCATCTCTTTCTTATTAAATAATAATAATATCTATAATTATTTTTATAAAACGTGTTTCATTTAAAAAAATAGGTTTGTTCATAAAATATTTTTAGAAACTGAACATTTCTTTCATTTCTTTTTATAAAACATTTTTAAAAAATAACCATATAACGTTTCTAAAATTTGTATTAAAAAACTATGTAATATGTTATAAATATGTAGTATGAAAATCTTTATTATAATTGTATAACATTCTATTTATTACCCGCGTAATACACGGGGTTTCTAACCTAGTTATGTTATATAATCATGTTTTGACATAAAAATACAAATTAAGTGTAAAAATAGTTGATTAAATAGAAATTAAAGCATCGTTAAATGACCCACGCGGAGGGTGGAAAACGACAAAGTAATGATATATTTCATGAATATACTCCTCCATGTCAATGGTTTCAAATTTCAATTGTTGTGTTTTAATGAAAAAAAACAAAAATAGTGATGCAGGTGGCCGGACGATTGTACGGACTGTAAATGAAAAAAACAAAAAAAAATAGTGGGTGCAGGTGATTGTACGTTACAGAAAACGGCTAGGTTTAAAAAGGAGACATGCGCGTGGGGAACACCTTGCTAATTAGTCATTTTGTTAATTTACATAAATATATAAAAATGAACAATTTACCGTATTATTTATTTGATTTAATCATAGTTATATATTTAGTAACATTTCATTCATTCAATCATAGGTGGTGTGGGTTCATACCTTACCCAAAACAAAACAAAACAAAACAAAAATTACCATTAAAAAAAATCTAATCATTTATTTACTTACACATTTATATTGCTTTTCCTAACATTTATATTTTATGGTTATTTTCTTCTAGTTACTAAAAATGGATTTAAAAAATTTAAAATATTTGTAGTTATTAATAAAACAAGATCAATATAAACTACTTTAATTAAACCCAACTATTTCTGTATGTTATTATATTTCTAGTTATTAAAAATGGATTAAAAAATTTTCAAATTATTTCTAGATGATAATAAAAAAAATATACTTCAATTAAACCCATATTTCTGTAAGTTATTATATTTCTAGTTAGTAAAAAATGGATTCAAAATATTTCTAGTTAATAATAAAAAAAAATTGGTATAAGAATAAAATTTCCTTTAAAAAACTACAGCAATAAATTAAAAGAAACTTTACCTCAATAAATTTAAAAAAAAGAAAAAAGACAAAATTAAAACGATGAAGAGTTTTGAATTTTTAGAATACATTAAAATGAATTAAAAAATAAAAGCTGGTGACTTATTTGTGAGTTTATAAACTTGTATAATCAAACCAAAACCTTACACAGGGGACAGGGCTAGTGTTGCTCCCAATCCTTTCACACCAATTAAATTAAGACATGTTTATACATTCTAGAACCCTATAGCCTATAAATACGGCTACTATTGCAATAAGACAAATAGCCTATCTACCTAAGAGCCTTCGGGAAAAAAAACCTGTCAAAATGTTCACCATGTCGTCAATCCTAAGGAGTGAGATCTCCGGCCACGAAGTTCATTTTACCGGCGAGTGGTATCTGCTCCGCCGGTAAATCAAATGAATGTTTCTGATAAATTTTATGACTTTCTTTTCAATAAAGAAAGGAAAGAAATCATGCGTGTTGGAAACTTGAAAGCCACAACCAGCACAGGTGGAGATGGAGCCGAGGCAAAGGGTAATACTAGTCTCTAAAGCTTTCTACTACCAAAACGAGTATATTTATTCCACTTTTTTTCCTTTTTTGTTAAAATGTACAACTTGAACCGTTTTTTTTTCTTCCTGGTTATAGTAATCAGTTACTCAGATGATAGAGAGGTAGAGGCCACATTGGGAACACAGCCTGGAGGTGACAACTGGTTTGGGAGACTAAGGGCTAAGGCCGGAAAATTGAACATGAGAGGTAAGATTTTATTGTCTCTTCTCTTGGGTTTAATATATTACTTTAACCGTTTCTTTGAGACACAATAAAATCTTACCTCCCACGTTAAATTTTCCTGCCTTAGCCCTAAGTTTTCTGAACCCGTTGTCACCGCCAGGCTTGGTTCCCCGTTTGGCCTTTACCTCTTTACCCTCCGAGTCATGGATTACTATAACAAAAAAGAAAAGAAACGGTTAAAGTGATACATCTTAACAAAAACAAAACAAAACTAAAAAAAACGGAATAAATATACGTTTTTTGGTAAAAGAAATCGTTTCAGAGACTTACACTCTGCTTCAGCTCCGTCTCGACCTGTGATGGTTGTTGCCTTTTAAGTTTCCCATACTAATGCTTTCTTTCCTTTCTTTGTTGAAAAGAAAGCCATACCACTTATCAGTCACACCTTCATTCCCTTTCTCGGGCGAGCAGATTCCCCTCGCCGGTAAAATGACATTCGTGGCCGGAGTTCTCACTCTTAGGATTGACATGAACATGGTGAACATTTTGACAAGTTCCGCCGCGAGCAGGAGCTCACACGAAGCCGTGTGGCAATGTTGATGCGATAGCTGACCACAAGTCGTTCCGAGGTGCGAGTGGATCCTCTGGTCTTTTCAGATTCTGATGGCTTTTAGCGTGTTAGGGCGACATAAAATGGTCCCCGTTTGCCTACCTTGTTTTGCCGGTGATAACCACGAGTGCTAGATCGTTCAAGCTTCTCGGTATTTTATCAAAGTAGTAAGATCAGATAGGATGGGAAAATACCTTATTTGGCCCTTCTCCTTGCGTTCTTCTCCTCGACCTTTATCTCTAATAGCACTGACCCTCTTATTCCTCCCATAAGTTGAGTGCCGTTGAGATGTGTCGAGGGATTCTGGCAGGGAAGAACCGTTGAGGTGGTCGCTACCCTCTGCAGTTGACGAGAATTCCAAATTCCCGGACGACGATGCCTTTTGACTCACGAAACAACCCCTCGCAACACCATCACCATCAAAGACAATTCCTGGATCTGGGGAGGATCTCGGTGCTTGGAATATTCATTGTTGGGTGTTTAGTGGGAGGAATTAGACCTCCTGTTGGTTTTTGAAGAACGTTTGTTGGTGGGAGATGACATGGATGGTTGAGGCGGCGTAGTGGTGGTGCTGATGTGGCTGCCGGCGACAACAGGTATGGGTTGGGATCAAGCTTTGGAGTGAGAGGGAAGGGAGGAGTGAGAGTTTTCATTTGGAACGAGATGAAGAAGAACCTCCGACTGAGAGAGAGAGATAGAGAGAGAAGGGGAGGGAGGGGGAATGGGAGTGGGGAGGGGGAGAGGGAGGGAGAGAGAGAGAGAAGGGTATTGAGTATATAACTAAAACAATTTTATTTTCATGATGCATATGCCATTATTCTTAAGCTTGTACAAAAAGTGAATCACAATGATTAATATCAATCAACAACAATAACAGAAAAGATGAAAAAGAGGTTTTAAAAAAAATGACAGGGGTGGGATTTGAACCCACCACCTCAAGGTTATAAAGTAAAGCCTAACCCACTACACCACTTGTTAAACTTTATATAAGGGTTCACCCTATAATTTATTTACGGGTTCACTCCAGTTTTTTTACATACCGTTCTATAAAAACTTAGAAACTCGAGGGGTTCCGATGAACCCCCTCGGATGTATGTAGGTCCGCCCTTGATAGGAAACCCTCTGTCACATTGCAAAGTGACATACTTGTCATTGCGAATCGATAACCCGTATCCTTTACTACTATAAAATGCCCTAACACTCTTTAGTAACTCATCAAAGGATTAAGATTTGGAGTTAGGTACAGTTGTTCATTTTGATTCGTCTTTTTTGAAGATTAGTCAGTTGAGCTCATCTATTAAATGAAAGTGAAAAAAAACTGAACACAAGTATCAAGTATCACTAGCTAACAAGTATTTATTAATTTGTTGAGCTCATTTTGATTCATCTTATTTAATTTGGTTCAGCAACAATATCAAGTATCACTACCTATTCTTCAGAAGCCTAGTTCAAATCACATCCAGAAACTATGACGATGTAATCAAATGCGTATTTAATCCAAATCGTAAAATCACATCACAAGAAGGCGAATTTAATTTTATTTTTAACCTAGGGTTTGAGTTGATTTGTACCTGTGTGTCCATAATTTGGAGCTGTTGTGAAAGAGGCGGAGAATCCTTGAAGATGGAGCTACAGGCACACCACCACCTTATGTGGTTCAAAACCACAATCTTTCACCTGTAATCACCGATCCGTCGCCTGATATGGCTGTTTGACCTTCAACCACCATCTGTCGCATCTTCTTTCTGTGCAGCATGAACATCTCACGAGATTAGGGTTAAAACGGAGTGGCTTGACGATGCGGGCGCCGTGGTCAGCCGTAAACCCGCAGGATATGCGAGGTGGTTGGTCACGGAACTCAGCAGCTGCTTGTAATGGTGTGGTGTGGTGCGGAGGGAGGCGGCGGTGGTTGTGGGCGGCGAGAGACGGTGGGGGGGCTAGGGTTTGCAAAGAGAGAGAGAGGGGTAGTTGAAGACATATAAAGACTTTATTTCATCTTATATTTTCAATTTTGATTCAAGGTAAATACAAGTGAATCTAGAATTAAGAAAAGATTATCTTTTACTACTTGTGTGCCAATCTTGACCTAACGTTTTAAAATTGGGTTGATACAGGTCATTTTTCTATGAATTTGGGTTGATATGGACAGCTCACTGTAATACAAAGGGTCATACTGGACAACACATCATGCTAGTTTATTTTTAAACGGGCCAGACTGGGTTTGCCTTAAACTTTGAACATGCTAAAATGGGTCTAAAGCTACCTACCAAAAACAATGAAAACGTAGATGTTTCGCCTGAAGTTCCGAAACTAATAAAGTTGAACACCAAAGGAACCCAAAGTAACAATCATAACTTCCGGTCACCACCTGAAGTTCTCCGGTGTGGTCGTTGTTTCTTGTATTAGCCACCTCCTTCTACAGATCTCGTTTAGAGTGACGAGAGAGAGTCTCTTTCCTGTCGCCGCCAAAACATCCGACTTCCTTCGCCACCACCACCACTTACATCTACCGGGTGGTCGTCGTTTCGTGTATTATTTACCTCTTACGTATCCATTTCGGAGGGAGAGAGAGCGTGTTCCGTTATATACTGTCTATCACCATGGTCGGCGTTTCGTGTACTGTGTTGTTTTAGGAAAACAAAAGTGGGTAATGAAAAGATTGTCTGGGGATTATTAATTTATTTTTGCTTTTTATATTATTTTCATATTAATAATTTATTTTATTGATTATTTTTTATCTTGATTTACATTAATTATTTAATTAGTTTAATAGATAAGATCCTATATTATAATTTAATACTTTTGTAATATTTGCTGTAAATTTTATTATTTAAATAAGTAAATAACCGAATAAATTTTGTTATAATAAATTTATTAAATATGACAAAATTGATCGGTTTTAAAAAATGATCACATCGAATTTCTTAAAACACGTCCTGACCCAGTTTAAAAGTATCATTTTTTTAAATGACCTGTTCTGACCTGAACTCATCCTAACCCGAACCCGTTCTGACCCGGTCCAAAATGACCACTTATTAATATTGAGCCGTTCCGACTCGAACACATCCTGGCCCGAACCCGTTCTGACCTGTTACCCAACCTGACCCGACCCGCCCGTTTTGCCAGGTCTACTTTTACCCTTTCTTTTTTTTCAGTTTCCATTTTTTTTAATTTAGTTATATAATATATACTAAATTAGAAAACCTGTGTACTATATGAGTTGAACAATAAAACGACAAAGTTCATAAAACGGTATACATTTCTCATGACTGAAAGTCTGAAATTATGCATAAGTATCGATTTAAAATAATAAATCAATAATATTGAAAATAAAAAGAAATATAATTATAATTTATCAATTTTTATAATTTAAGGATTTAAATGTTCCCATAATATTGAAATTTTTTTAATTGTAGTCAACGAAAGTTAATGATTCGAATTGATGTTACCATAACTTCTGTTGACTAAGTTTGGGCGAAAAAAACTTTAGTTGACCTTATAAAATGATGACATATGGAAACATAAGATAGTAATTTATTATATAAAGGATTAATCTCATTGTTAAAGAAGTTAGATTTATAGTACATTGTTAAAGAAGTTAGATTTATAATAGTTTTGGAAGCCAATGGGGTTGATGGCCCATTGGTAGAGGAAAATTCTTTAGAAACAGTAAGGATTAAAGAGGTCATGGGTTCAAGTCTCACTCCCATAAGAATAAAGAAATTTGTCTTTAAAAAAAAAGTTTTGGAAAAGTAGATTATCTTAAGATACAAGTTCACGTTAACTTTTATTAAAAGTTTAAATTTTATTCATATTTATTATGTTAAAGAAAAATGCAGGATTAATAATCCTAAAATATATTATTATTTTTTGATTAAAAGTGAATCGTATATAACTTTAGAAACAAACAAATACAAGTACAAGCACTAATGTACAAAAATTAACTACAATTTATGTCCAACTATACTCACTCAACACGTCCTCTAAATCTTAGTAATAACCGACCAACGGTGACATAAGGTTTTAGGAAGAAAAAAAACCCGATGCAACGCGTTGACTCCCCAATGTTTTAGCAAATTAGGTACCTTTATTACTTATACTTTAACCCTAACACCGTAGGGACCGGGATGACTTTTTTCTGTTTCACATATTTAGTGTCATAATTTTTAAAATATTTTTTGCGTTATGACTTTGAAAATACGACGTTTAACTTATTTGAAAGCGCATATATCATAAAACGAATTGACCTAACTTTTTCCACCTACGTTTTGCTATAAAATGCCAAAACCCATTGGTCAAATATTATATGTTTTGATTTTTTTTTCCAAAACAACGTAATGATTTTTTATTCAAATTATATACCGTTGTGACATGATTATTGATGTTCACAACCGAGTCGTTGTGAGGCGGCACCTGCCGCAACGCGCGGGGTATAAATCTTAGTTCAAATAAAAACACTAAACCCTCCTGTACTTTCTTCAAGAGCGAGACTCTCAGAACGCACATAAAACTTGTGTGTTTATTATCCTCCATAATCCCATAATGTTAATATTTTATGTTGCTTTGCCCAAAATCTTCAGTTGAGTTGAAGGAAATCTTGCTGAATGCATGATCGTCCGAAACCCTAATCTATCAAATGCAAGTTTGTTTCTCATCCTTAGGATTTTGATGCATAATTTCTAGTTAACCTAAAATCCCCTAAAGTTTTTTGGACTAAATTACCTTGCCCTAAACTTTTTTAATTGGCATGTATCACTCCATCGTTCATTCTTATTTATTTTTTTTATTTTTTTTAAGGTAAAAGAGACTTTTACTTGAACCCCTGTCAAATACCATGTATGACTAATAAAAGTAGACTAGAGTGTCATTTTCGTCCATTTGGTTTGGTCATTTTAGCAACTTTCATCCAAAAACTTTTTTTAGCTTCGTCGCTAACTTTTCAAAATTTAGTCATTTTCATCTAACTAAATGAGTTAACTTTTTAACGTTAAATCAAGAGTAATTTGGTCTTTTCAAAACTATTTTTAAGATATTTTACAACTTTAGAACCATGGATCTTTCTCACAAATTACATAAACACAAGCCTCCCCAAAATCATTCCATCTCCGCCATCACCCACTAGAACTTAGGGATGAGCTTTTGGCACCCAGTACCCGTACCGTACCGGTACCAAAAAATCAAAACAGGTATGGGTACCGGGACTTGATTTTCTCTGATTTCGGTACCGGTACTGGTCTTACTGAAAAGTACCCTTTTAGTACCGAAAATCCGAGGGGTCCTTTTTATGGGAATTTGTTATTTTATAATACCATAAATTCATAAAATTTATCACCTTTACAATTTCCAAAATCTCACTCGCTAATCTGAACGAATCGTCATCCCCAACCCTACTCAAAATTTTGGATCGATTAATTTTTGTTTGATAGAATTGTAGAAAATATGCTTTGTGTATGGAACCAATAGTAGGTTTGATCAAAAAGTACGAGCAGTGGTAAATTATATGACTACTGAACAAGTTAGATGACTACAGAACAATGTTGCTATCTAATATTGTTGAAGCTTCGATTTGTACTCACGATTTGGTGAGAAAGTCGAGAAAACCAATTGTGGATGATATAGACGATTTTTAAAAAAATGATAATATTGCCATAGGTATCATTAATTCTTATCTTATTATGAAAACCAATAATTTATGAAAATATGTATTCGGGTACCAAACTGGTACCGGGTACTGAAATACAGGTACCGTACCAGTACAGGTACCGATTCTATATTTTCGGTACCGGTATCGGTAACCGTTTTTTAACAAAATTCGGGACTGGTAATTTCATTACTGGTACCGGTACCGGTTCGGTACGGGTACGGTACCGATCTCATTCCTACTAGAACTCGTGGCGATCTCCAGCGGTGCTGCAGAGGCAGGATTGTTACCTTTCTTGACAAGACCCAAGAAACCACCAGCTCTCGAGGCTGCTGAAACCACCGATTCCGCAATCCCTTCAAAATCTGAATTTTAACTCTTCCTCTTCTCGGTGGAAAAGCCACAGGTTTCTTCATCGGCGGGCGTTGAAAAAGGGGCCGCCAATGATGGACCAACAAGAACAGAACTTAAAAACTAAATTCAGACGATTTTAACGGCTAATTAGGTTGAAATTATATCAAATTGAAGGTAATTAACAGCTAATTAGAAGAAGATATGCAGGATTTGACCAATAGAGATGAAATTATACTGACTCGATTATTTTGTTTACGTATACATAACACTACGTAAGTCAATATTTAAATGATTTTTTGTTACAAATGTGTAATATTACATTGATATCTTTATTGACAATTAATATTAGTTAGAAAATAAGATGTAATAACTTCTTAAACTAACATAAGGGTTTACTTATCTCAAAACTTAAAACACTTTGAAAAAAATAGATAGGCAACGACTTAAGTTTATACATACATAAACTCAAAACACCATAATATCTTACCTAATTTTAAACCACATATTCATGGATCCTAGAAAAGTAAAAGTGAATAGATTCCCGCCAAACTAAAATATTGCTTCAAAACGTGTTTCAACTTTGAGGCTTGACGTGTGGCCGAACAAATTAAAGCCACAAAACTTAAACCAATTCAAAGGTTGGCAGCCGAAAACTTCAACCATATTTAATATCATACCTTCCAAAACGGCTAAAGGAATCCACTTAGAAACTGCACAAAAGTATGCCTAATACAAGACTTATAATATATCAACTGACAAGCAACTAAACTAATCAAAAGGAGATTGACGAGAATCAGATTCGATGACTCCTTTTCACTATTCATCTACATAAATCTTCACAAACTCGTATATAAATACGTGTTATCACGAGTTATACATAACTTCATCCAATCTATCAACCAACGGTTTACATCTAAGCACCATCAAGATGTCGAATACCCACACCTCAACAACCACCCATCGCTACCACAACAAATATCATCATGACTCGTCAAAGAAGACATTGAAGGAAATGCCGCACAAGTTACATGACACGCCTCCTTATTCTGACATCTTCTTCAATGGAAATGGATTTGAGAGATACTCAAACCAACCTCAAACAAACACTAGAGTTGCAAACTACCATGGTCATAAGCACAAGTACGGGTTTGTGAAGAAGGAAGAAGATATAGATGCACAAGCTACAAATTTCATCGAGTCTAGGCATAAAATGTTTGAACTTAGTAAAACAATGTCTATGATGGGAGGCTAAGCCATAAATATAATACGTTACCTAGGTTTATTATTTGTGTATTTTGGATAATATTTGTTGAATTATGCTGGTATCTTTCATTTGGAAACATGTTTTTATGGTGTGAAATTAAATAAATAATTTTCTTTTATATCATCTTTTTATACAGTGTAATTGTTGAAGCTATTATACGTTTATATTCTGTCATTCTGAACAAAAAAGATTTAAAACAAAGATATGTAATTTCCAAGCTGAAATTTCGTCTACACAAACGGTGAAAGACGTATAATACGTTTTAGTTATCGAATCATCACAGTAAAACCCTTTTTCTCTGGTTATCTAGTCAGAGATAATACGGTAATGTGGGTTTGTTGAATGTTAACCGACTCAAGGTGAGAGTGTCGGTACAAAAAAATAAAATGTGTTGAGATATAGTGGCAAGTCTTCAATAGTTAAGGGGTTGTTTCTAGAGTTATAAACTACAAGGGTAATTCTTGTTAAGTTTCTTAGTTGGAGGTCTATTTGGTAGTTTCCTTTTGCAGCTATTAGTTTTCAGTTAATAGTTTGTTAGGTCATCTTCTTGTTTAGTTTTGCTCTTCCCCAATTTCAGTTCTTACTTCTTCTTGTAATCGTGAATCGTTGAATGAATAAGATCAATAAGCATTGGTTGGTGATTTCTCTTCTTCTTAATTGAATTTCAATTGGTGTTATAGCTAATTTCCGCATAAGCTTTAACAAAATGTAACAATATTTCATCGAGTGTCAGTAAAAGAACGTTGTAATAACCACCAAGTTGGCGTCAACGGAAAAGCGCCTTTAACGACGACATAACGAAATCTCGACGCTTTTTAAGATGTAGTTAATGCTTCATATTTTAGAACTTCATTACTATCATTCCACCATAATCGTAAATGCCTTATTTATTTTAATTACAATTTATATATATTTTACTGATAACGTAAACTTAATATTATAAATAAATAATGTTTTCTTTACAAATTATATATATTTCAGAGATAACATAAACTTAATATTCTATTATAAATATAGAATTATTTTAAAGATAACACAAAATAATGCAACTATCCCAATTATTAGAATAAAGTATACAATGAAACAAGAATATTAATTAGTTAAGTGTTTAAAACTTCATAACTAATATCTAACAAAAAAAAAGTCGTACACATAAAAAAGTCATCAAAGCCATGTTCAAACTCAAACCGAGTCGAGATTCCTTTAACAATGAAATTAATAAGAAAAAAGGCTAATAACTAGAACATTAAATCTACTTGTAACAAAATGGAGGTAGAAGAATTATAAAAGATTAATAACATAAACCATTTAAAAGATGATTAAAAATCTCTCAAACTTGATATTTGTCCCATTTTCTTTCTATATCTTTTTGTCGCATTATCATATCTTATCTCTTTGTTATAATTTGGGAATTGGGACGTCAATCGTGTCAAGCTGATAGATTGACAGATTTTAAGTTGACGAATTAAATTGTTCAACACGAACACGACTCATATATATATATATATATATATATATATATATGTGTAAATTTATTTATGTAAAAGGTATGAACTCTAACCCAGATACACGTAAAATCATGTAATCCGAACATGACCAGCCCGTTCAACCAATTTATTTAAACGTGTCAAATGGGTTGACGAGCAGTAATCAACTTGAAAATGTGTTAGTCTTGTTGGACAAATGGGTTAAACGAGACGTAAACGGGTTGATGGGTCATCAACCTGTTTAACAGATAAGGTTGCCGAGCCCACATGTCTAATTGAACAGGTTAAAAAGGTTAACACGAACATGACTCGTTTATTAAGTGTGTCGGATACGATAACACAAAACCTAATTATTTATGTCATGTTTTGAGTTGCGTCGGGAATTTTCACCCGTGGTTATAATATTATAAGAAAGTATAATACATTTATGTGACGAGAGCAAGTGGGGAATTACGTAATTATTATTGCGTAATCGTAATTACGCCCTTTCTCCATCAAGATACGTTATTATTATTGTTCATAAGGTACGTAGTTTAATATTAATATGTACAGATCTAACTCAAAGTCATACTTACAAAAAAAAACTCCAAGTGTTATCAAAATGATTAAAGTGCCTCTCAACTTGAAGGTAATTACATAAAGCACTAATTTTAAGGAAAAAGAACTTCACTTTCGACAAATATAGGTACATACAGTTGGCAAATTTCTACTTTCTTATGCCTATTGTTTGTGAATATGTAGCTTTGGTTATATCCAGCTAACAATTGAATTGACTTAACATGTTATAATAATTTGAAATGGTTAACTAATTAAAGAAAGATTTAAGAGTGTGCAAGGAGGCTAAATAGTGTGGAGCCACATTTATAAGACCAACGGTGATCAAACGTTAGTGGGTGAGCTGGTGTCGAGGTGGAGGAGATCATGTTTTCCCTAGATAAAAGTCCTCCCACACAGATGGTGAAAGATTTAGAAGGGTGAGACCGCGAGGAGAGTTGATAGAGGGGTAGGGGGAGCGTCCATGGGGTTTTTTGGCTAGATGTTGGAGGTCTTTGGCCGTAGTGGCGAATCTTGAAAAAAAACGTAGGGGGCCCGGATTTTTTTTCCTATTAGGGGGGCTAGATCTATAAAATTTTCGGACGAATACGTATAAATTAACACTACTGAGCGAAAAGTCGGCTGAATACGTACAAATTAACACTACTGAGCGAAAAGTCGGCCGAATACGTACAAATTAACACTACTGAGCGAAAATTCAGGGGGGCCGGGCCCTAACTATACTTCGCCCATGCTTGGCCTCCAACATATTGCAGACGCTCTAAATGATGGAGCATTGCGTTACCAAACCTGTCGACACAGACAAGATCGGTGGATCCATTGCGTCGTAGTGTGTCTAAACGTTGAGCACCATCCCTCACAATCGTTTAAGTAGATTAATGCTATATCATCCAAAACATACTCTTAAAATTCCTAATAAACACTTGATGTTTGGTAAAAATTAAGTTGTTTAGGAGAAATTGAAAACATAACATTTCTCTCAAACATAAAGTCTTCTCTTTGCAATTTAAACAAACATGAGGGTACTTTATTGCAAATTTAACTTCCCATTTTTATATGTCACGTTGCCTGTTATTAAATAGCTAATATTAATTTATCAACGACCTTGACTTCATGAAATACAGCTAATCATGTTACAACTTGTATGTTGACTCCTCCTATATATAACAAATGAATCTAGCAACTACATTACTCACTTAATCTAGCTAGATAACCACTTTTCATTGTAGCTAGCATGTTGATCAAAATGGCATGTTTTCAAGGTCTAGGCTGGACTTTCATCGTGCTAATGATCGTTGGCACGGTGAAAGGAAGGTGGCTAGACCTCGAGCCATATCCAACAATGATCTCAGATGGGATTCATGAGATCAACACTCGTGATTATCTTCGTATGGGTGCTTCTAACTCTTCAATTTCCACAACAACGTTGTATGACGAGAAGAGGTGCGAAAGCATCTATGGCTTCTTGCCATGCGCAGACACAATGGCCGAAGGAGCGTTCCTAATGATTTTGTATACAGGTTTGATGATGTTGGGGGAAGAGTGGATACGTAAAGGAAGCCAAGCTTTGTTTTTGTTACTCGGAGATTATAAAGTGATCGGTGCTGGTGTTTTCCGGTTGCTAATGGCTTTTCCAAGAATCGTCTTGGTTATTGGTAAACCTCTAAATTTTATCAGGACGCAGCCTGAAGTACTGTCACGAAAAATAATCAGGTTTTGGGTTGGGTAATACAACATGTTTATTAAATGGGTCAACTCGAACACAAAAAGTTTAATAAAAGAGTTAACTTGAACACGACCCGTTTGATAAACTGGTCGTGATTAAGCCTTATTTTTTACTTATTATTATTTTTTTTTAATTTTGTTTTTGCAGTGGCTGGTATATTTTCTACGGAATCAGCTGCCCAGAGCCAAGTGGCTTTTGGGGTGAGCATGTATGCAGGATCAACATTCATCACACTCACATTTTTATGGGGATTTTGCATAATGTTAAATAGAGATAAGCTTCCTGTGAAGGAACCGATACCAGCATATGAACACAAAGAAGAAGATTCATCAACAAAATGCTTGCCTCTTAAACCCAAACTTTCAATTCTTGTAGATAGCGGTGTTAAGATCGACCCGGTGACGGGAGATACAGCCAAAATCATGCTTATATCTTTGATTCCATTCGTTACTGTGGAACTGGTAGCTTTAATCAAAACTCCGCTCTCGATTCTATTCCCGTTCATAGTATCAGGCGTGTCACTCGTTTCATACTTTGCTTATCAGGTACCGGCTATGCATGTTTTATAAAAGTGACATGTTTTGACCTGTTATATAATTTGAATAGACCAGATAATATGACCTATTCTATAATTTGAGTGGACGCAAATGAGCCTGTATACAAATTTTTTTTTACCCAAATCAACACGTTTTGAAACAACTAGTCACTTTTTTGCAAGTAGATTTGGAATCCATGGATTCCAGACAGAAGTTTGGCGTACTTGAAGGAAGAGAACTTGCGAATTAGGTTCTTATATCACATCCAGAGACTTGCTGAAGATGATCTCATCGACGAGCATGGAAACCCCAATTCTGAAGCATTCTTAAGGTGTTAACAATTACCCTTAAATTTTTTTTTATCAAAACAACTCGACTATTAAAACTAATTTGTATGCCAAAGAAAATAGCGTTAAACAGACATCTGACAAATTGAATAACTTTTTCTAGAATAGCTAACTCACACACCCAATAATTCTAATTCAAAATCTCACCTTTGACTAGGACTTGAACCCACTACTAGAAAACCGCACTTTCACCGACTAGCACATCCGTCAGTGAAAGTCGTTACCGACGAGAATCCGTCGGTGATAGTCTGTTGGAGAAATGACCGTGGGTAATCAACTTTTCTACGGATTACCGGCGGATTACTGAATATGATTTACCGACGGGTTGTACAAGGTGACAGTTTTACTCTTCACCGGCATATTACCAACGGATTACTTCCGGTAATCACCGACCGTCTACCAAACCATCGGAATATATTGAAGGATCACTTACGGTTGTAATAAAAATAAAAATAAAATAGTTAACAAAATGGGTTTTTACAGATTCTATCGGTTTCCATCCATATATTTCCGACAGAACTGTCCATCGGTAAATATTCATCGATGAAAGTGCAGATTTCTAGTAATGACCCTTAATTCTTGGGAGGGACATCTTTTATATACACCTTGATACTGCTAAGCAGGGGAGGAACTTAATAGGGGCCATAGGGGTCCAGACCCCCCTATTTTTTGTTCAAAAGTATTAATTTCGGCTCACTAAGTTTATTTCATATTAGTTATATTGTGTGGGTCCCTCCTAATCCAGATTTAAAAGCCAAATCTGTTGCACAAATCTACAAAGATATGGGTTTTTCACCACTTTTTTACTTAAAAGTATTGATTTCGGCACACTATGTTAATTTCATATTAGTTATAGTGTTTGAGCTACTTCTGATCCAGGCCAAAAGCCCAAATCTTGTTCCACAAATGCACTAAAAGTTAGTTTTTTTATGTAGTATTTTCGGGTCCTTCAAATTAATTTTTCAAGTTCTGTCACTGCCGCTAAGACACAAACACTTTTGTAAACATATTGAATAAATGACTGAAATTTATGTGAACCTTATTATGTAGGGCTTTTACAAAACTTGATGGGGATAAGGACGACTGCATATCACATGAGGAACTAGAACGTCTGATTGTAGAAGAATTCAAATTGGTGAAGGATGATATTTTCAAGGAGTATGCTAAAGCGGAGATTTTTATCCACTTCGATGATGATAAAAGTGGCAAGATCAACCTATTAGAGTTTCAAAAGGGATGTACCAAGTGGCTGGAGAAATGCAAGAACGATGCAAACACTTCTAATTCTGTTTCTAAGAATCTCTGGAAACAGGCAAGTAAAGCTTATTTGATAATAATAATAATAATTTGGTAATCAACCACTACTAGAAAATGGACCATGAGCGATAATATCGCTCATGGAATCCGCGACTAGATTGGTCAAATTGAAAAACCCAAGGCCAAACATGCAATTTGATCAAACCACAGAGGTCATTTATGCAATTAACTCTAATAATGATTTGGTAATGAGCCACTACTAGAAAATTGACCTAAACCTTTTGTTTTTCCCCACGGAGATTTACCAAAGGGTCACTGACGGAAATTACATTCATCGAGAGATTGGTGATGGTTTCATCCGACGCTAAAGACATTGTAACTAACATTTATCATTTTGATTATAGGTCGAGGAGGTAGCAATCAGAAAAAAGCGTGAAAATCTTACACGAATTGAGAAAATCATGCCAAGAATCTTGCAACAGGTCCTTAAAAATTTTGAACTAGTGGATGAAAACGGAGTTGCCAATAGAGAAAAGATCGAAGGGTATATAACTGATCTATCTCTTCTCTTTACGGGTTTGTTAAAAACGCGATGATCGATTTTATTTTTAGTTCTTAATATAGATTATTTGCTCGATACGACCGTGATGGAGACAACAAAATAGATCGAGACGAGTTAAAAGAATTAATTGAGACCCTTGATTTTGGAGTAAATTTAAATCATGATACATTCTTCAATGAACTAGCAAACGACTTTGACAATGACAACAAACTTAAAACCATGGAGAAAAATGAATTTATAGAAGGATTGTGTAAGTGGATTGATAAAGCCATCAAACATGAACCTAGCATCGAAGATCCAAACCATGCAATAGCCAAGTTTGATGAGGTAAGTTATTCTAAACTCAATTTTAAAAATAGATTGTTTTTAAAAGGTTTGATGACAAATGTGTTGAATTATTTTGTTTTCAATTCTAGGTTAGTCATCGTCTAAGATAACAACTTTTGTGTTTTAAAGTTGTCAATACCGAAGATATCATATCATATTAGCATTACAGCTTTTGTCTTATAACTTTTACATGTAATAATGTCTCATTCTCATATGAAATCTTTAGTTTTGTGAACTCCAAGATACATAAATAATTATCTTAAATAGCCATTAACCTAGAATTGACCCATTCGTCATCAAACATTTTTAAAAATAACTTAGTGTAAACTTAGATATATAATGTTGATTTCTAGCTTTCTTTAAAGTTATACAACTTTCTACAACTTAATTTACAGGATTGCTGGGCAGATATCGATACACCGATTAAAATGGTGGAATCTAAAACAAGAATCTTGTATGTTATATTCGGTGTCCCATTCATGTTTGTGATTTCAAGTGCATTCATGCAAAGTGTCGTACAGTTCTCAAACGCGGCTCACATATCTTTTCACTTGACTTCATTTGCTGTGTTCCCGATTGCCATGAACGCTAAAATGGTAATCAAACCATTCCTTGATGCAGAACCACGTGTTTCAACTAATGCTTCATTGGCATTTTCAGAGGTTAATTCGTAAACTTTACAAAATCAATGAATAAGATATGATATAGGATGCAAACTAACATCATACGTTTGTTTATTATATGCAGATTTATAACGGATTGGTGAACAATAACCTTATAGGACTATTAACATTGCTCGCTACTGTGTATGCAAAGGGGTTATCTTGGACCTATTTGAATGAGGTGCTGACCATCGTGATACCTTGCATAGTTGTTGGCGTATTTGCTTTAAAACGTGACACCTACCCTCTTTGGGCATCCATCTTTGCGATGCTTCTATACCCGATCTACATGTGCCTTGATTATGTTTTTGGATCTTAATTAGAAGTGTTTGTTGGTACACGTCAAAGTTAATGCCTTGTTTGATTCGAATAAAAATGAATAAAATGTTTATTATTTTCAATAATTGTATTCTTATGAGCTAGGGAATAAAATGCTTATTATTTTCAATAATTGCATTCTTATGAGATAGGGTTCGATAGCTGGAGGTTGAAAAGGTGAGACAAAGTGAAGGAACGTACAATACCATAAATGTAACACCTTAATCTAGCAAGGCTTATGTGTCGCTTATACATAAATCACATCACAAACACAAGTCCTTTAATGATTAATTTTTTTCGATTTTTGGAATAAATACATGATCTTAATTACTTGGTATTAAATGTAAAGTCACATCAAGTCCTCTAACGCTTTAACCGAGACAGCCTCGGTAGCCTAACGTGCTTGAAAACAAGAACACAAAAGCACGCCAAAACATAACGACTGAGGCTGGGTATAGAGCCTCAACCATGGCAGCTCAAGACTTTACTTGGTTGTTAAGATTGTTGGAAGAGTTAAATCAAAGAGTTGTTTACAAGGTTAAACTCTTTTGTGACAACAAGTTAACAATCTAACTTGTAGAACACCACATGTTTCACGCACGAACCAAACACATTGAGGTTCATTATCACTATGTTCGTGAAAAGGTCTTGAATGAAGAAACTGATTTATCATATGTATCAACATATTATGTTGATACAAGCAAGCAAACGACCGATATATTGACTAAAGGTTTGTCTAAGATAAAGACGGTGGACTTTTGTTCTTAGCTCGGAATGGAGATTGTTGGTATGGAGAGGGAGTGTGAAAATACCTACAATACTAACATGAAAGAAGCCGGTTAAAATAGAAGGGCTTGATAGGGTGGTACGGTTGTCTCGAAAGGGTGGTTTGGAGGAGACTACAACAATAAAGGACTACAGATGTAAACTCGGATTTGAATAGAAGAAGAAAGCGTTTGAATTTCAAATTTAGAGTTAGTATTAGAGTAGAAGTCATAAGCCTTGCATGGCAAGTTATTTTACTTATAAATAGGATTAAGATGTTCTTGTTTAAGTGTTTTTCATTATTTGTAACTTCGTTTTACCTTTATTCAAAGAGTCAAACTAGTTGAGTTCTTTGGTTGAGTTCTTGATCCCCAAAGTTAACAATCAGCTCGTATGTCATTGATCCAACACGCTATATATATTATGGTCTATAAGACGTACACGTTGATCACAATATTAATATAAGTGTGGATATATTACCGAGTTAGACAATTTAATACTACAATTCATATGCCTATTATGTTATTATGAATTTCATAGAAGTGGCTTAATAACACACTACATTAAGCATAGGAATGTGAATATGGATTGATTCTCAAATAGACACACAGCATCATACGTGCATATATGCTTTGTGGATGTTGTGAAATCTAACTTCCTTTCCATTCAACATTTTATGTATTTTTATTTTTATTTGAGAATCAATGTTATAGATATATAAGAACCACCACCGCATAACTATTGATTTTGTTTTCTAACAGGGTATTTGGATTATTAACATTACACAACATACATTCTTATCAAAAAATTGTTTTTAAGGTTATCTCAATCAACTCTGTTTTCAATAATCTATTTTAGGACCGTAAAGAATCTAAAATCCAAAAGTGTTGTAAGAGTGTTAGACATTCTCAAATCTGCTTTAGCACAATCTTATATATAATTTGTTTGTATGAAATCTTAATTTTATTATAAACTAGTATTTATGCCCCGGCACGTTATAGCCAGAACAAACATTATAGCAAACAACCAACTCATAATTGCTTGAAAGTATCATAAATGATTTTTAAAAACTAAAAAAAGAAATAAAACGCCCGTATATTTTAATTTATAAAAAACAACTATTCAAAATTTGGTTAATAACAAACGAAGGTGTGGATACATTTTTTTTGTTAAAAGAATAAAAAACAGTAAAATAATACTTAATAATTTTTTTTATTTAAAATTATAGCTGAACACATATAAAGAAAAAGAATATATAACCCACATAACTTGTTATTTTGATAAAAAAAAATAACTAGAAAGTAAGAATATATTTATTGAATATAAATGTATGATTAGTTTTTTTACATAAACTTATTTAAAAGTAAATATTATATGCTTACTAATCCAAGTGTCATTCTGTCGTGATTTTTAGGAAAAAATCTCATGATAAAATTATATTAATCTCACTATTTATTATAGTAATTTATACATAAATACTAAACTTATGTTGATTTTAAAAAATAACAGACATTGTTATTGCACAAAAATAGTCTTTTAATAAAAATAAACATAAAACCTGATTTAAAACCATCGCACTAATGTACTTTAAAAAATTTGAATGAAGTTAGTAGAATGTAATGTCAGACAACTAATTTTTATATATAGTTAGTTTTAAAACAAATTAGAAATAAATCATTAGTTACAAAGATTACGATGTAACCAAATGTCAGACACTTAATGAATAATTAATTGCAAAGATCTAGTTCAATATACAACAACAATGATGATATTCAAGTATACAAAGATTAACAAGTGAAAACCGATATCTACACGTGAGGATCAAAGCTCAAAGAGTTATTCCTATACCTAAAGAAGTTTGGACATTAGATGAAAATATGATGATCTCCAAGAACTTTGAGGCAATACTCATTCTTTGCAACGCTTTTTCAAAACAAGTATACGAAATAGTTTTTATGTGTAAAACGCTAATGAAGTATGGAAAACCCTCAAGTAATGGACAACGAGAATATGAACTAATACCAGAATATGAACACCAACAAGATTCATCAACAGAGATAAGTTTATATGGGGATTTTGCATAATATTAAACACAGATAAGCTTCGTGGGAAGGAACTAATACCAGAATATGAACACCAACAAGATTCATCAACAAATTGCTTACCTCTTAAGCACAAACTTTCGATTTTGGTAGATAATGGTGTTAATATCGACAAGTGGATGGGAGAAACAACAGTGATCATGCTTCTATCGTTGATCCCGTTCGCGACTGTGGAACTGGTAGTTTTAATCAAAAGTCCGGTTAAGATCTTATTCGCACTCATAGTATCAGGAGTGTCACTGGTTTTATACTTTGTTTATCAGGTACCTACAACAATTACCATGCATGTAAATATGTATTGTATCTTGAATTCATTAAGCCTGGAAAAACGTGTTGATCGGGTTGGATGATGGGTCAAAGTAGGGTTCGAGTCAAAATAATCAGTTTTAAAAAAAGTATCAATCTGGTTCCGGTCAAAACCGGTTCCGACTAAACTTGACTAGGTTGAAAGAAGTCTAGATTAAAAAGAAACAAAATGAGTTCATCTGCTATATTTTATGTATGTGCATCTACTTTTTTGCAAGTAGATTGGGAATCCATGGAGTTTAGCACACTTGAAGGAAGAGAACTTGTGAATCAGGTTCTTCTATCATATCCAGAGGCTTGCTGAAGGTGATCTCATCGACGGGCATGGAAACCCTAATTTGGAAGCATTCAAAAGGTGTTAACAATTTCCTTTTTTCATTAAAGTCCCTCTAGAACTAACTGGCAATTATGTGAATCAAAATCTGCAGTATTTTTTAAAGTGCTGACGTGGATAAGAACGGCTACATATCGCATGATGAACTCGAACTTTTGGTTGGAAAAGTATTTGAATTGGAGAAGGATCAAGGAGTATGCTAAAGCATTGATTTTGACCCACTTCGACGATGATAAAAATGGAATGATCAGCTGGTTAGAGTTTCAAAAGGTAAGTAAAAACCATTGTTAGCTAGAGAGTTGATTATCAGCGACAAAAATATTACAAATGAAACGTTCTGTCAGCGAGAGAGAGGCCAAATAAAAATATAATAAAAATTTTATGTCTCTGTCGGTGATTACCGACGGCAAAATAAATTCCTCAAAAAAAACCATAAAATAAATTTTAGAGTAAAGTGTCATTTTTGTCCCTATGGTTTGATCATTTTAGTCAGTTTAATCAAAAAACTTTTTTTTAGCTTTTTTGTCCCTGACTTTTCAAAATCTAGCCATTTTTATTCAACTGACTAACTCCGTCTACATCTATACTATATAATAAATAAAAGTTTTTTCGTGGCACGTGTCGCCTCCATATTCATCCTCATCATTTTTTTCCCGCCTCTATCTCTTATTAAATGCACCTCCATATTTTAATAAAAATATTTTTTTAAAGAAAATATTATGTATACTAATGAAACATGTTTATTTTAAATTATCCGTTGTTATAAGAAATTTTGAAATTAATTATGTAATTTTTATTTTCAATCAAATAATAAATAAAAATCAAATTACATTAAAAAATACTTAACGTATTTTTAAAACCCAATTATATAATAATTTTTAAATATTTTGAATTTTATTTTCTATCATTAGTATATGATACATTTTCACACCTGTAAAATATAAACACAAAGATTTAAGAGTTTTATGTATTGATATTTTTCACCCCGTGTGTAATACACAGTATATAAGATAGTTTTAACATTAAATCAAGGGTCGGTTTAAACTTTATAGGTTAAAATCTAAATAAATTACACTTGATTTAACCAAAATTGCCTATGATTTAACGTTAAAATGTAGACGGAGTTAGTCAGTTGGATGAAAATGGATAGATTTTGAAAAGTCAGGAACGAAAAAGCTAAAAAAAGTTTTTGGATGAATTCAACTAAAATGGCTAAACCATAGGGACGAAATGACACTTTACTCTAAATTTTATAACAGTCGCTTGTAATTACCCAAGGATTAGCGACATACTTAAGGATAAGGATTTCAGATAAGATTTCATCCAAAGCTTTTCATTCGTTGTTGCTAATCCATCGGTTATTTTCTATGGTAATCCGTCGAAGATGATGCCTTTGGTGATCCAGAAATGTTTCACGGTGATCCGTTGGAAAATTCTTTACCCACGACCCTTTCTTCCACGGATCTTCACTACTAGCATGTTCGTGTGTCGCTGAGGGTCCTTTGATTTGTCATGAATTGTAAACATTTTTTTTTATTTTGATCACAGGTTGAGCAAGTAGCAATCAGAAACAAGCGTGAAAATCTCACAAAGATAGAGAAAATCATGCCAAGAATCTTGAAACAAGCACTTGAAAAACATGAACTAGTGAAAGAAAACGGACATGCCGACAAGGAAAAGATCGAAAGGTAACCGTCTTGATCGATCTCTTCCCTTTTCGGGCTTGTTAAAAGTTGGATGATCCAATATATTTCTTGTTTTTATATAGTTTATTTTCTATATACGACCGCAATAGAGACGACAAAATACATCGAGACGAGTTACAAGAGTTCATTGAGACCCTTACTTTTGGAGTACCATTAGATCATGATGCAGTCTTTAATGAACTAGCAAAAGACTTCGACAAAGACCACAACTGTGATACCATCGTGAAAAATGACTTTGTAGAAGGATTCATTAAATGGATTGACAAGGCCATTATGTCACACCCCGGCCGGCGACGGATTATACGTCGGGGCTGACGCGGTTGTTCAAAAGCTCATGATCATCTATTTAATGTGAAAGTATTTATTAATCCATATTAAATTATCCGTTACAAGAACAATGAAAAGTTACAAGTTTAACATAACATCAATCCCAATTTATTAACTAGGTCCAGATCCTATGTGAGCAGTAAGGGCCTCAAGCAGGTACACCTGAAACATGCGAGTAAAAGTCAACTACAAGTAGTTGGTGAGCAACATAGGTTTTGACACAAAAACTATAGTTTAAATAAAGTTTACGATTTAGAAGATTCTAATGCAGATCTAAAGCATATCTAAGAACACATAAGGCTCCAAGCGTACAGTTCAACCCTAGTAAATGAAATCTAGCTGCCACAATCCCACGGATTGCCGTTTTGATAAAAAGGGTTAGATAACACCCGAAGTTTTATAGTTTACGTCCAACATGGGGAGATACACCCATGCTAATAGTTCACATCCATCATGGGGAGATACACCCATGACAATAGTTCACACCAACAACAACCCGCCAAGGTCGTGTGGTAAGTTTAGTTTAGTTTCGGTTTCCCCTATAAATGATCATGTTAGGTACTACCTTAGGCTTGCAACACAAGTTAATGAACGTACTAGCATGCATTCATGCAATGGTCACCAAATAGTTAAAGATATAAGCATGTAGATCATAGCATAGAATCAAGTTAATGAATCGTATAGATAAGATAGTTAATGCATGTTTCACCCCAAAAACAAAAGCAGTAAAAAGGGGGCTATGAATACTCACTTGTAACGAAGCTAGTAATGGTATGAATTGGTAGGGCTGGATAGCCTCGTGAGGGTTCCTCACAATTAACCTACACGGATAAATTTGTTTTCCAACTCAATAAACGGGAAATGGGGAAATTCTGAGATTTAGGATATCATAGGGTTTGGGATTTGTTATTGGATTGTATACATTTTGTAGGAAAATATTAGTCGGGACTACTATTGAAACAGTAAAAATAGTTTAGAGAGTTAGTTAGAATCAATTAAAGCTTTTTAATCCATTATATGGTAATTTGTTTGAATTTATTTATGTAGTTATTCTAAGAATTGATAGACAAATACATTGTGGGACGGAAAGGTTTTACATAATTATTTTAAATGGATATTTTATTGAACTCTTTTGCTTAATGGTCTACGAAAGAGATATTTGATAAATGTAAATGTTAAAAAAAAGAAAAGAAAAAAAATTAACTCTTATAATTATTTATCTAAAAATAATTACTAGAGTGTTTCTATAAGTTTTGGAAATGTTTTAAATAGTTGCTCGTCCCATAATTGATTATTTGTATGGTTAAAATACATTTAGAATGCTCAAGCATATAATTATAAATGTTCAACAATATCACTATTAATAATGCAATTAGATTTGTCTAAATAACTTGTTTATATTGTTTATTTAGGGATTTAAATATGTTTTTAGAAAAATAAAGTGGATAAAACCTTATTTTATATTTTCAGATTTTATAAATAGGAGTCTGGTTGTATTTAAAAAGTTTTAAAAGAAAATATGAAATTTTGAAACTATTGTTTTGTGTGTTTAAAAAATGAAACAAAAAGAATAGCCTAAAATCGGCTTAGCCGGGATCGAACCCGGGTGGACTTCATGTGAGGTGAGTGCAAACCAAGTGATCTGGGCTAACCGCCATGCTTGAAGCCAGTTTCTAATTCCTTTATCAAACACTCGTTAAGTCCCTTCTTCCCCAGTTCATTCTAGCCCGAACCCTAGCCCCCGAAACTCACGAATTCGCCTCTGAAACAAGGGGCTTTTTGAAAAGGGAGTTAAATCGAATAAAAAGGGGGGTTGGATTTACCTGAGTTTGATCCTTAATTCGTCCGAAAAGATGGTCTCGTGCTCTGTTGCAAGTCGCGACCGAGAGGGAGAAAGTGGGAGCGAATTCGAATACCAATTGGATGGGGATCGATTTGCAGGTGGTAGGGGAGGTTAGATGGATGTCGCGAAGCCGTGGGCATCGGTTTTATAGCCGAATTTCGACTGGAATCGCGAATCAATTCGAGGGTTTGAATGGGGCGGTTACCCGTCGATTTGAATCCATTTCCTTGAATTCTTTGATGTAATCGATTCGATTCGGATGGCTAGAACCGTCGTGTGTTGATTACGAGTCGTTTGATTAAGGGCACTCAATCGATTCGGCAGTTTTGGGATTGAATCCGGCGAAGAAGATGGAAGGACACTTCCTTTGACTTTTCCGGAGTCAACCTTTAGAAATGGGTTTTTGAAATGGCAGAATAGCCCCTAGAGTTTTTAATGTTAACATTTCATGTACAAAACTTTGATTCTTGGTTGAGTTAAGTTTCAAAAGTTGTAATCAAAACCCAAAACTTTTTATAAGGTATAAAGATTTGCAATTTATAAATTTAAATAAGTTATTTAATGATAATGTATATAAAAAAAAGTAATAGATAAAATTATTGAATAATTAGTATCATCTAATAACTATAATTTGCTATTTTCTTCTTGTAAATCATTTATACGTATATTTATTTGTATGTATTTATTGAGTAGGACATAAATAAGTATTTATATATAATTGTCTTAAATAAATATGTATATATATTTTGTAATAATGATATTAAATGTATGCATATAAAAGAAAATCAATTAATTCATTGGAATGCATAATTGTATTCATAAAAGTAAATAAGTTACAATGCCGGAATAGTTAAGATAAGGGTCGGAAATTTCTCGGGGATTACAGTCTCCCCTACTTTAGGAGATTTCGTCCCGAAATTCAACCGTTGGAGGCTACTGAATCAGGAAGAAGATGGGGGTATTGGATTCACAATGAGTTCTGACTACCGGTTTAGGAAGTACAATTGATAATTAGATTTAGGTTTGATAAAAAAAAAAAAAAGTCAGGCATGAATGATATTAGTGGGTCTAGTTTGAGGAGGATTGAGGGGAGAATTGTCGAAGGATGTTCTGAGTCCCAAAGATGGAATGCATCAGTTGAAGTGGGGATGATGAGGATTTGATGATTAAGATTTGTTTAGAATATAGCCTAATGTGCTCAAGGATGTCACTGGGAGATTTCATAAACCTAGGTCACGGTCAAAACAACATAAAACTTTACGTGATATGAATGACGTCACTACTGTCAATATGACAAGAATACTTATATATAGGAAGTACTAGCGGCGTATCCACCATGCTCTTATCATATCACACTAGTTCCGTTATTATATATCAAGATAGGTTCTACGTCACGATACGCGACGGAATTCACTATATTTTCCATGCGCTGAACTTTATAATTACGTGTGCACCCGTAATTACTCAGTTCATCGTATGGTCCGTATAGATCATCCCATTGTGTGGGTAAAGAGGGGACACAAAATCACTTAGCACCTATTGTTTTCACATATGGGTTGCAAATAAATAACTGCTCCTAGATAGTGAGGTCAGTCAGAAGCTAAAGAGCAGTAATGTAACACGACTTAGGGTTTCACAATTTCCTCATGTTTGAACAAGGATACGTCAAACCCCGAGTAGTTTCAAGTTTATAGTTATCAACTTTCAAAGTTAAGATGAATGACCGTACTTTATGTATACAGTCTTGTTTCGTATGTACCGTGGCATTAAATCTCCATGTATAACATCAATGACCTATTATCATGCGTATTGCAAACAATCAAGTATCGTGCATCAGGTAAATAAGCTAGTATCTTGCATATTGCAAACGATCAGTTACCATGCATTAGGTAAACAAGCTATTATCATGCATATTACAAATGGGTACGATTTGACATGTGGACAATCTGGTATCATGCGTACTGTAAACAACCAAGTTTCGTGTATAGCGTGACCAATTAAGTTTTGTGTATTAGGTCAACAAATTTGTTTCCACGTATAGTGTGAATGTAGACTATCAAATTTCATAGATGATTGAGTTTGACAGACAAGTGTGTTGTTTGACATTCATGTATTGTGCAGGTAGTGAGTATTTTATCAATTTTGTTGATCGGAATCTGTCCTTGTTTGTAAATCTTATAATTTAAATCAAGATAGTGAGTTGATTAGCCAGTTAAATGAGATAATTAAATATGAAACCTTATTTATTAGGAGGGCTTTTATTTATACAAAACCAGGTAATGGTTAAAAGGGTCTTTTACTTATCAAAAGTTTAAATCAAGTCGAAATCAATTATTTAGCCGAGGTAACGAAATAATAATTGTGTCAGATTTCCTGACAAGATAAAAAGCGTTTATAAATATTTCATAGTCTAAATATCATTTACGACTCCTGATGAGGTTTTCGAGCCTTAAAGGGGTGATGTTTTGGGTGGTTTTGATGAAGGTATATCGAGCGTTAGATCAACAAGTGATGCTATTTAAGTAGTAGGGTCAAACTTAACCATTGAAAATCGTCAAATGCAAAAATTCAAACATAAGTTTTTAAACTGAAATTTAAAGTCAAACATATAGAGCCTGGCTAACGCCTTAGGTAACTTTCCACCAGGAAACAGACGAGCACCAAGATGAACATCGTGATGGTTACGCGAATAGCAAATCGGGACTCGGCTCGAGCTATCTCCGTACGTGCATCAAATATCTCTCGATCTTCTTTCATCATGTCGAGGCTAGTGCTCAGGTTTGCAATCAGGTCTTCCTGGTACTGCACCTGACCTAAAAGGCTGTCTATTCGCTGGCTTAACAGGTCATGCCTTATCCCCTGTTCCATCCCTTGCCTCATAAATTTTGCGGTCCTCACATACTGGTGAGTGGCATCCGCTGGAACGCCTATAGCACTGGAGGTCCCTATAGTCTGCCCGATTCTTGAGTTTAGGTGATAGGGGTCAGGTGTTAGGTAGGGGTCTCTCGGAGGGGTAGGTAGCAGGTTGTGTCGATGGGGTGCTTGATAGGGATCTCTAGACGAGTGTGGTTCAGATGCTCGCAGGCCGGTGTTTCTCATCCAATCTGCTCTTATGCCAAATATAGACCTGATAGATGGGGACATCGGTGGCTGGTGGTTTGGTGATAGAGTTCCGGTGTCTTCCTCATTTTCTGACTCTGTCTCGGGAGAGTATACCGGGGAGGGAGGAGGGTAGGAGTCCATTGGCAAAAATAAAATATTGTAAGTGATAGTTAAACACTAATTGTTAATGAATTCAGAGTTTGACTTGACATAACGCCGAGCTTGCACAGTAGTATGTTAGGAGTAACACTTGACCTATAAGTAGTGTACCCACAAAGAGGATTCCCAGGAAAGAGGGGTGGGTCACAAGGGACACACTTAAGTACCCAGTCTTTCCTTAGTCAGAACCTCTTATGGGTCTACACCCACTCTTCTAGCCATCATGTACTAATAACGCTATTGTTTGGGCTCATGGTCATGTTGAGAATTATTATGGGGTGGGCTTTGAGGCTTAAAGGAGGGATTCCTCCGGCGGGCTTTAGAGGGTGAGTGGACCCCTTTAGTTTCTTATTAATGGGCATTGGGTTCGAAGGTTAAGTTTTTTTTTTTTTTTTTTTTTTTTCACAATTGTTGATGGTGACATAATTCTTTGTGTATAATGATGAGGGTGTATGAAGTCTTAGAATGAACTAGTGCATGGCAAGACTTAGGGTGATATTTGGTGGAAACAGTTAGGTAATGTGTGGATTAATCAAATAGCGTAGCAAATAAGGTGTCACAGGAGTAGTATGTAGGGTATCAAGTAACATAGCACATAAGGTAATTCATGTTGCATCATGCGATGTAATATGTTATATAGTATATAAGATAATCACACAATGGTACCCTAATGTCATGGACTGTAGGCTGGGAGCATGTTCCATGTAGTTTCAAATAGTTTCACGTAGTTGTATCAAGCATTCAGAAATGGATAGATGTAGATAAGTATAGCATATAGTGGAGTTCCTAATGAATTACACGAGTTAAACTCATGTTGGGACTCCTAGGTTATAGTCTAGGTCATGTGTGTCTAATAACCTAATTCCCTATAACCATGGCTCTGATACCAATCTGTCACACCCCGGCCGGCGACGGATTATACGCCGGGGCTGACGCGGTTGTTCAAAAGCTCATGATCATCTATTTAATGTGAAAGTATTTATTAATCCATATTAAATTATCCGTTACAATAACAATGAAAAGTTACAAGTTTAACATAACATCAATCCCAATTTATTAACTAGGTCCAGATCCTATGTGAGCAGTAAGGGCCTCAAGCAGGTACACCTGAAACATGCGAGTAAAAGTCAACTACAAGTAGTTGGTGAGCAACATAGGTTTTGACACAAAAACTATAGTTTAAATAAAGTTTACGATTTAGAAGATTCTAATGCAGATCTAAAGCATATCTAAGAACACATAAGGCTCCAAGCGTACAGTTCAACCCTAGTAAATGAAATCTAGCTGCCACAATCCCACGGATTGCCGTTTTGATAAAAAGGGTTAGATAACACCCGAAGTTTTATAGTTTACGTCCAACATGGGGAGATACACCCATGCTAATAGTTCACATCCATCATGGGGAGATACACCCATGACAATAGTTCACACCAACAACAACCCGCCAAGGTCGTGTGGTAAGTTTAGTTTAGTTTCGGTTTCCCCTATAAATGATCATGTTAGGTACTACCTTAGGCTTGCAACACAAGTTAATGAACGTACTGGCATGCATTCATGCAATGGTCACCAAATAGTTAAAGATATAAGCATGTAGATCATAGCATAGAATCAAGTTAATGAATCGTATAGATAAGATAGTTAATGCATGTTTCACCCCAAAAACAAAAGCAGTAAAAAGGGGGCTATGAATACTCACTTGTAACGAAGCTATTAATGGTATGAATTGGTAGGGCTGGATAGAACTTGTGAGGGTTCCTCACAATTAACCTACACGGATAAATTTGTTTTCCAACTCAATAAACGGGAAATGGGGAAATTCTGAGATTTAGGATATCATAGGGTTTGGGATTTGTTATTGGATTGTATACATTTTGTAGGAAAATATTAGTCGGGACTACTATTGAAACAGTAAATATAGTTTAGAGAGTTAGTTAGAATCAATTAAAGCTTTTTAATCCATTATATGGTAATTTGTTTGAATTTATTTATGTAGTTATTCTAAGAATTGATAGACAAATACATTGTGGGACGGAAAGGTTTTACATAATTATTTTAAATGGATATTTTATTGAACTCTTTTGCTTAATGGTCTACGGAAGAGATATTTGATAAATGTAAATGTTAAAAAAAAGAAAAGAAAAAAAATTAACTCTTATAATTATTTATCTAAAAATAATTACTAGAGTGTTTCTATAAGTTTTGGAAATGTTTTAAATAGTTGCTCGTCCCAGAATTGATTATTTGTATGGTTAAAATACATTTAGAATGCTCAAGCATATAATTATAAATGTTCAACAACATCACTATTAATAATGCAATTAGATTTGTCTAAATAACTTGTTTATATTGTTTATTTAGGGATTTAAATATGTTTTTAGTAAAATAAAGTGGATAAAACCTTATTTTATATTTTCAGATTTTATAAATAGGAGTCTGGTTGTATTTAAAAAGTTTTAAAAGAAAATATGAAATTTTGAAACTGCTGTTTTGTGTGTTTAAAAAATGAAACAAAAAGAATAGCCCAAAATCGGCTTAGCCGGGATCGAACCCGGGTGGACTTCATGTGAGGTGAGTGCAAACCAAGTGATCTGGGCTAACCGCCATGCTTGAAGCCAGTTTCTAATTCCTTTATCAAACACTCGTTAAGTCCCTTCTTCCCCAATTCATTCTAGCCCGAACCCTAGCCCCCGAAACTCACGAATTCGCCTCTGAAACAAGGGGCTTTTTGAAAAGGGAGTTAAATCGAATAAAAAGGGGGGTTGGATTTACCTGAGTTTGATCCTTAATTCGTCCGAAAAGATGGTCTCGTGCTCTGTTGCAAGTCGCGACCGAGAGGGAGAAAGTGGGAGCGAATTCGAATACCAATTGGATGGGGATCGATTTGCAGGTGGTAGGGGAGGTTAGATGGATGTCGCGAAGCCGTGGGCATCGGTTTTATAGCCGAATTTCGACTGGAATCGCGAATCAATTCGAGGGTTTGAATGGGGCGGTTACCCGTCGATTTGAATCCATTTCCTTGAATTCTTTGATGTAATCGATTCGATTCGGATGGCTAGAACCGTCGTGTGTTGATTACGAGTCGTTTGATTAAGGGCACTCAATCGATTCGGCAGTTTTGGGATTGAATCCGGCGAAGAAGATGGAAGGACACTTCCTTTGACTTTTCCGGAGTCAACCTTTAGAAATGGGTTTTTGAAATGGCAGAATAGCCCCTAGAGTTTTTAATGTTAACATTTCATGTACAAAACTTTGATTCTTGGTTGAGTTAAGTTTCAAAAGTTGTAATCAAAACCCAAAACTTTTTATAAGGTATAAAGATTTGCAATTTATAAATTTAAATAAGTTATTTAATGATAATGTATATAAAAAAAAGTAATAGATAAAATTATTGAATAATTAGTATCATCTAATAACTATAATTTGCTATTTTCTTCTTGTAAATCATTTATACGTATATTTATTTGTATGTATTTATTGAGTAGGACATAAATAAGTATTTATATATAATTGTCTTAAATAAATATGTATATATATTTTGTAATAATGATATTAAATGTATGCATATAAAAGAAAATCAATTAATTCATTGGAATGCATAATTGTATTCATAAAAGTAAATAAGTTACAATGCCGGAATAGTTAAGATAAGGGTCGGAAATTTCTCGGGGATTACACATTAAACATGATACTAGCATCAAAGATCCAAAGTATGCAATAGCGATATTTGAAGAGGTAAGTTACTTTAAACTAAAATACTTTTTCTTAAAAAAAAGTTATTTTCAAAAAACTTGATTACAAGTGAGGGTATTTTTTTTTATTAAAATTGTGTCTCGGAGTTGCCAATATTCAAGATATTCAAGATATATACAGTTCCAGAATTTTGTCTTGTATGATATCGACTTCAATTGCTACAAGACAAAATGTCTCATCATCGTCTCACATCTTCTGTTTTGTGAACTCAAGTGACAAAAGTCGTATCTTAGATAGCAGCTAACCTATAACTGAAAAATGACCTCGTTTATCATCAAGCCTTATGAAAACAACTCATGTAAAAAAAAATATCCTAAACTCAGCATATAATCTTGATTTCTAGCTTTCTTCAAAGTGATTCGTCTTTTTGCAACTTAATTTGTAGGAATGTTGGGCAGAAGTCAACACACCGATTAACACGGTGAAACCTAAAGCAAGCATCTTGTATGTTATATTCGGTGTCGCGTTCATGTTTGTGATTTCAGGGGCATTCATGCAAAGTATCCAACAGTTCTCAGAAGCGGCTTGATCGCGTGTCGAAAGCTAATAAAAAACTATATTAAAAATTATTTCTTAGCTACTTTAGACTGTAGTACAAAAAGTAAGGTTGTGGAACCCACAAGGAATTCGTGGAGAGTGCTATTTAATTATTACTTAACGAAAACACAGAAACTACTAGACTTTGATTACGGATACTAGACTTTGATTACGGATTCAGAAAACTATTGCAAAAGCAACAAACTTGAATTGAGTTAAAAGTGATTATGAGAAAAGGGATCACTCCCAGGTTCAAACTACACACGTTAATGATAAACTGGATAGATACTTGTTGAACTCCACATAGACATGGATTGCAAAACACAAATTATTGATAAATAGATAAAGCCGGAATACTTGGCTGTGTTGATTAACGATATAAACCGAATAATTGACACCTGTTGAATAACTAGCTATTTAACTACCAGTTTTAGAACATAAGACCTAATGAATTCAATGGTTCATGATTAGAAAACCGAGTAACTGATAAATACACCAAATCCCAATGAACAAAAATGTTTAATCAATAAAGGGAAAACAAAAGAATGTGATTAATCATACGAGTAAATCACAAATCTAATCCAACAAAGTTTAAACCCAGAAAAACCATAAAACAAAAGTAATCCTACACCCGGGAACAACCACGAGTGATTTAGCTACGCATAAACAAAATTGTACCTTCAAAACTTAATCCGGAGTTACAAAACATCAATTAACGAATTAGAAAGCTTCTCAACACCCAAGATCGCCCAAAAGTCGTCCAAGAAGCTCCAAGGTCGAATGATGACGGCCCTAGGGTTTTAGGATTGTACATATAGTCAAAAACCCTAAAAATCCGTTTTTCTCTCTAGGGGGCGTAAGCTACGCTCACCCCTTCACTCCTAAGCTCTTTCCTCTGTGCTACGCTCACCAAAAAACGCTCTAGGGCGTAAGCTACGTCGGGGAGGGCGTAAGCTATGCTCCTAACCATATTTTCTCCCTCGAGCTACCCCAAATCGATATATTATAGGCCTCGTGGTTCTATTTCTAGCTCAAGATATGCTTCTTTGAAGTTTTGCACTATAGAATTTCCTAATAAGCCGCCATCTTTGCATATTTTCGCATCCAATCTTTCTACTTCATCTCAAATGCTTCCCGAAACGCGTACTTAGCATCCAATTACCTGTAATACATACAAATACAAATACTAACGTAAAACCGACTCGATATACAAAGTAACACTCATAAAAGTGTATGAACTAGACTTTTAAACACGGGATATTTGACCTTACATCACGGCTCACATACCTTTTCAGTTAACTTCGTTTGTTGTGTTCCCGATTATCATGAACGCTAGAATAGTAATCACGGCACTCCTCCATACAGGACCGCGTGTCTCAAAGAATGCTTCTTTGACATTTTCAAAGGTTTGTAGACATTACCAGACCAACAAACATGATATATGGTGCAAAACTGCAAACTAATCCTAGCAAAACGGGTAGGGGTGGGGCAGGTTGTGTAACAGGTCAATCAGGTTCCAAGCAAAATGAGTTCGGTCCACACCAGTTCTAACCAAAATGAGTTCGGATTAAACCATGTTCTTATATAAATGGGTTCAGGTAAAAACAAACTATTTTAAAAAAGTATCAATTTGGTTACAGCTTTTGAATTTTGACCAATATGGGTTCGACTTGAAATATTGAACCATAATTTTAAAATGTATCAAAATGGGTACACCTGCTATATTTGCTTTTATGGCGACGGATGGCAACCGTGGCAAAGGTAGGGGTGGCAGTGGAGGTGGAGGTGGCGATGGTGATGGGAATGGCGACGACGATATATAGGTGGTTACGACACACAATGATGGCAGATAATGTTAACTTATTTGGACCCATTTTAAGTTAGCAAGTTTTATAATAATGACTCAAACTAACCTGTTGTATAGTTTGATTACACCCAGACTAACCCGTTATATAATTTGAGTAAACTTAAATCGACCGATTATATCACTTTAATATACCCATAAGAATATTTTTATCCAAATCAACCCATTTTTCAATAATAGCCCATAATTGGCACCGCAATGCATACTAGCATCATAAGTTGGTTTATTATATGCAGATCTATAATGGATTGGTGATGAATAACCTCCTCGGACTATTAACGTTGCTCACTATTGTGTATATAAAAGGGTTATCTTGGACCTATTCGGATGAGGTGCTAACCATCATGATACCTTGTGTAGTTGTTGGATTATTTGCTTTAAAGCGTGACACTTACCCTCTTTGGGCCTCCATCTTTGCGATGCTTCTATACTATACCCAATCTACGTATGCCTTTATTGTGTTTTGGGATCTTAAATGTGTTTGTTGGTAGATGTGGAAGTTAATGGCTTGTTTGATTTGAATTAAGATGAATAAAATGTTTTTATTTTCAACATATTAGCACATAACCTATTTCATTTCAAAGTAATGAGCTAAGGATTGATAACTTAAGTTGCCATCAAATGTGTATAGATAGAAATACAGAAAAATGTGAAGAAGCGAAACCATAATTCCAAAAACTTCTTTGATATATGATAAAAAAACCTTCCGTTTGATCGATAAAACATTGACTTTCAGCAACCCACGCGTCCTTCAGTCATCCATTGGTGAAAAGGGGAAGAAGATATTATCTATTACTCCATAACCCGATTAAGTCCAATTACCCTCTTTTGCTGAATGCTGAGCCCTAACGAAACCCTTAAATAGAAAGTGAAAACATTCGTAAAATGTGAATGTGAGGTTTTGATAGTGACAAACAATTGTGAGATCATATCATATGAAGTGTAAGGTTTGTATTTATGTTGTAAAACAATAATAGCCATTAAATGATACCAAGGAGTTCAAATCAACTAAATGTTTTTGGCCCATACGTGAACAACAAAAGAAAATGAGAAGTTACACACAATAATTTCTAAAGTCATGTAAAAAGTAAAAAAAAAAACGTATTACACACCAATATTAACAAAGAGCAAGTTTATGATGACTAAACTCACAACTCAAGTGTAGTTTTTTGTGTATAAAGCAATAGTAGAATCTAAGGTTATGAGAGGCTTTCGTTACAGAAATTCACTAAATACGCAAGTACAATCCTTCAAAGCGGTGGGACAATAATAAGATTAAATTCAACTTACAATGTTTTTCTACCTTTAACTCTTGAATACCACCGCCTAACACAAGTACACAAATCAGGGGCGTATAGCGGTGGCACAATAATAAGATTAAATTCAACGTACAATGTTTTTCTACCTTTAACCCTTGAATACCACCGCCTAACACAACTACACAAATCAGGGGCGTATCTAGTAACAAATATAGGGGTTCATCGGAATCCCCGAGTTTCGAAATTTTAGTAGAACGTCTATATAAAAAGTTGGAGTGAACCCTTAAATAATATATAGGGTGAAACTTTTAACAAATTGAAGAACTTGTGTAGTGGTTAAACCTTTGGGATCTAACAAGTAGGTTTTGGGTTCGAACCTCCTCCCTTGCATTTTTGTAAACTTTTTTTTCCTTCTTCTTTTAAAGTTGGTGTTTCTTTTGTGTGTGTGCCCCAGCCCCTAGTCCCAAACGAATATCACAACTCCACCGGACCACCTCCGTTTCAGACAATGGTAGCCCCAAGACTTCCTAGCCCCCTGATCTGGCCACAGACCCCCTTTTTTGCTGTTGCCAGGATTCGAACCCAAGACCTCCATTATAATAAATCTTGGGGCTACAATTACACCAAATAATCAACGGTACATATCCTTATAGTTAGCAGAGTATTGACAGGTACTCATGAGTTTTCCAATAACAAATTCTCATTATTATAAAAATTATATCCACGTCAGATGCCATCTGGCAGCAAGAAACTTTTGGTGTGCCCCAAGTAGGGGTGTTCAAAAAAATCCGAATCCGAAACCAAACCCGAATTATCCGAAAATCCGAATCCGAATTATCCGAAAATTCGGATATCCGAAATTTCGGATTCGGATTCGGATAGTGATTTTTGGATATTTCGGATATCCGAATATCCGAAATATTATATTTATATATTTTTTTTAATTGTTTTTATTATTTAAAAATAAGAAAATTTGAATCAAAACCCGATATATTATATTTATATATTTTTATATGTATATTTTCTAATGTTTTTTAAGATTTTTAATTGTTTTTGTAATTTAAAAATATTATTTTTATATATATTTTTATTTTTTTTATATTTTCGGATATCCGTTTCACTATCCGAATCCGTATCCGAATTTTCGGATATCCGAAAATCGGATATCCGAAATTTCGGATACGGATTCGGATAGTGAAATCCACTATCCGAAAATTTCGGATATCCGAAATTCGGATATCCAAATTTTCGGATATCCGACTTTGAACACCCCAAGCCAAACAAAACCTCATCTACCGTTAATTTCTCATCCAAGCGTTTTCACACCTATAAACAAAACAGGCAGTAATCTCAAATCACTTTATTCATAACATGATAAATTTCAGGCCGTCGGAAACTCGCACCTCATCGTCGACGAGCTCCGCCGTGACGGCGGAGAGAGCGTTCTCGTTCATATCCAAGGGATGGAGAGAAGTGAAGGATTCAACGGAAGCGGATCTTAAATTGATGAAAGACAGAGCGAATTCGTTCAAAAACCTTGCTTCTTCATTCGATCGAGAGTTCGAGAATTTTCTTACCTCCGCGTCCAGATCGACCTTGCCGGTTACCGCTATCACGAGTTCATCGTCGTCGTATCCGGCGGAGATTGATTTCGTGAAAAGGTTGCAGCCGAAGCTTTCTGAGTTCCGTCGAGCGTACTCTTCGCCGGATTTTAGTAAGAGAGTTTTGAAGAAATGGAGCCCTAGAGCTAAGATTAGCATAGATTTATCGGCGATAAAGAATGCAATTGTGTCTGAGGTGGAGGAGGATGTAGATAGGTATAGGAGGACTAGGGTTAGAGACTTTAGTTGGGAGTGGAAAGGTGAAGGGGTTGGGGATACTGATGAAGGTCAGTTTTCTCGAAACTGGGAGCCGATTAGGGCATTGAAAACGCGGTTGCGCGAATTGGAGCAGAAGAGTTCGTCTTCAGAGATTATAGAAGGGCTTAAGAATAGTGAACTGGTGGAGAAAGTTAAATGTAGTCTGGTAAGTGTCTTATCTTAATCTTGTTGAAGCAATATGTAGTAGATTGTTAATAAATATAAACTGATGCAACAATGAAAGCACTGAGTAGCAAATAGCTGAGGCCATCTCTGGTGAAAAATGTTATGTTAGGTAGTTAATTAATGTTTCCTTTATCACTTTGAGACTGATTTTAGATGGTGAGTTCGATTTTTGATCAGTTTCAAATGAACTAGGACCAGAGAAAATGGTTTTCTTAGAAACATTTAATTAATATCCTTTGATGAATATCTTAGTGAGGGCAGATCCAAGTAGCTCTTTGAACTTCTGGCCTCATAAAGTTGTTTATTAGGAAATATAGTACGACCTTTCTAACTTTGGCGGTCTAAAGAAACTGAAACCAATATCAGACTTTAATCTTCCCGAGAAAGTTACTTCCTAGATTTATGATCTAATCTATTGGAATGAGTATGACCAATTGAACTGCTTTAGGTGGGCTAGTTACTAGATTTTTCATCCATATTGCCATGAATTTAGGTTATATTTGGATAAAGTTCACATTCAGTTTCATACTAAGTTTCCTCGGTGGTGGATATGAGTATGGCTGATGTGTAAGTATGTTTTGCTGTTAAAGAATGACGTAAGAACTGATGATTATTTGCTGCCAATTAAATTTTAGGCGATTAGCTATAAATTTCTAGATAAAATGTCAAAGTCATTTATAAGAAAATTGACTTCAGTACTAGAGGTCGGTTTGGGCTAACAATTGTTTTTACTAAGAATTATAATAAACTCAAAAACATTATTTATGGAAGTACTAAAAATTGAAAAAAGGAACAATTTAATTCAAAAGTGAGTACAGTTAGACTGTCTAATCTTGAAATAGATAATATAACCAATCCTGAAAACGTTACCTTCATGGTCGAAAATTGCGATGCCATTGATTATAAGATACTCTTTTTTTGTACCCATCAATTTTAGCATTGACTTTCCGTGTGCCATTGCTTGTTGTCAAGAGTGATATCTGGTCCTCATACTTATGTTTACCCTTTTTTTTAGAACGGCAAACAAACTATATGTACACACCCGGATACCATTGGGCTACAAGCCCTTTCTTATGTTTACTATATGACATTTGAAGACAATATGAACGTATATCATATCCACATTTAAAGTCAGTGTATAACATGAATTGTATTACTACTTTATTAAAGCTATTTGAATTTTGAGAACTCTTTCTGTCTACTCATTAGTCATTACACATATTTCATAAATTGACAATAGTAAATTGTATTCCTATTCGATTCTACTAGTGGTGCATCTCGTCTTAAATTGACAAATATATTTCTTATATGATGTTTTTGTTTATCTTGCAGAAAGCAATCTGTAAGGAACCAGAGTATTCTAAGGTATATATATCTGGATCTGGCAATAGACCCGCTTGATTTTCTGTTTAAAAACATTTTCAATGTTGAAATCTATAATCTATGTACTAAATGTGGCAAACCGGCCTGGTCTGGCAGGTTGGGGTTCTGGTCCAAATGGGTTAGATTGACTGACCAACACCTTTTTAAAAAATTTTAATCATAAAATTAAGTAACTTACTAATATTAAAGAACAAACTATATTATAATAAAATTGATCAATTCTTTGTAACAAGACCTTTTTCCTTATATCAATAAATCAAAACTCAAATCGGCCCGTTTCTTATAAATGAGTTAAAATTGAGTTAGAGTAAAATTTTATGCTAAACTTGTTCTTTTTGCTTCAATGTATCAGGAAGTTCCACCTTTGGATTTTCAAGAACTTCTAGCATGTCTGGTTAGGCAGTCTGGGCCATTTTTAGATCACCTTGGTGTTAAAAGAGGTAAACGGATTTTTATTTTTTCTACTGCAATAGTTAATTTAGGCAAAATGACACTAAAAGATTGTGTTAATATCCATGCGGCAGATTTATCTGACAAGATAGTGGAAAGCCTATGCAGCAAAAAGAAAAATCAACTTTTATTTCAGTCCTTTCGTACTGGAGAATCATCCATTCTTGAAGGTGAAAACATAAATGATGAGCTTGATCTAAGAATAGCAAGTGTGCTTCAAAGTACAGGTCATCATTATGAAGATGCATTATGGGATGATTTTACTAAACGAGACATGTCTGATGGAAAAAGACATGTAGCCATTGTCACAACCGCCAGTCTTCCTTGGATGACAGGGACAGCTGTCAATCCATTGTTTCGAGCAGCATATTTGGCAAAATCTCAAAAACAAAATGTCACATTGCTGGTTCCCTGGCTTACTAGAACAGACCAAGAATTAGTTTATCCTAATAATATTACATTCAGTTCACCAGAAGAGCAAGAAGTTTATATACGGGATTGGCTCAAGGAAAGAGTTGGTTTCAATGCTGATTTTAACATATCCTTTTATCCTGGAAAGGTACTACTTCACTTTTTCCTTTTAAGTAATCCCTAGAGGTGGCAATTTCAACCCAAAAATGAACATGCTAAACGGGTGAAATTGTAAAATCAGCCAATGTTTTCTTTAAATGCTTTCAACCTCCTAAATTTGACTTATTTGATTAAGTTAGATGTTATTTTAATAGTATTTTTATAATAATGTATACATTAATTACTTTAAATGTTTCGAACCTTAGTAAAAAGTACCCATTTATGACCTGTTACCCAACTCACGTCTGATAATCATATAAGCTTGTATCGGAATGTAATTTGGACTGAAATGATGCATATTTCTTTTGTTCAGTTTCAAATAGAAAGGCGTAGTATAATACCAGCTGGAGATACTTCCCAGTTTATTTCATCAAAGGATGCAGATATTGCTATTCTTGAAGAACCAGAACATTTAAACTGGTACCATCATGGTAAACGTTGGACTGATAAATTCAATCATGTTGTTGGTGTTGTTCACACAAATTACTTAGAGTACATCAAGAGGGAGAAAAATGGAGCTCTGCAAGCTTTCTTTGTCAAACACATCAACAATTTGGTTACAAGAGCCTATTGTGACAAGGTATATATTTTGTGGTTGGGCTTGTTGGTTAACGACTTAACGGGTTAAAATAAGTATTTTTTCGTACAAGTTGAAACAGGTCGGGTTGAGACGGCCAAGTGCACTTTATGTCCAAAAGTTTTGAACTTTTTGTATTCAGTTAGTACGTCAAATACAAAATGGACAGGTCGAGTGTGTTCGGTAATGGGTTCAAAATAGCTAATTTTATGTTCAAGTTAAAACAAGCCTGGCTGGTTTGACCCAAAGTACTTTGTCCAAAAGTTCAAATTTTTGTATTTAAATAGTGCATCAAATACAAATTGATCAGGTCGGGCGTGTTGGGTATTGAGTCGAAACACAATTTTTTTTCCAAGTCAAAATGGTTTAAGCTTGGGTTGACCAAAACATTTTTTTGTAAATTATTAGTGGTAAAAAGTGATTATTAATTATATTCATTTAATAATATATAACACTTTGAATAAAATTTTTAGGAGGTTTTTGCGTTACAAGTACTCTATGGGGGACTTTTGACCCTTTCGAAACATTTTCAGTCGTTACCTTTCTAGCTAGCTTTTTTCTATTTTACCCTTTTGACCTACTAGGGGTAAAACACAACCCGAAACGACCCATTTCTAAGTAAATAAGTCGAAATTGACCCCTTAGACTCTATACTATCTTATTATTCTAGAAATTGTTTTTGCTATTCTTGAAATCATATCTCCTAAATTTTTAGGTTCTTCGACTTTCTGCCGCTACACAAGATTTACCCAAATCCGTGATATGCAATGTTCATGGTGTTAACCCTAAGTTCTTAGAAATTGGGGAACGCATGGCTGCAGAAAGAAAGGGTGGGGAGCAAAAATTCTCAAAAGGAGCATATTTCTTGGGTAAGATGGTTTGGGCCAAGGGATACCAGGAGCTAATAGATTTATTGGCCAAACAAAAGAACGAGCTTAATGGATTTAAACTTGATGTTTATGGCAATGGAGAAGATGCTCATGAAGTACAAAGTACAGCAAAAAGTTTGGACTTAAATGTGAAGTTTATGAAAGGCAGAGATCATGCTGATGATTCAATTCATGGGTAAGAAATAAAATATTCTGTAGTGGGTTGGGTAACGGGTTATTATAAAATGAGTCGTTTTATAATATGGGGTCAAAACGGGTTGGGTTGACTCATTAACAATTTTTTTTTCCTTTTTATCTCTGATTTTTTTTTCTCAATAATTAATGTATTAAATGTGTTAAAACAAACTATATTGTTTGAATATTAATTTACTATTTTTGAATGAAGAGCTTTAAGAGACTGTAAGCATTTAAAAATTTAAAGTACTTCGGGTCACATCCAACATGTTTAACCCATTTGACCCCTTTCACTTTTAACCAAGTTTTTAGGGTTTACCCATTCTAATATGGGTCAAAGCAGGTTAGGTTGACCCACCAACCAATATTTGTTCCTTTTTCTTGAAATTTATCAATAATTATTGATTTAAATGTGATTAAAAAACTATTTTTAAGATTTTAATTTTATCTTTTCGAATGAAAAGATTAAGAGGTTTTAAATTTGAAGTATTTAAATACTCTTTCGAGTAACTTTCTACTCGTTCAACCTGTTTCACTTTCATGTTATATTTTAAAATTTAACCGCTTGATCTGTTACAAATGATTTATGTTATTCATTGTGATCCAAACATTATTATAGTACATTTGCTAAGTTGTTGATTAATTGGTGGCTTGCAGTTACAAGGTCTTCGTAAACCCTAGTGTGAGTGATGTCCTCTGCACAGCTACAGCCGAAGCGCTAGCAATGGGGAAATTTGTAGTGTGCGCCGACCACCCTTCTAATGACTTCTTCAGATCATTTCCAAATTGCTTGACTTACAAGTCACCCGAAGAATTTGTAAGCAAATTAGAAGAAGCCATGTTTAGTGACCCTCACCCTCTTACTCCAGAACAAAGATATAATCTTTCATGGGAAGCTGCTACCCAAAGGTTCATGGAGTATTCTGAACTTGACAAGATACTAAACACCTACAATAATGGTAGTAGTTCAGAATCAGATAAAGTCAACAGGGTCAGAAAGTCAAAATCAGTCCCGAATTTAACATCTATGGTTGATGGAGGGCTAGCTTTTGCACACTATTGTTTGACTGGTAACGAGTTTTTTAGGCAGTGCACCGGTGCAGTCCCAGGAACACGGGATTACAACAACCAGCATTGTAAAGATCTTCATTTGTTACCTCCACATGTAGAAAACCCGATTTATGGCTGGTAAGATAGACGTAAAAAATAAATATTTAAGTGGGTGACACACTGGTAAAATCGTGAGTCTCTCCCGGCTATCACTGGTTTATGCTTTAACCCCCTTGAATGTCACCTACTCAGTTCAAGCTGCATTTTACCTAATCTCATTGGTTAGAAGAGTATTGTTGGGTTCTTGTGAGCTTTGTGGTAACGGGTCTCAGAGTTACCAAAAAGATATACATAGAAGCATTAAAGCAAAGCAGTATTATAATGTTTGATGAATGACTAACAAACCATTATTGGTAGTTAGCATAATTAATATAAATATGAATGATTAAAACTTGTGTGTTGTAGGTAGTACTTACAATTATTGCTCTGTGAAATGAATGAATCTGTTCTAAAAGGTGTCAATATATAGTAAGGATGTCACTGTATAATTGCTTTAATTTATGAATATGTGTGTTCTTGCTTCATTTAATTTAAATGAAATTAAATCTTGTTCATGTTAAGTTTCTTTTGAAGCCTTACCAATCACGATTCAAATATGAAATCATATGGAGTTGAGAGTAGCATTCATCGGCAAATCAAGGGTACCTTGAATCTTCACCTCTAATTTGAAATACCTGAAATTTGTCAAAAATATCGCAACTCACTAGATCTGTTATACAATTATTAAATTATTGATGTAAAATAGAATATGAGTAACATATTTATCGTTAAAAAAACACATACGAATAAGTATGTCTAATTATTGTCTGTTGGCCTAGATACAGGCTTTGGGCCCATACCTGGCTTGCTACATACACTATACAACTAATTTATTAATTTATATTAAACTTAATTAATTCAAGTTTTATAGTTCTGAATTAGCTATTTATACCTAAGTTCAATCAGCGACGACATTTAGAAACTGATCAAAGACCTTGTGACGGACAGTTTGTCGCCAATTTATTGGAAAGAAAATCCGCATTAGATCCATCGCAAAAAAAAGACCGTCACAAATTTGGCCACATGATTACGAATCTTTCCGTCACCTTCTTATCTAACTTTGATTCTGATCAAGGGAAACAAGCAATGCACAATCCCGTTTCGACTAGCTACTGATGTATTACAGAGACACTAGTAAATTTTTAGAGTAAGCTTGAGGGGCTAAACATGGCGGGTTCGAACTTTTGAAGGATGAAATGTAACAATTTAACATTTAAAAGGTGGGGCCTGGGGGAAAGAACAATACCTAAAATCGGCCCACGAAACAGGTTTGTTTAACCGTTTAAGGGGCCCGCTAACTCCAATATTGACTTACAATAGGCGTTGACTAGTCAACATTTTACTTTTAAATTAGTTCTAAAAATCTTCATTGTCCTATTGTGTCCATGCAGACGTACGTGAATCACGTTTTATTCTTTTTCTGTAATGATTAATATAAAAATAAAATTGTTAAGAATATATTATTAAAACGTGGCTACTTTTTTAATTACACACAGTAAGACATTTCTTTGTCATTAAACAAATGTGAACTAAATCATGAGATTCTCTACTAATGATCTATAGCTTAATAGCAACAATATATGCTCTAATGATAACTAGGGTTTGCTATAAAATATAGTATAATTGCAAATTCTAATGGGAATTTTCTTTATTGTGCCTCCGAATTTACTGGAATTAGCATAGAAAAGAATATATTTATGTTATTTCAAACTTTAATAAAAGAATATATTACATCATGTTTCTTTTGCAAGGGGAGTGTAGCTACTTTTTGATAGGTTTTGGTCAAATTTTGAAATTTAAAATTGACAGCCTATGATTACTATAATTGAAATTAAGTGTAAAAATAAACGTGTGAATTAATAAAATCCAAAATTCACACGTTGTACAATGAAAAGCGAGATAAATGAAAATTGTAAAATTTAGGGAAGAATCGTCATTGCTGAAATCAGTGCTCAGATTGTTGGAATTCGGTTTTAACAACTGGGCTACAGGATCATCGGAAACTTTCGCCTATGCTTGTTTGCCATATGATCATCTTCTTATCAAGGTTGATAGAAGGAATCGGCAGTAAGAAGCTAGTATCTTGTTGAACAAAAATGGTGATATTGTTCCTTCATTGATCAAGAATTTTGATTTTTGACAAGTCTCATGATCATCCAATAAGAAGAGTTTATGGATAAGTGGGCATGATAGGCATACATATGGTGAGCGACAACATTGGTTAAAAATCCAAACATAGCTAAGTTAAGAGATAGTTGAGCATGCCACGACGTTAGGATCCCATATAGGCCTTTATGGCCCTGTCCCGTAAATATGGACATTTATGAGCTTTTAAAATATCTTTCAGATGACCAATGCCTCAGTTGGTCATGTACATTTGACCCGTTATCTATAAAAAGAATTGCAATAACTAAATGATGGAGTGCAGTACCAATTAGCCTCCACGAAAAGTAAGAAAGTCCGTATTGTAACTAACCGTTTTTGATGTTGTAGTTGTTCGTGTAGCTATTCTCACACCAATCAATATTTATGACAAAAGGGAGAGAAGCAAATTAGGGAAAATCACATGGTCACGTTAACTATACAAGTTACGTAGACATTTGACTAAGAGATATTCCTTATAGCCATTTAGAAAACACAAAAACTTATTGAGAGAATTCAGATGTCAAAAACAAAAACAAATAGGAGTGTAACACGTAATAAACGATGGGTAAAATCACGATATATAGCATAGCATACCTTATCGTGAGATTTTCACGATATTCTTTCATCCGGCAAAAATCTTGTGATACCCCTTTTGGTCATAGATGTATAACTCTCAATATACAATACTTAATGAACATGAAGAAAATCTTGAAGTTTTCAAGCAAGTTGCACGCCTTGCACTTTTCTACTAGGTTGACAATACTTACTTGATTTGCTTATATATTTTTTTTAATGGTGAGCGTACCTATTGCCTACTTTGTCAGACTCGATCTCGCACCAAGTGGAGGAAAACTTAATAGGGGCTGGCCAGAGGGGGTTTAGCCCTCCCTACTTTTTTGTAAAAAATTATTAATTTTTTGACTCACTAGATTTATTTCATAGTAGTTATATTGTTCAGGTCTCTTCTAATCCAGATCAAAAGCCTAAATTTGTTCCACAAATCCACAAAAAAATTAGTTTTTTTCCTACTTTTTTCTCAGAAGTATTAATTTTGGCTTACTAGGTTTATTTCATATTAGTTAATGTTTTAGCCCCTCCTAATCCAGATCAAAAGCTCAAATCTATTTCATATTAGTTATAGTGTTTTGCCCCCCTCCCCCAACCCAAATTTAACTGTTCAAGTTTCGTCACTGGTCGCACCATAACACCAAGGGTCACCAGGCCAAGGCCAAGAAACCATTGACTGATTTGCCTACATATTTAAAGTTTTCTTGCATTACATGTGGTAATCATTTTCGTATCATAAGATTTTCTTGAGAAAAATGGAGATTGCAAGATTTAAAACTTTGACATTTAAGACTTTATGTTAGTTAAATGGTTTTTAAGACATATTTTCCCCAATGAAACAAGGGTTTAAATTCTAACTAATAAATGCATTTTAACCCTTAACATAGGACATAGACCTTAATTTAACACCAATTATTTGAGTATCCATCTAAATATTTTGTAATAGTTATTCAACTATAAACTATATACAACATGAAAACAAACCCTAAAATGAAATTTAGGTCATTGTTTACCTAAATTTCCATTTCCAATGGATTTTTAATCATAACTTTTTTAAATTCTTTTTTTTTCTCTAAATTAAATTATATGTGACACAAGGAGACTTCTTCCAAACCCTAGCATGCATCTTCAAAATCTCCCTTGCTTTCTCCTTCATCTTGCTTCCACAATCCACCTGTAAAACCAGCAACAGTTTCTCAACCACCCCTAACTCCAACATCTCCTGGACAACACGTGTGTTGCCGGAAAACACCGCCACCGAGTACAATATCCTCACCGCCTTCTCACTGGCCGCCGACGACACACGAAATACCTTCTTCGAAACCACCGCTAAACCACCGCCATGTTTCAACAGCTCCGCCCGCCCCTCCGCAGACTGACAAACCTGATCCAAAACAGTTATAATCATCTCCGATGTCCTCTTTTCCGTACAATCCAAAAGCGCGTCGATTAACACCGCAACCGCCCCGGCCTCAGCCGCCTTTATCCGGTTCCGGCCCCATGGACACACGCTGATGAGTAGCTTTAATGTTGCCTTTGTAGCTTTTTGAGAGATTTGATCAGTCAATATTTGAACAAGCTCCGTGAAGAATTTAGGGTTTAGTGACGTCACGTGCATGGGCTCCGCTACCTCAAACATTGATTTCAGTAACATAACGGCGTACGCGCGTGACTCGTAACTGCCGGCGCGTTGCATCACGCGCGTCAACGTCTCCACGAAATCTCCCGTCTTTCCGAATAAAGATTTAAGACCTGTTGGTGAGAGCTTAAGATGGTAAAGAATATTCAACGCTTCGTCGGCGCCGGCGAATTCTCCGGCGAGTGATGATGACGTCATGCTAGTACTAATTCCCTTATTTATGATGCTAGATATGTAATCAGCTGCTCCAACTGATTCCATCAACCGTTTATTCTTTTCATTCTCCAAAACAATAGATTTTAATCTGTTTAAACTCTTCATTTGGTGTTGAGGAGACTTTGAATCTTTGAGTAGTTTTGTAATTTCGATCTTCGAGATCGGAGGTCTTGGCGTCGGGAACCTTTCGACCCCGGATGACGCGTTGAGGGTGCACCAAGACTGGATTAACCGGCGAAGGGTGTGGTTTGGGGTCAGCTCGATATCGAAAACGACAAGTTTCGTTACGGGACAAACATTGTTCTTTTGGGAAAACAACCAGTTTTCGATGCTATCGCGATCATAGGTGATTCCGGTGGAGAGTGTAACCGGGTCTTTCATGATCTCGAGTGAGATCGGGCACAAGAAATAGCGAGGAACTTCGACTTCGTTTTGAAGATCGTCCATAACCGAATCAAGAAATCGAATGAATGCCTGCAAGTTATGTGAAAAAGGATTGAAAGTTGAGAGTTTTTTTTTTGTTTTTTTGGGTTAATGTTGGTTTATGAATGTTGATGTGTATGATGAAGGATTTGGTATTATATATATATGAGTAGTTGTGAGGGGAAATTGATTTTCAAAAAGGAGAAAGTCAAAGGATGGAAGATGTTTGACTTTTCAAAGATGCATTAGATAAAGATTCTCCAAAAAGACGGCTTCCACTTGAATATTTAGATCATAATAAATGCATGTGGGATAATCCAAGTGTACGTATGGGCAAGTTGTGTTTATTGAGTGTGCCAACAATAAACAAGTTCCGTGTAGAAAATCGTGTGGTTTACTATTTATGTATTTTGGAATACTTAAATTTAAAAATTTTAAAAATTTAAAACTAGATTCCAATTTAACTTTTAGAATTAATTACATGGATGGTCCTGTTATTTACACGAATTTCACTTATAATTAAACTATAATTATGATCCAATAGTTTGCACAAATATAACAGTTTGGTCCATGAGTTGAATGTTTGTTAAATTTATCTGTTAAGTGAATGTGAAATGATTAAAATACCCTTTATTAATAAACCTTGAAAACTTAAAACTAAAAATAGAAAATATTAACATTAAATTAATGGATCCCACACACCCTTCGATGAAATATGTGGACTTAAAATAGAAAAAAAATGTAATCATCATTCATTATACTAAATCAAAACTTTTGCCGTTTTATGCAACGATTTTTTTAAAACAGAGGAATTGCTTATGCAGCACCGATAACTTAAACCAAAATGTATTAAACCCGACACCTATAACAATTATGTGTATTCAGATTTTAGTATATTAAAACTAAAAATATTAATTTAATAACAATAATAGTAGTAGTAATAACATGTTTAGTTATGATTGTACATGTTTAGTCCTTGCACTAGCATACATGAAAAGTTTTGTTAAATTTTTACTAATTTAACTAAAACACTCTATTATTTAAAAAGATTAAAAACAAAAAAACCAACACAACCCCCTCTCCTTATCTTCCTGGAGTAGATCAACAAGTCCATAATCGGCATCAGCAAGTCATCACCCCCCCTTCCCCAGGTTCACGTTACCATCGCATTTAAAATAAAAAAAACTTTAAAAAATACAAATTACCCCAATTTGGGAAGGTTGGCCGGCTTCGTTGGTAGCACAAAGCAAACTAGGAGGGAGGGGAGGGGGGAGGGGTTGAGGTATTCATGTGGATCCAAGCAAAATTGAAGCAGTTAAGCGGTGGGAAGCTCCAAAGACACCCACCGAGTTCCGACAATTTCTAGGATTAACATGGTATTATCGGAGATTTATTGAAAACTTCTAAAAAATCGTCCAATCTTTAACCATGCTAACTCAAAGGGAGGGAGGGGAGGGTAGAACTAATGATCTGAGAGGGTCGATGATATCAACAAATTAGTCGACAGACGATCATGATAAAGATTGGGGAGAAATCGTCGCATCTATGCTACTCTTTGGTCAAATATATGCTACTATTTCATGAGTTGAGGTACATCGACATAGAAAAAGTGGTGATGATGGGAGGGGGTTGGGATTAGTTGTTTTTTAAAATGTAATTGTTTATTTATTTATTCAACGTATTATTTTAATCATTTTATAAAAACTTAATACACTTTTAGACGTATGTTAAGACTATAAATCAAATATGTTATGTATAAATTAACTATCAATTTCACAACATTAACCATCAATAAAAAAAAATGAACCCTACATACTATACATCTATATAACTTAACCACCAATTTCACAAAATAATAGATATATTCATCTATATTATTCAAATAAAAAACAATTAAAACATTTATACAAAACTAAATCTCTCAAATCTAAACCTATTACCAAAATATTAAACAAACATTTATAAATCTATATAAAACTACCCAAATACACCTATAAACACAAAAAATAACATATTACCTCCGGAATTTTCTTGAAACGACGACACGTTGTCGGGAAAACCCTCAATCTAGCTTCCAATCCCTTCACTTAGCCAAAAACTTCACATACACAAGATTTATATTAGAAATTTACGATTATAAAGAAAAATTACAAAAAAAGTCGAAATCGGGTCTAACCACTTGAATAACAAGAGTAATGGTGAAGAAGGAGGTAGAAAACGTTGGATTTTGAAGAAAAATGGCCGGATTTTGTGGGTGTAGCCGAGAGAAATCGTGAGAGGAAAAAGAGGGCAGAAATGAGGAAGAGAAGGGTTTCTGCGAGTTAATGCCCAGTTAGACCAGTCTCGACGACATGTCGTTGAGATTGGGTCCTTTTATTTTAATTATTTTATTTATTAAATAAAAATAATTTTTTATTATATACCAATATCGACGACATGTCGTCGATATTAGGTATTTTGTTTTAAAAATTAATTTTTTAATATTTTACCAGGCAAAAAAAAGGAAAACAAAATTAAAAATAGCAATCTCGACGACATGTCGTCGAGACTAGTTTTCACCTTTTCCCGGTAAGCGCCAAAAGCTTTCGTCTTTTCCCGGTTAACAATCCCCGACGACGTGTCGTCGAGAAAAGGTGGCAAAAAAAATTCGCGAGATCTGGAGCCATCGCCGACGACCTGTCGTCGTAACAGGTCCAACCAATCTCGACGACACGGGTCGTTGAGATAGGTTGTCGAACATGCCTAGATTTCTAGTAGTGAGTAAGGATCGAATGTGTAGTTTCTTTAAACTATATATAAACATAGTAGAAAATTTTCTTTAGAAACCGTTAACTTGCAAGTCACTACAATTTTGTTGATAATACCACATTTAGTATATTACTATATATAGATATGGATACAGTTAGTTGTTCATAACTATTATAGTAACAATTACATTTGTCTTTTAAAGTATCACTTACAGAAAAAAATATAACCACTAGCTATTTTATCATTATACTTTTTGTAATCTTATATAAAACATTTTCACCTTTACTGAGGAAATAAACTACTTAAATCCGGTTTGGTCTCTATTAAAATATCAACTATGGTAATCAATTTTTTTTGGTTAAAATTACTTTACCTTTTTATAACTTCAAAAATCACAAAAATTCCATAATCTTTCAAATATTATGAAACTTTTTAAAATTTTATAACTATGAATATAATTTTCAAGTTTAACATTTAACGTAATAATAAAACTTCATAAATGTTTTTATTTAATAAAATTAAAAGTTTTTATAATAATAATAATATATAAACCACTATTTTATCATCATACTGTTTTATAATCATATATAATACACCAGGTTAAAATCTCGTGTATTATACGTGTTAAATAAATATAATGTTATATAGTTAGTAATAAAAAAATTACGTTTTTAAAAACCCGTGTTTTACACGGGTTGAATAAAATATAATGTAATTTTTTAACACGTACACTCATCAAAATATGTCAATTTAACGTGACAGTTATAAATTATATTAAGTTAATTTTTAAAACATTTTTTTAACTTAATATTTAATTGATAAATGGTAATCCATATTAAATAATTTGTTAAATGATATAATAACAATCCATAATTAAATAAAAAGTATCCATAACTAGATTGATATTAAATATTTAAAAATATATACATTTAATATAGTATTTAATAGGAGAGCACGAAAAAATTATGTTAAAAATACACCAGAAAGTGACACGTGTCCCATACTTTTACTTGTTTATTAAGTAGTATAGATTTTCACCTTCATTGAGAAAATTAACCGCTTAAATCCGGTTTTTGGACTCTATTAACTATAAGAATTTTATTATTATTTTCTTAGAATCACTTTAACTTTTTATAATTCAAAGTTCACTCAAAATTTAATATCCTTCAAATACTATGGAACTTTTAAAAATCAGTTTCATAGATATGAATATGATTTTCTAGTTTATCCTTAACATGATAATAAAGTTTCACAAGTATTTTTATTCAAGTCCTATAAAAGTTTTTTTATAAGAATAAAGGTATAGTGACATTTAAAAAAGGAAATCAAATGGAAATTTGGAATATTGTCCATGAAAGAAGCCACGTGTTAAGTAAATGGGTCCATATGCTTTGGCGGTGGCTGACTGGCTCATTTTGTCCATGTATTTGGCGGTGGCTGGTTGTGACTGGTGTGCCAACCCCTAACTTCTGACTCATAAAAGTCAACCCTTCGATATTTCACCAAAAAATGTAATAGTCAAGATGGGTTACCTGCAAGCAACTATTGATAATTTTACTTCTAAATTCTAATTCACGTGTTCAAAATTGATCAAAATTTATATTTTTCTTGGTCGTGTGTAGTATGCATACTTTTATATATATTTTAGATTTGTTTATTAAATATCAACAAGTGATAGCATTATCCTGCGTTGCTTATGAGCACGTGACAGTAAGATCCAATAGAAAAAAGACACGTCAAAAACATTATTCATACCCATTACTATTTAATATAGAGTAGTATAATATACAGATTCTAAATAACATTAAAATCGACTATACCTTTGAATTTTTAAATTTGATATATTCACTTACATTTCTCAAAAGGTTGAATCATAGCTACTCCAACCGGCCAATCGCCTCATGCTTCCATAATGTAAAAAATTTGATAAACTGATCAACACAAAAAAAGTTACTGGTAAATCATGCTTTCCACTAACAATGGTCGTGGTTGAAAGAGATATTATTTATCGAATCCTACATCAATAACTATGTGCACATATATTTTTTTTATAATTATAAAGCTTAACTTCAAAAGAAATTTATGTTACCTTCTTTATTTAATAAATCGCATTCTAATATTATGCTAACTTTTATTACTATTTTTATTATTAAGTTATCTGTAGTTTTGCACTATAGTGTTATTTAATATATTTGTAAGATCCATATAAACTTATATTAAAGTTGACGATAAAATATGGAATTTGGTCAAACTTGTGTGATACACAACTAATATGTTTGACTCAATAACCTTGAGATTAGTTTTGATCCACAAAATATAGTTTTATTTTATTTTTCAATACATTTTATTTGTCGGATTATTGGCCATATACTTAATCGAACTATTTAATGTCAAACGTCATGCTTTTTTTGACGGGAAATAACAAAATAATTTTCAGTAATGTATTTAACTAGAAGTTAAACAAAAGAAAATATAGTGATTGGTTGATTAAAGAATGAGCTTCATCTCTTTTCTTTCGCCCATTATGAGCTTGTTGGCGCCCCACTTTGGCGAACTCATTTTGATGTTTGGCGCCGGAAAATAGTGAGACGGCGAGGGCACACTTGGTCTAATATACTCCATACTTGGGCACATTACCCTAGTAATTTGTTTATCTTGCTCTATTCGTTTATCTGCATAATTAATTTCATACCTAACTTTTTTCTGAACAACGAAATTATATGTATGTACACATATATTATATATATACCTCATATACATAGGCACTACAAGAAAAAGACCCTGTGCCGACGCCGCTTATACCGACGACAATTGTCGTCGGCATAGGTTACCCTGTACCGACGACATGTCGTCGGTATAGGTCAAAACCAAAATTTTGTCAAGGACACCCTATACCGACGACATGTCGTCGGTACAGGGTTGAGCCAGATGGAGGGAAAAATGGCGCCCAATGAATTATTGGAGAAAAGCCTATACCGACGACATGTCGTCGGTATAGGTTGACCCTATGCCGACGACACGTCGTCCGTACAGGGTTTGACTCTATCCCGACGACATGTCGTCGGTAAAGGGTTTCTTTTTGAATTATTTAATTAAACCATATACCGACGACTTGTCGTCGGTATAGGCTGACCTATCCCGACGACACCTATCCCGACGACAATCTTGGGCTATTGGTACGACTCAATCCTGACGACAGCTATCCCGACGACATGTCGTCGGTATAAGGTATCCCGACGACAAGTCGTCAGTATAGGGTGATATTGTTGTAGTGAGGGTGTGGTTCAAATGATAATCAACTATAAAACATAGTGTTACGTAGGTATATGTAAGAACTATCATTATGTTATTGTAACATATACGTAACACTATGTGTCACGTATATGTAACATTATGTGATACGAATATGTAAAACTTCTCATTTTCGTATATATGTTAAAAAATTATTCAACAATTAAAAGAAATTTTTTGTATAAAGTATAGAATTGTTTAATAGTGCTTATCATATAAAAAACTGTTATTATTTAAAGTCTTTCCTATATATATAACCCAATTAGCAAGTAACTAGTAGGGACGAAACGATGATTACAATATCACAAGAATAAATGACTGATCCAAAATCAATACCACGAAACCTAAAAGCAAGCAACTCAATATAACGATACAAAACAATAACTACAAAATAATACCCCACATGTTGATTCTCTTTTCATAAACGTATTCTTCCGTGTAAAACTGACTAACACCTTTACAACCAAAACCGAAACCCACCTCTGAGAAGAAACGAGCCCAAAAAGAGACTTGATCATCATTTATCAATAAAATTATCACCAAACTCGGTCATCATTTTATCAAGGATATCATTATAGGAATGTGGTTTTATCTATCCTTGGACTCTTTGATATTCGCGTAAGATCGCTTTTAGATTGAATTATTTATGTGGTATACAATAATATTCTATCGGGTAAAAATAGGAGATTCAAGAACGGATATATGAAACTGTTAGGACTTTCGCGTATTTAATATTGGCCAAATTGACTTCTATATTGGGGTAAAAACAATACACTGATTCATCCTAACGGTTGTTGATTTAAAATTGGTCACAACTGTCAACCGTTTGAAATTAACTGATGTTTCAGTTTACTACGGATGACCAACTTGGTCCGGGTGACCAAATTTACTCTGAATGAACAAGTTAGTCTGGATAATTAACTTTTAGCAGTTTTCTACTTCCAAATCAATTTTCAATGCTTAACAAAGCATTAAAAATAAAAATTTTCATGTTTAACCCCATCCAGGGGCGTAACCTCTTGAACCCCACTAGGGGTTGCCGCCCCTATGACTCTGCTAACTATGGGCGCTATCAAGACTCCCGTTGTTCAGTGGGCTTCGCCCCTTGAAACAACAAGGTGTCATAAGCACCACAAATCATAAGATCCTCAAACAAGTGTGCACTCCACATTTACCAACTTGTTTGATATTTCACTATGATTTCTTATTTGGTTATTAAGTAAATCCGATTACACAAAATAGCTAGATGATACTAAAATCACCAACAATCGTTACACATTAACAGTCCAGTTATCAATATTTTTTTCCCACTAACCTCAATAAGGGCCTCGTTTGCAAAGATTTTATGACTAACCTTAGGACCAATCGCATCGACATAATAAAGCCACGAACAAGAGGGTTCCGGAACGCCACTTAACTTTTTAGATAAATTACCTTTCTCGTACGCAATTTTAATAATACACTATGATTAGTAATAAAATTATGAAAAGATTAAGCATATGGTTGGTTCTTATATTTTCTTGAAAACCACGGTTTACATCATTTCTATTTAATACTACTATTTTTACCCCGCGCTTCGTGGGGGCAGCACGGTCGTTTTTTTCTTCGCAATACGTGGCAAAAGTTTGGTCGTTATCGTTTCAACTCGTGAAAAACAATAAAAGCGAACACCGATACCAAAAACGATTATACCAAAACACCGTCAACGACATTTTCCGCTCATAAGCGTTTGGGTTTGTCGCCGCACAGCAACGGTTGCATTGCTAACTATAGCTTACGATACAAAAAATATCTTCGATTTTAAACACAAGTCCGTTTAAAAAAAGTTTATCTGGAACGTTAAGAAATGAAAACTAAAATCAGCCTCGCATTCAAAAAAAATTTAAAAGTTAACGAACGAAAGTTATTGGTGAGCCATGTTGAATTCATAAAGGACGATTTCTTAAACATAAAAGACGATTTCTGTATTTTTCTTAGTTTAAAAACGTAAAAATTAAAATTTGATAAACATCTAAAGGACGTAAAATACAACTTACTCTACTTCTTATGAAACAAAGAATATGAATCACATATTTTTTAGAAATTGAATGGTTTTAGTTTGCCTCAAATAAATTACCAAGAAACCGAAGTGGATACGCTAACAACGATGATGATTTGTTAAATATAAACAAAACCGGATTGTTCACATGTGAACACTTCAACCGAATAATGTTGAAGATGATAGTGCACACCAAACAAGGAAGAAACTAGAATGTTCATGTTTACGGTTTGTACACCTCAATATTTGCTATTGAACAAGTAAAATATAGTCTACGATCGGTTGGGTAAGTGTTTGATGCTTGACAAAACTAAATAAACATCAACTTTTTTAACGTTTAATTATATATTGATACATTATCAAAGAACTAAAGTGTTGGTTTGACAAATTCAAACAAATAATTGAGCAATGGAATCAATTATTGATCATACACAAACCGAGATCGAGATGAACAAACCCTAGAATAAACTAACACCTCATACATACTCTTATGATCGATCAAGGTTAGTGTAACATGCAATGGAGTTCTTTCTAGCTAATTACGCATAGGTTAGTGTGACTTAAATTAGAATAACTCCATTTCCAATAGCCTTTTTTTATATTTTTTTCAATTACTCTAAACAAAAACAATTTACCTCTCAAACTAAAAAAAATTGTGATCGATCAAAGGGTCAACGGATCATCCTCTAGTTTCCCAATGGTCTTATGGGACACATTCCATAAGTCAAGTTTCTCATTGTGTAACGTTTTCTTTTTCTTTTTAATTTTTACAAACAATGATTCAAGAAAACTAATTTGTAATACCTTTTCTTTACTGGAAACTAAAAATTTGGTGTCACAAACGAAAATTAAACTACTAAAAACATTTATATAGTGTTTGGTATGCATTAATATGGTGGAATAAAATAAGTTGTTACGTTGGAATTAAACAAAAAACATGTTGTGTAATCACATAGGAATGAAATTGACTATTACATAATTTGATTTTTTTTCCTTTCTAACTATTTTCATTTCTTGAGAGATGAGTGTTTTCTTTTCGTTCCTTCAAATAATGAAATGATTTTGTTTAATTAATTACTGAACCATGACCTGACCAATAACTAGAGCCATGACCCGACTCAAGACCCGACCAATGACTCGAACCAAGGACCGACCCATACCCGGACCATGACTCGACCCATGACCTGAACCATCACCTGAACCATGGAACGACCATGACTAGACCTATGACCCGACCCATGACTAGACCCGTTTAACTTGTTGTGAGCTCGAGCTCGGCTCTATTCGAGCTCTGTTTCTAACGCTCGGGCTCGGCTCGTGGGTAGTTTATCAAGCTCAAGCTAGCTCGGCTCGTTTATTATTTATTAATTAATTTTTATATATTTATATCTATTTTTATATAAATTTTTATATATAACATAATGTATATTATTTAATTATTTTTATCATAATTTTATATATAAGTTATTAATTTATAAGTATATATTTAATATATTTGTATAGATCATTACCTGATACGAAACAGAACTAGGGAATAAGGGATCTTGTATATATGTAACGCCAAACACAAAACCTTAAGATTAGTTGACTTTCATAGACACAAAGTCAAAGAAACCATTAGCACTTGGCAGACAAGTGGACCACTAGTTTACAACACCACCACTACCTCCATTAACAAGAAGTATAATACAAAAGAAATTCCATATATTTCGTTAAAATTTTCAATTCACCCACGTCACTTTAAAATATTTACTTACTTAACCCATCATAGTTTTTTTTCCCTAACAGCTAACACCTAGATTGCGTAGGATACTGACAAGATTCCTCTCGTCAGGACCTCTTATCAAAACTAGAACCCATGACCTCTATAGGAGGAAACCCTTTTATAAAAAAACCTCTTACCATCACTTAAAATTTCAGTTAGCCCGCGTCAATTTAACCCATCATACTAAAATACAAACTTTACATCATCTTAAACCATACCCTTTGCCTTAGTTGTTTAACGTTGTTTTGTATTTGAAGACCAACATTAATTAAGTGGAGCTAATGAAAGACTATTAGATATTTGAGAATTCTTAAACATCAAGAGCTCTTTGAGAAAAATGTTATAAGTTTAAGGACTAAAAATACACACATTTAATAACAAAAGAAGTGTGGCCCTCTCACCTTCACGTTTGGAATCTTCACGAACATTCCCTTCTTATGGTCTCGACCGAGCTCATCTTCCACATATGGATTTTTTACACGTGTTAGCGTTGGATATGGTTTTAAAAGGTCTACAAAACACTTTTGACTTTGGTAATGTTTCTCAATCCTCTTTGAAAGTCAACCATTTTACGTGTTGACTTTCAAAAAAAGTATCCTATTTCTAAACTTGTCATCATTCATACCCAACGTAACATCCGCTGATCTTTCTATAATATTTCAATATTTTCTAGCTAGGGTTTCTAAAAGATTCAAAATCTTGAATCTTGATTCAATAATGGATGATCTTCCAAATGATGTTGAAGTACCTAGCTTTTTTATTTGCCCGATTTTACTCGAGATCATGAAAGACCCCGTAACGCTCTCCACAGGGATCACATATGATCGCGATAGCATCGAAAAATGGTTGTTTTCTCATAAGAAAGGTGTTTGTCCCGTAACCAAACAAGTCGTTCTTGACATCGAGCTGACCCCAAACCACACCCTTCGACGGTTAATCCAATCATGGCGAACCCTAATTAACCCATCATTTAGCGTCGAAAAGTTCCCCACACCACAACTTCCAACCATAAAAACCGAAATCATCAAACTCTTCGAAGATTCAATGTCTCCTCACTTGCAAATCAATAGTTTGAAGAGACTAAAAACCATTGTTTTAGAGAATGAAAAGAACAAGCGGTTGATGGAGTCGGTTGGAGCCGCGGATTGCTTAACGTCCATCTTAAACAACATGAACAAGAGCATAACGTCATCGTCATCGGCCGGAGAAACCACCGGCCGAGCTGACGATGCATTAAGTATTCTTTACCACCTTAAACTTTCACCAACCGGTCTTAAATCTTTATTCGAAAAGGAAGTAGCTTTCGTGGAGACGTTGACGAACCTTATGCAACGCACCGCTAGTCACGAGTCACGCGCTTACGCCGTCAAGTTAATGAATTCCATGTTCGAGGTAGCGGAGCCGATGCAATTGACGTCGTTAAACCCTAATTTCTTCTTGTTGCTCATACAAATCTTGAGAGATCAAATCTCCAAAAAAGCCACAAAAACAACACTAAAGGTACTAATCAACGTGTGTCCGTGGGGTCGGAATCAGATTAAAGCGGTCGAGGAAGGGGTGGTGCCGGCGTTAATTGATACACTACTGAATTCAACAGGAAAGAGAATCTCCGAGATGATTTTTGTTCTTTTGAACCAGGTTTGTGAGTGTGCTGAAGGACGGGCGGAGCTCGTGAAGCATGGAGGCGGTTTAGCTGTGGTTTCGAAGAAGATATTCCGTGTGTCTTCTATGGCGAGTGAGAAGGCGGTGAGGATATTGCATTCGGTGACGAAGTTTTCCGGCAATAAGAGGGTTTTAGAGGAGATGTTGGAGTTGGGGGTGGTCGGAAAACTTTGTTTGGTGTTGCAAGTGGATTGTGGAAAGAAGATGAAGGAGAATGCAAGGGAGATTTTAAAGATGCACTCTAGGGTTTGGAAGGGTTCTTCTTGTATACCTTATAATTTGATTTCTTCATATCCATCTTAGGTTAAAGATTTTATGAAATATGCGAATTGAAAATTAATAACTCAGAATATAACTTATTGGTCGATAATAATTTATATTTTCACTTTTGTTGTCAAACGCAATCTCATTTGCATAGTTATACGCTTGATTTCGCTTAGAATGAAGGTATGTTTCCGCATTTCGTCCATTATCCATCGTTGTGAACAAAGTCGAGTTGATATCAACCGTAAATCATGATAGGATTGTTCTGTACAACGAAAATAAAAGTTATACATACCATTGTTCAAATTATTCATATAAGTTATTATTGGTTAATAGATTATAATTTAAATTATTAAAATTATATTAGATTTTTAATCCATTAATTTTCAAACTTCAAAACACCTCGTTTAAGTTCACTTGTTGAGAATTATGCATAATTGTAATGGGATTTTGCACGATATGTATTAGAATTTTAATATATGTGTTTTTTTTCTCAATTATATAATCAAATACAAGGAATTATACATATATAATTATATATCTTAAGTAGTCTTCTTTTTACTAAAATTCACTCCAACTTTAATAGCAATTGTATGACTTAAATAATTTGTATACGAAAAATATACATCATCATATTCCAATGGTGTTAGGAAAGATTCTAAGAAAAAAATTGTATTTTTTTTATAAAAAGGCCCCGATTTTATAATTTGTTTTAGGCTCCAAAAAAGGTTAAGTTGACCCTGTGTATACAAGCGAGAACAAGACATATGAGTTCGTACCACAAGCATACAAAAGAAGCAGCATGCATTTCCCTAAATCCAAAATACGAAGCATATAGAAAATTAATATACAAGAACTACATGTCATAACCATGTAATCAAGTAGCCATAACAGATATAAGAACAAATCAGACATACAAATCCGTGTCATAACCATGTAGAAAAGGCCACCATAACATAATGTTCCTAAGGCTAAAGCAGACACGACCAGTGGCGAAGCTTGAAGAAAACCCCCGGGGGGGTCGGGATTTTTTTTCCTATCATGAGGGTGCCAGAACTATAAAATTTTCACCCGAATACATATAAATTAACACTATTGAGCGAAAAATCGACCGAATACGTATAAATTAACACTAGTGAGCGAAAAATCAGGATGGGCCGGGGCCCATCCGGGCCCCAACAAAGATTCGCCCCTGAACACGACTAAAGGCACCGAAGACTAGAGCATTCCGACAAAACATCTTCGTATTCCAGAGAAACCTCTTCATATTCAGCGAAAATTACACGTGTAAGTTTAAAAATAAGACAACACGTAACTCGTCGAATTCGCCGAGTTTTAAGCATTTTTCGGCAAAAAATTTATGTTTATTTTGATAACTCTTTATTTATTTTAGGAAATTTAAATGTTAAAATGTTTATTCTAGAAATTTTCTCCAAATATAAACTTAATATAAATATATATTTTCATAATATTATTATGTACGACTTTTCAGAATGGAAATATCAAAATCGGTGTTTACGTATTACTGCATGTACTAATATAAAACGTTGCCGTCAGGGAGTAGCTTTGATATTATTAAAAAAACAAACATGCATCCACTAAATTTTGAATACATTTACTTGAATATATAATAGTAATAATAATTTATTTTCAAAACTCTTGGACTATCAACTACTATATTGTCTCTGTGATACATGCTTTAAAATAATTAGTAATAGAAATAAAATATATAAATTAATCTTCTTTTATTTCATTAAATTATTGATTACATTGTTTCGTTATAATTTTGAAATTTTGTAACACAACCACCCATTTGGTTGTTAGATTTTAAAACCCAATCTTTGTTGGTTATTATACTGTCACATTAGAAATTAGAAAAAAGAAATACATTTCATATATATGTATGGTTTTATTTTATGGACGTAAAGATTTTAATTACAAGGGTCCTATTTTTTTGTCGTGAGTTAAAAGTTTTTCAAGACATGTTTATTATTTTATAATATACCAAGTAGACACTATATTTTGTTTTATTATATTTTATTAAAGTCCATATGTATTTTGATTATCTTATGCTGTACACTGGTTTTAATTTGATGTATTTATAAAAATAATATGTAAAAAACGTAATTAGTTTTATAAACGTATCTAAAATTAATCTATATCTATAAAAAATATTATACAGAGAAGTAGAGAGAAGTTTATTTCAGAACACGAGGAATAAACCTAAATCATTTTTTTTTATTAGTGGTTTATAATTTTTAACACTTTTACTTTTTACATACAAATGTGTATGTTATCGACTTTAAAAAAAATCATCAAACTAACTTATTTATACATTTTTGAACTTTTAAATTTTATCTACACATGAATTTGTTATGTGTAGGTGGTATAACCTATACATGACTTGCTCATGTGTAGGTACTATAATTAAATGACATTTATTCATAACTTTTTTTATTTCAAGATAAATGAATAAACATTATTTCAACATGTTTCTTATATTTTAATTAAAAAAATGATTGATTCATTTTGTTTCCTATGTTCTCACAATATTAAGTATTCTTAATAAAGAAATAAAACATATAAACAGTGATAATGTATTTTTGAAATAAATGAACATACTAATTTTATAAATAAAATATTATACAATAAGTAATAATATAGGGGGCAAATATCACTTTCTGATGCATTCTTAGTATACTTTTCTCGTCTCTCTCCTATTAAATAATAATATTAAAAGAATATATTTTTAAATATTTAATATAAATCTAATTATTGATAGTTATAAATTATGGATATTTATTATATTATTAACTAAATGAATTTAATATGAATTAACATTTATCAATTACATTAAAACAATTAATATATTGTTTTTAAAATTAACTTAACAGTTTTATAATTTTCATGTCAAAGTAAATTTTTAAAAGACATTTTGAAGAGTGTATGTTTTAATAGATTAAATTATATTTTATTCAACCCGTATATACGAATTTTTACATAAATAAATTTTTTATTAATAAATATATAACATTAAATTTATTCAACTCATGTAATACAAGGGATTCTATCCTACTAAAATAACAAAAGTAAAATCAGAAGAAAAAATACTTTATTTTCAAGTATAATAAAATAAATTAATTATAACATTAAGAAATCTTTATGCTAAAGTTTCATAATTAATATTATTCATTTAGTTTTAATACAAAAGAAAGGAATTCATAATTTAGCAAAACCATAAGGAGAATATATAATTGACTCTAAATTTTAAATCATATCCCAAAGCTATAGTGAAATATTTTTATAGGGAATATTTACCCTAACAAAACCAAGTTTATTCGTACTTAAACTTTCTTTTAATTATATAACCCATTTAAATTTCAATATTTTTTCATTAACAGATAAATTAGGATTATGGAACTTTCTATAAGATTTAAATAATATTATTTAGACCAAAATATTTTTGCTTTTGTATGCAATTATTAAAAAAATATATTTTTTTTGGACTGTTTGAGAACCCGTCTAAGGCGGGACCAGCCCTCCACAAACTAACTTTCTTGGTCAACGCCGGTGTTGAGTGGAGACTTGAGAGTGGGTCCGAAAAAGACCGAGCTTCATTCAAAAGAAAGTATTAAGACTGAGCCAATTAGGATTAGGACTCGGTTAAAATATTAAAATAAACATCAAATGACCCAACTCCAAAGCTTAACTCAAAATTAGGCCGGTCAACTTCGGACATGTTTGGGATTACTTTTTGAGCTCCTTATAAACTTATTAATGTTTTAAAAAAGTTAATAAGTTAAAAGTTTGTTTGAATAAACCAAAAGAAGATGAAAAAATAGAAGAAAATAAGGAGTTTTCAAGAAGTAACTCCCACTTACTTTTCAAGACTCCTTATTAACTTTTATCCCAAACATAACCTTATAATAAATTGGATACTAGTATAAATTTTTCAATTCAACTTGTCTATCTTCAGAATTAAAAATATATACAAGTCCATGTCTAGAACTTAATTTCTTACTTAAAATAATGCGTCTAATCCATTATAAAAAAGGTGTTTGGTTTGAACCCGTGCCAAGTAAGTGATTGTGGGTGGAAGAAACCAATACCAGTTTTTAAAATTATACCGGATTAGGCTCAGAAATGGTTCAACCGGTTGTATCGGGTTGTACCGGGTGGTTCAACCGGGTTAAGTAGTAAACTATAATTTTATAAAAATACAACTCTAACTCAAAAAATAATCCAAAAATATATGATTTCATGATAAAAATTAATTCAAAAGTTAATCCATAATCAAAAGATAATCCAAAATCACTCAATTTTTCAATAAAGTTTTTTTAAATAAAAGTGCATAATTGTTTTATGCCATTAGAGTGTTAAATGTATTAATTTCATGATTGCTTAAAAGATAAAAATTCACCATTATCGTGATCTTCATTAACAAGAGCATAACTATTTTGGTTTCCTACAATGTTAAATAAAAAGTTTTATTGCTTAAAGGTTTTTAACGACAAGCAGAAAGATGATGGTTAAACATAGTTTTTACATGGGTTGCTATTTTCTGAAGAGGAGCATATCAATTGATTTTTTTTTCTAAACTGGGCTGTAGGTAAGGTAATTGATCAACAAGCTTTCTATTTGTGACTTTGTGTGTATCCTGACAAACAATTTTTTTTTAAGTTTAAACATAAAACTTTACTTGTAACTAAAACCAGTACAACGGTATAACCCGGTATTACCGGTAATACAGGCGGTTCAACTAACATACCAGTTTTCCAATTTATCAGGCTCAAACTTACCGGGCTAGTGGTCGAGACCTGATTCAACCGGTATTACTAGCCGGTTTAAACCGGTTTTTAAAACATTGGAAGAAACCATTGAACAAACTTTGCATTTTATGTTTATATATTGCAAAGCATTTTATTTAAATAAGAAAAAAAAACAAGCCCTACTATTCCTAGGCCACCCCAAGACTCAAACCGCTCTTCGATGAAACACAAACGATCGTAAAAGTAATGATGTTTTTGGATCAGATTGACAGTGGTATATGTATAGTAGACCTCATAATAAAATATGATGACGTGAAAGGCAATGATGTTCTTAGGATCATAAAAGGTAATGATGTTTTTAAGATCGGAAAAAGTAATGATGTTTTTGTCGGAATCTGCTATGGTATACAACCACCAGGTAACGTCATCATACTAGTCATATAACATGATGAAAATATCGTGGCTCATGCATTGCATATGATCTAAATTCGATCAAGCATTTTAAACCCATATAAAAGGTCTAACTTATAAAACAAATATATTTAAAAAATAAAATATTAAGATTTAAATAATACTAAGAAAAAACAACCATAGTTCTTAATTTCCCCACCGCCAAAATTAGGTTGAAATGATTAATACCGAACATTCTGGTTGTGCAGCAACTCAACAAGAGCTGCAACAACTCCTTTTCCTTCGACATTAACATCCACCTTAGGATCTTCAATCTTCCTTTTCAATAATCTATCTACTTCTCCTCGTAGTTTCTGCAAAATCAAAGATTCTGTGAATAATAACTCAAGAAAGAAACAGGTGATGGAATTTAGAAATAACATAATCGGAAGCTTTAACCCGATTACTCATGAATGGGTCATTTCGGATTGAGTTTTATCAACAACCAACATCGGTAACATTAGCTTATATGAAACCGGTCAAATGGGTTAAATACTTAAACCAGGTTTGTGTTAATCTCCGATAGGCCAAACAGGAAAAATCAAGAAAATGAACTTGCAAGGGAACTGATGAAATCGAACTAGTCCATAACTTAAAATGCATAAAACCTGCTAAATTATTTTGTTTAATAATTAGTTTTTTCTTGAAATAATATAGTTGTATTTACTTTTGCCACACTAATACTTATAAAAAAATTAAGAAAATGAAAAAAAAGGATTTTCGAGTCAACCCGTCCAGCCCAACCCTATGACCCAAACCATTTTCGCCGGTCATTCAACTTGCCCAATATTTCACCTCTAGCACAGTTTATTCAAATAAAAAAATTAAGGAACCAAAATAGCACAGTTTATTTTTAATGGATAAAACTTCATAAATCATTTTATTCAAATAAAAAAATTTATTGTTGAAAAATTTACTTGTTGAAAGTCTAGCACAGTGTTTCGGGCCAGTGACCGGTACCAAAAAACCACATGTTTTGAACCAAACCCTTTTAACCCATTACTCGATCCAATCCAGCCTGACCCGTACAAAAACTCCACCTTTTACCGAAATCGTTTTAATACATTAATCAACCCACCCATTCAAGAAAAAGAAAAAAGGTGACACACTCTACAAATTACAAAGATGGTAAATTTGGCTCATGCACTTATAATTGGATCAGTTCGGGTTGCATTTAATCTCTTAACATACCAAATAGGTAAAACAAAAAACATATATAGCTGAAAAAGAAACATATCAAATGGGTCAATCCAGTGAATCATTTAATAAAAAACCTTATTATTGAAATAACAAAGTTTTAATCATATTTGACACGCTAATTATTTATAAAAATAAAACAGGAAGTGTTTCGGATCAATTCAATCCAATTGACCCATAACAAAAGCCATTCATTTTGACCTGTAACTCAACCCACCCACTTTGCACTAATGAAATGATGTTACCTTTATCAACTCCAACACACTCTTGGATGCAGAAAACTGAAGATACCCATCGAGCATCTCGATACCATCACCATTTTTGCTTGGAATTAAGTTACCACCAAACATCAGCAAAGCATAATCTGATATATTTGTAGAGTCCCGAACGTATACGCTGCTAGTTTTCACCTTTTCACTATAAACCAACCAAGGAAGAGGGAAAATATGAACACCAGCATTCACAGATGCAGGATGAATATCAACTTTTCCAACTTCTTTGGTGTAAAGGGCAGTTCGTTTTCCTCTTCTTTTGCATTGAACCACATTCGGGTAGAGGCCCGCACATAATATTGCACATATCATTTCCATGTCATCACTGTATTGGTTATAAGCCTGAACAAAGTACAAAAAAGAAAGAAAAAGCGTTACAAACTGAAATTTTCTTACATCGGAAGACATAAAAATCTTTTTTTTCATTTCTCTGTCAAAGATGGAAAAACTGATAATATTGTATGATGGCAATTCTTTGAATGGGTTGGGTTGACCCGTAATAATTTTTCCAGAATTTCTTATAAATAATTAATGTCAGATACAATAACAAAAACTAAATTATTTTTAATAATAATTTAAATTATGTATAAGATGAATTAGGAGATTATTTCAAATTTTGAATAGTAAACCAACTTTTTTAATACAAAATCTCTAGGAGCAAAATGAGTGGGTTGAGTTTGTCGGGTAATGGACCAAAAACGGGTATTTTCTTGTATGGAGCTAGGTTTTCTTTATAAATAATTAGTGTGTAAAATATGATTACAAAAACTAAATTAACTCGGAAAAACTTTAACAACATGATTTTGCAATTGAGGAGGTATTAAGCAACTTTTAACCCGTTTAACCAGTTCAACCGTCCTGACCTGTTTCCTCTTTTAAGTTTTTTTAATTTTATTTTGACCCCTTTAACACATTAGAGGTACAACATAACCCGAATCGACCCGTTTATAAGTAAATGGGTCAAATATGTCGAATCTAATAGAAACTTACATTTGCACCCTTTGATTTATCAACAAAGCCGATATCAGACAGTAGATCAAGAAATTGGAGCCTCATGTCGCTTATCATTTTCAAGGTTTGCATTGACAAGAAATTCTCCCAACAAAATGATTTTTCATTTCCAGACCTTTTTGCTTCCTTCCACCCTTCAAATGCTTTAAGAAGAGCTATGTGATCACTGCATAAACCAAGTGAAATTTAAATTTCCAGATTGATAAGAACTTATAGAATTTAAAGCTTCTAGAAATTTCCAACCTGCATGAATCACCAGCAAAGTATCTTTTTGCTTCATCAGCTTCCTCTTTCCGATTAATTGGTAGGACAAACGGGCTGCGAGATGCAAGAGCAGCAGCAATTGTTAATGCAGGATTAACACATTGGAAAATCGACCCCATGAGAAGCATTTTCCCGATATTTGGCTCCACAGGCAGAGTGCATAAATGGTGCCCTGTTCAATTATATGGATTTTCACATTAATAACCGGTACCATATCATGGTGAATGAAGTGGTAATATCAACCCGTTTACTAAAAATGGGTGATTTTGGTTTTTATTATCTCTAACTAGTGTATACAGGTAAAAGTTAAAAATATAGCTAAAAAGGGGAACCGGTTGATGGATCAAAAGTCATCCACTGTGTATATATAACGCATAAAAGTAGGGTTGGCAATTCCTGAATTAGAATTAAATGGGTTCAGGTTGACCCGTCCACTCGATAAAATTTAGAATTAAGAAAATATAAAATTATAAAGTTCAACCAGAGCCACCATGATTACAATCTCTTTGCTGACAAACCCGTTTGACCTGTTATGCGACTTGTTATGTGACGGGTTACGCATGTTTTGGGTTAAGGATGGTTTTTTTAAGAGAAGTAACTAAACGGACCGTGTTTGGTTTAGGTAATACCAACCCGCCAAACCAAACCCAACAGGCCAACACGAATTGTCACCCTTACATAAGACCTTATAAATAATTTTATTCAGAAAAATAGATTGTTATTGAAATAATATTAACTTCTGTAATAATATTCGGCTGATTAAATATTTATAAAAAACAAGAACTTTAGGCTAGAAGTATTTCAAGTAGAACCAACCCAAAACAACCGGTACCAGAATTACAAGTTTGACATGTTACCGACGGCTTTTGCCACTATAATAGTAACATATTTCCACATCATACCAAGTGGAGTGAGCTCTTCTTTTTCATCTAGAGCGCCAATGGTCTTAAGAAGCTGAACAGCATTTTGAACCGAAAGGGCATCAGGAGGCTGAAGAGCCCTAGCAAAAAAAGATTCAATGGCTCCAAGTTGCAAGCTTTTTATCTGCAAGCAAAGTTCTTGTAAAGGTGTTCTAAGAATTTCAGGTAGTTGATACTGGAGCATCGCATCATGGATCATTTTTGGATATAATCTATAACATACTCCAGGCTGTACTCTACCCGCACGACCACGTCTCTGTCATTACCACCAGAAAATGACATCAGAAACAAGAGTGACAATTTCAACCCGTTTACTTATGAATGGGTTGATTTGGATTACGTTTTACCCCAAACGGGTAAAATTAGAAAGAAAAATGCTTTAAAGGAAACGAGTCAAAAAGGTCAAACAGGGTTGATTTGGGTTTATGTTTTATCTCAAACGTGTAAAATTCAATTAAATATACTTAAAAGGAAAAGAGTAAAAAGGTCAAACAAGTAAAGCTTTAAACGAGACGGGTCAAAAAGACCAAAGGGGTTGATTTGGCTTTTGTTTTATCTCAAATGGGTAAAACTTAAATAATATAATGTTTGTAACCATTGTTTACTCATACCAATTTTCCATTTTGACCCGCCACCCAACCCGCCATTTTGCCACCTCTATCAGAAATGGAAGAAAGACTAGCAGAACTTTATAAACTAGTTGTTTAAAATAGGTAGAAACCTGATGTGCTGAAGCTTTTGATATCCATGATGGTAACAGACATGCCAGCTTGTTTAAAGCATCATAACTAGTCTCCTTTGCTTTTCCACAGTCAATAACATAAACCACGTCATCTATGGTTATACTACTCTCAGCAATATTAGTCGCTAAAACAACTTTCCTGTCAGGAAAAAAAAATTGGAGTGTATGATCAATACAACTGCTAATTGACATACACGTAAAAGAATAACTAATCTAAAAAATATCTTTACATCCTAATAGTAGAAAAGGCATACCTCATGCCTGACGGAGGGCGGTCAAAAATCTCACGTTGGTTGATAGTAGGCATTGAACCATGAAGAGGAAGGATGAGATATTTCGTAGAATCACCAAGAAAATTGTTAGTTTTGACGCTGTCAAGCAGCTTTGAAATTTCATCCCAGCCTGTAAGAAATACCAAAATTGCCCCTGGACCTTCATGACGACAGATATACTCAATGGTTGCTTCCACCTACATAAAAATAAATAAATCTTCAATTCAATGATCAAATAGATAGAACTCGTCCGGGTGTATTACACACAAGCTGGTTTCTAAAACCCTAACTGGTAAAAATATAATAGTCTGTGAACCGTAGTATCAGTTTTAACTTTGCTTAAGCTTTGAACTAAATGCTTCCTAGAAGATGATTAAAAAGGAAAAAGAAAAAATAAGACGGATGGTATAATCACAAGGTGACCTGTCACATATACATGTGTTACATACATTCATATGTGTATAGATATAATATACATATATTTGTGTGTATTTATGTGATAAGTAGGAGACGTACAAGGCCCAAGTCTGTTTCTGAACCAGACCAAGCTTCAAGAGACTGTCTAGTACTTGCACTGTAGCTTTTGTATACAGAATTGATGTCAGCATCCTACAACACCAAAATTATATTAAATAAGCTCAATAGCAGCAAGTCATAAACAGTAGAAGAAAAAAAAGGTAAATCAAGGCGCATATTCACTGAATGTGAAAATATATATTATAAAAAACCTCAAATTGCTCAGTTATGGGATCAGTCTTAGACTCTTGTTGTCTCTTTCTTCTCCTTGAAGTCCCTTGAAAATTATCAGACTCAGATTTCACAGCATAATGGGTTTTTTCAAGAACATCTTCTAGAAACAGCTCTTGCACAGGAAAAGTCAAACCCTTGTAACAAAAATAAATTATTTAGTTATTAAATAAATACATGTTGAACATTAAATTCCACAAGCTAACAAAAAGTAGTACCGGGATATGGATGGTTGGGGCATTTCCAAAGTACTTGGAGAACAAGTCAGCATTAATAGTAGCACTCATTAATATAAGTCTCAAATCTGGACGTTTAGGGAGAAGATCATGCAAAATAATTAACAGAAAATCTTCATTCATTCCTCTTTCATGAATTTCATCAACCAACAAATGGCTGATTCCTGTTAAAGTCGGGTCTTGAACCTGCAAATTAACATTAGAGAGAAGAGTGAAGACCGTATGTTAATATTCAAGAATAAAAGTATCATTAACTGATATTAAAATCACAATACCAGTTTCCGAAGCAACACTCCTGTTGTGCAGAACAACAATCTTGTTTGTTCAGAGCGTTTTGATTCTAAACGGATTTGATAACCGACGGTTTCACCAAGGTTTTCTCCCCTTTCATTGGATATTCGAGCAGCAACGGATATGGCGGATATACGGCGGGGTTGGGTGCATATAATATTGCAGTGGGACCCACGTAAGGATGATATTTCTTCCTCTAAAATGAACTGAGGAAGCTGTGTAGTTTTCCCACACCCTGTTTCCCCGGAAACCACTAATACCTATATTGTCATTTGAAAGAGAAACAAGTTTCATATTCAATCAGAAAAGATTAAAAAATCATTATTCATTCATTCATTACTCAACAATAATGGAAGTAAACAAGCTGATAAGAACCTGGTTTGCAGCAACAGCTTTTAAAAACTCAGATTTCATTTTGTATGCAGGAAGCTTCTCTCTGAATGAACACATTGCCTTAACACGATCAGATTCCTAAAATGTGGTAATTATTAACACAAACAGAACTATTTTAGGTTCTTTGCATGGTATTGGAAAATAACTAGAGAACACAATATAGCACATGTGGCAATTTCTGAATGGGTTGATTTGGAAAATTCAAACAGGGCAGATGGGTCACATCATTAGATTACTAAACGGGTCAACGAGTTGAAATGGTCCAAATTCTATTTTCCTAAATCGTGTTATTAAAAAAATCAGATAATTATTATAAGGTATTGCTTTTATAACTACAGTTAACGTATTAGTAATAAATTTAAAAACGTACAAAAAGCGTTCGTAGGTCAACTCGATCCATTTTTTAAATGTACTTTATAAATTGCACGTTTCAACCCAAACCCGTTTTGACCTGCCCATTTTGCCACTCCACAATATAGGTACCTTCTGCTTTTCCTGTCTTTCTTTGAGTTCAACACTAAGTGTCTTATTAGCACTATCTTTCTCCAAAACTGAGATGCCAGTGGCTTTATTTGATTCTTGAGGTAATTGTATGGCACTCTGAGTAGATGTACCAGAAAACTGGTCACCTTTTCCAATCCCTGTTGAACTAACCAACAGATTTTCAACTCTTCTCTCAGTTTCTGTAGACATATGTATCTACAAAGTAGACATATTCACAAATAAGAATGAGAATTCATCTCATATAAGGCTAAACCGCCCAAATGTACACAAAAACTAGCTTGCTGTACCTCTTTTTGTGCAGATCCATGATGCTCATCAAGATCTGCACGATAGTTGGGTAATGGAACTTTGCTCACAACAAGTGCCTTCCCTTTGTTATACGCATGGCTTTCTTTCCACAAAGAAAATAAAAATTAAAGTAAATGTAAGGTAAAACGTTCATAAGACTAAAGATATGTAGCTCTTATTTAGGTCAAATGTCACACTTGTTCCACTATAAGTCATCCAAACTTTTTTAAGACGTTTAAGGTTTCAATATTGTTCCACTATTGTGAAATACTTTTAACAAAACCAAATCACACATTATATTACCGATTATATATTTTACACATTTGCTCTTGCCAGCTCAGCTATTTTACACGATTGGCATAGAAAGTAAGCATATGTAACCAGTAATACCGGTTCCATGACACTTTTGTAATAAAACTTCACAACAATGAAACAAAATTGAAAACCTAACAATATGTAAATTCTGGAAATGCATCTATGTTGTTGAAAGCAGAAGATAAATGTGGCGCTTACAAATAAAGCCCTAGCTGATATGCCATATCAGAGATAGTTTGTTGATCATTTCTACTGAAGAAATGCTTTATTACCAACTCTACCTCTCCTCCCCTCTTCATTTCCTCCATCTTTCCCCACCACTGGTTCTTATCAAAAACCTCTACCTGAAAATCATCATTCTATCATCACTTGCTAATTAACAAAAATTTCAGATCATTTTTCCTCAATTTACATTTCTCTTTGTCAATCAGTTAATTTGATTGATTTATTGATGTTTTACGAATTAAGACTGATAACCGATTAACCGTTGCTGATTAAGTTCATCTGTAAATCGGAAACAGAAATTTAAGCGAAATTAACCTCGCCTTGCATCTGTTTAAGTCGCTCAGCACGCCAGACAGGGTCCCACCATCTTTGCTCGCCTCCTCCGCCGCCGCCACGTCGACCGCCTCCGCGACCTCCTCCACGGCTGCCACCGCGACGGCCGCCTTGAGAATTAGGGCGGTAAGACATGGATGTGGAAGAGAGATGTGAAGTGGTTGGGAAGTACGAGTGATTAGTGATGAAACGCGGAGAGAGCAAGCGGAAAAGCACTCGCATCGCACTTATATCATTAATGGCGGTCTGGCCGAGTGGAGATTAGAGAGCATGAACCTAAAAAAAATAAAAAATAAAATTAAGCAAATGTTATATTTTGAACCTTTTAAAACCCGTATTCATTTGCCACATACTTATCGGTACATCAGCTCCATCTTATTACTATGTTAGCATCAATATGGGTTGTATTACATATTTTACCTACAACTCGTATAGGGTGTAACTTTCACTCATATTGCTCGTATGATAGATATAATACGGGTACAATATGGGTCATATTGGTATCTCGACGCGACTGATGTGACATGTTTGAAACGTTGTTGGCTTGACTAAGCATGATACAACCCGTGTTGGATAATACATCATGTATGATGTGGACAAAGGCGATGGTGTATGAGTAAGGATGGTCAACTGATATCGAATCCTTTATGTATTTGTGAATTCATAAAATAATCAAATGTAGTTATGTAAATGTATATCATTATTTGTGCAAGGACGACTTTACATTACAAGTAAGTAAAGAAACCACTTTACGTCCCCAAGTTTTAAGTGGCTCCATAAAATGAAAAACTAATTTTTTTTATATATATTATAAGCTTAAAAATATATGTGATAATTCTTCATTTTTTATGTTTTCAGAGAAAAATGAGAAAAAATAACAAAATGATTGAAGATTAATGTATTGTTAGGGGAAATAATGTGGTGACACATTTTGATTGGTGTGCTTGAGGCATATGCTTTCTATGATTTTACTATAACAACTATCCCATTAGGAAGTTTGAGAGATAAGTCTACTAACACAAAAGTGGTGTCAAAAGTGGTGTCAGCTCTTTGCGAGGGACCAAGATTGATCATAAAGACTTGCAGGGAGATGCTTTGTCACACCCAAAGATTAGGGCTAGACGAATGAGTTAGATTTATACAGTACATGGTCGTTTTACTCTCATTACAACAAAAATAATAAGGTCCTTAAGTACAAAAAGTACAATATTTTTTTTCTACAACTACGTAGTATAAAGTTTTCTTCATGTCAAATACTGGTCTTGCCAAATAGCCACCTGATGTCTTCCTAGTTCTTAACTCAATGTCTTTGACTTGTCTGAAATACACGCTAAATCGAGTCAGCTTACGTTGGTGAGTTCTAAGTTTATTATAAATATCTTTTCTTTGAAAGTTAACATTTTCATGGTTTCATAACTTGCTAATTTACATCATACGATTTCATTTGAAAATAAAACATATCTTAATATATCTTTATCATATATGAGCTCGTTGTATATACGGGTTTTCTTGTGCATTCTCCCTAGGTTACTTTAGTCTAGGTTTACATCATATATTCACCACATATTTGATGGAACTACAGCTTCCCATAACTGTTTATCTATACAATATATGAGTTGAACACGGTTACTTATAAAGCATATGCAATACATGATTCCAAATTTAATATCTTTAAATGTTTTGACATAAACATGTATCTTTTCTTTGAAATGTTAATATGAATTTGCATTTGGGTTCGTACGATAAAAAAGAACCTAATAGAATTCGTATCTTAGGTGCATTAGTACTTTGAGATTAGTTTTCTTAAGAACTTAAAATGTTTATCATTTGGTCTTCATTGATCGTGTTACTTTTCATAATCCACTCTTGGTTTCTTAATCAGCATTTGATCAATTTAACTCGTCTTAGATAGAATTTGACCTTAATTCCTCAGATTGAAACTGATCAGAAGCTTGTCTCTTTGTAGAAATGGAGCCCTTAAGTCTCCTTTATCGTATTACTAACCTTTTAGAACCAAGAACCCATATTAGGAATCAAATCCTTTATAAAATCTCAAATCCTTGGTTTAAAATGCTTACCCCTGATGTCTATCAAGATTCTTAGTTGAAAACACTTATAATGTGGTGAATCTTGATTCTAGATTTAAGCATAATTTACGAATGCAAGGTCTGAATCAGTTTGGAAATTCCAAAATCCTCAAGATTTGTGTTCTACTGAGGATGAGTTTTAAAAGGAGTTCTTAGGTGAAAAGTGGGAGTATTTTGGATGAAATGAGGGTATTACACATACCCTAGCTGTTGAAATATAATTCAATTAGCTTCCTCCATCCTTTTTGTTCTAATTTTGTGTTTCTCTTTTTTGTTGAGGGGCTGTGATGTTATTCCCAAATATTGGAGGGTCAAGAAGATATTTTTCTTTTATTGGAGCAGCCCTAAATTGCAGCCATCTTCGCTGTCTTCCTGCTGTCTCTTTGCTGTGAAATCCTCTCAAGATGGAAATGATCATCTTCCTTTTTTCTCCCCTGCAATCACGTTCTAAAGCCCCCTATATAAGGAGTTGATGGCTGCTCAAGGAAGACACACAAAAAGATCTCGTCTTCTGTCTTTGTCTTTGTCTTTGTCTACAACCAGTTGAGTTTTGGTCTGCATATTTTTCGTCCCGTGATTCAGCAAATCGGGCCGACTAATGTTTAGATGATCTCTTGTTGATCATCTTGTCTGTCTATTTTGTCTTGCTACTTCCTGAATAGTTATCTCATTAGAGTTGGTTTAAAGTTGTGATTTTGTTCATCATCTTCTTGTTTCTGTTTCTGTTTGAGTTGATATCATGTATTTTAACATGGTATCAGAGCACTAGGCTCGTGTGGGTTGTTCCTCTCCTGCTGTGTTCATCGATTTGGGGTAGGGTTATTACTCATCGTTTGCTAGGGTTTTAAAATCCTAAAGTTCATCCGCTGCCGTTCATCTGTTGGGTCTCGTGACTGGTTCAAGGGTCGTTGGCCTTCAAACCCTAACAGTTTGTCTATTGTTTAGTTGTTAGGCTGAAACCAAAGCCTGATTCGCTGCTGTGACATCTCTGTGCATTCACGGTTCTGTCTTCCTTGAACATTCGTCTTGGCAAGGTCTCTTGGAGTCCTGAAACGAAAGTGAAGGTTCAGGTGGTTAATTATTCTGGTCTTCCCTTACATACTGGTTCATATATCACTGTAAGTCTTCTAATCTTCACTGCCTGCTGGAGTACTTTGTAAGTCCTCCCTTTCCCTCTGGTTTTGTTTGTGCATCATACTTGTTGCATTTTTTGGTGGTTATATTCTGCTGAATTGATTTGTGCGTCACCATTTGTGTGTGTGCCTAAGTGTGGTTTGGTTTTTTATCTGGTCATTTTTTAACTGGTGTCTTAGCTTTGCTGCTCGTTTCTTTAAAAATGACTGGATCTGAGACTGTGGCTAATAAAGATAAGAATAAGGAAACTTTGATAAGTGATCTTGATTTTGGTAACCCTCTCTATTTGCACCCTAGTGATACTGCTAATGTGTCCATTGTTAGTATAAAGTTAACAGGAACTGAAAATTATGTGATTTGGTCTAATGCTATGCGTCTTGCTCTACAAGTAAAAAACAAAATAAGGTTTATAGACAAAACGTGTGAGAGACCAGTTAATGAAACATTAGCTCATCAATGGGATAGATGTAACTCAATTGTTTTATCTTGGATTCTAAATTCTATATCTGAAGAGTTATACCAAGGTCAAATTTTTTCAAAAAATCCTGCTGACGTGTGGACTGAACTAAAAGAAACATATAACAAACTGGATGGATCGGTGATTTATAATCTGCATCATAAAATTAATTCGGTGTCTCAATCTGGTTTACCTGTGTCTGAGTACTATCACAAGTTAAATTCCATGTGGCGTCAGTTTGATGCATTAGTTAAATTGCCTGTTTGTTCTTGTGCTGCTTCAAAAGAATTCACAGAATTTTCCAACTTAATTAAATTAATGCAATTCTTAATGGGTTTGGATGACACATATCAATCTATAAGGTCTAATTTGTTAATGAGAGATCCTTTACCAACTGTTAAAAATGCTTTTGCAATAATTTCTCAAGAAGAATCTCATAGGGGAATCACCTCTAATGGTAAATCATCTACTGTTGCCTTCAATTCTAAATTTTCTGAAAATAAAAGGAAAGTTGGGAGAAATCCAAACTTAAAGTGTACCCATTGTAACATGATTGGGCATACGGTCGATAGATGTTATGAACTTGTTGGGTATCCACCTGTTTTTAAAAAGAAACAATCTGATTCAAAGCCAACTGGTCAAAGTTTTTTTAAAGTTAATAATAATGGGCAAAATTATTCAAAAAACTCAGTGAATCAAAATAAGTCTAGTGTCATGAATGCTAATTCTGATTTTCCTTTTACCACTAATCAAATTACAAAGTTGTTGGCCCTAGTTAATGAGAATACTGCACCAGAACAAGCAAGGTCGAATATGGTAGGTGGGTTTCAAATGAATTGGTTCTCTTCTTCTAGTGTGTCTAATATTGTAGAGGGTCATGGTTGGATAGTAGATTCAGGTGCTAATCAACACATGACAATGTCTGATAATAATTTAATTAATGTTGTTGATATGTCTGAGTTTAATATGAGGGTCAAACATCCTAATGGTTCTTCTGCAAAAGTAACAAAAATTGGTGATGTAAAGTTGAATGATAATATAATATTGTTTGATGTGTTGGTTATACCTGAATATAGTGTGAACCTTTTGTCTGTTAACAAGTTGCTTAGGGATAGCAAGTTTTCTGCCTTGTTTGATGAATTTAAATGTTATATTCAGGATTTGAAGTCAAAGAATGTTCTGATGATTGGTAATGAAGTAGATGGTTTATATTTGGTTGAGGATAAGTCTAGGCCATTCAAGGTGTGTAATAGTAGTGTCTCAAATGAAAGTCTTAAGAATCTGTGGCATTCTAGGTTAGGTCACCCGTCTGATCAAGTATTAAATGTGCTGAAATATACTTTAAATCTAAATTTATCTGATCTTTCTTCTGATCCTTGCGAGGTTTGCCATAGATCTAAACAAACCAGAAACCTATTTCCTTTGAGTGACCACAAATCAAAAGAAGTGGGTGAATTAGTTCATTTAGACCTATGGGGACCATACAAGGTTCCCAGTAGGGAAGGATACAAATATTTTCTAACTATTGTTGATGATTTTTCAAGATCTGTATGGGTGTTTATGTTAAAATACAAAGATGAAGTATTAAATAATGTTAAATCATTTTATAATTTGTTAAAAAATCAATTCAACAAAAATGTAAAGATTTTTAGAAGTGATAACGGAACTGAATTTGTCAATAACAGTTTTGTGTCATTTGTAAATGAAAATGGTATACTTCATCAGACATCGTGTTCTTATACTCCACAACAAAATGGAATAGTAGAACGCAAACACCGACACCTATTGAATGTCGCAAGAGCCTTAATGTTTCAAGGAGGTATTCCTCTTAATATGTGGTGTGAATGTGTCTTGACTGCCACTTATTTGATCAACAGGACTCCCTCATCTGTTTTGCTTGGAAAATCACCTTATGAAATTATGTATGGAATTAAACCTTCTCTAAACCACCTTAGAAGTTTTGGATGTCTCTGTTTTTCAACAATTTTAAATAATCATAATAAATTTCATAGTAGGGCAGAAAAATGTGTTTTTCTAGGATATTCAAATCAAAAGAAAGGGTATAAATTATGGAGTTTGGATAATAAACTTGTTTTTTATTCAAGGGATGTTAAGTTTTATGAAACAATCTTTCCATTTAAATCCAATTCTGATCATATAAATTTACAATCGGTTTCTGAAATAAATCATTTGAATTTCTTTGATTTGGAAAATAGTTTTAATTCCGAGACTTCTAAGAATGGTTCTATACCCAATGATGATGAGAAGGAGATTGATAGTAATAATTTACAGTGTGATGACAACAGTAATGAGTCGTCGGTTGACTTCAGAAATATCACCGAGAACCTGGCAGATTCAGATACTACTTCGGGTTCAGATACTACCTCAGGTCTCGGTGAATCTTCGGGTGTCAACGGTGGTGGCCAAACTATTGTAAAACCTGTGAATGAAAATGAAATAAATAATACTCCTCCTGAGGGTCGGTCTCATGATTCAAGTGAACAAATTGATGCTAGGAAGTCTACTAGAAAGTCTAACATGCCTAGAAAATTTACTGATTATGTGGTAGAAGGGAAGGTAAAGTATGGGGTTGAAAAGGTGGTTAATTATTCAAGGCTGTCACATGACAATCTTTGCTTTATAAGTAAACTTGATAAAAGTTTTGAACCTAAAACATTTAAAGAAGCTGTTAAAAATCCAAATTGGGTGGTAGCCATGAATGAAGAAATGGAGGCGTTAAATAGAAATGGTACTTGGATTTTGTCTGATCTTCCTCCCGGTAGAAAACCGATAGGATGTAAATGGATTTATAAAATTAAATATAAATCAAATGGTCAAATTGATAGGTTCAAGGCAAGACTGGTTGCCAAGGGTTATAGTCAACGGGAGGGAATAGATTTCGATGAGACATTCTCTCCTGTAGTTAAAATGGTCACTGTACGATGCTTGATAAGTTTGGCTGTTAGTAAGGGTTGGAATCTTTATCAATTAGATGTTAATAATGCTTTTCTGTATGGAAATTTAACGGAAGAAGTCTATATGTCATTGCCCGAGGGTTATTTTTCTGCTAATGAAACAAAAGTGTGCAAGTTGGTAAAGTCTTTATATGGTCTAAAGCAAGCTCCAAGAAAATGGTATGAAAAATTGTCCAGTACCTTGTTAGAAATAGGGTTCGTGCAAAGTGTCAGTGATTATTCTTTGTTTGTTAAATCGGATTCAAAAATGTTTACTGCTCTCCTGGTATATGTTGATGATATTGTAATAACCGAGAGTGATACAAATGAAATCGAGTCTATTAAGTCTTTCCTGAACTCTAAATTTTTAATTAAAGATCTTGGATTGCTAAAGTTTTTCTTGGGTATTGAAGTGTTACAAGACCAGTCTGGTTTATTTTTGTCTCAAAGGAAATATTGTCTTGACTTATTGTCTGAATTTGGAATGTTAGGATCAAAACCAATTGCCACCCCTCTTGAACAAAATGCAGTGGTTTATAACAAGGATAATGCTTTACCTGGAGATGATTTGATAGAAAATATAACCGAGTATCAAAAGTTGGTTGGAAAGTTAATTTATATTACCTTAACAAGACCTGACCTGTCATATGTGGTTCATTTGTTGAGTCAATATATGCATTGTCCTTTAAAATCACACATGCAGCTTGCATTTCGTGTTCTCAGATATCTCAAACAATCTCCCGGTAAGGGCTTGTCTTTTACAAAGGGTAATACCTCTGATTTATATTGCTATGTGGATTCTGATTGGGCAAAATGTAAGTTAAATCAGAGGTCTGTTTTTGGCTTTTCTATATTCTGGGGTGGTAACTTAGTTTGCTGGAAAAGTAAAAAGCAATCTGTAGTGTCCCGTTCAACAGCAGAAGCTGAATACAAAGCTCTTTGTAACGTTACATGTGAAGTTATGTGGCTTCTAAATGTGTTAAATGAGTTAAAGGTTGACATAAATTTACCAGTAAAACTATTTTGTGACAATTCAGCTGCATTATCAATATCTGCTAATCCTGTGTTTCATGATAGGACTAAACATTTTGAAATTGACTTGCATTTTATTCGTGAAAAAATACAAGCAGGTATAGTTAAAACTGAAAAAGTTGACTCAGCATCACAAATTGCTGATATCTTTACTAAGGGTCTGGGTGCTGAGCAACACAATTTTTTGTGTAAAGAACTGGGACTTATAGACATGTTTTCTACTTGAATTATGGGGGGATGTTGAAATATAATTCAATTAGCTTCCTCCATCCTTTTTGTTCTAATTTTGTGTTTCTCTTTTTTGTTGAGGGGCTGTGATGTTATTCCCAAATATTGGAGGGTCAAGAAGATATTTTTCTTTTATTGGAGCAGCCCTAAATTGCAGCCATCTTCGCTGTCTTCCTGCTGTCTCTTTGCTGTGAAATCCTCTCAAGATGGAAATGATCATCTTCCTTTTTTCTCCCCTGCAATCACGTTCTAAAGCCCCCTATATAAGGAGTTGATGGCTGCTCAAGGAAGACACACAAAAAGATCTCGTCTTCTGTCTTTGTCTTTGTCTACAACCAGTTGAGTTTTGGTCTGCATATTTTTCGTCTCGTGATTCAGCAAATCGGGCCGACTAATGTTTAGATGATCTCTTGTTGATCATCTTGTCTGTCTATTTTGTCTTGCTACTTCCTGAATAGTTATCTCATTAGAGTTGGTTTAAAGTTGTGATTTTGTTCATCATCTTCTTGTTTCTGTTTCTGTTTCTGTTTGAGTTGATATCATGTATTTTAACACTAGCCGAGTTATGTTCAAAATGAAGTGGATTCCAAGTGTTAATCTCGAAATGAGAAATTAAGTGGGATAAAGACATGTCGAGAGGCGCGTGTCTTTGTTCTGTGAATTTAAGATGCACGGCCATGCACTTTCATGCACACGTGTGCTGATTAATTCTTCCCGGTAACAAGGTTTGGTTCTCGGTAACCTCTTACCGGTACTCGGTGATGGGCACGATCGTGCCTCTTGACTTCAGTGTTACATGCTTACACCAGCACCAAGGTCTAGGAGCGCCCTATTGATTCTAAAATCGCCAACTTGGACTGAAGTTAAGGTGACTCCCAGGTTATTTGGTCTACGTGGAAGGGAACCAAACAAAATGGCACTCGCATGGGTTGTTATATCAAGCTTTTTTGGTAACTTGATTTGTCATTTTTTTGGTGAAAAACTCTTTTAGATATTTAACATAAGATGGAATTTGTTTTAATGGAATCAAGTAACCGTAAACTAATTTTTACTTGCTTGAAAATCTCCTGCATCTCATCAGATTGTGGACCTCTTTTACTATAAGATGCTACTTTTACCGATTCTACTAGAGCGGAAGGAAATGATGGTTTTGGCTTCAACACCATCTCATCCTCGCTATCTGATTCATCAACAATATCTCCACTACACCTTCAATAAGTTGTGTTGGAGGACTAACCTTGTTATCATAAATCCACCATTTCTAAGTGTACTTACCTAGTTGATATGCATGTTTTTTGTGTTCTTAGAAGCGGCTCCATGTTGAGGAGTGTTGGCTCAATTATTGTCTGTTTGGCCCAAGAAACAGGCCCAATCCATGTGTTAAGGGGTTTTAATGGGTAACTTAATGACTAAATTATGGTTATTAGGTTTAGCATTATAAATAGATGTTATCGGGTTATGGTTTCATTATGAGAGTTAGAGAGTTATTGTAATTGGTTTTTTAGTTATATTTTCCAGTTATTATAAAGTGGTTGGAGAGTTATTCCAATTGTCATTTGTTTCGGTTGAGTTATAATCGATTCAATCCTTGAATTGGTATTAGAGCCAAGTTCAAGGTATCCGGAATTGATACCAAGATCCAAGGAAGCAAGCCGCCTGCCAGCTTTGAGACGCCGTGAGATCTTCGTTCACTCGTTGCCGTGATATCTTGTTTATCAAATCCGGGAACCAAGGAAACTAAAGTCAGGAAAAGCAAGTCGTCGTGTTTACAGCACTACTTTTAGGGCTGCCAAAGATTATGATCGCCACTGACTAAGAAGATCTAGCCACCGCTTGAGGGTAGTCAAGCCACACACCATCATTAAATATAGATCGCTCTGATCCGAGTTCAAATCGTGTTCCATATCACTGATTTAATTGAAGATTGATGATCTGTGTTTTGAATCACAATCCATTTCCGATTTGATTGAAGTACAGATCGTCGATTAAATCTGCCACGAACCATCGCTTGATTGCGTTAAAGACTGGTGTTCAAAGTGTCAATTGTGTGTTTGAAATCGATGCAAATTCATTTGAATCAAGCCACCGATCTAGATTCAAGTTCGTTGCATCTGGGTAAACGTTGTTGCCCATCACCGGTGTTATTCACAGGCCTGATCTGTGTAAAGATCGCCGCCATCAATGTTGCTTAATTCAGGTTTATGTTAGATCTGAATGACTGAATCTTGAACGTGCTAAACGATGGGTGGTCAAGCAGATAATCGAGTAATGATTATTGTGAAGAAGAATCAAAGTCAAGGAGGTAAGATTGAAGTAGAAAACACGCATATTTTAAGTTAGAAACTAGGGGTGATTCGGATACAACAATTGGAAAGGTGAATGTTGGCTTAATTATTGTCCGTCTGGCCCAAGAAACGGACCTAATCCATGTGTTAAGGGTTTTAATGAGTATCTTAATGACCAAGTTATAGTTATTAGATTTAACATTATAAATGCATGTTCTTGGTTAAGGTTTTCATTATGAGAGTTAGAAAGTTATTATAATTGGTTTTTTGAATTATATTTTCTAGTTATAATAAAGTGGTTAGAGTTATTCAAATTATTATTTTTTTTAATTGAATTATAATCGATTTAATCCTTGAAAAAACTGTGTCATTTAATAGGTTTCCTGTATTTCTCGTAGCTACTTCCTCCGCTACGTTCTCATAGTGGAGGTCTTGGGTTCGAATCCTGGCAACAGCAAAAAATGGGGTCTGTGGCCAGGTCAGGGGGTTTACCCAGTTGGGGGTTCCTCCTGTGGTGGGCTGCCCTAGATGTTCTAGGTGTTGCCCCGGGAAAACCCAATTATCCTAAAATATCTAGCGTTGCCGTTAAAAAAAAATTCTTCCTCCACTATTAACTCATTTGCTATGATAATGATCCAACTGTTTTGTTTGTTATATCCTTTTTATCTACAATACCCTTCACTACTCCCGTTGACCAACAATTCTACTCCAAAACAAACGATCCAAATAAGATTTATATAAACTAAATATTATCCGGTTAGGATAAGCTTGATGATAATCTTGGATTATTTAAACTAAATATTATCCAAAAATAATATGCTAACAAACCTTAAATATATCATCTAATAATTTAAATATATTTCTTTTTTCTATTTTAAAAGAGGAAAAAAACAAGAATGAAAAAAATGATAAAAATACAAATAAAGTCACGTTAAATGGCTAGTTTTAGGACCAATCCCATATAATAGAATTCAGTTTTTAAAAATTTGAAGTGTAAACTACAATTTTCGTCCCTAAGGTTTGACCCAATTAACAGATTCAGTCCCTCCTTAACAATATGAGTCTCTGGTGTTACATTTCTTAACAGTTTCCATCCCTAGCCCTAACGTCCGTCCAATATGCCGTTACTTCCCCTTCACGTGACGGGTATTTTCGTCAGGATTATATTACAACCTTTGATCATCTTCCTTGAAACCCTAGAACTAAATAACCTCATTTGGATCTTCAGGTTTGAGTTTGACACAAAGAAATGAAAATAATGGAATTGGCGTATTACATTCGATTGTCTTCTTGGTGAATTCATCGTTCAGGAGAAAAGAGTGGCAGAAAAACTCAAAGGGTGGCCTGGTACAGTCATCGAAAAAACGAAAAAGGTAGCGATGGTGTTTCTGATATGTCCGGTGATCGGGGAGGGACGACTGAGGGTGGATCTAGCCATTGGTGGTGGTGGCTGGTTAGTTCTGTGGACAGAACATGAGGAGACATTTGTGGTGGTCACCGGAGATGATGATGGTGGTCACCGGAGACGGTGGTGGTGCTTCTTGTTCCTGTTGTTATCGGCATCTGAAGCCTAGCACCACACCTTCTCCACTTAAATCAAATTGGCCTGATGTGGTGCTTCTTATTCCTGTTGTTATGGTTGTTCCATGGAGATTGAACAAACAGTTGGGGGATCTTGATTGCACACCTGTAACAAGAATCTTTACAATGAAAAGATCATGAATTTGCTTTTTGAGAAAGAATGAACAGTTAGGGTTAAAAGAGGGGAAACAATTGGAACAGAAAGGAATCAACTCAGGAAAAAGGATAACACTTTTAGCTTGTTTATACCCCATCTACACAAATTGATTTTGACTTTTAAGGTCAACGAAAAATTGAAACCTAAATCAAAGTTCAAAAGACGAAAATACCCACGTGAGGGGGAACTACCGAAAAAATGGACGGACGTTAGGGTCAGGGACGGTAAGTGTTAAGAAATACAATGTCAATGACCCATACTGTTAAAGAGGGACTGAACCTGTTAATCGGGTCAAACCTTAGGGACGAAAACTGCATTTTACTCAAATTTGAATTTTATAGTTTGTACATATCCATGAAATGATCGAATGATAACTTTTTTAGGGGTGATATAATGGTAAACACCCAATTCCCTTCTAAAAGAGATATCAAGTTCGAATCATGTTTTCACTAGTTTTCTGTCAACTTTTTAAAGACCATCTCCTCAATCCAAGCTGTAATTTGCCAATTTGTTTGATCATATCTGTTAAGGTAGGTCCAAATAATTTATAGTAAAAAGTTATTATGGTTACCAAAAAAAATTTCAAAATGATACGAGACAGGAAGTTATCATATTCTTAGTATACACTACACATGTATTAAACGTGATACGTTTAGAAGTTGTTTGGGATCACTTATTCAAAAGATCCTTGTATAATGAGTTTATTGGATACAACTAATTCGTTATGAATATGAATTTATTGGATACAACTAATTCGTTATGAATATGAATTTATAATTTTGAATCCTGAAAACTGAATAATTCTTTTAAAATAAATAAGTAATTGATTTATCAGTTGGAGGTTGCCCCGGTTTTTATAAAATATTGTCTTTTCAAAAAAATAAACCCTTTTTTATTTCTAAACCGCAATCCCAGTTCCCAAACACCCCCTTTGAATTTCCGTGTCAGCGCCATCATTCAACGACTTCACATAGTCAACGAGTAGCAGCCATTCCCAATCGTAACAAAAACCCACAAACCCTTTCTTTCTCCTCTCCATCAGATCAACAAATCGATTTTCATCTTTTTATTTTTGATTTATTTTTGTTTATTCAAGATGAACGATCTGTTATCTCGCTCTTTTTCCGGCGGCCGTACCGGCGATATCGAACTGGGGAATTCCGGCACCGGCGCCGTCGCTGGCGTAAATCTCGACGAGTTCTTTCAAGACGTGGATGCGATCAAGGAAGAACTGAAAGGCCTGGAATCACTTCACGGTCAACTCCAGTCGTCAAACGAGCAGAGCAAAACCCTACACAACGCTAACGCCATCAAAACGCTAAGAACGAAAATGGACAACGACGTCGCTTCGTCTCTCAAAAAAGCAAAACTCATCAAGAACCTTCTAGAAGCTCTAGACCGGTCCAACGCGACGAACCGGAATCTCCCTAACTGCGGACCGGGAACCTCCACCGACCGGACACGAACCTCCGTCGTCAACGGCCTTCGCAAGCAGCTGCAATCGTCTATGAAATCGTTCAACGAACTCCGTCAGAAAATGGCCGCCGAGCACCGGGAAACCGTCCAGCGACGGTATTACACCGTCACCGGAGAAAACGCCGATGAAGCAACCGTCGATAAGCTAATCTCGACCGGAGAGAGTGAAAACTTTTTACAGAAGGCGATTCAGGAGCAAGGGAGGGGGCAGGTGATGGAGACGGTGCTTGAAATTCAGGAACGAAACGACTCCGTTACGGTGATTGAGAGGAGCTTGAAAGAACTGCATCAGGTTTTCATGGATATGGCGGTTTTGGTGGAGCATCAAGGGGAGCAGCTTGATAATATTGAGAGTCATGTGAACAGGGCTAACTCTTACGTCACTCGTGGGACTCAGCAGTTGAATGAAGCTAGAAAGAAACAGAAGAATACCAGAAAGTGGGCTTGTTTTGGGATCCTTCTGCTGCTGATTATAATTGCCATTGTTGTCTTGTCCATTAGACCTTGGAAGTAGCACTTGTGGTCTTGTTGGTATGTTGTTCATCTTCCACTGTTCTTTGTGAATATGATATATTATTGTGGGTGAGATTGAATTGATGATACTCTAGTTTGGTATTGTAATTTAAGCCTCTTTGTTTGTTTGGTTAAGTGTTCAAGATTTAGATTCTTGATTTGGGGATGTATCTATGTTTGCTATATTTTGTTACCATTGTATAGGTAGAATCATCTAAATTCACACCCAATATCCATGTTAAGATTTGAAATTGTAACTTGATTGGCATCTGATTAAGGTATTACAGTTATTACTTACCATAAGGGCTGAGCGGGTCTTGAGCTACTCGAGATCTGCTCATTAAAAGTTTGAAGTTTAAATCAAGCCGAGTTTAAATGAGTTTGAGCTTGAACCCGAGCTTTAATATGCTAGTATGTTAGCAAGCTTAAACGGACATATTATTTGTATAAATATAATAACTTTGATTTAATATAATAAATAAATACTAAATAATATATCGGAGCTCGAGCTGGAAAAATTAATTACAGCTAGCGTTAAAAACAACTAAATAAAATATATTATATTATACATATAAAATTATAACTATAATTATATAAAATTATTAAATAATAAATAAGTCAAACTTGAGCTTACGCGTGCTTGGCCTTCCTCTTTTTTACACAGCCACTACCCTTAACCAAAGACCAAAAATGTTGAAATGGGCCGGTCCCATGAGAGCTAAAGGTCACAAGGGTCAAGATTAGTGCCATTTAGGCCAAATGCATAGTTAGGTAAACGAAGATATCAAGCCAAGATGGCAAGATCAAAATCTTCTTCTAGTAGGGATGTGATGACTGGACTTTGGAAAAAAGGGTCTCTTTTAGAATCTGAATTCTACAAGTGTTGGAAGGATTATGGTTAATTACCAAATGGACCTTGTAGAATCTCGAATGGACGAATAACTAAGGTTATTTCTTACATATTTCATTATGCCATAAATCTCAAATGAACTTTCCTTTCATAAAGTCAAGTAGAGAATAAGAACACAAAATCAAATTGACTTCAACATTAAACTCATAATTGACCTTGAGATCGGGCGTTGGACGGACTGATAAGATTCCTGTCTTGTGACCTTGAGGTCATGGGTTCAAGCCGTGGGAAACAGCCTCTTGCACAAAGTGTAGGGTAAGGTTGCGTAAATCAGATCGCAAAGCGATCCGACCTCTCTCCGGACCTTGCGCAAATGCGGGAGCTAACGCACTGGGTACACCCTTTTAATTAACTCATAATTGAACTTGTTTGATTCAGTATATTTCAAAAATATAATTCACAAAACTTGCACTCGTAGCTGTTTTACATGATTGAACTTGTTTCATTGCTGAAAAAACCAAAAATAAGTCGAAATAGCTCAAGGGTCACATGCACAATTTTATCAAAAGCTAAGAGAAAGAGAGAAAGAAGCAAACTTTAATGTTAATGAGCGTGAGATCTTTTCTTCAATTTGCAGAAAAGTCCACTTTTTGTATGAATTGTTGCTCCGGTGACAAGTTCCACAGAATCTGGAGATCCTTTTAGCTCCACATCAAACTTTTGTAGTAACATTGTTAATGCTATCGTTGATTCCATTAGCGCAAATTGGTCTCCCACACATCTTCTTGGCCCGCCACCAAATGGTAAAAATGCAAAGTCTGATACAACCTGAAATCACAAGTCATCAACCCTTTATTAGATTTCCAAATGGGTCAACTCCAAATTTTAGCTAAAAGGGCAATAGGTCAAACATGTTGAAAATCGCCCAAGGGCTAGTTTTATGCATATTAAATCGTGTTATTTGAAGGATTAAAATAGCCTAAAAAAACAGCCTGGTCTATTTTGACCCGCTACCCAATCTAATGACTACCTGCTCGTATTTTGACCATGACAGAATAAGAAGAGTATAAACCTCATTTGGGTATAGAGCTCCAGGGCTTCTAGATGGATCAAAACCAGCCCACCCTTCAATGTTGTTGTTATCTCTTTGAACAAGAAATCTCTCAGGTTCGAATTCATTGGGGTTCTCCCAGAAATATGGAGATCTATGAAGGTTATATATCTGTTTACAGAGTTAAAAAAAGCCTTAAACACCACTAATGTAACATGTGATTTCTGAAAGATTATTGGAAATCTAGAAATGATGGTAACAGTTGATTACTTACTGAAATAAATAAATCTGTCCCGGCTGGAATTTGATATCCTTCTTTATCACCCTTATAACCTCCTGTTAAATTAAATGATATTCATGGCATAAGAAACTTCAAAAACCAGGAAATGTACCAGTAACCAGATATGATTACCTGGTAATTGATCTGATTTTAGAGAACGCCTGATGAGTAATGGAGGTTGAGGATACAAGCGTAGACTTTCAGAAATGATTAGTCTAACATATCTATAAATTAAAACAAGGGAAATCAATAAAACAGTTAACAAGTCTTTGATATAGAAATTAAAAAACAAAATTATTTTTCTTGAAAGAACTTTACATTTGTGGGCAAATAGTGTTTCAAGTCAACCCGTTCTAAAATTACTAATAAGTCTCAGGCATGAACCACTTATAAAAATTTAAACTTTTGGGCAAAAAGTTTATTGGGTCGACCCAACCCAACCCAACCCGTTTTGACATCTCTAAATTACTGAACAGCCGAGTTTTAGCTGTGACATACTCTAGCTTTTTAAGTGACTCCAAAGTTATTCCACCCTGTGAGATGACTCCATCTATTTCAGCTTGTGCTTTCTTCATTTTGTTGGGATGCTGCATAATGGTGGCTCATCAGACATTAGCTTTGGCCACAAACATTTATCTCTATATCCTTGGACATTAAGAAATTATCATATTCAGATCGATACTAAGATACACAAATTATGCATATGTACAGTAAATGCTAATTAATAATATGCATGTTTATCGATGTTTCATACTTGAGCCAGAAGGAAGACAGCCCAGGTAAGAACCGCAGCTGTTGTTTCATGGCCAGCAATAAGCATCGTCATCAAGTCATCTCTTAGCTGTTTCATGAAATTAAAGAAGTAATTTTCAAATAAATAAGTTAATACAGAGCAGTTTGCAATCATCAAATACACATGAATTGGTCAATTTCAGCTAGATTTTATCTCAAATGAGCCAAGCTAAAAAATTTAGCTTCATGGGAAACTGATCAAATGGGTCGGCCTGGACTGTTTATATTTTAGTATTATTTTTTTGCAATAATGTTTTTTCGTCATAATTAACACACTAATTATTCAGTAAAAAATATATAAATTGACAAAAAAAAGAAAAAGAAAAAGTGCCTGTGGGTCAACCTGACCAGTTTCAACTGGAACCTATTTTTAACCCTCACCCGCCCTGCCCATCTTGCCACCTCTAATCAAATCAAATTGTAGTACATACTTACTTGTCGATCATCAACATCAACTCCTCTCATGTCAACTAAGAAACGCAGCAGACTCGCATCCTGAAATAACTTACAATCATAAAAAATCCAGACAACTAATTCTTAAATATTAGAATGAAATATATTACGCACCTTGAGATTCGAGTAGTCCCTTTGCTGCAGTTTCTCAACATCCGTTTCCTGCCAATTAAAATTTACAAAATTTATAAACAATCCTACAACAACATACACATTCTACTCGGTCATCTAATGTCAATAAAACCATTACTAATGCAAAAGGAATCAGTACACCACATTTATAGAAGTATGGAACCATATAAAAAAACTGTTACCTGTCTTGTCTCTTTTGCATTTTTTATAAGTTTATCAAGACAATCATTAATAATCTTGAGATCGTTTGCAAATTTCCGTTGTCTAGGAACCAGCCATCTAGCCAAAGGAAATTTCCAGTAAGGAATGTAGAAAGTAGATCGATGTTCAGCTTCAAAAAGTGTACCATATACTGCCTGAAAAGAGCAAAAAATAAATTAGAAATTAATTAAGTTTTTAAAGAATAAACAATAGTTAGAGAAGGAAATCAACATGAGTCCACAACATTTAGCTAGAGGTGGCAAAGCGGGCGGGCGGGCCAGACGAGTTGGATAGCAGGTCAATATGAGTAATTTTTGGTATGGGTCGGGTTGAAGTGCAACACTTTTTGTCCAATTTTAAATTTGTTTAAGTAACTAGTGTGTGAAATGGGGTTATATAATTTATATTATTTTAATAATAATCTAGGTCTTATTAAAATGATTCAGGAGATTGAGAGTGCCTTGAAACACACTTTGAGCAACTTCCCACCCTTTTCCTTTTCAGTTAACTTTTTTCTAACCTTACCTATTTGACCCGCTAGAGATAAAAACATAACTTTTTTATTTACACGTAAATAGGTTAAAATTACCACCTCATCATGTGGAACATGTTAGGCAATGTATCATACTATCATAGGACCAGACCTTAATGACAGGAGATTCTTTTGTGACAGAACCAAAGTCGTAATTGAAAACACCAAGACCAATTATATCAAGTGCCAAATTTGAGAATTCTGCTTCAAGATCCAACTCAATTTCCTGCCCTCCTTGCAAGTATTTGGCTTCCAGAAGCTTCTCAAGTTTCGATATTGATCTTTCAGAACAATTGGCAAACATTTGCACCATAGCTTCCAAATATAAGGTATGGAATCCCGGAGCTATAACTGTAAAAAGTTCAAAACAATAGACATGACCATAGGATAAATATCAAAACTTAAACATATTAACTTATATGCTTCATCATTAGCCATCCTAATTATTCAATTACTAAGGGAATGTTATTGATATTTTGATTCTTAAAAATTCATTACCTCTTCGCCTTTGCTTCCAAGTGTCTAAGTCAGCAGGAATTAGTCCCTTTCCCATAATTGGTTCCAGAATATCAGCAAGAACTCCCTACATGATGCATATAAAGTGTCATATAAAATGTGAAACGGGTCAAAAGAGGTCTAGGTAAAAAAATGTACGATTTAGAAGTGTGGCGCCAACACAATTTTTTAATCAGTTTCCAAATGTATAAATAATTAATGTGTTAAATATCCAAAAATCATGCTATCAAAGTAATATTTAAGGCGTCGTAAGCATTTGAATACACTTTGAAAGTCAACATGTTGACTGTTTCATTTTTATCTAAGATTTTAAAAATAACCATTTGACATGTTGGATATAAAATATAACCCAAAACAGACCATTTGTAAGTAAATAGGTTGTAAACTGTAATTGCCAACTTTGCATGGGGCACTTGTATGCAATTATGCATATATTTATAGACAAACAATAGATTATGCAATGAAGAAATTTCAACATGGAGGGACAAAAAGAACAATATAACTTAAAACCATACCTTATCATACGAAAATGCATTTTCACGAAGAATATATCGGGCGACAATAGGATCTGATACAACTACAAATGCTTTTGGACCAAAGGCAAGTTTATAAACCGATCCATGCTGTAGATATCAAAATCAGTAACAACCAACAAATGCAAAATTATACACTACCCTTAACAAAAACAACAATAAATCAAATTCCAACCTCTGCCCATTATTTATGCTACAAATAAACCCAATGATGTAGTAATTTACACAGTACTATTACCTAATTCCCTGATGTTTATACAAGCACTTGTAGCTTTCAATATACAAACATAAGCAAAAATTATGAATTTCAAGAAATAACAATGTTGTGTATATATATATATAGACCTAGAGGGCGGTTTCCCTACAAAGTGGTTTTTGCCTAAAAAGCATAGGAAGCGATGAGACGAAGACACATGTACATGATGGCGAGGGGTATTTGCATCCATTTATAAGCTCAAGTTTCTGGCATAAGTAACCGCACAGTATAAAATGGTATAACCGCACATTGTTAATGCGTAATCAAAAACTCATTGACACATCCACACAGAGTAAATTGTATAACCACACATAGTAAATGGTATAACCGCACAGTGCGCTATACTTTTTTAAAAAATGTCTTTTTTAAACATATATTTATAGCAATATTATACTATATAAAATAAGAGTAAAAATCTCTATTTTATGGTATATATATACTTTTTTTATGGTATAGTTTAAATTTTTTTTTGATGGAACTAGTATTTAATGAAAAAAGTCAACACAAGGCGCGAATTCCCTCCTCTTAGCCCTTACCGACTTCCGGTTATTTACGAATCAGCCACCAAATCAATCTTAACCGCCAATTTTGTGTGATGGCTCAAAATACTTACGCTTCTTAGGCAAAACTCATTTTTTATTTGATCCACCCTCTCCATATGTATATGTATATGTATATGTATATGTATATGTATATGTATATCTATACTATAATATAATGCACCACCAAAGGGTATCTTAAAATTTAAGTAATACAAGTATGAGTGCTTAAGGTACAACACTTAATGCATGTGTTAAAAAGTTTTTTGGGGTAAAAATGTCTTTTAAACAATACTTACACCTTTGCCCCCTCAACTTTATTCAACTTTTGGTTATTTAAACAATAATTACACTTTTAAAATAACTACCATCCACGATTTTTAAACGGACATAACTTTTTCATACCTTGATATTTTTCATAAAAAGTTACACCATAAAAACGAGCATTTCATTCTCTTTAATTTGAGTGTGATATTGCTATAGTTTTTTTTTTAAATTAGCATGTTACATGATTACATATCAACACCTTAGTTTTTGTTTCCTCTATAGTAACTGACGGTATTTTCGCGACAATCGTTAAATTCTAAAATCGGCCAAACGTCGCTAAAATAAAAATCTTAAGTTCAATGATATAAGATCCGACTACTTTGACTGTTTTTCAAATACACATATAGCAAAGCAACCGTACTCTCATTTTTTAGGTCTCCGTATAATCATCACCCACCCACCAACATTTTTTTTTATAAAAGTTCGTACATAAAGTTATATTTATTTAATAAACAACCCATCTCATAAAGTTAATAAATAATGATGGGTTGTCATTTTAAAACAATTCCGTTCATATCACATATTTGAACGCTTTAAAAAATAAATAAGAATGACATATTAATTGGTAAATTTGTAAAATTTTAAAAGCCCGTCAGTAACCCTAATGTAGTTAGGTTAGTGGATAATTATGTATGTTCTAACACATAGAAATATAATTTCACCTAATAATGTTTTTAAGAAAGAAACTTTACTTGCATTTTTCCTAAACAATTTGTGTAGTCCCCTATCTTGGTTCAATCGCAAACACAAAACACAGGAAGTTTTGAGGTCAACTCACCTCGACTCTTTTCTGGAATTTTATTAACTGAAAACTTACGATTACAATAAAAGACTCTATCTATTTATACTGAATCTAATCCTATGCTAGAAGAAATTGACTCCAAATATAATTCCTACAAATCAGGAATTTAATATTATTTCCTGTTTGGCTTTCTGCGCAAGGGCAAGGCAGAATTGCCGACTCAAGAAAAAAACACCGACTCAGACAATTGGGCTAAATTGGGCTTTGACCTGGGTCGCTTCAACCCAAATAGCTTCTGACCAGGGTTGGTTTGACCCAATAAGGGAATTAGTTCATCATTCACCCCCCTAATTTTCGTGTTGGGTCTCCGGTGTCTTCTACTCCTAGTAAACTCCTCATTTCTGCGAATTTTAATCTTGGCAACGCTTTTGTCAAGATGTCAGCCTTTTGTTCTTCCCCACTCACGTGCTCTACTTTGATCAACTCCTCTTCGACACATTCTCTAATGAAGTGGTATCGAGTGTCTATATGTTTGCTCCGGCCATGAAAAACTGGATTCTTCATTAATGAAATTGCTGATTTATTATCAACCTTTAATGTCACAACTTCTTCTTTCCAGCCCGTAATTTCACTAAGCAGCCTCCTTAGCCATATTGCTTGGCATGCTCCTGCAGTGGCTGCCATGAATTCAGCCTCACACGACGATAGAGCAACAGTGCCCTGTTTTTGTGTGTTCCAACTGATCAGTGACTGCCCAAGATAGAATGCCAAACCAGTGGTACTTTTGCCATCGTCTTGATCTACTCCGTAGCTACTATCACTATAACCATGTAGCATTCGACTTCCACCTGCTTTATACTTTAGCCCATATTCTAGGGTGCCTTTTATATAGCGCAGAATGTATTTTACTGCTGCCAAATGACTCTCATTTGGTTCTTGCATGTACCGGCTTGCTAGACTCACTGCAAAACTCAGGTCTGGTCTTGTATGAAGTAGATAACGAAGGCAGCCTATTAAACGCCTATAAAGGGTGGCATTAACCGGCTTACCACCTTCTTTCTTGGACAACTTTGTGCCTGGATCCATGGGTATTTTGGTGGGATTACAGTCATTCAAACTTGCCTCTTCCAAGATTTTCTTTGCATAGGCAGTTTGTTTGATTGTGATTCCATCCTTGTCTTGCTTTACTTCAATTCCCAAATAGTAGGCTAATGGGCCCAAGTCACTCATCTCGAATTTTCCTTCCATTTGTCTCTTGAATTGATCAATGTCTTCCTTGCACGAGCCAGTGACTATTAAGTCATCCACATATACTCCAATGAGTAATATTGACTTTCCAAGATGCTTTTTGTATACTGCATGTTCCTGCAAGCATCTTGTAAAACCCAACTGTTTTAGAGTTGAGTCAAGTTTAGCGTTCCAAGCCCGAGGGGCCTGCTTTAAACCATAGAGTGCTTTCGACAGTTTGTACACTTTGTTCTCCATGCCCTTCTTTACGAATCCTTCTGGTTGAACAACATAAACTTCCTCCTTAAGTTCACCATGTAGGAAGGCTGTTTTCACATCCAGATGGTGCACCAACCATCCCATATGTGCAGCTAAGGCTAAGAGAAGCCGGACTGTTTCCATCCGGGCCACGGGAGCAAATACCTCTTCATAGTCGATCCCATGTTGTTGCACATACCCTTTGGCCACCAATCTCGCTTTATACTTCACTATTTCCCCGGTTGCATCTCGCTTGATCTTGTATACCCATTTAAGACCAATGGGTTTCACATTCTTTGGCAGATTAGTGAGCACCCATGTTTTGTTTTTCTCGATGGATTCAATTTCATTTTTCATAGCAACCTCCCAAATTTGATTTCCCACTGCTTGTGAATAGCAATTGGGTTCTTCAATAGTCAAAAGTAACTCATCTTTATAATTCACAGTTACTTGTTGAGTTCTTGGGTACACACTTGTTAATTCCCTGAAGCCTTGTAAAGGGGTATTATCAAATGTATCCAATTCTGTTAACTCTGGGCTGTCAGGCCCATTTTCTGGTGGCAACATTGGGCCTCGACCACGAACTCCTTGCGCTGAGCTTCCTGGTTCAGATTCGCTGGTTACATCTTCAGAATCTGATGGGCTTTGCATGGGTATTGGACTTTCAGTCCATGTTCCTTCTGCTGGGCTTTCTGCCCATTCCTGTGAATGTTGGGCCTGCTGTGTTCTGGGCTGATTTGGACCTGGTTTAATGGCCAGAACAGAAGTTCTGGGCTGTTCACTGCCTGTTGGGCAGCCTTGTTGGGCCTGCTGGGCCTGTTGTGGCCCACTGTCACAATCGGGTGCAACTGAGTTTTGGGGTACAGTAAACCCTTCCCAGCCTGGTTCTTTAGTGTTGAAGTTGCTGAGGTAACTGGTCCAATTCCAAGCTTTTGTTTCGTCAAAGTGAACATCTCGACTCACCACGATCCTTCTTGACTCGGGGTCATAAAGTCGATATGCTTTGGTACCCGGCTCGGTTCCAAAGTAGACCATTGGCTTGGATCGATCATCCAACTTCTTTAAATTCACTCTTGATGTCTTTACATATGCCGTGCAACCAAAGACCTTCAAGTGGTCAATGTTAGGCTTTCTTCCTTTGAACGCTTCGTAAGGGGTCTTGTCAACCAAGGCTCTAGTCGGAACGCGATTCAACACATAAGTAGCATGTCGAACCGCTTCAGCCCATAAGTTTTGTGGGACTTTCATGGCCTTCATGATACTTCGTGTAGTCTCCATTATGGTTCTATTCCTCCTTTCCACTACCCCATTTTGTTGGGGAGTGTAGGGAGCGGAAAATTGCCGATGTATGCCTTCGCCTTCACAATAGTTATTGAACTCATTTGATGTGAATTCACCCCCTTGATCTGTTCGTAGTGCCTTCACCTTCAATCCACTTTCAATCTCCACCAGGCTCTTGAATCTTTTGAAAGTAGGGAAGGCTTCATCTTTGGTCTTTAGCATGAAGCTCCACATGTATAAATAGATAGAGTCTTTTATTGTAATCGTAAGTTTTCAGTTAATAAAATTCCAGAAAAGAGTCGAGGTGAGTTGACCTCAAAACTTCCTGTGTTTTGTGTTTGCGATTGAACCAAGATAGGGGACTACAATTTGTATATAAATATGATTTATAAAGTTAACCCTCACAAGATCTTTGCAGTTCGCTAACACTGAACCTATAGTAACATGTGTAAACCCTGTAATTGAGACCGTCGATGTTATTTTTTTTATTTGATTGTATAAAGTTTTCAGAACGTTAATTTTGACGATTCAGCGCAACAACGCGCGCGGGTATAACACTAGTGTATATGTATATGTATATGAAACTGGAATAGAAGAAAAAAAGTGAGTAGTACCTCTATGAACCAATCATACAGAGAGAAGAAAAGAGGTTTCCCAAACAAATCAGTAACAGCACCTTCAGCAACAGGCATGGATCCAATACTTCCACCACTCAAGAAATTAGTCAGCAAATTGCTTGCATTATCCAAAACATTCCTACTCTTATTCCTCTTCTCATCTGTACTTGTTGATTGACATCTGCATATCCATCAAACACCACAAACACAAAACATATCCTCTTTCTATCAATTAATCACCTCCGAGGCTCTGATTAACTAACAAATTCGAAATCACTTACCTGATTCGGCATGTTCTCGGAATCGAAGCGAAGCGGTAGGGTTTCGAACCACTTGAAGACGGAAAATCGGTTGGACAGAAGTGGGGGAGTAACGAACAGTTACCGGTGACGGTTGCCATTGCTTTTGAAATCGAATTGATTAGGAGAGTGGATGAATTTGGGGATTATGATTGTAAGATATCAGTGGTGAAGTTTGATGGCCAACCACAATTTTGATCTCAATAACTGAACATTGAGTTCAATGAATTGCAGTGGGAAAGAACTTTTTGCCCAAAATAGGCTTTTTGATAAGTTGGGATAATTGCATGCTTCCACCCCCTGTAATTTTTGTCTTTTTCGAATATTTTCTAAAATTTTGGTTTGTTTTTAGTAGTACTAGATTAATTTTGAAAAGTTAATTCTGTATAACTAGTGTGATGACCCGTGCGTTGTTGTGGCGTCATAAAACCAAACGTTAATAAAAATAAGTATGTCGATCCCTCACGTGTTGTGACTCGCCTCGCGTTTTGCGACGTATACAGGACTCGGTTATTTGAAACTTTGTATAAAAAAAATCAAAAGCATTACGTAAACTCACGCGTTGCAGTTAGAGTATTGATAATATTTAAAACCTTATATAAAAAACCGCTTTATGCTCGCACGTTGCAGCGGGAGACGTAAACTCGTGACAAAAAACTAAATTTTTTTGAGATTGAACCATAGATAAAAAAAAGTATATTATGTCTATAATTTTAAAAAAAGTAATAAAAAACAAAAAAAAAATATGATAGCTCTGAAAAAGGAAAACAAAAAGAAAAAACACAAAAAAAAAAGTTGTTGAGGCAGGAATCGAACCCATAAAAAGCACCAGAACTCTACCAACCCCACCAAAGGCACCATATGATAAAGGAATGGAAATGAAATATAAACATAGAACGATAGCTTTGTCGGTGGCTTCTGATACGTACATGATGTCACATGTCCAGCCTCTCATCTTCAATCCATGCATACACATGGGACGTGGGTGCTGTATTCATGCAACTTGTTTTCTTTATTTAGTTACTTGCTTTGCATTAGTATTCAGTTATCTAGTTAGTGGTTTAGTGGAATACCCATCTTTTATTTCGGTTAATTCTGGTTCGTTTTCCCTCCGTGTTTGTAAGCCTTAAAAGGCCTTTTAGTTCTTGAGAATATTAAGCAGAAAATTGATTCAAGTTTAGTGTCTCTAATCCTCTCTAATTCTTGGAGTCTAACCCGCTCAAAGGGTCTCTATCTTGGAGTCTAACCCGCTCAACGGGTCCCTATCAGCTTCCCGTTGGCCACCGACATTGCTTTTTAAGGTTAAGAGAATTTATGTAATTTTAAAGAGATCATGGGTTTTAAGTAATTTTCTAAGGTGATTTTTTTATTGAGTAAATTACTATTTAAGTCTTTGATGTTTGTTTATTTTAACCATCTGAGTCCCTTATGTTTCAAAACCTTGATTTACACTCTGGCCATTTATTTTTTACTCCATTTGAGTCCAAATTGCTAAAGTCGTTATATTTAACAGTTAATTTTTTTCTAAAATGATCAAAACACTCTCAGTTACTCAAATGGTTAAAAATGCCTTCATTTTAACAAAAGTTAGTGTTAATACCCAAAGTCGTTACAAAATTAAAAACACAAAACTCAAACCTGTTACTTTAAACTCGTAGTAGCCGAACATGTTACTTTCGCCAAACTACATGGACTATCTGTGTAATTAACTCATCTTATTATGATTTTAGAATATGTATTTTAATCTCTCTAATTTTCACAATGTATTCATGTTGTTGGTTAAGCCTTTATCTTGATCATTGAATGTTAACTTCATCCTTGTATAACCACCACTTTGAATCCATGACCTTCTCAAACATTGATGTTCCAAGAGGTTTTTACTCTACCATCGGTCCACATTGTGGTTTGTTGATTACACATTCTTGATAACTTGATTTGCTTATGACTTTGTAGTTTGTCGATCATGCACACTTGATAACTTGAGTGTTTAGAACATGTATGTGATATATAATCATTTGTTATTAGCACAAGATAATACAAGTTAATTACCTTTGTCATTATCAAAACAAGGGATTAATGATTTTCAAAGCATTGTTTTCAAAACAAAATCTATCGATGACTTCATCAATTCGGAGTTTTAGAGTCAAGTTGTATAAATGATTAAATGTCACCGTCTAACGTATAAATCTTAAGAATATTAATTGTCTCAATTAATTCAGTCTTTTAACAGTATAAAAATCTAACTGAATCGTACCGGACCGACCTGACCCGACCCGACCCTGATTCGACCGTGATTTTACAATAGCTCTTTTACAAGAAAATGACATAACATTATATTACTAATGGAGAAGTTCAAGGGCTTTCAACATCATCTCTTTAAACCTAACCACATCAACCTTCACATCTTGTTTATCCATATATACCGATCTATAAGCCTCCCAACCTTTCCTTTTTATCGAATACGGATCCTCAAACACTGAATGGTTAAGTGGATACTGGTCTATTAACGTGCTCTCCACTTCACTTACCTTGTACTCCAAGTAACCCAATCCCATCCCCATTGCAGGCTCTCCATAAAACGTCTTAGCCATCCACTCCATATTCCCCAACGGAACCACTTGTATAACCACACCATTTTCAGGCATAAACACCATGTTAGTTAGCCCCGCGCCATGAACTCCCATCATCACATCACACGAGTTCACTAGCCGCGAAATCTTGTTATGATTCGCGTTCATCTCCGTCACTATCACCTCGAATCCCGCCTCTTTTGCTAGAGTAACCACTTCTTTAACGTTTATAAAAGCTCGGGTTTTGACCCTTGAAACTATTAAGAGCCTTGGCCGCCTTCTAGTCGAGCCGTTGGTTAGCTTTATCGCGGTAGCCCGCTCCAACGAGTAAGAATTTCTTAAAAACTTTGTGAAATCCTTCATTGAACCCGTGTTTAGCTCTTTCCAATCGTGTTTTTCGAGCCCGATTATCATACATGGAAAGCAATGTACTTCGTTTTCGCGATCGATGTCGATAATTTCATAATTTGATAGTTTGTTTAAAATTTCTTGGAATTTGCCTATCCACCGCGGGTTTTTATTCGCCACGAGAAACCGCACTTGTCGGTTGAACTTCCGGGAAGTTGCGTATAGCGGGATGATGGTGTCCGAGAACGCGTGAAAGGTGTTCCCGCTGTACCCGCCAACCGAGAAAACCACGGCGGGTACATTGTGAGTTTTGGTGCATTCGGGCATGGGCTCAGCTTGTTTATGGATCGTTTTTATGGTGAAATTTGTAATGTTTTGCATCGCGCCATTGTCTCCTTTTCGTACGTACGGCTTTATTGTCCACGACGAGTTTACGGATACCGATGTTGACACGGAAATGGTTGAGGAACTCCCGTGAATCCTTATGTCTCCGGTCATCTCGCACGTATCTGATCTTCGTTTCGTTGTGTTGCACACTAGCTTTGTTTCCTTTGTTTCAACATCTAGAGGTCATCATGATGGAGAAAGATTCAAAGTCAATATTTTTATGTCTCGTTGACTATCTTTATAGCTTCTTAAAAGTTAACCATTTTAACCAACATGTGAATAATATCTAATGATCTTTACAAATTTAAATACTATTAGGTTTTTGCCAACTATAATATAAGTACTTTAACTACCATGTTATTACTCTTTTTGAAACAAGATAAAATCACATTTATGCGTTTAATGAATCGCACCGCGGTCACACAAGAAACCGTCCGGTGTTGTTGAGTCTATGTCTTTATTTAACTGGTCAGATCGATAAAACCGACAAAATAAACTTGATAGTTGGACTCGACTTCAAAAGTTTTTATTTTCTATATCTATTTCATTCCAAAATCTTATTTTGTGATTCATTTACTACTTTAGATTTATATATATATATATATATATTTTAGTGCTAGATACTTTTATTAACATTATACATTCACAACAAAAAAATACATTATAAATTCACACAAAAAATAAAATGTTTTCATAATTTGTTTTAAATTTTACACACATATGTATACACATATATTTAAAATTTTAAATTATTTATGACGTTATTGGGTTTTTGAACCGATCCGAATAGTAGACCAGTAAGGCGACAGGTTGAGGAACAATTTTGTTATAAAAATATTAAATTATCAGGTATATTTATAAAATATTAGTAGGATAAAAATCTCATGAAAAAAGTTCGTAAATACATGTTATTTAAGGACTCATTAGACCAACTTTTTTTATTTAAAAAAAAAAACTCAATATCGATGTATACATAACATATAGTATAACCGAATCATTCGTATCTAGCTTGTTGAAAATATATAATTTATGGTTGTTAGCTTTACCAACAACATAATGTCGTTTAATATAATATATTAAAGAACGAATATATCACTAGTAAATGATTATTTATATGTATATACATGCATTTGACAAATAAAAAATATACAATCTTTTCTTATAATTTGGTTAAATTAAAACAAATATTAGAGTTAATTACACAGATAGTCCATGTGGTTTATGAAAAGTAACATATTTGTGTATTATGTTTTCAATTTTGTAACAAGTTTGAGTATTAAGACTAATTGACGTTAGTTTTCTGTTAACTAAGAGTGAAATGACCTTTTCTACTTGCAACTTGAAACTCTTTGTAATACTAACATTTATACTTACATAGTCGCACGGTTGTTACGTCGTTAACCATCACTGATTTGAGTTCCCCGAGTATCATCAATCTCAATTGTACTACAAAGAGCAAGCGAATTTTATTAAGTACATAACATTTTATTTATTCAACCCGGCAATACACTGGGTTTCTAACCTAGTTTTAGTATATATTAAAGTTCATAAACTTTTTAAAACACACGTATTTATGAAATAGAAAAAAATAACTTTTTACTTCTTAAACGGGTTAAATTAAGTGATAAGAAACATTGACCGAGAATATGTTTGATTATATAATATAACTTTCTACAGAAATAGTTTATATTAGTTTATATGACATCCACATCAAGAAAAGGTTGTGTATACGGCCTACACATAGGTAACGATTGTCTTACATTTTTACAAAAAAAAATCACAAATACTTGTATTTAAACAACTTCAGAGACTTTAATATACTTGGGCCAAGAGATTTTTTGTGCAAAATGATAAAATATGTTTTTTTAACGATTTTAACAATAAGAAGTATCACTTTATATATGTACAATTATACGTGTTTGTGCGCGTTTAAGTTCTCACTCTTGAATGAGCGCACATCTTGTATTGCACCGAGCTACGACCGGAGGAATATCAGAAATTTCCCGATAACGTTTAATTTAGAAGGACTTACAAACAAATGGAGGGCCGGGGTGAAACGTGAACACGATACACAAGCAACATGTGACCACGATGCAATTAACCAAGGCACCATATCCGAATCGTTTCCGGTCGTGTTGACCGAAGCTTCTAGCAAATATATCATGGTATTTCATTTTATGGTCTTATATAAAGTTGCCAATTTGCTAGTGATCAAAGCTATAAACCATATATGTCTGAATTTCTGCAATATATATGCAACTTAAAAGGCCTGCAAGAAAGAATAACGAGGCATTTGTTTTATGAGAGATTGCTCCCCACGATTTCAGTATCTAATAGTTGACTTCTTTAGCCTACCCTCGGATATACACTGGTTTTATATGTATTAATAAAATGATTTGTTAGTTACGTATTTATAAATTGGTAAACTTCTGGATATTTTTTATTCGTTTAACTTGGTAATATTAGATTATAAATGAATTATTTGGCATATGAATGTGTGTCGGTCCCTTAAGGATATGACAACATATCAATAACAATACTCAAAATAATTGTAGAGGGGTTTGGATAATAATAATGAATATAATTTGCAAACTTTTTCAATGTTGGCTAGTTTATTGATAAGTTAGAGGGTGTGTTTGGTATACAGAATTTGTTGGAATTGGAATCTGAATTCCATTCTTAAAATATTTGATTGAGAAAGGAATTGGAATTAATTTTCTCAAATTACATCAAACGGGGGATTTCAAATTACTTCCAAATTTTGACTGAATTCACCAAAAGAAAATGAAATCTCCGACCATTTACCGTTGTCGCATCCGCCCTCCAACCCCGTGTGGCCGCCAACCCCGCCACACCACCACCCCGGCCGCCGCCTCCGCTGACCCATTGCCGCCACCCCCGACCACCCCTTGCCGCCACCACCCCTTACCACCGCCCCACTGTTACCAGGTTCCCAGATGGTAGCCTAGAATTGTTTGCATTCTGGATACGAACAAAAAGATTCAAACATGAAACCATGAATATACATAGATACATTCACAAACATCCTATATATATACATTGTGGATACCAACAACAACATGCAAACATCACAAATTGTAATATACGTACATACATGAATGATGAAGATACATACATGTTGTATTATATATAAACATATATACATAATCACGAAGCTGTATCTATACATACATACATACATGAACGATGAAGATGCAAACATGAAGCCATAGATGGGTTGGAGTGTTGGACTTGGGTTGGGCCTGGATGCAAATATAATGTTAACATGTCACTAACGGGTCTTAACAAGTTAACATGTCTTTAACTTGTTTAGACGCGAAATTAACCGTGTCTTAGCGTGTTGACCGGTTTAAGAGACGAAACATGTTATGTTCAAACACGAGGCATGTTAAATACGTGTCGTGTCGTTTTAACGGGTCCGTATCAGAAATTGTCAGCCCTACACAAACATGCATAGATAAACTGTATTATACATAAATAAATGAACGAGGAAGATACAAACATGAAACCATTTATAATATACAGTATGGTTTCGGCTCCAGTTATTTCAGTTTCGGTTCCCGGTTCCAGGTCCAGTGCCCTTTGCACAGTCCTAGTGGTCGGTGCCAACAACGAGTGGTTGGTAGTGACGGGGTGGTCGGTGAGAGCAGTGGCATTAGGGGGGGGCAACGACGTTCGGTAGGTGGTGGTCATGGTAATATATTTAAATTCCTTTATGAGTGTTTTGTCACTCAACCAGTTGATTAGGAAATCAAATTCTTTTAATAGATCCTAATTCCTTTAAGTTCCATTAATAAATGTATCAACCAAACACTTTTTGGATTTTTAAAGACATCTTTTAAGTTCCAATTTCAAAACATTATGTGAACTAAACGCCCCTAAGTATTTTTGAAAAACAAGAATATGACACACCAATCTAAACAAGCCCACAAACTAAGGCTATCCGTAATTGATCTATGAAAGTTAGCATGATCCATCGTGGCGGCATTTAGGGGCACGGAACACCGCCACCTGTGACGTGAAAGATTGAAAGGTGTTGTGGGGCTTAAGGCATGAGGGGGTTCATGGAAAAATGGGAAGAACCTACGAAACCAACACCAAATCATATTCTCCCAACTCATAATTTATGTTTCTTGTTTTAATTAAATATTTAGTTTAGGAATTAATTTGGCTTTTCTCAAATAACCCATGCTTGGTAATTATTTAAAAAATGAAATACACGAATTTATTTATTTTATTTTTCTGAACATCCATGTATAAGTTTTAACGAAAATGGAGTTGTTTTCAAAAAAAAATATTTTTCGTCACATAAGTGGTTTTGTAATGTGTTTGGATCGACATTTCAAATAATAAATAATTGTTTTAAAAAATAAATATCAGTTATTTATAAAAATTAACAAAATGAAATAAAAAAATCGCTCGTTAATGTTGGGCGTGAAACCATTATATAGCTTAATAATCTTGTCAATTGATTGTCTCTGTTCTCATGTGACACATTTTTTTGGTGAAACCACTACTGTCTACAGATAGCCTAACAAACGTGTATACCTAGAAAGATAACTTAAAAAGAAATTGACACGTGTACTTTCTCGAATGCGTTAAATGTGCGTTATACCCTTTTTGTTAAAGGAGATAAAGCATTATGCTTTGTATAGAGCATGTTTTGATCTTTTGTCGTACCTTTGATATGCTTTTGATTAGGAGATATTCGAAGATCGCCGATTTGTTGTTAGGCGTTGAACACATCATTGCTTCCACTTTCCTCATGTTGTCTTTGACTTTTCTAAATGATCTTCTCGGAAATTGGATCGGAACACAATTCCCTTGTATTAGAGTTTACATTTTAAGTCCAACACTAATAACAGATAATCATCATTCTACTCTAATACTCTCATCATTGTTTGTTTAAGATGAGCATTGGATTAGTTATCATGTTACAATTTGTAACATCTAACTCTTTATGCTATCATCATTGTTTGTTTATTTTGTAACATCTAACTCTTTATGCAATCATCATTGTTTGTGTATCAGTATAAATAGAACATGAGTAACTCAGATACAATTTATAACATCTAACTCTTTATATCAACCAAATTTGTTCGTTTTACCTACAAGAAGCACACAAATTTGTTTATATTCATCCAAGCTAAAACTTTTCAGAAAATCACTTGACCTAAATAGGCTTAAGTGCTCAACTCTTCCATATGTACAAAAAGATATAAAAGGATACATATGTATGTAGAGAAGGGTTTAAATGATAATCACTTTTTTATACGATAACCGTGATAAATACTCTTAAACAATCACATAGTTTATAAATTATTTTTTTCTTTTAATTGTTAAATAATCTTTGAACATATATCTTGAATATAAATACGGAATGATGTGTCTTACATATACATATCACATAATCTTACATGTACGTGACACATAGTGTTACATATATGTTACACTAACAGAATTATAATTGTTACATATACGTAACACTATGTTTGAGAGTGTTTATCATTATTATCACATAAATATTGTTTATCATTTGAACCGCACCCCATGTATGTATCCATAGTAACTATGAATATTTAAAAATATCAAAAAAGTAACGATTCAATGTAAAAGAATTATTTTAGGATGTTCAAACATATTTTTTCTTGATTTTATATAATGTAATTAAATTCATACTTTAATTTTTATAAAGTAGTTTTAATATAGCAAGTAACTTTTTTTATAGATAAATAAATAAATAACTGACTTTAACATATAGTATTTTATATTTATCACGTACATGAAATGTTATAAGAGGAAGGAGTATACCCGTGTGATTGTGGTATGGTATGATAATAAAGTGCACGTCACGTGGCACCAATTCACTACCTTCATTATCACATCATCCATCACTTGGTAAAGGGTATACCTAAATGATTGTGGTGGTGTGATAATTAAATGGTAAAGATGATAATTTTCATTTAACGGTAACATATTTTGCCGTAAAATGAGTAGAATTCGCCCGTGAAAAAAATCTTATGAAAATAAGAATTGATTCATATTACTTGGACACGAGCATAATGAAATAGTATATACCGAAACAACCTAAAAAGGAGTAATCCAAACACTTTCATTTGGCATCCAATCTCCCTACATACAAGTAGTGAGTAGTCCACTAGATTGCTTCACATACACAAATTGCACATATTCCAATATGATATTTTCGAATTTTTGGGATTTATTTATCCAGTATTTAAATAATATAAACAATTAATTGTGGATTCTTTTCATTTTCTATAAAGGTGTTAAAATGTATTTTATAATAATATAATATGAGATAAAGATGGACCACATTTTGTGTGCAAAAATGGATCCCAATTATGGTTTCAACTTTCAACTTCATTAATCTCAATGATTTGTAACACAAGGATCATAAATGTTAACAAAAGATGGCACTTTGTAAGATCCATTAGGAAAATTCATCATCTGTACAATAGTAAGTGGTAACCTACAGTTTCTACATTTAAACATCACTAATCTTTCGTCTCAAACATAAAGTTCCTAGTTCGAGATGAACAAAACAACACAACACCAACAAAATAAAAACTTACACAAGCACTAACCGAAAACATCCATACTGAAATCAGCCCTTCTTCTTTACCCTCTTCATAAGCCCGTTCTGGCTCAGCGGGGCGGGCTTTTGTCTGGCAACCATCACCCGAACCAGAAGACTCCACACATAAATTCGGGTTTCCTGCAAACGCACCCGAAAATCTCCAATACCCTTTTGTCTTGTTAACAATCCCAGAAAAGTAATTGAAAGAAAGATTCAAATGGGTCAAATTCCCTAGACTTGATAAGTTTTCTGGGACTTGACCCGATAACAAATTATGCGATAAATCAAGAATCTTTAAGCTCCACATTGACTGTAAATTCGCGGGAATTTGACCCACAAGAAAGTTGTGAGACAAATTTAGGTACTCCAAACCGTGCAGATTAAAAAGCCCGTCTGGGATTTGCCCACGTAACATGTTATCTGATAAATCAATCATAACCGTTGATGACAAGTTGTAATTCAGATGCAAATCATCACCCATAACCACAGATAGTTTACTATCTAACAATGGCACTTTAGGGTTTCCTTTATTAAAGTTACCATTGTTAAAATGCAAACTAACATTAAAAATACCATCAGGGATGTTGCCAGAAAACATGTTGCCAGACAGATCGATCGTTTGGATTGCTTCAAACATGAAAATCCAACTTGCAAGAGGCCCATTGAATTTGTTGTGAGCAAGAGAAAGATATCTGAGGTTTGACCATTTGGTCAACGCATCATTAACAGGCCCCGAGAGATTGTTATAGCTTAAATCTACAACCTCTAATGACTTACATCCTGCTAAAGTCAACGGGATTTGACCGGAAATCTTGTTGTTGCTGACATCAAGAATCTTTAAACTATCCAATGCATCAAGCTCGGGTTGGAGTTCACCCGAAAGATTGTTGTTGTTGAGAATTAACGCGAGCAGTTGAAAACAACCAACAAAGTTCAAAGGGATTGAACCCGATAACGAATTTTGAGATAAATCAATCACTTGAAGATACGTTAAATTCCCAATTCTTGATGGGATTTCACCCGTAAGCAGATTATGTGAAAGAAACAAAGCTTGTAAGCTTTTCAATTCTGTAAAATCTAACGGGATATCACCAGAAAACTGGTTATGCGAAAGATCCAAAACAATCAGACCCGATTTTTCCGATGATTCAAGAATCTTTTTAGGCAGATAACCCGACAACCGATTGTAACTCAAGTCCATTACAATCAACCTATTGGAAAACACGAATCTTGGAGAAATTTCATAGCTTAACTGATTGGACGATAAGTTAAGATGTGTCAAAGCACGTAGCGAAGAAACACAAGTCGGAATCCCCCCTTCAAGTGAGTTTTCAGCTAAATTTAGCAGCGAAAGCGAGTCAATCGATGATGACAAGCACGGTAAGGTACCCGAAAACGAATTTGACTCAAGATTAAGATGCTCTAAAGACTGACCGAAATCAGGAAGGTTACCAGACAAATTATTATGAGATAAATCCAAAAACTTGAGTGATTTTAAATACAATAAACCTTCTGGTATCTCCCCATGAAATGAATTATACCCTAATTCAAGTTTTTGCAGCTTCAAAGAGAAATTCCCAATCCAATAAGGAAGCATTTCATCAAACATGTTGTGTGCAAAATCAAGATTAGTTAACCTACTCAACTTCATGAGTGTGTTAGGGATAGCACCACTAAACATATTATAACTAAGATCCAAAATTTTCAAATTCCAAAAGTACCCAAAACAAGCTGGAATGGGGCCATCAAGATTATTACGAGACAAATTTAGGGTTTCAAGGGAAGAGAGTTTACACAAGCTGGAATGAAGTTGACCGGATAAATTGAACCCAGTGAGGTTGAGTGCAAGCACCCTCCCATTCCATCTCGAGCAACCAACCCCGGTCCAGTTTACACAACCCGACCCGACCCAAACCAGTCTCTGACCCGGGTCACGGACCTGTGATTTAAACATAAGAAGTGCAGCTTTGTCTTGTATGTTCAGAGACATTTCGTCGAACATTTTATCTTCATTACCAACTGAAGTCGAAATTGATGGAAACGAGAGAAGCAACACCATGAACAGATGCAAAAACCTTGATTCGAAGATTCTGCATCTTGTTTCCATTGATTTGAAGATGAGATGGCTTCAGATTCCCCAAAAAGACGCGAAATTCAAGAACGAACGACGAGGGTTTTCATCTTTCAGAAACTAGCAAGAAAGATGAAATAAAATTGGGTAAATTCCTAACAAATGATGCGAGTTTGACAGGGGTTTTGTGTTGATGAACGACATTAAAGATTAAGAATGCAGAAGGAAGAATGAAAAGGCAAACATTCTGGAGGCAAGTGTGAAGCTTTTACAACTTTATTTACTTGTTCATATAACCTTTTGATAAGCGTGAAAAAATCTCTGTCGAGGCATCTTTCGATTTGCCTACTTTTTACACGCGTGGTTGCACGCTCTTTCATAAGATTTCCCTTTTTTGTATTTTGTTTTGGGGAATAAAATTTTTAAAGATTTAACGAGTTGATTAAATAATAATGCTGTCTTCTTTTCATGCTTTACTTTATTTTGGGTTTTTAAATCATGTTTTTATTGATAAAAAAGATTTTGTAGGTGGTAAAATAATAAGACTGGTAAAAAGTATTAGGTAAAGACAATCGAATTATATGGTAGTAAGATTGAATTTTGTGGTGGTTTAGTAATAAATTATGCAATTCTATCATTGTTGTATAGGACCTGTGAAAATAGTGTGTAATGAGTTACTGAGTTTGATCACTCTTACACACAAAACCACTAGAGACTGTGCCCACGCCCTTGCTCAAGCGACAGGTGCAAATTGCCTAAAAGTTTTGAACTAAATGTGATGTCTAACTACGGATGGAAAAATAACCCGAGCTCGACGGGTATAGCTGAAACCTGAAACATTCGGGACGGGTATACCCGAAACCCGACGGGTACGGGGCCGGGTATTGGATTAATTTTAAAAATTTTCACGGGTATGGGATTAGGTGATACTCTGTCCGATTACGAGAAACCACGTACCCGTTTACCCGAATCATATACCCAAAAAATTTTAATTTTTATTTTTACTTTACAGATGCTTATTAATGCTTCATTTTAGTAGGTTTATTTTATGGAAAATTAAATTTTCTTTTGCAATATGTATTTATAAATATAAAAAATAGAGTCATAGAAAAGTACACGACACATACCCGACGGGTATTGGCCGATACCCGCAAAATAACCCGATACTAACGGGTATGTCCGATACCCGACGAGTAATTATCCGACACAAACCTGACGGATAATGGGTCGGGTATGGGACATAACTTTACAACCGGGTATGGGTTTAAGATTACCGGTACCCGACCCAAACTCGACTCATTTCCATCCCTATGTCTGACTTAATCATGTGCAATGGCATACCTAGGTAAGTGGTATGGGTCGCCGACCGCATGAAACTTCATTTACTGGTATATATACAATCTAATTTTGACCGACTCTAAGAAATTTCGACACCGACATTAAATAACTTTTGACAACCCTAAATAAATTTTAAGACTTGCCCAATTATTTTAAAATATTAAGTTTTATAAATCAATGCTTAATTCAAAATACAACACACAATATAAAAAATCTAAATAAAAAAGTTTAAAAAAATCTAATAAATATAAACCCTTTACGGCCATTAGTGTTTAAACAATTTTTTTAATTGTATAAGCCCAATAGTCTGTTACTAATTAAATGAGTCATCACTATCACAATAAAACCATCATCGAATAAATGAAATTAGTTTTTTTTTAATGGTGTGGGCTCAACCGACACGTCTCATAAGAGGAGGCTCGTACATCAGTTTACCCATACAACCCCTCAAGGAATTCGAATCTGCAGAGGGTGTTCCTAGTTTTTATGAAGTTCACCTTGTAAGATTCGAACTCATGACCTCCACAGAAGGAAAACCCTTTGGGAAACCCTCCTGACCATCAAGGCAGAATCTTGATGACAATAAATGAAATAAGTTGATGTCTAAAAAAATTATCACTCAATTTAGGTATTTTTTTTAAAAATAATTGATATATTTTTTATTATTTGATTTGATTATATTTTGTAACCTGAACCAGACTAAAATAGTTAATATTTATAGATAGACAACCATCATCAAAAATTTTGACCGTTATAATAAAAGTTTCTAGCTTCATCACAAATAATATGTATTGATTATTTTAAAATATATGTATCAAATTATTAAAAAGACGTTCAATGAATCACACTTATAAAATGTTAATGTCATCTATACTATATAATAAATAAAGGTTTTTGTATGACACGTGTCGACTACATATTCATTCTTATCATTTTTTTCTAGTATCTGTTTCTTATTTAATGCACTTTTATCTTTTAATAATAATATATATTTTAAAAAAATATATTTTTTATACTAATAAAACACATTTATTTTAAATTATATCTTATCATAAGAAACTTTAAAATTTAATTATATAACTTTTATTTTCAATCAAATAGTAAACGAAAGTCAAATTATATTAAATAGTAATTAACGTATTTTCAAAACTCAGTTATATATTAATTTTTACATATTTTGAATTTGTTTTCTATCTTTATTATATGTAATATATTTTTACACATGTAAACTATACACATAAAGATTTAAATTTTTTTATTGATATTTATTTTACCCCGTGTGTAAACACGAGATTTAAACTAGTTTCCTAATATTTAAAAGTGAGTGGACCTCCTATCTTTGTGAAGTAATACTTTTTAACCATCCACTTGAGTTTCTTTCTTCTTTTCATTGGTATAACTAGGGTTGCAAAGTACTCGAAACTAGGGTCGAGCTAGGACACTTAGCTTATAGATAGGTAGCTCAAACTCAGTTTATTTATATTATATATATATATATATATATATATATATATTTATTATAAGTTTTACAATAAAAATTATTTAGTTAATCATTATCATAATTTTATATAATAAAAATTATTTTTTAATTATGTATAATAAATAAACATTATATAAATAATACACTCGTCTAGGCTTGCGAGTCAACTTCAGCTCGATAAATGAAGCCCGGGCTAGGACTCGTTTATCAAACAACCTTATTTTTAAGCTCGAGCTCATGTAAACTCGGCTAGGATTCAAAATTTTACCGAGCCGACCTCAAATAGCTCATGAGCGGCTTAACTCATTTACATCCATATTAACAGATAATCAACTCTGAAATTTGTCAAAACTTTATTTCGAAGAAAAGTAGATTTTAATAAAGAAAACTGAATTAGACTTTTTAATTGTAGTATAAAAGAAGTCTATAATAACCCTAGTCAAAAAAAATCTAGTTTACTATTTGCTTTTTTTAGTTAGTCTTCAAACTTAAAAAAATGTTTGTGATTAGTTTCATTATGACTTATAAGATTGCTATGATTAGCACTAGCTAACCTTGATGCACTAATTTTAACATTTACTCTATAAACAAACCTAATTAGACAAATTGGCCGATAATAAAAGCTTGTAACGAGCCATTCTTTTTTGGAATGAAAACAATAGAAGAGGGACTACCGACTCTACATCCCTTTGCATGGTGGCTTGAGTCCACCAAAGAGGCCCCAATAATCACACACACAAAATCATCATGAATCAAAAACTTTAAAGGGTTTTGAGCAAAAGATTTTAAGGCTTTAGAAGCAATAGACAGTTATTATAAACTAGCTGATCTTTCCAAAATCGAGTAAGTCATATTCAACCAAAACCATAAAAATTGTTTGCATTAATTGTTATCCATATCTTTATAATATAACTTAAAAAAACACATTTAACTTGACAACTTAAAGATTTTTAAAAATGGTCAAAACTAAGAACAACAATATATTTAAGATATTAAGTTTCAATAAAGTAATGAGTTAGTGAATAGTGTAAGAGTTAAATTTATAAGGGCTGTTTGGTAGCCTCTTAATGACATTAAGAGACTACCTCTTAATTGTTTAAAACTTCTTAATGATTAAGAGATAAGGTGCTATGTAACTTATGAGAACTTACCATTAATAGGTTATGTGACATCCGACATTTCAGGTTATTCCCGACAAACACAAACTCAGGCATATTAATTTTCGTTCATGCATTACACTAAATTAATCCGTTAGTTCACAAATATTCAAGTAAAAGAGGATCGTTAACTCCGTTAGTATTCCCCGTTAAAAATCAGTTAGTAACAGCAGGGGAGTGTTTTGTAATTTCTCAAAACTTGAATGTTTGACTTCTGAAAGTCAAAGGATAGAATTATCACCAATTTGATTTCAAATTCGAAGTTAGAAACTGAATTGACGAATTTCGCGCTCATATCTCGTGTCCCTTAACTCAAACCGACTTATTCCTAGATCTAATTCGCTTATAATCAGTCTTGAACACTAGTTTTTCCCCATTCGAAGCCGTCGCTGCTAATTCATCCCGTACCCCTCGGTTTCGAGCGAATTCATGTTAGATACTTGTATGTTCTTGAACGTTTTTACCTGCTAATCAAAAGCCCTAACATACCTAGCCTTGATTTGTACTCTAATCGATCCAATTTTGAAGTTTTAAATATAAAACCCGTCGAACCCTAACAAGTTTGTAAAACCCGCTCAAACGATCTTCAAAATCAAATTAAATCCATCATTCTACTCGCTTTTTAGTGTATAACAAAACCCATAAATAAATTTTGGATAATACTAAACAAGAAAAACGAATTTGGATCTAGGACAACTGCAATCGATTTTGTTCCTTAAGGATCTCGCAGCATGTACTGTGTATATATTAGGTATCCGCGACTATTCCGCAGTTGTGTAGCCAGACCAGTTAGTAGTGTTGCTTACCTGCAACTGCAGGGTCGCAGGTTCGAGTCCTGGGGTTACCAGTTTTAGTTATTTTCTGTTTTCCAGCTTTGTTTCGGAACCTTTCAGCATTTTTCCAGTTTTTAAACTCCAATAAAACTGTTTTCAGAATTAAATAAAAATCAGAAAAATTATTAAAAACCACCATAAATCTTTATAAATCGAACGTGGTCAATAGTAATTGTTGGAGTATGTTTCGAGAGAAAAATATTATTTTCGTTCTAAAAGAGTATTTTGATAGTTTTGAAAATAATTAAGTTAAGCGTTTATTTTAACTAATTAGATCGAATAAATCGTGTCGACTATATTGGTACATGAAAATATAATAGGGATTAGTTCTTATACGTGGCTTATTTGTGTAGCACTCGTGTAGGACGATACCCTAAATCCTCTTTGTGTAAACTTGTGTGGAATACCCATCATCACTTTCATCTGGTGAGTCTCACGACCCCTCTTTACATATTTCCTTTTTGGGGGAGAAAACATGTACAAACATTTTGATTCTGTATTATTATTATATCGCTTATGTACTAAAGTGCAAACATTACCACTCAAGTCCTTACATCTCGAACCGTTAATATTGTGACATAGCTAGGTAATCTTGAGTAGTACTGCTGGGTTTGACAGGCCCCACCCGCGTTAGTCGCGCTAACTCGACAGGTAGTCGAACGGGTGTAATATTGACCTAAACACTTAGCCATTGTTGTGGTAGACATGGCGGAAGACAAACAAACCAAACAGTCAGCTTCGGTTGCGAACGCTTTAGTTACTTGTTTATAGATTAGCTATATATCGATATAATTATATTTACATTATCGTTCGAACATTCAAACACCTACTTGTTTTATTAAACCTGTGAACTCACCAACCTAGTGTTGACACATTTTAGCATTTTTTCTCAGGTCGCTAAGGTACGAGCACGAGACTAGGGCATGCATGCATTGGAGTCTTATTTATTTTTTCAATCATCGGATTTATTTATTTACTTATTTTAAGTTGCATGGTTTGGGAGCATTTGTTTTGTGCATGAATTTTGTTAAACCTTTTCGCTTCCGCATTTCACATTTACTCGGTATTTAAATTTAATAGTGTTGCATCGTGACTGTGAGCAATACTAGTGTTTTTCTTAAAATCATATAAAGTAGTTCAATGTAACTGATGAATGAGATCCTGTTATGTCACGGGCCTCGCGGTAAAACCCCGCATGTGGATTTTGGGTGTGACAGGTTACCTCTTAACCATTCAGACTTAAAGCTACCTCTTAACCATTAAGAGGCTTTGAACCATTAAGAAGTAGCCTCTTAATGTCATTAAAAGGCTACCAAGTATTCTAAAAATAACATCCGTTTTATAATAAAAAACTAAATGGTTTTGCCACTTGATATCATCACATTACATCTCATAAAATCTTTCCACCAAAATCTCATTTATATCCTCCATTTAATATTTCTATATTTAGTTTTTTTTTAAATTACATAATAAACATTTAACAAATCAATTTATTATTATTACCACTAGTTAACATTTTTTTAAAATTATCCTCAAAAGTGAATATTTAAAAAAAATTAAGAATTAAAAAATAAAAGATTAAAAAAAACGAGTTTTTAAAGTTTTATTATTAAAAAAACTATTTTTTAAAATTTATTATCAAAAAACAAGATTTTTTAATTTTACAAATAAAATTTAAAAATACTACGTTTGTATTTTCAATAAATAAGTGTTAAAATAAAGTTTACTAATATTTAATTAGTATTTTTTAATTAAATTTGATATTTATAAATAATTTTTTTATTTTAATTTATAGATTTTAATACTTAGTTTTTAATAAAATTATAAAACTTGCAAATATTTATTTTAAAAAGTGTATTACATTTTAAGCCTTTTATTTTATTTTTTTTTGTAAATGACGAGAATTGTTTTTTTTTCAAAAAATATGTTTACAAGATTCAATTCTAATTTATTAGTTTTAATTTTTTCATATTTAATTTGGAATTTTAAATTTAATTGTGTCGAAATATTAAGGAATGAAATTTTTTAAATTTAGAGTTTTAAAATTTGAATTTAAAAGACGATATATTGTTGAAATTTAAATTTTATTTGTATCTTTTTTATTATTTTTTAATAAAAGATTTAGTATTAAAAGTTTAACGAGATTTTCCCCATACAACTACAAATAGTGTCTGTCAATCAAAACATCTTGATGATTATTTTGATGAAAGCTTATAATTTCCTGATTTTCTAAATGTACTTACACTATCAAGTTTGTTAAACCATAAATGAGTTTTAAATGTATATATTCCAATTATGATATTAAGAAATATTGATGAAAAAATGGTTTAGGTAATGTAACAAGACTTCAGGTCAAATCATTAGGTAATTGCGTTATAGAAACAGAGATTATATTTGGATACAACATTGGTTATCATAATTTTATCCCTATAATTAGGTTAACATATTCAGACAAAATAATTTCATCAAAACTTTAAATAAGAAAATATACAATTGTTATATGTTTTTCAATGACCATGAATAAAAGTTTAGGACAACCACTTTTAAATGTTGGTTTGTATTGAAAGATCCAATGTTTACTAATTATCAGTTGTATGTTGTATTATCAAGAGTTAAAAGTAGAGATGGACTCAAACTATTAATCTTTGGTAAATATGAAAAAATTACCAATACCATGTCAAATATTGCATACAATGAAGTATTTCCAAATTTGTAAATAATCGTTATAAGGTTTCATTTGACATTTAATTTAATGTATTGTAAAAAGTACACAACTTATGAAATGTATTTCCATGTATTTTTTGATGTTGTGATTACTCTCGTCCATATAATCTTAACGTGTAACAAAATGAAAAGTTACAAATACAATATCATATTTGTATAAAAAAGTTGTTAAGATATTTATCAATATAATCTTAACGTTTCATCTCGTGTAACACACGTGTTTAAAACTACTAACTAATATGAAGAATATAAGACCATTGCATTCAAGATTAAAATGAAGACCTCATAATTAACTGTGTTGCAGTAACTGGGTTTTGAACACAACTCATATTGAAACATAGGGAAAAAAAAAGAATGTCGTAAAAGTATATTTATAATTTTATAAAACGTTATACATCTAAAAATTATAAAGTTACATTTTAAAATAAGATAAAACTGAAATCTTATTATGATTTTAAAAAATGTAATAAATTATTCAAATGAGAAAATTATATTTTATATATATAATTATTTAAAATTAATATTATTTAATAGGAGAGAGAGATACGAGAAAATAAAAAATTTTATAACTTAAATTATAAAAGATCATTATCACTTAATAGAAAAAAGAGGCGAGAAACAAAAATTTAGACTTTACCACAAGTCGACGCGTGGTGGATAAAGTTATTGATTTATTATAATAAAGATTTAATAATTATAAATAACAAATAACGAAAATTTAAAAATTATAAAGTTACATTTTAAAATAAGATATAACTGAAATCTTATCATGATTTCGTAAGTTTTAATAAATTATTCGAATGAGAAGATTTATATTTTATATATATAATTATTTAAAATCATTATTATTTAATAAGAGTGACAAAGACGAGAAACAAAAGAAATTATAACTTAAATTATATATGATCATTATCACTTAATAGAAGAGAGAGGCGTGAAACAAAAATTTATACTTTACCACAAGTTGACTTCGACACGTGGTGGATAAAATTATTTATTTATTATAATAAAGATTTAGTATGTAACTAATTTATTATATTAATAAAAATGATTATAAAAAGCATACTCGTTTAGACTCGTGGTCTAGAAAAGTTTCGTAGATGAAACTTGACTCGTTTATTAAATAAGGTCAAATTTAGACTCCATCTCATTTGAGATTGGCTACATTAGAGCTTTTATAGTATTAGTGAGTCAATTTCGAGTAGCTCACGGAAGTCATGTGTGTCTCGGCTCCTTAACGCCCTTCGTTCAAACCCAATGCCATACTGGAAAAAGAGAATGCAAAGTCACTCTTGAAGGGCATCCATCTTGGGGAGCAAGACTCGGCACCATGTAGTATATAATAAGAGGAAATTCAAATAAAAAGTCTATTTTGTCAACAAAAAATAGATAAAAATGATTTGAAAAATGAAACGTGACAACTCTAAGGAACTCCGATTTAACTCATTATGGCGGCGTTAAGATAAATTCCCTCTTTTTGATCATAAGTAAAAGTCATATTGGATTTTAATAATTAATACTATTACCCTATTGGTTGATAATAATCCATATTATCAATTTGACAGGTCGCAATTTTAATTTTCACTATTGTTATCAATAGCAGCATCAGTAAAATAATCATTATAACTTTACGTTCAATTTACACTTGATTTGACTCAAAATGATGAATTTAAGCGAAATGTAGAAACGTACAAGTGAAATCGAGTGGAAATTAAATATAGCTGGAGCGTAATTGACAACAAAAAGAGGAAATTAGAACTATCACCGCCTAAATTGATTTAGGAATTATTATCGTCCAATATATTATAGTTTGAATTATTATAATTTAATTTTCCTAATTAAAATCATAACACAAGCACATTTTTTTTCCACAAATAGGCATATCCAATCCCAAAAATGGCTGTATATCTTTTTTATAAGACACTATAGAAGATTCGGATGACAAGTGTTTGATAGTTAATATTATTTAAATAACTAAATAACATATTTCATACAAAACAATTGTAAAGCATTTTAAACTTTCAAAAATATTTTCATAAAGTTAGGAATGGTGTTATTCTCCAACCTCATTATATATAGCTTGTAACATATTTTTTACTAACTAAAAACAGAAGCATTCAAATAAATTTTTAACACAAATTTTCTCATATGATTTAATCTTATTATTATATATAATTTATATAAATATATAAATATTAATAAAATATAAATTGCAGGGATTTGTGCATTGAACGTGAACACTTGCGATTAATGCCTATTCATTATTTAATTGCAAAACTCCTTTTTTGGATGCCGCTTGTGTATTTCACGCTACGTTTTAATTTTTACATTATTTATTTATATAAAAAGTGATAGGTTAAATATATTGTTAATTCTTATATATGAAATTTACTCGGTAAAAATGTTTAGATTTAGCAATTAATAAACATAGTAATAAGTTAACACATGTCGTTTTCTATTTAAACAAAAAACAAATATTCATGCCAATTTTATAATCAATCATTATCTATACTAATAAATAAAGGTTTAAAATGGACACGTGTCATTTTCTCGTGCCTCCTCACATTTGTTTTCCATCCTCTCTCTCCTAATAAATGCGCCTCTATTTTATTAAATAATAATGATATTATAAATATATTATTAAAGATGAATACTAATTATATTAAATAAGAATATATAATAGATTATCAAAATATAACTAATTAAAGAAAAATACTAATTTGTTATATATACACATTTCCACTTGATATATCTCGAGACGATCATAATAGTCTGACAAGTTAAGACGTATTTACAAATTTATAAGTTTTATCTTTTATAATATACACGAGATTCTAACCTAGTATACAAATATAAGTGACGTTTTGGAGTTTTCAAATTATTTTACAGTATATCTTATTAAATATTGCAACTATATTTCATACTGTTTATAAATTTATTAAATAAATGTTTAATTTAATTATTGATACATGTCCAACAAAATGAATAATTTCTTTAATCATGATATTCTATTACAAATAAATCAATTTATTTAACATATTCAAACTTAAACAATAACATATATCATATTGATTTTTTAAGTATTAATTTTTTTAATTAAAAATTAAATATTGACGATCATTGCGAATAATTACAATTAGAAATTAAGAATGTATATGAGTCAAGCCGCTCGAGATGAATCACTAAAAGCTCGAACTGAACCAGACTTAAATGAGGGCTTGAGCTCTTTTAATAAATGAGCTCGAGCCTGAGTTCCATATCTGACATAAACTACAATCATGAGCCTAAAGAAGTCTACTATCTATATATATAAAAATAAAATAGTTTTTATTTAATATAATAAGTATGTAAATACATAAAAAGTTATTATATATATCATTACACAAAAATAACTAAATAATATAAATCATATTATATATAAATGTATAAAAAACTATTATACATAAATAATTAATAGGTAATAAGCCAGTTGAAATCAAGTGGAGTTCGAGTTTAAAAACTATTTACGAGCCACTTAACTCAAGGTCTCCTCAGTCAAATAAACCAACATTGAGTTTAAATAAACAATAATTCGGGTCACGTAGTTTAAACCTTTAGTTAAAGAGTATAGAAAAGGGAAATTACATAGACTTCAACCCCTTACTATTTAGACATAAGATGTTATACAAGTCAAATGAGTTATGAATTTTTTTATATGTATCTTATGATTTGTGTTCTTTTCCCTTATATGAGACGTGTGACACAAAGCTATAAGGGTTGTATAGCTTTTTGACCGACACAAAATCAACTAATTTATTTTCTCATCAACTTTACGACTCATATGATAACGTCACCTAATATATATTTATTAGGAGTTTCTAACAATTCATTTTATATTAGATAATGATTGGTTATAGAAATGACACTTCACCCTCAATTTTTAATCTTAATTTTTTTAAAATTAATGTATAGAAAAATGTTTTCAATCTCATTTGCCTTCTACACATCCATCCTCATCATATATACGTTACCGTTGACCTTTTAAATTATTATTTTTTAAAATATTAACCTCACCAAATACCCCCCTACCCCCCTCCTACAACCCCCCAAATATGGCCAACCAAAACCCCCACTTCCTTCAATTTCAAAATTCCCTGAAGAAAACATGAACACCACGGCGGCGCCGGCGGCTGATTCCGACGGCTTTCTTGGATCACAAAACATCGGCGGTTTCGGGTACGGTATCGGAATATCATTCGGTATACTTTTGCTCATCATCACAATCACCTTGGCGTCTTATTATTGTACTAGAAGTACACAATCATCATCACCATCATCAAACAACGGGCGGAGGCGGGGTGGTGGGGGGTCAATCACTACCCAACCCGACTCCGCCCATTGCATGATTGACATGGGTCTTGATGAGGCGACCCTCTTGAGCTACCCGGTTATGATCTATTCGGATGTCAAAATCAAAAGAAAAGACTCGGGTTCTTCGTGTTGTTCGATTTGTTTGGCTGATTACAAAGGCAAAGATTTGCTTAGAGAGCTTCCCGATTGCGGTCATCTTTTTCATATAAAATGTGTTGATCCGTGGCTACGGTTGAACCCGACATGCCCAAATTGTCGAACGTCCCCGTTGCCAACGCCACTCTCGACCCCGTTAGCCGAGGTTGTCCCGCTCACCCTAATGAGAGATTGATTCATTTTGATATGAATCAATTTTGTTAATCCGACTACATCAGTCGGATTAATACATTTGTATAGTGTTTTGGCATTAAGTTTCAAGCTATTTTTTTTATCATAGTATATTTTAAAGCAATTATTCAAATTCTATCACAAGTTTTTTTTTTGTCATGTACATATAACTATATAAGCGATCATGTAAATTTATTTTGCATTAATTGTCATATTATGATGTGTGTTTTGGACTAACTTAAGCTATAAAAAAATGTTTTTTAAAACCGGATAAGATCAGTTTGGCTATCAGTTCAGTTACGCTTTAATGGATCGCGTTATAATGAGTCAGTTAGTGGAAATTGTTGATATTTGCCTCCTCCCGGTAGACTGGTTGAGGTATTGAATAGTAGTGCCGATGGTTTGACACTTAATCCGGTTTTCAAATCATTACCTTAAATTTCTTTATTTTTCTTGTATTTTTATGCTTTCCAAAGGAGTTTTTTAGGGTTCTATAAAATTACTATAAAGCCCTTGAGTAAGTTGGTAATATTCTTAGTCGTATATGTCAACTAAAGGATATTCCTAGTTCTTTTCTTCCCTTGGGGAAGAACCAACCTCTTGCTTGGCAAATGCTTCAATCCAAACTAAGAAAACAAGGGTATAATTGGAATGAAATTTGTTCGGTCGATATATATATAATCTATTGATTTTCTAACTTTAATCATGTATTTGTATGTACAAAAGTAATAATATCAATACAATTTATTGATTCCTCACAGGGGCGGGGAGGGTGACCGTCCGGGGCCCGGTCTCCTAAGGGGCCCGTAGTTTAAAAATAAATTATATATTATATATACTAGTTTAGATCCCGTGTCTACACACGAGGTGAAAAATATAAGTATTTAAAAATTTTAAATCTTTATGTATATATTTTAAATGTGTAAAAATATATTACATATAGTAAGGATAGAAACAAACTCAAAATATGTAAAAATTAATATATAATTGGGTTTCGAAAATACGTTAATTATTATTTAATATAATTTGAGTTTCATTTACTTGTTGATTGAAATAAAAGTTAAATAATTAAATTTTAAAGTTTCTTATAATAAGTGATAGTTTTAAAATAAATGTGTTTTATTAATAAATATAATTACTACTTTCTTTAAATATATATTATTATTAAAAGATAGAAGTACATTAAACAAGAAAGAGAGACGGGAAAAAAATGGTGAGAATGAATATAGAGGCGACATGTGGCACTAAAAAACCTTTATTTATTATATAATATAGATTTTTATAAAAGGCCCAACTTGTTTTATCTATTTATCTTGTTAACCCACTTAAAAATTAAAAAAGACTCACTACTTCTATTATTCAGTTATCCTATTAACTCACTTATAAATTAAAAAAGACCCACTGGATTTTCAAACTTATTAAAAAATAACAAAATAAGTGGGCTGGAGCGGGTAGGGAACTCAGAAGACGAAGGAGGCAAGAACGGTAGTCGGCAGTGCAATTCATTTTTCGTTATGTATGATCGTCAATCGTTATTCGTTTGTTGTAGTTTTTAATTATGCCATTATAAGCTTATATTATAGGGCCCGCTTTTTTTAACATGTCCCGGACCCAAAAAGTTTTAAGGATTCTCGGGACCGGCCCTGATTTCTCATATAAACAGTTTCATTTTGTCTTTTCTAGTCGAGGCATTCTATACCTCATATGGATAGTCCATATTAATTAGAGAAATCATGAACATAATAATTTGTTTTGTAGAAGGTTGTTTACCTGTTTAATTACGTATTAATTTGGTTAATTTACGTTTTTTCTTTGTTTAATTATGTACTAATTTTGTTTTTTTATAATAATTTTCGTTCATTATTTTTTTTTTATAAAAAAGGAATGCACAGTTGTTTTAATTATTTTTTTGTCAACGTTCCGATATATATATTTTTAAAAACGGAGTTGTATTCAAAATCGAATATTTTTTGGTATTGTAGCCTATATCGAGTGTCGTTGCCGTTGTGGTACTGTGACGACCCGAACCTATTATGAGCGAACATTATTGCATGTATTGGTATTATTGGAACCGGTGTGGGTATTCGTTTTTATGGTTTTCGACGGCCCGAAGCGATAACGACCTTCTGCCGCGAGGTGTTGGAAAAAACAATCAAATTCACGCGACGAGGCACGAGTGTTCATTTATACAAGTTTATTCAACTTTTTTTTCGTTCTACGTGGATACGTCTGACACGAAACGCGGGGCTAGGAACCAAGTATTAGTAATACTATTAAGCACAAACTTTTAACAGGGTGTAACTTTACAGAATAATAATCAAGTTTTAAAAGTGTTTCAATTAGGCCATTTAAGTTTAAAAAGTGTTCAAATAAGTCACTCACTTTCATATTTTATTTAGATTATAGGTTTTAACATGTTTTTAGCATTTTTTTTTCAATTAGGATTTTTTTTCTTTTTTTTTTGATGCTGATGTGGAATGGTGACGTGGATTTTAGGTTATTTTTTATTTTATTATATAATTAACATGTTTTTTAGTTTTTTTAATAATATTACGTATATTGGAAATCCCGACCCCACACATCTTCTCCGTTTCTTTCTTGACACATTTAGTTTTTTGATGATGACTTGATTTGAAGGTTTAGTAACACAATTTGGACAAAAAATGCATGAATGACTTAATTGGAACACTTTTGAAAACTTGATTACTATTCTCTGACATTTTCCCAACAAGGGGGAGGCTGCTGAAGCAGGCAGTCTGCTGAATCTTTTTTTATTTATTTTATTTTCAGCCCTTTTACTATATCAAGTTTATGTTTTTAACCATTTTAATTATGTATTAATTTTGTTTTTCTATATTTAATTTCGTTCGTATACTTTTTTTTAAAACGGATTACATGGTTGCTTTTATTTTCTTTTTTCAATATTCTGATAGAATTTATTTTTTAGAACAAAATTGTTTTCAAAATCGATTATTTTTTTCAATCGTAGTCTATAGCAATTGTCATTACTGTTAAGGTATCGTGACGACACCAACCTATTATGAGCAAATATTATCTATGTTCGCCTATATGGTTTTCTACGGGGCGAACCGATAACGACTAAACATTATCTGTATTCGCTTATATGGCTTTGTCGAAAAACGACCAGATTTTCACGAGGCACGAGTGTTCATTTATACAAGCTTCTTTAACTCTTTTTTTCGTTATACGTAGATACGTCCCGCCGCAAAGCGCGGGATAACCGAGTAGTTAGTTTTAAGGACCAAATGGCAAATAAAGATTTTAAACTACCGTACAACAGTACAAAAATTCTCTTATTCAGCACTGAAAATTGATCCAAATAATCGCTCTCATTCATCTCGGTTTGAAGAATTCAATGGAAAGAATTCGAAGCAAGCTGTTCATCGCACTTCTCTACTCTCTCTCTTTGATCGCACCTTCCATATACGCCACAGATTTCGAATACTGCAGTGAGTATTTGCTTCAATCCTCAGCAGATTTTTCACTTTTTGATGCTAAAGTTCGCCAAATCACTTGTTGACTTGTATTTCATGATACATTGCGTCTATTTTTAGGTTTTTTGGTGCTTTTGTTGTCAATTGTGCTCGGTGATTGTTGGATAGCAGTTCTCTGATTTTATATTTTAAACCTAATTCTGTTCAATTTCCGAATTGATATAGCATTTTTGGTAGCTAATTTCAGATATTGATTGCATCCTACTGTTTAATTTGAGTTTTTTAGTTTCTTAAGAATTTTTTATTGAACTTAATTTGGAGGTTGAAAAGTAATCATTTGACTACAAACTGTATCTCCATCAGTTGGATTGGAGGGAGTTTGAAGCTTCAAGCTTTGTTTAAATTTTATCTTATGTTGGTATTATAAGTAACAGCAAGGGTTTTTAGATGGGATTCATGCACATGAGGGTTAAAATTGGTCAAATATAGGGTCTGGAGAAGGTTAGTATTTAAAAAGGATCAAAATAATGAAGAGATTATGAGTGGTTTACTTGATTAAAATGCTTATATGTAAAAGAGAAGAGATAGATACAATTTTTGGTTGTACATAAAGCTTATTTGGTTGTATATAGATCAACGTACTTGCGTACATGCATTGTTGTAGAAATTGGAATTAATCGGTGATTAATGGACGATTAATCATTAGTCGGAGGTCCACCACTGCGATTTCACCTAATCGGACCATTAATCGGTCAAAGGTCAAAATCAGTAAAAAGTCGGTCAAAATCTTTGAAGTATTTGAAATATTATACTTATTAATGCAATCCGATTAATAAGTTTGAAAATATATATATAAAATTTTGAAAAGTATTGTGTGTATATATATATAGGTTTGAAAAATTACATATAAAATTCCAATCCGATTAATCCTAATTAATTCCTAGTCGGTACCCCACCGCCCGACTTGCGCCTGACAATTTTTACAACACTGCGTACATGAAACTCTCGCCTCAGCTTTTTGTTAGGAACAACGTGGCGCAGCGGAATCAACACACACACATGCACAAACGATAATCACACGGTACAGAAAAATAAACGACACAAGAATTTTACGTGGTTCGGTCCCAGTGGGGGACCTACGTCCACGGGCTGCAACTAGGTTATTTCAATAAGCTCTAGGCACACAGATTACAGTTACAACATAGGGTATTTATAGATTAAAACTAGGGTTCCTAACTTGTTCTCCAAGTTAGGCCCAAACCGTAGAGATAGGCCCATTAGGGCCGGCCGCCTCTAAACGAGACTCCACACCTAACAATCTCCCACTTGGAGGCTCGAGCAATCCTCAATCCACCATCCAAGCAGACCCTATACCATTAACTCCAGTAATCTTCAATAACAGAAATCCTCCAAGCCTCCAGTTCTAAGAACAAGCTAACACTTCACTATTAGAAGTTTCCAAGCCTCCAGCTCCCAAGAACAAGCTAAGATTTCAAATAATAAAAAGTCCTCCAAGCCTTCAGTTCCCATAAACAAGCTAAGACTTCAATCCAATCCTCCTAGTTGCAGCAGCCAACTCCTCAATTACCAGAAGAGCCCGTTGAAGCTCCCCCGAGCTCCAACCCAGCAGTCATCACTGACCCAACCATGGCAAAACCCGCCATCGACTCATCCTCAATCTCAACCGGCACCTACTCACTCGAACTACCGACTCCAGAGACTTCCAGAGGAAACACCACTCTCCAAAACCTGCAAGTACCATGGAGAGATTTTCCCATTCGGAATTCCGGTCTTCAAAACCCAACGGTGTTTTGAACTGTACCCAGAACACGTCCCATGCTCCCACTATTCCCAAAACCCCTGACCTGGTTTAAACCTCCGAATGCACTCAGCTGACATCCCCGTGGCTCCAAGATTCACACTTGCAAAATGAATCCACTTAGCTCTACCCGATGCAGCGAGTCAAGACTTTAATACTCGGAAGTTGGTTCCCTTCTTCCAGCGATACATAATCCTGTATCTTCCCAAAGTCTTCAAACAATAGATTCACCAATGCTTCATAGAAGTGAGTAATGAAGCATACCAGAATCTTGAACTCAAGAGTCTCCACTGCCATCACTGAGTCCCAATGCATCAACCCAGACACATTCTCAGAAGCAGAATTTACTATCTTTGACATCGACTCTAAAAGAATGTCACATACCTCCATGCAGCTCCACCAAGTCAACTATGCTCAGCTCCCACTGTCCCTGTTATCCCAACCCATGCCAAATGTCGTACCACTGATCACCACCGAACAAGAAACCGCTTCACAGTTCTAGACCAGCTAACCGGCAAACGGTTATAACAACAGCAGAGCTTTCATGAAAGCAAACGGTACCAAGGATTCTGTGATCGTACACCCGATCATCTAACCCTAACCGAAAAAATCTTTCAACCGAGCAAATATCACATGACTTCCCTTTTTTCACTTATGTCATCACCAGCACACCCGCTGGTTCCATTTTCTCCCGGTTTATCCATCGTTAGTACCACATCCAAGTTCACTTGACAAACCAACCAACCAACCGAAATCCAAACCGCCAAACCTTTCGATAACAACCATCCTGTCTCCAGCCATAACAATAGCACACAGAAAATATATCGAAACAGTGAAACAAACACAGTAATGTCACGGGCCTGAACTTGACAGTTGTTCTACCAAACAC